>CM077644.1:97824374-99056874 GCA_039707465.1 Rhabdophis nuchalis
ATACACAAAATGACATGTCATATGCATCATAACTTGGATACAAAAACACAATTGCGTGCACAAAATACAATGTGAAAAGTACATGTAAATTCCCCAAATGTTCTGATAGCATATGAGTTCAGAGGCCCCATAGGAGCTCGCTTTCCAAGAACTTAAACAATAAGGTCATCATCGGCTTCCTGAACAATATTTCCTGTTACAAGTTTCCAATAGTTTCCAAGCTATTAGGTTATTCCTGGTCATTCTCACCCTATGATTCCATGCCAAGCTGTAATTTTCCAGAAAAGCTTTTCTAAGATTTGTCTATGCTACACGTGTTAGGCCCAAATGGATTTACAAAACCTACCCCAAACCATCAAATTTTAGCCCAAATAATCCAAGATTTAATCTTTATTCTCTCAGATGAGAACTTGTGAATTTCCTCATGGAGAATTAAAATGTCGAACTGCATCCAAAGAGGTACAGTGACCAAAGGGACACTTTTCAGAAAACAAAACAAAAGAACAGTAAAGACTACAACAAGAAAAAAAAAAAGATTTCTGCATTCTCTTCTAGTATATTATCTTTTCATGTGGTATAGTTGGAAAACACTTGTCTTACTTGTGCTTACTGATAAAAATCAAAACCTATGGTGAATAATTCACAGACTTGTCTGCAGGTATAAATGCTTGTATTTTTATTGGATTTTCTATCTGTGACTAAAGTCTCCATTTAAAAAAGAAATTTGAACATGGGATAAACATGCCTCAATACTTCTGAAACCATGCCAACTCTACCCCAGTATATTGTTTAACTAGTACAAATGTCCTTTAGTGTGCAACCCAATTGCTGAACCAGAAAAATAACAGACATTTGTCACAAAGCTTACACATCTACAAAACCATCTATCTGACCTTCTAGATTTGTTCATGGCTGATTCTCCAATAATATTGTAGTTTGCTACAAAGGTAGTCACTTGGGAGTTTCTGCTAATTCCAGTTTTTGAAGGATATTCCTGCAGAGTATGTATGTTTCCAAATGCCTGCGTAGAATATGCAGAAAAACTCGGTAGAATTATCAAAACTAATTTTTACAATGCTTCTTTCTCATTAATCCGTGGAAATCATTTTTATAAGAGTTCTAGAAGGCCAGATAATTTTAGAAAGAGATGTTTTAAAAATATGAATGTTTCTCTTAGAAGCTGTTAGTCAGATTAGATTCTGAAGTACCCCAGTAAACCAGAAAGCTGGACCAACAAGCTCAAAGTTCAAGTCTGTATTTATTATGAAACTCTTTGGGTAACTTGGCTCTTTGCTTTTTTGAGCTCAACCTATTTTACAGGAGTAGTATTAGGACAAAATGAGCAGAAACCTTTGCATAAACAATCTTGAACTCCCAGAGAAAAAGCAAAATATAAAGATAATAATACTACAAGCATATATGAAATAAAATCACTTTTATATCTCATAAGCATGAGAATCATCTTCCCCAATTAATTGCCCTTCATAAATGTTGGATTTTAAACTCCCAGAATCCCCCAGTCACCAGATTGGTGAAGGCTGACCATGAAACTCAGGTATTTAAGTATTCATTTATTCATTCATTCCTATATTTATTCATTTTATTTTATTTATTTTATTAGATTTATATCCCGCCCTTCTCCAAAGAGGACCCAGGGCGGCGCACAGGAATTTAAAATACATACAAAAACAAATATAAAATTTAAAAACTTATTATATATGTATGTATGTATGTATGTACATGTATATGCATATATGTATGTATGTAAAGGTTCCCCTCGCACATATATGCTAGTCGTTCCCAACTAGGGGACAGTGCTCATCTCGCTTTCAAAGCCAAACAGCCAGCGCTGTCCGAAGATGTCTCTGTGATCATGTGGCCAGCATGACTAAATGCTGAAGGCACATGGAACGCTGTTATCTTCCCATCAAAGGTGGTCCCTATTTTTCTACTTGCATTTTTACATGCTTTCGAACTGCTAGGTTGGCAGAAGCTGGGACAAATAATTGGAGCTCACTCCCGAAACACTCCTTATAAATCTATAAAAAAGGTATAAATAAAGATTTCTCCTATCCAGTCATGTCTGAGTCTACAGTGCAGTGTTCATCTCTGTTTCCTAGCTGAGGAAGGCAGAACTTGCATTTTACATGCTTTTGAACTGCTAGGTTGGCAAAAGCTGGGACAAGTAATGGGAGCTCACTCCATTACACGACACTAGGGATTTGAACCGCTGAACTGCCAACCTTTCTGATTGACAAACTCAGCGTCTTAGCCACTGAGCTACCGTGTCCCTTAAAACATATATATCAGAGGTGGGTTGCTCCCAGTTCGCCCGAACCAGTAGTGGCATTTAGGCCTGGGTTGCAGAACCAGCAGCAACCCAGACTGGCCACACCCCCGAACCAGTTCCCTGGTCACCGCTTCCGTTCTTTAGTGAGTGCGCATGCACAGTTCACTGTAAACTGTTCTGTGCATGGGAAAAGAACAATTTATATTGAACTGTGCACATGCCCGCAAAGTGAACCGGTAGTAAAACCGACGATAGATGTATGTATCAATGTATGTATGCATGTATTTACACACACACGCACACAATTTAATGAAGCACTGTATCAGGGAAAAATTCATTTAAAAGTATCTCTACACTTCTCAGCTGCTTAAAACAAACAAACATACATACATGTTTTTCTACAAGGCATGAGATGGCAACTCTAGTAAATGGGAAAGCACTGCACTGAAGTAACACATACATTAACTTGTTCAATTTTCAGATTTGTCAACATTGCATAAAACATGCCGTTCAAATCATAATGTTTACATTTTATTGCCAGAGTATATACTCATACACATAAATCAAATTATGTTAATTATGTGTATGTATTTGAGTTTTTATTCAAGTTTCAGGGTTAGTAAATAGCTAATTGGAGGATAAAGTGGAAGTAGGGAACCACTTCCACATAGCAGTTTATTCTTCTGTCCCTTTGAATGCTGATATAAGATTACAGCCAACAATTTTTGTGTGCAAATATCTTTAAATCAATTTAAGCAAGGCAGCTTGCATTGAGAGGATGGATCTACAATGCAATAGAGCTATTCTAACCAAAGTTCTGCTGAGAGTTGCATGGTATTAAGAAAATATGTTTGCTCTAGAGGCTGTACCACTGCCTTTCTTCTGGTATCATAAATTTTATCAAGTTTGCAGCTTCCAACCCTTTGCACTACCAAAGCAGAAACTGAGGCTACAGTGTTTTAAAAAAAAGAAAAAGCAATATAAAAGAAATCAAAAGGACCAGAAGTCTGTCTCATAAAGGGGAATAAGCAAATATGAATTATGCTGCAGTGTTTTATTTGGTTTATTATTTCCAAATTTATAATCCTGATTTTTACTGAAGTGTATTTAGTAGGGATTAACACTGGGATTAACACCAGACAAACAATTAGGCAATAAACAGTAACCTAATCAAGGAACTACCAACTCAGACAAACAATCAAACAGTAAACAACAGCCTAATCAAGGAGCCACCGAGGAGAAAAGCAACACTGCCAACATTGATATACAAAACTAATGTGGCTCGTAACATTTTAAAAATAGAAAAGCAAAATAAGAACAATGCAATTAAAATCAAAACAAAATTAAAATCAGGACAATTAACATCAGTTAAACCTAACAATTAAAAGTGATAAAAAATAGGTTTCCACCATTTTCCTAAATACCATAGAATGGGAACCTCTGCATTCATTCTATAATTTCAGGGCCTACAGCAGAAAACTCTCACGTGAGAAATAGATGAACTCCTAACAGACAAATTTTCAGAATGCCTCTCTTGTTTCAAACTGAGCAAATGTAGGAGAAGAGCAGGTGGAGTTAAACATGTCATCAGTTCAGAGTCATTGTGTTACCACCCATGAATTTCATTGACCCTTATATAGCACCAAATTAGCTTTGACCATTAGTTGACTAGATTCTTGCTTATAAGTAGTAATAATAACATATTCTGTGCTTTGAATTCATCAAATGCTCATGGTTAAGTTATGCCTGACAGCAAGTTCATTATAGCAAAAGTAGCCTCTCATACAATGAATGTAAAACGTAGGTCTAGCACTTTAAACCATGTTCAATAGAAATTGGTGCCCAGTGCAGTCCTTCAGTATTGTATAATTAATTAGCTGATTAGGTATTGTATTTTGCACAGTTAAAATTTCTGTTTTCAAGCCCCACCTAAAATGTATTACAGTAGCCAGGGTAGGATGTAACCAAGATTTTTAATAACAATTTTATTAAAAAGTACAATCACAATACAAACAAATACAAACAAAATAGATTAGGGAGGCTAGGGAAGCTAGACAAACAAACTAGGCTAGAGAGACGTTCCCTGAAGATGGGCTCCAGCACAAGTCCGAAAGCTCGGAAGACAAAATCTCTGGTCCTGATGATTGACCCAGATTGGATCTCACAACATTATCCTGGGACCTTCCTTTCTGGCAAACAAAGTAAAATACAAATAAAAAAGAAAAACTAGGAGGCGCAAAAAAGAAAAAGTAGAAAAGAAACAAAAAATAAGAATGTACTAAAGAAAAAAAGAGAGAAAGGTATAATTAATTTAATTTAATTTATTACATTTATAAACCGCCCCCTCTCCCTGAAGGGACTTGGGGCAGTGTACAGGAAAATTAAAAAACTATCTAAAAACATACAAGACATACAAAGTTAAAAACGAATTAAATTACCCTGTACAAGAATTTAAAACATTAAAATTATAACCCATTAAAACCAAATAGATAATTTGCAAAAAAACAGACTGGGGCAAGAAGCATCGATTAGGCCAAACCGGCCTTATGGAATAAATAAGTTTTTACTTTTTGGCGGAAGGTGCGGAGGTCCGTGGTCGTTCTAATATCCAGGGGTAGGTCGTTCCAGAGGGTTGGGCCCATCACAAAGAAGGCCCTTCCCCTGGGCATCGCCCGCTGGCACTGCCTGGTGGATGGCACCCAAAGAAGTCCCTCTCTGTGGGAGGGAATCGGCCAAAGGGATGTATGGGGCAGGATACAATCCCGCAAATAACTAGGTCCTGTGCCATGGAGCGCTTTAAAGATGATAATCAACACCTTGAAACGCACCCGAAAGGCCACAGGCAGCCAGTGCAACTCGCGCAGGAGTGGTGTTACATGGGAGTATCTAGTAACTCCCATAACTGCCCACGCGGCCGCGTTCTGGACCAGCTGTAGCCTCCGAGTGCATCTCAAGGGGAGACCTCTTCCTTTATCACACATATAAGCAATTTTAGTTAGTTACATATGTACTTATAATATACTTATCAGGGTATATTTTGTATTATTGTTTTCCTACAGTGTGGACTGGATAGGTCCATCTCATGAGCCTAATCCTATATGACCTGAAGTGTGATCTCTCATCTGATGCCTAACCTTTTGCTTTCCTTATTGATGAAACTGCTGTTTTAATGATACTATTACTCTTTTGCTGATTATGATTGGATTTTAACAATGCAATCTTACAATACATGACTACGCAAAAGTGATTTTGTGACCCATTGCTGAATGTTTGCAATTTCCATTTGAGATGCTGGGTTATAAACTGCATGAGCCCAATTACGTTTGACAGATATGTTTATTATGCAACGCAAACACCCATTTAGGCCTTTAATATTTTCACAAATGAAGAATGTCTGACAGGCCTTTAAAGGAGAAACTAAAACCGGGGTTAGGATATCTTGGGATATACGCACAAGCCTCTGAATTAATCTTTGGGGTGAGAATAGGATTCTCAAACCATTTAAAAATCTAAACCCACAAAAAAATATTGCATTAATGTCAGCCCTGTTAAACAGACCAGGGCAAGAAAGAGGTAAACCAGTATTTTTAGTAATTTTTTAAAATAATGAAATAGAGTAATAGAATCTTCAGTCTTGAGTGTCCAAGTATCTCTCTACCCATCTTATACTAAACAAAATCAGAAGAGATACTACATATTATAAGATGGTCTGTTCCAAATAATTTTTAAAATAATAATAGCAACAATAAGATAAACATGGAGGGAAAACTCTTGCTGAACAAAAATGGACAGGGATGGATTCCACAATGATAAGTGTTTGAGATTGTCAGAAGACCTATGAATGGAAGTAATTCTATTGATCTAGAATATTTAGATTTTCAAAGTCTTTTGGTAGGTAGCCGTGCTCAACGACTTTATATTATATTTTATATTTATTATATTTATACCCCGCCCTTCTCCAAACGGACCCAGGGCGGTGCGCAGGAATACTAAAATACATACAAAAACATATAAAATTTTAAAAAACTTATTCCAATAAAATCCTGCGCTAAAAAACGAATTAAAACCCCAAATTTAAAACTATCTAAAAGTCAGTAATGGAGGTTACGCTAGGCCGGCTAGATGGAACAAATGTGTCTTCAGACACTTGCGGAAGAGGCGGAGGTCGGAGATGGTGCGAAGTTCAGGGGGTAAGTCGTTCCAAAGGGCTGGTCCCGCCACAGAGAAGGCTCTTCCCCTGGGTGTCGCCAGTCGGCATTGTCCAGCCGACGGCACCCTGAGGAGGCCCTCTCTGTGGGAGCGTATCGGTCTGAGGGATGTATGGTTACAAAAATAGAAAGCAAAGGATTGAAACAAAAGGACAGTTTGTTCATTGGAAAGTAGTAAGGAATCTCTAAAGGATAGGACTAATGCTTAATTTGTACTTCAATATTCTTGACCAAAAGATAAATAATGAGTTGGGGAAATAACAAAACATTTGATACCAAAACATTCAAGGTGATGAAAATCAAACATGATTGTGAAGAGAGGTTGAGAAGACTCTTTCAACTGGATAAATGGCATGCAGTTTAATGTAAGTACAGAGAGGTGTATGTTGTGGTAAAAACTAATTTCACATATACCTGTTGTCTTAGTTGTCTATAAATATTCAGAAAACATAAACTGGGGTCATAGAGAATAGATAATGAAAATGTCTGCTCAGTGAGTAGCAGCAAATTCCATGTTAGGAATCATCAGGAATGAAACAGGAAGTATAGTGGTCAATATTGTAATGCTTTGGTAAAAAATATGGTTCATCCATGCTGGTAATACTGGGAATAATTCCAGTCATCACATTTGAAAAGGGATACAACAAAGCAGTAAAAAGTGCAAAAGATTGAATTGGGGTTTCAAACACATTCCATCAAGCAGATTCGAATGAGATTTAGTTGGCTAAAGTAAGCACTTCATACAATTCATTGAGACAAGACATGATCATGGTCACTAACTTGGATAGCTTTAAGAGGGAGTCAGATCAGTTCATAGAGATCTGGTCTTGTGAGGCCCAGTTGTAATTTTGCTTTGGAAATAGCATTTCAATTATCACTAGACAGATTTCAAGTGTGTTTATGGGAGATGCATCTCATTATCTAAGCTCTCTGCCTCTGGGTGCGATTTTTACTTTGCTAATGGTGATTCATGATTTCATGACCACAACATTTTCTAAGTCTGTAACTTCAATTACTTGCATAATGGAGGGGTAAACTTTTAAAAATGGTTTTTAGTTATTCTATCAGTTGGCCATGTTGAAAAATAAACAAACTTTGGTCCTATCAGCATCACCCTTATGTTTTATGAACATTTTCATCCTTGTAAATACTATGGTTGACTTTTTCTGCTCATCTTCCAGTTTTACGCCATTTTTGTAGAAAGTGTATCAGCAAAATAAAACAAAAATGTTTCACGATGTTTTGCTAAAGGCACATGAAAACACAGATATAATAAATGGCATAGTTGTCATGTTCAACAACACATCTTGCTTGAATTTCCAGTACATTGTTAAGTGGGGTTGATCAATGAATTTTTATTGGACATTAAATGCAGACTTCTATTACACCATCATAAAAATATAAAATTGACTGTGGAATGTGGATTTCATTCCTATTTGGGTTTTACACTAATTGAATTTGATTTAGACACTCATATAAATAGTAGGAACTTTCCTTTGAGTGTTGCCAACTGTTCATAATTCTGTACTTTTCAGATCCATTTGGCTGGAATATGCCAATGAACAAAATGACACAGTTCTATACTTAGGTAGATAATGGCTCTGTCTAAAATGTGGGGTTGTTAACTTTCCAACACTTGGAGAGTTACTTGCAACTTTTTATTCTGCAACATTAGAACCATTCAGTCATTAAATAATCCAATATTATTTATATGTCTTGTAGGTATGAAGCATCCCATGGCATAGCAATGAGCAGCATAAATATCTGATGATCAAGAATACTGAATGGACAAAAAGTTGGAGGCAAGAATAACTAAACTATATCAACTAGCAAATTGGAAGCCATTGTACAGTGATAACTCCCTTCCAAATGGAAATCTGTAGATTCAGAACTCTGGCACTGACATATATAATGCAATTTGAATTAACTTAAACTAAGCACACTATTCTTAAATGAATAGTGACATAAGTAATCACAATTATTTCACATGCACAGAATAAGAACATGTGGTGGGCACACTAGGAAATGAATGAATGAATGAATGAATGAATGAATGAATGAATGGATAGATAGGCTTGCCTTTATTTCTCAGTGGGCTTCTTGAGAAATATTTATATACATGAAGTTGAAAGGAATAAATGCTGCTTGAATGCCAATTTAAAAGACTAAAGACTTACTTCTGGAGATGAGAATGTAATCAGCTGTTCACTTTTAGAATGTAGATCCTTATAATAATAAGTGGATGGCAACGACCCACTTGTATCACTCATTTCTTGAAAATGACTGTAGTTATTGGAATTATATCTAACAGAATTCCCAGAAGGCATGTGTGGATGGAATGTGCACCTGGAGAAGCAGTGCAGGGGGAGTCTTGGCAGCACAGAGGCCAAATCAAAAGACCACATAGTTGCGACCTGGATAGGGGAGGAGGGAAGAGGTTCAGGGTAGCCACACCCTAGAATTTCTCAGGAAATACCGTATCTATTAGAATAGTTATAGTTTTAGTTTGATAAGATGTTGTCCATTAGATGTAGAATATGCAAATAAAGGATTGGACTCTTGGATTTCTGTGTCGTCTTTGGGCTTGGGCTTGACAGCATGATTGTTTTAAGGAGGGGTAGTATTCACTTACCTTCCCTACCAGTTCACAAATCTGAGTGTGTGCATATGCTCGCTTTGGTCTCACACGCCCCAACCGCGCATCCGTTCAGCCTTCCGTACATGTGCTTTGGCTTGAAAACATGCCTAAATGGGGGCAGGGGGGGGTGTCGAAGAACCGGAGGAGGGGGGCAGATGTGCCCACCCATGATTTTCACTACCAGTTCAGCCAAACTGGTCCGAACTGGCAGAATACCACCTCTGGTTTTAAGCCAAATAGCTTTCAAATACAGGTAGAAAGAAATGGATGGCCATGCTGTATATGTCTTTCCATCTTTTCCCCACTATAGCAAATAACTGCCCCCAAACTTTCTCAAAAGGTCATTGTGCCTGATTAAAAGGGTAAATTGCATTTACCCTTTTGCAATTTACTGCATTTAGGATTTACCCTTTTAATCAGGCACAATGCCATAGAGCCATGTTCCTTAGCCCTGGCAACTCTGAGAGGTGCAGACTTCAACTCGCAGAATTCCCGAGCCAAACAATAGGGCAAAAATGATTCGGGCTTCTCTAGGAACAACATCTTTGTTTCCCTCCCTCTCCCCCATGCCCTTTTCAGATGTACAGGCACTGAGGAGAATAAAAGAGACAAAAAAAGAGG
This sequence comes from Rhabdophis nuchalis, assembly GCA_039707465.1. Taxonomy (NCBI): domain Eukaryota; kingdom Metazoa; phylum Chordata; class Lepidosauria; order Squamata; family Natricidae; genus Rhabdophis; species Rhabdophis nuchalis. The sequence continues at coordinate 97,834,132 of CM077644.1, forward strand.
TAGTCTGCCAAGCAGGGGTGAAATTCAGCAGGTTCTGACAGGTTCTGGAGAACTGGTAGCGGAAATTTTGAATAGTTCGGAGAACAGTCAAATACCACCTCTGGCTGGCCCCAGAGTGGGGAGGGAATGGAGATTTTGCAGTATCCTTCCCCTGCCACACCCACATAACCAGTTATGTGGGTGTGGCAGGGGAAGTTGAATTTCACCACTGCTGCCAAGTCTACCGCCACCTCACCCATTGTGGCTCTCTGACTCTGATTGGGACATGGATTTTTATCAGGCTTGTGAGATAAAGGGGAAGTTGGAAAACTAGCTAGTGTGCTGCATTGATAGGAATAGTCTTTTGATTTTTCCATCATCTTTTGATGGAACACTAGGTGTATACGTATATATCTATAGAGATTCGCAGTCTTCCAGGTCATGGTTGTCCCAAAGGTGCTTTTTCAAGAGGCAACTGGCCTTTCTGGTTTTTCTTTGAAGACATTTTGCTTCTCGCTTCTTCGCTTCTTATCAAAGAAGCTTCTTCAGCTCTGACTGGATGGTGGGGAATGGAAGTAACGACTCACTAAAAGAATGCAGCTGTCTGCAAGGAGTATAAATCCTTCCATTTCCCACCAGCCAATCAGAGTTGAAGAAGCTTCTTTGATGATAAGCAAAATGTCTTAAAACCAGAAAGTCCAGTTGCCTCCTAAAAAGCATTTTTCAGACACTAGGTGTGAATTTTCTGAATGGGGGATAGCAGTAGATCGTGCAGAAGTATATTGTGGAAAGGAGACAGCATGTGAGGACTTTTAAATGTGAGAATGTCTTGACCTTGAAAAACTAAGGAAGATTTGAACCTGGTTTGTTTTGGATGGGAAATCCTTAGGCTGTAGGCTAGACTGGGAATTTGAGAAAGTATCTTGGAAGAAAAGAATGGCAATCCACTTCTACATCATTGCCATATAAACTTTATGGATAAGTCTCCAAAGTTGTTAGCAAGCCAACTTAATTCAAAGTTTTTATCATTATCTTTGCATATTCCAAACTCCCAAATGTTTTCCTCTTATTAACTTATGTAAATGTTGTGATTTTGCCTCTCTTCCTCCTGTTCAAGGGAAATGAATATGTCAATGACACTAGTAGCTCTTGGCTAAAATATTGGAATTTACTTTGATATGTATATAGACGAGACTCATTCTCTGCAGTCTGAAAACAGTGCATTTGAACAGTAGCAGGGTTGCATGAATACCTTATTCGTTATATTACTCTTGTTAAGAAAGAAGCCCATTGCAGGATAGTCAGTGTGTGTGTGTGTGTGTGTGTGTGTGTGTGTGTGTATTGTTCATCAGGAAATAAGCATATAAAACATTTTAATCAGCTATAATAATTTTTGGCAGACACTGCATCATTTTCTTCCAAAATTCATTATCTTCTTTCTCTTTGACCAAAAGAATATATTTTTTATTCATATAATATGCTCATATGTATGTAAGCATCCAAATGTAAAACAATTACCTATGGCAAGCTGGAACAGCAGTACCTTTCTTGATATCAGCAAAGCTAACCGTTTCTTAATTGGGAATTCAATATTTATTCATATCATTACTGAATCATCCTTTCATTATTAAAACATCCTGAAAGATGTTTAGCATTTTAACAGAGGGAGTATAAGAAAAATGAAATGTACGTATATTAAAATACCAAAGTAACAAAATGCAAAGCATGTAAAAGATGACATAATAATGACTAGACAACTGGTTGATTCGTGATCATTCAAAGTTATGATAGATCTTCCCCCAAGGTATTTAAGATCCAGTTCTAAAGTTCTGATGTATGGGATCCCCCATGTTCAAATGGTCCTATTTCAGGCACTATTCAGCCCATATTATTTTATTTTATTATTTTTATTAGATTTCTAGACCGCCCCCTCTCCCCGAAGGGACTCTATTTATATTGATAAATAGACAGCCATTTTGCAGCACCTTGCAGTCACATGACCATGATTTATGACATTTTTGCCAAAATCTAGGGTTTATTTCTGGGTTTTGACAAAAAATGCCCCATAGTAATAAATGGATTTATTTAACAACTGTAGCATTCAGTTAAGGATGACCCATTTAACAACCATGATTATTCACTTAATGACGACCGCAAAAAAGTTTGCAAAATTGGGTCAGTCATGTGACGATCCATTTTATGACCATCATGGCTTACAACTGTAATGGGCAGGCTCTATTGTGGTTGTAAATCGAGGGCTACCTGTATCAACAAGTGATTGAGCCTCTCTTTTTTTAAAAAAAAGTTTCTTGCAGTTATAGAAAACTATTATGAAAAGTTACTCTTCCTTGGTCCTGCTATGTTGTCTTATTGTAGAGGAGGTGATGATGAGCATGCTGGAAGGGGTGAACAAAGATTTTTAGAAGACTATGCCAAGATTATATACCCCAGTAGGGTTAAGCAAGTCCCAAAAGTCACTACATCAGTTCTGCTAAAGCAGAGTTATCAAACTCAATCCCGTTGTGGGCTGCATTGGGATTTTTTTGCCCTTGGGAGGCCAGGGTAGGTATGGCCTAGTCATCATGGCAGATTGGATAGGCATAGTTGGTCCCAGGGTGGCAGAAGCTGGTCCCTTGCTGTCTCCAGGACAGCCCACAGGCCAATTCTGCAGCCTATCATGAGACAGGTCCAGCCTGTGGGCCATGTGTTTGACACCCCTGCGCTAAATACATCTGATTAACCATCAGCTTATTAGGTATTTAGCCCAAAGAAACAACAGCCAACAACTTAAGAACTGACCATCAACACTCCACTAAGAAGCCACACCCAACCAGGTCCCACATAAATATGAGACATAGAATAGCCCAAAGCACACATTCTGGTGAGAGAGAAGTTCCCTATCTATGGCCTCCAGCATGAGTCCAAAATCTCAGAAGACTAAACCTCTGGTCCCAGTGACTGACCCAGATTGGATCTACAACATTATTCTGGAACATGTATATTTGCTTTCATTCCTAAGTAAACAACTTTAATGGGCAGCAGTGATGTGGGAAGATGCTTGAAATGGATGATTATTTTAGTGAGCATGTCAAAGGCATCATTTCATACTACACAGGAGAAAGCGATGAGAAGCCACTCTTTTATTTTACCAAGAAAACCACATGGACAGGCAGTATATAGTAAAGTGATTGATGTTGTAGTGATGGATGATGAAGCTTTCAGACCGGATGGGACTCAACGTGCTACTGAGGAACAGCTGAGTACCTTTTGGAGTGCTACTTGTATTTATGTTAAGGCAAGATCAAAGCTTTCAGGGTGTCCAGTTTTTGATGTTGCCATGCAGCCAAGGGAAACACAAAGCTGCATAAAAACAGAATTACAGTCGGAACAAAGAAGATAAAAAACACGAATATGAAAAAGCTCAGTACAGTGAAAGATGAAATGATCCACGACATATTGACAACTTAGACAATTTAGATTGAAATTGCCACTTTCGGTCAGAAGTTCATACTATGTACTACTAAGAATATAAAAGGAGTGGCCTTGCTTTCATAGTCATGAAATATTTAGTAAATTCAGTACTTGGGTACAATGCACTTAGTGACTGAATAATGTTAATTAGATTTCACAGGCAGACCTTTAATGTTATGGTTATCCAAGTTTAGCAACATTATTCTCCGAACACTGACACTTAAAACAAGGTTCACAAGTTGTATGGTTGCTTTCAATCTAAAATCAGCAGAAACAAGATATACTGCTTGTGTTCGGAGACAGGGATCCAATGTGAAATACTAAAGAGGAAAATGTAGTCAGATTGTATGAAAAGCAAAAAATGAAGGAGGAGAACAGCTTACCATTAGGTGACCAGACGTCCTGCTTTTGGTGGGACAGTCCTGATTTTTGACAATTTGTCCCACATCCCGCAGCGTTTCTAAAAAGTCCCGATTTTTAGAAAGAATGCACAAGCTAGGGCAGTGGTCGGCAAATCGCGGCTCGCGAGCCACAAGCGACTCTTTGGCCCCTCGAGTGCGGCTCTTCCTCCACCCTCGTCGACGGCAGGACTCCTTGGGCTCTGGCTGTCCCAAGGTGAAAGAGGCAGCTGTAGCCTCCCCAGCCAGCATGCCGGCCACTTGTCTGCTTCCCAGGGGCTGAAGAGGCTCCATGGGAGTAGGAAGGGAACTGGCAGCCGGGGTGGGTGGGCAGGGCACTGCGGCGGCGCCCAGCAACATTCCTTGCCTGCCCGCTCCGCGGGCTCACCCACCGGCGGTCTGTTCCCTGCCTCCCACCGCGGAGCACCTTCAGCCCCTGGGAAGCAGACGAGTGGCTGGCATGCTGGCTGGGGAGGCTACAGCTGTCTCTTTCACCTTGGGACAGCCAGAGCACTTTCCAGGGGCTGAAGAGGCTTCCGGGGAGGGGGGGAGACAGACAGACAGAGAGAGACAGGAAGGGAGGGAATCAGAGAGAGACTAACAGACACATAGAGTACAGAGAGAGAGAGACAGACAGAGATGGTGAGGGAGGGAGGGAGGGAGACAGAGAGAGGCACACAGAGAGAATGACAGAGGGAGGGATTGAATTGGAGACAGAGGGAGGGAGGGAATCAGAGTGATAGACACAGAGAGAGACAGGGAGATACAGAGAGGGAGGGAGAGAAAGATAGACAGAGACACAGAATGAGTGATTAAGTGAGTGAATGAGAGACAGACAGACAGACACACACACACACACAGTGACAGATGGGCAGAGGGAGGAGAGAGAGACAGATACAGAGAGAGAGGCAGACAGACAGAGAGAGAGAGAGACAGAAAGAAAAAGAGAGAAAGAGAAAGAAAGAAAGAAAGAAAGAAAGAAAGAAAGAACCTATGACCACAATTGAGCCCAAAATTTTTTTTGCTCCATATACCAAATTTTTAATCAAGAAACATCCCCCCCCCCCCAGTCAATGGTGTCCCGCTTTACCAATGTTAAAATCTGGTCATCTTAGCTTACCACCTTCTGTGAATTCAATACTTTCTTTCTATATACAATATAATATGACTTTTATAGAAACTTTTATTAGATAAAATACAATTAATGCAAACTAATATAAAACTAAGGAAGAAAAAAAGAAAAAGCAAGCAAAGAGAATGCAAAAACTGCAAGAAAAGAAAAAAAGTTGAAGAAAAAAATAGATTCAAAGAAGTAGCTTCCAATATTCTCCACAGCATTTATAAGTACACTTATATTTAACCTCCCTCTCTAAATTCATATCCTAATTCTCTTCTTTCTATCCTTGCCTAATCATCAATGCAATAAAACACAAGTTCATTTTTCTCATGTTTATGCAAAATGTCTATAAGAGGTTTCCCATCACCAATGAATGAAGGTAGTGTCTTTTCTCTAATCAAAACAGTTAATTTCTCCATCTCAGCAAGATCTATCAACCTCACTGACCATTTCTGATATAACCACAATATTCTGGAGAACTGGTAGCAGAAATTTTGAGTAATTAGAATAAACCGGTAAATACCACCTCTGACTGGCCCCACCCCATCTATTCTTTGCCTCCAGAGTCCCAGCTGATTGGGAGGAAATGGGGATTTTGCAGTATTATACAATACAATACAATAGCAGAGTTGGAAGGGACCTTGTAGGTCTTCTAGTCCAACCCCCTGCGTGGGCAGGAACCTTATACCATTTCAGACAAATGGCTATCTAACATCTTCTTAAAGACTTCCAGGGTTGGGGCATTCACAACTTCTGGAGGCAAGCTGTTCCAGAGGTTATTTGTTCTAACTGTCAGGAAATTTCTCCTTAGTTCTAAGTTGCTTCTCTCCTTGATTAGTTTCCACCCATTGCTTCTTGTCCTGCCCCCAGGTGCCTATTCTTCCCCTGGAGTGGGTTGGGAATGGAGATTTTACATTTTTCTTCCCCTGCCACACCCACCAAGTCCCACCCACAGAACAGTTAGTAAAAAGTTTTGAATCCCACCACTCTCTTGCATGGTTTTTTTCCCCTAACTGTTTATCCATTAGTCCTAAAAGAAACGTTTTGTCTTCAATAGAACATTAATCTTTGAAATCCTCTGTATTAAAGTATGCATTTGAATTCAATTTTTAAAGCTTTTTTCTACATCCATGAAGCGTAATATAATATCCCTTTATGTTGTTCATATTTATTTGAAGGACAGTTTATACATTCTACATAATTTCTCTGGTGCCATATACCAACGATACATCCTTTTATAAAAATTCTCTTTAAGATTATAACACAATGTACATGTCAACCCTTTTGACTCCATATTTTCCCATTGGTCCATCTGTATATTATAACCAAAATTCTCAGCCTACTTTATCATTCATTCTTTAATCTGTCCTTCCCCCATTTCAAATGTCAGCAATAGTTTATACTTTTTAGCAATTACAACTTAGTTTTCAAACAATAAAAACACTACTTTAAACATGGATGTCACCAGGTAGAGTACACAGAAATCGAATAAGACTACAATTGAATACAAAGAAATTAAAACGAATAACATCAGGAATAGCAACACAGGATTAGAACTGGCAGGAAAGATATTGAAGTAGTAGACAGTTTGTCTTTTAAGGATTGACTAGTAGGGTTAAAAGCTACCAGCAGTGAAGAAATATGCTGCAAAGGAGCACTTGGTAGAATAGCAAAAAAGATATTGGAAAAGATATTCACATGCAATGTTATATCTAAACCTGAAAAGAACAGAATCTTGCACACAGCAGTTTTCCCTATGACATTCTATGAAAGTACAAGTTGGACTTTTTGAAGAAAGTATGCTGACATATTTGAACTTTGGTGTTGAAAATGACCTCTGAGAATAGCCAAGAATGGATAGGTAAGAAAATGAACACATGGACCATAGAACAAATCAAACCAGAATTCTCCTGTCAGCACCCATAATCAGGCACAAATGTTCATATTTTATATTTCAGACACATTAAAGACCTTTCTCCCTTGAGGAATTTAGAGTGCTAGGAAGGGTGGAAAGAAAGAGAAGGGGGAAAAAGAGACCTGATAGATGAAACTCTATAGAGATTCTCAGTCATCCAAGTCATGGTTGTCCCAAAGGTGCTTTTTCAGGAAGCAACTGGACTTTCTTGTTTTTTCTTTTGAAGATGTTTCGCTTCTCATCTAAGAAGCTTCTCAGCTCTGATAGGATAGTGGGGAATTGAAGGATTTATTTTTAGCTTTTAGCTATACAGTTTGGGATGAACACCCTCTGAATGGTGTGGGAGTAGGAATGGATTTCCAAAGGAAAAAATGCAGACCACAGGAACCAGGACCACTACTCAGGTGACTCTGAAGACTCAGGTAAACCTCCACGTGCTTCAACGACCTTCTAAAAGGATGCAAATGACCAGCTCTCTGCAAGGAATATAAATCCTTCCATTCCCCACTATCCTGTCAGAGCTGAAGAAGCTTCTTGGATGAGAAGCAAAACGTCTTCAAAAGAAAAAACAAGAAAGTCCAGTTGACTCCTGAAAAAACACCTTTGGGATGACCAGATGAATGAATATGCTTATATAGGTATAGTATAATCATTAGAATACAATGGCAACTGGGACTGATTTTGCTTGCAAGCTGGCAGGGAAGATCAAAAATGGTGATCATATAAGAGGTGGGTTCCTACCAGTTTGGACCGCTTTAGCCAAGTAGGTACTAACTCGGCCAGACATGCCCCCAAAGTGGTTCTATCGGGGGGCGCCATAGGCGGCGCCATCTTGTTTACTTGCTTCTGCGTATTTTTTCACTACTGCGTATGCATGCATAGTGTGCATCAAGTGCGCGTGCAAAGTGCATCCCTTGAGGTTCAAATCCCAGTAAGGGTATGGCTAGCTGATGAGAGCTAAAAAGCTCGAAATAGATCTATACTAGTCTCCTTTATTTTTTTATTTATTTATTTATTTATTTATTTATTTATTTATTTATTTATTTATTTATTTATTTATTTATTTATTTATTTATTTATTTATTTATTTATTTATTTATTTAGCAGCTCAAAACTTAACACACATGTAAAAAATAGACAGAACGAAACTCATAGCTTTCTGTCTAGATGGTCTCTGGTGATGAGCCGAAAGGCAGAAAAGGAAAGCAGTATGCTTCCTCCCTTAATTGGGGCTTAACAGGGTGTTGTGACACAAGCATATACTTATTTCCCCTGTCTCAGCTGATTAGGAGGAGAACCTGGTGGCTTAGTGGCTAAAACATCTGCCTAACATGTAATACAGCCCCGGTTCAAATCCCAGTAAGGGTATGGCTAGCTGATGAGAGCTAAAAAGCTCGAAATAGATATATCCTAGTCTCCCTTATTTATGTATTTATCAGCTCAAAAACCTCTCACACACACACATTTATTTATTTACCTTACCAGTAGAAAAAAGGATTTATCAAGAATTGTACTGTAACACGTTCCACCAGTATTAAATAACGCATTGATTTGATAGCATTTGAATTTATTACATTTTATCTTTTCAAAATATATTGACATAGTATTTATTTACAGTATTTATTTATCCAATTTGCATGCCATTTGACTTTCAGCAATTCTGACTTTTAAATTATTGAAAAAAGAGCCCGAGTACACATTGATGGAGGGCGCATAATAATACTTTCTATCTTTTGAAAAGTCTGGAGGAATGAGTTTTGATGACGGGGAACATGGGCTTGAAAAACATATTGATTTTATTGCCAAAGGGGTACTTGTAAACATCTCATTAGTGGAGAGAAATTAAATTTCTGTAATACTGTCTTGTGTGAATAATGGAAAGATTAGAGAGAAAGGTAAGCATCAAAACAAACCCTTAACCAGCCACAGATTAAGATTTTGAAGATTGCAAAAAATAATAATAATAAATAAATAAATTGGGGGTGGGGTGGGGGGAGAGTGAAGATTAAATGAAGTCTGCCACTGCATTTACAATTTGGAATATCTTCAGTTTCATGTTTCATTCCCTGGTAAAAGAATAAGCGAAGAATATACAAACACTTTTTTTAAAAGAAAAGCTACATAGAGGCCACTTTCACTAGAAGATCTATCTTCATTTGTAGATGACTGCCATCAATCTAAGTTGGTTTTCTTGTGGTGTAAAACAGAGGGGATGGTAAATTGTAGAGGTGGGTTGACCTACAACTCACAGCAACCTCAGTCAGAGTATCCAATCATAGAGCAGCTGTTTAACAACATCTGGATAGCTATTACTTCCTCAGCCTCTGGTCTGTAGAATCCATTAGCTTGGCTTAATTTTTGATGCTTTATGAAGTTGCTCACAATTAGTTTATATCTGTGTTTTGGGGAGCAATGCTTAGTAGATTTTTAGTCCCCTTGTATTAATTGGAAGTCTTCTAATATAGTTATTACATAGGGTTATGATATATTGTGGCATGTTAGCAAGATCAGATTATTGTATTTTTTTTATTGTTCACATTCTATGTGAATAAATGAATAATCCGACCAATTGCAGAGATTGCAAAGAGCACTACCATTATTAATCACAGCAGCAAGTGCTTTCTTGATATTTCTTGTGTAGAAATCAATGCTACGAACAGCACATTTATTGGAAGAAATGCAAAGACGAGTTCAGAATTCATACTCTGACACTTACTAGTTTACTATATAATAAGTGCCATTGTTCCTGGTTGATTAGATTAGTCTGTGTTATGAATATAATTTGTAACATGCATTTTTTTAAAAAAAAAAGGTAGAGAGCAAAACAGGTATATTCCTTACTACTACACAAGAGGGCCTTCCCAAGAAATGTTATTTATATGCATTAGATAGCTGTAAAGGAGAACATAGGATGGATTCGATGTGTCAAACCACAAATTTAGGTAATACATCAGATGCATCCTGGCACTGAGAATAGAATCTGATTTAACTTTGTGGAGAATATTTATGCTTGTGTGTATGTGTGTTTGAAAGAGAACCAGAGAAAAAGAGAATAGCTTTGTAATTTTAATTTTGTGGCTCCCAAGACCCCAGTATTGTAAGAACCAGAATGCAACTGGGAAAGTAAAATTACATGATCTGTCAAGGTATTACTAAAATATTATCATGGATGGTAACTGCTTGAATTATATCACTTAGATTCTATCTCCAAAGTATATAATACTACTACACATTCTTTGTTTTTATTGTTACTGAATTCAGAGTTTTAACGCACTATTTCGAATATAAAAGCTCCTTTAGAATTATACTGTGCTTCCCCAAAAATAAGCGCTTGGCCTTATTTTCGGGGAGGTCTTATTATTTTTGAGGCGCAAGAGACAGAGAGCGTGGACACCTCATGGCTGCTGCTATGTTGCAAATATTTTTGGGGGAAGGCTTATTTTAGTGCATGCGCTCAAAAGCCCGATTGGGCTTATTATCCAGGGAGGTCTTATTTTCAGGGAAACAGTGTAGGTTTTTGGTTAGAGTGTTGTTTATTCAACTTACATATCTGTTAGCAACCTACTAAGAAGAGCTATTCTGATGTAGTGACTAAGGCTAGAAAACAGAAGACCATGAGTTCAAATTCTGCCTTAGCCATGAAAGTCAGGTGAGTGACTTTTTGAACCAGTCGTTTTTTCTCAGCTCAACCCTCTTCACAGGGTTGTTGTTTTGGGGAAAATAGGAGGAAGAAGGTGTGTTGAATATGGTAGTGCAGTAGTCAAAATGTAGTTTTCAGCCAGATTCTGTCTACAGCCTGGCGTTCAATCCTGACAGGGCTCAAAGTTGACTCAACCTTCCATACATCTGAGGTTGGTAAAATGAGGACCAACATTGTTGAAAGCAATATGCTGACACTGTAAACTGTCCAGAAAGTGCTGAAAAGTGCTATGGGGTGGTATATACCAGGGGTCTCCAACGTTTGCAACTTTGCAGCAAAGCTGGCTGGAGAAGTCTGGGAGCTGAAGTCCTTAAGACTTAAAGTTGCAAAGGTTGGAGACCCCTGGTATATAAGTCTAAATGCTATTGCTATTACTATTCTCTGCCTTGAGTTATTTGAAAAAAATAATAATAAAGGTGAGATTCAAATAAATAAAACAATGTTCTTTCAGGAGTATAAAACAAAAGCAGTGTAAAGCATGTATTTCCCCTCTTTCAAAATTCAAAAGCAGTATGATAGAGGTAGCATGTGAAAGGGCTTTATACATGCTACACGATAAGGTATGCAAATGCATCACTTGTGACCAATTAGATCAAGGTTGATGATGTTAGTTTTCTCCTTTCCTTTCCCTTAAATTTCCAGGGAACTGAAATTTGGAGAATTGGGAAAGCTAGTTTGGCCTAGTGGTTATGCTGATGACTTAGAAACCAGATCATGAATTCTAGGCCCACTTTAGACATGACAGCCAGCTTGGTGACTTTGAGCCGGTGCCTCTCTCTTACTCCAATCCAACTCACAAGTTTGTTGTTGTGGAGAAAATGGAAGAAGTAAGGAGTATTAGGTGTGTTCACTGCTTTGAAAGTAATAAAACTGGGATAACTATCTAAAAAAAGAAGAAGTAAATAAATAGAACATACAACATAGAATAATAAGGTTGGAAGGGACCTTGGAAGTTTTCTAGTCCAACTCCTTGCTCAAGCAGGAGACTCTACACGGTTCCAGACAAATGACTGCCCAGTAAACTAGGGTTGATCCTTCTCTTTCTGCACTCTGCGCACTTGTTCCTTCTGTAGCCTGAGATATCATTTGTCTGACTTTTGTCCTTGCTGTGGCTCTTCCTCCTGTCCCCCCAGGTACTCTCCATAGTACATTACATCTGTAGAGGGAAAAGGAAATGACCTTGACAGGTATGAGGAAACATCACAACCAAGGCAATGGTGAGATAAGCAAAGTAAATTAAGGTAAGGTTGAAGTAAAGTTTGTCTCAACTACATCATCATGTCTTGTAGACAAGCTATCTGTACATCCACTTTCTGCTGATGTTGCAACAATATAGCCTTGAGGTGCTTGGCAGATAACAGTGTGCCTCTTGGGGATCAGAAAGCTTTTTCCTCTCTAGAAAGAGAATATGAGATTTGCAAGGTTGATCTCAGCCCTACAAGGTCGATTAGATTAAGAAACTAGTGCCATATAGATCAGGTTTACATTTATCGTAACAAAATCTTGCAAATCTGAATCTGTTTCTCTTCTCCGCCTTTGTGTGAACCAGGAAATAGCTTGTGTGACACATTTGTTTAAGTTATTTTTGGGCCCAGGCTTAAGTCCAACTTATCTGACCATTGCCCTGGTAGTGGCTGTAAATTATCAATGTATGGGGACTGATTTATAGACATGAAAGCCGCTTGGGTGACTTTGGGCCAGTCACTCTCTCTCAGCTCAACCCACCTCATAGGCTGTGGGGAAAATAAAAGAAGGAAGGAGCATTAGTTATTGTGGACCGCCAGCAGCCGGTAGCAGATTTGGACAGTGAGGAGATTGGGGAGGAACATAGGCCAGTCCTGTAGTCTGGGGAAGGCTCTGATGAGAGTTCTGTGTTGGAGGCAGAGGGGGAGCCAGAGTTGTATGCCAGTGATCAGCTGCCTTCAGAGTCAAACATCAGTGAGGCAGACCAACAGCTGGAGCCTGTTCCCAGTGTGCGCATGTGCAGAGTTGCCAGACAAAGGGAACAGCTAAAGAGCAGGGGTTGACTTGGGAGTAAGGGCACAGGTGGACAACGAATGGCCCCTCCCGAGGAAATAAAAGAGGAGTGAATGGAGAGTGGAGTTTGCAGAAGACAGTTAGTTGGGTTAATTGGTTTGTGTCTGTGAGACTCCTTGCCACATTTTGCAGATATGGGCCTGTCAACTCTCCAAGCTAGATAAGACCTGGGACTATAAATCTTCCCTCGAAAGACTTTGTTGGATGTGAAAGACTTTGAAAGACTTTGTGGAAAGACTTTGTTGGAAGACTTTGTTGGACTTTGTTGGATGCTCTCTACATGGGGCTTCCCTTGAGGTGCACTCGAAAGCTACAGTTGGTCCAGAATGCAGCCGTGCGGGTGATTACCGGAGCCTCTAGATGCTCCCACATAACACTGATCCTGCGCGAGCTGCACTGGCTTCCTGTGGTCTTTCGGGTGCGCTTCAAGGTTCTGACGACCATCTTTAAAGCGCTCCATGGCTCGGGGCCTAGTTATATGTGAGACCGCCTCCTGCCCCACACATCCCTTCGGCCGATCCGCTCCCACAGAGAGGGCCTTCTCAGGGTGCCGTCGGCCGGGCAATGCCATCTGGCAACACCCAGGGAAAGAGCCTTCTCTGTGCGGGCCCTGCCCTTTGGAACGACCTACCCCCTGAATTGTGTACCATCACTGACCTCCGCCTCTTCCGCCAGTGTCTAAAGACACATCTTTTTCAGCAAGCCGGCCTAGCCTAACCTCCCGTGGGGACTATTTTTAGATAGTTTTAAATTGGGGATTTTAAAATTGGATTTTAGCATAGGATTATAATTTAATATGTTTTTAAATTTTGTATTTATTATTTTGTATGTTTTTAAATTCCTGTGCGCCGCCCTGGGTCCTTTGTGGAGAAGGGCGGGATATACATGTGATTAAAATAAAAAATAAATAAAAGGCAGAATTCATAGTAAATTAATAAAAGGGTTTTTTGTTGGGACAAGGAGTTTGCTTCATGTTCTTGGGAAGCCTAGGTCAGAACATTGGGTACGTTTGCTGCCTTGGGTTACTTAACAAAGTAATGAAAGTGGGGTAAAAAAAAACCAACCAAACAAACAAATAAATAAATTATACACTACAAGGATTTTGCAAGGACAGACTCCAAGAAAAAGGAGGAATGGTGAATCACCATATAGGAGGCACATACAGCCTTCAGTTCTTAATTTTGGTGAACATCTGACTGGGAACATGGCAAAATAACACATCTCCATAGAACTGGAGACTATGCTGAAAGCAAAACTGACAGCCAGGCAATAAACCCAAGCTAACCAAGTTTCTTTGGACAAGGAAAAGTCATAATTCCCCCCCCCCCATCCCTGAGGATGGGAGGTGGGGTGAAGGATGGGTTGGGGAGTTCCATGTAAGGAGGTTGCAGGGCCTGGAGAGTTATTGCAAGTAGTGCACTAGAAACCACGGGAGAACACATTATGTTCATAGCCTCCTACAAGTTTTTAAAGGACACTGGGTATATTTGACCGACTTTCTAAAGTATGTTTAAATGGAGCAAACTTAAAGTGTAAATAAACCTTTAGAGCACCAGAGTACTTAATGCCACCTAGTGAGTGTACCTTCAACGTGGAAAAAAATTAAACCAAATAGGAAGGAACCAGCTACAAAGTTTAAAAGGATTACATGCAGAAAGCTTGTATTTTGGAGTTAAAGGTTTTTAAAAAATGAATTAAAGGGGCAGGGGGGAAAATTAGAAAAAAAAATTAATTTGGAATGTCTATTTTTTAAAGTTTTTTAAATTAAATACAGGTAATATAAGAAAGGATACTGTTCAAATCTGTTAAGGAAGCAAATTGGCTGCGTTAATAAAAGCGATGAGTAAAAAAGAAGGGAAGCAGTGGCAAAATTCAATTTTTTTTACTACCGGTTCTGTGGGTATGGTTTGGTGGGCATGGCAGGGGAAGGATAGTGCAAAATCTGCATTCCCACCGCACTCCTGGGGAAAGGATATTGCAAAATCCCCATTCCCACCGCACTCTGGGGCCAGTCAGAAGTGGTATTTGTCGGTTCTCTAAACCAGGGGTCCCCAACCTTTGCAACTTTAAGTCTGAAGGACTTCAGCTCCCAGACTTCTCCAGCCAGCTTTGCTGGCTGGAGAATTCTGGGAGCTGAAGTCCTTCAGACTTAAAGTTGCAAAGGTTGGAGACCCCTGCTCTAAACTACTCAAAATGTCCGCTTCCAGTTCTCCAGAACCTGTCAGAACCTGCTGAATTTCACCCCCGGAGGGAAGCATAATGTTCTGAGAAGAACAAGAAGCACCTGAAGGCAGAGCAAGAACAGATGGAAACTTAACCAGGAGAAACTGTGAGTGGTCCATCTCTGGAGGTTTTAAAGAAGCGATTGGAGAGCCATTTGTCTAGAATGGGATAGGGTCTCTTACTTGAGTAGGGGGTTGGACTAGAAGACCTCCAAGGTCTTTCCAACTCTATTTTTTGGTTTTGTAGTTATATAAGTACTGAGAGTTGAAAGTGGGATGGACATGGGGATAAAAGTCTTTCTATTATTTATCAGTTTTACATACAGGTAGTCCTCAACTTATGGCTGTTGCTTAATGGCAAAAATTGCCCATTTGGAAGAGTGGATTCAGATTTATGACCGTAAGATTTGCTTAACAACTGTTGCAAAAAAATGGTCAAAAAAGTTTAATCTGGTCATGTGCTACTTCAATTTACAACTGCAATGACTTAGGATGGAATTCCAAGCCCCAATTGTGATTTTAAGTCGAGGACTATCTGTTCAAATCACAAATGAAGAAAAATAGCTATTACTAAAAGTTATAGAAAGGAGGAGAGAACTGTTGGACCGTTCCAGAAGAAATATATTTATTTAAGATCGATAAATTCACAGAAAGGATATTATTTTGTCAGCTGGTAAGATTCTTATGGTGCGTAAAGCAGAGTACCTTGAATGGAAGATAAAATAACAAGTGCTTTTGTCAGAATATTGAACCTTCCATGGATTTTTGCCTGAAAATGGAAAGACCTGAAATGATTACTTTTAGACTGAAGGATTGAAAAAGTATTGAAGAAGAGGAAGAAGAGATTATTGTTATGATTTAGAGCAGAGGTTCCCAAACTTGGCAACTTTAAGACTTGTGCTGGGAGTTGAAGTCCACAAGTCTTAAAATTGCCAAGTTTGGGAACCTCTGATTTAGAGGGATAATAATTGTGATTATAACTGCTGTAATGAAGATCAGAAGTCACCTTTTTAAATTCTTTTTTTCTTTCTTTTCTTTTAAGTGTGTTGTTTCCTGCACTTCGTATTCTCTTTTCTCTTTTTTCCTTCTTTTACATATTTGTCATTTTGTGTTATACAAGTAAAATTCTCAATGACAGTCACACTCACACACACACACGTGTGTTTAGATAGAATATATATATGTATGTACTGCAGTATGCACACAGTATACAGCACACATAATTTTGTACATACATACATACTGTATATACATACACACACGTACGTACAGCCATATATTTGTAGCCAATTAATTTAATTTAATTAATTTAATTTAATTTTTAGATTTATAAACCGCCCCCTCTCCCCGAAGGGACTCGGGGCGGTGTACAGGAAAATTAAAAACCATGTAAAAACATACAATATATGCAAAATTAAAAACGAATTAAATTAACCTGTACTAAAATTTAAAAACATTAAAATTACAAACCCAACCTATGCTAAAATTCCCCTAAAATCTAACATCCATTTACGTATTTGGCAGATGACCCATGCATATTCATGTATACAGAAAGAAAAGGGAGAAATAATTCCACTGTATACAAATTTTACAAAGTTACCTATCAGGCTAACAGCAATTTTATTCTTACATTGAAATTACTGGGTTTTAAAAAATAAATAAATAAATAAATAAATGTCTGAACATGCATTTCACTCACTCTCCCTTGACCCAACAATTCTTTAGCTAGCTGCGGTGGCCGTAGGGATACAATCTCTTTGTGCTGCCTTAATTAGATATGCACTCTCCAAATCTTCATGGCTGACTGGAGGATTTTGTTTTGTTTTGTTTTGAAAACAGACTAGGGACATCAGAACATTTTAAGTAACATGGAAAGAAGCTTTCGTTCTTTTTCTTTTTGTCCTGAGCTCAGAACAAAACTCAGGGATGCAAACAAGCAGAGAGGATTCTGAATTACCATTCCGAACATGGGATATTTCGAGCAACCCTTCAGCAGTATTTTTCTTGCCAGTAAGGATCTATTTTTTATTTTATTTTATTAGATTTATACCCCGCCCTTCTCCAAGAGGACCCAGGGAGGTGCACAGGAATTTAAAAGATACATACAAAAATCAAATAGAAAATTTAAAAACTTATTAAATATCCATCCTGCGCTAAAAACCAAATTAAAATCCCCCAAAATTAAAACTATCTAAAATAGTCACAGCGGAGGTTACGCTAGGCCAGCTTGATGAAAGAAATGTGTCTTTAGACACTGGTGGAAGAGGCGGAGGTCTGAGATGGTGCGAAGCTCAGGGGGTAGGTCGTTCCAAAGGGCAGGGCCCGCCACAGAGTAGGCCCTTCCCCTGGGTGTCGCCAGTCGGCATTGTCCGGCCGACGTTACCCTGAGAAGGCCCTCTCTGTGGGAGCGGATCGGTCGAAGGGATGTATGGGGCAGGAGACGGTCTCGCATATAACTAGGTCCCGAGCCATGGGGAATCTAGGAATCTACCATACTAGATTCTCATAGTTTTAACCATGTGCATGAAAAGCAGAGACATCACTGAATACATTATTCTTTAAATAGAAGCAACAACGTATAGAAGGGGAAATCAGAAGAGTGACAGCATTATCAGTGGTGGGCTACCCAGGAAAGCTTTATACTGTATGTATAAATATTGCTTTAACCATTTAGTTGTGTCCGACTCCTGACAACTTTATAGGCAAGTGTTCTCCATGCTATCTTGCATGCTGATTTTTTTTACAGAGTAAAAAAAAGAGTAGTTCACCATTGTTTTCTCTCACTGTCCCCATTTATCTGGGTTTGGGACTGGCATATGGCTGATGAACCAACCATATGGCTGGGTTATACATACAAATACATAAAGAACATTGTATACAAAAAGCACAGACAGCTGTGCGTCCTTCCAAAACCACATACTATATTGGGAATTTGTATTTGTACTGGTGTGTATACAAATACAAAACTACACATTGGCAATACAGTATGTGGGTTTGGAAGGTCAGGCTGCCTGACCAAGTTATAAATAGCTGTGCTGCCTTCTATCAGTTCCCCCACTGACAGGATGACCCAGCTGCCAATCAAACAGCAGCTACCAATCAAAAAGTAGCATTGGGCAGGAGGCAAGGGGGAGGGGAGGGATTAGGCTGCTAGGGAAGTTAGTCACCATGAAAGCCTCATGAAGAATAGGCTGATTAAACAGAACCAAATCCCCAAAGTCAAACTTTAGTTAGCCCTGATGAAAGAAGGTAACTGGAAGGGAGAAAACTGGAGAGAGGCAGTGGACTTTATTTCCTTCCCTAGTCTGGCTTGAGGTTTAAGCTCTTCTAACCACCACTCTCAGACAGAGCCAAGTTTAGGAAAGAGGTGAAGAAGCGCAGGTAGGAGCAAACAAGTTGAAAAGGTGAAGAAAAAGTAAGGACTTTGACAAAAGAGAAATAGAAAACAGAAACTAAAAAAGATAGAAATAGATTGAATTCTATAGAAAAATAGAGTTCTATAGAGGGACATTGGAGACATACAGGGATTAAGACAACAGGAATGTAGAAGTCATCAATAAACAAATATATTAGGGACAGAATAGAAATATATGAAAATATAGTGAAAATGGATTTTAAAGAATATAGTGTGGATGAAAAGCATTACGTCTGTGTGTATTAGATAGATAGATAGATAGATAGATAGATAGATAGATACATAGATAGATAGATAGATAGATAGATAGATAATTGTTTTCACAACTTCCTGTTAGGGCCCCATTAAGGGAGGAGACATGCTGTTTCCCTCTCTGCCTTTCGGCTCATCGCCAGAGGCCATCTAGACAGAGAGCCAAGAGTTCCATTGTGTAAATTTTTTTTTAGATATGTGTGTTAGTTTTAGGGAAACAGTATGTCTCCTCCCTTAATGGGGCCCTAACAGGAAGTTGTGAAAACAATTATCTATACTAAATATTCCTGTCTTAGTTGATGCAATGGGTAGAGCTGGTTAGGCTATAGTGCTAGGCTTCTGCCTTGGATGCATTGCAGCCCTGGTTCGAATCCCAGTGGGGTGTGGCCAACTGATGAGAGCTAATAAGCTCGAAATATATCTATCTTGGTCTCTCAGATTTAAATTTATTGATCAGCTCATAAAACTAACACACACACACACACACACACACACACACACATGTTAGATTTTTTAAGGGCTGAAAATAAAGAGACCAGGATGGATCCATTTCAGGCTTATTAGCCTTCTTCAGCTGGCCATACTCCTCCTACTGAGATTTGAACTGGTGCTTTCCAGCATATGAGACAGGCTTCTCTATGCCTTGAGCTATCCAGTATCCCTGATATATCAGCCAATTTACAGGACTCTTAAATGAGAGATAATTATCACAGCTCCTGTTTCAGGGTCCCTTTAAGGGGAGGAGACTCAACGTCATCCCTCTCTGCCCTTCGATTCATCCTAGAGATCAACCAGACAGAGAACCAATTAGATTACTGCTGTGTGACATTTTTTAGATATGTGTTAGATTTTTTAAGGGCTGAAAATAAAGAGACCAGGATGGATCCATTTCAGGCTTATTAGCCTTCTTCAGCTGGCCATACTCCTTCTACTGGGATTTGAACTGGTGCTTTCCAGCATATGAGACAGGCTTCTCTATGCCTTGCGCTATCCAGTATCCCTGATATATATATATATATGTGTGTGTGTGTGTGTGTGTGTGTGTGTGTGTGTGTGTGTGTATGTATGTATGTATGTATGTATGTCTGTCTGTCTGTCTGTCTGTATATATATATATATATATATATATATATATATATATATATATATATATATATATATATATATATGAGAGAATATTTTCACAGCTCCTGTTATGAGGCCCTTTTAAGGGAGGAGACAAGCTGTCTTCCTTCTTTGCCTTTCGACTCAACCCAGAGATCATAGAGTCCTGTAAATGGCTGATGTAATCAGGGAAACCGGATGGCTCAAGGCATAGAAAGGCTTGCCTGATATGCTGGAAAGTGCCGGTTCAAATCCCAGTAGAAGGAGTATGGCCAGCTGAAGAGGGCTAATAAGCCCAAAATGGATCCATCCTGGTCTCTTATTTATTAAATCAGTCCTTAAAAATCTAACACATATCTAAAAGATTTCACACAGCAGTAATCTCATTTGGGTCTCTGTCTAGATTTTTTATTTTTTTTTATTTTATTAAATTTATATCCCGCCCTTCTCCAAACGGACCCAGGGCGGCACACAGGAATGTTAAAATACATACAAAACATATAAAATTTAAAAAACTTATTCTAGTAAAACCTGTGCTAAAAACCGAATTAAAATCCCGAATTTAAAACTGTCTAATGGTCAATACAGGGGGTTACGCTAGGCCGGCTAGATGGAATAAATGTGTCTTCAGACACTTGCGGAAGAGGCGGAGGTCAGAGATGGTGCGGAGTTCAGGGGGTAGGTCGTTCCAGAGGGCTGGCCCAGCCACAGAGAAGGCTCTTCCCCTGGGTGTCGCCAGTCGGCATTGTCCAGCCGACGGCACCCTGAGGAGGCCCTCTCTGTGGGAGCGTATCGGTCTGAGGGATGTATGGGGCAGGAGGCGGTCTCGCATATAACTAGGCCCCGAGCCATGGAGCGCTTTAAAGATGGTCGTCAAGACCTTGAAGCGCACCCGAAAGACCACAGGGAGCCAGTGCAGCTCGCGCAGGATAGGTGTTATGTGGTAGTGTCTAGGCGCTCCCGTAATCACCTGCGCGGCTGCGTTCTGGACTAGCTGCAGCTTTCGGGTGCACCTCAAGGGAAGCCCCATGTAGAGAGCATTACAGTAGTCGAGTCGAGAGGTGACGAGTGCTTGAGTGACTGTGCGTAGGGCACCCCGATCCAGTAAGGGGCGCAATTGGCGCATCAAGCGTACCTGATGGAACGCCCCCCTGGCCACGGCTGTCACGTGATCTTCCATAGACAGCCGGGAATCCAGGAGGACACCCAGATTGCGCGCCCTCTCCACGGGGGCCGGTGTTTCGCCCCCAATGGCCAGAGTTGGAATAATCTGGCTGAACCGGGGCGCCGGAAGCCACAGCCACTCAGTCTTGGACGGGTTGAGCTTGAGTTTGTTACCACCCATCCAGATCCGTACGGCCTCCAAACACCGGGACATAACCTCGACGGCATCGTTGGGGTGGCCTGGGGTGGATATGTACAACTGAGTATCATCAGCGTACAGATGATATCCCACCCCAAACCACGGATGATCTCACCCAGCGGCTTCATATATGTGTTGAATAGTAGGGGCGAGAGGACCGACCCCTGAGGAACCCCACATATGAGGGGCCTCGAGGCCGACCTCTGCCCCCCTGTCAACACATATTGCGACCGACCAGAGAGGTAGGATGAGAACCACCGCAAAACGGTGCCTCCCAACCCCAACCCCCCCAGTCGGCGCAATAGGATACCATGGTCGATGGTATCAAAAGCCGCTGAGAGGTCTAATAGGACTAGGATAGAGGAATGTCCTCTATCCCGTGCCCTCCAGAGATCATCAACCAACGCGACCAATGCCGTCTCGGTGCTGTGCCCGGGTCGGAAGCCGGACTGGCGCGGGTCTAGATAATCAACTTCATCCAAGTGTCGCGGAAACTGTTGGGCCACCACACTCTCAACAACCTTCACTAGAAAGTGGAGGTTGGAGACAGGACAATAGTTCTCTAATAATGCTGGATCCAGGGACGGCTTCTTGAGGAGGGGCCTTACTACCGCCTCTTTCAAGACGGCAGGCAAGGACCCCTCACTCAAAGATGCGTTGACAATGCCCTGGAGCCAGCCTCGTGTCGTCTCCCAGGATGCCAGTACAAGCCAGGAGGGACACGGGTCCAATAAACATGTGGTAGCCCTAAGTCTCTTTGACAACTTGTCCATATCCTCGGTGGTAACAAAATCAAACTCCCCACAGGATGGTGTCACAAGATCAGCCTCGGCCCGCTCGACTGGGCCACTGTCGATGGAGGGTAACTCGTTCCGAATCCGAGTGATTTTCTCCTGCAGATAAATCCCAAATTCCTCTGCTCGACCCTGTAAAGGGGCTTCCCACGGCCTCTGTTGAAGGAGGGAGCGGGTCACCCCAAACAGGGCGGCAGGGCGGTTATCTGCGGATGCAATAAGAGTGGCACAATACTCACGTTTGGCCACTCTTAACGCCACTAAGTAAGTCCTAATATGGTCTCTCACTAGTGTTCGGTCGGCTTCGGAGCGAGAGGATCTCCATCTGCTCTCTAGGCATCTCTTGTGGCGCTTCATCCCCCTAAGTCCCTCGGTGAACCAAGGAGCCCAGGTGGTTCGTCGCCGCAAGAGAGGCCGCAAGGGCGCGACTCGGTCCAAGGCCCCCGTGGCCGCACTTAACCATGCGGCCACTAGGTCCTCAGTCGAGTCGCGGGGCAAGTCCACAGGAATTGGCCCAAGCTCCCTTTGGAACCTTATCGGGTCCATCAGGAGCCTGGGGCGGAACCATATAGGAATGTCCGGTTCCGCCTCCCCGCAGTGATCTCTGGATTGAGTCGAAAGGCAGAGAAAGAAGACATATATATATGTTACGTTTTTGAGCTGATCAATAAATAACACACATATAAAAAAATTACACAATAGAAATCATGGCTTTCTGTCTAGATGGTCTCTGGTGATGAGCCGAAAGGCAGGAAAGGAAACAGTATGCTTCCTCCCTTAATTGGGGCCTAACAGGGTGTTGTGGAAACAATATATATATATATATATATATATATATATATATATATATATATATATATATATGTTAGATTTTTAAGGGCTGATTTAATAATTAAGAGACCAGGATAGATCTATTTCGGGCTTTTTAGCCTTCTTCAGCTGGCCATACTTCTTCTACTGGGATTTGAACTGGCACTTTCCAGCATATCAGGCAAGCCTTTCTATGCCTTGAGCTAACCTGCTTCCCTGATTACATCAGCCTTGTGTGTATGTGTATACACACACACACACACACACACACACACACACACAAGTATGTATATTTTCTCTTCGTGTGTGTGTGTGTGTATAATATAATTTACATAGACACACTTTATATAATTTTTTATATGTGTGTGTAGGTTTTGGCAAGTTCTTG
The DNA here is from genome assembly GCA_039707465.1 of Rhabdophis nuchalis. Lineage (NCBI taxonomy): Eukaryota > Metazoa > Chordata > Lepidosauria > Squamata > Natricidae > Rhabdophis > Rhabdophis nuchalis. Next base: position 97,857,097 of record CM077644.1, read on the forward strand.
GCAAAGGTTGTTTTTTTTTTGCCATTGTTTGCTTCCTAGAGCTGAGATATTGTGACTGGCTCAAGGACAATCAGCTAGCTTTGAGCCTAAGGCAGGACTAAAACTCATGGTCTCATGGTTTCTAGTTCAGTGCCTTAACCATTACTTAATACTTGCTCACTATAGAAAACAGATAGCTGAAATAGACAATAGTTTTATTATTCAGCTTAATTTCTGAACTAGTTGAAGTCATTGATCATTTACAATTAATTTTTATTTGAAATATTTCCTTTTTGTAAAATATTGGTCTTCCCCCCCAGACATTGAAAGGGGATACAAAAACCCAAACAAATGTCTAAATTTCTGTTGGATCTGGATCAATCTGATTATTTGTGGTTCTAAGAACCCATAACAGTGGAAAAGATAAGACAGTTTGATTCACAGAATTATTAATTTAATAATTGACATTGAATGGTGCAAATTTTAATTTAGATGTAGCCAAATGTAAGGATTGGGCAGTGGGACATGGCCTTAGCATTTCCATTGCAATAATTCCATATGTGATCAAATGATAGATATCCAAAGTAGAATAGCTAACAGTCTGTCATCTGGCTCATATATATTGCGCCCTTTAAGAAAACTGAAAGGCTGATCCGTTATAATCAACTTCTCATATATTTATTAGCTATTTTTATCGCACCATTGTTTTACAAGGAAAGATTCTTTGATCAATTGCCAGGTAACTGTGTCAATCTTACAGCAGCCTATTAATCCAGCACATTAATTCCATTCTAGTTAGTCACTTCATTATTCAGATGTGGTTTACAACACTTGGAATAGGGAGGGTTCTTTGGCTATTTTGTTCAAGTAATAATGCAACTCTAAGTTCTTTTAAATAATCCATAATTTTCACTTTTTAAACAGTAATTTTATTAAACATTAATAGTAATTTTATTGAAGATAAAATTAATTAAAAAGATAAAAAATAATGAAAACTAATACAAAATGAAAAATAAAGAAATATAAAGAAAGAAAAACAAAGTGCAGAAATGAAGGAAAAAATAAAAATTGAGAATAAAAAATAAGTATAAAGAAAAAGAAAATAAATATATAAAGAAGTGACTTCTCCCTTTAAAACAGTGCAAACTATTTCATAAACTTGTCTTCCTTTAAAATATAAACAAATGATTTCTTCTTCCTCCATCTTATCTATAAAGAAATATTAAAGCCACATCATTCATTCCTGGTTAGATAAAGCGAATTAAGGGTTGCTTTAATGTATCTATTTTAACGTTGATCAAATAAACCAATGTTATATTCCTTCCTTTTACTTTTAAGGATCTTGATCTTTAATCCCTTCAAATACTGTCCCTAAAACCTGATTTCTTTGTTTTCTTTTGGTCCCTTCTCACAAAATTCTTCAAAACGTTAACATGCTTCTTTTAAAAAAACAATAGGGGAAAGTTATCCAGTTATCTTTTGGAGTGTTATTCATATATCCTTTTTAATTATTAAGGTATCAGCCTGTTTCATTTGTTCATTTCCTTTTTTATGTTATTGTAGTCTGTCATTTTTAAATCCACTTTCACTCTAGCTTTAATCTTGTTAGGTAAAATTTGTTACTTTTCCACATCTTTTAAACATAGTCTATTTATAATGGCAGAAATTTTTAAATTATCTTCATTGTTCACAAATGCCCTTCAATATGCCTGGTATTAAAAGTATTATGCCTCATCCTGCATTGGCAAATAAAATTTAAATTTTCTTCTCCTTTAATTGTATTTTTTGTTTCCTTCTGGTTCCTTTAGAATCTAACCTTCAGAGTCCTATCCTACCTGCTTATTGTTTTAAGAATTCAAAACAGTATTTTCACATGGGAGGGATTCTTATAATAATTTGCTTTGCAAAGGGGTCACTAAAAAGAGCATGATGCGCTGGATGAAAAGCTTTTTTGAAGCATTAATGTGGCATTCTTTGGAAGAATCAGCATGGCTGTTTTGAGGATTTTTCTTGTTTGTCTCCTATTGTGGGTGTATTGCCCAACATTTTGCTGACATCCCTTGCGCTTGTATAAATCCTCTTGCATAAATCCATACCTTGTGAGGACATCTAGACAGTTCCCAACATGTAATACAGCATTAGAATGTAATTGCAATAATAAAACACACAAAACAGGACAAAAACTAGCTAGTTTTATCAAAACATAAGCATTCTCAGTAACAAAGTAGATGCTTTATGCGTAGACCTTCCTTTAGGTCTGACATTTCCCAGAGAGAAGATTTAATACCAATGAAAGAAGATTGTTCTCTCAGTCATCTAAAGCAGGGGTCCCCAACCCCTGGGCCGCGGACCAGTGCTGGTCCATGGCTTGATAGGAACCGGGCCACAGGGCCAGAGAGGAGGAGGAGGAAGGAGGGGGCAGCCCCCTGGGCAGAGCGCACACCGGGTGCGGGAGAGCGCAGGCGCGGCTGCTCGCGCCATTGGAGGCCCTAGAGGGCCGAGTGAGATGACTTCCCCCCCGCATGCACATGCACTGCCTGTTCCCCCTCCCCACCCGCTCCTCATCTATGCTGGCCGGTCCGCAGAATTTTCTTTAAAATGAAACCGGTCCCTGGTGCAAAAAAGGTTGGGGACCCCTGATCTAAAGCACCAAATTCCAGTGCCTTAAAGTCATAGTAGGTTCCCACTACCTTTGGCCCTCCTGACATGTTTCTCCCTTTTGACTTACAAATACTGCAATCATAGCTACAGCTGCTATTTTCTTGAAAGGTCTTCTTTCTGCAAGACCAGATGCCCTTAGATTTCACCCAGTGCAGCAGTGGGAAATTCTATAGGTTCTGAATCATATAAGGAACTGAACAGTTGGAGCCCTTCCCTGTGAGGTCCATTGATGATGGAGTCTTTGCAAAGGAGAAGCTCATACGTTCAGAGAACATGAATAGTTACTGCTTAATAACAACCCTGGGCTATTGCACCTCCAATATGCTATCCTCGTTTCACCTCAGTGCTTTGCATAACTTAGTCTTTGTCAAGGCTGGGAGGAGTGTTGTGGTATAAGAGTGAAGCAGGATGTTTTTCCATGTATTTAGTGTGATGTAGGAATGCCAGGACACGGATAAGCTCTTTAAAGTAGGAAACGTTTATTTTGTAAACATTAAGCTTGTAAAAATGTCTGAACCCCATCAGACTGACAGAAACCCTCCTTTATACCTTTGGTTACATATACCAGTGGTGGGTTTCAAATTTTTTAGAACCTACTTTGTAGGTGTGGCCTATTTTGTGGGCGTGGCTTGGCAGTCATGTGACAGGGTGGGAGTGGCCACCTTTTAGAATGTGGTGAAATTCATTTAACAACTCTCTTGCTTAGCAACCAAAATTTTGGACTCAAGTGTGATGATAAATTCTTCCTTCCTTCCTTCCTTCCTTCCTTCCTTCCTTCCTTCCTTCCTTCCTTCCTTCCTTCCTTCTTCCTTCCTTCCCGTTCCGTTCCGTTGGGTCACTGGCAGCGGCGGGCCAGATTTACTTCCAGGTACGTCGGTGGAATCCCCTCTCACCGGTTCTCTAAATTTCACCAACCGGCTCTCGCGAGTAGGTGCGAGCCTGCAGAAACCCACCACTGACGTATACATTCCTGTTATCCTACATTGGTCCAAATATGGGGTTGGGGGGGGAATCGAAAACATACCAGTTGAGACAGTTTGCTTAGGTCAACGAGATATATGCATTTAGGAGACTATTTGTGGTTAGTACAGAGATGGATTAAGGAAGTTAGAACCGAATGTCATGGGAGCAGAAGAGGAACAACAGGATGCATCTGTCTGGGTCACCAAGACCTCTTTTGCAAACACAGCAGTATAATATTGAGCGTAGTTTGCAATCCTATTGCTTGACCAAAGATTACTTGACCAGTGTTTGAGGCCTAGGCCAGCCTTAGACCTATGCAGCTTCTGCTGCTTCCTCAAGTGCATGAACTGGGGCTGTAAAAAAAAGAAAATAAATGTTAGAACTTACAGGATGGAATACTGTGGCTAGTGTTCATGTAGAGTATTCAACAGCAATAGTGCTATATGAGTGCTGTACTGTTTATATGAACAACACGTTCATAAATTTAGTAGAAATAAGGCCTGCCATCCTTTTACACACTGGGCAATGTTTATAGTTAAAATGGGAATCAAACACAATTAAAACAGATAAAAACAAAGGAGTATGGTTTTTTTTAATCGTACTCCTGAATATCAGAGTCTGCGGTATTGACATCCAATTAAAATATATTGCTAATAAATGCTAATAATATGCATTTATGAAGGGTGTGGGGAGTCAACAGGAGGCAAGTAATGAGACAGCATGCATTGGGCATTGAGAAACAAGTATGTAAACTCAGAGTTAACAGACTAACAGAATAATAACATTGGAAGATCTTCTAGTCCAACTCCCTGCTCAGGCAGGAAACCCTGTAATATTTCAGACAAAGTTAGAAGCATAGTATCATAACACGTGCATCTTGGTTTCAGGTAACTTAATTTTTGGAAGAGATTTGACCTTCTACAGCTCTTGCAATTCAGTTTTCTGAGGGCAAGGTTATGCTGCTTCATTGCATTATACAGTATGTGCAAGGAAGCCCTGTCATCAGAGGTGGGTTCCTACTGGTTCGGCTCCATTCGGTCGAGTAGGTAGTAACTCAACCGGCCATGCTCCTGAACCAGTTTTATCGGCAGTGCCGTAGGCGCCGCCATCTTGTTTTTTGCTTCTGTGCATGCGCAGAAGCATTTTTTAACCTACTGTGCATGTGGCTAGTGCTCATCAAGTGCGCACATCCAAAGCACGTCCCTGAGTGAACCGGCAGTAGAAGAAGCTCAAATAAAGATGCACACAGTTATAACATTTGGGGAAGTTTGAATCCCATACCTTTACTCTGCTTTTTTGTTTTCATTTTATTTCGAGTTCCTTTTTTTCTATCTAAGATAAATTCACAAGTTTTAAATACTGAGTAATTGCCTGAACATTTTCTGTATTGGCACTGCTTATTTTACCTCTTAAAAATTCTCTTTTTAAAAAAGTTTTACATACTGCAAAAGTATAAAAGGTGTATGGATAATCCTTGATCCTAGCCAGATGAATGACAGAATACAAACTGATGGCCTGAATTGGTTGAGAAAATGGATTTGATCTGAATTTTGCTGGTTTCATTCTGAATCCCTGACATAATTCAGAAGGTCAGTTTGATTCACAGACCTGAATAAATCATCTTTTTCATCAAATATCCAAATTGAATATTTGCACAACCATAAGGATTGTTTTGCAAAAAGTAACAAAGGGTGTGAGCTAATGATGATATATCCACATGGGAGGGAGCAGCAAGGAAGATGTCTGTTACATTGTATAGGGGTTGTTAAAAGGCAAATGCTCACTCCCATAAAATATGAAATGGGAAGTGGATTAGGGACATACAATTTCTGCTGCAGATTTTTTTTGTTACACAAGAGAAAAAGGATCTATCTAAGCCCATGATGGCGAACCTATGGCACGGGTGCCACAGGTGGCATGTGAAGCCATTTCTGAGGGCACGTGAGGCGTTGCCCTGTCAGCTCCAGCACACTTGTGTGCGCTGGCCAGCTGATTTAGGCCTTCTTTTGAGGCCGTTTTTCACCCTCTGGAGGCTTCAGGGAAGCTCCTGAAGCCTCTGGAGCCTGGGGAGGGTGAAAAAAGCCCGCCAAAAGCAGAGGGTCGCACACATAGCATTATGGGTGTGGCACGCCCATGCACGACCCCCCTGTGCTCCCCCCACTTTTGGCACGCGAGCCAAAAAAGGTTAGCCATGGCTGATCTAAGCAGTTGTGCTGAGGTGTAAGTAGAAACAAAAGACACCATCTATTTATTTCTTTATTTTATTTTATTTCGAAAAAGTTTTATTGGGTTTTACAATTTTTTACAAATAGGGTAAGGGTATGGTGTAAAAAAGATATTGTGAGAACCTTCATGTCGAAGTCGTTGACCCCTTCCAAGGCTTCATAACAAAATATAGATAATACATTAAATGTTCATTTGTACTACAAAGTGGAAAGAAATGCAAATATATCATTATAAAATCTATGCTAGCAATCATGTATAAACATCCAAACAAAAGTTGTACTATACTGAAATAAAGTCACTTTTGAGATCTAAGTCTTTTGGCAATTGTGTCTTCTTCTCCCTGGCCCCCAGTGGGCGGGGCCGCGGCACCCTCTGGTCCCCCATTTTCATCTTCCAGGATTGAGGAATGTTTTTTAAGAAAGGCTTCCGCCTCTGCAATTGTTTTAATTCTTACTCTTCCCCCCTCCCAGAACACCAACATTCCCTCTGGCATCACTCACTTGAACCAGACCCCCTGTTTAAATAATCTTTTAGATTTATTTATTTTATTAAATTTATAAACCGCGCCACTCTCCCCGAAGGGACTAGTGACATTTGGGAGAAAGGAAGGAAAGGCTGATGGCAGCCTTTTCTAATAGGAAGAATGCATGCATATGCATATATACAGTACATACGCATGCTTAGCTTTGGCAACAGTATGAAAACTTAAGTGAAAGCATAAGAAGTGGTGACCAAAGGAAACTAAAGGCAAGGAAAAAAGTGAAAGGAAATTGAACCAAATCTAGTTTATTACAACATTATTAACTAGACATCACCATAGATGGCTATGTTGATTGGCACATTCCTCCTGTTAATTAGTTCTTTGGGAACATGTTTTTTTTTTTTTACAATTTCATCATGCTATACCTGGCTTCCAAGTCTTTGGGACAAGTAAAAAGTAAAATAAATAAATATCAGGCATCATGATATTTGTTTAAGCTTTATGAACATGTCTCTTTGAATATAAGCTTTCAGGCTGACTGTTTTTAAATTACATTACAAGTTTGCTGTTCTGGCAGATGCCATGGTATCCTCCATGTTTGTAATTAATGACTTCAAGGAGTAGCTTCAATCATGCAGAAGATCTATGCAAGCTGTAGATAAGTAAACCCAGTACCAATGCCCAATGGGTGTGCTTAGTGTTGATGAATTCCTTGGCAGGCTTCCAACAGAGATGTCTGAATAATCCAATATCTCCAAGTTTGTATGCAAAATGACCTGTTTTGTACATCTCTTGGAATTTCTCAAGTTTGCATGCACCTGGATGATGCAAAAGAATTTAAGAATTTAAACATATCAGTGAAACATGTATTTTGAGAAAAATTAATAAAATGCATATTTGGAGAATTTCTGCTTGTTAAACTCATATTAATACAATATGAAAACAGTGGATGAAAAATTTGAGATTGACAATATTTGGAAATCAATGATTACTGAAAAAAGATTGATTTTAATAATAATAATAATAATAATAATAATAAGTTGGGATTTATTAACCGCACCCTCTCCCCACAGGGACCCGGGGCGGTGCACAGGCATAATTAAAAACAATATACAATAATACAAATATTTCTTAAAATAGAATTAAATTCTATTTTATTTAGAATCAGGGCAATGGTTTTTTTAAAGTGTTTTTATTGCACTTTTCTTTGGCTTTTCATGGTGATTAAGAGTATATAGTTTTTGTCCCATAAACATATCAGTACACCAATATCATAATCCCATGTCATCACATTGATTTTAATGTTAATGATGAGTCCCTTCACATAGGTAAGCTTGCTATTGTAGGAACCATTTTCTTAAAGGTGATTCCATGTCACTTTGAAATGTGGATGAATAAATCAAAAGTGAACATTGAATCGATCCTTTATTTTTCCCACTCAAATAGTGTGAAGAGTGTGGAACTCCCCCCATAAATTAGTATGTGGAAGTAACTATTGTGCATTCTTGACTGATGAAATATGCAGGCAGATGATGGATTTCCTCTTTATATGCTGTTATTTTAATTGGTTACTCTTTTGAAATTAAATTTTGTTTACACTTCTGTATACATACACTATGTTGGAAATAAATCCAGTGATAATTCTCCAAGGGCAAATTTACAGAGAATTTGGTTGTTAGTGGTTTATTAATTTCTGAAACAAGAGGTGGCATTCTATTGCTTGTATAGAATGGTGGCTGTAGCATTAAATAAAGACTATCTACAGAGTTGGAATCCCACCAGTTATCTAATGAAGGATCTTGAGCCAGAGAATAACTCCCAGCCTGATCTACACAAAACGATTTTTGGGAAAGTAAATAGAGAGTTAAATGTCACAAAGAATCCCAGAATAGAGGCTGGTGCTTTTAATGCTGAATAACAAAGAATGATGAGAATTGTAATACAACCCATCTGGAAGATATTTGTTTTAAGAGGGCTTCATTCCATTATTCACCAAGGAACATGCCATGTACATTTTGGAGACCCTGAATAAAAACTGAGATAGGTTATCGCTGATTTTAATTTCAAAAATCGGATTTCATGAGACATCATTAGAAGTTCCGTTATGCTCAAATGAAAAGTAGAAAATGGAGAGTAATCTCCATACGCTATAAAACGTGTCATAGAAAGGCTAAGCCATTCTTCCATTTGATTAAAGACATTTGTAATCTGCTGCCACTGAGAATAATTGAAGCCTTCTCAAACAGTCTCAGACATGTATCTTTAGGGAGGGTTTTCACTTCAAAGTGAACCAGATCACTAAAATTGTAATTAAATTACACAGAAATGCTATAAATTAAATAGGATGGGAATAAGCCATTCTTCTTCGGTATGGTCAAAGAAACATATTTATAAGCATTGAAAAAAGAGATCCATCTCATCATGGCGTGACTTTGTTTACCTTTGACAGCCAAACATAATGGAACAGGAGAAATTCATAATATGATAATGTTTTGGTAGATTGCAAGAGAGAAAACTATTCAGATTCCAATTTTTGATAGCGCCTCTCTTGGTAGCTGATCATGGCTAAGACCTGATGCTGAAAAGAGGATCAGGAAGTGGCTTGCATGAAGAATTGCTGGAGACTCATTGCCAGTCAAAGGAGAGAGAGAAAGCTAAAAGGCCAACGTGAAGAAAGAGAATCTATCCATGTAATTGTTAAAAGTTAACATCAATTTGATGGCATTTAATCAATCAATCAATATCAGTCCTCACAGCTAAGGTCTCAGGATATGTTAGACTATCTGTCTCATCATACCCAGATATGAGAGGTGGTATTTTACCGGTTCAGACTGGTTCACCTGAACTTGTAGCGGAAATCACAGGTGGCCCTGCCCACTTGCCCCGGCTCTACGGCATCCCATGTAGGCCCTTTTTTCACCAAAAGCATATCTGTAGAAGGCTGTGTGCGCGCTCATATTTGCAAACCAATAGGGAAGGTAAGTGAATACCATCCCTGCCAGATATCCTTTTTACAGATGGTGTGTATGTGTAACACATCACATTAGGGAAAGCCGAGCAAGGGAACTAAACAACTCTCTGTTGTAAGGCAGTCTTGTCTATTTAGCTTTACTTCTACCTCACCTCCCCCCCTCCCCGACTTTGGTAGCTGAAGTTTTCCCTTTGGACTCACCCCATGGGTGGCTGAGCAATTTTAGTGCAATTTTGGGATGACTAAGGCAGCATAATTTTAATTTTCAGCTTCCTACTGTTTGGCCATAATCACTTCTGATTGAAAGCCATTTTGGATCTGATGGAGGAAGTCATTGTATTCTCTTTCCAAAGGGGTGGGGGAAGAATAAAAATTAAGGCTTGTTTACTTTTAGTTTGAAAATTAGATTTTGCTTTTACTGCAGTGTCAAACGTAATGTAACCATATAAGGTTGAGATGCTAAGTATTCTCCTTTTATATCTTATCCATAGCATACAAATTAGCTGGTTAGAGCAATCTGGACAGCAGGCTGGAATCTTCGCTCCGAATGGGAACACTGATGCTCTTAGGTACAGATGTTTCCCTGCGCTCTCCAGCATGTCAGTCAGGTGGCAACTATCACAATAACAGTAAAACTATCACAATAACAACTATCACAATAACAAGGTTTTGACGACCATCTTTAAAGCACTCCATGGCTCGGGGCCTAGTTATATGCGAGACCGCCTCCTGCCCCATACATCCCTTAGACCGATACGCTCCCACAGAGAGGGCCTCCTCAGGGTGCCATCGGCCGGACAATGCCGACTGGCGACACCCAGGGGAAGAGCCTTCTCTGTGGCGGGTCCAGCCCTCTGGAATGACCTACCACCTGAACTACGCATCATCACCGACCTCCGCCGCTTCCGCCAATGTCTTAAGACATATTTGTTTCAACAAGCCGACCTAGCCTAACCTCCCTTGGGGACTTTTAGGTAGTTTTAAATTGGGTTTTAAAATTTGGTTTTAGCGCAGGATAGGATTATTTAATAGTTTTTAAAATTATATTTATTGTATTTTGTATGCTTTTTAAATTTCCTGTGCGCCGCCCTGGGTCCTCTGTGGAGAAGGGCGGGATATAAATTTAAATAATAAATAAATAAATAAAAACTAGTGAGTTTTCATTTTGCATGGTGATGTACAAAGGTTTTTCAGGTTACTGCTTGCCAAAGTCTGTGCCTCAGCTTTAGATTCCGTAGTGATGCTTGTTGGCATTCTTGGATAGAAATCAGACTTCTGGAATAAGTTGTTTTGTGCATTCTTTTATCTATAGTCATATTGTCATTTTGAGCAGATATACTACCAATTCATATAAAGTAGTAGTGGCCATGGCAGTAGGAGAAGAGTGGCTGATAAAAACAAAGAAGTCCCCTTGAATTTATTAAAATAATTGGATTGTTTACAGCCAACCAATTTTCAGAAGTCAGTTAAATAACATGATAAATTATTAGCCAACATTAGGATTTAGAAGATCGATCCAGATATGCATGTATGAATAGTCCATCACAGATCAAGTGTCTATGGAGAATCTCAGTAATCCAGGTCATGGTTGTCCCAAAGCTGCTTTTTAAAGAGGCAACTGGACTTTCTTGGAAGATGTTTCACTTCTCATCCAAGAAGCTTCTTCAGCTCTGACTGGATAGTGGGCAATGGAAGGATTTATACTCCCCTGCAGACAGCTGGTCATTTGCATTCTTTTAGCGAATCATTGAGGCCTCAGAGTCACCTGAGTAATGCAAATGGGTGTGAAGCCTTCTTCCAAGATAAACCTCCAAGTGGCCTAAATCGAGCAGATATTTACTGGAATGTTCCATCATAATGTTCTCAGCTTGCTGTGTTTCAGTGGAACAAAAGTTAAAGAACTCCAAATAATTCAGCCATAAGAATCTGTTTGCTCCCTTGCCTTTCACTGAAGGGCCATAACAATATATGGCTGTTCATGCTGATTGCAAGAGAGTTGGCCAAATGGATCACTTTAAAAACATTTATGAAAACTGTTTGCAATTGTTTCCTTCTTTGTTGCCCAGTAAATAAGCATTAAATCCTTTTTTCCCAGCAAAAATAGATAACATCAGGAACAGACAAGAGCAGGAACAGAGTTCATGGGCATAAACATCCCTCAAAGCTTATCAGATCTACTATATAAAATTATATTTTATATGAACTCTGGCCTGAAAGTATACGCAGAGTACCATAAACCAAAATGTCAGCAAGCCAACCAAGCACAACCTATAAGAACTACGCTTTGCTTTTTAATGGGTACTCAAAACCCAAAGCTCTAAAATAACTAGTGCCCAATCAACCAAAAAGATTAAACTGGCACAGAGAACTTTTCCCAAAAAATAGAAAAAAGAGACCCTACATTGTTGGCTTGTTGAGCTTTCATGAAATATGTTTTGACCTTTTAGAGCATTTTATAAAGTTACTGAATTTTTAAAAGCATTCTGGAATCTTAACATAGAATGATCTAAGAATAGGTTCTGCACACATAAATCTGAGCTCAAGAAAACAATTACACTGTTCTTAACTCTTTGCATTTGTATTCAACATCATAGCATGACCAAGACTTGCATATGAGCTGAGTCACGCACCTTTGATATTACCTTTGCAGCATCCTACCTTTAATTGCCTGTTCCTTTTTATAGTCTAGAAAAGATTTTCCCCGTAGCAGAATGTCATTTACAATTTAACATTCGTCCTAAGGCACTCAGTGGCATAATGGTGTTGTCCGCAGGGACATAATTTTCTATTTTGCTGACTTGAGCATCAACTCCATGCTGTATGTCTGGTATACGATGCATATGCATCTCATTTCATTCAGCATTGATCAGCATGGTCAAAGGCTAGGATCCAGTAACATCATCATTAGTTATCACGAATGAAAATGAATATATGTGTCCAGTGGTGGGTTTCAAATTTTTTAGAACCTACTCTGTGGGTGTGGCCCATTTTGTGGGTGTGGCTTGGCAGTCATGTGACAGGGTGGGAGTGGCCACCTTTTAAAATATGGTGAAGCTCATTTAACAACGCTCTTGCTTAGCAACCAAAATTTTGGACTCAATTGTGATGATAAATTCTTTCCTTCCTTCCTTCCTTCCTTCCTTCCTTCCTTCCTTCCTTCCTTCCTTCCTTCCTTCCTTCCTTCCTTCCTTCCTTCCTTTCCTTTCCTTTCCTTTCCTTTCCTTTCCTTTCCTTTCCGTTGGGTCACTGGCAGTGGTGGGCCAGATTTACTTCCAGGTACGCCGGTGGAACCCCCTCTCACCGGTACTCTAAATTTCACCAACCGGCTCTCGTGAGTAGGTGCGACCCTGCAGAAACCCACCACTGTATGTGTCCCAGGATAATGTTGCAGCATTCAATCTGGGTTGGTCGCTGGGACCAGAGTTTTTGGCTTCTGAGCTTTCCGACTTATGCTGGAGTCCATTTTCAGGAAACCTTTCTCTAGCTAGAGAGACATTCCCTGAAGATGGGCTCCAGCACAAATTCGACAAGCTTGGAAGACAAAACCTCTGGTCCTGGTGACCGACCCAGATTGGATCCTGCATCATTAATTGTGTGTGAAAGTGAATGGGCCTTGTAATAAAGATTGAAGGATTATCAGGAATCATGGGAGAGATCCTGCAACTAAGGTATTCAGAGAATAACTTTAAATAGAGTGTGAGCATCATTATTATTTAGAAAATTTTATAGCGATCTATTTGCATATGACAACTCAAGGAGGCTTACAAGAATATAAAACCATCATTCATATGTGTGTGTGTGTGTGTGTGTTAGATTTTTTGAGCTGATCAATAAATAAATCAGGGAGACTAGGATAGACCTATTTCAAGCTTTTTAGCTCTCATCAGCTAGCCATACTCTTATTGGGATTTGAACTGGGGCTGTATTACATGTTAGGGGCTGTATTACATGCCTAACATGTAATACAGCCCCAGTTCAAATCCCAGTAAGGGTATGGCTAGCTGATGAGAGCTAAAAAGCTCGAAATAGGTCTATCCTAGTCTCCCTGATTTATTTATTGATCAGCTCAAAAACCTAACACACATATAAAAAAGTACACAACAGAACTAATAGCTTTCTGTCTAGATGGTCTCTGGTGATGAGCCATGTGTGTGTGTGTGTGTGTGTGTGTGTGTGTGTGTGTGTGTGTAAATAATAAATAAATAAATAAATAATTTAATTTATAACCCGCTCTCTCTCCCCGAAGGGACTCGAGGCGGGGCACAGGGAAATTAAAAAATACATGTAAAAGTGAGTGTATAAGTGTGTATATACAAGTGAGTGTACAAGTGTGTGTGTATATATATATATACAAGTGACGATGACAAGTGAGATCTTGTCGAAACGTTGCAATAACATCTCCATGCTATATACACGGGGAAATCCCTGAAGCCAACAACCTGTTATTATTAGGCCCCAATTAAGGGAGGAGACATACTGTTAATTGGGGCCTAATAATAACAGGTTGTTGTGAAACAATTACCTATACTAATATACCCTGTCTAAGCTGATGCAATAAGGAGAACCGGCTTGGCTAAAGTGCTAGGCTACTTGCTTAGCATGCAACATAGCCCCGGTTCGAATCCCAGTAAGGGGTATGGCCAGCTGATGAGAGCTAATAAGTTCGAAATAGATCTATCCTGGTCTCTCTCTCTAATTTAATTTATTGATCAGCTCATAAAACTAACATATATATCTATATCTATATATATCTATATATCTATATATCTATATATCGATATCGATATAGATATATATTTGTTTTCGTAGATTTTCACGGGTATAGGTATGTAGGTTTTGGTTTATTCGGGTCTTTTCCCGTGTAAAATTAAAGGTGTTTTTGCAACGTTTCGATGGGATCACCCCCATCATCATCAGGCCTGAGCTCATTTGCAAAAAAGCAAAGGCCCTGGCCTGATGATGATGGGGGTGATCCCATCAAAACGTTGCAAAAACACCTTTAATTTTACACGGGAAAAGACCCAAATAAACCAAAACCTACATATGTATGTATGTATGTATGCATGCATGCATGCATGCATGCATGCATGCATGTATGTATGTATGTATGTATGTATGTATAAATACTAGAAGAAAATGATCAAGTAATAAATTAATAAAATAATATAATAGCCTTCCACCCTGGTGACAACATATCACATAAGGAATTTAATGAGCTCCCTTAGGTTGCACAGGGACAGATGCATAAAAGTGCCAGCCTGCGTTTTATAGTGTGCATTTTTCTGATAATGCGAGCTGAGGATTTAACTTGATAAGACTTGGTGAGATGAATTAGTGATTGGTTTGGTGTCACCCAGGAAAAATTGTGTTTTTGGTCAGTGGGCAGCCATCCTAAGGATTCAAGTTTTGGAGTTCACTCTACATCTAGCCTAGTAATAGCCTCCATTTATACTTGACAATCATAGCCAGAAAATGTATTGCAGCTATCATGAAAATGTTGTTGGCAAACCTTTCATCCCAGATGAAGTGATTCTGGTGCTGACTGCCTTCAGTCCCCTTAAGTCCATGGTCATCTTACGAGTCAGATGAGGTTTGTTGGTCATGAAGCTGCTGCCAACAAGGCAATTGGAGTGTTTTTTTTCCCATGAAGAAGGCATTTTACTTCTCATCCAAGAAATAAAAAACAGCCTAGTTGCCTTTTGAAAAACCACCTTAGAGACATTTATGACCTGGATGACTGAGAATCTACATAGACATCTGAGGCCAACAACTTTTATTTGAAGGACTAGCTGTACCCGGCCACGCATTGCTGTGGCCCAGTCTGGTTAAATAGCCCACCAATCTGTGTGTAGATCTACACCTGCACACATACACACAACCACCGTATAACCCCCAACCTACCTACCTACTGTATTTCTTCCTCTCTATCTATCCGTCTACCTACCTACCTACTATATTTCTTCCTTTCTCCATCCATCCATCCATCCATCCATCCATCCATCCATCCATCCATCCATCCATCTATCTATCTATCTATCTACCTACCTACCTACCTACTGTATTTCTTCCTCTCTATCTATCCGTCTACCTACCCACCTACTGCATTTCTCTCTATCTATCTATCTATCTATCTATCTATCTATCTATCTATCTATCTATCTATCTATCTATCTATCTATCTATCTATCTATCTATCCCTCTACCTATCTACCTACTGTATTTCTTTCTTTCTCCATCTACCTACCTACTGTATTTCTCCCTCTCTCTCTCTATTCCTCTACCTACCTACCTACCTACTGTATTTCTCCCTCTCTATCTATCCATCTACCTACCTACTGTATTTCTTCCTTTCTCCCTCTATCTACCTACCTACCTACTGTGTTTCTCCTTCTCTCTCTCTCTATGGGCCACCTGGGAGTTTGCAATCCTCTCTGCCTTGTTTTGGCCCTTTTAGGCCTCTGTACAGTGTTGCTGAGGAAATGACTGTTGGAAATGCTGGGTGGGTGGAGCTACAGGGAGGTGAAAACCTGATAAATGGGTACATTTTACTTTTGTGTACCTTGCACATGACACACGTGTGCTAGTCATAAAAATGGTACGTATTATATTATCGGAAGTCCTTGGGAACATTGTGTCAAAATTTGTTGCAAATCCAGTAGTTTTTGAGATTAGCAGCTTTGCACAAACTATTTTACATTTTTATTTATATAGATTATCCTTTGTATGTTGGGTCCACTATTGAATACAATGAAGACATGGTTAAAGTTTGGCTACTCAACTATGTAACTGATGACCAGACTGACTTCCTCTGTCATGGGAACTATATTCAGAACCTTAGCATAGAGCAGCACTACCACTTGGCATTTATATCAAGGTATATACTAGAATCTAAAGTGACAGATGTTGTTTGGATCTTGCCCCACTAATTTATAGAGAAGAAGAAATAAGGTGCACATACTAAATCTGAATTAGACACTACATCTGATTTGGAGTGAAGTCGATTCAAAGGATTGGGGAGTGCTGCTGGTGGTTACAACACTTCCTTCTTGCATTAATGATTCAGGGAGGACATCCTTGTCTGACGGAAATGTGGGAATCAGAATGGACTAGGTCAGTGATGGCTAACCTTTTATGTCACTGTGTGCTGACCTGTGTGCCGGAAATGGTACGTAAAATTGTCCCGCCTGGACCGCATAGCCTCGCTGGCCTTCACGCACGTGGGAGCTCTGAAACCCAGAAGAGTAGCATGCCAACGCACAAGCATGTGCTGGCATCCAAACTCCTAGTTTCTGGCATGGGCACACACCTGATAAACAGCTAGCCATCTCACATACATGGGATGGAAACCCAGAAGTTCAGGTGCCGGCAGGCGCATGCATGCTGGAACACTGCTCTTCTGGGTTTCGGCACTCCTGCATGCACGAAGGCCAGTTGCCTGGTGCATGTATGTGCACAGGAATGCAGATGAGGAGTAGCGAGGGATGACTTTGCAGGCTATAGTTTCGCCCCCACCGGATTAGGTGCTGCAAAAGTGAGGGTTAATTAATTTGAGGAAATATGGGGTGAGAGAGCAGGTTTAGGATATCAGTGGTAGGAAGATAAAACTTTCCTTCCTTATAGATTAAATTGTCCCATCTCAAAAATAGATAAGCCACCATTGGTATCGATGAAAACATCCTTTCTAGAACCTTCCATCCATGTCATCTCAGATTGGTTTTAACCACTCAGAGCAGCTATTTATTAATAAAAGCACATCTAGTTTTCTTTCAATGTTAGTTTTAGATTGACCAAATAAAATAGACCAATCGGTTATTTTCCTGATGATAAATCAGGAAGCACCAGTAGCCTCGGCCTTTTCCTAACCCACAGAACAAGAACAGATAAACAAATAAGTAATAACTTCTAATTCGTCCAAGACCGAGTGGCTGTGGCTTCGGCATCTCGATATAGCCAACTAACTCCATCGTTGGCTATCGGGGGTGAGTCATTGGCTCCCGCGGAAAGGGCCCGCAACTTGGGCGTCCTCCTGGACTCACGGCTGTCCTTAGACGATCATGTGGCGGCCGTGGTCAGGGGGGGCCTTCTATCAGGTTTACCTAATACGCCAATTGCGCCCCTTTCTAGATCGAGATGCCCTACGCACGGTCACTCAAGCCCTCGTTATTTCCCGCCTAGACTACTGCAACGCCCTCTACATGGGGCTCCCCTTGAGGTGCACCCGGAGGCTCCAGCTAGTGCAGAATGCAGCCGCGTGGGGGATTCTGGGAGTCTCTCGTTACTCCCACGTAACACCTCTCCTGCGCGAGCTGCACTGGCTGCCTGTGGTCTTCCGGGTGTGCTTCAAGGTCGTAGTTACCATCTTCAAAGCGCTCCATTGCTCGGGTCCTGGTTCCTTGAGGGACCACCTCCTACCACATTCCTCCCTTCGACCTGTCCGCTCTCACAGAGTTGGCCTTCTCAGGGTGCCGTCAGCCGGTCAATGCCGACTGGCGACCCCCAGGGGAAGAGCATTCTCTGTGGTGGGTCCGACACTCTGGAATGACCTCCCCCCCGATATCCGTACCATCACAGACCTACGACTCTTCCGTCGGATGGTAAAAGCTCATTTCTTTGGTCTTGCCGGCCTGACATAGGTTAGGGATTATTTTAATTAGGTATTTATGGTTTTAACTATTTCTTCAATTTTAGCACAGTCATATTATTTAATTGTTTTTTAAATTTTGTATATTGTGGGGTTTTATCTTTCTGTGCACCGCCCTGAGTCCCTTTTGGTGAAAAGGGCGGTATATAAATTGAAAAAAATAAAAATAAATAAATAAAATAAATAAAATAAATAATTCACATATTCCTAATACAAAAGAGTTATTCTCCATCTAGTCAAAAAGGTCATATTATATAGAAGCTGCAATAAACTGTCTCATTCCTTTGCCCCACCCCTTCATTTTGATTTTTTTTCCTGATTTACAAATGAAAGCAAAACCACCATTTGTAAGAACAGGAATTTAAACAAGGAAAAGACCTAATGCCGACAAGGTCATGAAGAGGCTGTTTGGAAGAAAGAGTACTTAATTTGGTAATAGATCACACTGTTTTATTAGAGTTGTTTAATCATCCAAAACCTACCTCTGGGCTAATTAGGTGAGTGTAGAGGTGGCGGAAATTTACCTTTTATGCACTGCTTTGGAAAGGTCAGCTGAATTAAAGTCGTTTTCATGAGCACGGCGCCTGCTTTGTAAGTCAGGTATTTGCTCATAAAAGGAGAAACTCTCCCAACAACCTTGTTATACTTATGAGGTTATGTATCAAACCGTGTATGCGTGTTGTTAGGTCCTATATGGAATAATAATATTGTTAACATAGGAGTGGGCTTATTTTGAAAAAGGTGGCACAGGAAAGAAGGAGGAGGAGGAGGAGGAGGAGGAGGAGGAGGAAGAAGAAGAAGAAGAAGAAGAAGAAGAAGAAGAAGAAGAAGAAGAAGAAGAAGAAGAAGAAGAAGAAGAAGAAGAAGAAGAGGAGGAGGAGGAAGAGGAAGAAAATTAAGCATGTATCTCTGTTTCATAGGAGCTGATTCTGTTTTTCCTATTTCTCCCCCTCCCTTCGTCTAGTTGGCTTGAGCCTGGGTGCCCTGCAGACTCTAAATTTAAAATAGTTCTTGGATATTCTGTTCTACAGACCAGAAAGCTCAATGATTCAGGAAAGCATCATTGTTCTACATGTTTTAAACAAGACGATTAAACATAAAATCATGGTTGAAACAACTCACCCTCACTTAATATCTTTTGACACTATGACTGTAGCAAAACAGCAATTCATAGTTGCTTTTTCATTCTGTATCTGTCCTAGTCTAAATTTGATTTTGGACCATAGTTATTGACATTGATAGTGGTGGTGTCCTAAGTGAAATTGAACAAATGTGGTAGATCAGTATTTAAATTTCAAGTTGCATTCAGACATTTTTTGAAGTAAATCTTTTTGCCATTTTATCCTGCAATAATTATGGTGAAAGCATTTTATGAGCGGTGGCTATTGCATGGGATTTATTGTTAAGAATACATACATACATGCATGCATACATACATACATGTCTGGGGGTCTGTACAACCTACTCTGGCAACTGTAATTCAGTGGTGAACCTACAACACATGTCAAAGGTGACATTCCACAAAATTTTGGGTGACACACCAGTACTGTATTTACTTACACTCAACAATTATTCTTGAAAGCATGACTTGTTCTTGTGTGATTTCTAGAGGCTGAAGGGACCATGTGAGGGGTGGGATATCCTCTCACATTATCCCTGGACCCTCTGGAATTCATATAAAAGGGTCATTCCCTTGCACAGCTTCCAGAGCTTCTGAAAATTGTGTGAGAACATGGTATGTTTTCATGTGTTTTTCAGAGACTGCAGAGGAGCATCTCCAAAGCTGCTTCAAGAACTGAGAACTTGGGTGACCCCAATGAGCCTCAGGTAGACCCCAGGAGCTTGTCAACAGAAGGAGAACACCATCTGAAGGTAAATGATGTGTGGAAAATCTTGGGGAGTATTGGGCTGTGAGGGCAAACCAAACGTGGTATTCAGCAGGTTCTGACCAGTTCTGGAGAACCGATAGTGGAAGGTTTGAGTAGTTTGGACAACCGGTAAATACCACCTATGACTGGCCCCACCCCCATCTATTTTCTGCCTCCCAAGTCCCAGTTGATTGGGAGGGAATGGGGATTTTACAGTATCCTCCTCCTGGAGTGGGGAGGGAAAATGAGATTTTACAGTATCTTTCCCTTGCTGCACCCACCAAGTCACACCCACCAAACCATGCCACGCCCACAGAACTGGTAGTAAAAAAAATCAATCTCACCATTGGGGCACACCATTCCCTAAGCTTGTGTCACTGTGTTAGATCATACCGTCCATTCCTAAGTACAATGATGACAAAATTATAAAACATGTAATCACAATACAGGCTGCATCATGTGAACTCCATTAGGTAGACAACATCAAGAAATCATCTCTACAAGAAGATTAAAACTACTCTTACCGAGATGTACAACAGAATCTTGCAATTGTGCAGTTCCTCTTCTTCCTCCTCTCCTCCTCCTCTTTCTTATATTCTAGTGAATGAGGGTGCCGTCTACCTGAATTGCTTCCCAATCTCATTGTGGATTTTAGAAATGTTTCTAAAATGGTTTAGAAATGCATTGCTTCAACAACAATTTCTGCCTACCTCCTTCAAGGTCATCTACCATACTTTCTATGCACCATGACGTTACATCCAACAACTTGGGATACACTTTGCATTAAGACATTACCCTACATCTTTTGTTATCCTCCTGCAGATGCCTATGACCTAACTCGTTTTCCTTCATTGTTTACTCATAAAGTGTTATTTTACATTTGCAAGCAAAGTTATGGGATTCAGCTTCCACATACTGTATCTGTTCTGTTCTTTTTTCTCTTCTAGGAATGTTTATGGGTCTGCTATTATTTTCTTGGAAATAAAAAAAACATGCTATAGTCTTTATCTTGTTTTGCTTTGCCAAGTTCCTATTTACTTATTCATTCAAATTAAAATAATAGATTAAAATACCTACAAAAAGACCACTCTAAGAAATCCAAAAATGTTTAAAATATTCCATTTAATGTATTATTAAAAAGAAATTTTAAAATATAAAATAACATAACAGAAGATGTTGGATAGCCATTTGTCTGAAATGGTATAGGGTTTCCTGCCTAGGCAGGGAGTTGGACTAGATGACCTCCAAGGTCCCTTGGAGGTCATTCTATTGTAAGAATATTGTAAGAATATTAAAATGATATTTAATGTAATTAATAATAATAATATTTATTGTCATTGTACTAAAATTACAATGAAATTGGTTAAAATAATCAGCTAATTTAAAAAATGAGGCGGCGACTTCCGGTTCCGGCTCCAGCGGTGACGGGCGAGCCTAGGACTCGCTCGCCGCTTTGTTTCTTTTCCTGCCCCCCCACGGGGGCGAGACGCCCCGTTTTTGGGGGTCTTCCGTAAAGCCGGCTTGCCTGGGTCGCCCTCCCCCAGCGGCAGCTGGGAAGCGACCCTTGTCTTCGGCTTAGGTGGAGGAGGACATGCTGCGGGGGGTTTCCCCTTCGCCAATGGCGGGCGGCATCGTTTTGAGAACATGGAGAGAGCTGGCCGTCTGAGTCGGAAGGCTTCCTGGGGCTTCGGCTGCGAGGGGGAAAGTGAGTGGTTTTAAACATTTTTTTTGCTGTCAGCCTGGGCTGAAAGAACTTGGAGGGGGGTGTCTGCTTGTTAAACCCCCCCTCGGACTAAAGCGGCACTTAAGAATGGCTCCTCGCTGCGAGGAAGCGGATATCTTTAATCCGGACTGTTTGAAACAAGGGAAAGTGATCTGCGGTTTGTCTTTGAAACAAAGTATCTAGATCTGGCTGACTTGAAACATTTTTTTTTTACCACTCTCTCCTTCTGGCTCTGAGTCTGGGCGGTGGAAAATGGCTTCTCTTTGTCCCTGAATGACTATTTTACTTATGGAAAATTTCCAGCATCGCTTTGTGATTTGGACTTCCTCTTGTTATTAAAGAAGAATTTTTTTGGATTATGTGATTTCTTTTCTGGAGTGCCTTCGCTATTATAATTATTGATCTGGAAAACTGTTTCTCTTTTGGTTCCTGAACTTTTCACAATCCTGATTTGAACTTCCAGCTCCTGATTTGCCTCAACGGCCCCACCCAAAAAACGCCATTTTAGTGGCATTAACTTTAACAGCTAACTATGGCACAGAAATCAGAACTGGCAGGCTTAGAACTAAGGATGGCTTCTCTTGAATCAGTTATACAAACTTTGGTGCAAGAAATCAAGGCCCAGAGAGAAGAAAATATCAACTTCAAAAAGGAGCTACTGGACACACGGAAACAAGTGCTGGATAACACACAGAAGAATGAAGAGTTGGAAGGGGGGCTGGCTGGGGCTAAGGGAGAGATTAAAAATGTTACTAATGAGGTTGTAGAAATAAATGGGCATGTGTCTAGGATTGATATGGAAAGGATGACATATTTTTTGAGATTTCAGAACGTTTCTGAGGAATCTGGTGAATGTCTCCCTGAACTCATGAGCACAATTTTAGCAGATTATTTACATAAACCTAAGGATGAGATCAGAGGGGACATTGACCTAGCCTACGGAATAAACTCTGCATATGCCAGGATAAATGAAGTACCCAGAGAGATACATGTGAAATTTGTTAGAAGGTCAACCAGAGAGGAAATCTTGAAGGTGCAAAGAGGAGGACCGTTAATTTACCAACAAAAGGAGGTTGCCATCTTGTAGCAGATTCCAAGAAAGATTAGAGAAGCGAGAAGGAAATTTTCCTTCTTGTCTAGAAAATTGTTTGATCACGGGATCTGGTTCAAGTGGGTGATGCCCGAAGGGATGCTGGTGTTCTGGGAAGGAGGAAGAGTGAGGATTAAAACAGTTGCTGAGGCGGAAGCCTTTCTTAAAAAACATTCCTCTGTCCTGGGGGAAGATCCAGGGGGGGCAGGGGGGGCCATGGCCCTGCCCGCTGGGGGCCTGGAAGGAGGGATAGAAGACACAATTGCCAAGAGACTTAGATCTAAAAAATAACTTTGCCTTGATTTTTTGAGTAATATTGTATAACATGTGTATCTGGATTTTTGCAAATGACTGACAGCATTGAATTGAGAACTTAGAAATATGTACTTGTTTTCACTTTGTAGTATTATGAAAAATGTTTTTTGTTAATGATTTATTATGAAGCTCCGGAAGGGCCGACGACTTTGATGCGAAAGCTCTCAAAATTTCTTTGTATCTCTTACCCTACTACCCCAATGAAAAATTGTAAAACCAATAAAACTTTTTCAATATAAAAAAAAAAAAATGAGGCGGCATTCTAAAAATAAAAAAGGCTCTCCATAAATGTAATTTACTACCCATGAATGACAGCACAAGAATGACAAAAATGTATTTATAAACCAGCTTTACTGAATTGTTAACAATTAACTGAAAAATCTAAGTGCTTAGTGTATTTAAACATCCATTGTCTCATAATTATGAGCTTAAAATGGTATCTACATTATGTGGAAATACCATTAAGGATTCATAGTTATCCTGTTGTCAACCCGTATTTTGTGAATTACTTTTCACAAAAGTACAAGCTTAAATTTCTCTTTTTAATTAGTTGCAAAGCCTCTTTCAGGCTGACTTTAATTCATCCTAACGAAAAGTGCCAACACAGGTAATGTTAGTTTGAAGTACAAAATATCAATAATAGTTATAGAGCTGTATCATGTTTGTACCCAAATCTGCTTTTGCAAATTAGTCTCAGAGATTAAATAAAATCATGATAGCTAAGGCATTTTGCCTTGTTCTTCTGTAAATAAAGACAAAATATAAATCAAACGAATGGAATGAGTGCATGAAAGAATAAATGAATACATGTTTTAAAACAGGAGAACGTTTGATAATTAATAGGCAGTGTGATGGCCTAGTAGTGAAGATGCTTGCCTCCCACTTGGATGGTTGAGAGTTTAATCCTAAATAGTGGCAGATGTTTTTCGCCTAAGGCACAAAGAAAAAATGTCTGCTGTGAACTCCGTATGGCATCAGAAAGGTCATCCAGCCAGTAAATGCTCTGCTCCATCCAGTCGCCCTGATTCTACCCCAAATTAAAGGATTACAATGGGTTTTAAAAAGGAAGTTTAATGGTTGGTAATTAATGACTAGCAGAGGGTTAATTCCCACATAATACATTTAGGCTGCAATCCAACACATTTACCTTTGATTTAAACACACTGAACTCAGTGGAATCGCCTTCTAAATAGACTTTCACCATTGGATGTCACAGAAGATGCCGTTCATCGTTGAGCTCTAAAAACTAGGAACTGTGTATTTAGTTTTTGACTGTTTTTTCTTGCACTATTGCAGTTTCCCATGTCTGCCATTTCTTGTAGAGTAAACATCAAACTAGAAAATATGGGTATTTTCTATAGATGGATGGATAGATGGATGGATAGATGGATGGATGGATAGATAGACAAATAGAAAGATAGAAAGACAGAGACAGACAGACAGAGACAGGCAGACAGTGTGTATATATTTCACATAAGAATGTGTATGAAAGCATGGACCTGAGATCTGTGTTGCAGACCAATGACTGCAGATTCTAAAAATGCAAAGAATTGCAAGATAATAGTAATAATAACAGCAACAGCAACAGCAACAGGTAACATTAACACTGTAAAGATGATTTTGAATCATCATTGTGAGTGAAAAATAAAATCAATTTCTCTACTTCTGGTGACTTTATGGACTTCTCTAGGTAGTTTCCTTGGCAACCATAGTATATAAGTGGGGGTTTTTTGGGGGAAGAATAGTTTGGTTTGGTTTTGTGTTGTTTTGTTTTATTTCTCTGCTGAACTGTAGACCTGAGGTTCCCTAGAAGAATTCCATCCAACCCATCCTTACATTTCAATTAGGTCAGCCTGCTGCTGCTGTCTCTTACTGACTTTAAACTTATCATATGCCCCTATGTTTCCAGATTTGAAATACACCTGGAATTGGCTGAATGGAAGAATAGTCAAACTTCCCCCCACTTATGACCTTCAGAAAAGTGACATAAAGTATCTGAAACTAATAGAAAGTATTTTATCAGATCATTAAAAATGTTAATTGAGTACTTGTCACGGTAATGAATAAACATGCATTTTTAAATAAATGCAGCATAAAATCGAATAAACTATCTTTTATATCCTTTTAACGTAAAAAGTTGCATTTTCATTTTCAAGGAACATTGTGTGCATGTGGGTGGGCCTACATGTGTGTGTGTTTGCCTTGATATATTTCTAAATGAATAAATATAAAACTATAGAGCACATATTCATTGTGCCCAAGTTTATACTTTTGCCCCAGGTTCCCCACCAGCAGATGCTAAATGCAATTTAAATTATCCAGGTGGTCCAAGCCAAACCAGAATTAGCATGTCCTACGTGGCAAACTTTTTAAACATTATGATCATCTCAAAGTGAACATATTTTCCTCTTTTTTCCTCTCCTTGGCAGTAACTACGCTACAGTTGCACATTATAGGAGCTTCATTTATTAAGCAGTTGTAGATGATTAGCCCAATTTATTCATTTTATCACTATAAGCGTATCAGGACACCAGCAAGGCTATTCATCAGTTCTACCCAGCATGCATCAAGACAGCAATTTTGTGCATGTTGCAGTATAAATGTGCTCAGCTTTGGTTTATGTGGACAATATTTATTGACATGCACTGTGTTAGAAATTAAAACTGAGAAATGTTAAATTGTTTATTTATGAATTTATGACTTCATGGACTCTTCCCTGCCAAGGGTCTCCAGACCACATTTTGGAAACAACTACGAGTAGATTAGAGGAAAAGGGTGGAACTTACTTGTTTACTTCCATTTTTAAATGGTCAGTCTGGAATTTTGCAGCCTGGATATGGTAGCCTAGTTCCAATGTTATTTATTCTATTAACTGATTGATTTATTCCTCTGTTCTATCCGCCACTTTCCTCTTCAATAACATCATAATGAATTTAGGCAGCACGGAGATCAGTGGGATCTTTCAATGAACACACACGGGATTGCATGGTTACAGTTATTTTCCTATTGGGTAGCAGTTGCAGGTCAACCTTTTCTGAGGTAAACAGGTTTGTCCAAGCTAGTAATTGGATAAGGGATGCTAGTAATTTGATAAGGGGCACTAGGAAACCCCACAAATGGAGAAGTTAAAAGTGATCCCAGAAGGAAACAGTGGCAAATCACTTCTGTAAGACTGCTAAGAAACTATGTGGAGGTTTCCTTGAAGTGATCGAAGTCAAGCTCAACTTGAAAACTTCTTTATCTTTGGCTATGTTTTGATCTAATATGTGATCCTTTGGGTTCAATTTATTTTCTTCAGCCCTTGTAATAGACATTATGTATCAGTGAACTGCTCCGTTTGTTTTTGTAAGGATTTTCAGCTTTTGATTTATGGGAGATGTATTGTAAATAATGGTGGCTTCGGACAAGGAATGATGGAATAGAAATTCTATTATTGGTTAACATGGCTTTAGTTTTATCCATTATATACAGAAGAATAATGTGTTACCTGTGTTAGAGCAGGGGTCCTCAAACTTTTTAAACAGGGGGCCAATTCATGGTCTCTCAGACTGTTGGGGGCTGGACTGGCTGGGTGGGTGTGGCTAGTTGGTCATGTGACTGGGTGGGTGTGGCTGCATGGCCAATTTAAGAGTCCATTAAACAATACACACGATTGGGGTTGTTTACATCTCTCTCTCCCTGCCTCCCTCCCTCCCTCTCTCTGGAGGCTGGGAAGAGGCCTCTGTGTCTCCCATTTTTAGCCACCTTGGCCTCCAGAAGGTGGGTGGGGGCCAGTGGGTAGGTGGGGCGATGAGGGTGGGCAGCCTTGTTATTCCTCATGGGCCAGATTAATGGCTTCGGTGGGCCATATCCAGCCCCTGGGCCATAGTTTGAGGACCCCTGATCTAGAGCATTAAAAAAAAATCCAAATGCATGCATGTCTTTTTTTGGAGGTACCAAAATTGTTTTTTGCATTGTTCACTTGTTGAAATTCAATGTAGATCTATAACATTATTTGATTGATTGATTATGTACCATCCAGTTAATGTCAATTCTTACTAATCACATCACAAGACATTCTCCAGGATGATTTGCACCCAGTCTGGCTCTTCAAGCCGTCCTACAATGTACCCATCACCACTGTAATCAAGTCCACTCACATTACTATTGCTTGTCATATTATCTTTCCTTCCATCTTTCCCAGCAATTTCAGTTTGTCAAGGGAAAAACGTGTTGTGTCTTTATATAATATGCCTAAAATATGACAATTTGACTTTGGTCATTTGTGCCTCAAGTGAGAACTCTGGATTGATTTGTTCGATGAATTCTGTAAATATTCCATTAATTCCTGTCATCTGTCAACTTGGTAAATGACCAAATGCTGATATAGCTTCTAGTACTAGTGATTCTTCTAAATAGGGAGTCTCTTGTAGGGTAGTTTGGCTGTTGAGACCCCTATTGTACAGAATGTCAGTATTCTCTTTCAAAATCAGTAGCATAAATGATAGATTAAGCATACAAGTTAAAATAGCCAAAATGATAAGGCAACACCTATCCAATCTAGGCCAGTTCACATCACCAGGACCAGATGGATTATGAAGGAGTGAGAGATGTGAACTCAGAACCATTGAACCATATCTTTCAAAGATCATGGAGCACTGGTGAACTACCCAAAAAGGGAAAAAAATAGAACCAAGAACCTGGAAAAGATAATCTTTTACTTTACTTTTTACTTTTATTAAATTTGTATACCGTCCTTCTCCCTTGCGGGACTCAGGGCGGTGAACAGGCATAATAAAACAGTAAAACACCCAATACAAAAATACATTAAAATACATTAAAAACTAATTAAATTTAAGGGCCCATTCTAAAAACCAGATAACCATATAAAAACAGTTAATAAAATCAACTAAAATCAATTTAAAAATTACAATCAAATCAAAAGAAAACAACACCAGGCCGGCCACACAAAATAGGTGAGTTTTCAGGGCCTGACGGAAGAGGCGCAGGTCAGTGATCGTACGAAGGTCAGGGGGCAGATCTTTCCAGAGGGCAGGGGCTGCCATAGAGAAGGTTCTCCCCCTGGGGGTCGCCAGCCGACATTGTTTGGCCGACAGTACCCTGAGGAGGCCCGCTCTGTGGGAGCGAACTGGTCGGTGGGAGGTATTCGGTAGCAGGATGTGGTCCTGCAAGTAACCAGGCCCCATGCCATGGAGCGCTTTGAAGGTGGTTACCAACACCTTGAAGCGCACCCGGAAAGCCACAGGCAGCCAGCGCAGCTCGCGCAGGAGAGGTGTCACATGGGAGCATCTTGAGGCTCCCAAAATTCCCCCGTTCGGCCGCATTCTGCACCAACTGGAGCCTCCGAGTGCGCCTCAAGGGGAGCCCCATGTAGAGAGCGTTGCAATAGTCCAGGCGAGAAGTGACGAGGGCTTGAGTGACCGTGCATAGAGCGTCATGATCCAGAAAGGGGCGCAACTGGCGAATCAAGCGAACCTGATAAAAAGCCCCCCTGGCCACGGCCGTCAAATGATCGTCTAATGACAGCCGGGAATCCAGGAGGACACCCAAATTGCGCGCCCTCTCTGTGGGGGCTAATAATTCGCCCCCAATGGCCAGCAATGGTACCAGCTGGCTATATCGCGACGCTGGAAGCCACAGCCACTCGGTCTTGGACGGGTTGAGTCGAAGCCTGTTTCTCCCCATCCAGACTCGCACGACCTCCAGGCAATCAAGCAATGGATCTTCATATTCCTAGAAACAAGCAAAAATATTGCTAGAAGCCAACAAGGGTTTGTCAAGAACAGATCATGCTGGACAAAACTTACTGCATTCTTCAATAAAGTGACTAAAATAATGGACCAATGTAATGCTGTGGACATTGTATACTTGGACTTCAGTAAAACATTTGACAAAGTAGATCACAACCTACTTCTTAGTAAGTTAGAAAAATGTAGGATAGAGAGCATCATCACCAGATGGATTTGTAACTGGCTGACTGCTCTCAACATGTAGTTCTCAATGGAACTATAATTACATGGAAGTATGCAATATGGTATCCCAAGGTTCTGCCTTAGGACCAGCATTCTTCAACATCTTCATAAATGATTTAGATGAGGGAATAGAAGGGGGCTTATCAACTTTGCAGATGACATCAAGCTTTGGAGAATAGAAGATAAGCTCAAGGAGAGGATCTTCACTGACTTGAACACTGGGCTGTATCCAACAAAATGCAGTTTAGTGGTGAGAAAAATAATGTTTTGCACATTACTTTTAAGGAATACCTAATGCACATGTATATAATAGTAGGACATGGCTCAACAGCAGTAACTGTGAGAGGGATCTAGGAGTCATAATGGACAATCACTTAAATGTGAGACACCAGAGTGCTGCAGCTGCCCAAAAAAGCCCATGGTGTCCTAGGCTGCATCAACAGAGGGATGTATCAAGATCATGTGAAATATTAGTATTGCTTTATATTGCTTTGGTAATACCATACTTGGAATACTGCATTCAGTCTTGGTCACCACGATACAAAAAAAGATGTTGAGACTCTAAAAAGAGTGCAGAGAAGAGCAACAAAGATTATTGGGGGGGGGGGTGTATGCTAAAACATATCATGAACAGTTGCAGGAACCGGGTAGGTCAAGTCTAACAAAGAGAAACACTAGAGGTCTTCCAATATTTGAGGGGCTATCATAGAGAAGGGGGGTTAACCTATTCTCCAAAGAACCTGAGCGCAGGACAAGAAGTAACAGCTGGAAACTTAACAGAGATCCAGCCTAGAACTAAGGAGAAGTTTTTTGACAATGAGAACAAATAATAATAATAATAATAATAATAATAATAATAATAATAATAATAATAATAATAATAATAATAATAATAATAATAATAATAATAATAATAATAATAATATTTAATTTATAGACCGCTCCCTCTCCCCGGAGGAACTCGGGGCAGTGCACAGGGGAATTAAAAAACATACAAACATAAATACATCATAAATATATAAAAATCAGATTAAACAATTTATTCCTGCACTAAAAAAACCTAAAATCCTAAAAACTAAACCCCTTAAAAGCCAATTAAAACAATTTATATATTCAGACTAAAAGGCTGGAGGTAGATTAGGCCAGGCTGAAGGTAGGCCGGAGGCTGGAGGTAGATTAGGCCACTAATCCACTAATTAATTAGTGGATTAGTGGCCTCCAGAAGTTGTGAAGGCTCCCTCACTGGAGGTTTTAAAGAAGAGATTGGCGAGCCATTTGTCTAGAATGGTATAGCGCAGTGGTGGGCAAACTCATTAGCCAACAGAGCCAAATATCAACAGTACGACGATTGAAATTTCTTTTGAGAGCCAAAAGAAGGTGTGGCCTGTTTTGTGGGAGTGGCTCGGCAGTCACGTGACCATGTGGGTGTGGCCAACTTGGAAAATGTAGTGAAACTCGCTTAACGATGGTCTTGCTTAGCCACCAAAATTTTGGGCCCAATTGTGGTCATAGGTTCTCTTTCTTTCATCTCTCTCTCCCACTTTCTTTTTCTTTCTTTTCTTTCTTCCTTCCTTTCTTTCTCTTTCTGTTTCTCTCTGTCTCTCTCACTCTGTGACTGTCTGTCTGTCTGTCTCTCTCTCTCTGTGGCTCTTTATCTCTCTCTCCCTCCCTCCCTGTCTTTTTGTCATTCTCTCTCTCTCTGTCTCCCTGTAATTGTCTGTCTCTCTCTCCTCCCTCCCTATCTCTGTGTCTCTCTCCCCTACCTTCCTCTCTGTCTCTCTCTGTCATTCTCTCTGTGTGTCTATCTGTCTGTCTGTCTCTCACTCACTTTCTCTCTCTGTGTCTCCCTCCCTCTCTATCTGTCTCTCCCCTCCCTTCCTCTCTGTCTGTGTGTCTGTCTCTCACTCATTTAATTGCTCACTCTGTGTGTGTGTGTCTCTCTCTCTGTGTGTCTCTGTCTGTCGGTCTCCCCCTCCCTCCCAACCCACGGATGGGCTCTGTACCAGCGGAGCCTCCTCCTCCTTTTTAACCAGGCGATCTTTCCTAAGACAAAAAAAAAAGAACCTTAAATGCAGGCTGAACAAAAGAAGCTGGAAAGAGATACTGAAGCCAGGAAGCTGAAACCTGGGGCTGGAGAACAACCTTTTCTGTCCCCTTACGAGCCCATCCGGGAGGAATGTGAGGGGGATCCCTCCCCCTGCAGACGGGCTCCAGACCAGCGGAGCCTAGTTCTTCTTTTAAACCAAACAGCTATCAGAGAGAAGAAGGCTTGTGCAGCAGCCGAAGATTGCCTGGCTAAAAAGAAAGACGAAGCTCCGCTGGTCCGGAGCCCCTCCGCGGGGGGAGGGATCCCCCTCGCGTTCCTCTTCTTCAGGAAAACATAGGCGCACACTTACAGCCTCGGAGACTGCAGAAGCTTCCTTCCAAAGCCCTCTGAGCAAGGAACAGCCAGTTGGGAGAAGGGCTTTGCTCCTGCTCCGGGCTGTAATTGTACGGCATGCGCCTATGTTTTCCACAGAGTGGGGCCACGGCTGCAAGACAAGGAACGTGAGTGGCGCAGTGGAAGAGGGGCCAAAGAGCTGCGTGCGGCTCACGAGCTGCGGTTTGCCGACCACTGGTATAGGGCAGTGATGGCGAACCTTTTTTGGCTCATGTGCCAAAAGCGGGGGGAGCGCAAGGGGGGTTATGCATGGGCGTGCCACACATGCATGCACTTTCCCCCTCTGGTTTGCTTGTAGGGTCATTTTTTGCCCTCCGGAGCCTTCAGGAGCCTTTAGCCCTTCGGAGCCTTCAGGGAAGCCTCCGGAGGGTGAAAAACGGTCTCAAAAGAAGGTTGAAGTCAGCTGGACATGCGCGCTGGAGCTGACACGGCAATGCCTCACGTGCCCTAACAAAAGGCTCCACATGCCACCTGTGTCACCCGTGCCATAGGTTCGCCATCACGGGTATAGGGTCTCCTGCTTGAATAGGCTGTTGACCTAGAAGACTTCCAATGACCCTTCCAACTCTGTTATTCTGTATTCTATACTGTATTTCAACCCTATAAGGTAGATCAGAGTTTAAAAAAAACAACCAAATATTATATAAGTCCGATCTACATTTATTGTAATATTCATAGTAACAGAATTTTGCAAATCTGAATGTGACATCTTCCTCATTTTATCTTTATGCGAACTAGGAAGGAACTGGTCTGAGATGTTTTCTCAAATTAGTTCCTGGAACAAACTCAAGCTCCACTTATCTGACCTTTACTTTACTGGCAGTTCTTTTTCCTGTCCTTCAAGGCTATTCCATGTTACTTTTGTAGTCTGATATTCTTTGACTCAGTTACTGTCTGTAAATTGGCATCCTTTAATACGGTATATCCGTTTGAGGGTGGTTCCATTTTCTCAATTTGGAGATTTATTTTTTTTGGAAAATTATATTTTCTTTTTGTTTTTTGCCTTTACAAATGTTATTGTAATACTACTAATTTTTTTCTAACAGCTCTCTGACATTTGTGTTTGTTAAGTTCCCTCCTGAGATCTTTCCTTTCCCTCCTTGGCAATTTCCACTATTTATCCTGATATCCATTTTGCTTTCTTCTATTTCTCGATCTTTCGGGGTCTGTTTTTACCCTCATCTTCAACAACATGTTTGATTTCAATCCATAATTCCTCTGGCCTTCAGATTAATTAATGAAATTAATTTATTGAAATTTCTGATGTACTCCTTGAAATCGGTGGGCATATGCTCAAAATCATAACATGGAAATTGGGTTGGGTTTTTTTTTTTTTTGCTTTGCTTTATTTTTAACACATACATGAACAGTTGTGATCTGTTCTATAAACAGCCCCATCCACCTCTGTGCTGTTATAACTGAGCTGTTCCACTTTCTTGTACCAATAATATAACCAATTTGGTTTTCTGTATGCTCCATCTGGTGTTGTCCGCATTATTTTGGATGGTTGAAGATTATGTTAGCAATGAAGAAATCAGCGGATTAGAAAAAAAACTCTCAAAGAATTGTTCTCCTGCTTCATTTCTGATTCAAACAATCTGTATGAATAATGCCTTTGCTATTGTCTGTGATCATCTGTTTCCAACATTTCCCTATGCTACTGCATGATACCGATTTTTTTTGACCTGTGCGATGAGATTTCTGAATACACTATAGTTTAAATGTTTCTGATGTATGGAATTGGGTGATGCAGAAATAAAAATAAACAAATAGAATAATTATTGCAAAGTTGTTCCTAAACATTTCAAACTATTTTAGCCCTTCTAGTCCAACGTAATATTTTTAGATGCAACAGATTTAACATTTAAGAGTAAAACTAGGAATTGATGTGGACATATTACTTCAATTGTTGCTAGTTGTTGCAGGGTAAAAGAGCTATCTCCAGATCATTTTTAAAGAATTCATAAAGGAAATACACAAAACAGTAATATTGGCTTGCTGTATTGTGAACGGTGCAATTAGTTTTACACTTGCATATGTTGTGATCTTGCCCTGCAGACCTTTAACAAAGATTTTCAGTCTACAGTGCTTATAATGAAAGCAACATTATATCTGCGGGATCGGATCCTGCCCCATACATCCCTGCGGCCGATTTGCTCCCACAGAGAGGGACTTCTCCGGGTGCCATCCACTAGGCTATGCCAGCGGGCGACGCCCAGGGGAAGGGCCTTCTCTGTGGCGGGCCCAGCCCTCTGGAACGACCTTCCCCCCGAAATTAGAACAACTATGGACCTCCGCTCCTTCCGTCAAAAACTTAAAACACACTTTTTCTGCTTGGCCGGCCTAGGTTAGTCTTCCGTCTTTTAATAGGGCTTAGGGGATTTTAGTTAATTTTAAAATTGGGGATTTTAGCGCAGGGATAATCATTGTTTAATTTGCCTTTTATTAATCTATTTATGTATATTTATTGGTATTTTTAATTTCCCTGTGCACCGCTCCGAGTCCCTTCGGGGAGAGGAAGCGGTTTATAAATAAATTTATTATTATTATTATTATTAACAGAGGAGAGAATGAATGGAATCATCAAGCAAGCAAGAAGGTTCCTTATTTTGGATATATAAACACTCCCTTTTAGAAACTGCTAGCAAATAACCAGTCAATAAGCGGAATGACAGCCCCAAGGTCATTTCATAAATATCACTGTTTACTTACTAGAGCCCAAATTGGGATTCTGACCTCTGAAGCTGCTCAGCCTGCGTTTTCCTGCTCTTCAAGTAAATAAACAGCCTCTGCTGACCCGAACTTCGGGACAAGGATATCAATGGACCCAAAGGTTAAAAAAAGCAAGCAGACAGGTACAGTAGCCCACTGTTGGGGAGCGGGCAACTAGTCTGAGTCCCCTTCATCTGGACCTACCCCTTTAGTTAACACATATGGTAATATATTCA
Source organism: Rhabdophis nuchalis (assembly GCA_039707465.1). Classification (NCBI taxonomy): domain Eukaryota; kingdom Metazoa; phylum Chordata; class Lepidosauria; order Squamata; family Natricidae; genus Rhabdophis; species Rhabdophis nuchalis. Next base: position 97,891,375 of record CM077644.1, read on the forward strand.
TATACTTACAGCCCAAAATAGAAAATATACAGTGGTGGGATCCTACCAGTTTAACAACTGGTTCAGTGATCACTTGTGTACGCGCCTAATGCCCGCTGTGGATGTGTGCACAGTTTTGAGATAAAGTACCTTCTGCATTACTGCTTTGGAGGAAAACAGCTGAGGCGCGGCAATCCACTCTGGGGCGCGACTCAGCTGAGAAGACATAGGTGAGTTAAGTGCAAGAGTGGGTGGGTGGGCCCACTTCATTGTTGGAGCAAACCAGTTCGCTCCCAGCTGATGGTCGGAGCTACAGGTTCGCCTGAACCAGTCTGAACAGGTAGAATCCCACCCCTGGAAATGTATCATTAAAAACAGAAGAGAGCTTTGCCTATTTGTATTGGATTGTATCCCTTCCAGCCCGTCCCTTGAACTGGCAATAGGCAGTTTCAAATGCATTCTTTCCCCCTTCTGAGCTTTCTTTATTAAGTCATTCATGTAAAACTGTTGCACTGCAGTAGACCACTATAAAACAGTTACATCTGCAGACTGCATTTAAGCCTATTCCATAGAAAGTATAAAGATTGTTCTCATTTTTGATCCCCTCTCACTTTTTTTAAAAAGACGTAAGACTTTTATTAGCAATGCCATTGCAAAGCAAATTCTTGTAGGGGAACTAAGATTACCCTACAGGCTTAACCTTTTACAATTAATTAACATACTATTATCCAGGCAATAACCCCCTTCTGTCTTCTTCCATTTCATGGACCTGACTGCCTGATTTAATATAAATCTTTCATTCTTCATTACTGATGCTCCGTTTAAATAAGTTCCTGAGAAGAGAGGTCCATAAACAATGAGATTTGCATAGTTCAGCTCTAAGGAACAGGGGCCTACTTGTACCCATCTTTCTTAGTGTGAGAGAGAACAGTGTAGCTGAGGTGTGGAAACTAACAATTATACGTACATGATCCTGGGTACTGAAGCCCAGGCTTCTCTTGACAGTCATCTTTCTTAAGGTTAAGTAGCAATTTTCTTAATCAGGAATTAATTACTTAGTAGAAGGTTCCAGCAGAAATGGAAATGATGCACTCTAAAACTAGATAGGCTACTTCAGTGATTAGGAGCCATAAAGTGTGGGAACCTTCTTGCCTTCAATATAATCTTGGCCGGAAAAGAATTTCGTGGGAGCTGATGCTTTTCATGCCACTTGCCATGAAGACCAGGCTAATAGGTGTTGTTTTTCTCTTTATCTTTTGGGAGTCTTATTTTCAAATCAAGTGGTTGCTATCATGCAGGACAGGTCTCTATGTTTTCAATCAGATAGAGCAGGCCAGCACAATCTTGCCCAGGCAAGCCAAATATCATTCATTTGAAGCACACAGTAGCAGACAAAGAGTTGAATAAACTTCTGGTTTGTTTTTTACTTATGATTCAACAACGTGTATATGATAGCAAAGATGGGCAGGGGAAGAGCTCACAAATTCTTTCCAGGCTACCCTCTTACCTGAGGCATGAAAGAAAAGGTGGCAGTTGCCTCAGATAGGTTGCGGGCTAACTACCAAAATGCCAGTAAAATGTTTCGACAAGATAGTTCTCATGATCATTTCTGCAAATGCTACGGCCTTTGCTATTATAGTTCCTCCTGGAGTTGCTATCTCAGCTACTTTCCTAGTTTGGTTGTTTCTTTTTAGTTGTTTAATAATAGAGAAATAGCTGGTACTTGTGTCTTTAAGAAGAAATATTCTAGAATATGTGGGAGTGCAAGAGTCACATCTAATGGAAGCCACATTCCTTGATGTGAAAGTTTCACCCCATAATGTTGCTAACTAGCTATTAATGTGTTCCCCCAAGGAGAGAAAGTGCATCTGCAGATCTTGAAGGATCTTCCTTGGTCATGACTTTATGGTGCCCTGGTCACAGCTATAGCCTGGATTTGTAGTGATAGGAATGGAAAGTGATGGAGTTCCAACTGATGGTTATTGTGACTACTATTGTTGTTCTTCATTTTTTTTAAAAAAGCTATTAAACCTTAAGTAAGATACAATTTCCAATTCTGCAGCATTATATTAGATTTAGTTATTTCATTAGTAAAATTGGGCCTTGTTGGCTGGATTTTGATGCTGAATCTTCATGAACTCAGATTAAATCCTTCATTTGCCTTTATCAAAGGAAGGACTGGGATTTGGAAAACTCTATATAAATTCATATTCCCAAGAATTTATATTTTATGAAAATTCCTGTGAACTTGGCAGACGCATGTAACACGTGCCAAGCACGTTAACGAGCCAGTTGTTAAACTGGTAGGATCCCACCCTTGCATTTATCTAACTCAGGGATATCCAAACTTGGGAACTTTAAGACTTGTGGACTTCAACTCCCAGAATGCTGGGAGTTGGGGAATTCTGGGAGTTGAAGTCCACAAGTCTTAAAGTTCCCAAGTTTGGACATCCCTGATCTAACTGCTCCAACCTCCTACATTTCTTCACAATAACCATGTGAAGTAGATTGGGCTGAAGGGCAGAACATTAGCTGCTGTGGCTGCAGATAGAGTAGAAACTGGATCTCTTTTTCCCCCCCTTTAATTTATAAACCGCACCCTCTCCCCAAAGGGACTCGGGGCGGTGCACAGGAAATTAAAATAGAAAAAATCCAAACATAGCAATTAATAATACTAAAAATAGATTAAATCCCAATACCCTGTGCTAAAAATCCTAAAACCTTAAAATCCTAAAACTCTTAAAATCCAAATTAAAACAATTTAAACTACAGTGGTAATGGAAGAACTCCACAAGTGTCTCAGTGTAGCCAAGATAAACATTGCTGCATTCCATAATAATATAACGCTTAATTTATCAGAAGGTGAAGATGTCCCTCTTCAGCAGACACAGTTGGTGATAGAGTCATGCTTTGCTCTCATTATACATCAGCTGCAAAGACAAACCATTCAGAATGTGCCTATTTATCTGGAGAAACCAGTATTCCAGCATGGGAAGCTGTGTGTCATTTTAATCCAAGGGAAAAGAAGCTTAAAATGTTAGAATATTCTTAAAGAATAACAGAACAGCCACAAATGTCATCAAAAGCATCCCCAGTTAAACAAAAACATCTGTATTTGTCTTGCTATGCATCTTTCTTTTTTTAGTAAAATGAAGTTTTTTTCTTTAATTTTAAAAACCAAAATAGCAATCTGCCACTGTCCATTCTGTTTCTGCATTTGGGGGAGAAAATATCTCTGAAAGGCTGATGAATGAGACATGGGTTGTTTAGTTAGAAATGAAAATAGTGTAAATAAAAATGCAGTGAGATAGTGGTTAGAATACAGTGTTACATACTAATTCTGCTGAATGCCAACTGTCAAGAGTTGGACAGTTCAATTCTCACCAGCTCAAGAGTGATTCAGACCTCCATCCTTCTGGGATGGTAAAGACCCAGATTGTTGGGGCAATATACTGATTCTGTAAACCACTTAGAAGGGGCTGTAAAGCACTGTGAAGCGGTATATAAGTCTGAGTGCTATTGCATTCCATGTAAAATGAACAAACAGTTCCATCAAGGCTTAGGATAAATGTTTGGGGAAATATTAAAAATTTAAGGGATCCCTTTGGTTTTAACTATTCTAGGTTTATTGTAATTTCTGAATCATCTTGGAGAACTCCCAAATTTCTTCTTACTAGACTATTGGTGTTTATACTGAATAAGCTACTATATACTTACTATATTTTCCCCATTTATTTAAAGGTATTATTCACTGATGGATTTAACTTCCATTGGATTAATGTTAGGGATAGTTACTCAGGAAAACATCAGCCATTCCCTGTGAGGCTAGGAGGGCAGCTTCTTTCCCCTTTGTGGCCATTTCTACTCTGTGATTAGTACAGGAGAATAAATATGGGGAGATATTTGGTTAAGAACAGCACTTGCATTTAATTACAAGTGTCATCCCCCTTGAAAAGAAAATAGAAATGCTGGAGATGAAGCTTTACCGTATATATCAGACTGAAAAAACAGAGTTTGGACTGAAGCAGTCCACTAAACATGTGGTTTGCTGTTAGTTGGATTACATCCTGGCCGTGACCATCTGTCAGAATAGACCAGAGAGAGCATTTAGACTTTGACAATAGATGAATAACAGCTTTGCCACCTGTTCCCAAAACTGAGTTGGCCAACTCATGGTTCACGAACAGCATCAAACCAATCTTGCATCTAAGTGGTTTTCTTCTGGAGCTTAGATCTATTCATTCTGGCTCAGAAGCGGCCAATACTTTTGAGTTTAAACTGAGCCTCTTCCAGAACAGTAGGAAGTTCTCCAAAGAAAGCCAAGATTAGCGTGGAATTTCATTATGACAAAGAGTGGGTTATCCTGCCCAGCTAGGAGAGCAGTCAAGAACTTAATGTGCTTTGTGTGTGTATGTGCCGAAGATAGTAGCTTTCCATATTGTGCGCATGCCACTAAAATCTAATACTTTCAATTTTAGAAAATTCAACATATGAGAGGGTAGCAAGGAAGAATTGATCATCAAGTTTAAACTGAAGAGAGAGCTGCAGCCAATTCTGCTTGATGCTTAGATGGCACTCATCGTTTTGAATAGTTCATAGGCAATGAAAGGGTTTGAAGACCAAAATAATGTAATATGTAATGCAGCCTTTCAACTTCAGCCCAAGTGTTTGCCATCTCCGTGAAAATATCCTGTGTTAATAGAAACTCTATGAATGAGCAGCTTTATTATTAGTGCCTCATTTACCAGCAATACACTTCTCTCTTTTACTAGTTTTCGTTGTCCCGAATGCTATCCAGATGCTTATAGAAGAACTTTATTTAGAAGAAATGATACACTATAGCACAATTCAGCGTAGCTAATCATGCTGCTTCTGTGCATTGCAATATTTTAAAGTTTACAGTAAAAGAGTTTATTTCATGGAAACAATTTTATGAGAAAAAGAAGTCTGGCATTATGGAATCAGAAATAATTAAAAGGTAATATGTAGCTTAGTTGAATAATTTTAGTAGATTGATTTCTTATGCACAGTTTCTTAATAAAGAGCTTCCTTTGAAATAATCCACAAATATTCCAATATTAATTTATCCAGTATTCATTAAAAATTAAATATTGACTTTTTCCTCTTGGGTGTGGTTTATAGATATCCATATCTTTTTATATACATTTTATTAAAATTTTTAAAGAGAACATGGAAATTAACACAAACTAATATAGAATAAAGGAAACAAAGAAAAAAGGGAAAGAAAGAGAAAGAAAATAGACACAGAAAGAAGCTTCTGATTTCCTTTGCAGCAAACGTAATTAAAAAGTTATGTCTTACTCTATGATTATAAAAAATCCCTCAGTTTCTGCTATTATCTAATTATTTTCCTCATCATCAAAACCACAAGTCATGCATTTTTGTTTCACGAAAAAAGCCTATAAGAGATCTCCAAGTCACTGTAAATGTAGTTATTCTCTAATCAAAGAAGTTCATTTAGCAATCTCTGCAAGTTCCACCACTTTACCAATCATTCCTTTATTGTGGGTAGCATCAAACTTTTCTTTTGGGCATACAATAATCTTGCTGCAATTATGGTATGTAAAAATAAAGTTCTGTGGGTTTTTTTTTTAGCTGTCTGTCCATTAATCACAAAAGTTTCTGCTTTCCATTGGCTGACTTTAAAAACTTCTGAGTTAATGTATTTATTTGTGTTCAAAATGTTTTGGCTTTTTATGATAAAATGTCCCTTCATGTTGTTCACATTTTCAGCAAAGATATGAAGTACCATTATATATTTTAGATCAGTGGTGGTGAACATATGGCACACGTGCCAGAGGTGGCATGCAGACCCCTTTCTGTGACACATGCACTGTCTCCCCAGCTCTGTTTTGGGTTTCTGCCATGCATGCACACGCACCTGCCACCGCCCAGCTGGTCTTTGGGTCTCTGCCATGCATATGCGCTGGGACCGCGCACATGCACAGAGATGTATGTATCCACACCTTGCAGTTTGGGCATAGGTGCATGCATGGAGTGCGCACACACATGAGCCCATGCCTTGCAGTTTGGGGGTGTACACGCACTTTGGGCACTCGGTGCCTAAAAGGTTCGCCATCACTGTTCTAGATAGATGTCCATCCTTAATGGGAAGACCTTAGAGCTAGTAAATACTTTTGACAACAGAATGATGAGTAATCATAGTTATGCACTTATCCTACTCCACGGAACCATACAAGTTGCTCAACTCTGGTATTCTAAAGAAGAAGAGAAAGGTCTTGAAAGAAAATAAGATGAATCCTGCTCAAATCACCGACCTTCCCCTCTTCCGCCGCTCACTTAAGACACTTCTTTTCCAGCAAGCTGGACTGGCGTAAAACTTGAATTTTAGAACAATAGAGCCTCAGCCAAGTTAGATAGGTTTTTTAATGGGATTTTAGCACAGGTTTTCTATTTAATTTCTTTTTAACTTTTGTATATTGTTATTTATTGTATATTTTAATGTCCTGTGCACCGCCCAGAGTCCGTCTCGACGGAGATTGGTGCGGTTAACAAATCGAATAAATATAAATCACCATCTCAACTTTCTATTACTATTTTGATGTTAGTGAGCTGGCATCTCCTAAGATCAGTGGTGGGTTCCGGATCCCGTTGCAATCGGTATGGTTGCAATGAGGCCTGGCGTCCTCCACATAAACGTGCACAGCACGCACATGTGTTTTACCCTCCAGCGATGCCTTCTTGATACTCCAGTGTAACATCGCGCAGGCGCCATACCGGAATGGTACCTGGTGCTCCGGGCAGCACCCGGTCCGGGAGCTTACCGCCTGCAACCCACCACTGCCTAAGATGCACCCAAACCAAATTTAGAGCCATTAAGCATAAGTATCTTACGTGTATATTTTATTTAGTCTACAAAGCTCAGTAACCACTTGTTCAGGTACTTCTGCAGTATGTAACAAATTTCCAATAGTTTCTTCATTTACAATTTGACTGGAGTCGTCTTCTTCCCTTTTTCTTTAGAAGCCAATAATAAAATTATTAAAGTTAGAAATAGAGTAGTAAAATAATATATTCTTAATATTAGAGTTCCAAGGAATTAAAAAAATCTAAGTATGTCTTTAGTGCCCTCTTAAACTACAGCAACATGGAGGCTTATTTCAGTTCCAAAAGCAAATTTGTTCCACAATATGGGGCTTGCTAGCAATGGTTTGATTTCCAGATAGTCACTGAATCTAATCTTTCTGCTTCTTTTTCATTTCATGGGTGTTATATGGAAATGCTGAAGGGCTTGTTTGTTGGATTTGGGGTTTTTTGTTTGTTTGTTTGTTTAGCTCCTGGCCTGCTATTTATGGTGCCAATAATTGCAATGGATTAGAGTTGTGGAGCAACAGATCTGAAATGGAGCATCACAGAGAATTATTATTGATACTGCAGTAGCTTACAATTGTCTATTCAGTCTTGAGTACATGGCAATCTTTTTTTTTTAAATTAAATTTATACCCCGCCCTTCTCCAAAAGGACCCAGGGCGGCACACAGGAATTTAAAATACAATACAAAATCAAGTAAAAAATTTAAAAAACTTATTTGATACCATCCTGCGCTAAAAACAAATTTAAATCCCCAAATTTAAAACTGTCTAGAATAGTCATTTGTGGAAGTTACGCTAGGCCGGCTAAATGGAACAAATGTGTCTTTAAACACTGGCGGAAGAGGCGGAGGTCGGAGATGGTGCGAAGTTCAGGGGGTAGGTCGTTCCAAAGGGCAGGGCCCGCCACAGAGAAGGCTCTTCTCCTGGGTGTCGCCAGTCGGCATTGTCCGGCCGATGGCACCCTGAGAAGGCCCTCTCTGTGGGAGCATATCGGTCTAAGGGATGTATGGGGCCGGAGGCGGTCTCGCATATAACTAGGTCCCGAGCCATGGAGCGCTTTAAAGACGGTCGTCAAAACCTTGAATCTGATCAGAATTGCTCCAAACCAACTCAGATTTGGTCTAGATATGGAATGCAATGCTATTTATACTCTCTCATGCCACCCAAAATATGTTATAATTGACCTATTTCATTGCTCAAATGATAAGAGATGGACATCATATTTCTGTATATTTCAGTACTAATATTCAAAATCAGTATTCTTTCTGGCTTGTTTTCTGTTCTTATCCGAACTGCAGGATTTTTGTGTCCTCAACATACATGACGGGAAACAGCCCTCCTCTCCCCCATGTTTGGTTATCATCCTCTCTGGCATAAATTTCAGGAGACGCTCAAAATGAACCTTTTTCTGGAGATCTTAAGGACCCTAGTGGAACCCTGATTGATTGGGATGCTGCCTAATGTTATTTTTTTTATTTTATACTTTATTTTGACATCGCTCATTTTTATGATTCTGTAATTCATTATTGACAGTGTTGTGGATTTTGAAATTTTATGATTGTTTAATAGTTTTCTTTTTCCCCCTGTAAATGCTGGGAGTCATTTTCTGATTATGGCAGCACATTAGCCTGAGAAATAAATAGCATGCCAGTATGTTAAAGCTTGGTGCATTGTCCCCAAAGAAAGGGGTTCCCCAACACCCAGGCATCAAGATTGAAAACCTGAAGTCTTAGCTTGTTCAGAGAATACTATCCCTTTGTTGATTTCTGTCACAAGATATTTGATTTGATATAGAACTATATTGCCATTTATGGATACACATTCTGGTGAAAAGTCATACTTTCATTAAATGGAATGGAGTTTTCACTGCTTAATTGACCAAAACGTAGAGTTAATTCCAATGAAATGTGTGGATATTACAGTGACTGCTTCATTTAGGGGAGAAATCTAAATTGGCAGATCAATCTGAAGCACAGATGAACAAAAGGGCAGTTTTCATAGAATTAAAATAAACCAGAACTGTAGGGGACATAATTCAGATAATCATAGGGATAAAACTTAATTAACGGGCACTATTGTAGTGTGTTGGAAATATAGTCAAATATAAATACTTGCCAGATTTGAGCCTACATCCCTCTCTAATGTACCTACATACAAATTTGCATGTGTTTTCTGTTATTTGACAGAGTTTTAAGACATGAATATATTGGAATTGCCTAACAGGAATATAAACTTCTGTTTAATTTAATCAGTAGATTAATCAGTTAAAGCTTGAATATTTTTCATTTCAATTCACCGGGGCAATGACAAATGTTAGGCATATTTTACTTGTGGATAGAATTTGTCCTGCCATGGTTTTTATTGGTTTTTAACTCCTTGGATAAATACTTCTGCATCCCTAGCATCTTTCCCATTTCTATGGGTGACTAATCCATTATTTTATACGCATTTTCTGGAAGTAATATCCATTAACTCAGGAGGATTATAGTTCTGAGTTGACATCTATGGGATTACAGGTTGGTTGCCAATCATCATCTTGAGACAGTGTCTAAAATGAAGGGCTCACATCTCATTTCTTGTATTTCTTTTTCATTATCCTACATGGTTTCATACTAACGACTCTATTTTTTAAATTTTTTTTACTAAAATTGTAAACTTCATTTCAATGTGAGATGGGTGGCAAATACATTTAATAAATAAAATAAAATAAAAACCATACCCCTCCATTCTGATTTCATGACTCTAGATTAGTGTTTCTTAAAAAGTGATCTGTAGAATTCCATCAGATGGTATTCATAGCCACACTACTTTCACTGGCCAAAGGTCACTCGCCGCTTTGGGTCCTCTGGCCTCAATACAATCAAAGCTGACTTATTATCCTAGTTCCATTTCACTATGTGTTTCCTGTAGAGGATTGGGAAAAAAACAGATAGTGTACAATTTATACCTAAAAATAAGATTTTTCTGGGCAGGGGATTTATTTATTTCTTAGTAATCATGGTTGTCTGTGGCAGAATATTCTTGACTAGAACGGTTGTGCTAACAACTGTTATTTTTATAGCATCAGGTACACAAAGAATGGTATAGGGCAGTGGTGGGATTCAAAATTAATACTGGTTCTGTGGGCATGGCATGGCTTTGTGGGCATGACAGGGGAAGGATAATGCAAAATCCCATTTCTACCCCACTCCAGGGCAAGGATACTGTAAAATCTACATTTTACAGTAACGGACTCAGGCTCAACCCGACCAAGACCGAGTGGCTGTGGTTTCCGGCTGCCCGATTCAACCAGTTGATGCCATCTCTGGCCATAGGGGGCGAACATCTTGCCCCTGTGGATGGGGCGCGCAACTTGGGTGTCCTCCTGGATACCTGGCTGTCCATGGAAGATCAAGTGACAGCCGTGGCCAGGAGGGCGTTTTACCAGGTTCGCCTGGTACGCCAGTTGCGCCCCCTATTGGATCGGGACGCCCTTTGCACAGTCACTCATGCTCTCGTGACATCCCGACTGGACTATTGTAACTCTCTCTACATGGGGCTCCCCTTGAGGTGCACCCGGAGGCTTCAGTTGGTCCAGAACGCAGCTGCGCGAGCAATAATGGGAACCTCTAGGTTTACCCACGTAACACCGCTCTTGCGCGAGCTGCACTGGCTACCTGTCGTCTTTCGGGTGCGCTTCAAGGTGTTAGTCATCATCTTCAAAGCGCTCCATGGCTCGGGACCTAGCTATCTGCGGGATCGGATCCTGCCACATACATCCTCACGGCCGATTCGCTCCCACAGAGAGGGACTTCTCCGGGTGCCGTCCACTAGACTTTGTCAGCGGGCGACGCCCAGGGGAAGGGCCTTCTCTGTGGCGGGCCCAGCCCTCTGGAATGACCTTCCCCCCGACATTAGGACAACTACGGACCTCTGCTCCTTCCGTTTAAAATTAAAGACACATCTTTTTCGCCTGGCCGGCCTTGGGTAGTCTCTTTTAAGGTTAGGGGTTTTAGGGGTAGTTTTAGTTTATGGGTTTTTAGCGCAGGATTAATTTAATTCATTTTTAATTTTGTATTCTGTCTGTGGTTTTAACTGTATTTTTAATTGCCTGTGCCCCGCCTCGAGTCCCTTTGGGGAGAGAGAGCGGGATATAAAATTAAAAATTATTATTATTATTATTATTATTATTATTATTATTATTATTATTATTATTATTATTATTATTATTATTATTATTATTATTATTATTATTATTATTATTATTATTATTATTATTATTATTATTATTTCCACCCCACTACATGGGAAGGATATTGTAAAATCCTCATTCCCTTCCCACCCCACTAACATGCTTTCCAGCTCCATTCTCCTGTGCAGGGCAGTGGAAGAAGACTTAACCAATCAGGAGGCAGTGAATAGATGGGAGTGGACTGAGTCAGAGGTGGTATTTGCTGGTTCTCTGAACTACTCAAAATTTCCACTACTGGTTCACCAGAACCAGTCAGAACTGACTGAATACCACCTCTGGCATAGGGCCAATTTATTTGAGAGACCACCTATCTCCCATGGTTTCTGCTAGATCAGTATGTGCTGGCAGAATTAGTCCACTCAGAGTCACTTTAATGAAACAGTATCATCTATTGGTTGCCTTCTTGGTTGTGGTGCTTATCCTTTGTACTGAGATCCCTCTAAAATTCACGTGGGTCCTCCCCTATTAGTATTCCATGAAGCCTTGAAGATCTGATTGTTTTCCCAGTACTTGAGTTGACATGGATGGAGCTCCTTGTTGAGTGTATAATTTTGTTTCTGTCAGTATATCGCGCCTAGTCCCCCTCTTTTTTTTCTTTGCATTGCTTTTTATAGTACTACATTGTGAATTGCCCAGGGTCAATTGGAACAAAATTCTGCCTGAATGAATTAACTAACCAACTAGCTAGCTAGCTAAAAATTCAAGTGTCAAATTTAGGGAATATCAGTTTAGATTTGAAAGTCCTCTAAAATGAAGGGAATTGGAAGACAGAAACCGCTGTAACCATAATTGTTATCTTACTTGTCAAAATTGTGCTCTCCCATAATCGTAGAGATAAAAACAGGAGGAAAGAGAAGTTGGCTTAATTGTGTGATTCCTGCATTTCTCAAAACTCTTAACAGCCCAGAATTATAGAAACTTTGAGAAATATTGCTCTGGTTGACTTAACAAAATGTCCAGCAGACCACAAGCATGCTTGGGGTTTTTTGGTCACATGGTCAGGCCTAATGAAAGTAATTCATTACTATGGCTGTTGAAAGATAATTTAAATAGAGGCAGAAGGACATGAAGAAAAACATATTCAGAGGACACACAAGTGACTTCTGGTATCTAGTTTTGAATAGATAGCTTCAAAGTTTTAATCACATCATAGGACTGTGCTCAAATGCATAGAATGACCTGGGAAGAACTGTCCCTTCTTGCCCTTAATAAGTACTAGATAAAATAGTAGTGAGATTGTTTTCCTTACCTCGTCTCACAGGAATCAAATAATTAGAATAGAACGTTATCACAGAATCAATGACCTTGACTTTGAAAATGAATCTTAAGGGTCTTGTTTTGCACTTCTGTATAAACTGAAAGCTTTTGTCCATATATTGCCTGGAATTACTTTCAATGTTATCAAGTACTGTACATAAACTGTAATTATATATACTGCGGATAATGGGGTTGTGACTGTACTTATATTAATAGGCCAGTTCTGCTTTTTTAGCTGGTTGAGAAGTGGACCATATTATGGGGACTTTACATGTAACAATTGATTGTATTTTTTTATATCCTTCCTGTAAGGTTCAGATAAATGTTCCCCTCGCACATATGTACTAGTTATTCCCGACTCTAGGAGGCAATGCTCATCTCTGTTTCAAAGCTGAAGAGCCAGCGCTGTCTGAAGATGTCTCTGTGGTCATGTGGGGCAGCATGACTAAATGCTGAAGGTGCACGGACCGCTGTTACCTTCCCACCAAAGGTGGCCCCTATTTTTCTACGTGCATTTTTACATGTTTTCGAACTGCTAGGTTGGCAGAAATTGGGACAAGTAATGGGAGCTCACTCCGTTATGCAGCCCTAGGGATTCAAAGCGCTGAACTGCTGACCTTCTGATTGACAAGCTCAGCGTCTTAGCCACTGAGCCACCATGCCCCTCCTGTACTCTTTTTATAAACAGCTCAAGGCACCAAACATGTATTTTTTTTTAACAAAAAGTTTTATTGAGTTTTACAAATTTTTATACAAATAGGGCAAGGTAAATAAGGTATTGGAAAGACATTGTGAGAACCTCCATGTCAGAGTCATTGGCCCCATCCGAGGCTTCATACAAGAATATATAGTTAATATAATAAATTTTCATTTGCACTACAAAGTGGAAAGAGATACAAAGATATCATTGTAGAGTCTATGCTAGCAATCATGTATAAACATCCAAATAAAAGTTGTACAATACAAAAATAAAGTCACTTTTGAGATCTAAGTCTTTTGGCAATTGTGTCTTCCTTTCCCTGACCCCCCAGTGGGCGGGGCCGCGGCACCCTCTGCTCTTCCATTTTCATTCTCCAGGATTGAGGAATGTTTTTTAAGAAAGGCTTCCGCCTCTGCAATTGTTTTAATTCTCACCCTCCCTCCCTCCCTCCCAGAACACCAACATTCCCTCTGGCATCACCCACTTGAACCAAATCCTCTTTTTAAATAATCTTTTAGATAAGAAGGAATACTTCCTTCTTATCTCTCTAATCTTTTTTGGGACCTGCTTCAAGATGGTAAATTAAAGGACTGTCTCTCTGCGCTCTCAGGATCCTTTCCCTTGTCGACCTCCTTACAAATTTAATATGGATCTCTCTGGGTACTTCATTTATCCTGGCATATGCTGAATGTATTCTATATATCAGATCAATGTCCCCCATAATATCTTCTTCGCTCTTTTGTATATAATCTGCTAAAATTGTACACATTAAATCAGTCAGATCTTCATCAGGTGACTCAGGGACGTTCTGAAATCTTAAAAAGTAAGACATCCTTTCAAAATCCATCCTAGACATATGACCAGTTAAATCCCCTATTTCATTATTAGAATAGAATAGAATAGAATATTTATTTCTATAACCGCGTCCTCTCCCCGAGGGGACTCGGAGCGGTGCACAGGGAGAAATTAAAACAACATAAAATATATACATACATAAATACAATAAAAACAAATTAAATCTAACTATCCCTGCACTAAAATTCCCATTTTAAAATTAACATTTCCTAACCCCTGAGGTAGAGACTAACCTAGGCCGGCCAAGCAGAAAAAGTGAGTTTTTAATTTCTGACGGAAGGAGCGGAGGTCCGTAGTTGTTCTAATGTCGGGGGGAAGGTCGTTCCAGAGGGCTGGGCCTGCCACAGAGAAGGCCCTTCCCCTGGGCGTCGCCCGCTGACAAAGTCTAGTGGACGGCACCCGGAGAAGTCCCTCTCTGTGGGAGCGAATCGGCCGGGAGGATGTATGGGGCAGAATCCGATCCCGCAGATAGCTAGGTCCCGAGCCATGGAGCGCTTTAAAGATGAGAACTAGCACCTTGAAGCGCACCTGAAAGACGACAGGTAGCCAGTGCAGCTCGCGCAAGAGAGGTGTTACATGGGTATACCTTGCGGTACCCATTATTGCTCGCGCGGCTGCATTCTGGACCAGCTGAAGTCTTTGGGTGCACCTCAAGGGGAGCCCCATGTAGAGAGAGTTACAATAGTCCAACACTTAACACTTTTAAGCTCTTCCCTTGTCCCAGCTAACCCCAGCTCCAGACCATCAATCGTTTGTGTATTTTCCATTAATTTCTTCTGTGTCTCCAAAAGTTCTAATTTGGAACTGACATGGTCCTTCCACATTTCTTTAATTTCTTTCATAATGTTCTGAAGAGTTTCATCCATTGCTGCTAATTTAGCGTCCGTATCTGATTTTTCAGGTAACATCGAAGTGATTTTAGGTTGATGCGTCTGCTTTTTTGAAGCCATAATGAAAGATGTAAGTTTTAGTCAGTAAAATGGCGTCTGCTGGAGAGGAGTCTGTGAGAGAAGGTGGGAGCAGATTCCGGTGATCAAAGTCACAATTTCATTTAGTTATAATCCAGAGAGAAACCAAGTTCTTAAAAACAATCAGGTAAAAAGAAAAAATCAAGGCACTTCAGGGAAAGGTCCAATTAATCCATTATATGCAATCGTTAATAAAAAGAGAAAGGCAGTCCCGAACAAAAGGGAATGTCAGTAGTTTTCCAAGAAGAGTGTGTCTGCAGAGAACGAAGGACATCTTCCCCCACCCATCTGGAAGCCATCGGGAGTTAACAAGCAATAAATTGTCTCATTGTTCCCAGACTTCGATACTAAGTATCCAAAGGTAATACAGGAAAGACTTTCACTTATAGTTTAAAAAAATCGGATGTTGATTTCTCCGCTTCCCCAAGCCTGGGGAGCATTTTTAAACGCCGCTTTTTTTCCATTCCGAGGGGGGATATTACAAACTCCCCCCTCCAACCTCTTTCAAGCTGAAAGTTGCAAGCATTAAAATAATATCACTCACAATCCACTTCGCAGCCAGAGCCTTGGTGGTGCCTCCAACTCCGGCGCTTCAGCTCTTCGTAAAAACGGCTAGATATTTCCGCTCCTCCATCGGCAAAGGGGACGATGCTCCCCCGCAGCCTGTTCTCTTACGCCTAGGTCGAAGCCAGGAATCCCCCCTGACCGCCGTCGGGATGGGGGGATTCCCCACAAGCTGCCCATACAGCGGGAATCCTTTAGAAGAACTCCCTGCCCCTGAGGGGCCGTAGAAGCAACAAAGGGGCGGACGAGTCCCAAGACTCGACCGTCGCCTCCGGAAGACCGGAAGGAAGTCGCAGCAAACATGTCTTAATACTATTTCCTTCTCCTGTTTTCCCTACAATAGCAACTATGCCAGGAGAGTGATGCTGAGTGAGGGTAAAGTCACCCAACCGAGTTTCACCACTTCGCAGTTGTGGTGAGGATATTGACCGTCGTAGAGTGGATAAAGCCACACCACTTATATAGGTGGGGCTGCATCATTTTCTTTTCTTTAATGAAAATTTGCCTGATACACAAACCTTCCATGTTAAATTTCAAAATCACTCTTCTGTCCTTCTCCTTTGCTAGAAGCCTTCTGAAGAAATGAAGATGTAGACCCCCACCCCTCAAACATGCGGGGGTGTCAAACTGGCAGCCTGCAGGCCACATTCACCCCAGCTCCGCAAAGGGGAAAAACGTCCTGAAATGTTTTGTCGTGCTGATTTTGACACCTAATTTGTAGAGGGTACACTAAATGAATATTTAGGGCCTCCTCAGGGTGCCATCTGCCGGTCAATGCTGGCGGGTGGCACCCAGGGGGAGGGCCTTCTCTGTGGGAGGCCCGGCCCTCTGGAATGACCTACCCCCCGAACTCCGCACTATCACGGACCTTCGCCTTTTTCGATGTTCACTGAAAACACACTTCTTTCACCTAGCTGGCCTAGCTTAGAGCTTAGATTTTAGATTTTAGCTTAGACTTTAGCCTAGATTTTAGACTAGAAATAATTTAACTGTATTTGGTAGGGGATTTTAAAAGTTTTTTTAGCACAGGCTAGTTAATTTAATTTCATTTTAACACTGTATTGTATTTATTGTATTGTTTTATATTCCCCTCCCCCCCCTTTGGCAGGAGCAGCACAATCAAATTAACCACTTTATCAGCGCCATCTCCATTTGGGTCCCCAGGTCTGCTGACAAAACCCCTTTTGTAGGGCCTTTTGAAGAAGCAACAGGGTGGAGGCCGACCATACCTCAGAAGGAATGCTGTTCCATAGAGAGGCCCTTTTCTGCAGTCCTATGTATATCCCTAATCAATGGGATCCGTAACATACCCTGAATTTCCTTCCTAGTGAGTTGGGTGTGGATGTAACAGATGGCAGTTCTTCAAACAGCCTGACCACAAACCATACAGGATTTTAAAGGTGATAGCCAGCACCTTAAATTTTACCTGGAAGCAGATTGGTTAACCAGTGCAGCTCCCACAAAGGAGGTGACATATGTGCAAGTCTAGGTTTGTGCAAAATTGTTTGAGCAGCTGCATTCTGAACTAATCAAAGCTTCTGGATACTCTTCAAGGGCAGTCCTATGTAGAGCTCATTATCTTAGCCCAGATGAGAGGTGACAAAGGCAAGTTAGTCCTGAAGTGGGCCTAATTGGTGCACAACTTGTGCAAAGGCCCTCCTGGGTGTGACTGACACTAGCTCCTCAAGCAGGAGTTGCAAATCTGGGAGAACTTCCAGATTAGACATCAGGTTGATCTGGGACAGTGGGACCCCATCCATGACCAAAGATGGTAATTTGACCAACTCAACTTGCTTGAGTTGACCATGAGAAAATGGGAAACTATAGTGAATGACACATGGTGCTCCAAGCTAAGGGAGAAACTGTCTACCCTATATCTGATTTTAACTAGAACAGAGCCAAGTTACCTAGTTGGGAAATTTAGGTTGGAAAAAGGTGGGTGGATGCGGGAAACGCTCTTATTTGGATTTACCAATTAAGTACTTTTTGTTTAGGATCTATGTTTTTTTCAGTTGTATATAGGGGCATCTGCTGCTGTGAAATGTTAAGTTTTATAAAACTTAACAAGGCCCTGATGCCTTTTACATCAGGGATACACATAGTTTATGCAGAGCAGTGGATGATCCTTTATTCAGCTGAGAAACATAGGTCCTGAGCAATGTCTAGAAAATAGCTGCATTCCTCTCTGGAGGGAGAGAAAAAAATGTGTAAGCATTAATAGCAATTTTATATACCAAACCTTTCCAAATTGCTATCACTTAGTAAATATGCAACAGAATTAAGTAATAAAAGCTTCATTAATCATTGCTCAGAAGTATAATTAAACCTGAATTCTATATTCTTTATGCAGGAAAACCGCCACATAGCTAGAGAAGGAAAATGTTGTTTTTATGTATATAGATAGATATTCTGGCATGAGGCCAGAAACCAGGGAGACCAAGAGTTCTAATCCCGCCTTCAGCACAAAGTCATTTGGATAACCTTGAGCCAGTCACTTTCTCTCAATGTTATGAAGGAGGCAATGGCTAACCACTTCTGAAAAACCTTGCCAACAAAAATTGCAGGGTCTTGTCCAGGCAGTTTCTGAGAATCAGATACAATTGAGTGGAAGGGGAAAAAACATTTAGGATAAAGGGGATTCTATTCAACATTTACAGTTTGTGAAAAATACTTATCCCTTTTTCAATTTTATGAAGTTTCCCATGCCTTGCCTGTGGATATAATTAGTTTCATATGAGTCCTATTGACCTGTAAAAGGAGTCTGAGTGAACAAATAACACACAGATTTGATGCTCAATTACTTTATCAATATATGGAAATACATTTTAACAAACTAAGGCCTTCAACTATTATCTCCAGATCAGCAAGTCACATACAAGGAAATAACTATATATTCAGAACGCATGTCACAGGGTCTTCAGAATGGGGAAATGATAATTCGGCATTTTTAAAATAGCAAGTTTCTTAATGACTGATTAGAAAATGTAACATGCAAGAATGTAACATGCTGCCACAGAAGGGAATAACTTAGATGTAGCCAATGAAACACATGCATTACGTTATACTTGTCTTTGAGGCTATAAATATTGTAATTTTCTAAACCAGGAGTCCCCAACGCCGTGGCCTATTTGCAACCAGGCTGCAGGGCAGCACACACGCGGTATGTGCAGCGTGACTCGCAAAAGCGGTTGGCCAGCGCACACTTACGTACTCGCAGCTCAACTCGTGCAAGCAGCGGGCAAGTGCACACACACATGCATGCAAAAATCAACTTGCAGTTGAGGTGCCTATGCATGCACATGCGTGCCGTCCCACCACTTGTGCGAGTTCAAGCTGCATGCGTGTGTGTGTGTGCATCGGCCCGCTGCTTGAGCAGTCCATTTCCTTTCTGTCCCACCTGGCTCGGCTGTCAAGCCACAAAGATTGGGGACCACTGTTCTAAACCATGTCATCTATCCTTTAGGAAAAGTACTATGAAGTAATTATTTTTTTTTGCTCTTTCTTGGTTATCCTCCTCTATTATTCTACAACCAATGCATATTAATTATTAGGAAAATGTCAATTGGATGGGTGTTTTTTTGAGGGGACCTAGAACAATTGCTTGTTGTTTATTTGTTTGGGGAACCAAACCACGGTTCCCTCCAAACTTCTCATCACTACTGACTGACCTTCTCCAAAAGGGAAGGTTGAAGACCTTCTCCAAAAGAGAAGATTTGATAACTTGGGTCCAAGGATGACTTGTTGAGGGATGTATGGAAATCACCTCCTCTTTTAGTTAAACAAATGGCTGAACTGACATCTCTTCTGATGCTTTATCTCCTGGAGCTTCTTAGTAAACCAAGGTGCGCCCCACCATGGCTCCATAGAGAGGCCATCTAATCTGATCCAAAACCTCAGCTACTCACCCATTCTAGACCGTGACAGCCAAACTACCCAGCAAATCCTTTTATCACATCCATCAGTTGCCTGAGGCTGTTCAAACAGGCCCATCTCCCTTTAGAGAATGATGATGCCAGTGAGTCGAATGACAACAAGAGAGCAATCTGTCCATGGCAGTGGCCTGGATGTTACAGTAATGTCATCCATTAAAAGATCACATCTTAATCACCCAGACCCCAAAACCATAATCAACATATTGTTTTTCCAATTTCTTCTGGCACAAGCCATGCTGTTCTGTCCATCTGCTGCACCTCAATCAATTGTAAGCAATGTCTCCATCCAATTGGTTAGTATATGTTGTGCTAGGATTGCCCTAACTCTTGAAACCCTGCATAGCATTAAATCTTGAACACTTTCAGGTAGAAAGATGAATCACATCAGTTTCCTTTTTTTCGTGTATGACAGTTCTGCCACTTTCCCCTTGTAGCTGAAGAAAAGGAGAAAACTGCTTCTTGCCCTCTCAGGAGACCTACCCAAGGAAAATAAAACAATTAATGCTTGCTTTTCTGGCAAGGGCAGTGGTGGGATTCAGCCAGTTTGCACCTTTTTGGGAGAATCGGTTGTTAACTTTCTAAGCAGTTTGGAGTACCGGTTGTTGGAAGAAATCTCATTTTGTTTTTTTCCCACTTTACAGGGCTAATCCTGTAAGGAAGGAAGGAAGGAAGGAAGGAAGGAAACATTCTGGTGTTATTTCTAGCCTAATCTTTATTGCCATGCTTACAGAAACTGCCTCTCCAGCTAACCCTTATTACATTGTAAGAGATAAGGCAAAGCACCCATCGACATGAGTGATGTTGAGTTGGCCACACCCAATCAGTCACATGACCACAGACAGACGCCTACCCAGTTGGTCATTAGGGCAGAGAACTGCTTGTTAAATCATTTGAATCCCACCACTGGGCAAGGGTAGGGAGAGATTAAGAAGCAGAAGCCCTCAATTAGTGACCCTGGTAACTATTGTCTGGATAGAACACTTGGCTATCATTCTAGTCCAAGGGTCGGCAACCTTAAACACTCAAAGAGCCTCAAAGGTCCTAACTGGAAGCTCCCCGTTCAATTTTGGAGCCAACCAGAAGTCCAGTTCCCCCACCACAGAGTCTCCTTCTAGCATGTGTCCTTTTCCTCTACCTGTTTAACTGAAAGCTCTATCAATTCTGGAGCTGATCAGAAAACCTAAGTCTCCTCCTGTGCTTCCCCCTCCCAACTGGAAGCTCCTCTCAAAATTGTGGCACTGACTGGCGACAGGAAGTCACAACAGAGAGATGAAAGAGCCACATGCGGCTCCAGAGCTGCGGGTTTCTGACCCCTTTTTGAGTCAAATTGGAGGGAGGGGTTGAAAGGATGGAAGGAATTGAAATCTGGGAAAGACTAAGAGTTATTGTGCAAAACAGGTTGCTGTTATGAAATAAATTAAATAAGCAGCACAATCTGTTGATCCTTCATCCAGGTGCTCCCTCAGCACCTGGATGAAGCTGTCTACCTGGACCCACGCCAGTCCGGCTTTCGGCCTGGGTACAGCACGGAGACGGCATTGGTCACGTTGGTCGATGATCTCTGGAGGGCTCGAGATAGAGGTTGTTCATCTATCCTGGTCCTACTAGATCTCTCAGCGGCTTTCGATACCATCGACCATGGTATCATGCTGCACCGGTTGAGAAGGTTGGGAGTGGGGGGCATCGTTTTACAGTGGTTCTCCTATTTCTCTGACCGGTTGCAGTTTGTGTTGGCAGGGGGGCAGAGGTCGACATCAAGGGGCCTCACTTGTGGGGTTCCACAGGGGTCGGTCCTCTCGCCCCTTCTGTTCAACATCTATATGAAGCCGTTGGGCGAGATCATCCATGGTTTGGGGGTAGAGTTCCACCAGTACACTGATGACACTCAGCTGTACATCTCTACACCAGACCACCCCAACGATGCCGTAGAAGTGATGTCCCGGTGTCTGGAGGCTGTGCGAGTCTGGATGGGGAGGAACAGGCTCTGACTCAACCCATCCAAGACTGAG
Source organism: Rhabdophis nuchalis (assembly GCA_039707465.1). Lineage (NCBI taxonomy): Eukaryota > Metazoa > Chordata > Lepidosauria > Squamata > Natricidae > Rhabdophis > Rhabdophis nuchalis. The sequence goes on from CM077644.1 coordinate 97,912,724, forward strand.
TGGCTGTGGCTTCCGGCATCACGATATAGTCAGTTGATGCCATCTCTGACTATTGGGGGCGAGACATTGGCTCCCGCAGAGAGGGCTCACAATTTGGGTGTCCTCCTGGACTCTCAGCTGTCCCTAGAAGACCACGTGACAGCCATGGCCAGAGGGGCTTTCTATCACGTTCGCCTGATACGCCAGTTGCGTCCCTTTCTAGATCATGACGCCTTACGCATGGTCACTCAAGCCCTCGTCACCTCCTTTCTGGACTATTGCAACGCTCTCTACATGGGGCTTCCCTTGAGGTGCCCCTGGAGGCTCCAGTTGGTTCAGAATTCAGCTGTGCGGGGGATTCTGGGAGCCTCTAGATGCTCCCATGTGACACCTCTCCTGCGTGAGCTGCACTGGCTGCCTGTGGCTTTCCGGGTGCGCTTCAAGGTACTCATGACCATCTTTAAAGCGCTCCATGGCAAGGAACCTGGTTACCTGCAAGACCACCTCCTGCTGCCAAATACCTCCCTCCGACCAGTTCGCTCCCACAGAGAGGACCTCCTCAGGGTGCCATCGGCCAAACAATGCCAGCTGGCAACCCCCAGGGGGAGAGCCTTCTCTGTGGCAGCTCCCACCCTCTGGAATGACCTACCCCCTGGGCTAAGGACGATCTCGGACCTACATCTCTTCCGTCGGGCCCTGAAGATGCATTTATTCTGTGCTGCCGGCCTGTCGTAGTTTTAAAGGGATTTTAAAGGGATTTTAAATAGCGATTTTAGTGTGGGATTTTAAAAATGTTGGCCATTTATTTAATATCTTTTAACACATTGTTTTAGATTTTGTATCATTTATTTTATTATGGCTGTACACCGCCCTGAGTTCTGAAAGGGAGAAGGGCGGTATAGAAATCAAATAAACTTCAAACTTCAAACTTGTTCACTCAAGACTCAGTTTCCATATCGGCTGAAACCTGCACGGAACTCTAATAATAGTCATTGGCAAAGATGTGCAAAGATTCAGAAAATCTGAAAGTGATGTAGTATATTTGTGTGGGAGAAAAGTTTTAATTGTAGGCCTAAGGACAAAGATGTCTTACTGACTTTTGCAAAATAGACTTGGAGGTTTTTAGTTTCTCTCTTTCTTTATTTTTTCTTAATGCATAAGGTAAAATAGTTAGTTTCATATAAAAAGCACAGTGCAGAACTGGTATTTCCAGGAAAAATCTGACCATACAATTTTAGCTATATTAATACAAATTTAGGTCACCTTTGGATTAATTTTATCCTTTTCCTAGGTGAGTGGATTAGATTGTAGGTTTAGTTAGTGATTTATAGACAAACATATAAGCATATAAGAGGGAAAGAAATGTGTTTCGTTTTCAGTTTAATAGGGAATATATATTATCAAACCAATATATAAGAATTAAAATGATATTATACATTGGTCTTCACATGTATTGAATTTTATGGCCTACAATTTAAAAGTATACATGAAATGCCAATGGTAAGGAAAAATATTCATAAACATGTTTTGGTAAAAAAAAAAAATAGTGGGCTGAACATTTTTGTCACAACTAGAATAGAATAACAGAGTTGGAAGGGATCTAGAAGAGCTGGAGGTCTTCCAGCCCAACCCCCTGCTCAGGCAGGAAATCTTATACCATTTTAGACAAATGGTTGTCCAATCTCTTCTTAATTTTTTTCAATGTTTCATTCACAACCTCTGGAAGCAAGTTGTTGCACTGATTAATTGTTTTAACTGTCAGGAATTTTCTACTTAGTTCTAGGTTCTCTCCTTGATTTGTTTACATCCATTGCTTCTTCTCCTGCCTTCAGGTGCTTTGGAGAATAGCTTGACTCCCTCTTCTTTGTGGCAGTCCTTCTTTTCATTAAACTAGATATACCCAATTCCTGGTTCATTTTATGGTGTCTCCATGGTTAACGATGTTACAAAACCCTTCACGGAAGTTATATCTATTCAAAGGGTCTACCTTAAGCATCTTGGATTTCAGAAGCCAATTGAGCAATTTCTAGTCAACCATAGGTGGTATTCAGCAGGTTCTGACCAGTTCTGGAGAACTGATAGCAGAAATTTTGAGTAGTTCAGAGAACCGGTAAATACCGCTTCTGACTGGCCCCACCCCCATCTATTCTCTGCCTCCCGAGTCCCAGCTGATTGGGAGGAAATGGGGATTTTGCAGTAACCTTCCCGTGGAGTGAGGAGGGAAGGGAGATTTTACAGTATCCTTCTCCTGCCACACCTGCCAAGCCATGCCATGCCCACCAAGCCACACCCACAGAACATGTAGTAAAATAATTTGAATCCCACCACTGTAGTCAACCTGTAGGACAGTTACGGTATGTTGAGGAACTCATTCATATCTGGGATGTGATGGGGGCAAGATTGCCTCTAATGGCTGTTCCCAGTGCACCAATCCTGGGCAGCTTAGGAAGACTCTGAAGAACCTTGGGAGATGAACACTCAGAAAAGATGCCAAGGCTGATACTGGTAGAGGGAGTAAATTCAACTGAAAGCAAATACAGGCCAAGTTTGGCAATTAGCATGGTAAAGTGAAATTATTCCCCTCTATTACATCCACAGAATTATCCCAATGACTCAGACCTATTAGGGCAAGATGGGCCAGAAAATATATTAGTGTTCTACTGTGACATGTTAACAAAGCATTTTAAAGATAAAAAATCTCTTGCAGTTTCTCAGAGACTGGACAAAGTCTGGAAAAATATCATTTTTTTTCTGATTTTTTAAATTTTATTTTTACATCAGTTTTGATGTAATCTGGAAAGAATATATTGGTACAGGATTTATCTGCCAGTGACAATCCAGTAATGATCAGCTTCTGGGTTAATAGGCTGAGTTCTAATTATCTGGTATCCTAATGTTTCACTAGCAACCCTGCCTGGCATCTTGAACTGATTTGGTGTGTAGCACAGCAGTGCACATATTCCAGTTGCTCAAAGGCTGGCAAAACATCAGGATATCAGATAATTAGGCCATGACCTATTAGCCCAGAAGCTTATCACAATTGGATTAATCTGGGTAGAATTTGAGTTTGCTACTTCTGGGAAAATGAAAGTGTCCTTGATGAGATGACCTCTACGACCTGTGGACCAGATCATTGGTTTGTTTTATACAAGCCAGAGAAGAGATGGTGAGTTGGAGGTGGCCATTGTAAATAGTTCATTAGAGGTGGGGGTTATACCAACCTAGAGGGACCCAACTGTGCTGAACAAATACTGAGAGAAGGTGATTACCTAAAATCACCCACTGATTTTTCTTGGCTGAGGGTGAACTTAAGTTGGATGTCTCATGTTCCAATCTATAACCTTTACCCTCTACCACACAGGCTCTCCATATCTATGGAAAATCCTTGTGTTAGATCAGAATTATAAATTATATTAATTGAAATCCATTATAAAATGTATCTTGCTAGGTCAATCCTCTCTTATAGAGGGTAATTTCTAAGGTTCCATGTGTGGGAGATGAAATAAAATTCATGGAGAATATAACAAAAGAGTTACCTAATACATTTAAAAAATATATTAAATGAAGTCCTGATGGCTGCCAGTATATTTTTATTTAAAAATACCTTTCAGTGCTTGACTGTGAAAGAACTTGCCCTCAAAATATTGTGTTTATGGGTTGCTTAGATGATTAGTGATCCCTTCATACCCTTAGGACATAGAAACTCACTGAATTAGCTAGCCAGCCTCTAAACACAATATATTTCAGAGGCATTGATCAGTTTAATGTTCCTTTTTTTGTTGTAAAATCATCATAATTTTTCAAAAATGGGGAAAATCATTATTGTATCTTCCCTTAATTTTTCCTCCTCTATCAAAACATATTAGTCTCTTTCATCCATTCTTCCATGGATTCGTTTTATAGTTCTCACCAATCCAGAATACTCTGGTTTTTGTTTTCCTAGAAAAGTGCCCAGATCTGAACTTATCCAAATGCAAGCTTTGGAAAAAGCCAAAAAAAAAAAAAAAAGGAACATCTTGACCTATACACTAAAACTGCATTAGTTCTTTTAGCAGGGTGTCATATTGTTGGCTTATTTTTAGTGTGCAATGCATTAACATCTCTGTCTAGGGAAAGTCCCCAAGTCAAAATATCTTAAATGTTCTACTTGTGTTTGCAATACGTTGTACTTTATTACATTTATCTTCTCCTGTTGGGCCAAGTCCATTTTTTCATTGTGCCATCTATTGAATTGGCTTCCCTTTCTAGCTCATATCACTGGGAGAGTTAAATAAACAGCACCTCTGCATGCGGCACAGGATTTTCCTGTAGATTGATTCCGAGCCATTAATGACCACCTGCTGAGCATAGTTGATTAACTAGCTGAATGATCGTGACAGCACTATCTGTCAGCCTGTGTTGGCCAATGTGGGCATTATAAGTTTGGTTTGTAATAATTTATTCCTAAAAAATAATAATACTGTGCTTATCTTAGTAATCAGTACATACCTTCTGAAGGGTTCACATATCAATTGCTTAATCATTGTTTGCTAGAATTTTGTTTGCAAGCGTGACTGATTGACTTGATATTTTGTTTGGCTTTTTTTGTGGAGGAGGGGAGGGTAGGAGCTGTATCCTGAAATGTAATTTAATTTACGTTAAAATAATGTAGAAATATTCAATCTACCCCTCTTTAATAACAGAACAATAGCAACAATTATATAACTATTATACATTTTTAATAAATTATAAAGTTGTAAGCTTTATAACATTGTGCTTAACAAAGGAGAGAGAGAGAGAGGAAAAAAAGCCCACAGAAATCATTGCAAACAAATTGTGCCTTTAAGTAACCCAACATGTTCCCAGATTTTATTGCTTTGAACAATAATAATGACATTAAAGCTGGATCGTGGTTTCAGCCAGGACATTTTTATTAGTAAACCTTCTGGTTCTTAAAAAACATGCAAATCATAATTTTATAGACATGTCATCCATGGAAATCTGAAGATGGGCTGTGGAAAGACATGTTTTTAGAGGGTTAGCCAAATAGGAAATTCATGGGCTTTGTACTGTTTCACCCTATGTCTCATTCTCCCTTTTCCTTTAGCATCTGTTAGGGATATGGATATAGTGACCTTGCTGAATGACTGTAACAAGTTCTGAATAATGTATGGAATGCAAACTACTGCCCAGTGCAGAGAGAATATAGATAGTGGTGACCATCATAGTGATATAAAGGTTCTATGGCCATCTTTTTCCTTATTAATACAGAGTTAGTATGCAAGTATGAAAGAACAAGAACCAAAAGTATTAAAATACGGTAAACCAATGATACTGTCTGCATCCAGAACTTGGAAAATGTGCAGCCTTGCTATCTTCCTAGCACCATACGGAAAAAAAATCAATTAATATTTAGCCATACCTAGCTCAGTGGCTAAAACATCGAGTTTGTCATTCAGAAAGGTTGGTAGTCCAGTGGTTTGAATCCTTAGCACCATGTAACCGAGTGAGCTCCCATTACTTGTCTCAGATTCTGCCAATCTAGCAGTTCGAAAGCATGTAAAAATGTAAGTAGAAAAATAGAGACCACTTTTGGTGGGAAAGTAACAGTGTTCAGTGCATCTTTGATGTTTAGTCATGCCGGCCACATGACCATGGAGACGTCTTCAAACAGCACTGGCTCTTTGGCTTTGAAACAGAGATGAACGCCACTCCCTAGAGTCGGGCATGACCAGCACATATGTGCGAGGAGAACCTTTACAATTGTTGTCTGCAGATATAATGTTAGCTCATGTTTTCGTTTCAAAATCATAAAAGTTAGATGTGCAGCTTATTTCCTAGAACTGCACACTTCGTCAGCACTGAAGCAGGTTCTCTTTTTTGACCCAAAAAATGTTAAGGATTTATAGTATTTTCCATTTAGCAGGTAAAAGAAAAGACACCTTGGTGGAGAACCTGAATAGCCGCTGGTCAATACCAAATTAGATAGATAAATGATCTGAAGTAGCATAAGGCAGCTTATATTTACACTGGACTTTAAGGCCTTGTTGTTCACCACCAAAATCATACTTTACTTCCTAAACATGCCTGAGTTCAGACAGTGCCCTGAAAAATACACCACAGATTACAAAAACATTGACTATATTTACGCATCACATTAAGCTACAAAGCAGCACACCCTTTTTGGCTTTTCATATTGTATGAACGCAGCTTTTATTTGAAGTTTTTATGTACTGTACATCATCTCAGTTATTCTTAGACTTAGTCAAATCGTCTTCCCAATCTAGGGAAAAAAAACCCATCTTTGTGTAAATTCAGTTGAAATAGATTAAAAAATTCAGTCACTGTAACTATAAGTCCCATTGATCTTACCGAAACTGTTATCTCCAAATTACATTCTTAAGCTATTTTGGTAATACTTTATGATGGCTCTGTATTGGCATTATTGTAATATGGAAACAGAACTTCCTAATGAAATCATGACCCAGATCATGAGTTCCCACGTTTCCAAGCTTTTGACTTCTCAATCCCATTCTCTTCCACTTTATATATCTAATTTATATACCTATCATGAAGTACACTTGAGAAGGGCACAAGGATATGTAAAAAACTACACAAGGAATGAAAATATACCTGCCGTCTCTCTGAATCCCAGGTTGTAAACTCATTGCTACATCTCTGTTTTAACTATTGCTTAAATTAGGAATTTTCCTGAATGCGTGTGAACTGCAATTGGGAACCGCATTTTATTCCCTGCCATTCCCTTTGACAGACTCCTTCTTCCATCTCTCGTCCCACTGATAGGTCTGTAGATGATTTCTCAAGTGAATTTGACCAAATATTCCTAATGGCAGCTGTATAAATTCCCAATGGTGCAAAAGCTTTCAAATGCATTCAGTATGTTTAATACAAAGAACCCCATTTGTATAATTTCAGCCTTTGTGAATTTAGATGAATGACAAAATTGTCTTCGTGGGTTTCTTATATTAGTTCATATTTCTAATGGAATATGAAACCATACCTTTGTGCTTCTTCAATCTCATTTCGTTATTTGTATTTATGTTATCTTAATGATAATCACCCTTTTTTCATCTCAGTGAGGTAATTTGCATCCATGCACTTTAGTCAGCTGCCGGTGATTTTGCTTAATGCACCTCTTCCCTTTCCCAGGTTTTTCTAAGCTGTTTATTTTACTCTTTCCAATTGTATGAGAAAACAAATTTAAATCAATACAATGATACAATTAGTCAAACAGTGACATCACTGCAAGTAAAAATAGTGCACCTGTTATTACTGGCACTATAGGAACTGATTCATAGGTCTTTACAAGTATTTTCATTATTTGGATAATGTACTTTTTTTTAAATGCTATATATTGTTTTGTATTGTGATTTTAGTAACGCCTGTGCGCCGCCCTGGGTCCTAACAAGGAGAAGGGCGGGGTATAAATTCGAAAAAATAATAAATAAATAAATAAATAAAGTCATCTCAGTGTACCAGAGAGATTAGGGTCAGCCTATCGCTTGGAAAATTCACATGTGTGAATAGGCAATAAAGGGGAGTTCAGAAATCTTTCCCCAAAGGGAGATTTTATATAAGAAGATGCCAGACACTAGAGGGGAAATGACAGGTGATGCTCTTCTGGGAAGAGACAGACACAAGCAGGAAAGCTATTTGGGACTATACTGGGCATCAAAAAAGTGAGATAAGAATCTAACATTTTTTCTTGTAGGCAAGTTGTTTTCACAGTGGAAGCTAGTCTAAAGGGAGTTGTGAAGCAGACCTTTCTTATCTTAGGCCAGTAGGGTCAATAAGTCAGTCACTTAATTCCTGTCAAGCCGTCATCTGGCTCTGGTTTCCTTTCTTGCCACCAAGGGACATCGTGGAGCAGCAAGCTTTACATTAGAAGGCGTTCATGTCATGCAGAAGGCACCTGCAATTTAGACTCTGCTGCTAGGTATTCCTGTTTTAACCTGCAGATCCTCCATGGTACAGCAATTCCTTACAGAAATTATGATGGCTGGTTGGGAAGCAGTAGCTGAGGGGGGATGTGATGTTTCTAATCACATCCCCTGGGAGAAAACCTGGGAGACAGGTTTTTCCTTCCCGGTTGGGGGCACAGGGCCGTTGTTTACAAGCGGTCAGATGCCACAATCCCCGCAGGCTAAGTGGTCAAGGATTACAGAGCCAGGGCCCGAAGCTGATGTTTTGCAATGCCAGGTCCGTGGTCAACAAAGTCCCCCTCATTCATGATCTTGTGTCGGAGGGGGAGCCGGACCTGGTAGGAATAGCAGAGACCTGGTTGGGCCACGAGGGAGGACTTCCCCTCGTAGAAATATGCCCGCCAGGTTACCGCGCTTTTCATCAGCCACGGGCCCTAGGCAGGGGTGGCGGGGTAGCGGTTATTGTTAGGGAAGGTCTTGAGCCAAGAGAGACCACTGTACCACAGACCACCGGCTGTGAGTCCCTCTGCGTGAAGTGGGGCCTAGGGAGGCAGTTGGGTGTGCTGATTGTATACCTGGCTCCCCGCTATGTAACAGCAGCCCTGCCCGAGCTCCTTGAGGTGATCGCCGCGATGGCAGTTGAGACCCCTAGACTGGTTGCCATGGGGGACTTCAACCTGCCATCGGTTGGCGAATCATCAGAGGTAGCTCGGGAGTTCATGGCCTCCATGACGGCCATGGACCTGACCCAAGTAATTCAGGGCCCCACGCACGAGGGAGGACACACGCTGGATTTAATCTTTGTCACTGGTCAGTGGAAGAGTGATCTGGGTATAGGGGATATAGCTATCACACCCCTGTCATGGTCAGACCACTCACTTCTCTGGCTCGACTTTCCAATCCCTACACCCCACCGCAGGGAGGCGGAACCGGATTCACCTATATGGTTCCGCCCCAAGTGCCTGATAGACTCGGATAGGTTCCAGACGGTGCATGGGCCATTACCTGTGTCCTTGACCAGCGCCCCGACAGAGGACCTAGTGGCCGCGTGGAATATCGCGGCCACGGGGGCCTTAGATCAGGTCGCGCCCTTGCGGCCTCTCTTGCGGTGATGAGTCACCCAGGCTCCTCGGTTTACCGAGGAGCTGAGGGAGATGAAGCGCCACAAGAGATGCCTAGAGAGGAGGTGGAGATCCACACGGTCTGAATCTGACCGAACACAGGTGAGAGCCCATTTACGGACTTACCTTGTGGCGTTGAGAGTGGCCAAACGTCATCATTGCGCCACCCTCATCGCATCCATAGATAACCGCCCTGCCGCCCTGTTTAGGGTGACCCGCTCCCTCCTTCAACAGAGGGCGCAGGAAGCCCCTTTGCAGGGTAGAGCAGAGGAATTTGGGGAATATCTGCAGGATAAAATCACTCAGATTCGGAGCGAGTTGGCCTCCATCGAAAGTGGCCCAGTGGGATGCCCCGAGGCAGCTCTTGAGACAGTTTTGTGGAAGAGTTTGACTCTGTTACTTCCGAAGATATGGACAGGTTACGTGGGCGACTGCGAGCTACCACATGTTTATTGGACCCGTGTCCCTCCTGGCTTGTACTGGCATCCTGGGAAGTTACACGAGGCTGGCTCCAGGAGGTGGTCAACGCTTCCCTGAGTGAGGGGTTCTTGCTGGCCTCCCTTAAAGAGGCGGTGGTGAGACCCCTCCTCAAGAAGCCCTCTCTGGACCCAGCATTATTGGTAAATTACCGTCCGGTCTCCAACCTTCACTTTCTGGCGAAGGTTGTAGAGAGTGTGGTGGCACAACAGTTCCCCCGTCATCTGGAGGAAATTGATTATCTGGACCCGCGCCAGTCCGGCTTCCGGCCCGGGCACAGCACCGAGACGGCATTGGTCGCGTTGGTGGATGATCTCTGGAGGGCCAGAGATGGGGGTTGTTCCTCCAACCTGGTCCTATTAGACCTCTCAGTGGCTTTTGATACCATCGGCCATGGTATCCTATTGCATCGGCTGGAGGGGTTGGGGGTGAGGGGCACCGTTTTGCGGTGGTTCTCCTCCTACCTCTCCGGTCGATCGCAATTTGTGTTGGCAGGAGGGCAAAGGTCGACCTCTAGACCCCTCTCTTGTGGGGTGCCTCAGGGGTCGGTCCTCTTGCCACTCCTGTTCAACACATATATGAAGCCACTGGGTGAGATCATCCGTGGTTTTGGGGTAGAGTACCACCTCTACGCTGATGATACACAGCTGTATAAATCGACCCCAAACCACCCCAACGATGCCGTAGAGGTGATGTGCCAGTGCCTGGAAGCCATGCGGGCCTGGATGGGAAGGAACAGACTCAGACTCAACCTGTCCAAGACCGAGTGGCTGTGGTTTCCGGCATCCCGGTACAACCAGTTGACTCCATCACTGGCCATAGGGGATGAACATCTAACCCCTATGGATGGGGCACGCAACTTGGGCATCCTCCTTGATACACGGCTGTCAATGGAAGATCAAGTGACGGCCGTGGCCAGGAGGGCGTTTTACCAGGTTCGCCTGGTCCGCCAGTTGCGTCCCCTATTGGATCGGGGTGCCTTCTGCACAGTCACTCATGCCCTTGTGACATCCCGACTGAACTACTGCAATGCTCTCTACATGGGGCTCCAGAAGGCTTCAGCTTGTCCAGAATGCAGCCGCGCGGGCAGTTATGGGAACCTCCAGGTTTTCCCATGTAACACCGCTCCTGCGCGAGCTGCATTGGCTGCCTGTCGTCTTTCGGGTGCGCTTCAAGGTGTTGGTTATCATCTTCAAAGCGCTCCATGGCACGGGACCTAGCTATCTGCGGGATCGTATTCTGCCGCATACATCCCTGTGGCCGATTCGCTCCCACAGAGAGGGACTTCTCCGGGTGCCGTCCACTAGGCTATGTCAGCGGGCGACGCCCAGGGGAAGGGCCTTCTCTGTGGCGGGCCCGACCCTCTGGAACGACCTTCCCCCCGAAATTAGAACAACCACGGACCTTCGCTCCTTCCGGCAGAAATTAAAAACACACTTCTTCTGCTTGGCCGGCCTAGGGTAATTAAATTGTTTTTAAACTGTTTTTAGGGGTTTTTAGGGTTAGTTATAGTTTTATATGGGTTTTAGCGCAGGGTCAGTTTAATTCGTTTTTAACTTTGTACTTTGTTTGTGGTTCTAATTGTATTTTTAATTCCCCGTGCCCAGCCTCGAGTCCCTTCGGGGAGAGAGAGCGGGCTATAAATTAAAATTATTATTATTATTAATAATAAATAATACAAGATCTGGTTGATTACTACATTATCAATGTTTTAAGTTGAGTAAGTTCACACATTCAACTGTTTGTCAATTGTGTACTAATAAATCCATGTGTAAATACTGTGATGGATGGTCATTTTATATATGTTCTATATGCAATCATATATTTTATTTTATCCTAGCATAATATACTGTAACTATTGCATATGTTATAGCAATGAATAGTGCAACTATGGACAATGGTGAAAGGATTTACTCTGACTTGCAATGTGAAAGCAGTTTAAATATTTTTAGTAACTTGGTTCAATTCCACATGGAGCAACTGATAACAGTTCAAGGAAGAAAACCAACCAGGCTATCAAATTCAGCAACTACAAGAGAAGAAACACTAAATAATATAAATGTAACTATTTTCTGAATCATCCAGCCAAGTCAAGTTATAAATTTGACTCTAAATATATCCCCAAAAAGAATATTACAAAGCTAGTGCCATTTAATTGACTTTAGACAACTTTCTTGCAATAAGCAATTGTAAGTATGACTAAGAGATGGACTAGACTCTGAAGTTTATGTTATTAACTGGCAATGCTCCAATTTATTAATGAAATAATCAAACAGTTTTGTCTATTAAACATTGCCTGGTCCTCGAAGCCAAATGTTTCATTCCATAAATAAACAAGTGGCTGTGGCTTCCGATGTCATGGTATAGTCAGTTGATGCCATCTCTGACTATTGGGGGCGAGACACTGGCTCCCGCACAGAGGGCTCGCAATTTGGGTGTCCTCCTGGACTCTCGGCTGTCTCTAGAAGATCACATGACAGCTGTGGCCAGGGGGGCTTTCTATCAGGTCCGCCTGATACGCCAGTTGCGCCCCTTTCTGGATCGTGACGCCTTACACACAGTCACCCAAGCCCTTGTCATCTCCTGTCTGGACTATTGCAACGCTCTCTACAGGGGGCTTCCCTTGAGGTGCACCCGGAGGCTCCAGTTAGTTCACTCTAGTTAATTACTTCCATGGGGGATCAGCGGGGGATTCTGGGAGCCTCTAGATGCTCCCATGTGACACCACTCCTGCGTGAGCTACACTGGCTGCCTGTGGCTTTCCGGGTGCCCTTCAAGGTGCTAGTGACCACCTTTAAAGCGCTCCATGGCAAGGGACCTGGTTACCTGCAAGACTGCCTCCTCCTGCCAAATACCTCCCTCCGACCAGTTCGCTCCCACAGAGAGGGCCTCCTCAGGGTGCCGTCGGCTAAACAATGCCGGCTGGTGACTCCCAGGGGGAGAGCCTTCTCTGTGGCAGCTCCCGCCCTCTGGAATGACCTACCCCCTGGACTAAGGACGATCTCAGACCTACATCACTTCCGTCGGGCCCTGAAGACGCATTTATTCTGCGCTGCCGGCCTGTCATAGTTTTTAAAGGTAGTTTTAAAAGGGATTTTATAGTGGTTTTAGTATGGGGTTTAAAAATGTAGGCCATTTATTTAATATCTTTTTAACATATTGTTTTAGATTTTGTACCGTTTATTTTATTGTGGCTGTACACCGCCCTGAGTCCCAAAAGGGAGAAGGGCGGTATATAAATCAAATAAACTACAACTATAACTAAACTTTAAATGTAATTCATCATTGACATTGTTTGGGAAAGCCATAGGGGCGACCTACATAAGAAGTGATGCATTATGATTAAAATTCATTGGGATGGAGAACATCACCAACCTTAACCCTAACCCCACACACACAGGCACACCCCAGGCAGCAGCATAGGCTCCCTCTGCATTTGAGGTTCCTGGTCCTGCTGACAAAACCACATCTTAAGACCTTTCAGAAAAGCAACTGGGTGGTGACCAACCATGCCCTGGGGAAAATGATGTTCCATATAAAAGTGGTCCTCACCAAGAAGAATGGTGCCACCCTACACAACCCTAACTGATGGGACATATCCTGCCTTGCTGTCCTGGACCAGATGGATGTAATGGATGAGAGACCAAATAGCCTATTAATGAAATGGATTCTTCTTGTTAGAATCTCTCTTTGAACACTCCTCTGTGTTATTATAACTTTTGTATTTTTCTCACAATATATCTAAACCTATTCTGAATGGCACTGGCTTTATAATACTCTGGGACAGTATCTGATGGTTATCATTTCCTTTTGAATCATTCACATGTACAAGATATTGCCTCAAGTGCTGTATTCTCAAGGTGCAGGGAAGACCTATAGATTCCAAGGTTTGCTTTTACTGCCTAGAAATTCAAATGAATACATCTGGGAAATCACACTTTTCTACAACTTTGTTTAAGGAATGATTTCAAAGATACTTGAAATGTAAGATTCAATATTACTTTCAAATATCTTATACAGCAAAAAATCCAGTCGTGGTGATGTAAAACTACAGCTAGGCTTCACAATTAATGAAACTTCTTAGAACTGGCATGCCCGTGTGGCTATGGTTTTCTAGGACAGCATTCCAACTTCTGATCGTTCAATGAAGAACAGCTACTATTGTATATTATACATTATATGATTTGCAAAAGTAACCAATGTTGTTGTTTTCAGTTGTTACAAAGCTTGTTATGATAATGGATTTTATTACAACTACTGATAGTCACCTTGCGGGATTATCAGCATATTTGAATTGACTCCTAAAACACACACAAGGGCTTCTCTTTTATCGTCACTACTTGGCTTATTTGTGTGCTACTCAGCGCATGCAAGCCACCTTGGCATTGGTCAGAGCAATATATATATAGCAACACTCTGATACTATATAAGATAATTAAACCATCCCCAAATGGAATCATTCATCAAAATATCTCAATATGAAATATGCATTATGATTAAATAATTCAGTGTAACTCAAAACTAATTCATGCAAAAACAAAAATGCAAAAAACCTACTCTCAAGAGCTGCAAAAAGGGACCCAAATGCAAACGTTTGCCCCTCCTCACATACTGAACTAAACTATACTGAGCTTCTGGGTGCTGACACAAACCCACATTGACTTCTTCCTATGCTAATCTGTAAAGGGACTGAAACAGGGGTGGGCTTCAAAAAGTTAAGCAGTGGGTTCCCTGCCCAGTTGCTGGGTGGGTATGGCCATGGTGGGCATGGCTTAATCAGCCTCCTGCACCACAGCGGGAGGCCATCTTCGCCTTCACCAGGCTCTGGAGGCTCTCCAGTCGGGAACTTCTGGGAAGCCCATTTTCTCCCTTCCCTGAGCCTCTGAGGATGGACTGATTGCTCCTGAGAGGTGGGCGAAGCGCAGACTAAGGGGGTTTTTATTTAAACATTTTATTCGACTTTTAGGGGGTTCCAGGGAGGGGGGGAGGGAGAGTCAGGTGGGGGTATGCCAAAAAGGGCCGGCAGGAAGCGGAAGTAGAGTAACGGAGGAGGGGGGAGGGGGGGTCGTTTCCACTGGGGTATTTTCCATCAATACGGTCTTGGGGAGGGGCAGGGGCGGTGGGAAGGGGGATGGACATCACCAGTTGGAGGACCGGGGCCGCTGGTTACGGGTGGTCACGTGCTCCAACTCCCCCTGTCCCCATCGCAGACTAGGTGGGCAAGAACCACAGACCTGGGGCCCTAGGCTGATGCTATGCAACGCCAGGTCCGTGGTACAAAAAGCCCCCCTCATCCATGACCTTGTGTCAGAGGGGGACCCGGACCTGGTAGGCATTACGGAAACCTGGTTGGGCCACGAGGGAGGAAATCCCCACGTAGAAATGTGCCCACCAGGATACCGAGCCTTCCATCAGCCTAGGGCCCTAGGGAGGGGTGGGGGGGTGGCGATTATGGTTAGGGAAGGTCTTGAGCCAAAGGAGACCACGATCCCTCAGACGACCGGGTGCGAGTCCCTCCTTGTGAAGTGGGGCCTTGGGAGGCAGTTGGGCGTGTTAGTTGTATACCTGGCTCCTCGCTATGCAACAACAGCCCTGCCCGAGCTCCTAGAGGTGATAGCCGAGGCGGCGGTTGAGACCCCCAGACTTTTAGTCATGGGGGACTTTAACCTGCCGTCGGCAGGCGAAACCTCTGGTGCAGCTCGGGAGTTCATGGCTTCCATGACAGCCATGGACCTGACCCAGGTAGTTTTAGGCCCTACTCACGAGGGCGGACACACCCTGGATCTCATCTTCATCTGGGGACAGTGGAGTAGTGATCTGGGAATAGGGGATTTAGTCATCACACCCCTGTCATGGACAGATCACGCTCTCCTTCGGCTCGACTTTCCGATCGCTGCACCTCACTGCGGGGAGGCGTAACCGGACATTCCTATATGGTTCCGCCCCAGGCTCCTGATGGACCCGATAAGGTTCCAGAGGGAGCTTGGGCCAATTCCTGTGGACTTGCCCCGCGACTCGACTGAGGACCTAGTGGCTGCATGGTTAAGTGCGGCCACGGGGGCCTTGGACCGAGTTGCGCCCTTGCGGCCTCTCTTGCGGCAACGAACCACCTGGGCTCCTTGGTTTACCGAGGGGCTTAGGGAGATGAAGCGCCACAAGAGACGCCTAGAGAGCAGATGGAGATCTTCTCACTCCGAAGCCGACCGAACACTAGTGAGAGACCATATTAGGACTTACTTAGTGGCGATAAAAGCGGCCAAACGTGAGTATTGTGCCACTCTTATTGCATCCGCAGATAACCGCCCTGCCGCCCTGTTTGGGGTGACCCGCTCCCTCCTTCAACAGAGGCCGCGGGAAGCCCCTTTACAGGGTCGAGCAGAGGAATTTGGGATTTATCTGCAGGAGAAAATCACTCGGATTCGGAACGAGCTACCCTCCATCGACAGTGGTCCAGTCGAGCAGGCCGAGGCTGTTCTTGTGACACCATCCTGGGAGGAGTTTGATTTTGTTACCACCGAGGATATGGACAAGCTGTCAAAGAGCCTTAGGGCTACCACATGTTTATTGGACCCGTGTCCCTCCTGGCTTGTACTGGCATCCTGGGAGACGACACGAGGCTGGCTCCAGGGCATTGTCAACGCATCTTTGAGTGAGGGGTCCTTGCCTGCCGTCCTGAAAGAGGCGGTGGTAAGGCCCCTCCTCAAGAAGCCGTCCCTGGATCCAGCATTATTAGAGAACTATCGTCCCGTCTCCAACCTCCACTTTTTAGTGAAGGTTGTTGAGAGTGTGGTGGCCCAACAGTTTCCGCGACACTTGGAGGAAGTTGATTATCTAGACCCGCGCCAGTCCGGCTTCCGACCCGGGAACAGCACCGAGACGGCATTGGTCGCGTTGGTTGATGATCTCTGGAGGGCGCGGGATAGAGGATATTCCTCTATCCTAGTCCTATTAGACCTCTCAGCGGCTTTTGATACCATCGACCATGGTATCCTATTGCACCGACTGGGGAGGTTGGGGTTGGGAGGCACCGTTCTGCGGTGGTTCTCATCCTACCTCTCTGGTCGGTCGCAATATGTGTTGGCAGGGGGGCAGAGGTCGGCCTCGAGGTCCCTCATATGTGGGGTTCCTCAGGGGTCGGTCCTCTTGCCCTTACTGTTCAACACATATATGAAGCTGCTGGGTGAGATCATCCGTGGTTTTGGGGTGGGATACCATCTGTACGCTGATGATACTCAGTTGTACATATCCACCCCAGACCACCCCAACGATGCCGCCGAGGTTATGTCCCGGTGTTTGGAGGCCGTACGGATCTGGATGGGTGGTAACAAACTCAGGCTCAACCCGTCCAAGACTGAGTGGCTGTGGCTTCCGGCGCCCCGGTTCAGCCAGATTATTCCAACTCTGGCCATTGGGGGCGAAACACCGGCCCCCGTGGAGAGGGCGCGCAATTTGGGTGTCCTCCTGGATTCCCGGCTGTCTATGGAAGATCATGTGGCAGCCGTGGCCAGGGGGGCATTCCATCAGGTACGCCTGATGCGCCAATTGCGCCCCTTACTGGACTGGGGTGCCTTACGCACAGTCACTCAAGCACTCGTCACCTCTCGACTTGACTACTGTAATGCTCTCTACATGGGGCTCCCCTTGAGGTGCACCCGAAAGCTGCAGCTAGTCCAGAACGCAGCCGCGCGGGTGATTACGGGAGCGCCTAGACACTCCCACATAACACCTATCCTGCGCGAGCTGCACTGGCTCCCTGTGGTCTTTCGGGTGCGCTTCAAGGTTTTAACGACCATCTTTAAAGCGCTCCATGGCTCGGGGCCTAGTTATATGCGAGACCACCTCCTGCCCCATACATCCCTCAGACCGATACGCTCCCACAGAGAGGGCCTCCTCAGGGTGCCGTCGGCTGGACAATGCCGACTGGCGACACCCAGGGGAAGAGCCTTCTCTGTGGCGGGCCCTGCCCTTTGGAACGACCTACCCCCTGAACTCCGCACCATCTCTGACCTCCGCCTCTTCCGCAAGTGTCTGAAGACACACCTATTCCATCTAGCCGGCCTAGCATAACCCCCATTACTGACTCTTAGATAGTTTTAAATTTGGGTTTTTTAAATTCGGTTTTTAGCGCAGGGTCTATTAGAATAAGTTTTTTAAAATTTTATATGTTTTATATGTGTTTTAACATCCCTGTGCGCCGCCCTGGGTCCGTTTGGAGAAGGGCGGGGTATAAATTTAATAAAATAAAAAAATAAATAAATAAATCTGAGCTGGCACCACGCTTACCTCACATCCAAAATGGGCCATGTGGAGACTCCTGGGAGGGACAGGGTGGGATGGGGTGGGCAGGGCCAGCCCGGGTGGGATTTGGAGGTTCTCTGAACCGGCCATAAAGTTAGCTATGGGTTATCCCAAACCATAGCAGCCCATCCCTGGGCTGAAAGCATGTATGGTTAAATGCATTACGGGCCTTCTAAACAATAACAAAATCTCAGAAAGAAAAGTCCTTTACCGGTGAAAAAGCTCTGAACATGCTGCCCTGAAGATTCTTTCAGATTCACGCAATCAGAAAAATCTTAGGAAATACTGCACAGTTTATATTTTATAATACAATACAACACAATAGCAGAGTTGGAAGGGACCTTAGAGGTCATCTAGTCCAACTCCCTGCCTGGGCAGGAAGCCCTACCATTTCAGACAAATGGCTATCCAACATCTTCTTGAAGACTTGTAGTGTTGGGGTAGTCACAACTTCCAGAGGCAAGCTGTTCCACTGATTAATTGTTCTAAGTGTCAGGAAATTTCTCCTCAGTTCTAAGTTGCTTCTCTCCTTGATTAGTTTCCACCCATTGCTCTTGTTCTGCCCTCAGGTGCCTTGGAGAATAGTTTGACTCCCTCTTCTTTGTGGCAACCCCTGAGATATTGGAACACTGCTATCATGTCTCCCCTGGTCCTTCTTTTTATTAAACTAGACGTACCCAGTTCCTGCAACCGTTCCTCATATGTTTTAGTCTCCAGTCCCCTAATCATCTTTGTTGCTCTTCTCTGCACTCTTTCTAGAGTCTCCACATCTTTTTTACATCGTGATGACCAAAACTGAATGCAGTATTCCAAGTGTGGCCTTACCAAGGCATTATAAAGTGGTATTTTTATTCACACTTGAGGTTACCCCCAGTAACAGCCCATAAGAATCTCCTTGATGGTTTCTCCACATGTTGAGTTCCATGAATAGTGTTTGTAACTAGAGCTGCTTAAGAACATCCATGCCAGATGTGAAGGAGTATGAGTGAAAAACATTACCAGTTGTGGAAGCTAAACAACCCTCTTCCTGTATATTTCTGGGGAAGAGATTGAATGATTGAAATTTCAACGTTATATACTGTCCACAGAGTAAATGTTACATAGTCTTTGGAATGTCTTCTGATCATAGCAGATGTGGGATTCACCTACCTTCCCTACTGGTTTGCAAATGTGAGCACACAGGCCTCGTCTGTGCATGCGTGCCACCTGTGCATACACAGTGCTCACACATTACATCAGGGCACGTGGGTGGAGCCTTCCACAGCCACCCCTACTGGTTCGCCCAAACTGGAAAGAACCAGCTGAATCCCACCTCTGGATCCTAGCACCAACATTTAGCATGGTTAGACAGCGAGAGTTTTCTATTTTGCTTGTTTCAGTATTTTAATGTATTCTGAGGAAGGTCTTTGACATTGTGGCTATGAGATGTCATTGCTGTACTTTCTGTGGTCCTTGATCACTATAATGAGAACCTTTGGCAACACAAACTTTTAGAGATCCACATTAGGTCAGAGCACAGTCACAAATGACCCATAGATTAATCCATTTTACCTCTGGTATAAAGCCACTTTTTCAGGGATATGTGGCTAAACCCCTGAGCCCAAATAGCTCTTTTCCTCCTTGATAATAAATACTGTAATGAAGGAGGAGTTTTCTGGATGTTCACGTTTTAGTTTTTTTTTAAAGTAATCCCTGGAGGAGTAGCTGGCATTGAGAAATATTACAAAGGAATCTAAGTCCCATGCCAGCCTCCAGTTGTTTGATGAAGGCTTCTAGAATGCAGAAGATAAATCATCTACCCAAATTTCTAGTTGCAGTGAGTGATCAGAAAGAGTGGTATTCGATTTGGGTTTATTTTGTGCATGCCTAGGCAAGCAGCTAATTTCCTCCAAAACTCATCTTTCTTTGACATCTAATTGCTACCTTTTATGAGCCTACTCACTGTTCCTTTGTTCAGACCTTCTTTTGCAGAAACTTAATCCTTTTCTTTAAGCCTAACACTGATCTGCGTTTTTCTTTGCTATTACGTTCCTTGATAAGCACTGAAGACTATATTAAAGAGATATTTTTGATGCCAACTTCTGTTTAAGGCTTATAATTCAGCAGCATGCCTCAAAAATCTAACTTCTCAGATTGACAACCAGATAGAGTATTCAAAGTTCCCCAGACTGCGGAAAGGCATTTTTATTTATTTAGGATTGTTTCTATAACCGTGGTTGTGAGAAGAAAATAAATAAATAACAATAACAATAACAATAACAACAACAACAACAACTATTATTATTATTATTATTATTATTATTATTATTATTATTATTATTATTATTATTATTATTATTATTATTAAATTTATAAACAGCTCTCTCTCCCCGAAGGGACTTTAAAAATACATGTATAAAACCACAAACATAATACAATATTAAAATGAATTAAACTAAAACCCTGCGCTAAAATCCCATATTAAAACTAAAACTAAACCCCTAAAAACCCTAAAAACAGTTCAATTACCCCAGGCCGGCCAAGCAGAAGAAGTGTGTTTTTAGTTTTTGACGGAAGGAGCAGAGGTCCGTAGTTGTTCTAATTTCGGGGGGAAGGTCGTTCCAGAGGGTCGGGCCCACCACAGAGAAGGCCCTTCCCCTGGGCGTCACCCACTGGCACTGCCTAGTGGACGGCACCCGGAGAAGTCCCTCTCTGTGGGAGCGGATCGGCCGCAGGGATGTATGGGGCAGGCAAGTAGTGGCAGCAAATACAGGAAGTTCTCAACATATGATCACAACTGAGCCCAAAATTTATGTTGTTAAGTGAGAAATTTGTTAAGTGATTTTTGCCCCGTTTTATGACTTTTCTTGCCACATTTGTTAAGTAAATCACTGCAGCTGTTAAATTAGTAACATGATTGTTAAGTGAATCTGGCTTCCCCATTAACTTTGCTTGTCAGAAGGTGTCAAATCACATGACTCTGGGACAATGCAATCGTCATAAATGTGAGGTAGTTGTCAAGCATCTGAATGTAAATCATATGACCATGGGGATACAATGCTACATGGTCTTAAGTGTGAAAAACAGTCATGTCACTTTTTTCAGTGATCTTGTAACTTTGAATGGTTACTGTTGTAAGTCGAGGATTACCTGTAGTACTTATAGTATTTGATACTATAATAGTTTTTGTTGCAGGCAAGAATTGTATCATTCAAGGCTGCCCTAGTAATAATGATAATGATAATGATAATGATAATGATGATAATGATAATAATGATAATAATAATAATAATAATAATAATAATAATAATAATAATAATAATAATAATAATAATAATAATAATAATAATAATAATAATAATAATAATAATAATAATAATAATAATAATAATAATAATATATTAAATTTCTAAACCGCATCATTGGCATTATTATTATTATTATTATTATTATTATTGTTGTTGTTGTTGTTGTTGTTGTTGTTATTATTATTATTATTATTATTATTATTATTATTATTATTATTATTATTATTATTATTATTATTAAAATTTCTAAACCACCCCTCTCCCCTATATACTGTAGGGGAAGACCTGGTGAAAAATAAAGCTTTTATAGTCTTAAAATAGCACTGTATTTTTGGAATGTGTGTGTACTATTTGAATGCAGGCCATGAACTGAAAGTATTGGAAGCTGATCAAAGGGGATCAAGAATGAAAGTAACATCAAGCAGATGAAAAACAAATTCTACATTTCTGTTTATGCATTTCTTATTGGATTTATGGGGCCACCTAACTCACAATGTGACTCTGGGCAATGTACAAAAAATAAGCAATACCTTTTTCAAAACCCATACAACATTAATATAACCATACATACAGGTAGTCCTCACTGAGTGATCACAATTGGAGCTGTCAACTTGGGTGCTAAGTGGAAAATCACATCATTATAATAGTTTTCTGCTTGCAATTCCACTTGAGCTTTCCTTTGCTTTACAGCATCAGAAGGATAAAACCCTAAACAGCCAGGTGACATGAAATGGTAGGGAAACTTGACTGACAAAGAATCTGGGTAAAACATCAAACCTCATAGCCCTCCTCATTCCAGAGTTAAGATAATAACCAAAAAGGAAACTCATATTTGTATTTCCATTCATTGGAAGAGGAAGCAATTGCAAGAGAATGAACATGCACAAAATAAGGAATACATAATGAAAGGAATGCATTGGCACTGGCTGATCGCCTAGCACACTCACAAATCCAAGACCCATGCTGCTTAGGAAGCAAATCAAAACTAAAAGTGATTAAAGTCTTAACAGTTCCAGGCAGCAGTTTCAAGCCAACTAATGAAGGTCACAAAGCTGAACTTGTTAACTTGTGGTTAAGGCTATCTAGGAATACATTGCTCTGTGAGAAAAGCAGTTCAAGAAGAGATCACTTATTTAGGCAATCTCTCTGCTCTGCTAGGACAACAGTCAGGCACAGGACAACATGTACTAACTGACTGCAGTAGTGAACACATGACTGATAGAAGAATGCTATGAAGCTTATAAATATAAGTATCATTGCAAAGCTGTCCTTTCATCGCCATTGTGACTGTGAACCCATGTATAAAATACAAAGTGGAAATCAAATAAAATATGAAATACCTTGCTTAATGACTATTCCATAGTGACTGTCCCAAGTCACAACAGTACTGAAAAAGTGACTTATGACATGACCTTGTACTCATGATCATCATCACATAATTGCAGTTCAGGCAGTTTGCAACTGTTGTACATTTGCAACAGTATTCTGTGCTAATGTGATTGCTTTTTGCGGCCTTCCCAGCCAGTTTCCCACAAGAAAATCCAATGGGGAAGCCAGTAGGAAGTCGCAAGTTGTATTCACATGATGTATTATTTAACAATCACATGAGATTTTCTTAATGACTGCAACCAGGATTGCTGTCATAAATCAGCAAGATCATATGATTTTTTTAAGCAGCTGCTTTGTTTAGTGATAGAGTCGCCAATCCTAATTATGATCCTTAAGCAAGGACTACCTGTAATGAAAACAACCAAAAGAGGACTCCACTCAACTGGACCCAAATACCAAGATAAAAAGTCAAATCTCAATGCCTCTCCTAAAGTTGGGCATCTCAAATATAAGGGGTGGGTGGGGATGAGAATAATTCCATGGATCCTGATATTGCAACACAACAGTGTAACACTCTCACTTTGACCAAGTGCTGGATACTGCACACATCTTTACCTGGTGACTCCTCAAAGATTTAAAAATTTCAAGCAGTTTACCAGTTGCTATCAAAATAGCAAACCACAAAAAAAAAAGGCAATGAGTATTATTCAAGTAGTGAAGTTCCTATTCAATTAACCTTGCCCCAAGTACTCTTATATCCAAAATGTTCAAAATGATATGAAAATAACATGTAGGGAAGCTGACTCATTTCCAGAAAATGTGAAATGGACTGTGAAATAATACTGCAAGATTTTGGCAGTGCTAACTAACTAACTAACTAACTAGCTAGCTAGCTAGCTAGCTACTGAGCTAGCTAACTTACTTACTTACTTACTTACTTACTTACTTACTTACTTACTTACTTACTTACTTACTTACTTACTTACTTTATTTAGTAACCATTTGCACTATTAGTAGCAACATCTTGTTGACCTTGGGTGATCTTGGAAAACTAAGCGGGCTCAATACCTTTTGGTCCATGTATGGAAGATCACCAGGAAAAATAGGGGATATAGGCAAGTCCAGGAACTTAGGGGAAAAAAGACCTCAAGGCAATGACAAACCACTGTTGCCAAGAAAATTACAGGGACATAATCATGAAGTCATCAGTAGTGAAGTCTGACTTGAAGGAAAATGAATTATATGGCATTCATTTGACCCTATATATAATATAAATGTGTTCCAATCTGAACAGACATGGACAGATTCTAAACATAATTGAAGGTTGGCAAATTTGAAAGGATTGAATAAGATATTAAGAAAAGGGCAAATATTTTTCAGGCCAAAATGAACATAAAGGTTTAATATCAATATGCCAAGATCAGGAAAATAACAACAAAAAATAAAATAAAATAAACAATAACAACAACTGCATGGTTTATATTGAAACATCTAACTGGTATATTCCCACTCATTGCCAAGCAGTTTTAACAACATACTACAAGCAGGTGAAATTGAAGAGTGGCTAACTTCTGGCAAAACCTACCTGATAATGAAATATCCAGCAAAAGGGGAAGCATTAGGCAATTTCAGGCCAATTACCTGCTTACCAACAACTTTCAAATTGTTAACTGATGTGGTAGATGATTCAGTCCAACAGCATCTAGTTGAAAACAATCTCTTTCCACCTGAACAGAAAAGAAACCGCACCAATAGCAGAGGAACAAAAGATCAATTCCTAATTGACAAAATGATTTTGGAAAACTGCAAGAGAAGGAAGACCAATCTGAATGTAGCATGGATTGACTACAAGAAGGCATTTGACTCTCTGCCACATGACTGGATAATCAAATGCCTAGAAATAACAGGAATCAGTAGAAACATCAGAAGCCTTGTGCAAAGATCAATGACACAATGGAAGACACAGTTGCAGATGAATGATGAGAGACTTGGAGAAGTTAATATCAAGAGAGGAACGTTTCAAGGAGATTCACTATGACCACTACTGTTTGTCATTGCGCTGTTTCCTCTGTCAACAATACTGAATTTTATTTTTATTTATTTTATTTTATTACATTTATATCCCGCCCTTCTCCGCAAAGGACCCAGGGCGGCGCACAGGAGATTTAAAAAACATACAAAAATAGAACATAAATAATTTAAAATATATATTAGATCCCAAACCTGTGCTAAAACCAATTATTAATTAAAACACAATTTAAAACTTTTCTACAGTCCCCATGGGAGGTTAGGCTAGGCCGGCTTGATGAAAAAAGTATGTCTTTAGACATTGGCGGAAGAGGCGGAGGTCGGTGATGGTCCGGAGTTCAGGGGGTAGGTTGTTCCAAAGGGCAGGGCCCGCCACAGAGAAGGCTCTTCCCCTGGGTGTCGCCAGTCGGCATTGTCCGGCCGACGGCACCCTGAGAAGGCCCTCTCTGTGGGAGCGTATCGGTCTAAGGGATGTATGGGGCACGAGACGGTCTCGCATATAACTAGGCCCCGAGCCATGGAGTGCTTTAAAGATGGTCGTCAAGACCTTGAAGCGCACCCGAAAGACCACAGGAAGCCAATGCAGCTCGCGCAGGATTGGTGTTATATGGGAGCTTCTGATAGCTCCCGTAATTACCCGCGCGGCTGCGTTTTGGACTAGCTGTAGCTTTCGAGTGCACCTCAAGGGAAGCCCCATGTAGAGAGCATTACAGTAGTCGAGACGGGACATCACAAGAGCTTGAGTGACTGTGCGAAGGGCAGCCCGGTCCAGTAAGGGGCGCAATTGGCGCATCAGGCGTACCTGATGAAACGTCCCCCTGGCCACGGCTGCCACATGGTCCTCCAAGGACAGCCGGGAATCCAGGAGGACACCCAAATTGCGCGCCCTCTCCACGGGGGCCAATGTTTCGCCCCCAATGGCCAGAGTTGGAATAATCTGGCTGAACCGGGGTGCCGGAAACCACAGCCACTCAGTCTTGGCAGGGTTGAGCTTGAGTTTGTTACCACCCATCCAGATCCGTACGGCCTCCAAACACCGGGACAGCACTTCGACGGGATCGTTGGGGTGGTCTGGGGTGGATATGTACAACTGAGTGTCATCAGCGTACAGATGGTACTCCACCCCAAAACCACGGATGATCTCACCCAGCGGCTTCATATATGTGTTGAAAAGGAGGGGCGAGAGGACCGACCCCTGAGGAACCCCACATAGGAGGGGCCTCGAGGTCGACCTCTGCCCTCCCGTCAACACATATTGCGACCGACCAGAGAGGTAAGAGGGGAACCACCGCAGAACGGTGCCTCCCAGCCCCAACCCCCCCAGTCGGTGCAATAGGATATCATGGTCGATGGTATCGAAAGCTGCTGAGAGGTCTAACAGGACTAGGATAGAGGAATAACCTCTATCCCGCGCCCTCCAGAGATCATCAACCAACGCGACCAATGCCGTCTCGGTACTGTGACCGGGTCGGAAGCCGGACTGGCGCGGGTCTAGATAATCAACTTCCTCCAGGTGTCGCGGAAACTGTTGGGCTACCACATTCTCAACAACCTTCACCAGAAAGTGAAGGTTGGAGACCGGACGATAGTTCTCTAATAAAGCTGGGTCCAGGGACGGCTTCTTGAGGAGGGGCCTCACCACCGCCTCTTTCAAGACAGAAGGTAAAGACCCCTCACTCAAAGATGCATTGACAATGCCCTGGAGCCAGCCTCGTGTCGTCTCCCAGGATGCCAGTACAAGCCAGGAGGGACATGGGTCCAATAAACATGTGGTCGCCCTAAGTTTCCTTGACAACCTGTCCATATCCTCAGTGGTAACAAAGTCAAACTCCTCCCAAGATGGAACCTCAAGACTAGTCTCGGACAGTCCCACAGGACCACCGTCGATGGAGGGTAGCTCATTCCGAATCCGAGTGATTTTCTCCTGCAGATAAATCCCAAATTCCTCTGCTCGCCCTTGTAGAGGGGCTTCCCGCGGCCTCTGGTGAAGGAGGGAGCGGGTCACCCCAAACAGGGCGGCAGGGCGGTTATCTGCGGATGCAATTAGGGTGGCACAATACTCACGTTTGGCCACCTTTATCGCCACTAAGTAAGCCCTAATATGGGTTCTCACTAGTGTTCGGTCGGCTTCAGAGCGAGAGGATCTCCATCTGCTCTCTAGGCGTCTCTTGAATAACTCAGGTCATGGCTATCAAACATCAAAAACATCTGCGCATATATATATATATGCTGGCATAGCTGGCTTCGGGGATTTTCCCGTGTATAAGGCATAGAAAAGTTGTTGCAACGTTTCGACAAGATCTCACTTGTCATCATCAGGCAGGCTTGTGTCTGTGAGTGTGAAGGCGGAGGCATCACCCCTCTTTAAATCTTGGTGGGGGTGGGTGGAGTGCTGACTATTGTTGTGAGTGGGTTGATTGGCTGTGCAGTTGCATCGTGACTGGTAGATTGATGCTGATTGGTCTCATTTGTATGTATCTCCTTGTTTTGAATTTCAACGGCTTGGCTGGAGGGTGGGGCTCGTCTGCTGGTCAATGCAGGCTTCCAAATATCTGGTAGGCGGGAGGTATCATCACGTTTGTTCATGCTGCTAGATTGTTTCTCTATTTCAATGGCTTCTCTGATTATTCTCCTGTTGAGCTGTTCTGCCTTGGAGATCATTTTAGTTCCTTGAAAGTCAATGTCATGTCCTGTAGTTTTGAAATGTTGATAGAGAGATGAGGTATTAAGATGATTTTTTAAAGCATTTTTATGTTCAGCAATACGTGCACTAATCCTTCTGTTGGTTTGTCCTATGCATTTAGGTAGCGGTTGGTGTGTGTTTTTTTCCGGTAGATGGTGTGTCCCAGGGAGCCATTAGGTTTTTTGTAGATTAAGACGTCTAGAAAAGGGAGTTGGTTGTTGGCTTCTCCCTGGGACACACCATCTACCGGAAAAAAACACACACCAACCGCTACCTAAATGCACAATCCCATCACCACCCTGCACAGATAAACTCTGTAGCCAAAACCCTCATACACAGAACCAAACGCCTAGCTGACAAAGACCATCTGAAAACCGAAATACACTTCCTCACAAATACATTAATATCCAACGGATTCCGAAGAAAAACAATCTCCAAACTAATCCAACAAGAGACACCCCCCAAGAACCAAGACAAAGAACAGGAAAATGGCATTGCCCTCATCCCATACATTAAAGGTACCACAGACAAAATAAGCAAAATTCTCCACAAGCACATCAAGACAGCCTTCAACACCGACCAAAAAATAACCAATATCCTAAGGAACCCAAAAGACAAGATCCAGCTAGAAAACCAAGGAGTCTACAAAATTCCATGTAAAAGCTGCCCTGCCACTTACATAGGACAAACCAACAGAAGGATTAGTGCACGTATTGCTGAACATAAAAATGCATTAAAAAATCATCTTAATACCTCATCTCTCTATCAACATTTCAAAACTACAGTACATGACATTGACTTTCAAGGAACTAAAATGATCTCCAAGGCAGAACAGCTCAACAGGAGAATAATCAGAGAAGTCATTGAAATAGAGAAACAATCTAACAGCATGAACAAACTTGATGATACCTGCCGCCTACCAGACATCTGGAAGCCAGCATTGACCAGCAGACGAGCCCCACCCTCCAGCCAAGCCGTTGAAATTCAAAACAAGGAGAAACATACAAATGAGATCAATCAGCATCAATCTACCAGTCATGATGCAACTGCACAGCCAATCAACCCACTCACAACAATAGTCAGCACTCCACCCCCCCACCAAGATTTAAAGAGGGGCGATGCCTCCGCAGTCACAGTCACAGACAGAAGCCTGCCTGATGATGACAAGTGAGATCTTGTCGAAACGTTGCAATAACATTTCTATGCCTTATACATGGGAAAATCCCCGAAGCCAGCTATGCCAGCATACCTACACCTGTGAAAATCTACGAAAACAAATATATATACGTACATACATATATATATATATACACATACATACATACATACATACATACATACATACATACATACATATATATATATATATATATATATATATATATATATATATATATATGTAGGTCTTTGGTTGTTCGGGTTTTCTTCCACGTAGAATTGGAAGTATCTTCACGACGTTTCGATGAAGCTCCATAGACAGCTCCATAGGCTCACCTCTACAAAACCTAGCCAAATTTCTCGCCAAACAACTACAGCCCTATGCAGAATCCATCACCTCACACGTAAAAAACTCATTCCAGTTCATAGAGATCATAAAGAAACAAAACTTACAGCCCAGCGACCTACTCGTGAGCTTCGACGTCATATCCCTCTTCACCCAAGTACCAATCAAAGAAGCCTTGACAGCTATCCAAAACAAATATAACCCCCCCAAACATATCCTAGATCTGACCAACCACTCCCTATCCAACACATACTTCATCTATAATGGACAAAAATACAAACAAATAGAAGGAGCACCCATGGGATCACCCCTCTCACCTGTCATTGCTAACCTCTACATGGAACACTTTGAAATCCAAGCTCTAGAAAAATCAGATCACAAACCCAAACTCTGGCTCAGATACGTAGACGACACCTTCATAATCTGGCCACATGGAAAAGATAAACTGGACAACTTCCTCACACACCTCAACAGCCTGCACCCCAAAATACAGTTCACCATGGAAACAGAAGCCAATAACCAACTCCCCTTCCTGGATGTCTTAGTCTATAAGAAATCCAATGGATCCCTAGGACACACCATCTACCAGAAGAAAACACACACAAACCGCTATTTGCATGCACTCTCACACCACCACCCAGCACAGATCAACTCTGTAGCCAAGACACTCATCTCCAGAACAAAACGCTTAGCTGACGAACAACACCTAAAAACCGAACTACACACTCTCACCAACGTACTAACATCCAACGGATTCCAAAGAAACAAGATCACTAACCTAATCCAAAAAGAAAACCCCACTAAAGTCCAAGACAGTGAACAAGAAAACGGCAAAGCCCTCCTCCCATACATAAAAGGCACCACAGACAGAATCAGCAAGATCCTCCACAAACACAACATCAAGACAGCATTCTACACAAACCGAAAAATATCCACCATCCTAAGAAACCCCAAAGACAAAATAGAGTTAGAAAATCAAGGAGTATATGAAATCCCATGCCCCACCTGCCCCACCACATACATCGGACAAACCAACAGAAGAATAAAGCCACGCATTGAAGAACACAAAAACTCAGTCAGAAAGGAGGAACCAACTTCTTCCCTGGTCCAACACCTCAAAGCCACAGGACATCATATAGACTTTAAAAAGACCAGAACTATTGCCAAAATTGAACACTATAACAACAGAATAATCAGAGAAGCTATTGAGATAGAAAAACGGCCACACAGCATGAATAAACGAGATGATACCTCCCGCCTACCAGCCATTTGGAAACCCGCCCTCACTGACAAACGAGTCCCTAACACAAAGAATGATACCAGACCCACACTCACGAAAACCACACAGGATGTCACTATCACACATCCACGCAAAAAGCAAAAACAAACCCACACCGATGATGACCACAAATCAGAAGCCCGACCACAAACCAGAAGCCAGACCACAGCTGCATTATTAACCACTTTAAACCCCTCCAATCCATACATGAAGCAAACTGATGCCCACCACGGAGATATGGTATGACCACAAACGCGAAGCCAAACAACAGTAACGCAGCTCACCAGATCAAATTCCTCTGCAACTCAGACTAACACAAGCACAACCAGGCCCCCACCCAAACAGAACACACCCCCATTCAATCAGAGCACAGCCAAACTCCCATCCAATCAGAGCACAGACAAACCCCCTACCAATCAGAACACACCTCCACCCAATCAGAATGCAGCCAAGCTCCCACCCAATCAGGTCACACCCCCACTGGCAGTTAAAAAGAGGAACCGGCTGAGATCTCACATTGCTCCTGGAAGCACCAAGCCGGAAGCACCAGCCTGAAGATGATGAATGAGATATATATATATATATATGTTTTCGTAGATTTTGACGGGTGTAGGTATGCTGGCATAGCTGGCTTCGGGGATTTTCCCGTGTATAAGGCATAGAAATGTTATTGCAACGTTTCGACAAGATCTCACTTGTCATCATCAGGCAGGCTTCTGTGTGTGGCTGTGTATATATATAAATTGTTCCACAACACCCTCTTAGGGCCCCAATTAAGAAAGGAAGCATACTGCTTTCCTCTTCTTCCTTTCAGCTCATCACCAGAGACCATCATCTAGACAGATAGCCATGAGTTCCATTGGGTGATTTTTTAAAATATGTGTGTTAGTTTTTATGAGCTGATCAATAAATAAATCAGGGAGACTAGTATAGATCTATTTCGAGCTTTTTAGCTCTCATAAGCTAGCCATACCCCTACTGGGATTCAAACCGGGGCTGTATTGCATGTCAGGCAAGAGCCTTTATTCATTCAGCCAGTCAGGTTCTCTTATTGCATCAGCTGAGACTGGAGGATAAGTATCTATAATTGTTCCACAACACCCTGTTAGGGCCCCAATTAAGGGAGGAGACATACTGTTTCCTTTTCTGCCTTTCGGCTCATCACCAGAGACCATCTAGACAGAAAGCTATGAGTTCCGTTGTGTAATTTTTTTATATGTGTGTTACGTGTTTTGAGCTGATCAATAAATAAGTCAGGGAGACTAGTAAGAGCTAATTGATCTTTATTGATCAGCTCAAAAACATAACACACACACACACACACACATATATATAGCCAAGATATTGCAATGGAGTTTGGATTGGACAAATGTGCCACACTCGCTATCAAACAAGGAAAAATAGTGAAAACTGAAGGAATCAAGATGCCCCATGAAAATAACATTAAGAGTCTGGATGAAGATGATTACTACAAATACCTGGGTATCTTAAAAGCTGACAACATCAAGCACACTGAAGTCAAGAAAAAGATTAGAGGTTAATACATCAAGAGAGTGAAAAAGAACTTAAAGTCCAAACTCAATGGTGGAAATAACATCAAGGCAATCAACGCCTGGGCAATACCGGTCATTAGATACACAGCTGGAATAGTGAACTGGACTCAAACAGAATTAAAAGCAATGGATAGGAAGACCAGAAAAATAAGGACAATGAATCATGCCCTTCATCCTCACAGTGACATTGACAGAGTCTACCTACCAAGGCAAATAAATGGGCGTGGAATGTTGCAAGTACATCAGATAGTTGAAGAAGAAAAAAGGTGTTGGAAGAATATCTGAAGGACAATGAAGAAGATGCATTGAAGTTAAAATGCCAGGAAGGCTTGCTGACTACTGGAGATACCAAATTGGCCTACAAGAAAGACCAAATGAAGAATGGAATGGAGGCATGGGAAGACCATGGCCAGTACATTAAAAAAATAGCAGGGAAAACAGATAATAACAAGACCTGGCAATGGCTAACAGCAGGAAAGTTAAAGAAAGAGACCGAAGGATTAATTCTGGCTGCACAAGACCAAGCCTTAAGGACAAATGTATACAAAACCAGAATTGAGAAAACAGCAACAGTGCCATCTATTGAAAGAAGCTGGAGAAACAGTGGACCACCTGGTAAGCTGCTGCAGGAAGATTGTACAAATTGACTACAAGCAGTGACATGGTAAAGTAGCAACAATAGTGCAAATGGAAGATCTGCAAGAAATATCATTTGCCTGTATGCAAAAACTGGTGGGACCATAAAATAGAAAAAGTCATAGAAAATGAAGAAGTTAAATTGCTCTGGCACTTCAGAATCCAGACAGTTCGGCACCTGCCACATAACATCCCAAACTTAACAGTTGTCGATAAGGAAGACAAATAAAAGTCTGGATAGTGGATGTGGCAGTTCCTGGAGACAGCAGAATAGAAGAGAAAGAAGATAACAAAATACAAAGACCTACAAATAGAAATAGAACAACTATGGCAAAGGCAAGCAAGAATAGTACCAATAGCAATAGGCACCTTGGGTGCAGTCCCAAAACAACTGGGGCACCACTTGAACACCATTGGCATTGACAAATTTGCCACCAGTCAATTGCAGAAGGTGGCTTTACTTGGAACTGCTTCCATCCTCTAACGATATCTGTAACACCATCAAACATCCAGATTTGCCTATCCCAGGTCCTTGGTAAGGACTCGATAGGTAGGCAAAAATGCCAAGCCTAGACTGAACATCTGGCTGAGTGTGCGATGATTAACAACAACAACAACACCAATAATATTAATCCTTTTATGCAAAGCTTTAAACTGCAGTTCTGAAGCAATCCAATGGAATCAATGGCATCCCTCTGTAAATAGAGTGTATTTTTTAATGATTCTAGTTAAAAAAAAATCCTATTAGATACAAAGAAATTTAGTGTTTCTACTAGACTGTAACCCTAAACCCACATACACCATTGGTCTAATGGGATTGCTCTGTAGAATAATGAAGATTAAATTGCTGCTTTTGGAAAAAGCGTGAAGGTCTGTTGCTGCTGTATTTGACAACTGTTTTGAGCAAAACGTGGAACTAGTATGTACCAGAATTAGTGACAGCTGTGACACTTCTGTTGTAGTAGTTCTTCTGTTTCTGAAGACAGAAAGGAGATCTAGGATTGAAGGATTTGGGGTGGAATTTGGAACTTGGAAAAGACTGAGAAAGAGATGACATAGAATGGGGTTTGCTCCTTTTACGACTTTTCAGGTGAGAGATTTGAGGCTGGTTGGGTTAGGGGGCCATGATATATTTGGACTATTACAACGTGCTCTGACTTTGAAGAGCATTCAGAAGCTTAAGGTGTATTCAGATGTACCACAAGGCACACAGTACACAAGATGCACCACAAAACATCACTGCTATGTTAGTTCCAGTGGCTCCCAGTGGGCTTCTGAAGTGCAATTCAAAGTGTTGGTTATCATCTTTAAAGCTCTACATGGCACGAGATAAAGCAGAACAGCAGAACTACCCATTCTCAATGATTTCACTTGTCCTGCTGGATCTGACAAGGGGTATGTTCTGGTTGCTACTGGGAAAGCAAGGGATCTAGAGAGTCCCATGAAGCATGCCTCCTCTGTTATGATGCCTCTCTTGTGGAACAGCCTCCCTCCAAAAAGCCTCCAACCCTATTGTATATTTTGGTTTTAGTAATAAACAGAGCTTAAAATTATGTTAACACCACAAAAATCATTAACATCTAATAAAGAAAAGTACACTGTAGAATGCATGCAAGTGTAAGATTTGGGATTTTTTTTTTCAGTTAGCACATTTTGCTTCAGGAATTTAATAATTATTGAAATTATTTGCTTCTTAGAGGGCAATCATCTTGGGTTTGAACATTGAATCCAACAATTATTTGAATCTACCTCTTAGTGAATTTCCTTGTACTAACGACCACAGGTGAAATTATCAACCTAAATATTCACAATCCAGATGGCATGGCTATGTTTGTGGCATATGGCATTATGGTCTTATTCAGTGGCGCCTGTTTCTTGTGACAATCTTTTTTTCAAGAAATAATCCTGTGGAGAAATATATATTGGCATTTCGTAGGTAACTTGAAGCTGTTTTTGCATTTTCTTTCTTCTAAAGAGTAAAGAGGCTAAGATTCTTTAAAAAGTCGTCCCTTCCTTTCTAATAATAGCACCTGTAAATCTTCATCCTTTTTTTCTTGGTTTGGAAAACAAAGTCCCTTATGTTACTGAGTGATTACTCTAGCTCACTTTCTGAATTCAGAATTAAACAATTGCAAACAAAACTCCTTTCAGGGAAATAGTAAGAATATCCGAACTTCTATTAGAACAGATAAAAAAAGATAAGTGAAGGGGAGTAAAAAGATATTGCAAAAAAGAAAATGGATTTTGTGAAGTTTTGTATTTAGCATGGTTGTCAGTATCAATAGTTATTTTCCTACTACCTACCAGCAATCAAGCCCAATGAAAAATGACCTGAATTTAAGGTGGAAGAAATGGTTTTGAATAGTCCTACCCAGTCCACTCGGGTTCTGGCTTCAGGTGCATCATCCTAAAATGAGAAAAGAAGGAAGTCAAAGAAACAGAAGATTATTTGACTGTCTGGAAGAATGCTGGGGAGTTTCTTAGTTTGCAAATGAGGAGTAGGTGTAAACAACAAAGAGGAGAAAAAAACAACAACCGAAAGACTCAAGAAGAAAAATCTCTTAAGGAGAATGACCCAGAGCAATCTCAGAGAGAAGGGGATAGTGAAATAGCTGGATGTTTGTGATAAAACGGGAGAATAAACTAAAGATTCCTCCATAAAAATGTCAAAAGCCATGATCTTAGCTCTGCACAGTTCCCAATGAGGAATGAGAATGGAATCCATAGAGGTCAATAGGTAGGAAGAAGATGGGAGTGGGAGAACTTTAGTAGCCCATAGTTAATGCGAAAAAGTCGACCTGGAAGCCATCACTAGTGTGTTGGAGGCAAGCCAGAAAGATCCCATTAGATGAAGCCTAGATCCAAAGCCATTTGTCTGAAATGGTATAGGGCTCCTGCCTGGGCAGGGGGTTGGACTAGAAGACCTCCCAGGTCCCTTCCAACTCTGCTATTGTAATTGTAATTGAGACTTATGAACAAGCCACAAGCAGAAAATCATGATTGAAATTGTAATATATGTAATTATTACCATAGAACGGATGCACCGATGTATAGACAACTGGTAAACGATGATACCAGCAAATGATACTATAACTCAACTTCAACAGGAAGACGAAATAGCTGGAGTTACAATTATGACTCAAGCAAATTTTGCCTTCCTATCAGCAATTTTGCCTTCCTATCAAATCTCAATGTTTCTGGAAAGTAGTCTCATAAAGACGAAGATGTTCTTTGAAGGTTTCATTTAGAGCTGGCTGGAGAAGTCTGGGAGCTGAAGTCCTTCAGACTTAAAGTTGCAAAGGTTGGAGACCCCTGCTTTAGAGTACAGAGATAAGGTACTGAAACTTGCACCTGAAAACACTTTAGCAGACCACATGGACAAGAAAAAACTCTGGTGAAACTTAAGGTCATTTCTTGGGGTAAGGATGCCCCAGAATGTGGAGACCATTTGTCAATCATGCCAAGTGCCAATATGTGAGACTTAAAGGAAAACAGGATGAAGCTGCCAAAATGCAACTGATACCTATTCCCTTTTCCATAATTGCTAGAGATAAAGCTGGTCCCTTGCCAAAATTTGCAAATAAAACCAATATATTTTTGTTCTATGTAATTAGGGGCAAATGCAATATCTTTGTGTACAGTAGCTGCAAGAATAAGTCCAAATAACCAACAAAGCTATTCAATAGGATGAGGAAACCTAGAGATTCTGACAGATCCAGCTTTAGATCTTCAGTTTGCACTGCTGAAATATTTAAGTACAGACTTGGGCATATCAGAAGCCTGAACAAATCGCTACTTTCTACAAACAAATACCCTAACAAGTATCTTAAGCACATTCAAAAAGCATGAAGAGGATAATCTAATCCTTGAGATGTTGGCCTTCTTTGTGTACCTTTTTGCATATACAGAAGTACTCCAAACGTCCACTGAATTCAGCCCCTTTGAGCTTTCCATTGCAGTTGGATGTGGCAAAAGAAAGATTAACCCATAGGTTTCAGGCCCCAAGAACTTACTCAATTCTTTCTCACAGAGAGAGAAAATACAAAAGCTAAGTCATATGACATAGGGAAATCTGAAAGTTTCACGAAAGAATAAAAAACACTGGTAAAAAAACAACAACCCCAGAGTCACAAACAGTGCAGCTTTCCCTCAAAGCTGGTGAGTGTGTTAGTAGGAGGAGGTGCGGAATATTGCTTTGGATTCTTCGATGCTGAAAACTACAACCCAGCTGATGAGATTGATCATTCCAAAGCCTGGCTATAAAGCGCATGGAGGAGTTCTGCTTTGCTATTTGTATTCTAGTAAGGTACAGCTATATGTGCTAGTCATTCCCGGCTCTAGGGGGCGGTGCTCATCTCCGTTTCAAAGCTGAAGAGCCAGCTCTGTCCAAAGACGTCTCCGTGGTCATGTGGCTGGCATGATTAAATGCTGAAGGCGCACGTAACGTTGTTACCTTCCCACCAAAGGTGGTTCTTACTTTTTCTACTTGCATTTTTTACATGCTTTCGAAATGCTAGGTTGGCAGAAGCTGGGACAAGTAACAGGAGCTCACTCAGTTACTAGAGATTTGAACCACTGAACTGCCCACCTTTCTGATCATCAAGCTCTTAGCCACTGAGCCACTGCGTCTAGTATTCTTTCCCATTGTCTCTGCTCTGGGAGAGGGACCACGTTCTGGGTTTCTCCCATCAAACAGTGTCATTTTATTGACTCTCTGAATTGTGCTTTCTTTGTGTCAGTGACTGCCTCATAGAACAGTATCCCTCCCCAGAGATCCAGATATCCTCAACTATTAACCTTCTTCAAGGTGCTGCTTCCTTAGACATTTGAACCAGGAAATTAGTTAAGCTTTGCTGCTATTGATTCACTGAGGATTATAGTTGTGTATGTATTCTAATTCTTCTATGACAACCCAATCACTGTTATGAGATGGGTGACCCTATGAGTCATACAATTTAATATGTTACTCTTTATGTGGTTGTCTTATTCTTATTAGTTTGGGATTTTAAATATCGGCCAATTATTTAATATTTCTTTTTAATACTGTTTTTTGAAAGTCTGTATTACCATTTTTTATTCTGGCTGTATACCGCCCTGAGTCACGAAAGGGAGAAGGGCGGTATAGAAAATAAATAAATAAATAAATAAATAAATAAATAAATAAATACATACATACATACATACATACATACATACATACATACATACATACATACATTCTTCCTGGTTCTCTGCTTTTCCCAAATTCATGCTCCTTTATTCTTATTCTTCCATAACTTTCAATATAACTCTTTCACATATAAGATAGTCTGGGTTACTCTATATATCAGCCTATCAGTAGCTCTTCAGAGAACTACCACCCATTTCCTTCTCTTTTCATTTACAACCCCCTTCATAAAAAAAATAAAATTAAGAAAATAAATACTCTGCTATTTGTCTGTTTCTGACTTCTTTTGTATGGAGTGAATTAATCTTCTTTATTACATGCAATAGTGTACTAATTATTTGATAATTGTTTATAATACAAACTGTTTCTTTATATTGTAGTTTATTATGCAGGCATTTCAAATGTCATCCAACAAAGTGCACGAGTAACACAAAATGTAATTTCCAGAGGATGTTAGCCTTGCCAATAAGTGATAACAATAACCCTGCCAGCCTATAAAAGCAAATTTGTTAGAAAATGTAAACTTCTTGATCTTCAGACTTTTTTTAAATTTTATTTTTATGTTGGAACAGAACATTTTCTGTACTGATTCAGCAAAAGGTTTACTGTTGGCTGAAGAGTCTGAAGCTGCTCTGCTGTCCTTTTCTCATCCTTCCTATCTCAAAAAAGCTGCAGAGGAAACATCTGAAAAATATATGTAACAGTGAATGCTTGAAGCTATCCAAGAACCTTTGCGGGGTTGATGTCCTCTGAACTGTCTGCTCTCTCTGCTATATTGATTCATTGTGCATTAAAAAACAAAGCGGTATGTGTTTGATGCCTTTCACTCTATCTAGGGTTGAATCATGCATCAAATCTTCAGACAGTTCAAACAGAACGCTGTTGTGTTTAAGTCTGGAATCTCAAATTCCAACCAAACCATGCCATCTTTGAATCTTGCATTTTTAATTTGAAGTGGAACACAAACCATTAATTTTTACTACAGTACGTACTACTTCCTCATTCAGGCAACATTCTAACAAACCAAATCACATACTCACATACATGAGTGGGTCTGGATAGATGGCCAATTAATTTCAACTCATTGTAAACCTGAGCAATACTGGGCTCAGGGTACTCTACCTTTCAGCATTAATTTGATTCATTGTACATAAAGCCACAGATTACTGAGACAATAATCACATATTGATAGCCAATGGGGGAAAAAAGCAATTGTAAAAAAGAAATGGATTGAGGAGGCGCATTTATTACTTACCAAAACTGCCAACCAAGAAAAGTTATTTCAAACCAAATGCAAGGCAGTAGAATACATTTGATTTTCCTCATCCAGCAGCCTTTGCCAGATTTGATCTTTAAGTATCCACAGCATTAGGTGTTCCAGACATGTTTCAACTTGCATAAATAGTGAAAAAATTGTCTTTAAAAAAAAGATGTGCATATCACTTAATTCACAACTTCTGGAGGCAGACCTCAGAGGCTTAATTATGTTATTCAAATCAAAAATATTTGAAAGCAATGAGATGCAAACTACCTGAGAACCAAAGTACGGTAGGCCCAGAGAGCAATATGGCTGATACTAAACTTGTCTCCTGTCTTTTTTTATTGCTCCTTCTTCATTGCTTGTTCTTAGTGACATCAGAGGCATTTCTAAGCATAAGAAGGCATCTGGACTAGAAATGAGAAACAGGAGGGGATGGGTCTCCTGGGTTGGGATGACTGATCTTCATTTGAAATACACAACGGAGGTGGGGGTTTTTTGCCTTACAAGCAGTTTGATCATCCCTGGTTTATCCATGTCCCTCTGCCGAATATGTTGTAAATAGAAAATGAGTTACAGTATACGTATTTCAAGTTGCTGACTTACTGAACCAAGTCCTCTCTTTATTGGGAGCATCAAGAAGTCTGGCTTAACTAGTTTACAGTTCTGTTCAGAAGTGGGATTCCCTTCCCTTCCTTACCAGTTCATAAATGTGAGCGCGCTCACGTGCATGCTCGCTTCGCTTGTCTGCGCCTTGTCTGTGCATGTGCATCAGTGGTGGGTTTCAATTTTTTTGTAAATTTTTTTTACACTACTCTGTAGGTGTGGCCTATTTTGTGGGCATGGCTTGGCAGTCATGTGACAGGGTGAGAGTGGCCAACTTGTAAAATGTGGTGAAACTCATTTAACAACGCTCTTGCTTCGCAACCAAAATTTTGGGCTCAATTGTCTTGATAAATTCTCTCTCTCTCTCTCTCTCTCTCTCTCTCTCTCTCTCTCTCTCTCTCTCTCTCTCTCTCTCTCTCTCTCTCTCTCTCTCTTTCCTTTCTTTCTTTCTTTCCTTTCTGCCTTCCTTTCCTTTCCTTCCCATTGGGTTACCGACAGCGGCAGGCTAGACTTACTTCTGGGTCTGCCGGTGGAACCCCCTCTCACCGGTTCTCTAAATTTCACCATCCGGCTCTTGCGAGTAGGTGCGAGCCTGCAGAAACCCACCACTGATGTGCACCATCTTCTGTGCATGCACAGTTCTTGCACATCACGACGGGGTGGGTGGCCAGACCCTCCCGCAGCTGCCTCTACTGGTTCGTTCACCCGAACGGGAGAGAAGTGGCTGAATACCACCTCTGGTTCTGTTGCATATCAAGACATAATAGGCAGAAACAGAAGACCCCTATGCTACCGTATTTATCGGCGTATAACACGCACTTTCCCCCCTGAAAATAGGGGGCAAATGATGTATGCGTGTTATACGCCGATATGCGCGTTATACGCCGATATAAGGTTACATGGACCCGGGAACCGTAAGTCCTCCGTGTTCTCAAGGTGGCTGCGCTGTCTTCTTTTTCCCTCAGCGAAGCGCCGCGGCCGTCTGCTCTCTCTCTCTCTCTCTCTCTCTCTCTCTCTCTCTCTCTCTCTCTCTCTCTCTCTCTCTCTCTCTCTCTCTGGTGGGCAGGCAGGAAAGCAAGCAAGGCGGCTGGAGGA
The DNA here is from genome assembly GCA_039707465.1 of Rhabdophis nuchalis. Taxonomy (NCBI): domain Eukaryota; kingdom Metazoa; phylum Chordata; class Lepidosauria; order Squamata; family Natricidae; genus Rhabdophis; species Rhabdophis nuchalis. The sequence continues at coordinate 97,952,946 of CM077644.1, forward strand.
GGAGGAGGGGAAGGAGGAGGAGATGATGGCCCCGGAGGCACGGAGCTCTTCCCCGCGGTGGGCGCCTCCTCCGCTGGCAGATAGAGCAAGGTCGAGGGGCTTCCCCCCTTTCCCCACTTCCTGGCTGTTTCGCCGCCGCCACCGCCGCCAGTTCCAGCAGCAGCAGCAGGAGGAGGAGGAGAAGTAGGAGGAGATGACGGGCACGGAGGCACGGAGCTCTTCCCCGCGGAAGAGGAAAGAGCCACCGAGTCAGTGAATGAGTCTGGGAAGCCAGAGATAGCAAAAAGAAAAAGAAAAAGAAAAAAGGAGGGTGGAAGAAAACTGATCCGGACTCTTGTTAGCGAGAGGGAAAAAGAAAAGAAAAAAAAGAGCGCTCGCAAGGGGAAAAGCATTCAAGGAAGAGTTGGCGAGAGAGGTTTAAGAGAATCTTCACGTTGTCCTCGAGAAATTCAGGGATTTAAAGTTTAGGGTCGCCGAACTGCTCTTTGCTTTCCTCCCACCCCGCCACATCTTTTCTTTTTTTTTTTTTATTGCAAAAGTTTTATTCAGACAAGTTTTCCCCCCTTTTACCCCCCCGACATATAATATAAAATCACATACAAAAAGTATACCCCTCACCTCCCCCCATCTTAAAATAAAGTTCTCATTCAAATATTGAGTATTATACCCCCGACCAACATGATATAAATTTAGTATAAAATACATCAATCTCTCCCTGACACCCTTTCTAAGTTAATTCAGCATCATAACATGACCATATCCCATTATACCCATCTCTATATTGCTTATCCACTTATATTTCCCCACCCTCCACCCTAACCCACCCCCACCTCCCAGTCAATCCCACCCCCCCTGAGTTCCGCTGTACACCACTTTAAACATTCCAAACATCCCAGATATTGTTTAATCTATTCACCTATCAATCCAAACATTCCTACCTAAAAGCTACATGGTATTTCCCAGTCTGATATTTATTCTGTATATAATTAATCCATTTTGCCCATTCCTGCGTGTAGCTCTCCTGCTTCTGGTCTTTTAGGAAAGCTGAAAGTTTTGCCATTTCCGCAAACCCCGCCACTTTTTGAATCCATTGAGCAATTGTCGGTACAAAATCTTTCTTCCAATGTTGAGCAATCAACAACCTAGCTGCTGTAACCATATACAAAAACAATTTTGTTTCCCCTTTACGAAAATCCTTAGTTATGCCCAATAGAAACATTTGCGGGGTAAATTCTAATCTTTTCTTAAATACGTTTTGCATAACCCACCATATTTTTATCCAAAAAGCTTTGACCTTATTGCAAGTCCACCATACATGGAAGAAAGTAGCATCTAAACACCCGCATCTCCAGCATTTAGGTTGAAAATTAGGATACATACATGATAATTTCTTAGGATCCAAATACCATCTATAAAACATTTTATAAAAATTCTCCCTTAAACTTTGTGACTGTGTAAATTTAATATTTTGAACCCATATTTTTTCCCACGTATCCAACATAACGGGTTCATCAAAATTCTGAGCCCATTTAATCATACAATCCTTGACCAACTCGCTTTCTGAATCCCTTTCTAACAGTACATTATATATTCTTTTAACATGTTTTGGGCCAGTCTCTTTTATCTGCTTGATCAACTCCACTTCTTTCTCCATAAAACCAATCCTGCGATCTTCTTTCCATCTCTTCTGTAACTGTGTGTAGTGTAACCAATTTAAAGTAATTCCTGCCTCCAACAGGCCGCCACATCTTTTCGATGGCTGTAATATCTTCTGGCTGTTTTTAATTTCATCTGTCTCCCCCCCTCCCCTCCCCGGGAATAATCTTAACCCGAGGATAATCTTGAAATACACCAGTTCCCCCGGATTTGCTGCTGCGGGCGCCTCCTTCTGCGCTGGCTTCTCCCCTTTCACCACTTCCCGGCTCTTTCCAAACCTCGGGAGCTCGCCGAGGGGCGGCGGCGGCGGCGGCGGCAAAACAGCCGGGAATTGGGGAAAGGGGAGAAGCCAGCGGAGAAGGAAGCGCCCGCAGCAGCAAATCCGGGGGACCTGGTGTATTTCAAGATTATCCTCGGGTTGGCTTCCTTGTAGGAGCAAGAGGGGGGGAAAGCTGTCAGAAGAACCGATGGACATGCCCCCTTCGGTGGAAGAAAAATAAATTCGACCCAAGAAAAGCTGCTCTTTCTTCCTCCCTCTTCCCGGGGAGGGGAGGGGGGGAGACAGATGAAATTAAAAACAGCCAGAAGATATTACAGCCATCGAAAAGATGTGGCGGGGTGGGAGGAAAGCAAAGAGCAGTTCGGCGACCCTAAACTTTAAATCCCTGAATTTCTCGAGGACAACGTGAAGATTCTCTTAAACCTCTCTCGCCAACTCTTCCTTGAATGCTTTTCCCCTTGCGAGCGCTCTTTTTTTTCTTTTCTTTTTCCCTCTCGCTAACAAGAGTCCGGATCAGTTTTCTTCCACCCTCCTTTTTTCTTTTTCTTTTTCTTTTTGCTATCTCTGGCTTCCCAGACTCATTCACTGACTCGGTGGCTCTTTCCTCTTCCGCGGGGAAGAGCTCCGTGCCTCCGTGCCCGTCATCTCCTCCTCCTTCCCCTCCTCCAGCCGCCTTGCTTGCTTTCCTGCCTGCCCGCCAGAGAGAGAGTGAGAGAGAGAGAGAGAGAGAGAGAGAGAGGGAGGGAGGGAGGGAGGGAGGGAGGAAGGAAGGGAATCAGAATCTGACAGACACAGAGAGAATGACAAAGAGAGACAGGAAGGGAGGGGATAGCGATTTCTGAGTAAACTTTTGTAAAAACAGAATATCCAAGTTTCTTTGTTAAAACAGTTGCTTTTACTGTCCTTTTACATTATTTACCTTATAAGTGGTAATAATATTAATTAAAAAAAGTTCTGAGCTACCCTTATTTTGCTTCAAAGTTCTTTATTTGAAATTTAATTTTTTCCCCTGAAATTTCCCTCTTAAAATGAAGGTGCGTGTTATACGCCTGTGCGTGTTATACGCCGATAAATACGGTAACTTTTATCAGCTGGGTGCTTGCAAAATATGAAAAAAGTGCCTTGAGATGTTTATGGAATGCACTTCATATCAAGATCTTCATGTTTTGACATGACAGATGAATTGTTGGAAAAAATAACTGAAGTGCGAGTGGCTGGGGCCAGTGCAAGGGAGAAGAACATTCATACCATATCATTTTCTACCACACTGTTTCCAAACCCTTTTGCTCTTAGAACCCTTTCCCATTTTAAAAAATTATGGAGAATTTTTGTTTTTATGGTTCATATTCATCATATTCATCATATTAAAAATTAAAATTGTTGCATTAATATATTCATTTATTGAATCATGTAAAAAACAACAACCCAGTATTAAATGTTAACATAAATTAAATAATTTTAAAAGCAGAAAAACCCAATGCTTTAAACATTTTTAAAAAAAAAATATGTGTCATTCTTTAAAATTTGAGCAAATATGTTCAATATCTGACAAATAATTAATTTTAAATACCTCCCCCCAGAGAAGGTTTTGGAAGCCCCCCAGGTATCCTAGGACCACCCATAAGAAACATTGTTCTACACCAGGGGTCTGCAAAGTTGGCTCTTTGAAGACTGGTGGACTTCAACTCCCAGAATTCCCCAGCCAGCTAAACATTGTTCTACACCAGGGGTCTGCAAAGTTGGTTCTTTGAAGACTGGTGGACTTCAACTCCCAGAATTCCCCAGCCAGCTATGCTGGCTGGGGAATTCTGGGAGTTGAAGTCCACCAGTCTTCAAAGAGCCAACTTTGCAGACCCCTGAATCTACACTAACTGTTATGAAGCTTCCACTTTATAGGATTTGTTCTTGTGGGTCAAAAGGAAAAAAAATCTTTAAAGATTTAAAGTGGGGGAAATGCAATATAGGATTGTTTTTCACCTCAGGCAAAAATGTCATTTTCTTTCTAATCCTCTGATGGAGTTCAAACTCATATCTCCTATTTCCAATTCCAAAACTCTGCTGGTGACTTATGCTTGGGCACTAATTGGCTTCCTTCATTCGTGTGTCAGTCTGTGTGAGATTTGTTGTGTTTTTAGTCTTCCTTTCCAGAATTGACCATGACAAGAATATAGACACAGTTCCACCATAATAACAATAAGGTATTTCTTCCCATTGGTATAATTAGAGTCTACTATTACTTTGACAGCTGGACGAAATGGAGCTTTGCAAAAGCTATTTCCAAATACAGAAAAGCCTTTTGTAAAATTGAGTGTGGTTGGTGTCTTTCTCAAATTATTCCCTACATGCGGTCTTAAATTTATCCGAATCTGCAATGCCAAATTCCTCTTCTATCTTTCCTCTTCCTTATTCCTTATGTGGCGGAGAAATAAAATTCTGGAAAATGAATAACTGATAATATAAAGATCCAGGGGTGGGGATGAGTGTTCTTGTTTTGAAAGGAAGTATTTTTAATGCTATGTCTGTATTTCATTTTTCTGTACCACAATTATAAAAATCAAGTTATGGAACTGTAGCAGAGAATGTGGGGAATGTTAATTATTCAAATTAAGATACTGTATATATAGCATTCATGAATAGTATTTATTAACTTCCCCTTTTTACTGTTAGGTAATAAAACCATTACATGAACGCTTCAGTCATAATTTAAACTTATTAGGGTGCCTTTTAATAACATGTCACTTTGTAACTATTTAGTTTTTAAAAGGATTATGTAAAAAGCAAAGTGATATTGTGTCAGAAAGGTGGAATGGAGACCTCTGGGTATATGACACACATGGAAAGCCTATTATCTGTATAAGAGCCTTTGGTCACACTTATGAGTCACACCTAACTGTTGAAGTCTGACACTATGTTATCCTTTAGGTGAATAGCAAAGGATAGTATTTCTCCATTGTTAAAAGTAGAAAAATACAATCTGGAGTAGGAAGGATAGTCGTCTCCTTGTTCTTGTTCCAGATTGCTCGTTCCACACTGCTATTTGGTGTTTAGAAATAGAGATAGTTTTCAACTTACAACCACAATTGGACCAGAATTTCCTTTGCTAGGCAAGGCAATTGCTAAGTGAGTCATGCTTGATTTTATGACTTTTGCCATGGTTGTTAAGCAAATCATTTCAACTGTTAAATGAATCATGAAATTGTCAAGTGGTTGAGTGGTTGGAGCCATCTTGGCAGAGGATTAACAGTTAGAATAGCTGAGCACCTGAAGGTAAATTCAAATTTTCAAATTTATTCAATTTATAAACCTCTCCCCAAAGGGACTTGGGGCGGTGTACAGGAAAAATTAAAAAACCATATAAAACATACAATATATACAAAGTTAAAAATGAATTAAATTAAACCTGTACTAAAATTTAAAAACATTTAAAATATAACCCACCTAAGCTAAAATTCCCTAAAGTCTAATATCCATATAGGTATTTGGCAGATGTTATATTGAGAGAGTCAAAACTGTTACGCAAGACCAGCTTGCTAAAAGAGATAGGTTTTAAGTGAACGGCGAAAGAGGGGAAGGTCCGTGATAGTGCGAAGTTCGGGGGGTAAGTCGTTCCAGAGGGCCGGCCCTGCCACAGAGAAGGCCCTTCCCCTGGGCACCGCAAGCCGGCACTGACCAGCGGTTGGTACCCTCAGTAGGCCCTCTCTGTGGGAGCGTATTGGACGCAGGGAGGTGTGTGGCAGGTACTACCTGTCTTTCTCGAGGGATTGAAGAACAGAGGATGAATTTGGCTCTGAGCAAGTGGTGAATGCAGGGGTGAAATTCAGCAAGTTCTGGAGAACTGATAGCAGAAATTTTGAGTACTCAGAGAACTGGAAAATACCACTTCTGGCTGGCCCCAGAGTGGGGTGGGAATGGAGATTGGTGATATCCTTCCCACAGGAGTGGGGAGGGAGTGGGGATTTTGCAGTATCCTTCCCCTGCCATGCCCACCAAGCCATGCCCATAGAACCAGTAGTAAATAAAATAAATTTCACCACTGGGTGAATGCATGGTAGGCAAATGGCCAGGGCAGCTGATGGCCTGCTTGAGGGGCTGAATAACAAGTGGATGGCAATTGGACCACAAAACATCTGATCTAGAAAAAACAGCTGACTGCCAGCAGTTTGGCAGTTTGATTGTCACCAGTTCAAGGTTGACTTTCTGGTGTTTCCATGGTTAATGGTGTTACAAAACCCTTCATGGAAGTTATACCTATTCAAAGGGTCTACCTTAAGCATCTTGGATTGCAGAGGCCAATTGAGCAATTTCTAGTCAACCATAGGTGATATTCAGCAGGTTCTGACCAGTTCTGGAGAACTGGTAGTGGAAATTTTGAGTAGTTTGGTGAACTGGTAAATACCACCTCTGACTGGCCCCACCACCAGCTATTCTCTGCCTCCCGAGTCCCAGCTGATTGGGAAGAAATGGGAATTTTGCAGTAACCTTGACCCGGAGTGGGGTGGAAATGGGGATTTGACAGTATCCTTTCCCTGCCATGCCCACCAAGCCATACCATGCCCACTGAGCCATGCCCACAGAACCGGTAGTAAAATGTTTTGAATCCCACCACTTGTTGACTCAGCCTTCTATTCTTTCGAGGTCAATTAAATGAAGACCCAGATTGTTGGGTGCCATGTTGTGCGCTAGTTACACCCCTTCCTGATTTTTTATCATATGGAATATTACACTACACTCTACATCAGGCTACCACTGAGGAGTATGCAGAAGCTACAGTTGGTACAGAATTATATCACACTAGCAATTTTGGATCCCTCAAGGATGACACATGTAACACTTTTGCAGCATGAGTTTCATTGTGTGCTGCTTTGTTTCAGAGTCCAATTCAAGATGTTGGTTATTACCTTTAACATCCTACAATGATTTGGGATCAGGTTATGCAAGGAACCATCTTACATCAGGCAAGGGAGCTTAAGTTATGGACCCTGCTGAGTATTGCAAGCAGAATTGGCTGGAGAATAGGCAGGAGTAATGCCTGCTGCTGATTGGCCAGCCATGTTTGACAGCCACTATTTAAAGGTGCTGTCAAACGGAAGCCAACATTCTACTTGTGCTTGTTATTGAGTTAGTTGCCAGTTGGAGTAGATTGTTCAATAAAGAATTAATAGTTAACCATGCCTTGTCTCAATCGATCTCATGACAGTATATTAAAACATAGCAGACCCTGTCAGTTAAAGAATTTTGACAGAAGGGGTCCAAGGAAGAGATCTTTCTCTGCTTTATTCCCACCTTATGGAAATATCTTCCCACCACCATGTGAGGTTGGTCTCCACTCTTCTGGCCATTCAGAAGAGTGTGAAGACTTGGTGCTCCCAACTTGCAGGAACTTTGAAGAGCAGCATGCAATCAGAGGGTGGTTAGCACCCTGAAGGTACTTCCGCCATTTTTCTAACCATTCCCCCTTTCCACCATTCTAAACTTATTTTATTGCTGTATTTTACTGAACATGATGTGCATTGTGTTTTTATATAATTTTTATGCTTTTATTTGTAAACTGCCACAGTCATTCCGAGAGTGAGATGAGTGGTATCTAAACTTGATTGATAAAAAAAGGACCTCAATTTCTTAAATAAACAAATATCAATTAAATTCATAGTCTGTTGGAAGCTTGGTCAGTTTCACCTGCAGTTGCTGAAGCATATGAGCTAATGAATTAAAAACAGACTATGTGAACTACTGATTTCCTTAGAGTCCTGTGAAAAAATCAGATGGAAAAACGGCTATTGACCTCTTTCTAGCAGTTCATGATAGAAAGGGTCCTCACATACTGCATTACAGTATGGTACGCTGGTTTAACTGCTATGGACAGGAAGGCACTACAGAGAGTGATCAATTTGGCACAAGAAACCATTGGTTGCCCTCCAACACCATTGGATGACATCACCTGGTCTTGCTGCTTTAGCAGAGTAAGGAAGATACTCAGAGATGACTCACACCCTGGTCAGTGTCTCTTCCCACTTCTACCATTGGGCAGAAGACATCAAAGTATAACCAGCTGAATAAATAGGTTTAAGATAGTTTCTATCCTAGGGTTTAATGGGATTAATGGTGATTAATCCCATTAAATGTGTGCATGTATGTGTGCGCACACATTCAGACTCCCCAGGCCTGATTTGGGAAAAAAGGGGGGCATACTTCTTCCCTTGAGTCCAGCAACCCACAAGTCACACTTGGGACTCAGCTTCAGTTTGTTCCTGTTCCTAAATCAACTTCAAAAGCCAAATCATGACTCAGTGCTCCCCCCTTGGCTTCACACAGCGCAGGGTCACCTTGCAAGATCAGGGCTCAGTTACACGGATGCACACATGCATTTCAATGCAGGCCCACGCCAGTCGTCTCACCATTAATTAATTAAGATTAATGACAGAAACTGAGACAAGTAATGGGAGCTCACTCTGTTATCCAGCACTAGGGATTCGAACCATCAAACTGCTGACCTTTCTGATCAACAGGCTCAGCGTCTTAGACACTGGGCCATCGCGTCCCTATTCGACATAGTTTAATGATTCTCAAAACTGTAATCTCTGGAATTTATTTAAAATCAAAGGGAAGATATCTAATGTCTCTTAGAGAACTGGCTGTGGCAATGCCATAGATCAACTCTCCTATCTGAGCTGTTTCTGTTTACTGAGAGAGGATTGTGACAGTCCCTATCATTTGAGCCATGCACCCAAGTCACCACTCGAATTATGACAGCCAAAACCAGTGTAGAAAACAACCTATTCAGAATGTCTGACCACATTTTTTGAGATGCCGCTACAGGTACTTAAAAGGGACAGCAGTTTTCTGAAGGCCACAATCTACCAATCAATGCTGCAGGCTGTCATTAATCCTGGCCTAATATATTCATGAAAGGAGTAAATCTCAGGATATACAGACTCAGAAAGCTGCAAGAACTTCTTGCTGCAATTGCAATGAAGTATTTGTAGCTGCATAGCTTGTTGTCCTTTATTCAAATTAGGGTTCTCCACATGGCAATAGTAAATTATGAGCCCTAGTATGAATTGAACTGGAGAGATGTAGAAAGGGGCTGAGTAAGCAGCAGATATCCTCAGAAGTTAAACTTACCATCAACACCAAGTGCCTAATTTGGAACCAATATACATACCCTGTTTCCTAGAAAATAAGACCTCCCCAGATAATAAGCCCAATCGGGCTTTTGAGCGCATGCACTAAAATAATCCCTTGCCTGAAAATAAGCCCTCCCTGAAAATATTGCAACACAGCAGCAGCCATGAGGTGACCATGCTCTCCGCCTCCTGCACCTCAACAATAATAAGATCTCCCCAAAAATAAGGCCTAGTGCTTATTTCAAAAATAAGACCCTATTTTCAGGAAAACATGGGTAATTAAATTGGTTGCCCAAAGAGAAGCAGCCCATACATACGAAAGTTGGTAATAGATCCCATGCAACCCTTGGCCTCGTGTGGTTCTTATTCTAACTTTAAAAGCACTTTGCGTTCAGAGCTCTAGCACAGGGGTCTCCAACCTTTGCAACTTTAAATCTGAAGGACTTCAGCTCCCAGAATTCTCCAGCCAGCAAAGCTTTAAAAGCACTTTGCATTCAGAGCTCTAACAAGAGAGATCCACCATTTCCTATTTTGGTCAAAGAATAGAGGAAGAAAAGGTATCAAAAAGTGAAAGGAAAAAGTAGATGTTGTCGGAGAAAAAAGGGGGCATTGTTTGTACAAGAGAAGAAAAAAAAAACCTTCCTACTCACCCTTGTTTGAGCTGTGGTAGACTAGTCTGGAGAAAAGTGGCCCTTATTAGAAGAAATGTTCTCTACTTGCAGTGCTTCAGCAAGCCAGAAAGCCCAGTTCTCTTCGGATATTGGTTTGCTCAGAAGCAGACATAGACAATATTTCTGGATTAACCAGGAGGAAATAAAAATCTTTACAGGTTGGTTCTCAAAATGCCAATTGAATCCTAAAAGGTTATTTTCTGTTGTGCAGTTGCTCAAGAGCTTCACCAGAAGAATGTCTAGATGGGCCTGGACTTCATAGTGGCTTGCTAAAGGCATTCAGACTTGGAATCTTGCATGAATAGATAATCTACCTCTGATTGTTTTAAATACATACTTGCTATGCTAATAATGAAGTTTTATACAATTGCCTTGGTTACAGGCAGGGGAAAAATTACTAGCCTTTAAAATGAGATAGAAAAATGGGTACATTTCATTACTTATTAGGAAAGAAGGTACTTATTTAGAAGGTCAATGCTTTTCATGAATGCTTCTAATATTCGGTGAGCTCTCGTTCACTGCGGATGATGTATGTCTTAATCTGAACATTTCGCACTGTGACCTATATAAATACCTTGGGTTCTCCTTTCCTATGTTTCATTCCTGACAATTGAGGGGCTTGTTCAGTTTGCATTGCGTTGTTAGTTTCTGATCACAGTATAAACACTATGATTAAGAAGCACTGTCTGGAAAGATTTGTCTGATTGTGTGTAATGGCAATATCTTAGGGTATTTAATATGCACTTTTTTTTTCTCCAATACCAGTGATGGCTAACCTTTTTTGTCCTCATATGCCGAAAGTGCCTGCGTGCGACAGCGTGTGCGTGCCCACACCTATAATGCAAGGTGTTATGTTCTCAACCTACGCACAGACAGTCAGTCTGGGGAACCAAGGTTGACCCGGAGGTTTGTGAAACACTGTAACAGCCAGTCGCGTCTGATTGGCCGAGACGCGGCTGGCCGAGCCAGACTTTCTGTCTGGCTCAGGTTTTTCCCGCTTTAGAAAAACCTATAAAAAGCTACCAAAGTGGGGAACTCTGAGTTGCACTGATATCTTGTTGTTCCTGTATATAGTTCTTGCTATTTGCAATAAACCTGTTCAATGACTAGCCTGTCTCGGACTGAATCTCTGCAAACATAACACAATGCATGTATGACAGCCCCCCACATGCCCCACAATCCCTGCCCATGTGGGCATGACATGCCATGCTCCCCCTGCCTCCCGTGCATGCACGTGTCTCCAGCATGCGCAGCAGAGACCGAAAAATCAGCTGGCCACCGAGAGGCGCGCGCACATGAACGGTGGAGCTGAGCCAGGGTGACGGCTCCTGTGCCCATAGAGAGTGCTCTGCATGCCACAGGTGGCATGCTTGCCATAAGTGGCACCCGTGCCATAAGTTCGCCATCACGGTCCTATACTATGATGGAAAAAGAAAACAACAACAACAAAGGAACTTTTTAAAGATAGAGACAAGGTATCTTTAAGATGACTCCCAGATATCTTTATCCGATCCTATGTTACCATAATATAATTAATGTTGCATTATTTCTATGGATTTTAAAAAATTATTCAGACATTTATATTGCTGTATCTAGTCTATTTCTGTGGACAGGAATTCCAAGAATATTTGCAAACGATGCGAGCCAATTATTTATACATCTTTGCTGTGATCTAAAGCCATCAACCACTGAATGTTCTTGTGTCTGAGTGTGGGTCCCACCTTCATTTTATTTGGAAGCGTATGCTCAGTGAACAGTTGTTAAATCTGTAGGATCCCACCCCTGGTCCATTTGGAACTTTTTAAAATTAAAATTTTAACCACCCATTTGCTGTTTATTCCCTTCCCCAGAAAAACACTTTTTCAACTTCAAAATGTTCTTTTGCCAAATATTGAAGGATACTTACCTGGTGTTTGCAGACTTGTTGATCAAAAGTTCCTAATAGCTGCAAAGCAGTTAACCAGCAATTTCCAAAAAGTGATTAAAAAAAAGAAGCTTGGAGACTGAATGTCCTTTCAAAGATGCTGACCATGGTTTGAGCAAAATGGTTTTCCCTTGCCTCCCAGACCTCTAAACCCACTAAAGACCATTATTTTGCAGTCTCCTTAAGAGGAGCACCAGTCTGAAGCACTTGTGAGTGATCTCAGATCCTCTCCTTGACTAGAGAGGAATTACAAAGAACTGGTCTATTTGTTGAGACTTCACTTCACCACGGTTGTCAGCTCTCCTTTTTGCAGAGTTGTCTTCAGTGCATCATATTTTTTCCTGGAAATCCGAAGTAAGATATTGTGTGTGTGTGTGTGTGTGTGTGTGTGTGTGTGTGTGTGTGTGTGTGTGTGTAACAGTTAGTCTGCGTGTTTGCGTTCTTCATGGGAAAAAAATGGAAAAAGCAAACAAATATTGAGCCACCACTTAAGCAACATTGATACATACTAAATAATCAGCAATTTTTTGTAAGGCGCCACATTTAATCAGTTCTCCAGAAAGCTTCTGTGTAGTGTAGAAAGTATGATGCAGGATTCATATTCCTGCCCAGCTGTGAAGCTCAGTAAATGATCCTCGGCAAGTCACTGTCTTTTAATTTAACCTACTTCACAGGGCTGGTGTCAACCCAAACTGGGAGATGATAATCCAATATGGATCACTGAGTGAGTTCTTCGAAATTTAGAAACAACAATTAAATATTTTACTATCTCATCCTCCCCCTTTTTTTTCAATTTTGGCAGATCTCAGAAGAATGTGGCAACTGCAATGTTAAGTAAAAACAAACTGCTACTCATTTTTTTAGCCAGCCCATCTGCTTCTAGGGAGCAAAAAAAAAAAAAAAAAAAAAAGGGTGGTAGGATTAATTTCTGGAGTGAATTTCAAATAACACATATTCAGTCCTTCTAATCTACATACATGATAAAATCAAAACCTTCTGAAGGGAACAGCAGTGGTCTGTGTGTATATGTGCATGTACGTATGAGTGAAATTGGCAATATTCCCTTCGACCGAAGGCATACGTCCCTTCGACCGATCCGCTCCCACAGAGAGGGCCTTCTCCGGGTACCGTCGACCAGGCAATGCCGGTTGGCGACGCCTAGGGGAAGGGCCTTCTCTGTGGCGGGCCCAGCCCTCTGGAACGACCTACCCCCCGAACTACACACCACCTCGGACCTCCGCCTCTTCCGCCAATGTCTCAAGACTTATTTATTCCAACAAGCTGTCCTAGCATAACCTCCGTTTTCTGACTTTTAAATGTGGATAAATTTTTAATTCTTAGGGTTTTATAATGGGTTTTAGCACGGGATATAATTTAATAGTTTTTTAATGATATATTTTTTGTATTTTGTATGGTTTTTAATATTGCTTGTGCGCCGCCCTGGGTCCTTGCAAGGGGAAAGGCGGGGTATAAATTTAATAAAATAAAATAAAATAAAATATTGGGTGGTATTCTTTTTTGCTTGCCTATGTGATCTTGTGTTTCTAGATTTCTAAGATCACACAACCCAAAACTCAGATAGTTCTAAGATCAGGAGACATCTCTTTGGACACCATGAAATACCATATTTTTTGCACGATAAGTTGCTTCACATCATAAGATGCAGGTAATTTTTGGGGAGGAAAACAACAACAAAAAATCTGCCTCTGTCTCCCAGCAATTTGTCTCCTTGCAGCAAATAGCAAACAGTCTGGTCAGCTTCAACACAGCCTGATTTAGCGTGAGCAGCTGATTGGAGGTTGGCTTGGCCACCGCCGATCAGCTATTCCAGGGATCACCACTGCCCATCATCACTGTCACTGCCCATCACCGCCGCCTATTGCCGCCTCTGTGTGCTCCATTTTCAGCCTCCACACCCCCCAATTTCGGCCTCCATGCGCCCCATTTTTTGCCTCTGTGCATCCCATTTTGGGCCCTTTCCAGGTGCCAGGGATCACCTCTGATCGCTGCCACCTGGAATGGGCCAAAAATGAGATGTGCAAAGGCCAAAAATGGGATGTGCGGAGGCTGAAAATGAGGCATGCAGAAGCCAAAAATGGGGTACACAGAAGCAGTGATAGGTGACAGTGGCATTGGGTAGCGGTGATCCCCGCAGCATGGAATCGCTGATTGGTGGTATTCCAGGAGGCCAATCAAACTGCCAATCAGCTGCTTGTGCTAAATCAGGCTGTCCTGAAGCTGACCAGACTGTTTGCTGTTTGCTGCAAGGAGGCAAATTGCTGAGAGGCAGAGGCCGAAGGGTGGGGGTTGGCGGGTGGATTGGGCTTCGGCAACATTCGCTCTCTTTAATATATCATAGGGCCAGAAATGCTCATACTGCTTTGTCCTCATACGTCTGCCTAGTGTCAGCTGAAGAATATATGACGACTCAGGCCATATTGATTGATGGCAACACTGCCGACGAGGGCAAAGATTTACATTTTTAGAATTATTTTGAAAGAGTGGTGTTGACAATCCCTAAGCCTGGACACCTTCCTACTTGGCCTTAGCCCTGCCTCTGGCCCAGCTTTGAGTGAATTAGTTAAGCTGGCACTTTAAAAAGATGCTTTGCAGATCCAATGTGTTTGGCGACATGGAAGGAAAGAGAAAAGGAAAGGGAAAAGAAAAGAAAGGGAAGGGAAAGGAAAGGAAAAAGGAAAAGGACAGAGTAGAGAGAAAAAGAGGTAAAACGAAGACAAAAGAAAATAGGAGGAGCTGAAAGAACGAAGGGAAATAGGTTGCAGGACTGGCATTGCACAGACATGTTATTGACAGCAATGGCAAGCTAGAAAGGCAGGAGAATGGTCTTAGAAGGCTGAACAGGAGATGGTGGAGGATGCCTGATGAGATGTGATATCAGAAGCCAGGCAGTACAATATGACACAGAATCTCTATGGAGGTCAGCCAGATACAAACTTCAAGCCCAGTTCTCTGTGCTCTCACTGACAAAGTCAAAGGAGATGAGATGCTGTTATTCAGACACATTATTCTATTCTACGGCCCAGGATGCAAACAAAGATGAAAGGACTTTGACATGGGCATTATAATGCTGTTGGTGCACAGCCAATACTCCTTCTCCATTGCTACTGCAGCAGACAAGCTGGGAATTGTAACATCTGCCAACCACCAGAACTACCTGGCTGTAGACCAGTCTAGCCTGCCAAAGTAATCAGAGGAAGATGGCTAGCAACTGCGTGCACAAAATCTATGGAAGCCTAATGACTTTTTGTGGGTCCAGTTGAGTTAGAGAAGAGGTGGAAGGAACACAAAAAATAGGGATATGGAATTGTCAGAATAAAGAAAATCTAAGATAGAAGTTATAAAGACATTTACTATACTTGTCTAGGAAAGGATATGATTTCTTTAAGCAGCAACTGACAAATAAAAAATAAGTGAATGTGCACATGAGATCTGAAGTATCTCTTATCTACTTGGGATCTAAATTCTGCACATAAACTCCTATGTAAACTGGATGAGGTTACACCATGCATTGTGGTGGAATAATATTGTAACCTTATTCCATTTACATCTATGTCTGCTCCTTCCTTCCTTCCTCCCTCCCTCCTTCCCTCCCTCCCTCCCTCCCTTCCTCCTTAATACAATACAATACAATACAATACAATACAATACAATACAATACAATACAATACAATACAATACAATACAATACAATAGCAGAGTTGGAAGGGACCTTGTAGGTCTTCTAGTCCAACCCCCTGCGTGGGCAGGAACCTTATACCATTTCAGACAAATGGCTATCTAACATCTTTTTAAAGACTTCCAGGGTTGGGGCATTCACAACTTCTGGAGGCAAGCTGTTCCAGAGGTTAATTGTTCTAACTGTCAGGAAATTTCTCCTTAGTTCTAAGTTGCTTCTCTCCTTGATTAGTTTCCACCCATTGCTTCTTGTCCTGCCCCCAGGTGCCTTGGAGAATAGTTTGACTCCCTGTTCTTTGTGTCACCCTCTGAATATCGTGCTATCATGTCTCCCCTGGTCCTTCTCTTCATCAAACTAGACATACACAGCTCCTGCAACCGTTCTTCATATGTTTTAGTCTCCAGTCCCCTAATCATCTTGGTTGCTTCCATCCTTCCTTCCACCCATCCATGTTCTTTAGCACAGAAGAGGAGTAAGGAGAGGGCTTTGAAGAAAATATGCAGCAGCCATTAGAAAACATAAATTTACACGGAAAAAACCTTTCAGATTGGCCTGCCATGATTCTCTTTGGTATAAGATGGAGGGAAAGAGAAACCTTAATAAACTCTCAATTAAATAGAGATTTTATATTTTAATGCCATCTGTTTCCCTGGTCTACCTCAAAGTGCTGGCTACCAGTTACATCTATTGTATTCCAAGTCATAATTTTACATATGCCATGGATATCACCAGATGGGCTTTTTAGATAATGATTTATTATGCTTATTTATATGATTATATGATTTATAATACTTAATATGCATTATAAATAAGCATATTTATAATGCTTATTTGGCCAATCACATATTTCACAATATGCTTTTTATTAGACAGAAAAGACGATGTTAGCATCCCTAAATGTACCTATGACACATACAACATTTCCTGCTAACAATAATGACCACACTGGTCAGTTTGGATAGTTTACCATAAGTAGAAGCTGGTATGCCATACAGGCAAGCTAATATGCCATATATACAGGTAGTATAAGTACAACTAAGATTTGATCATATCCCACATATGCTTATGCTACTTTATACAAGCCATGATTTCTAATTTAGAAACTGCTTTGTAAGCCAGTAATTGTTCCCTATATCCCAGCTGGGAGATACAAGAAATACAATTATTCTTTGACAAAATAAAAATAGGAATTTCAGGCTTTCTTTATTATTTGCAGATATATAAGTAATGGTTCAATCCTGTTTTCTGCTTTTCATCATGAAGCTACAGTGATCTATTAGCTATCTATTAACTACACTATTAACTATCCTCAATAACCATTGAATATAATGGAAGGTTTTAAAGTAGCTTGTTGTTTGTTTGTTTTATTAAATCTATTGTTGTGTCAGGATGAGTAATAGATTGCTCACAAGTCAAGCCCAGGTGTGTAAGTAAAGAAAAGGTAGCAATTTGTAAATAATAGAATATAATATCTCATATATGACCATGAACCTTTGTCAAAAAGCTTATTTTGGTTCATGCAACTTCGAAATAGAATGCACAGCATGCTAATATCTAGTCTATCATGTGAGACATGATATTTCAGAGGCTCCTATCTGGGTTCTGGCTTTTATTATTTGCTTTAAAAAGATAGGTACATAATATCCTAAGAAATGAAACTGCATAACTGAATGGGAATCACTCCTTTCTGCCGCTGGAGCCCTAGATGACAACCTATTTCCAACTGTTTGAAATGCTTCATGTGTCATAATACTTGCTCCTAGAGACTTATTTTCTTTTCTGACAAATCCAGTAACATGTTGGGTAAAGCTATTGATTCAGACTGAATTAGGGAAGCTTTGAATTTTTCTCTTTTACTGAAGGTTGAATTGTTCAGTTTTTTTTGGCCTTTTGTTTATGCATTGTATTACTATGCATTGGAACCCAATATTTTGTTAGCTGCTATGGAGTTTTGTTTCATCTCTTAAGGCAGCATATAAATATTTCAATGGGCATGGAAGATGTTAGATGTTTTTTAAAGGATTTCTTCTAAAAAATTCCTGAGTTTCTGTGGGTCATAGGCATAATAGCCAGAGTAGACAACGTACTTAGAAAGTGTGTCTATGTCTATGTATCTATCTCTATGTGTGTTAGGTTTTTGAGCTGATCAATAAATAAATCAGGGAGACTAGGATAGATCTATTTCAAGCTTTTTAGCTCTCATCAGCTAGCCATACCCTTACTGTGACACAAGTATACATCTATCTCTATGTATCTAGATCAATTTAATATTGTGTTTAGGATACACCACAATATGGTGCCCAGAGGAATCGTGGCAAAATTCCACCTGGCCACAAACCATACTCTCTTTCCAAAGATCTGATTACTTTAGGGAAGTGGTGGTTTCTTAACACTTACTTTCTCTTTAACATTTTTATATCTTTTTCTTTGAATGTACTGATTATATATGTAAAATCTTTTATAACAACTATTTGAAGGAGAGAGGAAGAGGGGGCAAGGAGAGAAAGAGATGGCCATTATAAAATCCTTTAATTCTTTTCCAACTCATATCAAAATCTAAAGCTAGCAGTCTGGTTAGCTCAGGACTCAGACTCTCTCCCATGTACCCTATTTGCTCTTCTCGTTCCTTAAAAATCTTTCCTCCTTTTGTTTCAAAGAAGGGTAAAGGGCCTGTGAGCATCCATAGCTGCTGAACTACATATGCCAATAGTCCCTCTAGCTTATCAGTAATAAAAGATATTAGAAAATATCTCCACCCCTTCTGGTATTTAAGGAGGCTTAAGGAGCTAGAGCAATGGCTAAGGCTTACCTTAGAACTGCTTTTCAGAACAGGAAGTGAGAAATGAATTCTTATTAAAGTGAAGAGAGATTGTTTCACAAAAGCCAATACACTTGTCTATCTACTTTATAGAAGAACATCGTCTTTGCAAAATTAGCTTATCAGCCACTTCTGTACCATTTTAGTCTTAGCACTCAGGCAGCTAAGTGTGGAGAGATAAATTGTACTGGGTCATGGAGAAGAGTAAGTCCTAACACTAAGTGGGTTCCTTCGATTTTCTTGAAAATATTTAATCTTGTCAAAATCCCAAATTGTAAATAATGGCTTCAGTAATGTAACACCATCATCTTTGGTTCATTAATAGTCTTGTCAGATGGGCACAGCTCATAAGAACAAAGAACTGAAATAACACAATCAGAATTCTATGATGCACTGTTGGCTCAATTGCACGTAATGTTAATATATAATACTACTACTACTACTACTAATAATAATTTTATTTGTATACCGCATCCTCTCCCCAAGGGGACTCGGAGCGGTGCACAGGGAAAATTAAAATAACTATAGAAAATACATAAATAGAATGAATAAAAACAGATTAAACTAGATTATCCCTGCGCTAAAATCCCCAATTATAAATTACCTAAAATCCCTATCACCCTATTAGACGGAGACTAACCTAGGTCGGCCAAGCAGAAAAAGTATGTTTTAAGTTTTTGACGGAAGGAGCGGAGGTCCGTAGTTGTTCTGATTTCGGGGGGAAGGTCGTTCCAGAGGGCCGGGCCCACCACAGAGAAGGCCCTTCCCCTGGGCGTCGCCCGCTGGCATAGCCTAGTGGACGGCACCCGGAGAAGTCCCTCTCTGTGGGAGCGAATCGGCCGTTAGGATGTATGGGGCAGGATCCGATCCCGCAGATAACTAGGTCCCGAGCCATTAGTCCATATATGATGTGCCATACGCTAAATAAATAATGCACATAACGGGCAACCATGTGTATGAGTAATAATGGCTGACTTTACCCACTGCACGATATGCTTTGCCTTAATAATGGTTTGTTGAACACGCCAGTTTCTTTTATTCCTCATTCATTGCATTTAATCATGTAAAATACTAGCAAGCATGTTTTGCATTATTATGAATTCAGTAAAAATAAGTGGTAAACAGTTATCAGGTTTACTACCAACAACAAGAAACAACAACTATGCAAATATGCAAATGGTTAAAACACAGATAAAATTTTTTTAACCCATAGAGTTCAGTGGGACAAATATTTTGCCCTATAGTGAGAGGGTCATTGGAGAATCAATCCATTCACTTCTTACTTACTCAGTCTCAAAGGTAAATATATATTTAAGGGAACAGAGCTGAAGAACAAGGTTGAGTACTGCTCTCCTCCTCCACAGGACTCCTCAAATGAAAGGTTGGGTCTGTAAAATTTCTTGCAGCAGCTCTTCCCTGCTCCTTCACCTCCTTGTCCAGCTTCCTCCATCTGGGCCCATTTGCTCCAAGTTTGTGATGACTCAGGGCATGGCACAGACATAACACACACAGTTGACAGCTCAAATTGCCCCTTTATTGCTCTAAATCTCCCCAAATGCTCCCACATTTCTGGCAAGCCCCAGAGCAGAATGATAACAAACCCCCCACAAGCCTCAAGCAGCCTCTAGCTGCAATTAGTCCAGCCCAGCATTATCTCCACCAAGGATACAAGGCAATAAATCCCAAATGCATTTGGCAAAACAAGAGCAAATCAAGGAGTTCAGGGAGCAAAAGATCGAGGTAATTAGTCCAGAACGCCAAAAGGAATGCAAGGACTCTTGGTAAGGTTAAACATCAGCACGCAACACTTCAGGAACTCAGCGTTTGTTCCCAACAAATGCCCCACCCTACAGGTGTCCTTAAGTCTCATTCCTCAGGTGTGCCTGGTAAAGATGGTGGGGGGCACTCTCCTTGCAAGTAGCCTGCTCTATCTTGCTGATCACGCCTTCTCTGCACTCTCCGAGCCCTTGCATCAGGAGGGGGTGGTTCTTGCTCCTCATCTGACCTCTGTTTCTCCTGTTCATCCTGCCTCTCTTCCTCCCTGCCTGCAGGCCTTACTAATTCCGAAAAGCTTTGCCTGGACTGCTCCTACCCTTCCTCAGTTTCCTCCAAGGCCAACGGAGCTGCCCCCTCACTCACTGTCAGTTCTTGTGCCAGCTCATCTTCTGACGCAGATTCAGACTCCGACGGGGGCATGAGAAAGTTCTTCTTCTCTGTCCTCCACTCCTGCTGCTGCTCCACTCATCCTATCAATCGGGCATTTTCATGGCTGGCGATTCTTCCAGTTGCTCCCTTCTTTTGCAATCAGCAAGGCTCCCCCATGATGGACACAAATTATTACTTCTAATTCCTGCATTGGGTTGTTCGGGCCAACCCAAACTTCTATTGCTCTGGGCCCCTAGTTTTTGACTCCTCTAGTTTTCTAGAGAGACAGGTAACCCTTCTCATGCAGCATTTTTTTCCTTAGAAGTCATTTTTCCTTCCCATTTTTTTTAATCAAAAAAGACTTCTTAGCTCTGCTCCTTATCTTCCTTTCTCTATAGGCTATCTTTCCCAAGACAGCTTTCTTTGTTTTCTATTTCATAGATCCCTTTTGACTGGCTGAACTTCTTCTTCTCCCCTCACACATTTCCCTTGCATGCTCACAGCTCTTTTTATCCCCTCTTAGGTCCTAGGTTTCCTGTCTATATCTGCTTGGAAAAACAGCCTTTCTCAATTTTGTTATCTTTAATTTCCTCAGTGACACAGCTTTGTTTAACAGTGGCACCTCATCTCTCCCTCTGATCTCTCCCTACTTTTTTAAAAACTCTGAGGATCTTATTTCTGCGGACTTCTTTCGCAACACCAGCCTTCCAGTTTCTTACTACCTAGATTCTTTGCAACTATATTTTAGTCTATCACAGCCTCCTAGCAAACTCCAGCCAATTTGTATGAAACTTTTAACCTTATTAATTATTCCTGCATTCTAATTGCAACCATCTGTTGACCACAGGAATAAATGAAAAAACTCAAATTAGTTGTAACCAGGTAAAGTCTCACTCAATTCAATAAGCTGGTAGAACCAGATAAATCTGAGGGGGATTTCTTTAACTGCTTAATTAGATATTTAATAGCAATAGGACTTAGACTTACATACCACTTCACAGTGCTTTACAGCCCTCTCTAAGCTGAGTTATGAACACTAGTAGCAATAGCAATAGCACTTAGACTTATATATGGCTTCTTAGTGCTTTTACAGCCCTCTCTAAGTGTTTTACAGAGCCAGCATATTGCCCCAAACAATCAGGGTCTTCATTTTATCAACCTCAGAAGGATGGAAAGCTAAGTCACTTGAGCAGATGAGATTTGAACTGTCGAACTGCTGGCAACAGGCAGTCAGCAGAAGCAGGTACTGCATTCTAATCACTGTGCCACCATGACTCTTGGTATAACAATACTACCAGTGTCCAAAACTCCACTTAATACAAAACCATAAATGTGTGCCCTTATTTCAGATATTTGCCTGTCAATGCTGGGGCAATGAAAAAGACTTCTATCTACGATGGCAGGTGGAATATATCTTCTGAGACGTGCCAGGCCTCCATTGGTAGTGAGAATTGTTTCTTTGTGCCAATGACTGCAGTCATTAGGTCAATGCAAGCAGACCTGGTGGTTGGTAGAAGGTTGGATATTCTTGTTGAGGATGTGTTGAGGAAGTGGTGTAGATAACAAGACACTTCAAATAGTTGGAAAAGACTTCTATATCTGGTTCTGATGGAAGCTCTGAGAGTCATGCATCTTCTTTGCTTTGGGTTAGAAGCAGGGAGACAAAGTGACACTTTATAGACCTGCTTTTAATGGGGAGATTCAATCTAATCACCACTGGACTTTTCGGTTGAACCTCAGCCCAGCCTGACAATTGTTCCTTTACTAATTCAGTTTTTCTACCATCTTTCTTCTTTTCTTGGCCTTGATGAAGATACATAAAGGCATCTGCTCTTTGACACGAAGATGCCAAAATAAAGAAAAGTGCATTGTGACATTGCAATAGTATTTTGTTACTTGTGCTTTTCTGTGGGTACCTATGGATTCACCACATGTGCAAAAGAGTAACTGTAGCCTGCCATTTCAGAACTGGTATTGTTCTTTATTACAAGTGTTTGGACAGTTAGTAATGGGAAGCGAGACAAATAATTATAACAATTAAATTAAGTCCCATTAATTTCAGCAAGAGTTGGTTTGAGTGAATTTTAAAAAGAACTTTGATTATTATTCTGTCAAAGAGTTTAAGTGTACAGATATAGTGCCTGCCTCCCATTTATTCCCACAATGGCACAACATTTGAGAGCTCTCCTGGCTTCCTCTTATTGCTGAGTTAATTACAGCTGCTAATTACATTCAAACATTTGAAGTAACAAAGACCATTTGTCATCATGGCTTATATATATTGCTTACCCAACACTAGGATTATACTCCTAACAGTTTTCTTTATTATTGATTCATCAGTTCATAAGAATCTGGCTAGACTGCTACGTCCCCTTGGGGAAAAATCTGATTTAAAACCTGTTTGATCTTATATGCTTCCTGCCACTTATGCAATCCAAGCTGGAATATTTCTTCACTCTCCCTCCCAATGCTTCCTTCCTAATGATTTCACTGCAATCTTTTACACTGGTGCAATCTTCAGGTGAAATCCTAAGGAAAACATGAAAGAAAGAAGAAGCTGGAAGGATAACTATACTGTTGCAGGAAAAAGCGAGACTTGGACTTTTCAGAATCAGGAGAGTTTATTATGGCTGCTATGGTTCAGAAAGCTAGTCAAAAGCCAGCATGCAAGATTCTGAACAAATCTTCACAGTACCCAGACATTTTTATAAACCAATACAAGCTTGCCTATCATGGAAAGTCTTCAGCAAGGAAAACCACAAACATCACATCCCCTTATCTCTTTTCATCTATCTTGCTTCCCTTAGTCTGGGTTTGCAGGCACACTTGTTTATCGCTTCTAGTTTCATTATGCCTATGTGGTTGAGCTAAGCGTCTGGCTTCAGGAGCGACCTCTAACTGTCTCGACCCATTTTTTAGCAGATGGCACCTTTGCAGTTTCAACACTTGAGATTTCCTGCTGTAGCTCCAGCAGACTTAAGAAATATCTTTTACAATGCTGAGCTAAGATGGGGCCCTCCGGGTCATCTACTCCAACCCCGCATCATTTCATTCTTAACAACTAAGTCTCACTTTATGCCCTGCCTCAATACAGTAAAGGTAGGGGCAAAAATTTGTGCATGTTGAACCTATGCAACCCATCCCTGCACTGCAGCTATTCTAATAAAAGTAGATTTTAGACTTAAACGGCACTTGTTTCTTTCCCTGTTCTGCTCTATATGGCTGGCAGTTGTATTCTTGTTTTATTTCTGTAAATTGTTAAAAGTCACAAGATTGTGGTGGCCTAAAACATCTAATAAATAAGAAGAAAAGTATTACGGTATTGTTTGAAATATAAGATGCCCCTTTCTCTCCCCCCCCCCTTAAAAGTGGATGCAAATGTAGGTGTGTCTTATAGACTGAATATGGGTGGTTTTGGCCTCCTGAACCCTCCGTGCGTCACATTTTCACCCTCACCGGCCCCCAGAAGTATTCTGCAGTGCTCCACATGTTTGGTTTTTGCAAAAAACGGGCCCATTTTGGGGCTCCCAAGCCCTCCATGTGTTGCATTTTCACTCCTCCAGGCCCCAAGAAGCACTCTGCAGTGCTCTGCAAAGCTCATTTTTGCAAAAAGATAATGAGCCAATTTTTGCCCAAACCCGGCCCATTTTTGAACTTTCAAGCCCTTCATGTGTCGTGTTTTCGCCCTCCCAGGCCCCCAGAAGCACTCTGCGGGCCAAAAAAGGGTGTGGTTTTGGTGAAAACAAGCCATTTTTGGCAAAAACAGGTTGTGTGAAGCACTGCAGAGTACTTCTGGGGGGCGGGGAGGGCAAAAATGTGATGCGCAGAGGCCAAAAACTATTTTTTTCTTGTTTTCCTCCTGTAGGTGCGTCTTATTGTCCGAAAAATACAGTATCAACTTAATTAAAAGTAGAGGCTGCCCATTACAAAATAACAGACAATAAGAACAGAAATAAAAAACAGGGAATATTGTAAATATAACATCAAAGAGAAGTGTTGAATCCTCAGACTTACGACCGTGCCAGTAAGTCTGGAAACCTAGTAATAACCGCATTCCGGAGATACTAGCCAGTCGCGTCTCATTGGCTGAGACGCGGCTGGCCGGATTCAGCTTAAACGAAGATACAATTGTTGCAAGGCAGTCGCGTCTGATTGGAGGAGACGCGACTGGCCGGAATTTGCCTTTGCCGCCTCGCTGAGGCTTTTCCCGCCTGACAGCTCTATATAAATTGCTGTCAGACGGGAAAAGCCTTGCCTTTTTACTCCTATGCACTTTGCTTGTATATAGTTATTAAAAGAATCATTGTTATGACTACGCCTGAGTCGGACTCCTTCTTCAAATCTAACAAGAAGGAACAACATATACCCACACAAATAAACAGACAAATGCACACATATCAAACATCAACTACAAACATATTTCATTTCCCTCCCTCCCACCTTTTCCCACATGCAAGTTTCTCTGTATCTATCATTGGGAATGTAACTTGGGCTTCTCCAGAACTCATATACGGATAGGTTTCTGGGAGAAGATTATGCCTTTAAATATCCACAAAAAATAATGTGTTAACATCCAGTCTTGAAGGGTCTGTCTTGGCATATTCCAATAACAACTAGAGCTGAATAGTTTGCCCCAAGTCCCAGGCCAGGGTTGTTTTTAGAAAAAAAAAGTTGATTGGGGAAGGACATGATTTCTTCATACTTTACAGTAGTGATGATGTATTGCGATTCTCTCTCTCTCTCTCTCTCTCTCTCTCTCTCTCTCTCTCTCTCTCTCTCTCTCTCTCTCTCTCTCTCTCTCACACACACACACACACACACACACACACACATGCACACACACGCACGCACTTCAGCAAAACTAAAAGAAAGAGGGCACTGCTGCTGAATGTAAGCCCATTGAACAGGAAGAAAAACAAAGAATCTCAGTACTTAAAACAATATAACTGTTTCTTGATATTTCCCTAGAACAGGGGTCTGCAAAGTTGGCTCTTTTAAGACTGGTGGACTTCAACTCCCAGAGTTCCCCAGCTGGCTGGGGAACTCTGGGAGTTGAAGTCCACCAGTCTTAAAAGAGCCAACTTTGCAGACCCCTGCCCTAGAACATGTAAGGTAAAATTCTGGACAGCCAATTATGATTGCACAGGTCACTGTATTCTTTTATAGTGCAGCCATAAAATGAAACAGTTATTTGTAAGAATAAGAATAAAATAAAATGAAAATCTTGGGAAGGTCATATGACCTTATCTGCAGAATTTGGCTTAAGTGCTAGTATTCTGCCAGTTGGAAATAAAATGTGCAATTTTTTAATTGTGCTGAATAAAACTCTGAGATGGCCAAAGCTGTGTATGCACCTTCCTGGACTTTTATTTTTACTTTTTATTTATCAAGTTTATTGGCTCTCCATCATACTATGGGGTAACTTTTCCAAAGTTGGTAATATTTAAACTTAATGGTAATAAAGTGGATGTAATAATATTAGCTATTAACAGAATCATTATTTTGGAGATAATGCAGTTTTACTTTTAATTGTTTTTTTTTTTTACCATGTTCCTAATATTTTCGTGGCATGGCTTTCACATCAGGCATTTCCTGCCCCCAGATTTGTTCACTTCTACTCTTTGACAAGTATAAATATAAGCATTAGCTACTCTAAAAGCTCATCCTTCTCTCTTTTTATTTTTTCCAATCAGGCAAACTGCTGGAAAGACATTTGCTAATAAGGGGTTGGAAGGAAGCCATTCTTGAGTGCTTTCGTTACTATGTTTTATTCTTTCCGATCCAAAGAACCCCCAGACACTAAATGCTGTGGGACCAAATGGGATGTGACAGAGAGAAAC
This sequence comes from Rhabdophis nuchalis, assembly GCA_039707465.1. NCBI lineage: Eukaryota > Metazoa > Chordata > Lepidosauria > Squamata > Natricidae > Rhabdophis > Rhabdophis nuchalis. The sequence goes on from CM077644.1 coordinate 97,979,101, forward strand.
TGACAACAAAGAGACGGAGTTTGAAAATGGGATGGACTTAAATTGGGGCTGTGGAGAGAGACAGGGGAAAAAATGCCAATGCATCCCTATGTGTAAAGGGGGAATGGCCTTACAATACAATAGCAGAGTTGGAAGGGACCTTGCAGGTCTTCTAGTCCAACCCCCTGTGTGGGCAGGAACCTTATACCATTTCAGACATATGGCTATCTAACATCTTTTTAAAGACTTCCAGGGTTGGGGCATTCACAACTTCTGGAGGCAAGCTGTTCCAGAGGTTAATTGTTCTCACTGTCAGGAAATTCCTCCTTAGTTCTAAGTTGCTTCTCTCCTTGATTAGTTTCCACCCATTGCTTCTTGTCCTGCCCCCAGGTGCCTTGGAGAATAGTTTGACTCCCTCTTCTTTGTGGCACCCTCTGAGATATCGGAACACTGCTATCATGTCTCCCCTGGTCCTTCTTTTCATTAAACTAGATATACCCAGTTCCTGCAACCGTTCTTCATATGTTTTAGTCTCCAGTCCCCTAATCATCTTGGTTGCTCTTCTCTGCACTCTTTCCAGAGTCTCCATGTCTTTTCTACATCGTGGTGACCAAAACTGTATGCAGTATTCCAAGTGTGGCCTTACCAAGGCACTATACAGTGGCATTAACACTTCACGTGATCTAGATTCTATCCCTCTGTTTATGCAGCCTAGAACTGTGTTGGCTTTTTTGGCAGCTGCTGCACACTGCTGGCTCATATTTAAATGCCTTGAAGGACAGGAGGAAGAACCGCCTCCAAGACAATGGTTAGATAAGTGAGGCTTGAACCCAGCCCAAGAAAGTAACTTGAGAAAATGCCTCAGACAATTCCCTCCCTAGTTGACATGAAGAGGAAAGGAGGAAGGTGGAAGCATATTCAGAATGGCAATGTTGCTATGGAAGTTATAATAAAAACAGTCCTGACTTATAATACAGAGGTGGGTTGCTTCTGTTTCAGCCGGATTGGGCGAACCAGTAGTAGTGGCAGTGGGAGGCTCCTGCATGCAGAGAAGAGGTGCGCGGGAGTGTGTCCAATTTGGTAGTAAAAAAAGTGGCTATAATACTGTAGGATAAGGACTGGCAGAACCAGGGGGCAGAGTGAAAAGCGGGATCAGCCTAAAATCCCTCTGTTGCCACAAGCAAACTAAGTCCAAACCATATTGAGTACTGTTGACTCTTACTTAACTCTAACCAGATGTTGGCCATTCATTGAGAAGATTCTTGTGCACGGTCTACAGCAATAAATCAGTTTAATTGAACCTTCACATGTGGACCTGGTCTATTGCACCTAAGAAATACACTGGTTTCTTAGTCTACTCTATTAGGGCTGAAACTGTGGGAAAGATACTTGGGCAACAGATTGGTATGATTTTGATTCTTCCACCCAAACACTTTTTTGGCCTCTCTTCCAGTCATGTAGTAATAATAATAATAATAATAATAATAATAATAATAATAATAATAATAATAATAATAATAATAATAATAATAATAATAATAATAATAATAATAATAATAATTTATTTTTATATACCGCATCCTCTCCCCAAGGGGACTCGGAGCGGTGTACAGGGAAGAATTAAAACACATAAAAATATACAAAAATAGATACAATAAGTAAAAACAAATTAAATTTAATTGTCCCTGCACTAAAATCCCCATATTTAAAACTAATGATCCCTAAACCCTAAAAGGTAGAGACTAACCTAGGCCGGCCAAGCAGAAAAAGTATGTTTTTAATTTCTGACGGAAGGAGCGGAGGTCCGTGGTTGTTCTAATGTCGGGGGGAAGGTTGTTCCAGAGGGCTGGGCCCGCCACAGTGAAGGCCCTTCCCCTGGGTGTTGCCCGCTGACAAAGTCTAGTGGACTGCACCCAGAGAAGTCCCTCTCTGTGGGAGCGAATCGGCCGTAAGGATGTATGGGGCAGGATCCGATCCCGCAGGTAGCTAGGTCCCGAGCCATGGAGCGCTTTAAAGATGATAACTAGCACCTTGAAGCGCACCCGAAAGATGACAGGCAGCCAGTGCAGCTCGCGCAAGAGAGGTGTTATATGGGTTTACCTTGCGGTCCCCATTATTGCTCGCGCGGCTGCATTCTGGACCAGCTGAAGTCTTCGGGTGCACCTCAAGGGGAGCCCCATGTAGAGAGAGTTACAATAGTCCAGTCGGGATGTCACGAGGGCATGAGTGACTGTGCAAAGGGCTTCCCGATCCAATAGGGGGCGCAACTGGCGTACCAGGCGGACCTGGTAAAACGCCCTCCTGGCCACGGTTGTCACTTGATCTTCCATGGACAGCCGGGTATCCAGGAGGACACCCAAGTTGCGCGCCCCATCCACAGGGGCAAGGTGTTCGCCCCCTATGGCCAGTGATGGAGTCAACTGGTTGAATCGGGCGGCCGGAAACCACAGCCACTCGGTCTTGGCCGGGTTGAGCCTGAGTCTGTTACTTCCCATCCAGATGTAACACCAGAGCAGAGTATACGCAGTTTCAGATGAACACATGCAAACACACAGTACAATGAGAAAGCACACACGCATGCACATGGCAAGAGACAACATTCTTCACAAATTTATTACACCAGAAGTAAAGTGCAGATGCCTCCTACGGCTGCTTCTTGTGAAGGTGTTGGGAAGTATTCCAGCAGCCATCCTCCACATGCTTTCCCAACCGTGTTTAATTTAATTCAGTTGTTTCATAAGATAATTGCTTGATTTGAAAGGAAACCATTGTTGAGCCATGATTCATAAGGTAGCAAAATGAGCAGTATCTGAGGTGGATGATTTGTTCTGCCTATGCACTAGGAATGATTCCATAGTCCAACTGCATCCAAATAATCTAAGAAGAAGCAGAAGTTCCTCCTTCCAGTGAATGAAGAACAGCAGTAAGTTATGCAGTGCTGTGGCATGCAGCTTCTTTAGTGGCTGAGTATTTTGTGCTTACAAGAGCCTCTCATCACTCATTCATTTTGTATTCATTTTCAGCAGAACAAGAAAAGTCCTTTCATCACAGGATGCTAGTATGGGATTCTCTACACTTACTGCATTCAGAATCAGGCAAAAAACAATCCAGTGCAAGAAATAGTTCAAATAGAATCTGGGATCAGGCTCAGAAATCTTCCCGAGAAACAGCAACATGGGACCCTCCACCTCCCACTTCAAATTCACAGAAGCCAACTATGCAACCTGGCCATGAGCAACTTCCCATGAAGAGAGTGAGGATCAACACTCCTAATGTATCACTACTTGTCAGCCCTCACAGATAGACCAGCCAGTGAACAGGAGTAGATGAACTAATTTTAGTGTACCATAAGGCTACATTAACAAAGTCTGCCAAAACTGAAGGCACAAACTGCTCACCATCACTTTTGATTGTTTGATTCTTCAGGGTGTCCTTTTTAAGTTTCTTTCTCTGACCATTAAGCAACTATTTGCTCCCATATCTGATTGTTTCCCAGGCAACATATATTCCCTTCTTTCTCAATATCTGGAAGATACTCTACTGTACACACACACCTCTCAAAGAATCCTCTCTACTGGGCAACCTGTAGCCTTCCAGATTTTTCTGAATCACAACTCTTTTAAGGCTATCAAATCTGGCCTGGAAAAATTTGGATAACCCCCAGTAGCAGCACCAAAATACAGAACATTTTAGTTCTGGCAGTCCTCCTATTTATGCAGGTTAGATATGGTAGCCCTACACTCTTCCAGAATCTCTCATTATTGGCCATGTTGACTGGAGCTTCTGAGGACTGTAGTTCAGTAACATCTATATCAGTGCTTCTCAACCTGTGGGTGGCAACCCCTTTGGGGGTTGAACAATCCTTTCACAGGGGTCACCTAAGACCATCGGAAAACACATATTTTCAATGGTCTTAGGAACCGAGACACCAATTTTATGATTGGGGGTCACCACAACATGAGGAATTGCATTAAAGGGTTGCAGCATTGGGAAGGTTGAGAACCACTGGTCTATATGGTCTCACATTTCTCACCCATGCTCTGACTAATAACAAAACGAGCCTTTACCTGATTTTAAAGCAAAGTGCAATACCAAGAATAGCATGAAAGAGATTCTATTGAAATATACTATAATAATTATAATGCAATGCAATGCAGTACAGTACAGTACAATACAGTACAGTACAATACAATACTAATGAATCAATTATGAGCATATAGTTTTTCTCAGACATGAAACTCATTGAATGCGATTTTGTTACTAGGCACCCCTTTTCTAACCTGGCATGTTTTGAAAGCTTGTTATGAAACATTTGTTGTCTTGAGTTCATTGGAAGAAAGAATAATTTAATAATAAAGAAACTATGGCAATATGAATGGGAATAGGTATCTATGTTGTTATTTCCAGAGTCAGATACACACACAAAGGTAGACATTCTATAGCCCTTGTTTTTAAATTATTGTAATGGTTATCCTCAGAGCCAGCTGGGATGACCAGGAAATGTTTGAATTTTTTTTTTCATTAAGTTTTTATTTTTAGTTTTCAGAACAGACACAACACAAAAAAACCCTCTTTTTTTACGTAATGTGTATCAATTGGTTACAAAAAAGATGAATAAATAAATTTTTTCCATGCATTCCTTTCACTGTCACCCGTAATTCATACAAATTCTGGTAATTTAGATCAAATATATTTGTGCATACTACCATCATCATACCCCCATTCTTGTTTCATTGTGGTTTCTTTCCTTTCTGTCAGTAGTACAGTGCGAGATTGAATAAATTAACCCTTTTTCCACCTTCTAGTTAAGATCTTTTTCTTCACTTCAGTTCCTCATCATTCTTTTTTACTTTTTCTAACCATTGATACCACAGCTCCCAATTTCCTCCCTCCTCTTTGTGTTCATTTTTTTAGTACTTTAGATAACATATCTAATTCGGCACAATCAGTTATCTTGTATATTAGGTTTTCTCCTGACTGAATGTTAGGGTCTTTCCACCTTTGCACAAGGAGCATCCTTGCCGCAGTTAGCACATAAGTGATCAGGTACTTGATTCTTTTACTCATTGGGTCTGGCAGGATGTTTGAATTTTTTTTGATTAAAGGGGTGTAAGAGGAAGGACGGTGATAAAACGAAGGCTCTGTTTATAAGAGCTCCTGCATCCCCAGATAAGTATGCATTGGAAACCCTAAAAAGCTTCAAGCAGTGCAGATAATCCTGTTGTAATGCCATCTTCTCCACTCAAATGTGTTCCATATATAAGCGGCACATTCCCCACTATTCCTAGCCAGCACTGAGCATTATGGCAGCTGAAGTCACACACTTCTGAAAATCAACAATTGAAAAAGGCAGACTAGAAGAATGCTCTGACTTGGCCATGTCTTCAAGCAATTTGTAAAAAATAAATCTCTGCTCAACACCAGTTTCTCCAATCAGCCACTAGCAGCTACATCCTCTCCATTTGATCTGCTCCCCATGAAGCTGCAGTATGGATTCCCATTTCCTTGCTGAAGCTGGTTTCTCTGGGGAAGAGAAGCAAGCCAGAATCTTGATTTGATTCTTTAAACTAAACTCCAAAAATTCCTTTTGCTGTTGCACTAAATTTTCCTAGAGTCATCCTAGAGTGGTGACCTTTCAGAAATATTAGTCTTTTTTTTTTAAGCAGAATGTCAGATGGAGAGAGAATATTTCAAAATGGCAAGTTTGTGCAGTGTGATACATCAGGGAAAAATGTACCGACCTTAATGGTGGGCAGGATGGGGGAGATGCAAATGACATAACCACAGCAACCAATTTGGATCAACAAAGCAGGAAAGGAAGAAAATAATGTGAAAAAGAAGCAGGCAGGTTGTTTTTCAGGTATATGGCAGAGAATGGCAGAGAAAGCCATGTTGAACATTTAAAAAATGTTTTGAGAAGGAAAATACAATCAAAGGTGGACTTCTATAATCTGTACCTAATAAAGGGGAATCTGTTACAATCTGTAACAGAAAGAAGAAAGCTTTCTGTTCATTTCTGGATGATGGTGTCGTTTTGAAATCTCTTTGGAAATATATATATATTTTTAACAACATTTCATGCCTTTGTCATTTTGTAAATTTCACTTTTCTTTGCCTGGAACTCTAGCCCCCTTTAGCAACTCATTTCTGTGTTCATGAAGTCTCAAGTTTCTTTGTTGCTTTGCTGTCAGTTTTTAGCCAATGATGTTTCTCCTGATGGACTAAACAATTTATGTTTCACAGTGTAATGGTATGTAGGAATGACCTTGGGAGACAGGGCAAACAAACGCTGCCTAAAGAACAGGCAGTGAAGATAGAGCATAAGCCTATCTGTGCAAGAAGCTCAGAAGGTACTTTCCCCAAGTTATCAAACTATAAAGGCGGCAGCAGAAGAATTGCACTCTCAGACTCTCAAGATTTTGTTCATACAGCTTTCAATAAAGCAGAATATAGTAGAATGAATTTATATGGCCATGTTTCGTTCATACATACATACATACATACATACATACATACATACATACATACATACATAATCACGCATATACCCACACATATTATATTAGGACTTTTGCTAAGATCTTTGAAAAATCGATTAAACAAAACAATATTTCCATATGTCAGTCTTACCAGGTAGATCAAACACAAAACATGGCCATATAAACTCATTCTCCTTTTGCCATATTTATGTAGTATATACAGTGGTACCTCGGTTCACGAACGCTTCTGTTCACGAACAACTCGGTTCACGAACAGAAAAGTTCATCAAAATATGCTCCGGTTCACGAACTCCGCTTCGGTTCACGAACAGGAGCCGCGGCCATTTTAATGCTATTTCCTGGCTGTCACATGGTTGTGACTTCTTGTAGGAAGATCGTGGAGAGAAGGAGACACAGAAAAAAGTACACTGTGAGTACTTTCAGTGACTTTTTTGATTTTTGTTATGCTTTTAGATTACTATACTGTACTAATGTGTATTGTAATTTGTTTCATATTTTTTGTGCTTCAAAAACCAAAAAAAAATATCAGAACAGATTAACCAGATTTACATTAAACCCTATGGGAAACTGTGCCTCGGTTCATGACCAATTCGGTTCGTGACCAGAGTCAGTTCACGAATTAAGTTCGTGAACCGAGGTACCACTGTACTGGAGGTGGTTACCCTTTGAGAGCTGTATGCAATGAAATTTCATTTTAATGTATGCCGATTAGTGTACATTCAAAGTGACAATAAAATTATTCTATTCCAAATTTGTCCTGTTCTTCAATCTTTTTACAACTTTATAATTTATTTAGCTTTTTTGCCACTTGTTTTACATTCTTTCCTTCAGTTGCTAGTTGAAAACTAGTTGAAACTCTTATCTTCTATTTTGGGATGTCGTTTTACTCACCAAGTGCTTTTTCAGCTTTGTTATTTGGAAGACCTCCTTCTATGTATGCATTTATTAATATCCTGCCATTCTTATTTTTATAAATAACTCCAGGTAGTCAACATATCCAATACATCTTCTTCCTCCTATTTTCCAAGCAACAACAACCCTGTGAGGTGAATTGAGCTGACAGAGTGACTGGTCCAAGGTCACCCTTTCATGGCATGGAACTAGAACTCATGGTCTCCTGGTTTCTAGTGTGGGTATCTTAACCACTAGATCAAACTGATTCTTTTAACTGTAAAATAATTGTAAATTGAAAGTGATTAGAAATTGAGATGGTTGAACCCAGGGTCCTTAAAGGCTCTGCTATAGTTGAGAGCTTAATAGATTTGCTTGACTACTGATGCTCAGGCTCACTGGCTGATCACTGTACTGCAATCTCTTTACAAGGAACAATCATCTGGAGTGCAAATGGGCAATCTCTTGTTCTCTTCTTTTCTGGAGAGGTTCCTCTGGACTGAGCTTACCACCAATCTATAGGTTCTCAGACCATATCAATTCTTCCCTTTCAAGGATATCTACTGTAGTTCACCATTTTTCCTCACCTGGAGTCCTAATGCTGCTTAATCAGCAATTGTGAGAATTAATAATTTGTTCTCTTTTATGTAGAGGAATCATGGATGGATCCAACAGCTTAGGATGTCTTATTTTCACAGTGCTGGGGATGTTGAATAAGGCAGTTGTTTTATTTTTAGTTGTTTTTCTTGTTAAAGGACAAAATCCTGGCTTTCTTGCTATAGATGTTGCCCTCTATCATTTTCTCTTCGGTATTTATTTCTTTACTTTGTTCCTGAACATGTTGATGCAAAAGTAAATCTCAGTGAGATCATGAGAGTTCATTCCCAAGTTATAATATATTTTCAGTACACCAGCCCCACTGCTTCTGATTTGAACTTGAAGGTACATATAAGAGAAAGCTTATCACAATGCAGATGGGGTTTATGATGAATTTAATATGCTTACACATGCCAGATTGCTTTGCTGTTTCAGGATATGAAGTGGAAGATAAGCAGTATCATCACCTCTCCTCACTTACAAGCTTGTTTCTGAACCTTTGAATACAAATGTGCAATTTATCAGAAGGTTACCTTCATTTACATTCTAAATGTGGCTTAACTGTGTCCTATTCATTTAGCTTGCCCCAACCCAGATGTTAAAATGGTGCAGAAAGAATAGGTTCATTCATTGCCCTAAACCTCACGATCTGAGCCAAGGCCTTAGCTTGGCTTTGGCATACCTCATTCACAAATATAACTTTACAAATCATATCATTTGGCTTAGAAGGTTCTGGCTCATCCAGGAAGCCATGGTTAAGTACACTATGGCCATGGATTAGTGTGAAGAATGAACTTAGGCAAAGAATGGAGAACTGGCAAGAAAGGACCATATTTTGCAAAATCAAAATCCTTTTAAAAGTTTGGAAAAACATAGCTGATTGAAAAAAGTTTTCAACAAAGTTTCTCCTTTTTATATTACTAGCTGATAACCCCAGCATTGCCCAAGTATTTATTTATAGGGGGAAAATGTCCGGACCAAATGTAATTTCTAATGATGGATTTTTCCCCTTACCAGAAAGAGCTCCCTTGGGGGTACTGTGAATCCGTTACCATTGCAACTCCACTGCGGTGCACAGCAGAAGCCATTTTAAGGCACAACAGGCTGTTTCTTAACAGAACACACACCCTGAGGGGTTTTAGGGGTGCCTTACCCCCACAGCATTTGTTTCCAGAGAGTAAGTCATCTGTGCACCAAGTTTGGTTGAAATTGCTTGAGGCGTTCCAGAATTATGCTGGAATATACACACATTCAGCTCTGTGTGTGTGTGTGTGTGTGTGTGTGTGTGTGTGTGTGTGTGTGTGTGTGTAGATAGATAGAAGATAGATAGTTAGAAGATAGATAGATAGATAGATAGATAGATAGATAGATAGATAGATAGATAGATAGATAGATAGATAGATTACTGTTGTGTTATTATTATATGTAACAGTTCCACTCATTTTTACAGCTTTGGATGTTTAACTGAGTGTTTCTCTTTGTGCTGTTGTGATGCTCTATCATCACCATTTATGAATTGTAGAAATAAAGGAAAGGACCCTCCATTAATCTGGTTACATAAAGTTCTATTCAACCCAAAATTCAACCCAAAGCTCTCAAAATTCCTAGCCAGAATAGCTGACCATTTGCAATTCTGAGAACTGACTTATGAAGGTCATTGAGTCTTCTTGGGCTAATATCATCTCTTGAAAAACCAAAAAAAAGTGAACATATGCATTCTGTGGGAAAGGGTACAACTAAGCTAAAAAAAATGATCAGCTGCTGTTAGCAAATGATCAGATTTGTTTCCCTTGTTTAGATAGAAAACAAATTGTAATATCATGCTGAGGTCTTGCCTCCTCCAACCATCCAAGTTTACTAAGAAAAGCTTGCCAAGTCACCAGTCACCATAAGGCTGTAGAACTGTTCATAAGAAGTGGTATATGCATTGAATTTCTTGTGATGCAAGTGTTTCTTGGGTAGCTTTCAGAATTCAGCCAGTGGTTCTCCCAAAGATAAGGAGGCGGTGGATGTCCATTCAGGCCATGGGTGGTGTTGACTTTAAGCCTGCAGGCATTTGGCTCTGCATTCAGTCTGAGGAGTATTGTGAAATTTACCAAAGATCAAAATATTTGCTTCCAGTCTAGAAAAACATTTCCTCACTGGCACCTCTCTCCTAAAGACAATATTTTACTTGCTATCAGATGTTAAACTTGTCCTTTAAAAAAAATGGCTGCCTTTAAGTCATTGTTGACTCCTGGCAACTGCCTGTGCTGGTCTTTGCAGTTTTCTTGGCAAGTTTTTTTAGAAGTGGTTTGCCGTGTCCTTTTTCCTAGGACTGACACAATGACTGGCTCAAGGTCACTCAGCTGGCTTTGGGCCTAATGCGGGACTAGAACTCGCTATGTCTCCCAGTTTCTAAGTGGAAGGCCCTAACCACCATCTATATACTACTACAATTCTGTTGTCTGTTTGTAACCTTTAATCGAGTGAAACGGTGCATCTCAGATCAACATTTATGAATCAATATATCTTAGATGGGCTAATTTACAGAATGCATCCATAATCCAGATTCATGATCCCATGCGATTGAAATTTGGCAAATTTGTGGCTTCTTTAGTGCTGCTGCATCATTGCAGTCAGCCATGTTTAGCTGATTCTCATTTCCAATGCTCCCTTGCTAGTCTCCACAAATCATTTAGCAAGCTGGAAGGAAATGCACACTTGATCATGATTTGTCCACACTCCCTGCTGGCTTTGCTTGACAATAGACAACATTGACAATGGAGAAGCCAGTGCAGAAGATAACAAGTGGCTCAGGTAAGTCTCTCTTGTCTGCATTTGCACCAAACTGGCCACTTGCATATCCCCATATACCAGCGATGGCGAACCTTTTTAGGTTCGCGTGCCATAAGGGGGGGGGAACACAGGGGGGTCATGTGCTGGCATGCCACACCCATAATGCAATGCGCATCCCCCAGTGTACATGCAAGCATGACAGGTGCTCCCCCCCCATTTTTTACATGCTTTTTTCGCCCTCCCAACACTCCAGAGGCTTTATAGGAGCCTGGGGAGGGCAAAAACAGCCCCCCTTCCCCCCCCAGAGGCCCTCCGGAGGCTTCAGGAGCTTCCCTGAAGCCTCCGGAGGACTAAACATGATGTTACAAGCAAACCTGTTGCACGCGTGCCATAGGTCCGCCATCACTGCCATATATCTTTTCCAAGCCGTGCCACATCCCTGCATGCCCTCATCACCCATGTGGTACTTCTTGTGTACCCCTGAGTACCTTCCCAACCCATTGCCATACCTCCCTGCACCTTCTTTGATTGCACAACCCCAGGCATCCTTCCAACCTACACTACACCCCCAACAAACTTTTCCCCATGGCATATTTCACATACGTCTGCACAACCTGCCTCACCTTTGCAATGACCTGCAAGGTGCCTATTGGTTTTTTTATTTTTAAGTCAGTGGGGAAGCCAATAGGAATTCCATGTGGGAGGGAGGAAGGACAAGGTGGGAAGGGAAGGAAAAGGGAGGAGAGAGGAGGGAGGGAGGGAGGGAGGGAGGGAAGGAAGGAAGGAAGGAAGGAAGGAAGGAAGGAAGGAAGATTTCTAACAGAAGTTGCTTCCCTTCTCATTGATTTTTTTTGCCCACCTCTGCTCATTCTGTTTCTCTGTTTAGATAAGGAAATGATCTCCGAAACGATGACCAAAGCAGATCACCGGTTGTCAGATACATATATATTTATTAATAGTGGGTAAAGTATGAATTAATTGTATTAAACCTGGAAGCTACTTGGCCATTACTAGAGCCTACATGACTTTTTCATATCTATCCTGGATAAACAGCATGGAATATCATCATAATCACTGTTGTTGTTAGATGAAGATTGCTCATAAAGTTGACTGGGGAACAATTCTCTTGCTTTTCTTTGCTGCTGAAATGCATTTTATAACGGGAAAACTGCAGCAAATGATTTGATGTGTTCCCAGAGCCCCAAATGCTGTTTAATTCCCTTTCATTTGGATGGTTGAAAATGAAAGCCTCAGTAGAACGTGTAAATATTACAAGCCTTAGAAGACAGAACAACTCTATCTTTGCTTCCATCTACAGGTCATCTGGATGTTTTCAGCCTAGACAACGCAGACAAAATTAAGAACAGGAATGATATGAGGCAGTGGTGGGTTGCAGGCAGTATGCTCCAGTATGGGCGTCCTGGTGCCTGTCCAGAGCACCAGATACTGTTCCGGTATGATGCTCTGGAGGGCCCACCCACCTGCCTGTTGTTCTTATCTGTCTTTGAATTTTTGGGTGCTTCTGCGCACAGCTCATACTGTGCCTGCGCGATGCTCTGCTGAGCAGCTGGAGTGTCATTGATAAGGTGACCAGATGTCCCGCTTTTGGCGGGACAGTCCCGATTGGTAACAATTTGTCCCGCGTCCCATGGCACTTTAAAAAAGTCCCGATTTGTTGTTGTTGTTGTGAGACATTCGCAGCTACTTCATTCTTTCCGATAGGGAACTGCATTTCCCAAGATGCCTCAGGTCCTCCAAGAGCTGAACGCGGTTTTGGAATTGACTCCAGCGAGGCCCAGTAGCCGCGGCAGGGGTGGCGGACAGGGAAGTGGTGGCGGTGGTGACAGCAGCAGCCGCTGGCAGTGCTTCAGCAGGGCCGGCTCCAGCCTCTGCAGTGCAGGCTCAGTACAGCGTCCCCGGCATCCTGCATTTCCTGCAGCACGAGTGGGGCCGCTTTGAAGCCGAGAGAGCCAAGTGGGAGGCGGAGCGAGCAGAACTGCAGGTAGCCTTCCCTCAATGGTGTCCCGCTTTACCCATTTAAAAATCTGGTCACCTTAGTCATGGAGGCTCACGGAGGTGTCACTGGAGAGTAGGATGCATGCGCGTGCTGCATGTGCGCTGCACGCGTTCATGTGGAGGACACAGGGGGCCCTTGTACCATACTGTTTGCAATGGGATCCGGAACCCACCACTGATATGAGGGGTCCTTGGTGCTCTCTGAGCTTGCTTGTTTTCTTGCAGCTGTTTCATTACCTTAACTGGGTAACGTCATCAGAACAGAAAAGATAGTTCAGTCTGCTTCTAACCACGTGGTTTCCACACTTTTTAAAATCTATAATTGTATTTCATCGGCATCTAAAATTGCATTCTATTTGGAATATATAATTATTTCATTTCTTAGGAAAATATTTTATCCCCCATTTGAAGCTTAAAATTTATACCGAAACGTATGCTTTAATATATGACAAACCATTTTGTAATATTCAGAGAAGGGATCCGCTCACAAATCAATTAAGTTCTAATATATACATTCATCCATGAGGTGTGAATTAAGTCATTCCCTAAGAGATTTCGCCCAGACTGAATTTTCCAGTTACAACTCAAGACTTTGATTTATGGGAAAGATAGAATTGCTGTAATTATATCTTCATGTACAGAACTGAAGGAAGCCGTATTTAACTATGATTTCTTTTCTTCCCAGCCTATTAAAGGCTTAGGAACTTGGTTTTCCATTATAGCTTCTTCTCCTAATTAAAACATCTTCAGCTTGTTAACATTTCACCTTCCCAAAATGTTTCGATCTGCAGTGTGGAATGACTCTTGGTTTAGAATTGTGTTATGTTATCTAATTCATTAATTACAGTGAACAAACAGAAGTTGCCTTGTATAGGGTAAGTCAGGTATATAGACTGTCTCAGCATAATTCTTTCCATCTAGCTGAGGGTGTTATTGGTTTTTCTTTTCTGTCTGTTTCTCTTGCTGACTAAGCTGCCGAATTGGCTCTTTGCTTTTCATGTCCAAGAAGATGCCAAGGTGTTATAACATCATTAAATCTTACTGCACTTTTTCCCCCACATATGCTTCACTGCAGGGTTGAAAATTTCCCACATTAAGGTAGCACTGAAGCATTGGAAATAGTCACCTGGCCAATGTACTTTTTTTTTTCCAACTGCCGTAGCCTTGAAAAAAAAAAAAAGAGGTGGATAATTTGTTAGTTACCCAAATATAAGAGGTCCTAAAGACTATTTCTACTTTAGTTGGAATATAAACTACTTCAGAATCAGGGCTAACCTTTCAAAGGATGCCAGGAGCTTGTTCTCCTGAGAGCTTTGCGATGCAATCCTAAGATTTAGTTTGCATATATTATTTTAATTGAATTTTAATACATATCGTTTTAGTTTTTGTATTCCTGCCTTGCAACTGCCTAGTTTATATGGTGCTTTTATTTTGCATTTTACTGCGTATGTTTTTATTCAAATTGTATTTTTAAATGTTTTGCTGTAAACAGCCCAGAGAGCTTCAGCAACTGGGTGCTTTTAAAAAAAAATGTAAAAAATAAAATATATTGAGCCACAAAATGATTAAATCTGAATTTCTGTCGTCTGGCTCATTTACCATAATAAACCATGGAGTGATTAAATCCTGAAAGGTATTTGCAATTTGGGCTATACTTTACATATCCTATTGCCATGTCCCAAAGATGATTCTTTAAAGCGGTAACTGGACTTTCTTAGTTTTTTCCTTGAAGAAGTTTCACTTATCATCCAAGAAGCTTCTTCAGTTCTGACTGAATGGTGGAGGGGATGGAAGGATTTGCATTCCTTGCAGTCATCCGGTTATTATCACTCTTTCTGAGAGTCATTGAGGCCACTTGGAGGTTTTTCTGTGTCCTCAGGGTCACCTGAATAGTTAAAATGGGTGTGGAACCTTTTTGAAAGGTTCCACACCCTACTGAAAGGACTGTGTTGTGTTATTTGCACTCTTCAAGTGACCCTGAGGGCACCAATAAACCTCCAAGTGGCCTCAATGATGCTAATGACTGCAAGGAATATAAATCCTTCCATTCCTCACTATTCAGTCAGAACTGAAGAAGCTTCTTGGATGAGAAGTGAAACTCCTTCAAAGAAAAAACAAAGTCCAGTTGCCTTTTGAAAATGCACCTTTGAGACAAACATGACCTGGTTGACTGAGAATCTCCATAATAAGTCCTATTGCCACATATTACCTGAATCTGTATATTGGGGGTTAACCTATCGCCCACTTTTTTCTCCAACCTCTAAATATAGGCTGGATACACAGAACTTCCCTATGTGAAACTGTGATTTCTCCTGTTTGTGCATTAGCAAGACACAATGGAGCAGTCTCACTGCCATTAAAGAGACTATCCTGACATCTGTTTTTGAAAGACTGATTCTCACTCTTTTCCTGTAACAGATGAATGCTTAGTGAAGCTTAGCCTGCAGTCCTAAATCCATTTCTTAAAGAGTAGTAGGCCAAACTTAATAAAGGTAGTTCTTGATTGAGGATTGCTTGCTCAGCTACCATTCAAAGTTATGAGGGACCTGGTTCATTATAACTTAGGACCCAGTTCCAAAGTTTGATAGCTGCCCCCCTCCACAGTGAGATGCTCAGTGACGAGCCCACATAAACAGCCTGCGGTCACATGATCTTTTGACATTTTTGCTGAAAACAGCAAAAATGCATTTACCTTTTACTGCATTTACAGCAAAAGCATTTACTTTTGGTTTTGGGAAAACACCAGCCCGCAATGAACAATTAGTTTACTTAATGACTGCCTCAAAAAAAGATTATTAGATTGGGTCGGCCACATGGATGACCTACTTTATGACCATCATAACTTACAACCATAATGAGCAGGTTCCAGTGGTGTTATTCAAAACTTTTTACTACCGGTTCTGTGGGCGTGGCTTGGTGGGCGTGGCAGGGGAAGGATACTGTAAAATCCCCATTTCCTCCCAATCAGCTGGGACTCGGGAGGCAGAGAATAGATGGGGGCGGGGCCAGTCACACGTGGTTTTTACCAGTTCTCCGAACTTCTCAACATTTCTGCTAGCGGTTCTCCAGAACTGGTCAGAACCTGATGTATACCACCTCTGGCAGTTTTCATTATGGTCTTAAGTCAAGGACTGCTTGTAGAAGCTTCTATTCAGTAGAATATCTATAAGGACTGTTTAAAACCATTTGGATTCTGAACTGTTGCTGGCTATTCATGAGAAACAAGATAAGAGAATTCACCAAGGCTTACTTAGAGCTGGGAGAAAATCACAATAAAGATCAATAACAACTAAAGTAACAATTGAAACAAACAATGACCAAAAGAATAAAAGACAGCTGCACAGCAGCTCTCAACACATTTTTTTAAAAAAAACCTTTTTTGAGAATACTTCTTACAAAAATGGTTATTCTATACGAAAATAGAATTTCACCGCACCTAAGCTGCAACGTTAGTGCTTTGAATGGTACTTAATCAAGTAGCATTAAGCATTATGTGATGAGAGTCAAATTTTCTGCGCAGCTGCCCTCTTTCCTTCTCCCCCCAAATCCTTTTGTTAGGAGCCAATAACTTTATGTCTTATCCTAGTACAGGGGTTTGCAAAGTCGTCTCTTTTAAGACTGGTGGACTTCAACTCCCAGAGTTCCCCAGCTAGCTATGCTGGCTGGGGAACTCTGGGAGTTGAAGTCCACCAGTCTTAAAAGAGACGACTTTGCAGACCCCTGTCCTAGTACATTGGTAAAATGAGCTTGTTCTTTTCCAGGTAAAAGGAGGATTCTTCTTTTTAAAATCAATTTCAGAAAAAAAATATCTGACAGTTTCTTCCATTTTCTGAGGAATACATCATCCCTATCTGGCAAATGATTCCATGCTTAGTGTGGAATAGAGGAAGGATCACTTAATGTCCTATTTCCATCTTGGTTCTAATGCTATTATGTACCTAAAGGGGTTAAGACTGGAATTATTAAGGGCTCCCCATTTTGGGTGGTCATGCTAATTAGCTATAAGATTGTTTTCAGTGGCTCTGGAAATTTCTGTGTCTTTTGATAAACACATACAGGTAATGAGTGCTGGATTTGGGGGTAAGATTTGCAATCTGCAGAACAAAATTTCAGGTGGGTCTTTTAGAATTTTATGTAGCTTTTATGTGTACTATAGTTTTTAAAATCTTATGTAGCAAGTTTTTTACATTAGTTTTAAAATGGCTTCATATATTTTCAGGTTTGTTTTTTTTTACAGTGACCCAAGCTCCTGTTTTGGTATGCACCTTTTAGAATCCTTTAGTGTAATGTTTTATCAAAGGCCTCCAAGCTTTATATAACTTAGGGCCTCACTAAGTTTAAATCCAGCCATATAGACAATTCTTGTCTATTGTTCATGTCTTTCGTTCTCTCCCTTTTCCCTGGCTTTTGCTGCTCTCTGCTTTGGCCTGCTTAACTTTGCCAATTAAATGCTTTGAAATAAACATCAAGCTATAGCTTTTTGCTAGCTGAATTGATTGGCTTTTACGTTTGCTCTGATCTGGATTCCAGGAGTATGTAGTTTAGTGCAAACTAAACTGAAACTCACCCACAGTGATTTTCCAATATTCTCAAAGGTTTAGAGTTTTGATTGGCAAAAACTGCTGCTATTCTTTCTGTGAAGCAAACCTCCTGTAGTTTAGAAGCTCAATTATTTTCATATGTAATACACTTGGGACTACCCTACCTACCTGATGAAACAGAGTCACCATTGGAGTTCCTGGGGCAGGGCATTCCTACACAAACAGATTGTTTCTAGCACTTTATCTTTTGTCTTCTTTATCTTTTTATCTTTAATCGGATTTTTATACCGCCCTATCTCCCAAAAGGGACTCAGGGTGGTCTTCGTTGCTGATATGTCACTGGTTGGACTTATCTAGGAGTACTGGATCAATTACTAGTATTGAAAGATTATTGGTTAGTATATTTGCACCTAACACCCTCCACTTACCACTCCTCTGATCTGGAACCATTTATGGTGCCTAAGGAATGTAGCTGTTCAGATAATTGCTTATTCCTTTCTCATCTCCTTCCCAACAATCCCTAGCTGTTACTGTAAATCACAGGTGTCAAACTTGCGGTGGTACCTTGCCATTACATGATATATCACAACATTTTCCCTTCTCGTAGTTGGGGTGTGCGTGGCACTGATGAATCCACAGGCTGCCAGTTTGGTACCCGTGTTCTAAATAATAGAGGGACTTTCAACAGTGAGTAGCAGGATACGAGCAATGGGATTGCGTGGGTTTTCTTGGTCTGATGTTATATACAATCTCAACTAATTGAGTAGATGGCCTAGTATGTGGTCAGGACCTACAGCAAATTGCAATAAATTTACAACAAATGACCATTTGGATAAGCAGGAATCTTAGCTATCCTTCCAGGTCATGTTTTTCAGAAGTGCAGTAAATAAATCTGAGTTAAATCGGTTAAATCTGAGGCCAATTGATTGGGTGCCAAGTTGGACTTTAATACAAGACTAGCTGATAACCGAGCATTGTCTGGGTATTTATTTATAAGGGGAAAATATCTGGACCAAATGTAATTTCCAATGTTGGATTTTCCCCCTTACCAGAGGGAGCCCCCTTGTGGAGTATTGTGAAGCCATTACTATGGCAGCACCAGTGTATTGTACAGTAGAAACCATTTAATGGCAGTACAGTAGAAGCCATTTTAAGGCACAACAGACTGTATCTTAACAGAACAGACACCCCAAGAGGTTTTAGGGGTGTCTTACCGCTATAGCATTTTTCTCCAGAGAGTAAATCATCTATGTACCAGGTTTGGCTGAAATTGCTCAAGGCGTTTCAGAGTTATGCTGGAACATACACACACAGAGGCAACCATTTTTATATATAGTGAAATATTTTCGTAGCATTTCAAATGATTTAAGCAATTCTTTTAGCCAGTGATGAACAAGCTGGTGTTAAGCAAAGGTTCCTGGTATTTAGTAGAGAAAGCTTGCTGTCTGTTGGCAATAGCCTTCTCAGCGGCTCCTGTCTTGCCCAGAGGTGCTCTGTTGGACACATTCTTTCACTGTCTGCAGAAGCTTTTCAAGCCTAAGAAAAGTAAGCTGATTTACTTACTTCTCTTTATATTAAAGGAGCAACAGACAACACAATCTGTGGGGATCGGGTTTGTCTGAAGAATTTGGCACCGCTTCGTGTCTGCAGTTCCTTCTGTGAACAGCTAATAAAGCAAGGCATGTTTGGGAAATTGAATGAGGACTTGGATTCAGAAGTTGTTTTCAGCCAGCTGTACAATTGAACTCCTCTGGACAAAAGCCATGGAGGCAATGAAGCCAGGTTTGCCATTTTTCATGCTTTTTTTGTCATTGAAAGAATTGTTCATCTGCAAAATATTTATCCTGGTTACAACTAAACCAGGGTCAAGGAACTAACAGGGAAAGCTCTGGCCAGCTGCAGCCTGTTATGAGGAAGAAGGCGGCCCATTGTTTCTGCCACTTGGTGTCTTGTAATTCCATGACATTTCTGTTCGCGACTTGCAACCACAATTGAACTCTTTTTTTTTTAAAGCAAGACACTTGTTAAGTGAGTTTTGCCTCATTTTACGATTTTTCTTGTTACAGTTGTTAAGTGGATCAATACAGTTGTTAAGTTAGCATCACGGTTGTTAAATGAATCTGTCTTCCGCATTGACTTGTGCTTGTCAGAAGATCACAAAAGATGATCACATAAGCCTGGGACACTGCAACCATCATAAATATGAGCCAGATGCTAAGCATCTGAATTTTGATCACATGACCATAGGGATGCTGCGACGGTCATAAGTCACCTTTTTCAGTACTATTGTAACTTTGAATGGTGACTAAAGGAATGGTTGTAAGGCAAGCACTACCTGTACATAAATGGAGGATGTTAGATATATTTAAGTATACACCAAAACATAAGCAGTTAGACTTATGTTATGCATGAACAGGATCAGACTTTCTTCTGATTCACTAGAACAGGGGTCCCCAACCTTTGCAACTTTAAGTCTGAAGGACTTCAGCTCCCAGACTCCAGCTGGCTGGAGAAGTCTGGGAGCTGATGTCCTTCAGACTTAAAGTTGCAAAGGTTGGGGACCCCTGCACTAGAAGGATGCTTACATGGTTGCAGTGATTACTGATAGTTCCACTTCGTGGGATTATAGAGTCTGTAAATAGAATGTTATACCCATGTTTCCTCAAAAATAAAACTGGTTCTTATATTAATTTTTACTCCAAAAAACGCATTAGGGCTTATTTTCTGGTTAGATCTTATTTGGGGGGAAATACATTACTAAATGCATCCGTCTGGCTGATAATCTTAACCGGGGCTTATTTGGGGGGTAAGGTTTATATTACGAGCAACCTGAAAAATCATGCTAGGACTTATTTTCCAATTGGGTCTTATTTTGGGGAAAGCACTGTATGTCTGATGTTAGAAACAGGGATAATATTTACAATAATGCCACAATTATACACCAGTCAGCCATAAGGCTCATCTACACTGCCAAGTTGCTTGTTCACTAGTACAGGCCAGCAACCCATTTGGGAAAGCAGAAACAAATGATATTGCTTATACTCACCATCTCCCTGCAATTGGAAATCTGACTTAAAATCTATTTCCCTTTTCTGCTTTAAAGTAGTATATATGTCTGTCTCTGTGGCCAGTCTGATTATCCTGCAAAAATTTACTTTTTTTCTAGACTGGGGATTCTTAATAATGAATAGATTTATGAAAGTCCATCGTCTTAAGTTATTACGTACATCCTAAAAAGCAAAACCAGAACCACTGATTTTTAGTTATTTCGGTTATTACGAATTTGGGTATCATGAATTCTTCATGTTATTTGGGGTTAAAAATTCAAGGGTCAGCTTATCCATGAGTATATTCAGGATATACAGGTAGTTTAAAAAGTATTACTGTATATACTCACAGGATGAGCTGTATGTAATCCATGGATAAGCTGAACTGCTTGGGGATTTGGAAGTGTATTTTGTGGGGTTTATTTTGACACTTAAATTCTCAGCTTATTTGTGAATGTATACCACATATCACTTTTTCATTTTTATTTATTTAATGACTATATTTAATGTAGTAGTTTAATGAAAAGAAGGACTAGGGGAGACATGATAGCAGTGTTCCAGTATCTCAGAGGCTGCCACAAAGAAGAGGGACTCAAACTATTCTCCAAAGCACCTGAGGGCAGAACAAGAAGCAATGGGTGGAAACTAATCAAGGAGAGAAGCAACTTAGAACTGAGGAGAAATTTCCTAACAGTTAGAATAATTAACCAGTGGAACAGTTTGCCTCTAGAGGTTGTGAATGCCCCAACGGTGGAAGTTTTTAAGAAGATGTTGGATAGCCATTTGTCTGAAATGGTGTACGGCTTCCTGACTAAGCGGGGGGTTGGACTAGAAGACCTCCAAGGCCCCTTCCAACTCTGCTATTGTATTGTATTGTATTGTTTCCATTGTAATACAAATACTATTCAATTACCCTGTAAATGTATTTTATTCATTTTAATGATTTTTCTAAGAAGGCCCCCTGTAAAATTCGGAAAGGTACAAAATAGTTAAGAACCCTTGTACTAGGCCAGTGGTTATTTTTCAGAGCCTGAGCACAGAGTGCCTCTACATTTCTTCAGAGTAATTTTCCAAAGGGCAAAAAGCATTTTCCCTACTTTTCCTGAAAAGCAACTACTGCAGGTTTTCCTATCTAACTGATAGCAACATTTGCTTGATGTGCTGTACTTCCCTGCTTTGAAACCAAGCAGAATCTTTTTCTTTCAATTTGCCATTTTTCTTCCTCTGAAGATGCTACTGTATTTTTCTGCTGGGCTTTTTTTCCCTTTTTCAAAAAAATTGTTCACTGGTATTCCATTTCATCATCATGCATTGGAGGACTTATTTTTTTTATTTTTTTTTTTAGGAAAACAAGTCAGCAAAGTAAGTAGCACTGAGAAAGAAAATAGTAATTTGGAGGGGAAATGTTTCAAATGAATTTCAAATTGGGATGTTCTTCATGTAAGGCAAATGTTATAACCATTATGCTAATAAAAAAAAGGCTGCTGTAGCAGAATCGGCAGGAGAATTTAATCAGGAAAAGCAAGGAAGAAATGCACTTTTAGTTTAAAGCTGGTTGTTATGCCTGTAAAATGATTGATGCTTTATCTTTGCACATATACTGTACATTTAATTTAATTTTGTGTGTTTGTGTAATAATAATAATAATAATAATGTTACCCACCCGCATGAAGAAAAGTGATTGGCAATTATTTTCTGAAAAAAGAAATTTGGAAGGACACAATACCTTCTGTTCATACTGAATACCTTGCCAGGTGCTATAAAGTGTCCCAGTGCTACATGTAGACAGATCTTTAAGATGGCTTAGAGTCAAACCAAGATGAGCATAAGATAAGAGCAGTTTAAGATACGGTACATACAAATCTTAGATGATTATTTAATTTCTTACCCCAAAAAATTGTTAAGTCTTGATTGTGCTTCATACTGAAATCAACAGTTCAAGTCATCCTAAAGGAGTTGCCATCACTTCGTAATAGGAAGCAGAAAAAACCCTTAATAACTCACTTAATGAATGAACTATAGATTTATTTATAAAGATATCAAAGCTACAACTCTTCCATATCTCTTACAATAGGGTCTTTTTTAGATCTGATTCAGTAAGAGTACTTTTCAGATACAGATGCTGTATGGGACTATATGAAAATATACACATATCATTTAGGAAGGCTGAACAGAATAGGTATGCTTCATTTCATACCTATTTGTATTTCTTTATGTTTTATGGCAAATGCACTAGGAAAGGAACATTTCTTTAAAGAGACTGGCTCTGTTGTAAGCAGCCTGTATATTTAGAATTCTTAAAAGGCAAGTTAGAAAGTAAGAGTGCTCCTATCTGCCCAATCATTCCTGAATTCCCCAGATGCCCTGCCCTACAAGTTCTGAAATAGAGTTCTTTAAAAAGCATGTTCCGACCGCTGCTCCCCTCCGCGGGGAGGCGGAACCTGAGTCACCAATCTGGTTCCGCCCCAGGCGCCTGATGGACCCGGATGGGTTCCAGACGGCGCTTGGGCCACTTCCTGTACCCCTGGCCCGCGCCCCGATGGAGGACCTCGTGGCCGCATGGAATACTGCGACCACGGGAGCCTTGGATCGGGTCGCGCCCTTGCGGCCTCTCTTGCGGCGGCGAAACACCCTGGCTCCTTGGTTTTCCGAGGAGCTGAGGGTGATGAAACGCCGCAAGAGATGCCTAGAGAGAAGATGGAGGTCTACTCGATCTGAATCTGACCGGACACAGGTAAGAGCCCAGTTACGGACTTACATTGTGGCGCTGAGAGTGGCCAAACGTCACCATTGTGCTACTCTCATAGCATCCGCAGAAAACCGCCCTGCCGCCCTGTTTAGGGTGACCCGCTCCCTCCTTCAACAGAGGGTGCGGGAAGCCCCGTTACAGGGTAGAGCAGAGGAATTTGTGACTTTTCTGCAGGAGAAAATCGCTCAGATACAGAACGAGCTAGCCCCCATTCATGGCCCAGTGGGATGCCACGAGAGAGATCTTGTTTGGGAGGAGTTTGACTCCGTTACTTCCGAGGATATGGACAGGTTACGTGGGCGACTGCGAGCCACCACATGTTTATTGGACCCGTGTCCCTCCTGGCTTGTACTGGCATCCTGGGAGGTGACACGAGGCTGGCTCCAAGAGGTTGTCAACGCATCCTTGAGTGAGGGTGCCTTGCCTGCTTCCCTAAAAGAAGCGATGGTGAGGCCCCTCCTTAAGAAGCCCTCTTTGGATCCAGCTCTTTTGAACAACTACCGTCCAGTCTCCAACCTTCCCTTTTTGGCGAAGGTTGTCGAGAGTGTGGTGGCACAACAGTTTCCCCGTCACCTGGAGGAAGTTGATTATCTAGATCCGCGCCAGTCCGGCTTTCGGCCCGGGCATAGCACCGAGACGGCATTGGTCGCGTTGGTCGATGATCTCTGGAGGGCCAGAGATGGGGGTTGTTCCTCCATCCTGGTCCTATTAGACCTCTCGGCGGCTTTCGATACCATCGACCATGGTATCCTATTGCATCGGCTGGGGGGGTTGGGGGTGGGAGGCACCGTTTTACGGTGGTTCTCCTCCTACCTCTCTGGCCGATCGCAATTTGTGTTGGCAGGGGGGCAGAGGTCGACCGCGAGACCCCTCGCATGTGGGGTGCCTCAGGGGTCGGTCCTCTCGCCCCTCCTGTTCAACACATACATGAAGCCGCTGGGTGAGATCATCCGTGGTTTTGGGGTAGAGCACCATCTGTACGCTGATGATACACAGCTGTACATTTCTACCCCAAACCACCCCAACGATGCCGTAGCGGTGATGTGCCAGTGCCTGGAAGCTGTACGGATCTGGATGGGAAGTAACGGACTCAAGCTCAACCCGACCAAGACCGAGTGGCTGTGGTTTCCGGCTGCCCGATTCAACCAGCTCACTCCATCGCTGGCCATAGGGGGCGAACATCTTGCCCCTGTGGATGGGGCGCGCAATTTGGGTGTCCTCCTGGATGCCCGGCTGTCCATGGAAGATCAAGTGACAGCCGTGGCCAGGAGGGCGTTTTACCAGGTTTGCCTGGTTCGCCAATTGCGCCCCCTATTGGATCGGGACGCCCTTCGCACAGTCACTCATGCTCTCGTGACATCCCGACTGGACTATTGTAACTCTCTCTAACATGTAACACCGCTCT
Organism: Rhabdophis nuchalis; assembly: GCA_039707465.1. Lineage (NCBI taxonomy): Eukaryota > Metazoa > Chordata > Lepidosauria > Squamata > Natricidae > Rhabdophis > Rhabdophis nuchalis. The sequence goes on from CM077644.1 coordinate 98,003,604, forward strand.
TACGCGAGCTGCACTGGCTACCTGTCGTCTTCCGGGTGCGCTTCAAGATGTTAATTATCATCTTTAAAGCGCTCCATGGCTCGGGACCTAGCTATCTGCAGGATCGGATCCTGCCCCATACATCCTCACGGCCGATTCGCTCCCACAGAGCGGGGCTTCTCCGGGTGCCGTCCACTAGACTGTGTCAGCGGGCGACACCCAGGGGAAGGGCTCTCTCTGTGGCGGGACCGGCCCTCTGGAACGACCTTCCCCCCGATATTAGGACGACCACGGACCTCCGCTCCTTCCGTCTCAAATTGAAAACCTACTTTTCCGTCTGGCCGGCTTGGGATAGCCTCCCTGTCCTGGGGTTTTAGGGTAATTTTAATTATTTGTAGTGTTAAGGGGTTTTAGGGACAGTTTTTAGTTTTTATAGATGTTTTTAGCACAGGATTTGTTTAATTGTGATTTTAAATTATGTATTCTGTTTGTGTTTATTGTTTTTTAATTTTCCTGTGCCCCGCCTCGAGTCCCTCTGGGGAGAGAGAGCGGGCTACAAATAAAAATTTTTATTATTATTATTATTATTATTATTATTATTATTATTATTATTATTATTATTATTATTATTATTATTATTATGTTGGAACTATGCATTAAAATTCTTCAGGTACTCACATACAGACTTATTAAGTAATCACTTAATGTTATTGACTTAACTTGTCAGCCATCAGTTATCTGCCAGGAGTAGTTCAATTTTTGATAGAATCTACCATATTTTTCGGAGTATAAGACACACCCTTTTTCCTCTAAAAAGAGGCTGAAAATCTGGGTGTGTCTTATACATTGAATACAGCATTTTTTTGCCTCCTGAAGCCCCGCCCCATCATCAAAATGGCCATGCTCATACCCTTATGGAGGCTTCCAGAGAGCTCCTGGGGGCTGGGGAGGGCAGAAATGAGCAACAAAACAGGGCATTTTTGCCCCCCATCCCCCATCAGCACTCTATAAGCCTCCATAAGGCTATGCATGCAATTTGTTGACCAGAAAATGGCCCAGTTTCACGAAAAAACGCGTCGTTTTTTCTTCGTTTTGCCCCCCCCCCGGAGCACTCTGCAAGCCCTCCCAAGGCTATTCATGCCTTTTACTTAAAAAAAAAACAGGCCCATTTTCATGAAAAACGGGCCGTTTGGGGGAGGTTTGCAAAGTGCAAAAAAGGGTTTTTTTTCCCTTTTGGAAAGCTGTTTAGTTAGAGTAATTGATGAGATTACGTTGTAATTAATTGATTACGTTGGTCAAGTACTGTGCCTGCAGAAACAAAGATTTGTTCCAAAGGTGGTCAGTGATTTCCTTCTCCAGCACATGGGTAAATACACCTGGAAACATCTACCTACCTACCTACCTACCTACCTACCTACCTACTCTCTCTCTCTCTCTACCTACGTATCTATCTACTGTATTTCTCCCTCCCTCCCTCCCTCTCTCCCTCCCTCCCTCTCTCTCTCTATTTCTCCCTCTCTATCCTTCTACCTATCTACACTATCTCTCTTCCTACCTATCTACTGTATTTCTCTCCCCCCTCTATATACCTACCTACCTACTCTCTCTCCCTACCTATCTACTGTATTTCTCTCTCTCTATTTCTCTCTATCCTTCTACCTACCTACCTATCTACACACTCTCTCTCCCTACCTACCTATTGTATTTCTCCCTCCCTCCCTCTACCTACTCTCTCTCTCTCCCTACCTACCTACTGTATTTCTCTCTCTTTCTCTCCCTCTCTATCCCTCTATCTACCGACCTACTTTTTTTAAAAAAATTGCCTCTTCAAAACCTGGGTGCATCTTATACTTCGGTGCGTCTTAAACTCTGAGAAATACGGTACTTCTATGCATGATGCATTGGATTTGGGGGGTGGGGTCCTTCCTTAATTTTCCAATTAATACGGATTTGAGCATCGAGCTGAGGAAAGCCATCCTAATTCAACTCACAATACAGTTATTTACTTTTGGAACACCTAATCAAGCAAGGTAGAATGAGAATTAAAGGGTAACCTGGCTTACATGTCATAGTAGGATAAAATAGTAGGGTTACAATTTTGTGTTTCTTGTAGGCAGAATCCTTTAAGAATCCATTTTCTGTCCTCTATCTATACACATCTTTTCATCTGTGCTGAAAATCCCCCCAAGTATGATTGCTGGCACAAATGGGTCCAGGTTGTTTATTTCAAATGACAACATTTGTAACATCCATCTGGAGAATACATCGTTGTACTTCATGGCTCCTGCTAGGATGGCAGTAGCCACTGATAACAGGAACTGTATTCCAATACTGTAATCTTAGAGAGACCATAACTGCCCACTGCTGATTTTAAGCATGGTTTCTTTTTGAAATGGAATACAGATTTAGATCCTGAATTAAAATTGTGCTACCCCGGTTTCTGGTTACTATGTTGGAAATAAGTATGTTACACTTGACTGCAAGTCTCGAGTATGCAAAATACGATTGAAAAACAGATAAAGCCATGGTGTATGAATGTGACAAACGGTCTGTTTACTACCTTTGTTTTTTTTAAAAGTTCCTGTTGTGTTTTTAATTCAAGTAGGATGTTCTGTTTCAACTGAGACTTTAGAAAAACTCAAATTATAGGAAAAGATGAATGATCTGACATGCCCAGGGAAGAAACCCATCATTTCTTAAGAAAACCTGTAGTGTTTGTTGATTTGTTTGTTTGTTTTTAATGGTTAAAGTTCTCTGTATCAGTACTCTATACACTGATACAACAAGAGTGTCCCTGTGTGCATGTTTATTTTTTAATCTGAATTGCTATGCAGCCCTATGTGGACTGTAATATTTCAAGCCATGGGGCGGGATATGCAGTAATTTTGAATTCCCCCTCATTTAAAAACAACAACAAAAAATCCCTGCAAATAGAATTTTAATTTACAAAGCAAATCTTTTTTTAAACCCATCAGTTTTCCACCTATGTTTTGTATCAGTAAACCTGCAAATAAAATAGCATTCAAACCGATGATCTCTCCTTTCACAACAGCAGGCTATAATGATTTCTTCCATTTTACATCTCAGTCTGGTCCATGTGAAAACCATGCGTTATCCAACATTTTGAAATTTCAGAAGCTTACTTTATATCTATTTATCTGAGGCAAAGCTATTAATGGGGATGCTGCCTGTAACAAAACTGTGAAGGAGTTTCCCTTTACTTGTTTTGATGCCAAGGCAAGGTAATTTATTTAGCAAAGATAGGAGCATGTCTTTGAGAAAGTGGTTTTGATAGCTCATGAATACTGATAGGACTTAACTGCTGGAGAAATTGGCATCCAAGTCCAGCCTTAGAAACATTTCAGGTTTTTGAGGAAGTAAAGTTCCTTAAAAGCCATAGTTGGTGGTTCTAACTAGATTGTAAACTCTTGGTGGTTTCCAACTTCGTAGCGGTAGAAAATTTCATGCCTGCTACCCTCTCTGATTTCCACACAGTAAAGAAAATGTATAGAACAAGGATGCCATGGCAGATGGCCAGTGCATCTTCTATAGCAGGGATCCCCAAACCCCCAGTCTGTGGACCGGCACTGGGCCATGGCATGCCGGAAACTGGGCTGTGCAAACAGGTAAAGCCCCATCTGCAGGAGGCAGGCAACATGTGAAACCACGCTCTGTCCAGTCCATGGAAAAAACCTCTCTCCACAGAACCGGTCCCTGGTGCCCAGAAGGTTGGGGGCCACTGTCCTGTGGTTGTTGAGGTCCTCGACTTGCGACCGGTCCTCAACTTACGACCGGCTGCAAGTCTTCGACCTCAATCTCTGACAGCCAGCAACAGGCGGTCACATCTGATTGGCTGAGACGCGACTGGCTAGAATTTGGTTGCTGGGCTAGAATTTGGTTGATTGGCACCCTGCCTGACAGCTCTCTTATAAATAGCTGTCAGGCACGGAGGGCCCTGTCTATCACCTAACTTTGTTACTGTTAACTTGTCACTGCTTTTGCAAATAAACGGCTGTGTTTTGCCTACCTGGTGTCGGACTCACTCTCTGGTCAGAATCTAACAGTGGTAATTACCAAAGGTCTTCGGAAGATGTCTCTGAACCTGTCTTTCTCACTCCTGATTTGTATGTGATGGGTTAAGCCAGGGGTCTGCAAAGTTGGCTCTTTTAAGACTGGTGGACTTCAACTCCCACAATTCCCCACTACATAGCTGGCTGGGGAATTCTGGGAGTTGAAGTCCACCAGTCTTAAAAGAGCCAACTTTGCAGACCCCTGGGTTAAGCCCAACCCAGGAGAGCATTTTTGCCCTTATAAATGCTTGTTTCTACTTAGGACCAAGACTGAAGTAGAAATGGAGCTGTGCTAAAGTCTCAGAATGATTTGAAAATAATTTGGAAGAAATGCTTTGGACCTCATCTAATTATAGCATCTCTCTGCCAGCCCATCTTTTTTCCGATTTCTGCAATGGCATCCTTTTCTCAGCCTTGCACAAGCCCCTGATAGAAGACAGGCTGTTTTGAAAACAAGCAGAAATGCACTCATGTGAAGTCCAAAGGACTTACATTCAAATCACATTCAAGGGCATCTAGATCTAGTTTGTACTATGTGAACCTACCCAATATTTGTTTGTTTGCTTGCTTGCTTGCTTGCTTACTTACTTACTATCCTCCCTCTATTATTTTATAAGTAACTCAAGACAGCAAATATACATAATATTTCTTCCTCCTGTTTTTCCCACAACAACCCTGTGAAGTGGATTGGGCTGAGAGATAGCGCCACCCAACTGGCTTTCATGCCTAAAGCTGGACAAGAACTCACAGAAACTCCCATTTTCTAGGCCAACACCTTAACCAGATGGGAAAAAAATGATTGAACAGATTAAACACAAGAGAAAAACCCTTGTAGGCAAAGGGGTTTGGACGCTTAAGTCTTAAATATCTCAACCTCCCTGCATTTTCATCTATTCTTATATAGTTGTAGTGGATTTTTTTTTCCTGAATAGATCCTGACAGCTATACCTGGATCAGTGTAACAAGTTCCTCTCAGACTTGGACTTTGAAAATGGCAGACAATTTTATTTGTCTTATTTAAAACACTAAAAATGCTATTTTTATGTTCATATTCTTCATAAACAGAATAGGGGAAAAAAGGGAATATACATATGTTTAAAGAATGCCAATAATAATAATAATAATAATAATAATAATAATAATAATAATAATAATAATAATAATAATAATAATAATAATAATAATAATAATAATAATAATAATAATAATAATAATAATAGTTTAATTTCTTGACCGCTCCTCTCCCCGTAGGGACTCGGAGCGGTGCACAGGGAAACTAAAACCATAAATATACAATCAAAGACATCTTAAAAACAAATTAAATAATACCTGTGCTAAAATACCCAATCTAAGCTAAAATTCCCACTAAACAGCTAAAACCCCATAGAGAGAGACTACCCCAGGCCGGCCAAGCAGAAAAAATATGTTTTTAATTTCAGACGGAAGGAGCGGAGGTCCGTGGTCGTTCTAATGTCGGGGGGAAGGTCATTCCAGAGGGCAGGGCCCGCCACAGAGAGAGCCCTTCCCCTGGGCGTCGCCCGCTGACAAAGTCTAGTGGACGGCACCCGGAGAAGTCCCTCTCTGTGGGAGCGAATCGGCCGTGAGGAAGTATGGGGCAGGATCCGATCCCGCAAGTAGCTAGGTCCCGAGCCATGGAGCGCTTTAAAGATGATAATTAGTACCTTGAAGCGACAGTGCAGCCGGAAGACGACAGGCAGCCAGTGCAGCTCACGCAGGAGAGGTGTTACATGGGTAAACCTAGAGGTACCCAGAATTGCCCGCGCGGCTGCGTTCTGGACCATCTGCAGTCTCCGGGTGCACCTCAAGGGAAGCCCCATGTAGAGAGAGTTACAATAGTCCAGTCGGGATGTCACGAGAGCATGAGTGACTGTGCGAAGGGCGTCCCGATCCAATAGGGGGCGCAACTAGCGAACCAGGCGAACCTGGTAAAACGCCCTCCTAGCCACGGCTGTCACTTGATCTTCCATGGACAGCCGGGCATCTAAGAGGACACCCAAGTTGCGCGCCCCATCCACAGGGGCAAAATGTTCGCCCCCTATGGCCAGCGATGGAATTAGCTGGTTGAATCGGGCAGCCGGAAACCACAGCCACTCGGTCTTGGTCGGGTTGAGTCTGAGTCCGTTACTTCCCATCCAGATCCGTACGGCTTCCAGGCACTGGCACATCACCGCTACGGCATCGTTGGGGTGGCTTGGGGTAGATATATACAGCTGCGTATCATCAGCGTAGAGATGATACTCTACCCCAAAACCACGGATGATCTCACCCAGCGGCTTCATATATGTGTTGAACAGGAGAGGCGAGAGGACCGACCCCTGAGGGACCCCACATGTGAGGGGTCTCGAGGTCGACCTCTGCTCTCCTGCCAACACAAATTGCGATCGTCCAGAGAGGTAGGAGGAGAACCACCGTAAAACGGTGCCTCCCACACCCAACCCCCCCAACCGATGCAATAGGATACCATGGTCGATGGTATCGAAAGCCGCCGAGAGGTCTAATAGGACCAGGATGGAGGAACAACCCCCATCCCTGGCCCTCCAGAGATCATCAACCAACGCGACCAATGCCGTCTCGGTGCTATGCCCGGGCCGAAAGCCGGACTGGCGCGGATCTAGATACTCAACTTCCTCCAGGTGACGGGGAAACTGTTGTGCCACCACACTCTCAACAACCTTCGCCAAGAAGGGAAGGTTGGAGACTGGACGATAGTTGTTCAAAAGAGCTGGATCCAAAGAGGGCTTCTTGAGGAGGGGCCTCACCATAGCCTCTTTTAGGGAGGCAGGCAAGGAACCCTCACTCAAGGATGCGTTGATAACCTCTTGGAGCCAGCCTCGTGTCACCTCCCAGGATGCCAGTACAAGCCAGGAGGGACACGGGTCCAATAAACATGTGGTGGCTCGCAGTCGCCCACGTAACCTGTCCATATCCTCGGAAGTAACGGAGTCAAACTCCTCCCAAACAAGATCTGTCTCGTGGCATCCCACTGGGCCATGAATGGGGGCTAACTCGTTCTGTATCTGAGCGATTTTGTCCTGCAGAAAAATCACAAATTCCTCTGCTCTACCCTGTAGCGGGGCTTCCCGCACCCTCTGTTGAAGGAGGGAGCGGGTCACCCTAAACAGGGCGGCAGGGTGGTTTTCTGCGGATGCTATGAGGGTGGCACAATGATGACGTTTGGCCACTCTCAGCGCCACAATGTAAGTCCGTAAATGGGCTCTTACCTGTGTTCGGTCAGATTCAGAACGGGTAGACCTCCATCTTAGTTTGCGCATGCGAACTAAGTTAGTTTGCGCATGCGCGAGTAATGGAGGCTCCATGCTGAGCGCGGCTGGGCCTGAGGGGTCTTTTGGCCCTGGGGGGTCGTCGCCAGCCCTCTTTTTCCAGCTTTGAGGGCTGGCCTTGCAAATTGGTCCACCTGCCGACCTGCCGAGGGATTTTCAGCCCGCGGAGAGCGCGGACGGCGCGGCGGGCGAGGCGAGCGAGTGGGGTAAGCGCCGGGCGGCGAGGCGAACGCCACGCGGCGTCGGGCGGCGAGGCGAACGCCGCGCGGAGAGGAGAACGGAGAGCGCTGGGCGGAGAATGGAGAGGCGCCTGGCGGAGAGGCGAGCGCCGGCGGCATGGCGAGTGCTGGGTGGCGAGCTCCGAATGTCCCGGAGCGTCGGAACGGCCCTGGTGTCCCTGGCGTCCTTTGTTGTGGCCCTAGGTCGCCCGAAGAGGAGGTAGGCCGGGCGACCTGGGTGAAGAACGAGTGGAGGCCGGGCCGGCTATGAGGTGAAGATCAGGCCGCGCGGAAATGGCAACAGGCCGCGCGGCCTTCAACCGGCCTGTGCAGCCCCAGCGGCCTTGATACAGCCCTGGGACGCCCAGAGAAGAGGTAGGCCGGGCGACCAGGGCGAAGATGGAGGAGGCCGGGCCGGGTGTGGGTTGAAGATCAGGCCGCGCGGTAATGACAGCAAGCCGCGCGGCCTCCACCCGGCCTGTGCAGTCCCTGCCCAATCCATCTTGATTTGGGCCGGTTTGGGAGCTAGGGACGAGGCAAGGATGGACTGATGATCAAATGGGCCGAGGAGTGGAAAGGCGGGATGAGAGAACTATCTGGGGGAAGACTATTTCTGCCATCTACTACCCCCCCACCCCCGCTGGAGAGACTTTTTCCACCCCACCTGGACTACCTGCCGCACTTTATCATCTAGGCGGGATGAGAGAACTATCTGGGGGAAGACTATTTCTGCCATCTACTACCCCCCCACCCCCCACGCTGGAGTGACTTTTCCACCCCACCTGGACTACCTGCCGCACTTTTTCATCCACCTTACCTTACGCTTTTAAGTTTTAGCTTGCTGTATTAATTCCGACTTGCATTGTAACATCGTAGACGATTCCCCCCCCCTTTCTTAGAACCAGTGCCGTTACTATGCTATTGTCGTACTCCAGAACAGAGCTCCTTGGCTTGCGAGAGTTTCCCCTCTCGCAGGTCTGGCCCCCTCATCTAACACGGGCCCACCTCGAGGATGGATTGATAGATCCTGAGAGGTGGGCGAGGCGCAAACTAAGGGGGTTTTTATGCAAATTTTTAATTCGGTTTTTAAGGGGTCCTGGGGTGGGGGGAGGGTTTATGCAGTCAGAGGGGGGTCAGGTTATAGGGCCGGCTGGCGGAAGTGGGATAAAGGAGGAGTCCATTAGGGAGGGGGGATCAGGGGTCGTCTCTGTTGAGGGCCGTCCCATTCGGTTGGTCTTAGGGAGGGGCAGGGGCGGTGGGAGACAGGATGTCCATCATGGGTTGGGGGCTCGTGGTCGCTGGTTACGAGTGATCGCTTGCCCCAACCCCCTGTGCTCCACTCGTAGGCTAGGCAGTCAGGGATTACAGAGCCGGGGCCCTAGGTTGATGTTCTGCAACGCCAGGTCCGTGGTGAACAAAGCTCCCCTCATAAATGACCTTGTGTCAGAGGGGGACCCGGACCTGGTGGGAATTACGGAGACCTGGTTGGGCCCCGAGGGGGGTCTACCCCTCGTGGAAATGTGCCCACCAGGTTACCGTGCATTTCATCAACCTAGGGCCCTAGGCAGGGGTGGGGGGGTGGCGGTTATCGTTAAGGAAAGTCTGGAGCCGAAGGAGACCACTGTGCCTCAGACGACCGGCTGTGAGTCCCTCTTCGTGAAGTGGGGCCTAGGGAGGCAGTTGGGCTTGCTGGTTGTATACCTGGCTCCCCGCTATGTAACAGCAGCCCTGCCCGAGCTACTCGAGGTGATCGCCGCGATGGCGGTGGAGACCCCCAGACTTATTGTCATGGGGGACTTTAACCTGCCATCGGCGGGCGAGACATCCGAGGCAGCTCGGGAGTTCATGGCTTCCATGACGGCCATGGACCTGACCCAAGTAGTTCAGGGCCCCACGCACGAGGGAGGACACACGCTGGATCTGATTTTTGTCTCTGGATACTGGATTAGTGATCTTGGAACAGGGGATTTAGTCATCTTACCCTTGTCATGGACAGATCACTCTCTCCTTCGGATAGACTTTCCAACCGTCACACCCCACCGCGGGGAGGCGGAACCGGAGACACCGAGTTGGTTCCGCCCCAGGCGCCTGATGGACCCGGAAAGGTTCCAGAGGGAGCTTGGGCCAGTACCTGTGTCCCTGTCCCACGGCTCGACTGAGGATCTAGTGGCCGCATGGTATAGTGCGGCCACGGGGGCCTTGGACCGAGTCGCGCCCTTGCGGCCTCTCATGCGGCGTCGAGTCACCCAGGCTCCTTGGTTTACCGAGGAGCTTCGGGAGATGAAACGCTGTAAGAGACGCCTAGAGAGTAGGTGGAGATCTTCTCGATCCGAATCTGACCGAACACTAGTGAGAGACCATATTAGGACTTATTTAGTGGCGCTAAGAGTGGCCAAACGTGAGTATTGTGCCACCCTTATCGCGTCCGCGGAAAACCGCCCTGCCGCCCAGTTTGGGGTGACCCGCTCCCTCTTGCATTTGAGGCCGCGGGAAGCCCCTCTGCAGGGTCGAGCAGAGGAATTTGGAGTTTTTCTGCAGGACAAAATTACTCAGATTCGGCACGAGCTGCCCTCCACTAGTGATCCAGTCGAGGTGCCCGGTGCTGGTCTTGAGATAACATCTTGGGAGGAGTTTGACTTTGTTACTACCGAGGATATGGACAGGTTGCGGAGGAACCTTAGAGCCACCACATGTTTATTGGACCCGTGCCCCTCCTGGCTTGTACTGGCATCCTGGGAGGTGACACGAGGCTGGCTCCAGGGTATTGTGAATTCATCTCTGAGTGAGGGGTCCTTGCCCACCGTCTTGAAAGAGGCGGTGGTGAGGCCCCTCCTCAAGAAGCCATCCCTGGACCCAGCTTTATTAGAGAACTATCGTCCCGTCTCCAACCTTCACTTTTTAGTGAAGGTTGTTGAGAGTGTGGTGGCTCAACAGTTTCCCCGACATCTGGAGGAAGTTGATTATCTAGACCCGCGCCAGTCCGGCTTCCGGCCCGGTCACAGTACCGAGACGGCATTGGTCGCGTTGGTGGATGATCTCTGGAGGGCACGGGATAGAGGTTGTTCCTCTATCCTTGTCCTATTAGATCTCTCAGCGGCTTTTGATACCATCGACCATGGTATCTTATTGCACCGATTGGGGGGGTTGGGGCTGAGAGGCACCGTTTTACGGTGGTTCTCATCCTACCTCTCTGGTCGGTCGCAATGGGTGTTGGCAGGAGGGCAGAAGTCGTCCCCGAGGCCCCTCACATGTGTGGTTCCTCAGGGGTCGGTCCTCTCGCCACTCCTGTTCAACACCTACATGAAGCCGCTGGGTGAGATCATCCGTGGTTTTGGGGGTGGAATACCATCTGTACGCTGATGACACTCAGTTGTACATATCCACCCCAAACCACCCCAACGATGCCGTCGAGGTGCTGTCCCGGTGTCTGGAGGCCGTACGGATCTGGATGGGTAGTAACAAACTCAAGCTCAACCCGGCCAAGACCGAGTGGCTGTGGTTTCCGGCACCCCGGTTCAGCCAGATAAGTCCAACACTGGCCATTGGGGGCGAACAACTGGCCCCCGTGGAGAGGGCGCGCAACTTGGGCGTCCTCCTGGATTCCCGGCTGTCCATGGAGGACCATGTGGCGGCCGTGGCCAGGGGGGCATTCTATCAGGTACGCCTGATACGCCAGTTGCGCCCCTTACTGGACCGGGGAGCCCTTCGCACAGTCACTCAAGCGCTCGTGACATCCCGGCTGGATTACTGTAACGCTCTCTACATGGGGCTCCCCTTGAGGTGCACTCGAAGGCTACAGTTAGTACAGAATGCGGCCGCGCGGGTGATTATGGGTGCCACAAGGCAAACCCACGTAACACCTCTCCTGCGCGAGCTGCACTGGCTGCCTGTGGCCTTTCGAGTGCGCTTCAAGGTGCTGATGACCATCTTTAAATCGCTCCATGGCTCGGGGCCTAGCTATATACGAGACCGCCTCCTGCCCCATACATCCCTTCGTCCGATCCGCTCCCACAGAGAGGGTCTTCTTCGGGTGCCGTCGACGGGGCAATGCCGGTTGGCGACACCCAGGGGAAGGGCCTTCTCTGTGGCGGGCCCGGCCCTCTGGAACGACCTACCCCCCGACCTCCGTACTATCTCGGACCTCCGCCTCTTCCGCCAACGTCTTAAGACGTATTTATTCCAACAAGCCGGCCTAGGATAGCCCCCATTTCTGACTTTTTAAGAAAATAATTTATAATTGGCAAGGGTTTTAATATTGGGTTTTAGCACGGGTTTATTAATTTAATACATTTTAATAGATATTTATTGTATTTTGTGTTCTTAAATAATGCCTGTGCGCCGCCCTGGGTCCTAACAAGGAGAAGGGCGGGGTATAAATTTAATAAATTTAATTTAATTTAATCTTCTCTCTAGGCATCTCTTGCGGCGTTTCATCACCCTCAGCTCCTCGGTAAACCAGGGAGCCATGGTGACTCGCCGCCGCAAGAGAGGCCGCAAGGGCGCGACCCGATCCAAGGCTCCCGTGGCCGCAATATTCCATGCAACCACAAGGTCCTCGATCGGGGCGCGGGTCGGGGGTACAGGAAATGGCCCAAGCGCCGTCTGGAACCCATCCGGGTCCATCAGGTGCCTGGGGAGGAACCAAATTGGAGACCCGGGTTCCGCCTCCCCGCGGAGGGGTGTGGCGGTTGGAAAGTCGAGCCGGAGAAGTGAGTGGTCTGACCATGACAAGGGCGTGATGACTATGTCCCCTAAACCCAGATCACTCTTCCACTGGCCGGAGACAAAGATGAGATCCGGTGTATGTCCACCCTCATGAGTGGGGCCTTGAATTACTTGGGTCAGGTCCATGGCCGTCATGGAAGCGATGAACTCCCGAGCTGCCTCGGATGATTCGCCCACCGATGGCAGATTAAAGTCCCCCATGACTAAAAGTCTGGGGGTCTCCACTGCCACCATAGCGATCACCTCCAGGAGCTCGGGCAGGGCTGCTGCTACATAGCGGGGAGCCAGGTATATAACCAGCACGCCCAACTGCCTCCCTAGGCCCCACTTCACGCAGAGGGACTCACAACCGGTAGTCTGTGGCACAGTGGTCTCTCTCGGCTCAAGACTTTCCTTTACAATAACCGCTACCCCACCGCCCCTGCCAAGGGCCCGAGGCTGATGAAAAGCACGGTAGCCTGGTGGGCACATTTTGACGAGGGGGAGTCCACCCTCGTGGCCCAACCAGGTTTCCGCTATTCCTGCCAGGTCCGGCCCCTCCTCTGACACAAGGTCATGTACGAGGGGGGCTTTGTTGACCACGGACCTGGCATTGCAAAACATCAGCCTCAAGCCCTGGCTCTGTACTTCCCGACCACCTAGCAAGCGGGGGTTGTGGCACTTCACCGTATGTAACCAACGGTTCTGTGCCCTCAACCGGGAGGATAGAGATTGTCTCCCCTCGGACCTGCGTCTCCCCACGACCATCTGGATGGAATTGCCCTCTAACGGGATGACTCGTGTTTCCCCCCTACTCACGGCTCCCTCCGCTACCCTCCGTCGTCTGCTGGCCTGGCCCTCTCTCTCCATCTCCATCTCTATGCATCTATACCCTCCCCCCTCCCTCATACCCCCTAAAACAGACAATAACCTAACAACTAAAAAACCCCTTAGACCACGCTTAGTAGCTCTATTTCACATCTGCTGAGCCCTCCTAGCAGCTGGAATGAGCTGACCTTGTCTGGGCTGAGAAAGTAATCAGAAGTGGCCCTGATTAGCATGTAGGCAAAAGACCAACAGGGAATATTGGGGCAATAGATTAAGGGTGGTATTCAGCAGGTTCTGACCAGTTCTGGAGAACCAGTAGCAGAAATTTTGATTAGTTCAGAGAACCGGTAAATACCACCTCTGGCTGCCCCCACTCTACCTCCTGAGTCCCAGCTGATTGGGAGGGAATGGAGATTTTACAGTAGAATGGAGATTTTACAGTATCCTTCACCTGCCACACCCACCAAGCCATGCCTGCCACGCCACGCCCAGCACGCCATGCCCACAGAATCGGTAGTAAAAAAAGTTTGAATCCCATGATCAGAAGTTGGAAAAAAAATCATAGAAGAAAGTAGTTGTAACTTATTTCTGTGTTAGTGCCAAGAGGGCACTGTAGGGCTATGTCCATGAAACCTCTGGGAGCCAACCTCATCGTGAGGGAGACATGACTGATAGGCAGATTAGAGCCCCAAATATTTCAGGTCAGCAATTATCTATTGATCTCCAGACCATTTAAGACATATTTTAAATGTATAAATGTTGGTATTACTTACTTTAAATAATTTGTGAACATCTAATATAATTATTAGGATGTGAAGGGCTTCTCTTTCCACTTAATGCTTCAGACATAACGATTATATTAGATATTAATGGGAAGTTGCTTCCAGATAATTATCATAGTCAGCCAGCAAAACTGAAGAATATATGTAACCATGCTCTCTGCTCCTCTGCAGGGCATCCCGGAGAATTGTCCCAGGTCAGTGAATAGCTCATCTCTGAGCTACTTAAAAATATAATCTGTTTCTTACTGAGATCTTGCGGGCACATTCTATTTTAGTTTATTCACATTTCATTGGCACACAGACTTATTAAGCACACATGCACCTGCATGCATAAACCCCACCCTTCTTCTGGGTTCCTTACTGTTGGCTGATACTTTAATATTTTATTTTCTGTAAATTGGAGGTATTTATCATGTTCAGCAGGTCATGTATGGATCCTAGACAAAGCCTTGGAGACAGCACTTTGAAATTTCTGCCACAATTATGATAGTTGCAGGAGACAAGGCAGCTCAAACTATTTCTAATTCTAGTTTACATTTCAGATCAAAAACTCACTTCAAAATATAACTGAAACTTTGTAATTCAATGGTATTTGATGATATGATGATGATGATGATGTGTATGTCTGAGAGAGAGAGAGGTGTAATATATTTTTTTTAAATCAATACATTGTCACATTGACTTTACAGTTTAGGTTGAGAAAACTTGTATTAAATAAAATGGATTTTTTTATATAGTTGCTTCTTAGAGAAACATGCAATAGTTGTCCTCAATAGAACAGCAAGGTGCAAAACAATCGTGTTTGATTTAGGAATAATTTGGAATTCATTTTTACTGACTTATGAGTGAAGAAATAATTTAGAATAAGTGGAATTAAACTCTCTTGCACTATTTCAGAGGTCCTAATTAAATTGTAAGGACTGATAGCAGATGTTTCTCATTAACTTCACCTTTTATTAGTTGCTCAAATACTGAAAGAGTTCCTTGTTCATTCTGTTTTCTCACTACTAATGGCAACAATATTAATATTACAAATGATAAAATATATTATGGTAACATCATCAGCTTCTTGTTCATCACAAATGCTCACTATGACCCAAATAAATGTGATAACCAAACAGAATCAATAAACGGTTATCATTTTTGTTGGCATAATTTTAGGTTGAGCTATATTCCTGTTTAGACACCTGGATAATGTGCACCAGCTCTTGGGGGCTGATTGCAGTCCCAGTCCTCCAGTGGTGTGGGTGGCTCTGCTTAATTATGATTTGAATTTCCAATCATGCACCAGAGGAACAAAATAAAAGCATTATGGGAAATTAGAAGGGTAGTTAGATTCCTTAGTTATCTTATGGCGGCGCGCTTAGGCGCAGCGGCTTTGAGCTCCTGGTGTCACAGCAGACTTTTCCATCAAAAACTCGCTTTGAACCTACTGTGAATTATTGAGAAACAAACATATCAACTGGTTGTGACACATCAGTTAAAGAAAGAAAGGATTACTCGGATTTTTTTAGGACAAGTAAGAAAAACAAGTTTCAGGCAGAGAAAACCTCAAGATGACGCCTAGATCTGGGTAGTGGAGAATTTTTTAAAACCTAGGTTGTATCATAAACAAAGCCTTGATGAAACAATGATCGCAGATTCTTCACGAAGTTTATGTTCTGTAACGGTGGCACCATCATTATCTCTTGGGAATATACAAGGGCAACTGCAAGAATTGAAATGAAGAAGCGGAGAGCACCACCCCTACCAGTTATTCCATCCTTTTCTATTGGGAAAGCTGAGAGAGAAGAAAAAATGCCAAGTGCGATTCCTCAAAGTTCATTGCAACAAGAAACAAAAAAGAAAAAGAGACGTGCTCCTCTTCCACCAACTCCTAAAATGCCAAACAGATTTGAAGAAATGGATAATAAAAGACAAAGTTGATCCTTTTCAACTGTCATTTGTCGGCCATTTTATTTCAACTGTCATTTGTTGGCCTTTTCATTTGCCTGGAGAGAGATTCCTATTGTGGCTGTCACTGCTTTCTGTATTCCACCTGGCACTCAAACCAATTTCATTGTAATTTTATTATTACAATGACAATAAAGATTATTATTATTATTATTATTATTATTATTATTATTATTATTATTATTATTATTATTATTATTATTATTATTATTATTATTATTATTATTATTATTATTAAAAGGATAGGCAGCAGTTGTCCTCAGTATAACAGCAAGGTGCAAAACTATCATGAGCTCAAATTCAGAACCATTTTTTACTGCCTTATAAATTCAGAAATGCTCAGTCAAAAGTAAACAGAATTAAAAGCAACCTTCATATATGGACACATTTCTCTAAAATAAGCCCTTGTTGCTGATGACAACACGAAGATTATAACTCCTTGAGTGATGTGGAGGTTATCCATATAGGATGGAGTAATTTGAACTCTACTAGTGACGGTTTCTGGGAGAAATGAGGAAATAAATTTGTGTTTAAGAGGCTTCTTTTGAATTGCAGGGAGGCACTTCAAGAAAATGGCTGTTCATGCAGTTTATGCAAGGAGAGTCTTACTGCACTGGCATTGTCTTTCAGCTATGACTAATAAGATAAGGCTAATTAGATATGGCTAATGAATGAAACAGAAAGGAAAATAGCAGCCTTCTCAGCTGTTTCTGGAGCCTGGGACACCATAGTCGGTGATGTTGATGGTAGCCAGTCCTAACATGCTTAGCCTTCGGCAATATTCTGGAAGAGATTAATACAGTGGTGGGTTTCTGCAGGCTCGCACCTACTCGCAAGAGCCGGATGGTGAAATTTAGAGAACCGGTGAGAGGGGGTTCCACCGGCGGACCCAGAAGTAAGTCTGGCCTGCTGCTGCCAGTAACCCAATGGGAAGGAAAGGAAAGGAAGGCAGAAAGTAAGAAAGGGAAGGAAAGGAAAGGAAAGGAAGGAAGGAAGGAAGGAAAGAAAGAAAGAAAGAAAGAAAGAAAGAAAGAAAGAAAGAAAGAAAGAAAGAAAGAAAGAAAGAAAGAAAGGAAAGAAAGAAAGAATTTATCATCACAATTGAGCCCAAATTTTTGGTTGCTAAGCAAGAGCGTTGTTAAATGAGTTTCACCACATTTTACAAGTTGGCCACTCCCACCCTGTCACATGACTGCAAAGCCACACCCACAAAATAGGCCACATCTAGAGAGTAGGTTCTAAAAAAATTTGAAACCCACCACTGGATTAATAGTGGTAAGACAAAAGAAAAGCAAACTGTGCATCTCATCTTGAGTAAATTGAAAGATCACAGAAAAAAAAGGTGATTTAGACAATGGTAGAGTAACATTCAAGCAATTAACAGGTGGGTATTATGACAATAGAACTGGCAGGAAGTCTTGGTGATAGCTAGGTTTAATTAAGGAACATATAGGCCAGCGATGGTGAACCTTTTTTGGCTCACGTGCCATAAGCGGGGGAGGGAGTGCAGTGGGGGTTATGCGCAGGCGTGCCACACCCATAATGCAATGTAGAAATCCCCAGCGTGCATGCATGCATAACAGGCGCTTCCCCACTTTTTGCATGCTTTTTTCACCCTCCCCAGGCTCCTGAGGCTTTATAGGAGCTTGCGGAGGGCGAAAACAGCCTCCCTCCCCACCCCGAGGCCCTCCGGAGGCTTCAGGAGCTTCCCCGAAGCCTCTGGAGTGCAAAAAAATGGCCCTACAGGCAAACCGGAAGTGATTTCCAGCTTGCTTGTAGGGTCGCTTTTAGTCCTCCAGAGCCTTCAGGGAAGCCTCCTGAAAATCCCTGAAGGCTCCGGAGGGCTTAAACCGGCAAGCAAACTGGAAGTCCATTCCCGAATTTCCAGTTTGCCTGTAGGGCTGGTTTTAAAAAAGGCTGAACTCAGCTGGCCAGTGCACGCATGCGGGCTGGCCAGCTGATAGGGCAATGCCACACGTGCCCTAACAAATGGCTCCGCGTGCCACCTGTGACACACGTGGCATAGGTTCGCCATCCTGGATATAGGCTATCACTATTTATAGTGATTTGGGGTTTTTTTCTGACTTATTTATTGAATAGTAAAATAAGATACAGCAAAAGAAAGAAAAAAAGGAAAAATTACTGGGATAAATGGAGGAGCAAAGTGACCTCACAAAATAAATTATTTATTACAAAGCAAATAATTGCTGTATCTATATTTTTTATCTATGCCAAAGAGTTGACAGTGCAGAGGCTTGCACAAATTAGCCAGTGTTGTTTGATATAAAATTCTGAAAGAGAATGGGCAGAATAAGCAAATTTTTCTTTGGCCATGAAGCCTTGGGAAATGCAATGCCTATCAGATAGGGAAAAATTCAGGATGAACTAAGAGTATTACCATAAATGCAGTAACAGACTTTGCATCCAGACGAAGAGTGAGCGATCGCCTCCAGCCAATTACATCTACCCATCCCAGTAGGTCTGCGAGAAGAGATATGCTATGGGTCCCGTCTGCAAAAGAGTTACATCTAGCTGGACCTCAGAGATGAGGCAATTTTTTTAAAAAAGTAGGTCGGTAGATAGAGGGATAGAGAGGGAGAGAAAGAGAGAAATACAGTAGGTAGGTAGGGAGAGAGAGAGAGTAGTTAGGTAGGTAGGTAGGTAGGTAGGTAGATAAAGGGAGAGAGAGAGAGTAGGTAGGTAGGTATATAGGTAGATAGAGGGGGGGAGAGATATACAGTAGATAGGTAGGGGGGGGAGAGAGTGTAGATAGGTAGGTAGGTAGAGGGAGAGAGAGAGAGAAACAGAGAGAGAGACAAATACAGTAGATAGATGGAGGGGAGAATAGGTAGGTAAATAGGTAGATAGAGGGGGGAGATAAATACAGTAGATAGGTAGAGAGAGAGAGAGTGTAGATAGGTAAGTAGGTAGAGGGATAGAGAGAGAAATAGAGAGAGAGAAAGAAAAATACAGTAGATAGGGAGGGAGGGGGAGAGTAGGTAGATAGGTAGGTAGATAGGTAGGTAGGTAGGTAAGTATATGTTTCTAGGTGTATTTACCATGTGCTGGAGAAGGAAATCGCTGTAGCACCTAAGGCTTTGTTTCTGCAGGCACAGCACTTGATCAATGTAATTCTCATCAGCCACTCTAATTAAACAGCTTTCCAAAAGGGAAAAAAACACCTTGTTGCACTCTGGAAACCTCCCCAAAACGGCCCGTTTTTCACAAAAATGGGCCATTTTTCTTCAAATAAAAATCATGATTAGCCTTGGGGGGGGGCTTGCAGAGTGCTCCGGGGGGAGGGGACGAGCAAAAAATGGACTGTTTTTCGCAAAAACGGGCCATTTTATGGCCAAAAAAATTGCATGCATAGCCTTATGGAGGCTTATAGAATGCTGCTGGGGGCTGGGGGGGGGAAAATGGCCCGTTCTAGGCTCATTTCTGCCCTCCCCAGCCCCCAGGAGCTCTCTGGAAGCCTCCATAAGGCTATGCACAGCCATTTTGGTGAAGGGGGTGGGGTTTCAGGAGGCAAAAAAATGCTGTATTCGATGTATAAGACGCACCCAGATTTTCAGCCACTTTTTAGAGGAAAAAAGGTGCGTCTTATATTCCTTAAAATACAGTATCTCATTTTCCTGATATAAAAAAAAATGATCATCAACTTTTAAAAAGTTTTTTAAAGTTTCTCAGAGAATTTCTATGTTACTTGGGATAGTATACAAAATTACTAGACCTGTAAGATTTTTCTTCCTTTACTATAAAAGTAGTGGCAGGCATTCTCAGAGCTGTCATTCCAGCTCTTCTTGGATTCATTTTGGGAATCATACAATGTTGAGTAATTTTGTTTATTTCAGGAGATACTGCTAACATTGCTATGCAAAGAAAAGAGCACTTCATATATTTTCAGAAAACCCCACTCCTACCCCTAAATAGAACAGGATATGCAGTGCTTGAATATTTCAGTAAAAATCCTAACATGGATGTGAAGGGATGGAAATCTGCCAATTCAATTGGAAGAAGTGAATTAATTTACACCAATTCACACATTTCTAAATATAAGACAAATAAACCTATATCCGCCATCTGGATTTTCACACATTCTCCATCCATTTTGCAATTAATATAAAAGTCGACCCATTTATTTGTTGCCTCAAATTCTTGAAACCCTCCATATAAACACATACACGCCTACAATATAAAAATACCTTTTTAAAGTATAAAATAGAGAATGCTCTATGGGTATCTATAACATTTACAGTGTATCTCATGTTATTCCTTTCATGACCATTGTATATAAAGCATATATGGGGCTCCCCTTGAGGTGCACCCGGAGACTTCAGATGGTTCAGAATGCAGCCGCGCGGGCAATCTTGGGTACCTCCAGATTTGCCCACATAACTCCACTTCTGCGCGAGCTGCACTGGCTGCCTGTCGTCTTCCGGGTGCGCTTCAAGGTATTAGTCATCATTTTTAAAGCGCTCCATGGCTCGGGACCTAGCTATCTGCGGGATCGGATCCTGCCGCATACATCCTCACGGCCGATTCGCTCCCACAGAGAGGGACTTTTCCGGGTGCCGTCCACTAGACTCTGTCAGCGGGCGACGCCCAGGGGAAGGGCTCTCTCTGTGGCGGGCCCAGCCCTCTGGAACGACCTTCCCCCCGACATCAGAACAACCACGGACTTCCGCTCCTTCCGTCTGAAATTAAAAACTCATCTTTTCCGTTTGGCTGGCCTTGGTTAGCCTCTCTCTACAGGGTTTAGCTGTTTTTAACTGGGTATTTTAGTAGATTAAGGGGATTTTAGCACAGGCTCATATTTAATTTTTTCTTAATTGTATGTGTATATTGTATTGTGGTTTTAGTTTCCCTGTGCACCGCTCCGAGTCCCTATGGGGAGAGGAGCGGTCTAAAAATTAAATTATTATTATTATTTATTATATAAGATTTATTCCTGTCCTGAAAAGAAAGCTATAGATTATTCCAGTTATGTGAGAAGCTTCCATATTACTAGCAGCTGCCTCTTGCTTTGTTGATGATTTTTTAAAAAAATGGAATTCCACTCTGATGGATTCACGATGACATGTGGTCATTTCACCTCCATTTTATTATCACAATAATTCTCCAGTTTTGGAAAGACTGAAATATAGTGGCTGGCCAAATCCATGCTCTGGTCTGAAATTTCTTTCTAGAGACTGAAATGCTCATAGCTCTTCAACTGCCTGGGTAATTCTGAATCATGGCCCAATGGAAAAAGGTAGAATTGACAACATAATATAGAAGTTTCTCCATTAGGGGGTCATCAAATATAATTTAGGCAGGATTAATAAGGTATGATCTATTATGCTAATATGACAAGAGAAAATGTAATACACTGTGAGATGCTCAACATGAATTATACACTGTTCGTTTAGAAATTAGTCTAAGCTATGAAGTCAGTGGAAATACTCATTGACCTCTCTGGGAGTCTAGATAATATGAGAGATATATCAAAGGTTATACTATGCAAGCAGAGGTTGTAAAATATTGCTTTCAAATTAGTGGAACAGAATCAGGAAGTCTAGCTAAATGTAATCTGCAATCAATACAAAATTGATTTTCAATTTCCAATAGGACATTGAAAAAGGGTATTATAACATGTCTGTTGCACATTGTTGTAAATCCTCATTTTTTTCAATCATTCATCAATCAATGATGGCTAGGAATGATTACTAGGAATCAAGGTTATCCTATTATTTGCAAGCTGGATCACTAAATAATGAGCTTGGGTTTTAGCCTATATGTGAGCTTCTTACTGTGATATCAGTGGAGTGAAAATAGCTGTGTGTGGGGGGGGGGGCAGATAATGCAGTTATCCAGATGTTCTGCAACTAGTCTTACACCTTTGTAAATTACTCCTTTGTAATTTCCAGCAAATACGTGATGGATGTTGAACAACATTAAGATATTTGAAGAATATAAACTGGCCTATCTTGGGTCTATATATTTTTTTCTGAATTAACCAGTGGTAGGATTTAGCCAGTTCAGACTGGTTTGGGTGAACTGGTAGCTTTGTATTTTTGTATTTGTATTTGTATTTATTAAATTTATATACTGCACCTTCTCCCTACTGGGACTCAGGGTGGTGTACAGGCAGGTAAAAAATCGATAATATAAAACATAAAATACATTAAAAATACATTAAATAGTTGGCCTGTCCTAAAACCCCTACTAAAACCCCTGCTAAAACAAATTAAAAACTACGCCAGGCCGGCCGCACGAAATAAATAGGTCTTCAAGGCCTGACAGAAGAGGCGTAGGTCGGTGATTGTCCGTAGATCAGGGGGTAGGTCATTCCAGAGGGCAGGGGCTGCCACAGAGACGGCTCTTCCCCTGGGGGTTGCCAGCCGACATTGTTTAGCTGACGGTACCCTGAGGAGGCCTTCTCTGTGGGAGCAAACTGGTTGGTGGGAGGTATTTGGTAGCAGGAGGCGGTCTTGAAGATAACCAGGTCCCTTGCCATGGAGTGCTTTAAAGGTGGTTACTAGTACCTTGAAGCACACCTGGAAAGCCACAGTCAGCCAGAGCAGCTCGCGCAGGAGAGGTGTCACGTGGGAGCATCTAGACGCTCCCAGAATCCCCCGCGCAGCCGCATTCTGAACTAACTGGAGCCTCCGGGTGCACCTCAAGGGGAGCCCCATGTAGAGAGCACTGCAGTAGTCCAGACGGGAGGTGACGAGGGCTTGAGTGGCCATGCGTAAAGCGTCACGATCCAGAAAGGGGCGCAACTGGCATATCAGGTGAACCTGATAAAAAGCCCCCCTGGCCATGGCCGTCATATGGTCTTCTAGAGACAGATGAGAGTCCAGGAGGACACCCAAGTTGCGAGCCCTCTCTGTAGGGGCCAATGACTCGTCCCCAATAGCCAGAGGAACCAACTGGCTATATTGTGATGCCGGAAGCCACAGCCACTCGGTCTTGGACGGGTTGAGTCAGAGCCTTTTTCTCCCCATCCAGATTTGCACGGCCTCCAGACACCGGGACATCACTTCCATGGCATCGTTGGGGTGGTCCGGGGTAAAGATGTACAGCTGAGTATCGTCAGCATACTGGTGGAACTCTACCCCGAAACCACGGATGATCTCACCCAACGGCTTCATACCCCACAAGTGAGGCACCTCGACATCGACTTCTGCCCCCCTGCCAACACAAATTGCGACCGGTTGGAGAGGTAGGAGGAGAACCACTGTAAAACGGTGCCCCCAGCCCCTCCAGCCGGCGCAGCATGATACCATGGCCGATGGTATCAAAAGCCGCTGAGAGATCTAACAGGACCAGGATAGAGGAACAACCCCTATCCCGAGACCTCCAGAGATCATCCACCAACGCGACCAATGCCATCTCTGTGCTGTACCCAGGCCGGAAGCTGGACTGGCGCGAGTCCATATAGACAGTTTCCTCCAGGTGCTGAGGGAGCTGCCGCGCCACCACACTCTCAACAACCTTCGCAAGAAATCGGAGGTTGGAGACAGGATGGTAGTTGGCCAACACAGCCGGGTCCAGGGAGGGCTTCTTGAGGAGGGGCCTCACCACCCCCTCTTTCAATGCGGCCAGCAGAAATCCCTCACTTAAAGAAGCGTTGACAATTCCCTGGAGCCAGCCTCGTGTAACTCCCAGGAGGCCAGTACCAACCAGGAGGGACACAGGTCCAATAAACATGTGGTGGCGTTCAGCCGCCCCAGCATCCTGTCCATGTCCTCAGGATAGAACTCTTCCCAGATAGCAGACTCAAGACCTGCCTCTGTCGGCCCGTCTGAACTAGTCTAATCAGAGGCCAACCCATCCCGGATCTGATCAATTTTATCATGCAGATAACACCCAAATTCCTCCACACGACCCTGCAAGGGGGCATCCCGTGCTCTCTGGTGAAGAAGGGAGCGGGTCACCCTAAACAGGGCGGCAGGGCAGTTATCTGCAGATGCGATAAGAGCAGAGAAATAATTACGGTTTGCCGCTCCTATCGCCACTAGGTAGGTCTTCAAGTGCGACCTTACCAGTGTCAGACTCAGAGCGGGTGGCCCTCCAACCCCTCTCTAGGCATCTCTTCCAATGCTTCATCACCCTCAGCTCCTTGGAAAACCAGGGAGCCAAGGTGGTTTGGCGCCAGGTCAGAGGCCACCAAGGCATGACCCGGTCCAGGACCCCCATGGCCGCACTATTCCAAGCGGCCACTAGGTCCTCAGTCAAGTCATGGGTCAGGGTCTCAGGTATTGGCCCAAGCTCCATCTGGAACCTCTCAGGGTCCATCAGGCGCCTGGGGTGGAACCATCTCACTGCTTCCGGTTCCACCTCCCTGCGGTGGGATGCAGCGGTTGGAAAGCCCAGCCGAAGGAGAGAGTGATCTGACCATGACAGGGGTTCAACGGCTATTTCCCCTAAACCCAGATCACTCAACCACTGGCCAGAGACAAAAACTAAGTCCAGCGTGTGTCCTCCAGTGTGGGATAATCAGCTGGGGACTGAACCATTTTGCTTCAATGATCAGGTGTGCAGCCCGCCCCTGCGCTTTCCTTACCTATATCCTCTCAGCTGATTTGCGTAGCAGAACGGATTGCCACACCTCAGCTGTGTTACTCCCCAGAAGTAACGTGGAAGGTAAGTTTTGTTAAAACTGTGCACGAACGTGGAGCACACAAGCACTGAATTGGTTGTTAGACTGGCAGGATCCCACCACTGGAATTAACCTTGATCAGAATCCTGCTAAACAGCTGAAGCCTAGGTTTCTATTTCTCATTCAAACGCTGTAAAATATTTAATGCAATAAACAACAATAACAATATAAAACCCATAATTATCACAGTGCCCACAGAATTCCTGCTAGAGATTACTCTCCAAATACAATTCATTTAAAATTTCATGAAATTTGGGGGTTCTGACTTGAGAATGATGAAAAATTTGGAGTTTTAGTTGTAATTACTGAAATCTTGGGAGAAGCTGGGCAATTGAGCAAAGTTGCACCATGAAGTTTAGGAGCAACAAAGAAAGTTACCAGAGAAATTTCTAATGTCTTAATTAAACCCTATTGGTTTTTGTGAAGCAAAGCTTTTGCAGCAATATCAAGATATAGCTTGTATCCAGACAGTACTGTTTGTTCTGGCATCATTTTTCTATTGTATATCATCCTCCTGTTCCTTATACATATATTGTATTTTCTTAGCGCAGTGCTTAGGCTGGCCCAGGGTGGACTTGCAAAGCAAACAAAGAATGTACCTTCCAACCATTTTTCAATGGTGTTTTCTAGAGTACAACTTTTTGACTTATATTCTTATATAAGTAACACTATGCATTTAACAAACTTTTTTTGTAAAAAAAATATTAATTTACTGCTCTCTAACAAAGCAACTTTCACTTTACTCCGACTTTTTAGAAATATGAGTGTTTATCTTGCAAACGGAAATTTAGCATCTTAAATTCTGCTCTTAAAATGTATTTTATAATCTCATAATTACATACATTTTTTAAAAAAATCCCAAACTTCCAATTTACTTGGTGAGCAGGTTAAACAGTTTTAAACCAATTCAACATACATATTTGCATATTTTGCATAAATCTAATTCAACATATGACAGTAGCAAAACCCAAATAAATATAGATATAAGAGAAGCTACTTTATGTCAGGCATCAGTACAGGAGGGAGGCGGTTAAAAATTAAGATGATTGTGATGGCAGTGGGATTAAAGCCAATCCTTTCTACATGCAATATCACCTTGCCAAATTTAACACCACATTCCCTCCAATAGCAATGGCATTTAGGGTCAGATGCCCTCTGTAAGTGATTTTCAGAATCAGCATATTGCCCCCAACAATCTGGTTTCTTATTTTCCCAACCTCGGAAGGATGGAAGGCTTGAGTGGGTGAAGATCAAACTCCTGGCAGTGAGCTGAATTAGCCTGCAATACTGCATTCTAATCAATGTGCCACCACAGCTCCTCTATGCTAAGATACCATCATCAATAAATATTAAATGTGTTCTCTATTCATAGCCTAGAAAGATTGCTTAGAATGGTATCTTTGGATTCAGTTATGACTCCTGGTGACTTGATGGAATTTATCATTGTCTTTTCCCAGGATTAATTTCGTTTTATTTCCCAATTAACCAGGTTTGATGCTTCTTAGCTCTTCAAGATCAATGAAGATTATTAAATGCTGTTATATAGTCGCCTCCTGAAATACTTATGTATATTAAATACAAAACAGGCCCTTCTCACAGATACATTGTCTAGAATGACACAACATGGGAGGAAGGAAGGAAGGAAGGAAGGAAGGAAGGAAGGAAGGAAGGAAGGAAGGAAGGAAGGAAGGAAGGAAGGAAGGAAGGAAGGAGGGAGGGAGGGAGGGAGGGAGGGAAGGAAGGAAGGAAGGTTATGCTTACACTGTCTGATTTACACTGTAGACTTCCGGAAATTCAGATTTTTTTTTGTATTACCATTTTGTGTAATCATTTTCAGATAATCCTTGGTTAACAATCACTTGTTCAATGAATTTCAAAGTTACAATGGTGCTGAACAAATAGTATTTATGCCTAGTTCTTGATGTTCTGATTGTCCCAGTAACTTAATGATCACAAACCCTGCTTAATAACAGCAATGGGAACTGCTGGAGTGGTGTTGCAATGAGATGCGGTCACATGGTGTTGCATTTTATGACCGCATTGCTTAGTGATTCCAATCCCACCTACTGTTGTTAACCAAGGACTATCTGTAACCACATAACAATGTTGCTTTGCTATTAGTTGGTGATCTAACTTTATATTGGTCTCCCAAGACTAACCATTTTTCCTGCCCTTTAATTGTAATAGATTGCTTCTCTCCCTATTATCATGCAACAGTTTATGGGGATCTGACCTATGTTTACAAAATAGTCTTTCTGATTCAGGTTTTCCATTTCCTATTTTACTGTTCCCCTCAAACCTATTACAAATATTGAGTTATAAGATCCTGGCTTTGATACCCAATAGAAATTCTTACCCTGATGGTAGAATCATGGAATACACATATGCTTGATTATATATTATATAGAAAGGCAATGGTATGGCTCGCAGTGTAATAATTGCTCTTTTGTGCTTACGTGTGATCCTGAGATAGATATATATATATATATATATATATATATATATATATATATATATATATATATATATATATATATATATATATGCCTGAGATAATTATGTTCCTCTCATTATTCCTCTTGAACATTACACATTCTTCTTGTGACATCCTGTTATTAAACTAAAAGTACACTTGACAGTGTTCAGACAATGCCTTTAATTTACATTGAAAGAGTTCTGGAAAGTAACTAAAAAAAAAACACCAATTTGATGAAAAAGCCTCCATAGAAACAAATTTGTATCAGATGTTGCTTATCTTTTCCTTATAGCAGGACTCCCATTTCTATCTGCTCTGTTTGAAAATGTGAAAAACAATTGTTTTCAGAATGAAAGAAGGTGCAGTACAGCCGTTCTCTTATTTGTCCATCCGTCCATCTGTCTATCCATCCATCCTTCCATCCATCCATCCATCCAATCAATTAATACGGCTACCCATCTCAAACCAGTGACTCTTTCTGTGCTCCGAGAAGCGTGAGTTATAAAATCAGTAATTCCATAACTCACTGATTCCCAAATCTGCATAAATTACCCAAAATTGGATATATGTTGGTGGGTTTTTTGGTTAACATCATATCAGCCCAATACTCATCACAACAGAGACGTTTCAATTGACTTAAAGATTGCCACATATAGTAAATATGCATTTGAAAATTCCCAAAGTATTTTTATTAAGATGAAAATCAATGAAATTACCATTGGTAATTTGTTGAAATGACATACAGATCATTCAGTGATATTGTTTTTATAATACAGGTTAGGCCTTGGGTTAAAAGTATTCACTCAGTGGCCATTCAAAGTTACGAAGGGGCTGAAGGAAGGGACTTACAACTGTTCTTTGAAGTTTGATAAGATGTTCTGGAAACTGGTTTTGAGTAATGAAGGAAAATGTTTAGGAAGCACTGTGGTAGCTGGTGCCTTTATAATGGTTCAAGACAATCCATGTCTTGAACCAGAACACAAATCTATTCACCTTTTACTCAGACACTTCTGGGACTTAAATCCCATCTGTTGTGCCCACCATTCCTCCCTCCCTCCCTCCCCCCCTCTCTCTCTGAGAAATAGATTCTACATGGAGTGTTTTTCTCATGCCCTTCACTGAGCAACTGGAAATTTAAATGTCAAGTGCCTTAATTTGAATTATATCTGGTACTAAGGCAAGTGAATGAGTCCTATCCACTTGCATTTGCTCGGACAGGAATTTTTGGAAGAGGAAGTTGCTATAAACTCATTTAAGCATTTTGGATTTGTTGAATTGAATTGAATTGAATGTTTATTTGTATACGGGTCCATCTCCTCGAAGGGACTCAGGGCGGTGCACAGGGAATATAAAACATAAAAAACATACAACAATATAAATATCTAAAATTAAATTAAATTACAATAACCCTGCACTAAAACCTAAAAACCCTAAAACCCTAAACCCCCTAAAAACCCAATTAAAAATTTAAATGTACAGACTGGAGGTGTGCAGCCTAACGATGCCTAGGATTAAAGTCTTGCCTCTTGTTATCCTATAAGTATCTTGGAAGAGTTTAATCAGATATTACTTATGGAATAGTGTCATGATGACAGGAATGGATTTTTCTATCAGGCAGCAGAACCTCCAGTAAAGATTCAGAGAGGGTAGATTGTAACGATATAGAGGGAAACATTTAGGAGGGGGGAAGCATACTCATGCAGATTAGAACAGGGGTCTGAGATCTCATATCATTATTTCATTTTTTCCTATATTCTTTAAATCTTAGTCAATATGGGAACAATACAGTGGTGGGTTTCTGGAGGCTCGCACCTACTCGCGAGAGCCGGTTGGTGAAATTTAGAGAACCGGTGAGAAGGGGTTCCACCAGCGTACCTGGAAGTAAATCTGGCCCACCGCTGCCAGTGACCCAATGGGAAGGAAAGGAAAGGAAAGGAAAGGAAGGAAAGAAAGAAAGAAAGAAAGAAAGAAAGAAAGAAAGAAAGAAAGAAAGAAAGAAAGAAAGAAAGAAAGAAAGAAAGAAAGAAAGAAACAGAATTTATCATCACAATTGAGTCCAAAATTTTGGTTGCTAAGCAAGAGCGTTGTTAAATGACTTTCACCACATTTTAAAAGGTGGCCACTCCCACCCTGTCATATGACTGCCAAGCCACGCCCACAAAATAGGCCACACCTACAGAGTAGGTTCTAAAAAATTTGAAACCCACCACTGGAGCAATAGTAATGCTCTGACCTGGCCCTCAAACACAATAAGCCCCTTGTAGTTAATGAAACATTCCCTTTATTAGGAGTGCCAGCAGCCACTCCCTCACAGCAGGCTATGAAGTCTCTAACTCCTGTGACGCTCCAGGAGTCAGTCTCTCTCTCTCCCCGCACACTTGCAAAGAAAGCCGTGAAGGGTGCACTTGCTTTCTTCCAGCAGCAGAGGCGCACGTGTGTGTGCGCGCGCACACACACACACACACACACACACACACACACACTCAGAAGGTGCTGCAGTTTCCAAGAAGAATGATAATTTCCAGACAGCATTCTGAAGTGCAGGCTATCCATGGCTGACTGGCAGGGAGATGAATAGTTGTCTGCCATACCTATTCATCTCTGCCCCCATGCTTTTTACCCACAGACCTAGGGAGGGATTCGCTAGCAGCGGTGGCTCTTCCATCCCAAGGACCAGCCCATACATTTCTACTGCTCTCCTCTGTCTTCTGCGCATGTGCCCATCAGACACTGGACCCAGCTGTTCCTCCTCTTCCTCATTAGCCACCTCCACACCTGGGAACGGTTGACTCTCCATCTGAGGACTGATGGATGGCCCAGGCTCTGCCTCTCTCTCTATATCTGGCAGTTCTATTCCCTCTTCCCCGTCGGAAGTCTCAGATTGCCTTGATGCTGACCCTGACACTCACACTGCCTCCTCATCTGATTTGGCTGCCAAAGGGTCTGGCAGCCCATAGGCTACAACAAGCAATAGCAGACTTATATACCACTTCACAGTGCTTTATAGCCCTCTTTAAGCAGTTTACAGAGTTGACATATTGCCCCCAATAATCTGGGTTCTCATTTTACCAACATCAGAAGGATGGAAGCAGTGGTGGGATTCAACCAGTTTGCACCACTTTGGCCGAACTGGTTGTTAAATTGCTAGCTGGCTCTGCCCTGCCCCTTCCAGGAGTCACCATGCACCTGTTTTGGAGACCAAGTGCTGCCTGTCAAACCCCTTAGCCATGCCCACCATGGCCATGCCCACCCAGCTGGTCATTAGGGCAGATAACTGGTTGTTAAATTATTTGAATTCCACCACTGATGGAAGGCTGA
The DNA here is from genome assembly GCA_039707465.1 of Rhabdophis nuchalis. Lineage (NCBI taxonomy): Eukaryota > Metazoa > Chordata > Lepidosauria > Squamata > Natricidae > Rhabdophis > Rhabdophis nuchalis. The sequence continues at coordinate 98,033,881 of CM077644.1, forward strand.
GTCAATCTTGAGCCTGGTGAGATTCGAAGTGCCAAATTGCAATCAGCCGGCAGTCAACAGAAGTAGCCTGCAGTACTGTATTCTCATCACTGTGCCACCACAGCATTTCAACAAGAAGAGTATTTAATGAGGATCATTCCAAAGGTTGGGAACATTGTTCTCAAAATCTCTTTCCATTGGCAAACATTTTTAATAGGAACTGATATCCAGACATTAGATTGTTGATACTTGTTCTATAGAATTGCAATCCCCATTTTAAATGTTTGTGTGAATAGACCATCCAGGTAAGTGACTGCTTACCTTAGTATGATTTCTGATGTCATATCAGGAGTTACACTAGCTATATTTTGATTTTCTAAGCTGCTATGATATTTAAACTGTATCATGGGTAGTGGGGTTGACCACACTAGTTAAATTACTTCTATGGAACCCTAAGTGTTTTCTGAAATTGGTTGTTTGTTTGCAGATGTTTCATTATCCAACTAGGTCCATTAGTACAAGAACTTCATAGTTTAACCTGGAGCTACATATATTTTCTTCCATTGCATTATTTTTATTGCCTTCCCTATCACTAATCCATGGATTGAAAGGGCAACCATCTATAAGAGGGAGTCAACTGCACTGTGTATAAGCTCCTTGTAGGATCATAAAAATGCATGGCTTGTGACTCATATTATAGCGTCTTTTTAGAATGAGGAGTAGAAAATGGTCAACATATGCACAATTTTTAAAAACGGGATTAATGAATAATAAATAAAACATAGGGATAACATAGCATATGAAAAGCATGTCTATTTATTTGGGGTCATTTTAGTAAAATACTTGGTGGAATACAGAAATTGTTTATCATTGCTAGAGACTTGGTAGAATAGCATAGAGGGCCTTAGAATATTTCAGATGGTATAGCATGCCTATACCTATAGAATGGGGTAAATGATGGTTTTCCTTGTAATGCTCATGGAAAGGTTGGATTTTGAAGAAGCAGGTTAGAAAGAGTATTGATGCTTTGTTGTTGAAGAAAACCCTTAAGAAAACAAATAGTTCATAGAATAAAATAATCTCAGAGTTCTTCCTGGAGGCAAAGATTATGCACATTAGGGAAGGGTTTGTTTTCTGGTGATGATTATAATGCTGGGGAAGAGGGAAGAAAAGAAAAAAGAGGATAGCCAGCAGCAAGTGAAGATGAGTATGCTGTTGGAAGACCTGAAGTTGGGTTAACATCTCCCTGGAAAAGGCCTGTCTATAAGGCTATTAAAGTTGACACCAACCTGATATACTGTAATTTTCTTGGCAACAATGTGGAAGTGGTTCATCACAATAATCTTCTATCTATGTATCTATCTATCTATGTATCTATCTATCTATCTATCTATCTATCTATCTATCTATCTATCTATCTATCTATCTATCCACCATCCATCCATCCATCCATCCATCCATCCATCCATCCATCCATCCATCCATTCCTCTTCCTTTTTTTTAAAATTGACTAGGAAAAATGGATCATAGAATATATCAACTCAGAGTATAGAAATTTGATTAAATAAATAAATAAATAAATAAATAGAGTTTCTATTTGAAGCATAAATGTTCAGGCTCAAAGAGCTACTATATGTATCATGAAAAGTAATGGAGATAGTAGAGAAAAGGATAAAACTAGGATAATCCTCACAACTTTCTCAAAAAATTCTTAGCAAGTGCATACAGTATGTGCTTGGCAGTGTCAAGTACTTTAAAATACTGTGGACGAGCTTTGCAGATGTATTCAAACTCAGTCGATTGCATGCATTCACTTGGTATTTATTCGGATTTTATAGATATTCTGCAAATGAGAATTAAAACTTTTCTGAATAAACATGGACACGGGCAAATGTTCTTTAATATTCACATTTTTAACACTCAGCAGGATATGTCTTTTTTTAAAAGTAGCTGTGTGTCAGTCTCGCTAGTTCCTGCTTCGCTGCCATGGAAACGGGGAGGGTGGGGGGCGTTGGGATGAGTGTGTTCTGCTGGTGGACAATGTTGATCGTTGGTGTTATCTCTTGGTTAACGGCCATGCATTCCAGGATGGTGAAGACCTGCCCACCTGATGTTGGAGATGGAAGCATATTGGACAATGCAAAGGGGGGGGTTTGGGGATTGGGATGGGCTTAAGCTTAATACTTTCTGTTCGCGCCTAAACTATTCACTCTCAGCTTTACTTGGTCTGTACGCTTTTGTTACTTAGTAAAAGGAGCCTTATTCATTTCAAAATAATGTCTAAGTGTGGTCTTTCCTGAGTCAACGAAGAAGCAGGCCTGACATTAAGCTGAGAGTCACAAAAACCCTGACCTGATGTCGGACCCTTCACAAGAGGAGCCTCCGTTGGTGGAGGTCCTGCCTGAACCAATTATGGGAGCTGAAGCATCGCATCCTCCTGTTCAATCTGAAGAGACCAGGTCAGTGATGGACTGCTTGGCTGGCCTAGATCTAAATCTGCCAGCTGAAGATTCAGTCAAACCAAAACGTTGGTCCGAAGGGGTAGGAATGACTGGGGTAAACGTCTCCAGGCGTCGACTTTCCCCAAAGAGGGTCATACCGGAGCTCTTAAGAGAAGAAAGGGAGTTGAAAGAAATGGCTCAGGATTTACTACGCCAGGCAGATGAGAAACGAGAGGCCCTGGAAAAAATCTGGGGGAGGGAGGCGGAACGTAAACAGCCAAAAGGTTCACAGGCAGCTCCTGCCAGGCAAAGCAGGTCTTCACCATCCCCCCCTCCCCAGGCCAGCAGGGAATTGCGGAGAGAGGCAGCTTCTGCCAGGCAAAGCAGGAGTTCAACACCATCCCCCCCTCCCCAGGCCAGCAGGGATTTGCGACATAACCCCCGCCGACTTGCAAAACTGCCTCCCTTGGGTGTAAAATACGACGGAAGTGCCGACAAACTGGCGTTTTTTCTAATTCACGTCGATAATTTCATGCAGTTTTACGCAGCTGATTTGGACGATGAAATCAAAATCAGAATTGTTTCTATGACCTTAGAAGATCAAGCTTCTAAGTGGCTGGTTTCATTGCATAATTGCCGTTCCCCCGCACTGAGGGATTTCGATCGTTTCATGAATGCTCTTAGAAGGCGTTTTGAAGACCCCCGTGTTGAAAGGAAAGCAAAGATGAAACTGAAAACCTTACAGCAGGGGGGCATGTCTGTTCAGGCTTACACGCAGATTTTTCAGGAATTATCAGTGTTTATGGTTGGGTATAGTGAACAAGCTCTAATGGACATTTATGTTGAAGGACTAAATAAGGACATTTATCAAACATGTGTGAACAGATTTCGCCCCGAGTCTTTAAATGAATGGATAGATCTAGCTTCAGATGTTGAATTGGATCAAGCCCACTTGCAGGATCCAGTCCGTTTGGAGAAAAAACCACAGGAAGATGGCCCCAAATCTCACCCCCCTGCGAAGGATGTGCGCTTGCAAAGGGGGGAGGGGAGAACAACCCAGCCTCGCTCAGGCAGCTGTTATCGCTGTGGAAAGGAGGGGCACTGGGCCGACAAATGCAGGTCAAGACCACCTCCACGCCCACCTTCCTCTTCGGACCGGAAGCATCCTAAGACGCCAACAGCGCGCGCTAAACCGGCCATGAGTGGGGTGGAGCCCATCAACCTCTCTGCTGACCAGCCCACCGCTCACCCTGATGACTGGGAGGCGTCTTCGAACTCTTCTGACGACAATCTGGTGAGTCATCGCTCCGGGCCCCTTTATATTAATTTAAAGCTTTTAGCGCCATCTACTGGACGTACATGCAATGTGCAGGCTCTCATTGATTCTGGCTGCTCAAAATGTCTCATAAGCCAAGACATCGTGTCTTCGATGGGTTTTCACCTTAAGACCCTGAAAACTCCCATAGCCTTTTGCCAAATGGATGGTTCTGTAGCTGGGGGAACCCCAGCATCTTTTATCACCGAACCAATTCACGTTTCTATAGGCACGGGCCATACTGAGACCATCAACTTTATTGTAACTGCCATTGCCGATAATGCTGTAATTTTGGGGGTCAATTGGCTTCGTAAATGGAATCCTCTGATAAACTGGAAGGAAGGTTGGGTACGCATACCTTTATCCTTACCTGAACATACCTCTCTACCATCAGAAACTGATCACCCCCCTCCAAATCACCCACCTCCCCTAATTGAATCTGCTGCGCCTTTGTTGGATTTTCCATCACCTGAAGTCATACCAGGCGAAGAGAAAATTCCCAAAGAATATTGGGACCTAAAGGATGCTTTCAGTGAAAGATCTTGTGATTCCCTCCCTCCTCATAGGGCTACTGATTGTTCAATTGATTTCCTCCCTGGGGTTCAATTACCCAAACCTCGCATGTACTCCATGACCCCACGGGAGATGGAGGAATTACGTAAATTCATCGATAAAAACCTTCAAAGGGGTTTCATTGAACCAGCTAGGCCGCGTGTAGCTGCACCAGTTATGTTTAGGGAGAAAAAAGATGGTACCCTAAGATTAATACAAGACTACTCCTATCTAAACACCATTTGTGAACACAATATCTACCCCCTTCCGCTCATGAAGGACATGCTTGCTCACCTGGCTACCGGTAAGATTTTTACTAAACTGGACTTACGTGAGGCCTATTACAGGGTCAGAATCAAAGAGGGGGACAAATGGAAAACAGCTTTTAACTGCCCGCTAGGATGTTTTCAATTTAAAGTCCTCCCTTTCGGTCTTCAAGGTGCCCCTTCGGTATTTATGCAACTGATAAATGAGGTTCTCCACGAGCACCTTTACAAGGGAGTTATTGTTTATATTGATGACATAATGGTTTACTCACAAACACATGACGAGCACATTAAACTGGTGCGCTCCGTATTGAACAAACTGCGTTCCGCTGAACTTTATGCCAAGCTCTCTAAGTGTGAATTTCACCAGGAAAAAATTGACTATTTGGGCTACCGTATCTCTTCTGAGGGAATTGAAATGGATCCTGCTAAAGTCAGGGCAGTGACGGAGTGGGCCCCTCCCCGTACTCGTAAACAACTACAGAGTTTTTTGGGATTTGCAAACTTTTACCGCCAATTTATTCCGTCATTCGCTGACATTGCCTTACCCATTACAAACCTTCTAAAAACGAAAGGAGAAGGCAAGCCTCGTCCAGGATCCCCACTTAAATGGACCATGGAATGTCAAGCCGCTTTCGAGAAGCTTAAACATTTGTTTGCGGCTGAACCTGTTCTTAAACACCCCGATGTAAATTCCCCCTTTGTAATTCAAGCGGATGCCAGTGATGTCGCTGTGGGAGCGGTCCTATTACAACTCAACCAACATGGCCAATTGCAACCCTGTGCCTACACCTCTCGGAAACTCACTACGTCCGAACGTGGTTGGGCGATTTGGGAAAAAGAGGCTTTTGCTGTTCGGTGGGCTCTCATGACTTGGCGTCATTTCCTCGAGGGCGCTCCCCATCCTTTCGAGGTTTGGACGGACCATAAAAACTTGGAAGCTCTTACCTCCTCTCGGAAATTGTCCCCAAGGCAACTTCGCTGGGCTCACTATTTCCATCGTTTCAATTTCAACCTTAAATATATTCCAGGGGGCAAAAATTTCATGGCTGATGCGCTTTCCAGATTGCCACAATATGATGTTTCCAAACTCACTATAGTACAACCCATCATGCCACTCACTTTACCAGCTTCACCAGTATCTACAAAGGGTCTTGCTACAGTCCAAACTACTCCACCTACAGATCTGATTGCTCGTATTAAGGACGAACTACTTACTGATGACTGGTACTCAGCACATTCTGGTGATTGTACTATTAGAGACGATCTTCCCTGGATTGGCTCAAAGATCTATGTACCTGCTACATTGCGTCCTTTTGTCTTGCAACGCGCACACGACTCACGTTTAGCTGGGCATTTCGGTTTCGTTAAGACTGTACATCTTGTCAAAAGACAGTTCTGGTGGCCCTCATTGAAGAAAGATGTTGAATCATATATTGCCAGTTGCCCCATATGTGCGGCTTCCAAACGTGCGCCGGGGAAGCCACAAGGTCTTCTCCAGTCCGTAGCTACGCCGGAGAGACCTTGGAAGGAAATTTCAATGGACTTTATAGTTGACCTTCCCCCCAGTCAGGGCTATACCGTTATCTGGGTCGTTACCGATCTTTTTTCCAAACAAGTTCATTTTGTTCCCTGTACAAAGATTCCTTCTTCCAAATCTCTGGCTCGATTGTTCGTTTCTCATATCTATCGCTTTCATGGCGTCCCGCAACGCATCATCTCTGATAGGGGATCCCAATTTACTTCTCTATTTTGGAAAGAGTTTTTGAGACTGATTGGCTCCGCCCAGAGCTTAAGCTCCGCCTACCACCCTCAGACGAATGGCTCCTGTGAAAGGGTTAATTCCGTTCTAGAACAGTACTTACGTTGCTTTATTAATTTTCAACAAGATGATTGGGCTGATCTTCTCATACATGCCGAGGTGGCGTATAATAACTCTGTTCACTCCAGTACGAATATGACCCCCTTTAAAATCATCTACGGGCAGGACTTTGTACCAATCCCCGAACTGCCTCATGACTCACCGACGGTCCCCTCGTTGGCCGAATGGTCCTCTAGACTATCTTCTGTCTGGCCAGTTCTCCGGGAAACTTTGAACGATGCCCATGATTCGCACAAATTGTACGCTGACAGGAAACGGGCAGTCCCCCCCTCCTACAAAGTTGGTGATCAAGTTTATGTGTCTACCAAAAATTTAGATACCCCCAGAAGTGCAGGAAGCTGGGTCCCAAGTTTGTTGGTCCTTTCACAATAACCAAGATTATCAGCTCTGTGTCGGTCCGTTTGGATCTCCCAAAGACCTACCGGCGATTATATCCTGTATTCCATGTTCACTTGCTGAAACCTGCTCGTACCTCGCATCTCCGCAAACCGTTGCCTGATACACCTGCGCCTACCATGGTGAATGGTCACCAGCATTATGAAGTCCGTGATATTTTGGACTCCAGAATCCGCAGAAATAAGACTCAGTTCCTGGTCATGTGGAAAGATTTTCCCCCTTCTCACAACGAATGGGTGGATAAAGAGCACCTCAAAGCTCCTAAACTGGTACGCCAGTTTTATGCCAAATATCCGCACAAACCTTGATTTTTTTTTCCCTTCTCCTATCTGTTGTTTTGTCTGTCCTTCCTTGTCTTACAGGTGTAGCCTTTCGTGTTCCACTTGCTGTCCCGAGTTTCCCGCTGTTCCTGGAGGAGGTCCGGATGTCAGTCTCGCTAGTTCCTGCTTCGCTGCCATGGAAACGGGGAGGGTGGGGGGCGTTGGGATGAGTGTGTTCTGCTGGTGGACAATGTTGATCGTTGGTGTTATCTCTTGGTTAACGGCCATGCATTCCAGGATGGTGAAGACCTGCCCACCTGATGTTGGAGATGGAAGCATATTGGACAATGCAAAGGGGGGGGTTTGGGGATTGGGATGGGCTTAAGCTTAATACTTTCTGTTCGCGCCTAAACTATTCACTCTCAGCTTTACTTGGTCTGTACGCTTTTGTTACTTAGTAAAAGGAGCCTTATTCATTTCAAAATAATGTCTAAGTGTGGTCTTTCCTGAGTCAACGAAGAAGCAGGCCTGACACTGTGCCTGGATGGTAAAGTTGCCATAATAACTTGATTATTCTAGCATATTTTTGTATCTTTAAGATGGAATTCATGCTCGTACCAGATTTCATTTAGTAGATAAGTTAAAAATACAGAAAATGTAGGGATTCAAATCTACCTAAACACAGTTTGTTTAGTAAGAAATGTTAATACAAAATGTGATTTCTCAAAAGATTAATACATCGAATAATAATAATAAAATGTCAATACCAGTAATCATAGAGCCCTGATTTTAGCAACTTGGACCAGAATGGGCATTCTTATAAGGTATTTGGATGGAGAGCACTTGCCTATAAAGTTACCAAGATTCGGAAGTGACTAAATGGTTAAAACAAAAGTATTTGATTGAGTGTTGACGGAGGGAGGAAAATTAGTACCTGCTGTTGCAATGAGGTTTCTCTTCTTCTTCCTTCTGAAGGCTTCACTCATCCTGATCTGCTGAGGAGAATCCACCTATTCTAAGGACACATCGGCCATGCAGAGGATAGCAGAAATCTCCCCCTTCCTGCCTCCCTGACAGAATTGTTTTGTCAGCAAGCAAGGCTAATTGGATATATCACCCGATGTACAATATATGGAAATTTCCTAAGGCTACTTTATCAAAAATAAGATTGTTGCTGCTGATGTTGTTTTTGTCATCATCTGCAACGTATTTCTCTCTTTCGGATTATTTAGAAAGCCCCATTACATCCTGGGTTTGCAAATGAGCTTTACACTTTATGATAACAAAGGAATGATAAGATAAACAATCACAATTTGTTTTTTCCATTAAGATTGACTTTCCAAGTCTTTTCCCATTGGTTGGTTGGTTCCCCTTGCACATATGTGCTAGTTGTTCCTTACTCTAGGGGGCGGTGCTCATCTCCATTTCAAAGCCGAAGAGCCAGTGCTGTCTCTGTGATCATGTGGCCAGCATGACTAAATGCTTAAGGTGCATGGAACACTGTTACCTTCCCAACAAAGGGGGGTTCCTATTTTTCTACTTGCATTTTTATATGCTTTCGAACTGCTAGGTTGGCAGAAACTGGAATAAGTAATGGGAGCTCACTCTGTTTTGCGGTGCTAGGGATTCGAACTGCTGAACTGCTGACCTTTGTAATCAACAAGCTCAGTGTCTTAGCCAGTTTCTGGTTTTATCTTTATATTCACTTTAAGAATTTTCTCTTTTAGAATATGAATTCTATTCCAATATTTTGTTGTTTTATCACATGTCCACCATAAATGCTAAAAGGTCTCTTATTTACATTTATATGTATTTGGGACTTTGATGTTATGTACAGTAGGTTGACGGCAGCAAGACTAATTTATGCATAAAAATGGAAGGACATTTTGATCCCCATAATGGACAAATGGCTGCAAAAGTTGATGGAGTTAGCAGAAATGGCTAAATTGATTGCTTTGATCAAAGAAAAAAACCATAAGTACTTTTGTTTCTACTTGGAAACCATTTCTGGACTTTGTGCTTGAAGAGAAAAAAAATAAAACTTTGATTTTGGGGTTTTATTGATTTGATAAATTTGTTGTTATAAAAATGACTAGTTTATAAGATTATGGAAAAGTAAAAAGTGGAGGTTTGATGTTACTGTCTTTTTCAACTTCCCCTTCCTCTCCCTTATTTTTCCTACTATTTCCTATTATTTTGTACTTTATATTATAAGCTAATTAAAAACTGGAAAAAAGAGGGATAGACTGGCTTTCCATATCTCCTCATCCACACCCTGAAATTGTACCATATGGGAAAAAAGCTGATTTTACAACAAATTAGAATGGTTGTATTTTGGATAAAGATAAAAGATCTCAGTTGAAGGAACATTATTAATATGTCACTTTCAGAACCAGCTAGTGGTGCTAAAATGGACCCCGTAGTCAAAAACATGCCAGCACACAAAAATGGATATTGGTGGCATCATTATAAATGTTCTCAAAAGTGGCTCAATGGAACTTAACTTGCTTGCAAATACTTAGTATATATTAAAATGACAATTGTTGAACATAGCGTGCAAAATTCATATTCTCCGTAACTGTTACATGTCCATAAGACATGGTTATGTTATTCTGTACAAATTGTGTTGAAAAATAATCATATGATACTGTCACCCCTAATTGCAATATATTTTTTTAATCACTGACAATTAAAAGGAAATGTTTGAATTGCACTGGCCGCCAGCAATTTGTTGTGATAGTCCCTTTCTCATTCTTACTTATTGATTACTCAGAACACTTTGTTATGCTTCTGGCTGCTAAGGCCAGAGTCTAAATCTATTGGGTATTTGTACATGGCTATTTCATCATAGTCAACAGACTGGAACCTCCAGTCGGGATTAGTCTAGACAGGAATGGAGCAGGACACCTATGGATAAATAGCTTCTGATAATTGGTCCTCATTGTCTTGTATACCTATGTCCTTCTGACTATATCTTGTTGAAATGAATATAATTTCAACTGACCTCTGATTATTCACTTAATTATTAGTTACTATATTATCACTGGCACTTAAGAGAGAAGAAAAGGCTTCTTTTCTTCTTGCAGTTAGAGAGGCTGGTATTTCTTGGGAAATAAGCAATGCAATTGTTGTGATCAGTTCCAGCACTGTCCACAAAGAGAGGCAAATTGACAAAAGCAGTATTACCTCATTGAGATGCCGTCTCAACCTCCTCTTTTGTACATGTGTTGTACAAAATGTAGTTGCAGTTTCCACCAAGAAGCCAGAATGAGTAACTATCAGACCCCAGTTAATTGGCAAACCACACAGACTTCAGGAAGGCTTCTTTAATGCTACTCTGGGGATCTTGATATTCAAAACTATGAGATAAAGTTCCCAGACAGACTTACAGTGAGTCAGTTGAGGCAGAGCCTCTTGGAAATGCTTCTTTCTCATAGAGCATCAATTTCTCCTCCTCTCCCCCCCGCCCCCCCCACACATAGTCCCTCCACTTCACCTCTCTTCCAACTATCTGAATTGATTGGACTCTGTAAAATGCAACTGAATGCCTTAAGATTCTTGGAGCAGCACTTACAAGCAGTGTCTGAAAGCAGGAAAGTACAGCTTTGGAGAGCAATATTTTATTAGTTTTGGAGAAAACCATAGAGTGGAACAAGAGACTAATTCTGACTCTTGGGACAAGACACTCTAGAAAGGGTCACGGGTAAGGTGCATTAGTTCAGTTTCAACGTCATCTTCCAGTGAAACAACTGGTCCTTTTTCCTCTAGAAAAAAGCCTACTGCTGTTCTTCATTCTCAAGTTGCTTTATTTGTTTATTTATTTATTTATTTATTTCGGATTTATATAACCGCATGCTCTCCCCAAAGGGACTCGGGGCGGTGCACAGGAAGTTAAAAAACACAACAGTATCACAATATAAATAGTTAAAATCAAATTAAATAAATTATCCCTGTGCTAAAATTTAAAGGTTAAAACACAATCCCATTCAAACCCAATTAAAACAATTTATTATACAGACTGTAGGCTAGGTAAATAACTTAGGCCAAGCCGGCCTGATGAAACAGGAGAGTCTTTAATTTCTGGCGGAAGGTGCGGAGGTCCGTGGTTGTTCTGAGGTCGGGGGGTAGGTCGTTCCAGAGGGTTGGGTCCACCACAGAGAAGGTCCTTCCCCTGGGCGTTGCCCGCTGGCATTGCTTGGTGGATGGCACCCGGAGAAGTCCCCCTCTGTGGGAGCGGATCGGCCGCAGGAATGTATGAGGTAGGATGCGGTCTCGCAGGTAGCTAGGTCCCGTGCCATGGAGCGCTCTAAAGATGGTAATCAACACCTTGAAGCGCACCCAAAAGACCACAGGTAACCAGTGCAGCTCGCGCAGGAGCGGTGTTACATGGGAATACCTAGACGTTCCCAAGATCGCCCGCGCGGCCGCATTCTGGACCAGCTGTAGCCTTCGGGTGCACCCCAAGGGAAGCCCCATGTAGAGAGCATTGCAGTAGTCCAGCTGGGATGTCACAAGCGCGTGAGTGACTGTGCGAAGGGCGTCCCGGTCCAATAAGGGATGCAACTGTCGCACCAGGCGTACCTGGTGGAAAGCCCCCCTGGCCACGGCCGTCACATGATCTTGCATAGACAGCTGGGTATCCAGGAGGACGCCTAGGTTGTGTGCCCGGTCCATGGGGGCCAGATGTTTGCCCCCTTTAGTATTTCTGTAGAATGCCTTTTGAAAGTGTATATGAAATATGAAAATCAAAGCACTATTCAATGCAAGAGGATGCTATATAGTGAGAAAGGGTGATCCCAGGTCCTATCCCTCTTACCCAACAGCTTATTATTAAAGTTACTCAGCTTCCTCTTCTGTAATAAGTACCTTGGGATAAAGTTGACTTTCCTTGGGCTTTACCTGAACTCTCAAAAGTCAAAATATCTGCAGGGTGCTGAAAATAGAACTGCACAGACGCTTTGGCCATCTTAGAGATAACTTCCATACAACAATCCTGCACAACCTCCTTCCCTTTCTGAAAACCGTACCATTTATTTTTGTCGCTTTGGGAAAGTATTTCAAGAGCAGTTTCTCTTCCATCAAATTGATGGAGAATGGTTAAAAAGAAATAAGAAACAAAATAAATTTTCACACAGCAGTAGTGAACATATCGAATTACTTCTGTCAGGCTCCAAACCCCAAGAAAAATGCATTGTGATTCTTCCAAACAGATTTTTTAAAATTGATCCTCATCTATAGACAAAATTGTGCCAACCTTTATGGGAGTGGCATGCTGTCACTCCCATTAGGCATATTCTCTGGGAACTAATAGGGAGGAGCTAATATGGAAATAGAAACTAATCAAGGAGAGAAGCAACTTAGAACTGAGGAGAAATTTCCTGACAGAACAATTAATCAGTGGAACAGCTTGCCTCCAGAAATTGTGAATGCTCCAACACTGGAAGTTTTTAAGAAGATGTTGGATAGCCATTTGTCTGAAATGGTATAGGGCCGAGATGACAAACCTATGGCACACGTGCCACAGATGGCATCCAGAGCCGTTTGTCAGGTCATGCAAGGTGTTGCCCTCTCAGCTGCCCAGTGCACATGTGTGCATGGCAAACTGACTTTAGTCTGGTTTTGAGGCTATTTTTCGCCCCTCCCCAGGCTCCAGAGGCTTTATAGTAAGGTGACCAGATTTCAAGTTTACTAAAGTGGGATACCACCAACGGGGGGGGGGAGCAGATTTTCCCAGCTCCTCAGCCGCCGCAGAGGCCATCTCGCCACCCGGTTCCCTCGGTAGTCGGAGGGCGTCTGGTGGGGGGGGTGCGCAGGCCAACCCCCTCCCTCCCTCCCAAGTGGGACATCTGCAGCTGTAGGTATCTGGTGGGGCGGCAGAGCGGGGCCGGGCGGCCGTGGGCACCCTGCACACACTCAGAGGCGTGGGGCATGGCCAGGAAGTGGTGGCCGGAGCGGGCTGGCAGAAGGGGAGGGCAGGCAAGGCCGGAGCCAGGCAGGCAGCAGACGGTGGAGAAGGAGATCTGTGCGCAGCGGGGCTGCAGCTGGAGCCTGCGCGGTCCTGAACTTTGCGCCGCTGCGATGCGCTGAGAGCAGTCGGCTGGAAGCCCCGCTGCCGCCGCCTCCCCGCCCAGCTCGTCCCAGACACCCATGGCAGGACAGACGGGCGGGCGGCAGTGGGGCTTCTGGCCAGCTGCTCTAAGCGCATTGTGGCGGCGGTGGCAGCGCAAAGTTCAGGGCCGCGCATGCCACACACAGCTCTCCTCCTCTCCTGCTGCCTGCTGCTTGCCTGGCTCCTCCCTCCCTTGCTGGCCCTCCCCTTCCACCTGCCTGCCAGCCTGCTCTTGCCGCCTCTTCCTGCCCACACCTCTGAGCACATGCAGAGCGCCCGCTGCCCACCCAGGCCTAAAATCGGGACATTTTTAAGAGGACGCGGGACGCGGGACAAATTCTTGAAAACTGGGACTGTCCCGTCAAAAGTGGGACATCTGGTAACCTTACTTTATAGGAGCCTGGGGAGGGCGTAAACAGCCTTTCATGCTCCCCCCGGAGGCCCTCTAGACGCTTCAGGGAAGGTCTGGAGCATAAAAAAATGGCCTTATGGGCAAACCAGAAGTTCAGGAACAGACTTCCGGTTTGCTCATAGGGCCGGTTTAAGCTCTCAGAGGCCTTCTGTAGACTTCCATGAAGGCTCCAGAGGATGATAAAGGACCCTAAGAGCAAACCAGAAGCCTCTGCAGGGCCTCTGTGGTGGGAGGAGGAGACTGTTTTCACCCTCCCCAGGCTCCTCTAAAGCCTCTGGAGCCTGGGGAGGGTGAGAAAAGCATGCAAAAAATGGGGGGAGTCCCTGGCATGTGTGCTGGGGGGGTTCGCACATTGCATTATGGGTGTGGCATACCTGCGCATGACCCCCCCCCCCCCCGTGCTCCCTCTGCTTTTGGCACATGAGCCAAAAAAGGTTCGCCATCGCTGCTATAAGGTTTCCTGCCTAGGCAGGGGCCCTGGGGCCCTCATGGAGAAGGGCGGGATATAAATCAAATTAAAATAAATAAATAAAAAAGGGGGTTGGACTAGAAGACCTTCAAGGTCCCTTCCAACTCTGTTTTTCTATTAAATCTATTAAATCTTCACCCTCTTTCCCTCACACAAACTGTCTGAACTGAGTTGTCTCTTGCACCTCAGGAATGCACTATCTCCTTCCTGGGAATCCAAACTACATTTCATCACCATTTCAGAGATACCTGCTCATTGGTCTGTCTGTCTCTCTCTGTCTCTCTCTCTCTCTCTCAGAGAGCTGGAGAAAGAGTTGGAAAGATGTTGTTTGCATTATTCATGTAGAAAATCAAATACTAGGCCGCAACTTCATTTGTGAACAAATACCTTGAGTCAACCTGAGTGGCATGGTGGCCTAGAGGTAGAGCTTTCGCCTCATAGTCAGGAGGTGGTGAGTTCACTTCTAGGTAGTGGCAGATATTTCTCTCTCTGGGTGCAAAGAGAAAATATCTGCTATGAACTCCATGTAGGCGTCAGGAAGGGCATCCGGCCAGTAAATGTTTAAGCTCCATTCAGTCATCGCAACTCCACCCCTGTGAGATTTGAATTTCTCAGGTTGAATCAACAGGAGATACGATGAACAATATAAGAGCTTTTCTCTCAGCCCTTATGAAAGGGATTAACAGGGTCATTAAAAGAAAACAAACAAACAAAAAAATATTGAGTCAATTTGAATCTGATCTTCCAAATCCTGAGTACACCCTTTCTACTTTTTCTAGGACCTCTGTTTTGGAAGCCAGCAGCTCCCGTCCCCCAAAGAGAGTTTCACTGAAGCTTTCTTCTTTGAAAACATTTCCATAGCAATTTATTTTCCATCAAATTGAAGGACAATTACTAAAAAACAAAAAGTGAGTGCCAAGCATTTGGCATGACTCAAATAAAAATGAGGAAAAGTATAGTCTTAATATTGCAAGCCCATTTTAAATTTGAAACACAGAAAGCTCTACATAACATTGGCTAATGTGGTGGATTATGAACAGTGTATAAATTAAAAAAAACAACAATCATTCCATTTCTAATTTAATTAAGAATGGAATTTTAAAAAACAACAACACCTCTATGATAAGTGCTTGTACAGGCTATCATTTAACAGGTACCTTTAGAATTCCTTAGTTTAAAATATTCAGTCCCACTGGCCCTTCTGCTTTCCTGAGGTATTTTAATGACTGAACACACAGTTATTTATTGTGGGAGCTGACAAGAGCTTTGCTAAATGGAATAAATGACTCCTTGCTACCACCACGAAAGCAGGAATACTCTGCAAAAGGGAAAGTGGGTAAAAATAGGCCTTGCTTATTACTTAGAGGAAATTGCCCATCCCAAACTCTGGATTAGTGCCAGATTTTTTGCCCGTCATATCAACAACACAGAAAGAATGGCTGGCAAAGCAATTAGTGGCAGGGTTTCCTTCCAAATACAATGGTTTCTTAATGGAGGTTACAACCTTAATGATGTCTAACTTTAATTATTCACTAACAGCAACAGTTGTGTGTGTGTGTGTGTGTGTGTGTGTGTGTGTGTGTGTGTGTGTGTGTAAGAAACAACAGCTCCACTTACCGCACTTCGATTTTATTTAGTGGGCAATACTTTCTAATCTTACTGGTTTTTTTTTTAAAAAAAAAGTTGTTGTGTGCTGTTAAGCTGCAGAAAATGTTGTTTGCCTGATTATGAGATGGTTTAATATGAAAAGATCAAAACATAGTGGTACATTCTATTGGCAAGTTGCTGTATCTTCTCCCCTTCCCTCCCTCCCTCTCCCTTCCTCCCTCTCCCTTTCATTTTTTCATTTTCATTTTTTTGGACTTCTATACTGCGCCACTCTCCCAAAAAGGGACTCGGGGCAGTGCACAGGAAACTAAAACATGAATATAAACATATACCAAAAAGAATAAATACATCATAAATAATCGATAAAATCTTATTAAATTAAACTATACCCTGTGCTAAAAACAGTGTAAAAACCCATTTGGTAAAACTTAATTTAATTTAATTTAAAATCAGTCGGTAAAATAATCTCGGGGAATTAGGCCAGGCCAGCTAAACGAAAGAAGCGTGTCTTTAGATGTTGGCGGAAGAGGCGGAGGTCCGTGATGTTCCTGAGAGCGGGGGGCAGCTCGTTCCAGAGGGACGAGAATTTGTTGAGAATGGTTTGCCCCTTCCTAAGGCTGAGAGAAATTGACTAGCTCAAGGTCACCCAGCTGGCTTTGTGCCTAAAGGAGGACATGGTTCGCGACTGGCTGTTGCCGGGGAATTTAAAGAGACGTCAGGACGCAACAATGGTCTCCTGCTTTCTGTCCTACTGCCTTTAACCACTGTACCAAACTGGATCTTGCTGGATCTTAGCCTCCATTTAGACATTTAGGAGGAAGGACATTTATTTTGCCCTACCCACAAATTCAAATCATTTCAAGGTGTAACAGTTTCTTTTGTTGACTAGATTTATACTGGGTTTTTTTCTCCAGAAGCTCAAGGCAGCTTACAATAACACTAAGAGATAGAGTGAGCTATTGAATTGGTCTGATCTTAAATTCACGTGAAAGGTCCTTGGCATTCTTTATAACGCCTAGCCAGTGATTTGTTAGTGTTGGATAATTACATTTTCTTCTCCTGCAAATAACAAATATCTGCCTTAACAATTTTTTTTTAAGTATGCCATTATTGATTTGGAATTACTAGAAGCTTCTAATACATGAGAGCCAAACTGTGAAATCAAGAAGCAACATGTTTCACTGAATATCCTGCCATTTTGAAGTGCTGGACAATCCAAATTATTTTGCAATAACTCCATAGGTTTAAACATTTGACGAGCAATAAACCGACTGAAAGTATTGCTCATGATTTCCAAAGCAGAGCTTTTCCTACGAGGTTAAGATTGGACGGATTGATTGATTGAACACTTTTCTATGCTGTGGCAATTGCAACATCCAAAATAAAACCATAACAGCTCTATGGCAAAGATTATTTTGGATATAATTTTTCCTGTGCAAATTTTAACACGGCAAAGTGTAATAATGAAATAATTCATCCCATGAGGCTCTTTCAAATCAGGAAGCAGAGCAGCTGGGAAGGCTGCAGACTGATAAATATTTTCATAACACAGAAATCACCATCATTCCTATCTCACAAAATAAGCTAAGTTCCAAAAACTCCAGGCATAATTTAGAAAAATTCTAGAGCAGGCTGAGAAGGAGGTATAAAGAGGTTTCTCTAGCTGCCTATGAAAACCTTCATAAAATTAACTGATAGTCCTCTACATATGTTCTATGAAAAATAGATCCTTGGAATAAAATGGGTCATAATTCTAGATAAGTATAGTCATAAAAAAAATTCAGCCTTCAGGTCTCCTTGTCTTTTCTTTCCTATTGGAGCACAGTCATCTGCCTGACCTCCACATCGCCCTCACAGGACAATTGCCTGATGCAACTTGAGTGCAATGCAACAGCAGAACGCCATCAGCGATATTTTGGTGAAGTATTATAACATAGCTCATTAAATCTCTATTGCTCTGATGATGCATTTGCCATATACTCTTGAATTGATGGCATATCATATATATTCCAAGAAGCCTCAGGGAGAGAAGACAAATGAAAAAAAAAAGTTTAGTTCTGGGAAAGTTAGTAAACGGGGCAGCTGGGAAATTTTAAGAGGCATCCGACTGAGTCAAGCCCAGGGGTTCAGCAGGAGGAGGAGATTTGCTTGAAATTTTGACATGGGGAAAGAAATATGTCAGCTATTATTGCCATAATGTGAGAATATTATGAAAAACAGTGATCCTCTCTTTGGAATATAGAAAAGATCAATGTTAACAATATAGACTAGCCATGAATAATTAAAAAATATATAAGGAGGCTTTAACTACATGGTAATAAAACCAGAGATTTTTTTTGTGCCTCTATGCCAGAGCTGTCATTCTGTTTTAAGACTTGAATTTTATAAAGGATGGATTCAAATAATTGCTTCTTATGGACAGCTTGGGGGCCTGAAGTCTTCCCTCTTAAGGAAAGCCCGGCTGCCTTGATTTATGGCATTCAAGCCCAACAAATGTTCTCAGCCAGTAAGCACAATATTTTTATTATTATTTTTAATTGTTTACTGTGCAAGAAAGAAAACAGAGTGATTCTATTTCTATAGGATAATCAACTGACTGGCCTGGCAGGTGAATCTTTTTTCGCTTAGCGTAGCACAGCATCTTCTCCACAGTTTGCCCGGCCTGCCTTGTAAAGCATAATGTGCTAAATATCAAGCTTGATCAAGCTTGATCATGTCTGAAAAGCATGCAAGGCCAAAAAAAAAAAAAAAGGTGGGGGGGATGGGAGGGGTTGCCATGCAACCCTGTCAGAAAGAATTCTTCTTTTTGCCCTCACTATCCTGCCAGAACCAATGAAGCTCCTTGGATGAGAAGTAAAACTTCTCCTTTTCCCCCAAGGAACAAAAACACAGTCCAAGTTGCCATTTGAAGGGAAAAATAACCAACCATCTTTGAGACAACTATGATCTGGATGAATGAGACAGACACTTAGCCAAAAGGATTTTCTTCTGGGAACCCTATCCATGATCCCGAGCGCTGAGCTGCCCAGTTTCCTCTCCCCTCAATTCCTCTCTCCTCCAGCCTTTCCCTCTTCTTCATCTTCCCCTCTTCCCACAACGACAGTGATTGGCAGAACTCACTTTCTTTTTAAGAGGACTTGGATGCATTGCAGACCAAAGCTATCACAATGTCCAACATCTTCATTTCTTCCAGACCCCCTACACCAGGGATGTCAAACTCCAGGCCTGCAGGCCAGATCCAGCCCACGAGGTGCTTAGATCTGGCCCACTGGACTGCCCTGGAAACAGCAAAGGACCGACCCACAGTGCCTCTGCCAGCAAAACAGTGCCCTCCCGAGCTTCATTTTCAATGGCAGAGGGCTTCAGGAGGCCAGCCCAGCCAGAAACAGAACTTGGGAGCCCATTTCTTTTGCTGGAATAGTACTCAGGCTGCCATAGGCACCCTCAACATGAGTGATGTCAAGCTGACCACCCCCACATTGGCTAGGCCCACCCCAGCCCCCCTGAGATCAAACACAACTTTGATGTGGCCCTCAATGAAATTGAGTTTGACACCCCTGCACCCCCCCACAGATACACATACATGTTCAATCTTTATTGCTATGAATGATCCTTATACAATGAGATATAAAAGACTGTAAAACAAATAGATGATAATCAGAGGCACAAGATTCAATGATGTGTCTTAACTGCTGCCGTGGAAAATTGGGCCACAATATTGGTGCATAAAGTTTTTATTTTATTTTTCATTTTCATAACATATAATTACATGTATACTATTACATAGCCAACATTGCATTGTATTATTAAATGTTTACATCAATTCATCTTACCATCAACTCCCCAAAAGAAAAAGAAAAAACACCAGTTATTGGCTGTTCTGCTCTCCATACGCTATATTTATGCATGCACTTTCTTCTCCCTCTCTCATCTCACTCTCTACCTCCTTTCCTCTCTCTGTCCTCCCTCCCTTCTCTACATCCCATTCCTCTCTCCTACTCCTCTCTCCCCTTTCCACTCCTTTCTCTCCACCTCTTCCCCACTCCTACCCTCTCTCCTATCCCTCTCTTCTTCCCTTACCTCTCTCCTTTTCTTCTCACTCTACATCTCATTTGCTTAGCGTATTTCAGCTTCTGAGCAAGCTCCATTTTATGTTGATGGTATTTGTAGTTCCTTCTCAATATACATATTTAATTTTAAACATATATTCTGCTTTTTTTTAAAAAGAAAAGAAAAATAGAACAAAAAAGGATACATATATAGACATTGTACTTTTAACACACCCTCCCTCCCCCCATATTGATGATATTGTTATTGAGATCACAAAGTAAAAATCTGGTGTACCAATCTACCTTATTGGTGCAAGGCAGGCATCATGAAGGAGTTCTTCAGATCCCTGTAAAAATTACATTATATTAGTAGCTGACTTTGATTTCTTGTGAACTGCATGGGCAAGTCCATTCCAGGAATGAGGGAATTGAAGTTGGGTATCTATCTAGCAAGAAAGTGGACGATAAGGTGTTATGCCACATCTTAAGGACATCCGTCCTCAACCTAGAGAAGGTGAGAGATGTTAGATATGTGGCTGGCATGTAGGTTCCCCTTAGTGTCATGCTTTTTAAAAAAAAAAATCTCTATGAAAGGAACTAGAATTGGGTGTTGTTTTATTTTTTTTAATATGTCTGGTGCTGAATTCAGGTTCCTCCTCAGTTGCAGGTTTTGGAATTTTCCCTAATAGTTAGGGACGCAGTGGCTCAGTGGCTAAGATGCTGAGCTTGTTGATCAGAAAGGTCGGCAGTTCAGCAGTTTGAATCCCTAGCACTGTGGAAGGCAGTGAGTTCCTATTACTGTGTAAGGCAGTGAGTTCCTATTACATCCGAGGTAGCTCGGGAGTTCATGGCTTCCATGACGGCCATGGACCTGACCCAATTAATTCAAGGCCCCACCCACGAGGGTGGACACACACCGGATCTCATCTTTGTCTCTGGCCAATGGAAGAGTGATCTGGGTATAGGGGATATAGTCATCACGCCCTTGTCATGGTCAGACCACTCACTTCTCCGGCTCGACTTTCCAACCGCTACTCCCCTCCGCGGGGAGGCGGAACCTAAGTCACCAATTTGGTTCCGCCCCAGGCGCCTGATGGACCCTGATGGGTTCCAGGCGGCGCTTGGGCCACTTCCTGTACCCCTGACCCGCGCCCCAATGGAGGACCTCGTGGCCGCATGGAATACTGCGACCACGGGAGCCTTGGATCGGGTCGCGCCCTTGCGGCCTCTCTTGCGGCGACGAGCCATCCTGGCTCCTTGGTTTACCGAGGAGCTGAGGGTGATGAAACGCCACAAGAGATGCCTAGAGAGAAGATGGAGGTCTACCCGATCTGAATCTGACCGGACACAGGTAAGAGCCCATTTACGGACTTACATTGTGGCGCTGAGAGTGGCCAAACGTCATCATTGTGCCACTCTCATTGCATCCGCAGACAACCGCCCTGCCGCCCTGTTTAGGGTAACCCGCTCCCTCCTTCAACAGAGGGTGCGGGAAGCCCCGCTACAGGGTAGAGCAGAGGAATTTGTGACTTTTCTGCAGGAGAAAATCGCTCAGATACAGAACGAGTTAGCCCCCATTGATGGCCCAGTGGGATGCCACGAGACAGATCTTGTTTGGGAGTAGTTTGACTCCGTTACTTCCGAGGATATGGACAGGCTACGTGGGCGACTGCGAGCCACCACATGTTTATTGGACCCGTGTCCCTCCTGGCTTGTACTGGCATCCTGGGAGGTGACACGAGGCTGGCTCCAAGAGGTTGTCAACGCATCCTTAAGTGAGGGTTCCTTGCCTGCTTCCCTAAAAGAGGCTATGGTGAGGCCCCTCCTTAAGAAGCCCTCTTTGGACCCAGCTTTATTAACCAACTATCGTCCAGTCTCCAACCTTCCCTTTTTGGCGAAGGTTGTTGAGAGTGTGGTGGCACAACAGTTTCCCCGTCACCTGGAGGAAGTTGATTATCTAGACCCGCGCCAGTCCGGCTTTCGGCCCGGGCATAGCACCGAGACGGCATTGGTCGCGTTGGTCGATGATCTCTGGAGGGCCAGAGATGGGGGTTGTTCCTCCATCCTGGTCCTATTAGACCTCTCGGCGGCTTTTGATACCATCGACCATGGTATCCTATTGCATCGGCTGGGGGGGGGTTGGGGGTGGGAGGCACCGTTTTACGGTGGTTCTCCTCCTACCTCTCTGGCCGATCTCAATTTGTGTTGACAGGAGGGCAGAGGTCGACCTCGAGACCCCTCACATGTGGGGTGCCTCAGGGGTCGGTCCTCTCGCCTCTCCTGTTTAACACATATATGAAGCCGCTGGGTGAGATCATCCGTGGTTTTGGGGTAGAGTACCATCTCTACGCTGATGATACTCAGCTGTATATATCTACCCCAAACCACCCCAACGATGCCGTAGCGGTGATGTGCCAGTGCCTGGAAGCCGTACGGATCTGGATGGGAAGAAACGGACTCAAGCTCAACCCGACCAAGACCGAGTGGCTGTGGTTTCCGGCTGCCCGATTCAACCAGCTGATTCCATCGCTGGCCATTGGGGGCGAACATCTTGCCCCTGTGGATGGGGTGCGCAACTTGGGTGTCCTCCTGGATGCCCGGCTGTCCATGGAAGATCAAGTGACAGCCGTGGCCAGGAGGGCGTTTTACCAGGTTCACCTGGTTCGGCAGTTGCGCCCCCTATTGGATCGGGACGCCCTTCGCACAGTCACTCATGCTCTTGTGACATCCCGACTGGACTATTGTAACTCTCTCTACATGGGGCTTCCCTTGAGGTGCACTCGGAGACTTCAGCTAGTCCAGAATGCAGCCGCGCGAGCAATTATGGGAACCTCAAGGTTTACCCATGTAACACCGCTCTTGCGCGAGCTGCACTGGCTGCCTGTCATCTTCCGGGTGCGCTTCAAGGTTCTAGTTATCATCTTTAAAGTGCTCCATGGCTCGGGACCTAGCTATTTGCGGGATCGGATCCTGCCTCATACATCCACATGGCCTATTCGCTCACACAGAGAGGGACTTCTCCGGGTGCCGTCCACTAGACTTTGTCAGCGGGCGACGCCCAGGGGAAAGGCTCTCTCTGTGGCGGCCCCAGCCCTCTGGAACGACCTTCCCCCCGACATTAGAACAACCACGGACCTCCGCTCCTTCCGTCTAAAACTAAAAACATATCTGTTCTGCTTGGCCGGCCTAGGGTAGTCTCCCTTCTATGGGGTTCTTAATAATTTTACATGGGGATTTTAGTAATCTTTAACTGGGAATTTTTAGCACAGGGATATCATTTAATCTGTTTTTATTATGTGTGTATATTTATTGTTTTATTTGCCCTGTGCACCGCTCCGAGTCCCTTCGGGGAGAGGGAGCGGTCAACAAATTAAATTTATTATTATTATTATTATTATTACTTGTCCCAACTTCTGCCAGCCTAGCAATTCGAAAGCATGTAAAAATGCAAGTAAAGAAATAGAGGCCACCTTTGGTGGGAAGGTAACAGCATTCTGTGCACCTTTGGTGTTTAGCCATGTCACATGACCACGGAGACATCCTGGAACAGCACTGGCTCTTTGGCTTTGAAACAGAGATGGACACTGCCCCCTAGAGTCAGGATCAACTAGCACATATGTGCGAGGGGAACTTTTATCTTTACCTTTAATGGCTAGCAAAGATATTTATTGGAATTATTTCTAGCCATTCGCATTTAATTTGCTGAAAAAAGCATTTGCTTCTGAAAGTCATTCAGAAGAAAAACAGTATTTTGCTTTTAATTTCAAGGAGGAGTTGGAGCTCTTAGACTTAAATAATGGGTGAGGGATACGCATGGATGCCCAGTGTTTACTTGTTTACTTGTACAACCATCACTCTGACAGTTTGCAGCCTCCCCAATTCTCCAAGTTTCAACTGAACCTCAAGGGAAAAGAGTAACAGAAAATTCCTTTTATGAGGCTTTTTAATGGCATCATAATTGTCATTATGAAGAACAGTTCTGCACTGAAAATTTGTTGGAAATTTCTGGCAGATTTGGAGAAATCATCTGATTTCTCTGTCCACATTCCAAAACTTATAATTATAAAAGTTATCTGGGTACCCTCAGCAACAACAACAACAACATCTGTGCTCTATTATTTCTACTGGTTCTTCTATATGTTAAATAAAAAATGGACAAAGTTGTGCGTGGTACCATCATTTGTGATACTCGGTTTGATTCAATAAATAATTTCTGTTTAATTTCCTTAAGGAGAGGATGAGAAGATTCCACTTAAAACTACTCACCAGATTGTCTCCAACAATCACCTATGTACTTAACAAGGATTATGTCCCATTCAACTGAAGAGCCTTGCTTCTTTAATTCTGGATAGACTTGTATAGGATCAGAAGAGCCATTAGAATGCAATATTACAGGCTAATTCTGTCCACTGCCAGCAGTTCAATCCTCACTGCCTCAAGGTTGACTCAGCATTCCATCCTTCCAGAGTAGGTAAAATGGGGATTCATATTTGTGTGTGTGTGTGTGCAATATGCTGACTCTGTAAACCGCTTAGAGAGAGCCATAAAGCACTATGAAGCATATATAAGTCTAAGTGCTATTGCCATCATCTCATTCGCTTTCAGGAAGGCCCTCAAAACTTGATTTTGCCATTGGGCCTGGGGATCCCAGGGAAGTGTGGGGCCTGTTAAATGGTTATTTTATGCATAAGCTTAGAATGTACTTTCCCCTATCTTTTTGTTGGTACTGTATACTTGTTCAGCTGTTTTAACCTGTTTTTTTTAAATGATTGTGTTGGAATTATATTGCGTGTTTAGCTTTCTGGTTAATTTTTTTTTACCTGGCCCAGAGTCACGTGCATGAGATGGATGGCTCTATATAAATTTAACAAACAAATAAATAAATATATCATACTTTTAGAATACATGTTAAATATGTTAGTCTATTTAGTCCAATATTTTTTCCTTTTTCCTCAACTTTCCCTCACTGATTCTGAAGATGTTCCTGTTGTTGGAAATGTACATCCAATCCCACTAGTTCTTCAATATCTTATGACCTACTGACTACAGTAGTCAGTGATGTGTAGAAGGAGGATTAAGGTTGTATTCTTTAAACCTTTGTCACTCATTCTGCCTACTTTTTACATAGAAATTTCTAATCATCCTGCTATCTTTTTTCTGAGGCACACATGGACAAAGCATGTGTTCTTTTGATTCTCCTCCTAGTAGGATGTAGTTAACTAGATGCTGGGCTTTGTCTACCCTATAACATATTCTCTATCAATAAATATTTCTGTCACATTTACAAAAACTTTCAACAAGCCTTCCTCAGATCATAGTATTGCTCTCAGGAATGTTCAAAACACACTCAAAAGGCTTCATCATCCAACACTTATGAGATAAGGTTGTTGTTTTTTGACCTACCACTGTCTGACCCTTCTAGCAAATTTAGAAGTTACTGAATGTATGGAAAAAGACAGAAGAAACAATGAAATGAAGGCTACATAGCTATTCAGGACAACTTTAAACTCTGATCATTATGACACGTGTAAGCATGAATAATTAGCAGAAGATGATCTTGAAGTGCATTTCCTTTCTCACATGTGTGCATGTGCATGTGTGTGTTCAAAAAAATGCACTTTGTTGAAAACTGTAGACTTTAGTCTACTATGGTGACCTAGTACAGGTTAATAAATAAAAGTTTTTGACTTTCGTTCCAGGACAGAAGAGAATAGTCTATCTAAAGGAAAGACTGAAAGACCTGAGTTTCTCCACCCCATCTAGCATCTAATAATAATAATAATAATAATAATAATAATAATAATAATAATAATAATAATAATAATAATAATAATAATAATAATAATAATAATAATTTTATTTTTCTATACCGCGTCCTCTCCCCAGGGGGACTCGGAGCGGTGCCTATATTAGCAGTACACATGGTGCACTTTAGACAATGTACAGTATAAATATTGCTAAATGTTTGAATTGGCTGCCATTTTCTTCTAAATATTTCCTTATTCTTTTGCTACATGAGCCTTTATACTTTGACCTAAGAACAATAGCAGTTTCTTTTTAAAAATATGTTGTGATTGTGCTATGTAATCTGTCTTTGCTACATTATGAGATTAAAGTTAAGAAATGACTATGATATATCAAATAAACCCAATTTTCTGTGCTAAGAATATGTATAAATTAAAGCATATGAGGAATTATATGCTTTATATGGTTGAAATGATGGTACAATATAAACAAACATTTCTGAATATGTTATATTTTAGTTGAATCTAACTTCACTTCAGCCCTTCCTTTTTAAAAAAAAGTATATAACTGACAGACTCTGCAGCTTGCAATTATTTTTGCTTGACATCACCAATTTTTCCAGCAACATTGATGAAAAAAAGAATAAGGACTTCTGAGTTGCCAAATCCCATTATTTTAATTTTATTTAGAGCTGTCAATCCCTAATAATTCCACAACTATTATGGGGCAAGCAAGCATAAAGAAGGTCAAAAACTATTACAACTTGTCACATTTTTAAATGGTTATTAATGAGAAAATATCATTTTTTATAACTTTTGCTTTTAAATTATATGTCTCATTCTTGTAATGATACAACAAATGCCAGAAGACCATTGAGCAACATGAGCAAAGATATCATTATTTATTCCTGTGTGGCACAAAGGTAACTTACGAAAATACTTAACCTCAAATGTTTGATTTAAGCTTTCTGAAACACAATCATTGTGCTATAATTTTACAATGTTTCCTCTCCTGACTGTTAAGTTCATTTTAACATTCTGCAGGGAAGGCTTTTTTTTTTAATACAAAAAACCATAATGGAATCTATCCATTCATCCATCCATTCATTATGTCTGTGTGTCTGGATGGATTGATGGATGGATGGATGTCTATCTAACATATAGGTAATAATTCATCTTAAAGAGTGAATTATTTCTAGAGCTTGAAGTTTTGTCTAAATAAAACCTTCCACACAGAGATTATTCATTGTTCATAGAAGAGGAAGAAAAAGTTAAAAATTATAATAAATAATATTAACAAAGTGTTGAATCTCCATGGCTTGATAAAGTTTATTTCTGAATGCTAGATACTTGACAAATGGGAGGGGGGAAAAGATGAATTTTCACATGATGTGGAAGTAATTGAATGAGAGAGTCACCTAAAATCTTCCACTCTGGAGATAGTGTCACAATCAAGATGTCAGCATTCCAAATATCCTCCAAAATGAAATCAGAGTCCAAGGCAAAGTATTGCTCTAAGTTCCGATGTATTAAGAGAGACATGTTGGCTCATCCGTGGAAAACCCGAATCTGAAAACTTCCTGGTTTTCCAACCCAGTTGAAAGTTTATGATCTTGCCCTACACCCACAAGTCCATCACATGGTCCAATCTTCCACTGCCATGCTGGCATTTCCACCCACCCACTTCCGGTCAGGTGCAGAGACAAATATTGACCTTGATTTTTTATTTTGAAAACAAACACATTCTACTCTTTACTATTCCCCCTCCCAATTCCCCACTAATGAAACAGCAAAAAAAGAGAGAGTGTGGGCAGGCCAAAGGTCCTAAAAGGAATATGACGGCAGGCCTGACACAAGACAGGATTCTGACGCATTCATATGTTGGTCTCTGGATCTCTGTTGCCAACATGATTTTTCAAGAGATTTTTCAAGCAGGATTCTGAAGTTGAGATCATTCTTTATGTCATCCTATGGCACTATAGCATAATAGCAATTTGTACCCTGGATATGATTGTGAAAGTCAGTCCCAAGAAAGCTCATTTGTGGCCCACTTACATAAAACATTTACTGTTCTCTGAAGCAATCAGGAGGAAAGCCATTGAAAGTTGATAGAAGGGACTGTCTCTCTCTTTTGAATGTTTTGTTTCGGGCTCTTTTCAAAATTACATTTTTTTAAAAAACTACATTGATTTCCTTATTGAACAATAATAAAGCCAAAAAACTCTCTTAATCTGCTTGCCACTGTTTTGAGAGACGAAAGGAGAAAAAAAAGAGTGCTCAAGATAATGAATATATTTGACTTTCCTTTAACAATAAAACTAGCATCTTTTAGCAGTCCTACAATGAAAGTCTTCATCCAGCTTATGTTGGATCAACAACATGTATCTGTTCATAACTGAATGGTCCTAGGCATTCAGTTGAAGCCATGATAACATCATGCACATCACATCGATTATGCAGTTTGTGCAGATGACATCATGCATATTATTTGCATGAAGATTTGATAATATACACAATGTCACTTCCAGGGATGGGCTGCTACTCGTTTGCCTTGGTTTGGGAGAACACATAGCTAACGTTATCGCCAGTTTGGAGAACCACTAAATCCCACCCCTGGCTGGCCCACCCTGCCGCTCCCGTCCCACCCTGCCCCTCCCAGGAGTCTTCATGTGCCCATTTTGGATGCAAGATAAGTGAGGGTGACCTCTGCCTTGGCCAGGAGGTGCCGCTTCAGGCGGATGTCGCAGACGCCACACACAAACTGTTCCACCAGCGAGTCCTCAAGGAAGGCAGTGGGGAACTCGCATGGGCTGGCGGCGGCTCGCAAGACCTGGAGGAAGTCCGCGACCGACTGCATTGGCTGTTGGAGGCACTGCCGAAACGCATAGCGCCTTGCAATGCGGGATGGCCTCGGGGCGTAGTGGCTTTGCAACCTAGCCAGGAGGGTGTCCCAAGGCACTTCATATACGGCCGCCGGGGCAGCAATGTTTCTGGCCGTAGCGAATAGCTCAGGACCCCCACAGCCAAGGAAGTAACTGAGCTTCCTGGCCGGGGAAAGCGCGCCAAAATCGTTGGCAATCAGAAAACACTCGAACCGAGCGAGAAACGAAGCCCATGGCTCTCAGGAGACGTCGAAAGGCGCGAACGGAGGCATGGTTGTCATGGCCGTACCGCAAAAAAAAAAAGATTGACAAAAAATATATTCTTCGCAGGAGGAAGATTTAAAAGATGAGGAGCCTGACCTGGTCCATAGCCCTCGTTGCCAGTGTTAGATTTGCGCACAGATGGAGTCCAACACAGGTAGGGTCAAGAACAAGCAGTTTATTGGCAAACAACAACAGTAAAAATGACAGAAGTCAAAAGTGCGGTAGACAGGGTACTCCCTGCTTGACAGCTATTTATACAGGAGCTGTCAAGCAGAGAGCCAATCAGGCAGCCTAGTAACCCAGGCTCAGCCAGTCGCGTCTTAGCCAATCAGACGCGACTGGCTGTTGCCTGGCTTTTTCAAAGGTTGAGGTCGAAGACTTGCGGCCGGTCGTAAGTCGAGGACCGGTTGCAAGTTGAGGACCCCAACACAGGGAGCTTGGGGAGGGGGATAAATGGGCTTCCTGGAAGTTCCAGAATGCCAGAAATGGGCCTGTTTCTGGCCTCCGGAGAGTCTCCAGGCTCAGGGGAGGCAGTTTTTGCCTTCCCAGAAGCTCAAGGAAACCCTCCAGAGCCTGGGGAAGGCAAAAATGCCCCCTCCCCCACTGTGGTGCAGGAGGCCAACTTGGCCATACCCACTATGGCTACGCCCACCCAGCAACCGGGCAGAGAACCCATTGCTGAAATTTTTGAAGCCCATCACTAGTCATTTCCCCTCATATATGCCCTGAGTATGGCATCATAATGGAATGCCCAGCCATTTTAGATCAAGATGGATAGGTGGAGAAGTGGTTCCTATGTTTCATGATGGCGCTGGATCTCTTAGAAAATCATGCTGAAGTTTGGTTAGGTATCATCTCTTCCGTCCAGATCCCAACAAGGCAAATACCTTTCTTTAGATAAAGATGCCTACAATTTTGTTGTATTTATAGCCTTTATGACAATAAAGGCTATACTATAGACATCTATCTTTACTACTTCTTCTTCTTCTTCTTCTTCTTCTTCTTCTTCTTCTTCTTCTTCTTCTTCTTCTTCTTCTTCTTCTTCTTCTTCTTCTTCTTCCTCTTCCTCTTCCTCTTCTTCTTCTTCTTCTTCTTCTTCTTCTTCTTCTTCTTATTATTATTATTATTATTATTATTATTATTATTATTATTATTATTATTATTATTATTATTATTATTATTATTATTATTATGTCAATCTTCGATGAGATTCACAGCCCTTGGGGCTGGTTGGTAGCTCAACAGCTTGAATCCTAACCAAGGACCTAGGAACTGCCAAGGTAACGTCAGAGGATATAAGCAGTTCCAAGCAGGGTGGCCCTTTGTAGCATCAGAATGCTCAAGTACAGCAAACCTAGAACCTCCACATAGCGAAGCAATCCCCTAGGTATTGCTCCAAGGGCTCCAATCACAATCGGGATAACACAAGCCTTTCTCTTCCATTTATTATTATTATTATTATTATTGTTGTTGTTGTTGTTGTTATTATTATTATTTACTTTATTCATAAAATATGAAACTCAGCCAACTGAACATTTAAAAATGCATATTACAAATACTATTGACTGGTGCTAATTGTTGATACAGTTTGCTGCCAGCATCCTAGGTATCAAGCAAGTATCAACGTAGAATATAACATGTGCCAAGTAGCGCCGTTTTTTGCAGTTCCACTGGTGTTATTGCAGGAAGCTGCAATTTGCTGAGATATTTATTAAAATTCTTGGACATGGTGCCAAGTGCCCGATGACAATGGGTGTCACTGTGACATGCTTCATCCATAGCCGTGTGGTTTCGATGGCCAGGTCGCGATATTTCATGATTTTTTCTAGTTCTTCTTCTTCGACTCTGGCATCTCCAGGAACAGCGACATCAATGAACTGTACACTTCGGCCCTCTACAACTGTGATATTTGGTGTGTTGTGCTCCAAATGACGGTCTGTTTGTATTCGAAAGTCTTCACCCTCTCATTCATTACTATTATTATTATTATTATTATTATTGTTGTTGTTGTTGTTATTGTTGTTGTTGTTGTTGTTGTTATTATTATTATTATTATTATTATTATTATTATTATTATTATTATTATTATTATTATTATTATTATTATTATTATTATTCAGAAAAGTGGTAGTTATCAATTGCCCAGGGCTGACTCATCAAATCTTTTGCCAGGGATCCATATGAGGAGCAAGAGGCACTCTTGAACTGAAGTAGCAGTCTATGAAAGATAACTCTACCTAGCCCAAAATGTTTCCATATTTTGCTTACTGAGCTATGACTGCTAGCAATCAATGTGTGCTGTCGACACATTTTATCGCCTTAAGCAAAGCAGCAAATGACATCCCCTGGTCAAATCGCAAGATACTCAGGCAATGGCAAATTATTTTGGCACCTGAAGCAAAAAATCCTCCTAACATGGGGTGGGCAGCTGCTCTTGGGCAGCCCCAGAGTCCACTTTAACCATAACTATCAAATATTGGCAGTGTGGTTTATTGCCATTTTGAAAATTCTTGTCAGATGGTCATTTTTGTTTGTTAAAATAAATCAACAGAATAAATTTAAACTGTTTATGTTTGCAACATATAGAGTCTTTGTATGCATCTTCCTTTGGGATATATAATGGCTAACATAAATTATCCCAGACCGTTTGTTTTAAATATCTTGAATTCTGCTTTTGTTTTGAAACATAAATTATTCTGATTTGGATTTTTAAAATGCAGCTTCCTGAGCATAAGCTTTTTTTTTCTTTTTTAGAAATGTAACATCTGTTTGTATCCAGTTTCCAATACTGCCCCTTCATTCAACTCAATCTACATGACTTGAGCAAGATAAATTGTATACCCACTTCAAACAGGTGTTTTGTGTTGCTGCAAAGTCTGGTCCAATTTATTCCAATAAAAGCAATTTTAGCAGGTTCCCTAGAACCAGAATTGGCATAAGTCATTTTGTTGTGAGACTGAAGACCTAGGATCCAAACCGATCAAGTTATCTTGTATTCAGTACAAGATGTTTCATGATGACCCCTCCTGCTTCTTGGTCACCACAATGAAGTAATCCAAAGTTTATAACACTTTTATTAGCTCTGAAATTGGTCACCTAATAACGCAGCCAAATCTGCTCACAAAGGTCTGAAGTATGCAAAGTCCATGGGTTTTCTTTGAGCCATGGTGCGCCTGTATTTGTTATTGTTATTGTCAAGTTTCAGACTGCAAGTATTTGGAGTTTGGAGCATGTGATTGAGGAATTTCCCCTAGCTTCCCTTAAGTGAATTTTTGAATCCGCTTTGCAGAAATAATACACTGCATTTTTAAGATTGAGGCATGACTTGTTATGCTAATGAAAACTGGTTGAGATTTGTTGCTGGATTTATGAAACCTATTCTAGAAAGATTAGCCAGCTCTAGAGAGAAATCAGAGAGGAAATAAACTCTTTACCACTGAATTCATCATTTGACTAAAATATAAACAAAGAGCAGGCATGACCTCTGCTAAAGATAAAATTCAGATAACACAGGATATTCAATCCCTACTCTGGTAATCAGAAATATTAGACAGCATCCAGAATTGCAGATAGAAAGCAGTGATGTATCTATATTAACTTCATCATCCTCAGCTCTAGAAAATAAATAAGACACAATGAAATTCTGGCATGAACAAGTCAGATTCTTTCTGTGCTTGATACAATTGGAAAATCAAAGATAAGATATTACTTCCATGAATAGAACTACCCTAAAATTCAATTAATGCTACACACTTTGATGGGTCTTTAATTCTGAGCTCTCAAAACCTGACTCATTATTTTTAAATTTATACTGAATAAGTTCTAAATAAAGAAGTGGGAGGTACGATCCAGATCAATCCAAGGAATGCCAGCTTGAATCAAAGACACTATTTTGACTTCCCTCTCTTGTTATTCTGAGTTCTGGGGGCAGAGATCTCATCCTTTTTTCCCTTCCAGGAAGAGAAAGTACGAGCATGATCAGATACAAGGAGACTGCTGTCTGAACCTTCAGGATGGCATAATTATAGCTTTGATAAAGAAGGTAGAAGATGCACTTCAGGCTAGAGAGACTTTGAGTGACAGGACACTGGGACTTATGCAACTGTGCTTTGCAATTGCAGAAGGATTTGCCTCAGTTGGCATTTCTGTCACACATGTACCTAACTCAAGCTTTCCCTCCTGCTCGCCCACCCCAGTAAGCTTCTCATTAATGGTTATTTTTGGCTTCAGTTTGTCAAGAAGCAAAGCTAGCATTCCACTTGGGTCCTTCTGAGAGCTACATGGCTTTCTCAAAGCCTTGCATTGAGCTTCACTCCTACTTGCTTTCTTCTTCTTTCTCCTTGGCTGGAAATGATTACTGTGTGGCTCTGGGCTATTTTGCTCCTTAAATTTGCAGACGAATGACTTTGCCCAATCTCCCAGTAATTTGTTTCCCTGACAGTGGGATGATATTTGCCTGGCTATGTCTGTGTTCTAATGACCTCAGTAGCGTGAGCTTCTGTGTCTGGTACAGTTAATAAGCATAACATCTCTGTTAGTCACAGCTGTTGATAGGGGGCCCTGTGCTTGAAGGTTTAAAATAGATCTATATAGCCTCTATATGTTTCACACCCTTCATTGCACAACTACAGCCACAGAACACATTCTGTTCTTAATTGCTGATCAGATTTGTTGGGGAAAACAGAACTTCTCAAGAAATAAAGTTGGGGGTTTTGTGTCACCTTAAACATACCATATTTTTCAGAGTATAAGACACACTCCCTCCACCAGGAGAGGGTGAAAATTTGGGTGTGTCTTATACACCGAATGTAGCCTTACCCACCCATCCACACGCCCTCACCCTTTGAGTTCTGTCTCCCAGCAATTTGCCTCCTTGCAGCAAACAGCCAATACCCGTTTCAGCTTCAGCACAGCCTGATTAGCACAATTAGCTGATTGTCAGTTGGATCAGGCTCCTGATGATCAGCTGTTTCAGGCTGCAGGGATTGCTGTAGCCTATCGCAGCTTCCGCGTGCCCCATTTTTGGCCTCCACATCCCATTTTCTGCCTGTTCCAGGTGGTGAGGATTGGAATGGGCAGAAAAATGGGACATGCGGAGGCCGAAAACGGGGTGTGCAGAGCTTGAAAAAGGGATGTGGAGGCTGAAAATGGGCCATGCGGAGGTGGCAATAGGCTATGGCAGGGGTCTGCAAAGTCGGCTCTTTTAAGACTGGTGGACTTCAACTCCCAGAGTTCCCCAGCCAGCATAGCTGGCTGGAGAATTCTGGGAGTTGAAGTCCACCAGTCTTAAAAGAACCGACTTTGCAGACCCCTGGACTATGACAATCCCTGCAGCCTGAAACAGCTGATCATCAGGAGGCCAATCCAACTGACAATTAGCTGCTTGTGCTAATCAGGTTGTGCTGAAACTGAAATGGGCTGCTGTTTGATGCAAGGAGGCAAATTGCTGGGAGGCAGAGGCAGAATTTTTTTCCTTGTTTTCCTCCCCAAAAGCTAGGTGCATCTTATACTTCGGAGCGTCTTGTACTCTGAAAAATATGGTTTATTCATACACACAGCTACTTATTTTCTGCAACTAAACAAAGCTTCTGCCTTCCTCTGAGATTCCATGATGTCAGAATCTCCAAATTGAGTTTAAAATTTAGCATTCTTTGTTTCAAAACAGTTTCTTAAAGATGTTTTGAAGGCATCAAGGGAAATGGACGTGTCCCCCCCCCCCCCGAAAAATCAAATGCATTTCATGTTCCTCCAAACCAGATTACTTCAAGAGCAATCTTAATTATGGGATCTAAGGAAGAAACGCCTACAGAATCTTAATAATTACTATGTTGCTTTACATCAGATTAACAAATGAGTATAGTAATTAATAATTTACTTACTAACTTTTCCCTTTTTCTCTTCTCCCCCTTTTTTTTTGAATGCTAATGTTGGTAGAAAGCATGTGTTTTCTAAATTTTAAATCACACACTTTCTCGCATTCTCAACCAGCATATAATGGACTTTAGTTTTGAATAAGAAAAAATATCAGCTATATTTGTAAATA
Source organism: Rhabdophis nuchalis (assembly GCA_039707465.1). Taxonomy (NCBI): domain Eukaryota; kingdom Metazoa; phylum Chordata; class Lepidosauria; order Squamata; family Natricidae; genus Rhabdophis; species Rhabdophis nuchalis. Next base: position 98,068,552 of record CM077644.1, read on the forward strand.
TTTGGTGTGCAAGTAAAAGAATAACCAACATGTACATGTTTTAAGAACCAGAACATTGCGTTGTTAACAAACTCACTGTAACATTGCAAAGCGTTTTCACTAACAGCCATTGGTGATATCAGTAATTGCAGTAAAAATGACTCCTGACGGGCAAGATTGTAATTTAAAAAAATCCTCTACTTATTATCATCTATAGGCAGTTCTCAACTTATGGCCACACGTGAGCCCAAAATTTATGTTATTAAAATTTTGCAACTTTTACAACTTTTTGCAAATTTTACAACTTTTCTTGCCACATTTGTTAAGTGAATCACTGCAATTGTTAAATTAGTAACATGGTTGTTAAATGAATCTGGATTCTCCATTGACTTTGCTTGTCGGAAGGTTGCAAAAGGACTCCTGAACAGTGCAACCATCATAAACAGGAGTTGTTAAGCATCCAAATGTCAATCACATGACCATTGGGATGCTGAAATGGTCATACGTGAGAAAAATGTCATAAGTCACAAAAAATGTCCTAAGTCAGCCATTGTAACTTCACATGGTCACTAAATGAGCTGTTGTAAGTCAAGGACTACCTGTACTATATTATAGTTCCATAGTGTATAGTAGTAAATAGAGAAGCTAAAGCAAAATCAAGCTGAAATATTTGCTCTTCGGTTATTCCATTTGGATTTTTCATCCACTTCTCCCAGTGTATCCATAATTCATACTGAGGGAACCTTAATGTTGCAATCACTGTTGAAAAACTTTCCTGCTGCAGTTGTGACAAATTGCTGGTTGTGACTACTGCATTCTCTCAAATGCTAATAATGTCAAATATTCATGTCAACAGGGAGTGATGCTTTGTGATATAATCATGTTCCTTGAGAAACAAATGTCCTTATCAACATCACCATGAATTTGCCTGGCAGAATTTATCCATTTCCAGCTTCATTAGCCTGTGAGATGGCATGCCTGTATGGGACAATATTAAGAAACATCATGCAACATGGATAGAAAATACAAGAAACTTCATTAGAACATGGCCATGCCTTGTACTAAGAAGATAACCTGGTCTCACATTGTTTCTCTCTAGGTACTGCATCTCAGGATACTGTTAGCAATCTGGGTTCAGAACTAGCATTAGAATTCTGGTCCCGTAACAAGTGTTAGGGGTAACAAACACCCTGTTTGAAAATAAATGCGGAATAGTGTAATACACCGGACAGTAAAGAGATATGTTGCTTTAACCACACACAAACTCTAAAACAGTGAAAGTAAGAAAATAAATAGTCTTTACTTTGTAGCAACTAAAATACTTCTTCTGACCAGTGATACTAACTTCTCAAACAATAACAGTCCTTCAACAAACACAGAGTTATCTTACAGTGATGCAAAACAAATACTTCTTCTTTCTTCAGTCTTCAGCTTCAGCTCCTCACAGCAAACAGTAAGCACAGGAATCAAAAGAATCGAAAAGGAAATGAATTGTGTTTCTGAGCTTCCTTTTATGGTAGAGCTGAGAAGCACAGCCAATCAGAATTCACCATATTTCTTAAAGCTCCATATACTCTTTAGGAATACTGGCTTAAATATATTGTCAACCCAACATAAGAATAAATATCCTAACAGATACTGTATGATAAGATGAGATCATGTCAGGATGATCTTTAGACTATTTCAACAGTGAAATCTATTTTCCATTTCCTGAACTTTTTTTTTCTCTAGATATGTTATTTTTGTTGTTGCTTTTCATTCTGCTTTGCCACTGCAAGATGATGAATGTCTATGGAGATTCTCAGTTATTCAGATCATGTTTGCCCCAAAAAAGCAACTGGACTTTCTGTTTTTTCTTTGAAGACATTTTGCTTCTCTTCCAAAAAGCTTCTTCAGCTCTGACTGGATGGTGGGGAATGGAAGGATTTATATTCCTTTCAGACAACTGGTCACTTGCATTCATTTAGCGAGTTGTTGAGGCCACCTGGAGGTTTATTCCCCACCATCCAGTCAGAGCTAAAGAAGCTTCTTGGATGAGAAGCAAAACGTCTTCAAAGAAAAACAGAAAGTCCAGTTGCTTCTTGGGGAAAAAAAAAGTCACCTTTGCACAGGATGGTGAGTTTGCTATTTGATGTACTTTGATCAATCTACAAGCTTTCTAGCTGGCTCTGCTTTTTGATCTGAAAATAGTCACAGGAGGATTTCCACCCTGAGATGTCCTCTTGGATTTCATAGAAATAGTGGAAGCCATCGATATTGCAGACTTCTGGAGAGATGATTGTAGAATAAAGTCAAGGATCTTCAAGTGGAGGGACATTTTTCAGACTAAAATCCTTGGCCTTTTTGAAGAAAGGTTAGAAAACAATTCTTTAAGTCAAATTAAAGAATCGTTTTTTAAAAACACACACAAATAAAATGACAGCATCCTAGCCACTTTTGGATAAGCAACCTATCATCTCTGCCAATTAGTCAGTTAGTCATGATGTTAACCTTCATTTCAGCAGAATGACTTTAAAAAATCAGCAAACCATAAAGGACAGAAGAGTGATCTCATCAGCTAAAATAAAGAGGTATATATTAGCTTTATTGCAATGCTTTCTTAATTATAAAACCCTAATGTATACACGGGTTGATTTGGATAGTAGAAGATTCTGATGTTTCTCAGGATATTATGTTTGTTTTTTGTCCAGGAGGCACTGATCCAGCATTCCAGGATTGGCTCATTCTGGAAGTGAATCTACTAGAAGATAAAATAGTTCATTTAATAGTTAAATGCAATTTCAGAGCCACACTGCATCTTAAATACCAGGATATAGTTCTTGTTCTAGGAGATTTTACTTCAGAAAGAAATGAACTCTTGGCCAAATAGTGACTAAATACAAATTAATCAATCTACAAATTAGTTTGTATATAACTAATTCTGGATAGAAGTACTGCATTCAGATCTTAACATGTTTAGTGCTTGCTAACATCAGATATATCCATTTATTATTTTTAATTTGCTTTTTTAAAAAAACACAAAAAACTCCAAGCTGTCCTTTCCCATTCATTTCTTTTGCTTTACAATTAAAGGAAAGAGGAGAAGGGGATTGAAATGAATAAATCAAGAAGACTGAGCTGTAATTCTTCTCCTTAACATCTAACTTTCTATTCAAGAAAGAGAAATGACAATTCCATCTGTTATCTGGAGTATTAGCAATTTTTAGCTATTATTAGTTTTTCACTTCACCTTTTGACCTCAAGGAAACTCTCAAAGGAATGTGCAAATTATATAAATGATGAGTAGGGGAGAGAGAGAGAGAGAGAGAGAGAGAGAGAGAGAGAGAGAGAGAGAGAGAGAGAGAGAGAGAGAGAGAGAGAGAGAGAGAGAGAGAGAGAGAGAGAGAGAGAGAGAGAGAGAGAGAGAGAGAGAGAGAGAGAGAGAGAGAGAGAGAGAGAGAGAGGCTCTTGTCCAGGATTCTGGCAACATTAACAGGAAGCAAACCCATCTGAATGAGGCATCAGGACATTAGACTTTGTTACTTCAAGCTTGGAGTCCCTGTCACAGGGATGTCCTTTCAATTACTGTAACTGAACTAGTAGAGTGGACCAAGAATTCCACAGAAAGTATAAACCTGCTTTTTCCATAGTGAATATAACAGTTTGTTTGTACAGTACTTCTGTCTTCTTCTACTTCAGTGACTTATAGAGGTGACTGTCAGAGCCATTTACAAAGGCTATGCTATCTATTTTGTACTTAAGCCATGTTTTCCCCTTGTTGCTTTGGTAACGCACATCTCCCCATCAAGGCCATGTTAGTTACTCTCTACAGTTACCCATTGAACACCCAAATCCTGTGATTCTTTCATTTCTGACCTGTCTCTCTTATTATATTAACCCTGGAGAAAACCTGTAAATTGAATATTATTGCAAAGAATTGAAAATTGCTTTCATTTACTTATTTACACATTTATTTACTTAACTTAAAATCCCCCTCATTCTAGGAAGTGTACACATTTATTTAGTTAGTTAATACACTGTTGGGTTTGACAAACACTTAGAGCAGTTTTTAGCAAAAATATTAATATCCATGGTAAAAGGACTCAAATTAATAAAGCATTAAAACATCCACAGTTAGGTTTTAAAATGAAATAGTTAAAACATATACGGATAGTCCTCAGTTATGTTAGTAATTGAGCCCACAATTTTGGTCGTAAACTGTGACAGTCGTAAAACAGATCACTATGTGACCAGACACCATTTTATGACCTGTTTGGCAGCAGCATTAAGCGAACATGACAGTCATAATGGGAATGCCATGGCATGAAACAAACCCATTGATCATTATGGGGAATTCTTTGCTGGAAACTGAAAGTAAATGCCAGTTTCCAAATAAATAGGGATTCAAGATGTCTGCTCACATAGACGCTGCGGCTGGGCACTCCTTTTTTCAGTGTATAGTGTGGATTGGATTCCCCCCACTCTCCTTGCTTGAACCCTGTGGGGCAAGGGGCATCTATAGTCAGCAAGACTTTATTTAGCCTTGGGAAAAGCTAGCCACAACATCATCCTTAAACATCTGTAGAAGGAGAATGCACAGAAGAGCTTAATGAAGTCAAGTTAGTTCCAACTGCCACTTAAGATGGCTGTACACATGGATGAACCCTGTGGGACAAGGGCCATCTATATTCGGCAAGCCTTGTTACAAATTGGATTGAAATGTGAAAATACTATTACAGGCGATTTTGTATGTTCTCTTAAACTACCGGAGGAAACAGCAAGGCCCCTGGGGGAGCCATGGATTACTATCCCTGCAAGGAGGAGGAGGAGGAGGAGGAGGAGGAGGAGGAGGAGGAGGAGGAGGAGGAGGAGGAGGAGGAGGAGGAGGAGGAGGAGGAGGAGGAGGAGAAAACGGAGACACAGGAAGAGAAAGAGAGGATGTTTTGCAGGTGCTTTTTTTAAGCTGAGTAGGTTTCCACACAAGCCTTAATTCCAAGTGTATTTCTTACCAATTCAAGATCTCTTTCTAACAAAATGGATGAATTAAGGCTACATATTGCAAAGCCTAAATACATCAAGAACTGCTGGGTTTTGCTAATCACCGAAGCTTGGCTTCAATCACTCATTCTGGATGCAGCTGTTGAGCTGGAAGGCTACTTAGCTCACTGGCAGGACAGGAATAGTGAATCCGGCAAGAGCAAAGGTTTAAGCCTTTATGTGAACAAAAGCTTGTACACTGAAGACGGCATTTAATTTCATTGTACCATGTGCAATGACTGTTGAGGGATGTCTTTGTTGGGAGACAGAAAAGCTGTGCAGTGAAATATGCAGCTAGAGAAACGTTGCTAGTAAAACAAATAGTAAACCAGACACTGTTAGTAAAACAAAATAGCTTTACTGGTGTTATAAAACTAAACTACCGCTTCACAGGCAGTGATAGTAAAGTGAGTCAAACAAAGTCCTTAACAAACTAACAATTGCTTACAGTCAGCAATCCACAATTCTTCCTTCTTCAAACACAGTCAGTCACGGCACATGAGCAGATAGCAAACAGTAGAGATATCAGCAAAGAGATACGATCCAGCAGAGAGAGCGATTGTGTTCTGCTGACTTCCTCTTATAGTGGAGATAATTACAGTCTCCAATTACAGTTTCTAATTGCATTCCAACAATCTTAAAGCCACAATGGCCATTTGTCATCAGGATAGTATATATTGACTACCCAACACTAGGAGTATACTCTTAACAATGACACTGAACTAAACTAAACTAAACTAAACTAAACTAAACTAAACTAAACTAAACTAAACTAAACTAAACTAAACTAAACTAAACTAAACTAAACTAAACTAAACTAAACTAAACTAAACTAAACTAAACTAAACTAAACTAAATTTGGCAATAAATGCAGGCAAGTTGATGAACATCCAAAATGCAATCACATGACTATGGAGGGCCCACAGAAATTAGAACTTCAAATCTGGTTTGAAAGTCTCTATTTTGGGGTCTGCCATATCTTCATATAGTCCTTAGGTGAACCAATTGTAAGTTGAGAGCTATTGTAAGACATGAACAACAAAAATAGCCTAATGGCATTCTGCTACTAAAGTAGGGGTCAGCAATCTACAGCTCTAGAGCCACATGTGGCTCTTTAATTCCTCTGCTGTGGCTCCCTGTTGTTCAAAATATGCATCACAACTGCCAATGTGTGACACCTTCTGGCACATTATTTATTGAGTTCTTCAACCCCCAGTAGGCCAACCATGGTTAAATCCAAGAAAAGAAAAGTTTCAGAAGAAAACACAATGTTTATTTCAATTACATATACTGTGGTACCTCGCTTCACGAACGCCTCTCTTCACGACCAATTTGGATTACGACCAAAAATTTCCCAAAAAATGTGCTCCGCTGCACGAACTCCGCCTCGCTGCACGAACGGAAAAGTTCGTAAAAATACGCTCCGCTGCACGAACTCCGCCTCGCTGCACGAACTCTGCCTCGCTGCACGAACTCCGCCCTCGCATCATGAACAGAAAAGTTCGTAAAAATGCTCGGATTCACGAACCCCGCCTCGCTTCACGAACCGGAGCTGCGGACATTTTATCTACGAACGGATTTCCTTTTTGTCACATGGTTGCGACTTCCTTCCTGTACGAACGTTCGTGGAGAGAGACACAGACAAAGACACAGAGAAGCTGACTGCAAAATGGCTCCCAGGAAGCGTGGTGGAAAGAGGAAAGTGCGGAGCAGCAATGCAGGTGACAATTTGCAAACTGGGAATGCAAGTGGTGATGTTGTGCAAGCTGGGAATGCAGGACTTGCTGTGCCACCTGGGAATGCAGGACTTGCTGTGCCACCTGGGAATGCAGGACTTGCTGTGCCACCTGGGAATGCAGGACTTGCTGTGCCACCTGGGAATGCAGGACTTGCTGTGCCACCTGGGAATTCAGGGCTTGCTGTGCCACCTGGGAATGCAGGACTTGCTGTGCCACCTGGCAATTCAGGGCTTGCTGTGCCACCTGGGAATGCAGGACTTGCTGTGCCACCTGGGAATGCAGGACTTGCTGTGCCACCTGGGAATGCAGGACTTGCTGTGCCACCTGGGAATGCAGGACTTGCTGTGCCACCTGGGAATGCAGGACTTGCTGTGCCACCTGGGAATGCAGGACTTGCTGTGCCACCTGGGAATGCAGGACTTGCTGTGCCACCTGGGAATTCAGGGCTTGCTGTGCCACCTGGGAATGCAGGACTTGCTGTGCCACCTGGGAATGCAGGACTTGCTGTGCCACCTGGGAATGCAGGACTTGCTGTGCCACCTGGGAATGCAGGTGACAAGGATGTGCAGCGCAAGCATGGTGGAAAGAAGAAAGTGCGGAGAAGCAATGAAAGTGCCAGCAAGGCTGGGAAGAAAATAACCATTGAGCTGAAGAAGGAGATTGTGGAAAAGCATGACCGTGGCATTCGTGTGACTGATCTGGCCTCGGAGTACAAGATGCCAAAGTCAACAATCTCAACTATTTTAAAAAACAAAGCCGCCATCAAAGGAGCTGATGTTGCTAAAGGCGTAACAAGATTCAGCAAGCAGAGGACGCAAGTGCTGGAAGAGGTGGAAAAACTTTTGTTGGTGTGGGTGAATGAGAAACAGCTGGCAGGTGATAGCGTTAGTGAAACTATGATCTGTGAGAAAGCCAGGAGATTGCAAAGTGATTTAGTGCAAGGAAGCCCCTCTACAAGTGCCACGAGTGACGAATTTAAAGCCAGTAGGGGGTGGTTTGAAAAATTCCGCAGGAGAAGTGGCATCCACAGTGTGATTAGACATGGTGAGGCTACCAGCTCTGACAAGGCCGCAGCAGAAGCCTACAAGGTGGAATTTGCAGAATTCATGGCGACAGAAGACTACGTCGCTCAACAAGTCTTCAACTGTGACGAAACAGGGCTCTTCTGGAAAAAAATGCCAAACAGAACCTACATCACGCAGGAGGAAAAGGCACTACCAGGGCACAAGCCCATGAAGGACAGATTGACCCTTTTGCTGTGTGCCAATGCAAGCGGCGATCTGAAAATTAAACCACTACTGGTTTACCATTCCCAGACCCCTCGTGCATTTAGGGAACAAAATGTCAACAAGGCCAGACTGCCCGTCATGTGGAAAGCTTGGGTGACAAGGCAGTTGTTCATGGAATGGCTGCACGAGGTGTTTGCACCCACTGTCAAAAAGTATCTCTCTGATAACCAGCTGCCTGAAAGGTGCCTTCTTCTAATGGACAATGCCCCAGCACACCCTCCAGTCTTGCTGGATGATATGGATGCTGAGTATGACTTCATCAGGGTGAAGTTCCTCCCCCCCAACACAACACCACTTCTGCAACCAATGGACCAGCAAGTCATCTGCAACTTCAAGAAGCTGTACACAAAGGCGCTCTTCACTAGGTGCTATAATGTCACTGAAGAGACGTCCTTGACTTTAAAAGAGTTCTGGAAGAAACATTTCAATGTTGTCCACTGCATTAACCTCATTGACAAAGCCTGGCAAGAGGTCACTCCCCGAACCCTAACTTCAGCCTGGAGGAAACTGTGGCCAGAATGTGCCACTGAACAGGAACAGGAACATGACATAGACCTAGAAGGGTCTGACACAGAGGTAGTGGACGAAATTGTGTCCATGGGCAAGAGTATGGGTCTGGACGTTGACGGTGCTGATGTGGAAGACCTTGTTGAGGAACATAGGGAGGAGCTGACCACTGAGGAACTTTCTGAACTCCACAGTGAGCAGCGAAAGGCACTTCTTGAGGAGCATTCAACAGAGGAGGAGGAAGAGAGGGAGGAGGTTACCAGTGATGCCATAAAAGCCATTATGGTAAAATGGCATGAGTGCCATGATTTCTTTGAAAAGCACCACCCCAACATAACTGTCACGAACAGAGTGTTAAATCTCATGGATGATAATGTGGTCTCTCATTTCCGGAAGGTTTTGCAGCGCAGGAAAAGACAAGTGACATTGGACAGATTTTTCAGCAAAACTGAGCCTGCAGCTAAGAGACAAAGGAGAGAGGAAAGCCCTGAAGAAGATCCCCTTGATGTCCTTATGGAGGGGGACTCTCCTTCCAAACAATAACCGCCTCCCACCTGCCTTCATCCATGCCAGAAGTCATCTCAAGCAAGCTTGGTGTTCTCTCTTTACTGTGTACTGTACATACATTACCATACTGTACAAATGTGTTTTGTGATTTGTTTCATATGTTGGGGTGCTTCTATAACCTTAAAACCAGGTCAGAAGTGTACAAATGTGTTTTGTGATTTGTTTCATATCTTGGGGTGCTTCTATAACCTTAAAACCAGGTCAGAAATGTACAAATGTGTACTTTTTGCATATGTTGGGGTGCTTCTATAACCTTAAAACCAGGTCAGAAGTGTACAAATGTGTTTTGTGATTTGTTTCATATCTTGGGGTGCTTCTATAACCTTAAAACCAGGTCAGAAATGTACAAATGTGTAATTTTTGCATATGTTGGGGTGCTTCTATAACCTTAAAACCAGGTCAGAAGTGTACAAATGTGTTTTGTGATTTGTTTCATATCTTGGGGTGCTTCTATAACCTTAAAACCAGGTCAGAAATGTACAAATGTGTAATTTTTGCATATTTTGGGGTGCTTCTAAAACCACAATACAGTACAAGGTGAGAACTGTACAAATGTGTCTTGTAATTTTTTTCATATTTTGGGTGCTTCAAAAACCAAAAAACAAGGTCGGAACGGATTAACCGGATTTACATTGAACCCTATGGGAAACTGTGCCTCTCTTCACAACCAATTCGCAACGCGAACAGAGTCCGTTCAAGATTCACGACCCAAAAACAAGGTCGGAACGGATTAACCGGATTTACATTGAACCCTATGGGAAATTGTGCCTCGCATCACGACCAATTCGGATCGCGAACAGAGTCAGTTCACGAATTAAGTTCGTGAAGCGAGGTACCACTGTACTAGTTGTGTCACCTCTCAGGAAATAGGCAGGCATGGGAAGGGTTTTGTGTTTTCTTTTCTGTAGGAAATGGGTCCAAATGGCTCTTTGAGTATTTAAGGTTACCGACCCCTGTACTAGAGAAAGCCCTGTCAAAATGTTTTGTCTTCAAGGATACAGAATTATGTTGGAGCCATTTAGTTCCTTTGTTTTTCTTATTTTTTTCCTTATTTTATCTGGCTTAGAGTAGACTGTATTTGGTATAATGTTGTTTATCTTGGAAGGGAATTGTGTATAAAAAGGGTGTTGAGACTCTGGAAAGAGTGCAGAGAAGAGCAACAAAGATGATTAAAGGTAAAGGTTCCCCTCGCACATATGTGCTAGTCATTCCCGACTCTAGGGGGTGGTGCTCATCTCCGTTTCAAAGCTGAGGAGCCAGCGCTGTCCGAAGACATCTCTGTGGCCATGTAGCCAGCATGACTAAATGCTGAAGGCACACAGAATGCTGTTACCTTCCCACCAAAAGAGGGTCCTATTTTTCTACTTGCATTTTTACATGTTTTCAAACTACTAGGTTGGCAGAAGATGGGACCAGTAATGGGAGCTCACTTTATTGTGCAGTACTAGGAATTCGAACCACTGAACTGCCGAACTCAACACTCAGGCATCACGTTCCTACAAAGATGATTAGGATATTGGAAATTAAAACATACAAAAAGTGGTTGCAAGAATTTGATATGTCTATTTTAATGAAGAGAAGGATTAGAAGTTACATCATAGCAATGTTCCAATTCCTTAGGGGCTGCCACAAAGAAGAGAGAGGTCAACCTACTTTCCAAAGCACATGAAGCAGGACAAAAAGAAATGAATGGAAACTAATCAACGAGAGAACTAACCTAGAACAAAGAAGAAATTTCCTGACAGCACAATTAATCAGTGGAACATTTGCCTCCAGAAGTTGTGGGTGCTCCAACAATGGAAGCTTTTAAGAAGACATTGGACAACCATTTGACTGAAGTGGTATATGGTTTCTTGCCTGAGCAGGGGGCTGGACTAGAAGACCTCCAAGGTCCCTTCCAATTCTGTTATTCTGTTATATAACTTCACACAAACACACAGACACATAGACACACACACACACACACACACACGTGTGTGTGTATCAGAAAATATTACTTTCTGAAACTAGAATTAGCTCCCTGATTCTGTCAACCATTCTGCTGCCAGTTTCTTGAAACATTTTTCGCACAGTCACTCACGCGCTTGTGACATCCTGGCTAGACTACTGCAATGCTCTCTACATGGGGCTCCCCTTGGGGTGCACCCGAAGACTACAGCTGGTCCAGAATGCGGCCGCGCAGGCGATCTTGGGAACGTCTAGGTATTCCCATGTAACACCGCTCCTGCGCGAGCTGCACTGGTTATCCGTGGTCTTTCGGGTGCACTTCAAGGTGTTGATTACTATCTTTAAAGCGCTCCATGGCAGGGGACCTAGCTACCTGCGAGACCGCATCCTACCTCATACATCCCTGCGGCCGATCCGCTCCCACAGAGAGGGACTTCTCCGGGTGCCGTCCACTAGGCAATGCCAGCGGGTGACGCCCAGGGGAAGGGCCTTCTCTGTGGTGGGCCCAACCCTCTGGAACGACCTACCCCCTGACCTCAGAACAACTACGGACCTCCGCGCCTTCCTCCAGAAATTAAAGACACTCCTGTTTCATCAGGCCGGCTTGGCCTAAGTTATTTACCTAGCCTACAGTCTGTACAATAAATTGTTTTAATTGGGTTTTAAATGGGATTATGTTAATATACTTAATCTATTTTGTGGGCTGATGTCAGAAATCTAAAGTAGGGCATCCTTAACAGATGACTTCCCAACTTCTTGAAAATATCCATATTTTTTCAAAATAGTTCAGAAGTAATAAAAAAGAACCCTACCAAAATACTTAGATTGGCACGGGAACATGTATCTTTTTCTAGGCTGAATGCCACATGGTTTTTGAATGATATGTCAGACAACAGAAACCAAGGACCAATTTTTTTAAAAAACTGGGGGAACTAGCAATACCTTTGATGATTTTTAATTATGTCCCAAAAATTTCGCTTCATTGTATTACGAAAAAATAAATAACATTTACAGTAAGAGAAAATATCCTGAATTACAGGAAAAAATGCTTATCAAATGCAGATAGATGGAAAAGGAACCATACAGATAAATACATTAAGAAAATATCTATGAAAATGTATACACTTAATGCAACAATTTTTACAATTATTATTGGAAACTGCTGCAATGCCACCCAAACATATTCTAATGTGGCTGGTAATATTGTGGTCTCAGTGAGATTACTGACCCATAGTCTATTTCTTTTTGTTCAAAATTTGGCCTGTCCGTATGAACCTATACATCTGCTTTATGATAATGTTGACAATTGTCATACTTTGCCTCATCTTTGTTCACCTTTGGAAATGGTTTCCAAATCTGAGCTAAAAGCTTTCAGCATTTGTTGCAGTGCTTTAAGTTTAAGTCTGCCTAGAATTCAATAGAACCCTGGAAAAAGGGACTGGGTTGAAATAGGCAGTTATGGTGGAATAACTTTTAGTTCTTCAAACACTCATAACTTTCGATTCGTCATGCATACCTCTAGATCAGGGGTCCTCAAACTTTTTAAACAGGCGGCCGATTCATGGTTCCTCAAACTGTTGGGGGTGGGGCATACCAGCTGGGTGTATGTGGCTAGGTGGTCATGTGACTGGGTGCACGTGGCCAATTTAACAGTGCTTGCTGTAGTTGCCCCTACCCTACTCACCCACCGGCCCTAGATCATGTGGCTGCACTGGTGAGATCACCCATCAGTCAGCTGGTCCTCCCATGCACCATTCAGCATCATCTTTGGCAGCAACCGTGTGATCAGAAGTGCAGCTAAACTGTTGAAATAACTAACCAGAAGTGCAGCTGGAATGGATGCTGGCTGTAAGATAAGGCCGATGGTGATGGATGGGGCGAGGGGCGGGGCTGAATCGCACCACTCCACGAGCTGCATACTTTACATTGGCGGGCCATATCCAGCCCGCAAGCCGTAGTTTGAGGATCTATGCTCTAGATCAGTGATGGCTAACCTTTTTTGGCTCGCGTGCCAAAATCGGGGCGAGCGCAGGTGGGTCATGTGTAGGTGTGCCACACTCATAATGCTATGTGGGTGACCCTCCTGCTTTTGGCACGCTTTTTTTGCCCTCCCCAGGCTCCAGAGGCTTCCTAGGAGCCTGGGGAGGGCGAAAACAGCCTCCCCTCCCCACCTCGAGAGGCTTCAGGAACTTCCCTGAAGCCTCCAGAGGGTGAAAAATGGCCTCGAAAGAAGGCCTAAATCAACTGGCCAGTGCACACATACGTGCTGGAGCTGACAGGGCAACGCCTCGCGTGCCCTAAGAAATGGTTCCGCGTGCCACCTGTGGCACCCGTGCCATAGGTTCGCCATCACTGCTCTAGATAGTCCTATTTTCAATTTTAAAGCCGGTTTAAATTATAGTTCTCCCCAGATCACCCTGTTTGCTGATGCATTTTAGAGACATTTAATCATAGATTTGAACCAGGAGTGTCCTGCAGTACTTACTTGATAAGCTAATTTTGGGATGAGGGAAATCTCAGAATGAATTAATGTTTTTTTATCTGATGGATGTGCAATAACAAAAATATTAGCTTCCTGCCAAAATAAGAAGCTAATGTGACTTTAATACTTTTCTCTTGAATGCCATTTCCAGAGAAGCATTTCTCAGGGGTTTCCATAGGAACACTATAAAGAAATTGAAAAATAGCAAATCCACTTTTGACATAGCCTATATGTGTGACTTATTTCTAAGAAAACTTTGCAAACAATAATATCCCAATTAAACGAAAGAAATTTTCTAACAGCTAACTTGGAAATCGAATGTGATGTCAATGGTGAATTTACAGCATCACAAAGGTTAACATGTTAGGAAAGCTATGAAGTCTCCATGTGGATGTTTTGATTTAAAACCCTTTCCCACTAGGGATTTCTGGAGCTCAAAGTAATATGCCTTATATATTAATGTTCAGTGAAGTGAATGTGGAATTAATCTTTGTAGAAAATTCAATTCTCTCAAGACTGTTTGAAAGATAATATAACCCACATTAATAGAATGAGCCAGTACAGTATAACTTGACAGCTGGTGTCTTTGCAATTTGTCCCAAGCAGGGGCAGAGCCTGGAATACGGGTACCTCTGTTGTCACATATAATGTGTGACTTTATTTTGTAGTTCAAAGCATAAAGGTTGGGGGGGGGGAGTTTAATATTTGGAGATTTACTGTGTATCAAAGCTGCTGCTTTTCTCATAATGGCTCTCTGCAAACATGAGATATTTGGTTAATTGTTTTGTGTTCAGGGGGAATTCAGTATGTGAATTAATTATGAAGTTTCATAATTTGTGAATTTCCAAAGTCTCTCTTAAAAAAAGAGGAAGATTTTTCAACATTTTCAATATCTACTTGATTTAAACTCCACATAGGAGTTTTAAATTCTGAATGATCTAATCTTTTACAGCGGGATTGATTCATTAGTTGGGTTCAAACCACACAATCACACTGCAGAAGTGTTTGTCTCTTAGCGTGGTAGGTTTTTGCTTAATTTATTTAAGGCTTGGCATGTTGTATGAACCAACTTATTTGTGTGTGTGCATGTGTGTGTATGTGTTTTGAGGTTCAAAGAATTCTGAACCTTGACTCAAGATTTAAATAGCCAACAATTAAGCCTCACCCAAGAGATGTATGGTTGAAGATGTTCTCAACGCCAAAAGAAAAATGGAGTTCTAATGTAATGTAATGTAATGTAATGATGCAATCATTCTATAACATAATAGTGATGCAAATGAATGTTGTGTCTCCTAGTCAGCCAAGGAATCCTAAGGCCCAGATAGGTAACAGAAAGGGAAGATCCTCAGATCATCAGTATATCCATGAGTTGAATGAAATATCAGGATTCAATGTAGTGCAGACACTTCTCCACCCCTTTGTTAAATTACTAATCAAGCAAAGGATATTGTGTGAGCCTATAATTAAGAATGTTTTTGTGTGTGAGATAGTGTGCAGAGAGACAGAAAGGGAGATGCACAGAGAGAGTCCTTTGTAATATATACACAAAAGAAAAACAAAACAAAACTGAACTAGAGAATATTCTTCATTTTTATTGCTGCTAAGTAACACCATGGTGGCACAGTGGTTAGAATGCAATACAGTATTATAGGCTAACTCTGTCCTCTGTCAGCAGTTCGATCCTGACCAGCTCAAAGTTGATTTAGCCTTCCATCCTTCCAAGGATGGCAAAATGAGGATCCAGATTGTTGGGGATAACATGCTGGCTCTGTAAACCACTTAGAGAGTGATGTAAACTACTATGAAGTAGTACATAAGTCTAGGTGTTATTACTATTGCTAATGTCTGTTGCCTGATGGAAATACTGAGAATCCTACTATAATGTCAGTAGTGAAGAATCAGGACACCATGTGAAATTCCAGTTAAGCTAATTTATCTTGGCTCTTCATAACATACTGTATCTTGGCTCTTCATAAGAATCTAGTCAACTAACCGAACTGGTGCTAGATAAGAGTTAATGAAACTCAACAGGGGTTGGAGTTCGATCACTTGTGGGAATGTAATGACTTCAGACCGATTCCTCTCTTGACTCTGCCCTAAGCTCTGGCTGTTCTTCTACATATATTCAGGGTTCCATAATCCATTTCCAGATTACTTGCATTCAGAGGTTGGTTGTTTTATTGCAATCACTTAGGAATTGTTCAGTGTCATAACTACAGGGAGAAAAGAGAGTGGTACAGTTTTGCCAAATTCAGTTATGTTGTGCCCAAAGACTTACATAAGTCAGTCTCAATTATTTTTGAAGGTAGCCCATTTGAAGAAAGCCATCCATGCTGGACATGTGAAGGTTGGTGACAATGACTGACTTCCATAATGGCCAGACTTACGCTATGTCATTCTTACTTTATCCAGACATTCAAATAACCAAGTTTAATCCTAAACCAGCCTATCACAATTGAATATCCATAACTATATTGCCCTTTTGGGAACATATTTTATATCATGTTCTTTGATCACATGGCAAGACTGTAGGACACAGTATGGATTATTGTGTGTGGGGGGAAAGGATATTACAAAGCATCTTAATTTTTTGAGCATTTTGAAGTGGCTGAATTCACACATAGGTTCTGAAGAATGATATGGCTATTCTTTGTCTTTATTAACATGTTATGCATGAAAAGATTCAAAAGATGTGTGAGACATCATATTCAAGTGTTGGTGTGTAAAGCATCCAGACAATAACACCAAAATTAAACACACACACACACACAACCCTAGACAAAAGATCTGTTTTATTGAAAAGAGATTAGATCCTTGAAACCTCAGACAGTGGTAATTTATATTCAGGAGTTTATGAGTGCTTTACTGACTTCATTGTTCAGAAAGGAAAATCCATACTTATTATTATTTTAGCTGCTATGCTGACACACATACTCTAGGTATTTTCAAAGTTCAAAGCAATGCGGTGAATTTGTATGCACTTTTAATGCGAATTACCAGAGAGAGAGCCTAATGGGGTTATGCTTCTTGTATATGCAAAATAGAGCTTTTCTTGACTATTTCTTGAATGCAATTTGTAAGCAGAAAGCCTTAAAGGCAGGCATAAAGGAGAAAGCAGCATAATATGAAAGCCTGCACTTTTAAAATAACAAAATCTTCCACACTTCACCAGCTACTTTGCCCCTCTCATGCTAAATACAAATCACCCAACAGGGATGCACAAATTAGCCAAGATCCAATCTGAATTTGCAATTTGATTCAAAGAGTTGAGCTGACTTGAATTTATAGTTCAGTTTAAAGCCCAACTCTATTCAGTTTCAAGACTTGATTGAAGGTGTGATGTCAGTCAGTCAAATCACTTACAAATCAAATATTCAAATCAAAACTTCCTGTGGTCCCCATGGCAACAATCTATTTTAGCCTTTAAAGCCAAAATTTTCCCATCCCTGGTAATGAAAGGCCAATCATTAATTAATTAAAATGTACTGCCCATTCATAATTCCCCAAACCAAATATATGCATTAACAAACAGCATTTTTCTTTGTATAATTCAAACAACTAATCCAGGGATTTTGAAATCTGATAGAGATTATAGTTTTCTAAGCAGCTATTTATTTATTTATTTATTTATTTATTTTATTAAATTTATACCCCGCCCTTCTCCTTGTTAGGACCCAGGGCGGCGCACAGGGATGTTAAAATACATACAAAATATATAAAATATATGAAATTTAAAATACCTATTCTAATAAATAAACCCTGCGCTAAAAACCAAATTAAAATCCCAAGTTTAAAAACTATCTAATAGTCAGTATGGAGGTTACGCTAGGCCGGCTAGATGAAATAGGTGTGTCTTCAGACACTTGCGGAAGAGGCGGAGGTCGGAGATGGTGCGGAGTTCAGGGGGTAAGTCGTTCCAGAGGGCTGGGCCCGCCACAGAGAAGGCTCTCCCCCTGGGTGTCGCCAGTCGGCATTGTCCAGCCGACGGCACCCTGAGGAGGCCCTCTCTGTGGGAGCGTATCGGTCTGAGGGATGTATGGGGCAGGAGGCGGTCTCGCATATAACTAGGCCCCGAGCCATGGAGCGCTTTAAAGATGGTCGTTAAAACCTTGAAGCGCACCCGAAAGACCACAGGAAGCCAGTGCAGCTCGCGCAGGATAGGTGTTATGTGGGAGTGTCTAGGCGCTCCCGTAATCACCTGCGCGGCTGCGTTCTGGACTAGCTGCAGCTTTCGGGTGCACCTCAAGGGAAGCCCCATGTAGAGAGCATTACAGTAGTCGAGTCGAGAGGTGACGAGTGCTTGAGTGACTGTGCGTAAGGCACCCCGTAAGGCACTAGTATATTTCAGTATAGTAAACATTCATTACTTTCAGTTGAGACAGTTGCCCTTTTTCTCAATCTGGACCTATAGAAACCAATGTTTCTTTGCTTCATCAAAATGCAGTAGTGATACCTACTATATGCGTTGGTGTCAAGGTACCTGTAGAACTATCTCCATCACCCAGAATCCACATTCCAATAGGAAAAGAGCTTGGGAAAAGTGTTGGCAAACCTTCATTACTATACAAGATCAGATGCATGTTTCTGTTTGACGGTCTACTTGCTGTGAAAGTGTGCTACCAGGCTTGCTCTGAACCCGTTGGCTTTGGAGAGCATGTTAAAATGGAGATTTTCTAAATTAATTTAAGGTGGCTCTGGTTTAAATATTATTAAGTGTTGATGTTGTTGATCTTATTATGACTTTTTTCTTGTAAACCATTAATAATCACATGATTGTGTTGGTTTAAAAATCTAATACAACAGTCAGCAAAGTTTCCGGAATGGTATAGGGCAGTGATGGCTAACCTTTTTTGGCTCACATGCCAAAAGCGGGGGGACCGCAGGGGGGGTCGTATGTGGGCGTGCCATACCCATAATGCTATGTGTGCGGCCCCCTGCTTTTGGCACGCTTTTTTCACCTTTCCCAGGCTCCAGAGGCTTTCTAGGAGCCTGGGGAGGGTGAAAACAGCCTCCCCTCCCCACCCCCAGAGGCTTCAGGAGCTTCCCTGAAGCCTCCAGAGGTGAAAAACGGCCTCAAAAGAAGGCCTAAATCAGCTGGCCAGCACACACATGCGCACTAGTGCTCACAGGGCAATGCCTCGCGTGCCATAAGAAATGGTTCCGCGTGCCACCTGTGGCACCCGTGCCATAGGTTCGCCATCACTGGTATAGGGTCACCTGACTAGAAGTCCTCCAAGGTCCCTTCCCACAATGTTATTCTGAATTCTGTAGGATTTTTTGTTTTTGTTTTGCTTTGGGGTCCTTCTCCAGAACTTCCAAAAATTCCAACAAGCTTTTGACCACCTACAGGTGTAGAATAGTCTTTCAGCTACTGAAATTGCCAAAGGAGAGACCAAAAGCAAAATGAATCTGAGCAATGTAATGTCATTTCTTTTGTTCCTTAGAAACATTGATTCACATTACATCACAAGGTAACTTTGAAGGACCACTTTAACGATGGTAGAAAAACGCTGTGTGCGTTTGCATGTTTGCGTGCTGTATATGTTTGTAGGATTTTGTACTGTTTAACTTCCATTTATCTATTTACTGCTTTCCCTAATTCCCATGTTGTACTCATTATGCCTGAATTCTTCCTAATATACAAAATGTAGTATGCCCTAAAACAGGTGTTTGGGTTTACCACTTTATCTAATGAGTGAATTTATGCACACAGCTTTTTCCAAAATCAACACATTTTTGAAGAATTAGATTCATTTTTGTATGCAATGCTTTTATAGCAACTATTTCAGGACTAAGATAATGAAACTCTTCATACAAGAAGTTTCTATCATTTCTATCATGAAGATATTTATGAAGTCCTTCCATATCTGGAGTTTTTCTCTAACTATTCAAGCCAAGCTACCTTCCAATATTTGTATTCAGGATGCAACAGGCAAAACAGCTTATTAAAAAGGTTTACCCATGTGTTTTGGAGTAAAACCAAGCCTCTTGAGATATTATATCCTGATGGCTCTTCTTTAGTCTTTGTCAACTGAGCATTTTCCATCATGTTCCCTCTAGATGGACATCATCTCCCCAAATTCACAATCACCATGCTCATCACCTTTTAGCGTTGGTGCAAAAGAGATTACATGCAGTACTTCTGTTTTCTTTAGATGATTTTCAGAGAATCGTGAGGGACAATATCTAGTGCTGTTTGGTTTAAATCGTCCTTCTTTATCTCCATTGTCCACAGTGATATTCAATCCTTTGAGATTGAGTATGATGGCATCCTGTTTTGCCTAACACCATAACAATACTTGCTTTATCCCACAATGACTCTCTGGATTAAGAAGGGCTATGGTACCTTAGGAGGCAAAGGAACTGAAGAAGAAATGGTACCAAAGAGATCAAAAAGGTCGTGTAAATGATTAGCAAGATAATTATAGCCTCTCCTCCGCGCACAACTTGGTTGCATTTCATATGCCACTCTTGAAGCAAATACTCCATCTTCATCCACCTATGAAACTCCTGGGGAGATTGGGGCCAATCACTCCCTCTGCCCTGTTTATCCCAAAAGGATGTGGTGAGGATATAAAATGAAATTGCAGAACAATGAAGCAGACTATCTGAAGCTGTTTGGAAGAAAGCTGGGATAAAAACAATATTGTTATAAAATGGATATAGAACTCTATTTCCAAGTGATATACTGAAAAAAAACCAGCCCTTAAATTGACTATATGCTTTCTCCAATTATTTCAATTTGAAGTGTCAGCCTTTTGTGGCACGGGATTAACAAAAAGCCATATAGGAAGCAGAAATAATCAGTTATCTTCAAAGTCATGCTTTGTCACAGCAATTCGGAACTCACAAAACTCTATCTATCTATCTATCTATCTATCTATCTATCTATCTATCTATCTATCTATCTATCTATCTATCTATCTATCTATCTATCAATCATCTGTCTGTCCTATATACAAACATATTGCACATGCAGAAACTCAGAGACAATTATGTTATACATGATATGTTGTATTGCTATTTTATTATATACCATTGCATATATTATATGTAATGGGCTATTATTATGCCTGGGGCCAAGCTTCATGCAGGACTGTCTCTCCCTGAGAAGAATTTGCTCATTCCATCAGGTCCGATAGGGGGCTGTTCTCTAGGTCCTTTCCCTTAAATGTTGTCCTCTGGTGGGACCTATTAAGTGCACCTTTCCATACCAGACCCCTCACCACATTAAATTGAGAAAGTTCCCACCCCTCCTAGTCTTCTAGAAGGCCTTGAAGAGCTGGGTCTTCTCACAAGCTTTGGGTTAGGCTGAGGCTGGAGCCCAGTCAATCAAAATGTTTCTGTAGAGAGAAGAGTTTTGTTTTGGGGGCATTGGGAGTTTTTGATGCTGACTTCATTGTCACTTTCTGTGAGCTGCTCAAGGCTGTGGTACATAAGATGGGTAGCCGTATAAGTCTTGGTGATGTTTCAGTTTTCTCTGCTTCTTTATTCTACCTCTTTTTTCTGTCAGCTTTAGTTATAGTTAAACAGCAGAAGTGGGAAGAGTATGCAAGCTTAGGATTCAGTAGTCAAAATAAATTACCTCAATGGCTTTGAAGCTTAAATAAGTTTGTTTACACGTTCTCTTATAAACACAAAGGAGAGCAGGCTAATACACGTTCCAGACCAAAGGGGAGAGAGAGAGAGAGAAATGCTTTGCAAAGAAAGTAGCAGTGATATATAGCAAACAGCCATGATCTAATCAGACACAAGACATTAATGTTTATTGTAAATGACATGACCATTTATTACAAAGCAAGACAACCAGACTTTAAACACTGGTGGGCAATTTTCTCAGCTGGAGGCCACCAGAAGGGTATAAGTGTCAGCATTGGCAACTGAGTGGGTAAGGTTTACATTTTCAGATTGTCTTGTTAAAAAAGAAAAAAAAGGTTGGGGGGGGGGGGGGGAGAAGGTTTGCAGCAAAGAAATATACAACCCAAACAGTCAAAGGTGTTTCTGACACTTCCAGATTACCCTGTTGCCAATACAGACCAAACAGTCACCATTTTTTGGAGTGAAGCAACAGACAACACCCCCCTGCATTCAGTCTCCACTAAACCACTTTTTTTTGGTCAACTCCAGCATTTGTGTCCACTTTGCCTGCTATGACCAACCTCTGCTTTGATTGGCTGTTTTGTACAGGGAGGAATATTTTCACTCCCAGCATATATTCCCTACTTTTTCTGGGTAGGACATTCTAAAGAAATCTTTAGAGCAGGCTTTATTTATGAATGCAATGGTTATAATGTAAACCATTTCCAGTTTGAAACCTAGCAGGCCTCTATTTTCTTTCAATAACTATTTTCCTTTTCCAGTGACATCTACTTTTTCACTGGACTGTTTTTCACTGTTTTAGTATACGTTTCATTAGGAACATGTGCCAGGTATATCAGCTGTGGTAGCTCAGTGGTTAGAATGCGATATTGCTGGCTAATTTTGCTGACTGCCAGGAGTTCGATCCTGACTGGCTCAAGGTTGACTCAGCCTTCCACCTTTCCGAGGTCAGTAAAATGAGGACCCAGATTGTTGGGGGCAATATGCTGACTCTGTAAACCGCTTAGGGAAGGCTGCAAAGCACTATGAAGTGGTATATAAGTCTAAGTGCTATTTGTATTGTTTCCCTAGCCATATTCTACTCAGTACATTCCTATATTACCTGAATGGGGAATCCTTCAGCAGATATCCTCTCCTCTTGCAGTCTCTTGTGCTCTGGATGGTTAGGGGAAATCTGAACTATATTTTCTGAGGGAGAAATATATACAAAGGGAAAAGAAGTGGCGTTATGGAATGACTGCCTATAACTGATTGACAGATTTTGTCCTAGTGGACAACCATTTAAATATGAGTCAGCAGTGTGTAGCAGCTGCCAAAAAAGCCAACACAGTTCTAGGCTGCATAAACAGAGGGATAGAATCAAGATCACGGGAAGTGTTAATACCACTTTATAATGCCTTGGTAAGGCCACACTTGGAATATGGCATCCAGTTTTGGTCGCCACAATGTAGAAAAAATGTGGAGACTCTAGAAAGAATGCAGAGAAGAGCAACAAAGATGATTAAGGGACTAGAGACTAAAACATATGAAGAACAGTTGCAGGAACTGGGTATGTCTAGTTTAATGAAAAGAAGGACTAGGGGAGACATAATAGCAGTGTTCCAGTATCTCAGAGGCTGCCACAAAGAAGAGGGAGTCAAACTATTCTCCAAAGTACCTGAGGGCAGAACAAGAAGCAATGGGTGGAAACTAATCAAGGAGAGAAGCAACTTAGAACTGAGGAGAAATTTCCTGACAGTTAGAACAATTAATCAGTGGAACAGCTTGCCTCCAGAAGTTGGGAATGCCCCAACATTGCAAGTCTTTAAGAAGATGTTGGATAGCCATTTGTCTGTCTGAAATAACTCTTCATATAGTTTTTTTGTTCCTTGGGTCTGACACAAATAGAATTAGTGCATCTAACTGGGAAGGTTGACCCTTCCTTTCTGCTTTCCTTCTTTCCTTCCTTCTTTGAAAACCATCACCATGCAAAGGAACAATATACCCAGTGATGACATTATATAATAGTTTAAGAGACGTAAGGATACAAGGGCAAAAGAGTCAGTAAAAGATGTCAGTTCAATATCTTTTTAGCCATGGTGCCCACAAGATAATTTACAATATTTGGGCTTATATTGCAGAACCTCCATCTGCAGGTCACACTTCACATAATGCAAAATTATTTTCTCATTCAGCTGTAAACACCAGGACATCTTAGTTTCATATATGAAGGACCACTATTTTTTTTTTGTAGAGGACTAGACACCATTTTTAGGGCCGAGACATAATTTTTCATGCTTCAAAGAAAAATAAAAGGTTAAAAAAAAAGAGTAGATCTTCCTTCAAACTGAGCTTGACTATTGACTTCATGGAAAAATCCATGTTGTTTTCTTGGCAACAGTACCAAAATGATTGACCACCGCCTTCTTCTAGCAATGAAGCCACTTAGAAAGAAGCAGTGGAAAGTAGCAATGAAGCCACTTAAAAAAGAAGCAACAGAATATAGTTTTCGATAGTTACATGATGTTCTTTGTGGTAAGCTTCAAATTGAGCCCTTCTCCAGCTGCAGTGTTCCTTATTACTGTTTTTGAGAGAAGAAGCAATTGTACAAAAGCTATGGAGAACTAATTTTTGTGTGTGTTCAATACAGATGCTCTGTGAGTTTGTCCTTAGTGGATTTGTTACTAATGTTTCATAAGTGGAGACCAGGAAGTCAATATTCTCCAATCATATATATACACCAAGGCGACAAATGCTTCTTTTAACTTTCCTTCTTTATCAGATCCAATTTAGACCAACTGGGAAAAAAAACCACTTAAAGTATTACACAATCCCAAAATTGTGAAGTTACACTGTATTCACCTCCTCCTAGCTTTCTCCTCTCTTTTTTCCATTATTATAATCATTAGTACTTTTTCACATGCAAACATGTTTATTTTTTAAGTGGATGGAAAGAAAATGCAATGAGAAATAATTTGTTATGGATGGCCCCACAATCAGCCAAGAGTTTAGACTGGAGCTAGCATTATTATCCATCTATTGAGTCCTTCCCAAGGACCTGGGATAAGCAGATGTTGTTTAAAAATATCAGATATATTGTTGCAGGATATAAGCTGTTCCAAGTAAAGTTTCTTTTTGTAATAGACTGTTGAATTTGTCAATTCCGATGGTGTTCCAAGTGGTACTCCAGATGCTTTGCAATTGCACCCAAGGTGCCTATTACTATTGGTACTTATAATAATAATAATAATAAATTTGAATTTATTAACCGCTCCCTCTCCCCACAGGGACCCGGGGCGGTGCACAGGAGGAACTAAAAACAATATAAACAATAAATACAAAAATACATACTTTAAAACACAATTAAACAATATTATCCCGTGCTAAAAATAATTTAAAAACCCATTAAAATACATTTAAAATCCATAGACAGAGAGACTATCCAACTTATGCTTTCGTTTGCCACAGTCATTCTAACTTCTATTTCCAAGTCTTCATATTTAATACGCCTGCCTCTTATTTTCTTTGAGTAAACACAACAATCTTATCAGGTGTTGGGCTAAAAGAGAATAACTGACCCAAAGTCATCCAGCCAGCTTTCATGCTTAAGGGAGGTCTAGAATTCACAGATGCTGGTTTCTAGGCCAGCATCTTCACTGCTAGACAAAACAGGCTGCCATTGCCTTTGACATATTATTAAACCTTTTAAGAAAATGCTTGTCTTTTTCTGTGTTTTTCACTACTCAAGCATTACTCGAAGGGTGCTCTCTGAATCCCCAGAGAATATCTTTCCAAGCAAGCTTACCAGTGATTTGCAAAAGTATTACGTGCCAATTACAAACCACTGTGACAGTTCCAGAGTTCTGCTTTCTTTTTTGACGCCTTTTCATTGCTTTTCAAAGAAGGAACAATCGTTCCTGGAGGACACAAGCCTTCTATACAAAATTATTCTGCCCTGACTCTGAATCTGATGGAGATCTAGGAAGGAAGGTTTGCAAGGAAAAAAAAGAGAGAGTAAAATTGCAATGGTGAGAGATAAATTTATAATGGTCAAGCTGAAAATGTTAGCTCAATGCAGCTCTGGGAGACAGGGTATTGAAGGAACATATAACCTATTAGTGTTTTATAAATTGTAGCAGTTTAAGAGAAGCTGATTTGATGCAAGAAACACTCCTTCCTTCCTTCCTCCCTCCCTCCCTCCCTCCCTCCCTCCCTCCCTCCCTCCCTCCCTCCCTTCCTTCCCATGTCCCAAACTTGGGAACAGTCCTGTTGTATGAACATGAATGTATCATGATTATATTTTGAAGTCACCATGTAATTGCTTCTTTTTCAAGTTTTGGAAAACACTCACTTTATATAAAGTATATTTTATTTTATTTATTTTATTAAATTTATACCCCACCCTTCTCCAAATGGACCCAGGGCGGCGCACAGGGATATTAAAATACATACAAAATATATAAAATATATAAAATTTAAAAAACTTATTCTAATAAATAAACCCTGCGCTAAAAACCGAATTTAAAAGCCCAAGTTTAAAACTGTCTAATAGTCAGTAATGAAGGTTATGCTAGGCCGGCTAGATGGAATAGATGTGTCTTCAGACACTTGCGGAAGAGGCGGAGGTCGGAGATGGTGCGGAGTTCAGGGGGTAAGTCGTTCCAGAGGGCTGGGCCCGCCACAGAGAAGGCTCTTCCCCTGGGTGTCTCCAGTCGGCATTGCCCAGCCGACGGCACCCTTAGGAGGCCCTCTCTGTGGGAGCGTATCGGTCTGAGGGATGTATGGGGCAGGAGGCGGTCTCGCATATAACTAGGCCCCGCGCCATGGAGCGCTTTAAAGATGGTCGTTAAAACCTTGAAGTGCACCCGAAAGACCACAGGAAGCCAGTGCAGCTCGCGCAGGATAGGTGTTATGTGGGAGTGTCTAGGCGCTCCCGTAATCACCCGCGCGGCTGCATTCTGGACTAGCTGCAGCTTTCGGGTGCACCTCAAGGGGAGCCCCATGTAGAGAGCATTACAGTAGTCGAGTCGAGAGGTGACGAGTGCTTGAGTGACTGTGCGTAAGGCACCCCGGTCCAGTAAGGGGCGCAATTGGCGCATCAGGCGTACCTGATGAAACGCCCCCCAGGCCACGGCTGCTACATGATCTTCCATAGACAGCCGGGAATCCAGGAGGACACCCAAATTGCGCGCCCTGTCCACGGGGGCCGGTGTTTCATCCCCAATGGCCAGAGTTGGAATAATCTGGCTGAACCGGGGCGCCGGAAGCCACAGCCACTCAGTCTTGGACGGGTTGAGCTTGAGTTTGTTACCACCCATCCAGATCCGTATGGCTTCCAAGCACCGGGACATAACCTCGACGGCATCGTTGGGGTGGTCTGGGGTGGATATGTACAACTGAGTATCATCAGCGTACAGATGATATCCCACCCCAAAACCACGAATGATCTCACCCAGCGGCTTCATATATGTGAACAGTAGGGGCGAGAGGACCGACCCCTGAGGAACCCCACATATGAGGGGTCTCGAGGCCGACCTCTGCCCCCCTGCCAACACATATTGCGACCGACCAGAGAGGTAGGACGAAAACCACCGCAAAACGGTGCCTCCCAGCCCCAACCCCCCCAGTCGGTGCAATAGGATACCATGGTCGATGGTATCAAAAGCTGCTGAGAGGTCTAATAGGACTAGGATAGAGGAATATCCTCTATCCCACGCCCTCCAGAGATCATCAACCAACGCGACCAATGCCGTCTCGGTGCTGTGCCCGGTTCGGAAGCCGGACTGGTGCGGGTCTAGATAATCAACTTCCTCCAAGTGTCGTGGAAACTGTTGAGCTACCACACTCTCAACAACCTTCACTAGAAAGTGGAGGTTGGAGACGGGACAATAGTTCTCTAATAATGCTGGCTCCAGGGACGGCTTCTTGAGGAGGGGCCTTACTACCGCCTCTTTCAAGACGGCAGGCAAGGACCCCTCACTCAAAGATGCGTTGACAATGCCCTGGAGCCAGCCTCATGTCGTCTCCCAGGATGCCAGTACAAGTCAGGAGGGACACGGGTCCAATAAACATGTGGTAGCCCTAAGTCTCTTTGACAACTTGTCCATATCCTCGGTGGTAACAAAATCAAACTCCTCCCAAGATGGTGTCACAAGAACAGCCTCGGCCCGCTCGACTGGACCACTATCGATGGAGGGTAGCTCGTTCCGAATCCGAGTGATTTTCTCCTGCAGATAAATCCCAAATTCCTCTGCTCGACCCTGTAAAGGGGCTTCCCGTGGCCTCTGTTGAAGGAGGGAGCAGGTCACCCCAAACAGGGCGGCAGGGCGGTTATCTGCGGATGCAATAAGAGTGGCACAATACTCACGTTTGGCCACTCTTATCGCCACTAAGTAAGTCCTAATATGGTCTCTCACTAGTGTTCGGTCGGCTTCGGAGCGAGAAGATCTCCATCTGCTCTCTAGGTGTCTCTTGTGGCGCTTCATCTCCCTAAGCCCCTCGGTAAACCAAGGAGCCCAGGTGGTTCGTCGCCGCAAGAGAAGCTGCAAGGGCACGACTCGGTCCAAGGCCCCCGTGGCCGCACTTAACCATGCTGCCACTAGGTCATCAGTCGAGTCGCGGGGCAAGTCCACAGGAATTGGCCCAAGCTCCCTTTGGAACCCTATCGGGTCCATCAGGAGCCTGGGGCGGAACCATATAGGAATGTCCGGTTCCGCCTCCCCGCAGTGAGGTGCGGCGATCGGAAAATCGAGCCGAAGGAGAGCGTGATCTGTCCATGACAGGGGTGTGATGACTAGATCCCCTATTCCCAGATCACTACTCCACTGTCCCGAGACGAAGATTAGAACCAGGGTGTCTCCACCCTCATGGGTAGGGCCTACAACTACTTGGGTCAGGTCCATGGCTGTCATGGAAGCCATGAACTCCCGAGCTAACCCAGAGGTTTCGCCTGCCGATGGCAGGTTAAAGTCCCCCATGACTAACAGTCTGGGGGTCTCAACCGCCGCCTCGGCTATCACCTCTAGGAGCTCGGGCAGGGCTGTTGTTGTATAGCGAGGAGCCAGGTATACAACTAACATTCCCAACTACCTCCCTAGGCCCCACTTCACAAGGAGGGACTCGCACCCGGTCGTCTGAGGGATCATGGTCTCCTTTGGCTCAAGACCTTCCCTAACCATAATCGCCACCCCCCCACCCCTCCCTAGGGCCCTAGGCTGATGGAAGGCTCGGTATCCTGGTGGGCACATTTCTATGAGGGGATGTCCTCCCTCGTGGCCCAACCAGGTTTCCGTAATACCTACCAGGTCCGAATCCCCCTCTGACACAAGGTCATGGATGAGGGGGGCTTTTTGTACCACGGACCTGGCGTTGCATAGCATCAGCCTAGGGCCCCGGGTCTGTGGTTCTTGCCCACCTAGTCTGCGATGGGAGCATGGGAGGTCGGAGCGCGTGACCGCCTGTAACCAGTGGCCACAGTCCTCCAACCGATGGCCATCCCGTCTCCCATCGCCCCTGCCCCTCCCCAAGACTGAATTGATGGAGAATACCTCAGTGGAAACGACCCCCCCTTCCCCCTCCTCCGTTTCTCTACTTCCGCCAGCCAGCCTTATAATTTGGCATCCCCCCACCTGACTATCCCCTCCCTCCTCCCTGGAACCCCCTAAAATCCGAATTAAAAAGTTAAAAAGGAACCCCCTGAGTTTGCGCTTCGCCCAAAACACGTCTTGTTTTTATTTCTTTCCCAGAAGAGACTCAAAGACATCCCACCCACCCTCAAAAAAGCATATAGTAAGTTCACTTCTGGCAAGTTAACTTAAAAGTAGAGCAGCATCTGTGTTTTACATAGAAATTTAAACAAATATCTCCCATGGATTTCTTCATTAGGTGGAGAAAGTATTTGTCTTCAGTCACTTACTTATATGTATATTCTCTTCCTAATGGGTCTTGCTAGAAGTGCCCGTCACATATTTAGTTACTTCTAAGTGATAGAAAAAAAGAGGTGCTTTGGAGGTAATGGACCAATTAAGTTGACCATGTACAAAATATCAATTTACTGGTCTTAGAAAAGGTCACTTCTTGTATTACAACCCTTGAGGTTGATTAACTGTGTTGTCTTCTTGTCTATTCTATATAAATTCGGATCAGGGGTGTGATCATCATGTTTCATTAAGTGTATTAGCATGAGCACAGCACCTCTCCACGAAGCATTAAATCAACTGCAAGCTTTAAAAGGTTCCAATGTTTGCTTCAGAGGGTGTCCTTGGATGTCTGGATATGGGCATGCATGTACACCACTTCACCAATGATTCCAGCAGTATTGCCTTTTCAAGAATATCCTAGGAAAATTTTTCAAAGAGTGTTGTCTCACTCACTCATGTATACAGACCAATTTATGTAAGCTGTGTAGTTCTGGTACCTTTATGCTTGATAGTTTGTGCTTAGTAGTGATAAGCAGTGGTTAGCAAGGTAAGCGCGAAACCATATTTTCTTCTATAATAGCAATGCTCTTCTATACCACTTCACAGTGCTTTACAGCCCTCTCTAAATGGTTTGCAGAATCAGCATATTGGTCCCAACAATCTAGGTCCTCATTTTGGGAGATAGGGCGGGATAGAAATCTAATAAAATAAATAAATTTTACCGACCTCACAAGGATGGAAGGCTGAGTCAACCTTGAGCCAGTGAAAATTGAAGTTCTGGCAGCAGGCAGAATTAGTCTGCAATACTGCATTCTAACCATTGCACCATCATGACTCAATGGAATCTGATTTTAAACATCAGGTTAATGTTTAGATAACCAGATCGAAAGAAGTTATGAAAGAAACAGTCTGACTGCATGAGGACCGATGGCATCACAATATTAATTTGCTAAGGGAGAGATTAAAAATGTTTCTAATGAGGTTGTGGAAATAAATGGGCATGTGACTAGGATAGATATGGAAAGGATGACATACTTTTTGAGATTTCAGAATGTTTCTGAGATGGATGGTGAATGTCTCCCTGATCTTATGAGTACAATTATTGCAGACTATTTACATAAACCTAAAGATGAGATCAGAGGGGACATTGACCTAGTCTACAGAATAAATTCTGCATATGCCAGGATGAATGAAGTACCCAGAGAGATACATGTAAAATTTGTTAGAAGGTCAACCAGAGAGGAAATCTTGAAGGCGCAAAGAGGGAGTCCTATGATTTACCAACAAAAGGAGATTACCATCTTGAAGCAGATTCCAAGAAAGATTAGAGAAGCTAGAAGGAAATTTTCCTTCTTGTCTAAAACATTGTTTGATCATGGGATCTGGTTCAAGTGGGTGATACCCGAAGGGATGCTGGTGTTCTGGGAAGGAGGTAGAGTGAAGATTAAAACAGTTGCTGAGGCGGAAGCCTTTCTTAAAAAGCATTCCTCTGTCCTGGGAGAAGATCCAGGGGGGGCAGGGGGAGCCATGGCCCCGTCCGCTGGGGGCCCGGGGGAGAAGGGGGAAGATACAATTGCCAAGAGACTTAGATCTAAAAAATAACTTTGCCCTTGTTTTTTTTTTTGAGTAATATTGTATGATATTTGTAATCTGGATTTTTGTAATTGACTGACAGTATATAACTGAAAAATTTAGGAATATGTACTTGCTCGCAGCTTGCAGTGTTATGTGAAATGTTTCTTTTCTTTCTTTTTAATAATGTAACTTGAGGTCCCGGAGGAGCCGACGACTTTGACGTGACTACTCTCAAAATTTCTATGTAACCCTTACCCTACCCCACAAAAAATGTAAACTCAATAAAACTTTTTCAATATTAAAAAAAAAAAATATTAATTTGCTGATTCCAGTGGCTACTTAAGGTTGAAATTACAGTGCAGGTGGCTAGATTCTGTGCAGTAGCACGGAAGATTCACTGGAAACACGAAATCCACCATAGCTAGTTTATACAACAAATGTGGCAAACCCTTTGCACTACTTATTTCTTTCTCTTTTAGTAATAAACAGACTATGGGCTACACAGTTTATGGGTTGTGAGTTTTGTATCTTTAGACCAGGGGTCTCCAACCTTTGCAACTTTAAGCCTGAAGGACTTCAGCTCCCAGACTTCTCCAGCCAGCTTTGCTGGCTGGAGAATTCTGGGAGCTAAAGTCCTTCAGACTTAAAGTTGCAAAGGTTGGAGACCCCTGCTTTAGACCATAAAGCATATAATTGACAGATTTTATATCTTATTTATTATTTTATTCTAGACTTTTTAATTGTATATTTATTGAGTGTTTTTATTTGTTCTGGTCTCTGGTCTATGACTGTAATAAAATCCTAAGAAAAAATTTGCTGATTGGTGAATTATTTTTGTTTTCACTTTCTTGTTGCTTTTTGGCTTTTAATAGATTATCTGTCGTTTTTTAGCATTGGGACTGACTTTTTAAATTAACTAACTGAAAAAGAGCATGATAACTAAATATATAAGTGAAATAAACTAACTTACTACTAGCTGAGACATCCTATTGGCTTGTTGTAATTAAGAACAATTTTTCTAATTCATTTCTATAGTTCTTTGCAGAGGATGACATGTCTTATACCTCTCATCTCATAAGCATTCACAACCTTATGTTTTAAAGTTATTATATTGTGAAGTTATCTGTTTTCCCTGCAAGATCAGATACCCAGCTAATTTATTTCATCTTTACTTGACCAGGAAGAAAGGGTGCATCCATTTGAGCAAATCATCCAACTATTTCTCTGAGAAATAGCATAATATAACATGTCGTTTCAATAAATATTTCTGGAAAGTGATAATTCATATATTGAGCTGAAGGTTTCTTGACCTCTATTCTCCCAATAGCCATTACTCCACACAAATATTCTCCTTTGTGAAAATAGATAGTCTGGCTCTGCAGTGGCTTTTGTTCAAGATAATCCACTCAGTGATTCAGAGGTGATTTTGAAAGACACAATCTATTCTGAAAACTGACAGCCTCAGCCTTGTGATGTTTCCAGCTCTAATCTACTTTGGAAAAGGCTGGAATTGTCTTGTAACTCATGTCATCTTTGTGCCCCTCTTTTATTTATTTATTTCTTGAAAGGGTAAGCTTGAAAATAGCCTGTGGATCTTAACATATCTGGGAGGGGGGAAAAAGCCATAGGGCTGAAGAGTCTTCTAAGGTCCTCTAAATCAGTCTTCTGACACAGAAATCGAATGCTACAGCACCCCTGATTGGTTGCCATCCAGTTTCAACCTGAAAAATCTCCAACAAGGAGAATTCATCTATTTCTTAGGTAGCCTATATCATTATCAAACTGATTGTTCCCTCAGGAAATCTTCGTTATCTCTTGCAACGTATGCTACTTTCAACTTTCTATATTGTAGGTGATATTTGCAAAATAACATAAGTTCCACATTAGAAGACAAGTGCTAGTAGCTGTACATGGACTTATTAATTTTAGAACGAATCCATTTTAATTCTGAAATGAAATTTGAAATGAAATGAAAACGAGCCACTTTGGTGTAATGGTTAAGGCATCTATGAGATCTAGTACTGTATTAGGCCTGAAGTGAGTTGGGTAACCTTGGGCCAATCATTCCCTCTGAGATCTAGAAAACAGGCAGTGGCAAATCACTTCTAAAATACAGCTTTAAAAACTGCAGGGATTTATCCATGCAATTGCCAGAAGTCAAGACTAATGAAGAAATTGTGGTATCAAAACCAAAAAGAGGGTGGATTGGGAATTCCCAATCTACTTAATTATTATCGGGCGTATAATATTAGAACTGTGATAAAAATACTTAAAGGTGGAGATGGTCATTGGGGAGATCTGGAGTTAAAAGATATTAAGAGATTTGGGTCTATATGGTTTTTAGATAGAGCAAAAACAAAAAAGACAATTAATAGTTATTGGTTAAAGGGGTTGAGTAAAACTTGGAATAAATTTGTTAAAAAATTGATTCCGGATATAACGTTTTTGGGAAAGACAATTGAAAGTTGGCCGATTAAAACTAATATAAGTCGGAACAAAGTAATTGAGGATGAAAATATAGGAAATATAGTAGATTGGTTAAGAGTTTTAGGAACTGAAAGTAGGAAGAAAAAAGTAATTCAAAAATTGGAGTTAAATTGGTTTGAAAAAATACAGGTAGAAAAATGGACTATGAAAGTAAGGGGAATATGTAACATAGATAGAAGTAAAACTAAATTTGAAAGTTTAGCATCTCAAATTATTAAAGATGAAACTGGGTTAAAAGGACTCGTCAGTAAGATATACAAGATTATAAACTTTGATGGAAATCCACAAATGGTAATGAAAAGGAATTGGG
Source organism: Rhabdophis nuchalis (assembly GCA_039707465.1). Taxonomy (NCBI): domain Eukaryota; kingdom Metazoa; phylum Chordata; class Lepidosauria; order Squamata; family Natricidae; genus Rhabdophis; species Rhabdophis nuchalis. The sequence goes on from CM077644.1 coordinate 98,101,947, forward strand.
AGGAAGATCTAAAGATTAAAATATTGGATTTGGATTGGAACGAGAATTGGAAGAGTCGGATTATGAGGACTTTATCTATAAGGATTAAAGAACATAATTTTAAGGTTGTTTGGAAATGGTACTGGACCCCACTAAGATTATCACTGATAGATAAAAAAATGAGTGATAAATGTTGGAGATGTAATACGGAATTGGGAACTTATGAGCATATGTGGTATAAATGTGTGAAAATTAAAAAGTTTTGGCAGCAATTAGAAAAAACGATGTGTGAAATGATGAATAGAATAATAATATTGAGACCAGAAACTATATTGTTATTGATAATTAATGAACCAGAGTTAACAAAACATGAGAAAGAACTGATTAGAATTATGATTATAATGGGTAGAATTGTAATAGCAAGATATTGGAAAATAGAGGTAAATATTAAAATAGAAGAATGGTACTGTGAAATGTGGAAATTAGCCTTAAATGATAAAATGACGTGTGATATTAAATTTAGAGAGGGGGTTTATAAAAACGATATCTTTTGGAAGACTTGGAAGCCATTTGTGGACTATGCACTTGGAACTTTGGACGTTTCGACGCCTGTACCGAGGGAACGTGGATTTTGGAGATCCTAAAGATAATAGATGATACTTGAAACCAACTCTTCCTTTTGTTTTGTACAGCACTGGGTGATATATTGTAAAACAGTATAAAAATTTCAATAAAAAAAAAAAAAAAAAAGGAAATCTTCGTTATCTCTTGCAACGTATGCTACTTTCAACTTTCTATATTGTAGGTGATATTTGCAAAATAACATAAGTTCCACATTAGAAGACAAGTGCTAGTAGCTGTACATGGACTTATTAATTTTAGAACGAATCCATTTTAATTCTGAAATGAAATTTGAAATGAAATGAAAACGAGCCACTTTGGTGTAATGGTTAAGGCATCTATGAGATCTAGTACTGTATTAGGCCTGAAGTGAGTTGGGTAACCTTGGGCCAATCATTCCCTCTGAGATCTAGAAAACAGGCAGTGGCAAATCACTTCTAAAATACAGCTTTAAAAACTGCAGGGATTTATCCATGCAATTGCCAGAAGTCAAGACTGATCAAAGCCGGGGGAAAACAAATGTGTAATATGTCCAGTAAAAAGAAATTTCTGGGAATTAGTAAACAATTTAATACTAGCTATTGATAGAATCCTTACAGACAATGTATAAAATATGTCTTACAAGCTATATTCCAGGAACTAAAAAAAAAGTTGAATGCAACATTAACAAATGATTTGGATTCCTGCAACCTACCTATTTTTTTTTCTTACACTTTTCCTGCCAAAACATTCACAACTATACTTATAAGATTTTTGTTAGAACTGTATTAATTATATCAATTTAAAGTTCAATCAAATTAAATCATATTTACTTTTTATTCTGGCATATCATACTACTTGTTTTAATGTGGCTTAAAGGCCAAGTGCAGTCTTCTGTTTAGAAAAAGTTGCGTCTTTATTAAACCAAAGTTTGTATATCCTTGGTGCATTGAATAAGCGACAATTGACTATGCTCATAAAACACACTTACCATGAATCATATTTAACAAATGGCTGTAAGCAAAAATCAAAGAAATGACATACGTTAAATAATAAGTGAAACCAGCTCTTGTTAGCCACACTTGATCTTAGTGAAAAGGCCAAGAAATAAATCCAGTTATTCTTAAAGGAGCTACTTTGCTAGATATAGTCACTTGTGTGAAATAACCCAATACTGTATTGGTATGTTGAATTAATGAATAGGCCATAATCTATAAGGAAAGAAGAAGAAAAGCCTTTAACTGAATGAATAATATTTCATGTCAGATTTTAAAGAAGAGATTAGACAACAATTTGACTGAAGTGGTATAGGATTTCTTGCTTGATCTAGGTTGGCCTAGAAGACCTCCAAGGTCCCTTCCAACTCTGTTATTCTATTAAGTATTTATGTTTAAGATTCCACAAGATATGTCATGTCTCAACATGTTGTGGCTTCATCTCCTCCTTATTCCTCCTCCTCCTGTTCTTCATTTCCTCCTCTTAATGCAAATGCTATAGTTAGCCCAAGTTGGTTGGGCTACCAAGGCACTCAGAGAACTAAATTATATATGTATAATTTATAATATATACAAGATGCTTTTCCATCTTATTTCTGGATATAGGTTTCTGTTACAATAACTTCCACACAATCTCAAAAAGGAAGTTCTGAAGAGATGCTTTGCTTCACTGTAGATCTGAGTGACGTGCCTTCAAAATTGCTTTGTGGAGCAAGGCAATTTCCACATCTAAATTAAACCACAACAGAAGTCTTACGCTGCTCTACCCTGTTTTTGAAGTGTTCTGTATGGTTCCAATACCCAGTTTTGGTTCATGAAATTCCTTTGAGGCAATACAGTGTATCTTATGAAGGACATCACATTGTCTCTTAATCTTAAGGCAGAGGTATGTTGGAGGGAATTCAGGAGAACCCCTTGTTAACTTGGGGTACTATTTCCAGGTATTCAGCCAGTTATGAAAGGTTCTGGAGAAGTAGCAGAAATTTTGAGTAGTTCAGAGAACTGGCAAATAGGCTGGCCCACTCCCGCTGCCTCCTAGCCTCCCAGCTGATCTTCTTTTGTTGCCCTGAACAGGAGAACGGAACTTGAAAGCAGGTTAGTGGGGTGGGGAGGGAATGGGGATTTTGCAGTAAAGTTCCCCCAAGAGTGGGAAGGGAATGGGAATTTTGCAGTATCCTTCCCCTGCCACGCCCACAAAGCCACGCCCACAAAGCCACGCCCACGGAACCAGTAGTAAAACATTTTGAACCCCACCACTGATTATAGCCCTTTATTTTAAAACAATAATTTAATGTTGCACACAAGGAGGGTGCCCAAGCAATGCAGAGAAGAGCAATGACAAAGCAACCCCTTGCTATGGCCTGGCTACTCCAACAAGGGAGAGGAACCAGAATAGGACAACTCACCACAGACAACTCATCACGGTCAATTCTCCATGGCCAACCTGCTGTGGGACAAGTCAACAATTCAATTTTATTATTGAAAATAATTTTTAAAATATTTTTAATTTTCGTCATTCACATTGCATTTTGTCCCTCCTTTGGCATTCTTTCTTGATTCTATTCCACTATTTATAATAATAATAATAGCAGAGTTGGAAGGGACCTTGTAGGTCTTCTAGTCCAAACCCCTGCGTGGGCAGGAACCTTATACCATTTCAGACAAATGGCTATCTAACATCTTCTTAAAGACTTCCAGGGTTGGGGCATTCACAACTTCTGGAGGCAAGCTGTTCCAGAGGTTAATTGTTCTAACTGTCAGGAAATTTCTCCTTAGTTCCAAGGTGCTTCTCTCCTTGATTAGTTTCCACCCATTGCTTCTTGTCCTGCCCCCAGGTGCCTTGGAGAATAGTTTGACTCCCTCTTCTTTGTGGCACCCTCTGAGATATCGGAACACTGCTATCATGTCTCCCCTGGTCCTTCTCTTCATCAAACTAGACATACCCAGCTCCTGCAACCATTCTTCATATGTTTTAGTCTCCAGTTCCCTAATCATATTGGTTGCTCTTCTCTGCACTCTTTCCAGAGTCTCTACGTCTTTTCTACATCGTGGCGACCAAAACTGTATGCAGTATTCCAAGTGTGGCCTTACCAAGGCACTATACAGTGGCATTAACACTTCACATTTCTTTGATATTAGTGTAATTCTTGCCCTGTGGTGAATTGTTCCTAAAATTAGGGATGAAACTTTCTATTTAAAAACCAGGAAATGATGAAATGTTGTTCTATTGGACATTTAAAAAGAAAGCCTATGGGGAAAGGAGGGCGGGTTGGAGAAAGAAAAATAATGAAAGACAACATTTTCCACCTTCTATTCAAAGGAGAAACTTCTATTTAGAAGACATGTGTTCTATCCCCTGGGCTATTTTAACATCCCTTGTAGAGTTAGCTCTAGAACAGGGCTGTCAAACTTGTGGCCAGATGTGTCCCACACTGGCCATGCCCACGCCCGGTTTATTGAAGGGGGGGAAGTTGCAATACATCGTGTGACGATGCCGTGAAGACACAGGTTTGAAACCCGCTGTTTCTGAAATCCCCAGAAGATGTTAGGCTAACATGGTAACCATAGATGCAAGTGAAAGCTTGTTTTTGCCTCTGCAAAGTAGCTGGAAGGCAGCCTACAAGAAGCACACTGGAGACAGGAATGCACAAGGAGTGTAAAGGGAAGGGAAGTCCTTTAAAATCATAATTGAAAAACACACCCTTGAAGGGAGGCAGCTGAGTATAGAGTGACATCATCCATTCTTGGGTGCTGGCCTGTTTTAGAGATGGGGCAACCAAGCAGGGGAGACATAGTTGGCATTTACCTATCTCAGAGCATTTATTTTTTGCCTCAATTTCCCTGTCAGAATGGCTTGCCAAGTGCACATTTCCATCTTTTGTCTGTTTTGGTTTCTGCTATGTGATTGTAAGTGCAGCACTACATATTGATGAGTGCATGTTCCAGATCCTTAAGCGATCCAACCCTGCAACTTTCCCAGGGAGTATTATTCCTTCCTTGGGTAATCATTTTTAGAAAGAACAGATTGCTGACAATCATTTACAGTTCATTCATTGCAGGAAAACTGTAGAGTCTATGGCCTTGTAGGAATAATTGATTAATGCAGGTTTCTCATCCTGAAGCAGAATGTTGATTCCCAGAAGGACGAGTATTTTAGCAGCATTAAAGCATGGCTAGGAAAAAGGGAAGAAATCATTTCAGAGGGGAAAAATAAGTCAAAGAAGTTTACATCTAATATCCTGAATCAAATTGGTGGCCTGGGCAATATATCAAAATCCAAAGAAATTAATTCTTTCATGTAATCTGTTGAGTCCCCAAGCCTATGTCCCAGACAGCTCGTCTGGTAACCTATGAGTCACCGCATTCCGGAGCTGAGCCAGCAGCTGCAGTGATTAACAGAGACAAGCTGTCTGGAATCTGTCTGGAAAGGAGTCACAATGTTGCAATTGCATTGCTAGGAGTTTCCTGCCTGGTAACTCTATATAAGAGGTTGCCAGAGAAGAAACCTTGCCAGTTGAATCTTGTGTGTGTTGTAAATAGTGTGAATAAACGTTCCTGTTGTTTTGACCATGCCTGAGTCGGAATCCTTTGTCTGATCTAACACTGGCGACGAAGGTGGGATTCAGGCCGTGGCCTTAGAACGCAACGGGTAACGAATACTTCAACAACAGAGCGCAGCGCGACGCACAGCCTCACCATGGCTACGGCGACAATGCCTCCGTTTGCACCGTTCGACCCGATGAAGGAACAATGGGCTTCCTTCTTAGCCCGGTTCGAGTGCTTCTTGATAGCCAGCGACTACGGCGAACTCGCGCCTGCCAGGTAGCTGAGCCTATTCCTCCAGTGCGGCGGCCCTGAATTGTTTGCTACCGCCCGAACCATAGCAGCACCCGCAGCGGTGCACGAAGTGCCGTGGGACGATCTCCTGGCCCGCCTGAGAGCACACTACGCGCCGGCGCCTTCCCGCATAGCGCATCGCTATGCATTCAGGCAATGTGTGCAACAGCCGCAACAGTCGGTAGCCGAGTTCCTGCAGAAATTGAGAGCGACCGCAATCCCCTGCGAGTTCCCTGCTGGCTTCCTGGAGGAATCCCTACTGGAGCAGTTTGTATGCGGCGTAAGAGACATCCGCCTAAAGCGCCGCTTGCTTTCAAAAACTGTCCTGACTCTCGAGCAAGCGGTGGAAGAAGCAAGCGCGACAGAATTGTCGCAGATCTCCACATCCGACATGGGCCGCGCGCGCCCTCCTCTTTTCCCCACTCCGCGAGCGTGTCTGGTAGACGAAATAGCGCCGCTGGATGAGCTGGAGGAGGAAGACCGTGGGGACTGCATGAGGGTGACCGGGCGCGTGCTGAATCGTGCATTCACACCGCAGCAGAAGTCCGGGAACTGCCTAGGCTGCGGAGGGGCCCACCAGAGACCAGAGTGCCCATTCAAGGCATCGGTGTGCCGCAGATGTGGCAGGAAAGGACACCTAGCAGCTGTGTGCCGTGCTGCCACTCCAGCGACAACGCCAGCTGCCTCCTCCAGAACCGTTCCACCAGGACAACGAGGGTCGCAGAAATGTTCAGGACGCTACCAGCCACAGCCGACCGACTGCTTCGCGCTGGCGGAGATGCCCCCAGCTCTAAGCTACGACCAGGCAGAGAGTAGGAGACTGTCAACAGTGGTTTGCTTAGAGGGGGTGGGGGTAAAAATGGAAATAGATTCAGGGTCCTCTAGATCACTCATGTCCTGGGCGCATTTAGTTAAGCTTTGCCCCAAGCTCAGGAAGCGGGATCTCGGCCCCACAGCGACGATCCTGAAAGATTACCAGGGCTCACAAATTCCCATTCTAGGTCTGCACAGAGTGAGAGTAGACTACGGCCCCTTCCACGGATCCCTTCCCATCCTGGTAGTGGCCAAACCCCTAGCTGCCTTGATCGGATTGGACTGGTTTCCAGCCTTGGGACTGTCAGTCCAAGGAGTACACAGCGTGCCAGCCAGTTCTCCGGTAGACGAAGTAATCAGAGAGTTCAACGACGTCTTTGATGGCAGCTTAGGAACGTACAAAGGCACTCCAGTTTCCCTAAATTTGGACCCCCAGGTTGCTCCAGTCCGCTTGAAGGCCCGCAGGCTGCCGTTCGCGCTGAAGCCCAAGGTTGAAGCGGAATTGGATCGATTGGTGGCGCAGGGCGTGCTCGAACCCGTCGATCAGGCGAAATGGGAGACCCCAATTGTGGTCCCCATTAAGCCCGACGGGTCCGTGAGGATCTGCGCCGACTATAAGTCGACGATCAACCTCGGGCTTCAGGCGAACCCATACCCGGTTCCGGTGGTGCAAGACCTACTCCACTCATTGGGACGAGGTCGAGTGTTCGCGAAACTGGATATGGCGCAGGCCTACCAACAGCTCCCGGTGGATGACGAGGCTGCGGAAGCGCAGACCATCGTGACCCACCGTGGGGCTTTCCGCTGTCGCCGTCTCCAATTCGGCGTGTCCGTAGCCCCGGGGATCTTCCAGAGCCTCATGGAGCGACTGCTCCATGGGCTCCCTGGCGTTGTACCGTATTTTGACGACGTCCTGATTGCTGCTTCCAGCATATCAGAACTCGCCAAAACGTTACGGAAGGTCCTCAGAGTTTTCAGGGGCGCGGGTTTAAAGTTGAAATGCAGCAAATGTACGTTTGCTGCGCCTAGGGTGGAATTCCTGGGTTTCATGATTGACGCCCAAGGAATTCACCCAACCCCCTCCAAGGTCGAGGCCATCCAAAAGGCCCCCACTCCTGCCTCCAAAACGGAGCTGCAGGCATTCCTCGGCCTTTTGAGTTTCTACGCGCCGTTTATTCCCCATAAGGCATCGCTAGCCGATCCGCTGCATCGGTTGCTCGACCGATCCGCGGCCTGGCACTGGGGCAGCCGCGAAGCACACGCGTTCGCGGCTGTCAAAGCCATGCTCGCGTCAGATGCGGTACTAGTCCAGTACCATGACAGGCTTCCTCTGACGCTTGCGTGCGATGCCTCCCCTTTTGGCCTGGGGGCTGTCCTTAGCCACGTCTTTCCAGACGGCTCGGAAGCCCCCATTGCTTTTTACTCCCGGACAATGTCTCAAACGGAGAGAAACTACAGCCAAATCGACAAGGAGGCTTTGGCTGTAGTGTCCGGGATTAAGAAGTTCCACAATTACCTCTATGGGCGGACCTTTTCTGTTGTCACAGACCATAAGCCGCTCCTTGGGCTATTGGCCGGTGACCGTCCGACACCCCCCATCCTGTCGCCCAGGATGACCCGCTGGACGGAATTCCTGGCAGCGTATGACTATACGCTGCTATACCGTCCTGGCAAGCAGATAGGGCATGCTGATGCCCTAAGCCGCTGCCCTCTCCCGGGGCCGGATCCGGCCCCTGTGCCTGCTCTCTCTGTCCTGATGGTCGCGGAGTCGGACTTGCCCCTGTCCTCTTCCGCCGTTGCCGCTCACACCCGCGCAGACCCCGTCCTCGCCCAGGTCTGCCGATGGGTGCTGAGAGGCTGGCCTTCGGGCAGTGTGGCTGAAAACTTTCGGCCTTACAAGTCACGCCAGCTGGAGCTCTCGCTCCATTGCGGGTGCTTGTGTTGGGGAGATCGAGTCATCGTCCCTTCCCCTCTCCGGCACATGGTTCTTCAGTCGCTCCATGCCAACCACCCAGGCATCGTCCGTATGAAGGCATTGGCCCGGAGCTATGTCTGGTGGCCCGGCATGGACGCTGAAGTGGCGGAATGGGTGGCCGCCTGCTCCTCCTGCCAATCGTCCCGGCCGGCCCCGCCGGTCTCCCCGCCGAGGGAGTGGGACGCCCCCAGGTGCCCATGGTCCAGGCTCCACTTGGATTTCGCGGGTCCCTTCCATGGCCAGAATTTCCTCGTGGTGGTGGATGCGTTCTCACGCTGGGTGGAGGTGATTCTCATGGCTTCCACCACAGCGGAGAGCACGGTGCGTGCCTTGCGCCGTCTGTTTGCGACCCACGGGTTGCCGGACGTCGTTGTGTCCGACAATGGACCCCAATTTCAATCCTCCACCTTCTTGGACTTTCTGGCCACCCAAGGGATCCGCCACGCGCCGGTCGCCCCTTATCACCCGGCGTCTAATGGACGCGCGGAACGAGCCGTGCGCTCAGCCAAGGAAGCCTTGGCCCGTTTGGATAAAGGGGACTGGCAGGCAAGGGTGGCCGCGTACCTTTTGGGACAGCATGTCACACCTTGCCCAGCCACAGGGAAAAGCCCCGCGGAGCTCTTGATGGGCCGACGCTTGCGGACCACTCTGGACAGACTGCACCCCGATTACGACGGGTTGCAGAGGGGCAACCTGCAGATTCCCACTCCTCGTTTATTTGAAATTGGGGACCTGGTTTGGGCAAGGAACTTTTCAGGGGAGCCGCGATGGATTGCCGCAACCATTTTGGACGTAACCGGACCCTGTTCTTACAGAGTCGGCCTTCAGGATGGATCCGAGTGGCGGCGCCACCTGGATCAACTGAGGCGCCGCCTGCCCGAAACAGCAGTCACCACGCCAGGCCGTTCCTGCCCGTTGGCCCCCGTTGGGCCGTTGTTCTCTGCTCAAGCCGAGCAGTTGTTTGGAACCCCGGAGTCCCTAGCCGGTCCAGACCTCGTATCGGCGGGAACAGCACGGGGAGACCGCCAGGACCTCACAGCCCAATCTGACTCTCAGCTGGGGGCCTCGCCCATCGGGGAACCACCCTACCAGAATAATACTCGCCAGCAAATGCCAACTACCTCAAGCCCGGTCGCCACGCCCCCTCACCCGGACTTGCTAGGGTCGCCATTGCCGCCTACGGCGACTCCACCTCCGAGGGCAGGCCGCGATGACGTAGGCGAAGGCTCCGTGTCCCACAGGGAGGAGCCTCCTCAAGAACTAAGGCGGTCAGGGCGGACCCGACACCGCCCCGCCTATCTGAACGACTACGCGTGCGCATGTACTGTGTTGGACAGAGAACCTAGACACATGCGCACTGACTATGGGGGAAGGAGTGTTGAGTCCCCAAGCCTATGTCCCAGACAGCTCGTCTGGTAACCTATGAGTCACCGCATTCCGGAGCTGAGCCAGCAGCTGCAGTGATTAACAGAGACAAGCTGTCTGGAATCTGTCTGGAAAGGAGTCACAATGTTGCAATTGCATTGCTAGGAGTTTCCTGCCTGGTAACTCTATATAAGAGGTTGCCAGAGAAGAAACCTTGCCAGTTGAATCTTGTGTGTGTTGTAAATAGTGTGAATAAACGTTCCTGTTGTTTTGACCATGCCTGAGTCGGAATCCTTTGTCTGATCTAACATAATCAAAGTTGTCTAGCAACTCCTTAAGTGCAAACATTATATTTGAAGAAGGAAGCTTCTGGATTTAGGGAAAACACAGCTGTGAATAGAGTAAGAATGCTTTCAGAATGTAGAGTGGAGTCCAAAGAGGAGGGAGGGAAGGAAGGAAGGAAGGAAGGAAGGAAGGAAGGAAGGAAGGAAGGAAGGAAGGAAGGTTTCTCATTTTACTTGGAACAATTCTAGGGCAAAACATAATGAGAAGTTTGTGAAGGGCACTAAAATTGTCAGCAATTACAGCCATGGAAAAAAATAAAATGAACGAAGGCCTTCATAATAGCTAAGCTACATTTTTCTCCACATCATATCCACATTTTGGAGTGACTAATATTCAGCAAAGTCTAAAAAATCTAATGTGTTCATCATTCAGAGAATGCTGTAAAGCACTATGGAGCAGTACATATAAGTCTAAGTGCTATTGATATTCATAAAAAAATGAAATAAACATTATGTCATTGCAACATAAGTACCAACATGCTTACAAAAGTGGCAGAGCCTACATCAAGTAGCATAATACTTGTTTCATTATTTACTTTCTTTGAGCCCTCATCCCAGTGCTCTTCTATTACTCATAGAATTATAAATTGTTCAAGCTGTTTGCACATTTCTGACCATGGTTTGTGCCTTGTTATATATCAATTAATAAATTAGATAAGCCTGCATAAGAAATTGATATGTGGGAATGGTTTGACAGGGACAGACAATACATATTTAGCAACATAACTTCTGATGATAAATTGCCAGTACTATTTACTCATCTTTACTTTTGGGTGTGATTAAATCAGGTCAGCCCAGCTAGGTGGCATTACCTAGCCAAATTTCCTAAAGCTAAACAAGGTCAGACCTTGGTTGAGTGCACCATCAAAATCCCCCAAGCTGCAGAATAGCTTAGGAAGTCAAAAAAGCACCCTGGAGAAAAGCAGTAGCAAATCAGTTTGTACTGTTGCCTAAAAAATTACCAGGATGTGTCCATAAAATTAAAATACTTGAGCTCAACTCAAAAGGAGATTGCCCTTTTCAAACTGAGTAAGGCACTTTGTATATGGTGTGAATAATTTCACACGAGTCAACGAGTCAACGAGTCATAATGCATTCTCAAGTGTTGGGAGTGAAACAGTTGGTAAAATGAGCAATATTTTTTTCTTAATCATTTTTGTCCAAATTGCATTTCCCCCCAATTTCCTTAGTTATTTTCTCCCTATTCCTACTTTTTTCTCCCTGTAACTTGTTTCTAATCATTGTGGTTAGCAGCCCTGCTTTCAAAAGGCAGGGATAGATTCATTTATTCAATTTGTACAGCTGCCCATGTCAGACAAGTGGCTCTGGATGCTGAACAATCATAACGGTGTTAGTTATCATCTTCAAAGCGCTCCATGGCTCGGGACCTAGCTATCTGCGAGATCGGATCCTGCCCCACACATCCTCACGACCGATTCGCTCCCACAGAGAGGGGCTTCTCCGGGTGCCGTCCACTAGACTTTGTCAGCGGGCGACGCCCAGGGGAAGGGCGCTCTCTGTGGCGGGCCCGGCCCTCTGGAACGACCTTCCCCCTGATATTAGAACGACCACCGACCTCCGCTCCTTCCGGGTAAAATTGAAGACCCATCTCTTTCGACTGGCCGGCCTTGAATAGTTCTCTCTGTCTTTTAATTACAAATTTTAATGGGTTTTAATTATATATTTTTAGCATGGGTAGATTTATTTAATTCTATTTTAAGTAATGTTTGTATTTTGTATATTGTTTTTAATTATGCCTGTGCACCGCCCCGGGTCCCTGTGGGGAGAGGGTGCGGTTAATAAATCTTAATTTTATTATTATTATTAACTAATTACCCACATAATATTTCATGACTTCATATCGGTCCCATTGAAGCTTGCTCGGAAAACAGAAGTGTAGAACTTTTGTCAGGGGAAGGGAATCTGTGACATGCCAGGCCAAAAGGTAGATGGGGCCAGGACAACAGTGAAATGAGATATAATTAAATTTAAAGCAAGTGTAATTAAAATTAATAATATTAACATTTCTCATTTTACGCTGGCATTTGTACATCTTAAAATTGCTCCGTTTCCTCTTTAATAAACATGCTACTGCAGCACAAAAAAAATCATATACTTGCTCTAGTTTTTCTTTTTTTGTTGCATATCTATAATTTTCTATCATTCGTTCCACTGTCCCTGTCAAACGTAGCTACCTTTATGCTTGGCACATTCATTTTCAGATCCCTATTCCTTGTTGCATCCTATAATCTAACATTTGTTGCAAATAATTGAGGTTCTTGGCCAACAATAGGGCATCATCTGAACCAAAAGTGCCCATCATTCTTGTCCCTAAACAACAAACAGCAAATGTCATCCCAAGCATCTCTCTTACATGTATCTATAAATAGGTTAAGCAATCAAGGGAACATCACCCATCTGTTACTTCCCACTCATTGTTGAATCTTTCACAATATCCCATTGATTGATTATCCACATGCTTTACTTCTTTTATCCTGCATCTTTTAGTCTCTTATCATAAGACACCAAATTAGTCATGCTTTAGATTTTAATGGATTTCTTTGTCATGTGCATGTATGAATAGATTTCTACTTAAAACACATAGAAAAAAAGGAGCAGATCTTTCCTAAGTAGATGCTCATGCAACGTCCTCGTTCCCCTTCATCTTAGGGCCACTCGATCACTTTTTCTGCATTTTTTCATCCAACCATTCATATCACTTAGAGGAATATTTTTCCCTGGATTGGAGAGGAAATGGGCATGCAAGCTCTGTTGTTTTGAAATCGATAAGTTTTTCTTATTCATGAACTGGTTGAGAAACATGAAGCTTATGAAATAGGATTAATACTGTACCGCACCACATGCTATTGATATTTTATGCCATTCTTTAAATGTCTTTCTTAGTGCTATTGATTTTGGTATTGTTTTTATATAGTATGTTTCAGCACTTTCCAGATTTTACAGTGGCCATCTCAAAAAAGTCTATGCATCCCTATTCAGACATTAAAATAGCATCAGCCAATATAGGCTTCATGCAAACATGCATAATTTTTTTTTAAAAACTTTGGTATAAACAAGCATAGTAAGCATATAAGTATACACACATTCCTTCAAATTCATAGCACCAGCCCTATACGAATAACATCTATTCTAGGACCTTTCTCATAGAATTAATATACTATTTTAATGGGCTAACCCTATTCCTGAAAAGACTATCTTTTAAGGATACAAAGAAAAAGGGGTCTTTCTCTTTATGGTTTAAAATACTTAACTTCAGATCTGATTCAGGAAATTTAGCAAAATGTTCCCATGCCTGGGGTTAGTGTGTTTATGAAGCTTCTGTCATTTTTTTTTAATGTTATGTGGAGATTTTGTCGAGAGAGTCTGACATTTATATTTTGTTGTCAATGGCAGCTGTTTTAATAGCATATTGTGATGCTGTAAGCCACCCAGAGTCTTCCCGGAGTTAGTGGCTCTTATATATTTTACTACTATAAGATAATAATAATAGTTAGGAGCTACCAACCAGCCCCAAAGGCTGTGAATCTCACCAAAGATTAACAACAACATCATCATCATCATCATCATCATCATCATCATCACCACCACCACCACCACCACCACCACCACCACCACCACCACCACCACCATCATCATCATCATCATCATCATCATCATCATTATTATTATTATTATTATTATTATTATTATTATTATTATTATTATTATTATTATTGGTCTTGTGGGACTTTCTAATACAAACAGACCGTCATTTGGAGCACAACACACCAGATATCACGGTGGTAGAGGGCCGAAGTGTACAGTTCATTGATGTCGCTTTTCCTGGAGATGCCAGAGTCGAAGAAAAAGAACTAGAAAAAATCATGAAATATCGCGACCTGGCCATCAAAACCACACGGCTATGGATGAAGCATGTCACAGTGACACCCATTGTCATCGGGGCACTTGGCACCATGTCCAAGAACTTTAATAAATATCTCAGCAAATTGCAGCTTCCTGCAATAACACCAGCGGAACTGCAAAAAACAGCGCTACTTGGCACATGTTATATTCTACGAAGATACTTGGTTGGTTTGGCAGCAAACTGTATCAATTAGCACCAGTCAATAGTATTTGTAATATGCATTTTTAAATGTTCAGTTGGCTGAATTTCATGTTTTAAGAATAAAGTAAATAATTGTTGTTGTTATTATTATTATTATTATTATTATTATTATTATTATTATTATTAGTAGTAGTAGTAGTAGTAGTAGTAGTAGTAGTAGTAGTAGTAGTATAATTATAAGAATAAGTATATAAGTATAATTAATAATAATAATGTTCAGTTGGCTGAGTTTCATGTTTCATGAATAAAGTAAATAATAATAATGCTTATATCCTCCGATGTTAACTTAACAGTTCCTAGGTCCTTGGTTAGGACTCGAGCTGTTGAGCTACCAACCAGCACCAAAGGCTGTGAATCTCACCAAAGATTAACCACAGAATAATAATAATAATAACAACAACAACCACCACCACCACAACAACAACAATCACCCTACTTGGTACAGCTTATATCCTCCGATGTTATCACAAATATTATTGACTGGCACTGATGGTTGATATGGATTATTATTATTATTATTATTATTATTATTCTATATATTATAAACTACACTTTCAATCTGCAAAGAGGCACAAAGTTTTAGGGAAGGAGATAATATGCATGAAAGGATATTCTTCCCTTGCCATCCTAAGTGAAGCAGTAGTATAGTAATTATTTTACTCTATGTTACTTTGTCATGGGAAATTTAGCAGGACACATCTTGAGGGATATTAAATTTTAGTAGCCTGACATCTATAAAATTCCTTTACTTTTCCTTAAATATTGAATATTAGAATCAGGCTTCTTTGAAACATGCACCTTTAAAATCAAACTATTTTCTTATACCTTGAACAATGCTCTGACTGTAGATCACATTAAAATTATATTAGTATCTATTTGGCTTTGAAATTTTTGCTTTTTCTCCCCTTTCTTCTTTTTCTCTCCAATCACCTCAAACTCACCATTATGACAAACAGCAACATTTGGCTGTTTCCTCCGTCAGTTCTCCTCCACTGTTTGTTCTTAACTGTCTTTAGTTAATATCCCTCAATTCCCCCTTCCAGACAAGTGCTAGATTATTTGCTGCGGGATATATACTTTTGTGGGAGATATCAAAAAGCTTGGTGAGTGGCAGGCAGAGATTGTCCTATTACACCCATATAAGTAGATGTGATATGAAGTTCCATAGGAAGTGTCAGTCTCGCTAGTTCCTGCTTCGCTGCCATGGAAACGGGGAGGGTGGGGGGCGTTGGGATGAGTGTGTTCTGCTGGTGGACAATGTTGATGGTTCGTGTTATCTCTTGGTTAACGGACCTGCATTCCAGGATGGTGAAGACCTGCCCACCTGATGTTGGAGATGGAAGCATATTGGACAGTGCAAAGGGGGAGGTTTGGGGATTGGGATGGGCTTAAGCTTAATACTTTCTGTTCGCGCCTAAACTATTCATTCTCAGCTTTACTTGGTCTGTACACTTTTGTTACTTAGTAAAAGGAGCCTTATTCATTTCAAAATAATGTCTAAGCGTGGTCTTTTCTAAGTCAACGAAGAAGCAGGCCTGACATTAAGCTGAGAATCACAAAAAACCCTGACCTGATGTCGGAACCTTCACAAGAGGAGCCTCCGTTGGTGGAGGTCCTGCCTGAACCAATTTTGGGAGCTGAAGCATCGCATCCTCCTGTTCAATCTGAAGAGACCAGGTCAGTAATGGACTGCTTGGCTGGCCTAGATCTAAATCTGCCAGCTGAAGAATCAGTCAAACCAAAACGTTGGTCCGAAGGGGTAGGAATGAGTGGGGTAAACGTCTCCAGGCGTCGACTTTCCCCAAAGAAGGTCATTCCGGAGCTCTTAAGAGAAGAAAGGGAATTAAAAGAAATGGCTCAGGATTTACTCCGCCAGGCAGATGAGAAAAGAATGGCCCTGGAAAAAATCTGGGGGAGGGAGGCGGAACGCAAACAGCCAAAAAGTTCACAGGCAGCTCCTGCCAGGCGAAGCAGGGCTTCAACACCATCCCCCCCTCCTCAGGCCTGCAGGGACTTGCGGAGAGAGGCAGCTTCTGCCAGGCAAAGCAGGAGTTCAACACCCTCCCCCCCCCTCAGGCCGGAAGAGAAGCCAATCCCATTAACCCCCGCCGACTTGCAAAACTGCCTCCTTTAGGTGTAAAATACGACGGAAGTGCCGACAAACTGGCGTTTTTTCTAATTCACGTTGATAATTTCATGCAGTTTTACGCAGCTGACTTGGACGATGAAATCAAAATCAGAATTGTTTCTATGACCTTAGAAGATCAAGCTTCTAAGTGGCTGGTTTCATTGCATAATTGCCGTTCACCCGCGCTGTGGGATTTCGATCGTTTCATGAATGCTCTTAGAAGGCGTTTTGAAGACCCCCGTGTTGAAAGGAAAGCAAAGATGAAACTAAAAACCTTACAGCAGGGGGGCTGCTTCCCTTCCGCTCATGAAGGATATGCTTGCTCACCTGGCTACCGGTAAGTTTTTTACGAAATTGGACTTACGTGAAGCCTATTACAGGGTCAGAATCAAGGAGGGGGACGAATGGAAAACAGCTTTTAACTGCCCGCTAGGATGTTTTCAATTTAAAGTCCTCCCGTTCGGTCTTCAAGGTGCCCCTTCAGTATTTATGCAACTGATAAATGAGGTTCTCCACGAGCACCTTTACAAGGGAGTTATTGTTTACATTGATGACATAGTTGTTTACTCACAAACACACGATGAGCACGTTAAACTGGTGCGCTCAGTGTTAAACAAACTGCGTTCCGCGGAACTTTATGCCAAGCTCTCTAAGTGTGAGTTTCACCAGGAACAAATTGACTATTTGGGCTACCGTGTCTCTTCTGAGGGAGTTGAAATGGATCCTGCTAAAGTCAAGGCAGTGACGGAGTGGGCCCCTCCCCGTACTCGTAAACAACTACAGAGTTTTTTGGGATTTGCAAATTTTTGCCGCCAATTTATTCCGTCATTCGCTGATATTGCCTTACCCATTACAAACCTTCTAAAAACAAAAGGAGAAGGAAAGCCTCGTCCGGGGTCCCCACTTAAATGGACAATGGAATGTCAAGCCGCTTTCGAGAAGCTTAAACGTTTGTTTGCGGCGGAACCTATTCTTAAACACCCCGATGTAAATTCCCCGTTTGTAATTCAGGCGGATGCCAGTGATGTCGCTGTGGGAGCGGTCTTGTTACAACTCAATCAACGTGGCCAATTGCAACCCTGTGCCTACACCTCTCGGAAACTCACTACGTCCGAACGTGGTTGGGCGATTTGGGAGAAAGAGGCTTTTGCTGTTCGGTGGGCTCTCATGACTTGGCGTCATTTCCTTGAAGGTGCCCCCCATCCTTTCGAAGTTTGGACGGACCATAAAAATTTGGAAGCTCTTACCTCCTCTCGGAAATTGTCCCCTAGGCAACTTCGTTGGGCTCACTATTTCCATCGTTTCAATTTCCACCTTAAATATATTCCAGGAGGCAAAAATTTCATGGCTGATGCGCTTTCCAGATTGCCACAGTATGATGTTTCCAAACTCACTATAGTACAACCCATCATGCCCCTCACTTTGCCAGCTTCTCCAGTATCTACTAAGGGCCATGCAACTGTCCAAACTACTCCACCTACTGACCTGATTGCTCGTATTAAGGACGAACTACTTACTGATGATTGGTATTCAGCACATTCTGGTGATTGCACTACCAGAGACGATCTTCCCTGGATTGGCTCGAAGATCTATGTTCCTGCTACGTTACGTCCTTTTGTCTTGCAACGCGCACACGACTCACGTTTAGCTGGTCATTTCGGTTTCGTTAAAACTGTGCATCTTGTCAAACGACAGTTCTGGTGGCCCTCCTTGAAGAAAGATGTTGAATCGTATATTGCCAGTTGCCCCGTATGTGCGGCTTCCAAACGTGCACCGGGTAAGCCACAGGGTCTTCTCCAGTCTGTAGCTACGCCGGAGAGACCTTGGAAGGAAATTTCAATGGACTTTATAGTTGATCTTCCGCCCAGTCAGAGCTATACCGTTATCTGGGTAGTTACCGATCTTTTTTCTAAACAAGTTCATTTTGTCCCCTGTACTAAAATTCCTTCTTCCAAATCTCTGGCTCGACTATTCGTTTCTCATATCTATCGTTTTCATGGCGTCCCGCAACGCATCATCTCCGATAGGGGGACCCAGTTTACTTCCCTTTTTTGGAAAGAATTTTTGAGACTGATTGGCTCCGCCCAGAGCTTAAGCTCCGCCTACCACCCTCAGACGAATGGATCTTGTGAAAGGGTTAATTCCGTTCTGGAACAGTACTTACGTTGCTTTATTAATTTTCAACAGGATGATTGGGCTGATCTTCTCATACATGCCGAAGTGGCATATAATAACTCTGTTCACTCCAGTACAAATATGACCCCCTTTAAAATCATCTACGGGCAGGACTTTGTACCCATCCCCGAACTGCCTCATGACTCGCCCACAGTTCCCTCATTAACTGAATGGACCTCTAGACTGTCTTCTGTGTGGACAGTTCTCCGGAAAACTTTGAACGATGCCCATGATTCGCACAAATTGTACGCTGACAGGAAACGGGCAGTCCCTCCCTCCTACAAAGTTGGCGATCAAGTTTATGTATCTACCAAAAATTTAGATAGCCCCCAGAAATGCAAGAAGTTGGGTCCCAAATTTGTTGGTCCTTTCAAAATAACCAAGATTATCAGCTCTGTGTCGGTCCGTTTGGATCTCCCAAAGACCTACCGGCGACTATACCCTGTGTTCCATGTTCACTTGCTGAAACCTGCTCGTACCTCCCATCTCCGCAAACAGTTGCCTGATACACCTGCGCCTACCATGGTGGATGGTCACCAGCATTATGAGGTCCGCGATATTTTGGACTCCAGAATCCGCAGGAATAAGACTCAGTTCCTGGTCATGTGGAAAGATTTTCCCCCTTCTCACAACGAATGGGTGGATAAAGAGCATCTCAAAGCTCCTAAACTGGTACGCCAGTTTTATGCTAAATATCCACACAAACCTTGACTTTTTTCCCTTCTCCTATCTGTTGTTTGTCTGTCCTTCCTTGTCTTTCAGGTGTAGCCTATCGTGTTCCGATTGCTGCCCCGGATTTCCCGCTGTTCCTGGAGGAGGTCCGGATGTCAGTCTCGCTAGTTCCTGCTTCGCTGCCATGGAAACGGGGAGGGTGGGGGGCGTTGGGATGAGTGTGTTCTGCTGGTGGACAATGTTGATGGTTCGTGTTATCTCTTGGTTAACGGACCTGCATTCCAGGATGGTGAAGACCTGCCCACCTGATGTTGGAGATGGAAGCATATTGGACAGTGCAAAGGGGGAGGTTTGGGGATTGGGATGGGCTTAAGCTTAATACTTTCTGTTCGCGCCTAAACTATTCATTCTCAGCTTTACTTGGTCTGTACACTTTTGTTACTTAGTAAAAGGAGCCTTATTCATTTCAAAATAATGTCTAAGCGTGGTCTTTCCTAAGTCAACGAAGAAGCAGGCCTGACAGGAAGGGTCTCTCTTTTTCCCTCACAAGGAGCTTTTTTCTAGTTGAAATACAATAATTTTTCAGTGAGTATTCTTGTAACTATTTCTGCTTTTCATCTGTCTAGGGGTAGCTCTTCCATCTAAACCTGGAAGGTGCTCAAGAAGAGAAAATACACAAGAGATTTAACGATATGGAATATTGCTTGGGAATTCATGACAGTAAACACGGAATTGCCATTTTATGCATAAATCTATCTTTTTGAGGCAATTTTTAGTATTGGGTTCCTTCCTCCCTTTTTTGGCAAACATCAGTGTCATTTTATAAGAAAGCAAACTGGAAATCTTCCTTAATCCAAGAGAAAGTGATTAAAGACTAAAGAATATTACATGCCCACCCAAAATCTGTATTTCAAAGTCAATTGTAATTGTTTCCCCTTTTTATTATGGCAAAGCAAGACGATATAATTTTGGATAGTTTGGTTCTTCACCCTCTCTTTATCAAAATCTTGAGTCCACTTTTAAATTTTCTGTATATCCTTTCATGAATTCATAAAATATGTTAATATGTATCTTTGAGGTTATTTGGGAAACAGATATGGTATCAGTAATGCTCACTGAACTGAGACCAAAGCTGATGGAACAGAAGATAGGCTGGAGAAAAATTAGTTTCAGTGTTCTTCAAACTTGACGACTTTGAAGATATGGGGACTTCAACTTCTGGCACTGGGGAATTCTGGGAGTTGATGTACACACATCTTAAAGTTACCATGTTTCAAAAACACTTATTTAGATGGTACTTTAGATGGCTGGTGGTTGGTGACTCCATTGTTGGAAATAGGGGAGTTTCAGGACAGCAGCACTGAAGAAATTAAGCATGCGACTTATGGGTATAACATAATGTACAAAACTGAAGTAACTTGAAATTATTTTTTGGCAGTTATATCAAAGAAGCAAATTTTTATGCACCTGTAAGCAATCATAGAAGCCAGAAAGAGGGTGTGAAAATATTTATAGACCCTTGCATCCTGGATGTAAACTGTTTCAACTTCTTCCCTCAAGATGCCATTATAGGGCATTGCACTCTAAAACAGGGGTCCCCAACCCCTGGGCCATGGACCGGTGCCAGTCCGTGGTTTGATAGTAACCGGGCCAGAGTGAGACTCGGGTTCCATTTGACCGCCGAACGCGCGGGTGGCCCACGTGACTCGACTCACCCACTGGAGGCTCCCACCGGTCCGCGGAATTTTTTTTACATGAAACCGGTCCCTGGTGCCAAAAAGGTTGGGGACCCCTGCTCTAAAACAACTAGACACAAGGTCAGTTTTTCCCCAATGCCATCACTCTGTTAAACAATTAATTCCCAAAACACTGTCTTATGCCCAGGGATGTTATACCACCTACTACATATCTTCTCATCTTTCCTATTACTTATTTCCTTAGTTTCTTATGACTATAATTCTGTTATTTGTATCTTATGATTTATGTTGATTGCTTTTATTTAGTAACCTATTGTGATTTATGTTGATTGCTTATTTATGACTATCGTCGATGTTGTACTGTATGATTTATGATGATTGTATTTTATGATTATGATCATGATTTATCACTTGTTGCTTATATGTAGTACACTGAGAGCTTATGTATCAGAGACAAATTCCTTGTGTCCAACACTTGGCCAATAAAGAATTCTATTTCCATTCCAGTCCATTCTTAGCAATTGGAGAGTTGAATTGATACTTCAGTTAATTTACCATAAAAACACATGTGAATTCTCACCTGTGAAAGTTAAGCCAGTAAAAACTTGTTTTCCTACTGCAAAAGCTCATGATTGGCAAAGTATTTTTCTCCCTCTATGCCTTATTACAAATTTAATCTTCAGATGTAAGGATGTTGCTGAGAGAGCAAACCACATAAAGCATTCTAACCACATATTTATTAAGACAGTCACAGTGATTATTTGTTTCAAAGGTTTGCTGAGCCTCCACAAAATGGGAGATCAATAAAGGTACCTCAATAATTTTGAACTCTTCTAATTACCATTGGGGTTACCTTTCCTGGCTACTCAGAGATCTGCCAAGTCAGTTTAATTGAATTCTCTGTTAAACTGACAGTGACCTTAGGAATCTTTGTTTTAAATGCCATTTATTACTATGTCGAAGGAACCTTTCAGAGTACTTGTAATAAAAGTGAGAACTTTGCCTTATAATTAACTGTACAGGTCACCATATTGTAGGTCAGAATATTTTACATATGTAAATTACTTTCTGTAATTTATGTATTTCCTTTGCATATATTAAGCTCCTGGAACTGATCGACAATGTCACATTGAAGCAGATTGCCAAAAAAAGACCATAGGAGAAGCCGATGTATAATTGCCCTCACATCTTAGATCCAGATTGTGTTTGTTCAAGAGAGGCCAGATCATTGCCTCTTGTACAGAACTGGAACCAAAAGAATGGAATCAAATCTGGGGTGAAATCCAGCAGGTTCTGACAGGTTCTGGAGAACTGGAGAACTGGTAGCGGAAATTTGGAGTAGTTCGGAGAACCGCAAATACCACATCTGACTGGTCCCAGTGTGCGGTGGGAATGGAGATTTTGCAGTATCCTTCCCCTGCCATGCCCACCAAGCAACACCCACAGAACCGATAGTTTAAAAAAAAATGAATTTCACCACTGAATCAAATCAAATGTGAGAAGGTATCTAAAAAGTGTGATTGAGACTCATAATCACAAAGGAGTATTGAAATTCTTGAAAGCGTATAAACCATATAGTTTTCAGGTAAGCTTTCAGTCTTTCTGTCTTACCATTTCTCCATCAACCAAATTGGAAGCATGCAGGAAAATCTCATTAAGTGAGTCTTTTCCTGTTTCTTCTCTTAGAAGTAACAATAGCACTTAGACTTATATACCACTTCATAGTGCTTTACAGCCCCCTCTAAGCAGTTTACGGAATCAGCCTATTGCCCACAACAATCTGGGTCCTCATTTTACTGACTTTGGAAGAATAGAAAGCTGAGTCAACCTTGAGCTAGTCAGGACTCAACTCCTGGAAGCTTTTGGAGGGCAGTGGGGTGCCCTTCTTTAAAAAAGTAATAATAATGATGGACTAGATCACTAGTTGACAAGGTGTTGATGTGATAGCATCCAGATTAAGAAGATGGATTTTAGATGGATCATTTTGATGTGTGAGGCCTACTTTCTTGTCTCTTTTTCTTTGTTTATCACAATACCAGCATAATTCAACTTCATGTGAAAATCAGCTTGAATTTTTTCTAAAGTTCCACCTGACAATTCTAACTTTGCTTTCATGTTTTTACTGAAAATTAGATAGCAATACTTGAGAAGGATAGAAATTCAAGTGCATCCTTAGAATGGTTGATTACGAGCATTTGACATTTGAAATACCAAATTCTCATTAAAAGGAGAAAAAGAGCCAAGCTGTAAATGGACCATAGAAATTGATAGGATTTATTCCAAGATCGTTTATTTCTGACCCACATTAACCAACCACTATTGTTGTTTGCTGGCTTCATTAGAGATTACTTACACATCAGTGGAACAACTTGCCTCTAGAAGTTGTTTTTTTTTTTTATTGAAAAAGTTTTATTCACACAGATTTTCCCCCTTTTTACCCCCCCCCCCGACATGTAATATAAATCACATACAAATACTATACCCCCCCTCACCCCGTCTTAAAATAAGTTTCTCATTCAGATATTATACCCCCTCGCCTCCCAGCAGACACAATATAAGTTTCTCTTAGTATATTAATATCCCATTAACACCATCTTCTAAGTTAATTAAAGATATAAAAAACATAATATAAATTTCTCTTTAAAAAAAAAAAAAGCATATCCCATTATTCCCCTCTCTAGATTAATCATACATATATATTACCCCGCCCTCCACCCTAACCCTCCCCCACCTCCCATTCAAACCCACCCCCCTGACTTCCGCTATACACCACTCTAATAATTCCAAGCATCCCAAATATTATTTACTCTATTCACCTATCAATCAAAGCATTCTTACCTAAAAGCTACATAATACTTCCTAATCTGATATTTATTCTGTATATAATCAATCCATTAGAAACCGCCTCTAGAAGTTTTGAATGCTCCAACACTGGAAGTTTTTAAGAAGATGTTGGATAACCCTTTGTCTGAAGTGTGTAGAGTTTCCTGCTTAGGCAGGGGGTTGGACTAGAAAACCTCCAAGGTCCTTTCCAACTCTGTTATTTTACATGCCATTTTTTCTATCCAAAATTGCTTTGCCCATTTCTAGATAGTTCAGATTTGGGGGTATTTTAAATCAACATTATTATAAAGCAGAGCTGTGCAATGATTTGGATTCAAAGAGAACAAAATACTTTGGGGGTAAGGGTGGATGCACATGTAGCACCTTGATATATTTTCTTGGGATTGAGATTACAGTTGCTTAAAGTTGCTGGTAGATGCTATATACATGCTCTTGTATGCTAAGCACTTTTCATCTTTTGAAATCAAAATGTTACACAGTCCAATTATTAATAATTTTCTCTATTGTATAACACCAACAATGTTATGGAGGAGGGAATATAGCTTTGTCTTTGCCTCTGCTTCTCTCTCTCCTTTCTTTCTCTCTCTCTCTCTTAAATATCTCTATCTATCTATCTATCTATCTATCTATCTATCTATCTATCTATCTATCTATCTATCTATCTATCTGAATGTGTCAAGACTAGCTACAGTAGCTGTCTAGCTGTCTAGCACGCTCTCTCTATCATCTGTCTAACTCTCTATATCTGCCTATCTGCCTCCTGCCTATCTGTCTACCTACCTACCTATCTACCTACCTACCTACCAATCTACCATCTGTATATCCGTCCATCCATCCATCCATCCATCCATCCATCCATCCATCCATCCATCCAGCTTTCTATCAACACATTTAGAAGGACACCAATCTCATAAATCTGGGAAGTATACATCAGAGATGGGTTGTTATTTTTTTTTCTACTACCACTACTACAGGTTCAGGCAATTCGGGCCAAACTGGCAGCAACCCACCTCTGGTGTACATCAGTAAAAATATAAAAATAATCCAACGTGAACAAAAAAACCCTCCCAACTTAAAACTCAATTGCCAAAACATGTCCACATAATACTGAATGATTAATGGGTTTGAAAGTATAGTGCTTTGTTTTAGTTCCCAGGATAGTTTTCCTGGTTCATTATATAATTCTTCACATCATACTTTCAATGAAATTGTTTTCTAATTGTGGTGAATTTGCATTTTTTAATTGTTGCAAAGGGAGGAAAGTGTGTTTGTTTGTGTGTGCATATATGAAAAACAGGAATGGTGAGCTGAAATATTTATTTATTATTTATGTTTATTGGCTTTTATTATATGATCACTCACTGAACAAACATCTTTGTTAAATATTAACAATACAACATAAATAAAATAAAACACATAATGTCATGGGCAATACTATCTATAGCTCCCTGAAGAATGGGCACAATAAACATCTGGGTCAACATTTAGGGCCATCATTTAAGACCATCATAAAATACCAGAGTCCTTCAAGTGGGTATTATGAACGGATAATTTTCTGTTTTACATAGTATCCATCAGTTTCTCCTTTCCTGGAATGCTTCCAGGAAAATGATATTATACAGCTTTTTTTTTGGTCTCCCATAAAGAAAGATTTATATTGGGTGAGAGTGATCAAACCAGATTTTTGCTCTTCATTGGGTCATTGAGGAAAAGATGAATGTGAGAAAATTTATTGCACACTTGTTGATTTACAGAAACTATGATAGGGTGAATAGCTTTGATTTATGGAATGTTTGCACGAATATGGAACTGAAAGTTGCTGAATGCAATAAGAATGGTACCGTATGTGATGGAATAAAACAGGAGTGAGATCAAATGAAGTGCTTAGTAAATGGTTCAACACTGAACAGGGAGGAAGACAAAGAAGCATAATGTCCTCTTGATTGTTAAATGTATTTATGGATAAAGAGAGCATCTTGATGTGATCTTTATGTCAGTTACGAATATGAATGCAAATGTACTTTTGCATAGAGGTGATGCTGTATGATTGGCTGAGCCCTGAGTGATCAGCAGCAAATGTTACATTGATTGTATGATGCAATGAACAGCATGGGTTTGAAAATGAATACATCAGAGGCCAATTTAGCTATGTTTGATAGAGGAAATGAAATGATCCTTCACAAGTGACAGACAAATGACAAAAAAGGTAAATAGATAAAGAAAGCAAAACAAATATTGCATATAATAGTGTGCTTCTGTCCACTTTTTGTATGGATGTGAGAGTTGGGTGTGTTTGACAAATTGAATGCAGTTGGAATTGGGAAATCAAGAAGTATATGTGATAGAACAAGAAGACAGAATCAAGAATGAATGTGTACTGAATGAATGTGGACTACAGTTTGTCACAGAGAATGAATGAGGATTACATTGCAAGACAAATATACAAAGGAAGAGTGCATATGTCAAGAGGTAGGGAAGAAGACCAAGAAAGTTGTTTCTGGATGGAGCTGATGAGAGAAAAAGTAAACTGAGAAGTTTAAAGAGCAAAACCAATGTATAAAATAATGAACAGATGTAATGGGAACAAAGATGAGTCTAAGGATCGAAAGGTTTAGAGAGGTGTAAGTAATGTATGATGTTGATATAAGCTAGCTTTAGCTATGTTTCTTTCTTTTTTCTCACCTGGTGTTGCCCAAGGTTGTTTCCCAGCAGTATTTTGCAAAATTGCACTTCTCATTTAGTGCAGCATCCATCTTGTTTTCATTTTAGGCTAGTCTTCCATAAATTTAAATTGATATGAAGCAGGGGAAATGGAGGGGAAGAAATATTCTATGAGAGACAGTTTACAGATTATTAAAAAAAAAAGGTCAGCCCTGTAATAAAATTTGTTACTGAGAAAAGGTGCTACCAAATCTATTCCTATTTTTGACTTAGACTAACATCGCTCTCTTGCTACCATGTCTAAAACAAACAATGAAAGGACATTTTCTAGAGACTTGAAGTTTTTTTAAATGTAGTTTTCTATTATTGGAAACTTTTATCACTTTTAGTTATTTTACAGGAATATGCTCTCTCTGTGTATACATATTAATCATAGTTACACAAGAACAGATACTAAGCACCAGATCCATAGAAGCAGGGGTCTATCCCACTAAGTAGGATCCAAGTAGGACTGTGCAAAGAGAATTCAGAGACAGTCCAAGCCACAGTGGGTGGGTGTATGATGCAGGTAGAAACAGCATACGCTGAATGGTACAACTAGGTAGCTAGCATCACTTGTACAGTATATGAATTTGATGCTTCCAAATCCAGATCGGAGATTCCACAGAAGGTCATGGAGAATAAGATGGCTAAGATCTTATGAGGCTTCCAGATCCAGATGGACAAGAAGGTATTGGCCAATCAACCAAACATTGTGGTAGTAGGAAAGGATCAGAACAACGATGGCAGTAGATGTAGCAATGCCAAGTGACACCAACTTCAGAAAGAAGGTGCATGAGAAACTGAAGGACCCGACAGAGGAACTCAAGAGGATATGGAAAGTAAAAGCAAAAGTTGTCCAAGTGATGGCAGGAGCACTCAGGGCTGTGACAATCAGACACACACATACACAAACTGTCTGGATGTTTTTCTGTGTCCGTCCATCCATCCATCCATCCATCCATCCATCCATCCATCCATCCATCCATCCATCCATCTATCTATCTATCTATCTATCTATCTATCTATCTATCTATCTATCTATCCATTCCTCCTGGATAGGTCACTTTCTCTAAAATAAAATAATGCACTCCTGAGACCAGAAGTGACAGTCAGTCAGTCAGTCTGTCTGTCTGTCTGTCTGTCTGTCTGTCTGTCTGTCTGTATGTATGTATGTAATGTTATGTATGTATGTATGTATGTACACAAAAAAATATTGTCTAAAAGCTATCTCCTGTTGAAATGGTAACAAAGCATAGCTCAGAGACTTAACCCTTGTCACAAATAAGCACATCAATGTAGTGTGACAATCTTTGATTAAAAATATTGATTTGGGCCATATCACTTCCAATGCCAAATATCATAGGAAATTGCTGAAAATGCATCACCATCCTTGCTTGGAATTCATCAAGGCTTCCACCGTACTTTGAAAACCTAAGCCAATATAATTCTACTTAAATGCGTAAGCATACAAATCCTTAAAGTCAATAAAAGACTAGTTTCATGGAAGCATAATTCATTGATACCAAAATAAAAGAAATCAGTTGAAAAGGAAAAATCCTCCCAAAACACTTTTTTTATTTGCTTAAAGGGCTAAAGCTATAAACTAGGCAGTAGGGATAGCCTAGTAGGGGTTGTATTGTACCATACATATGAGTAAAATCAAAACTCAACCCTATACAAAGCAAGAATCTTAGCTACAATATTTTTTCATGAGCTGGTTTTGTAATGCAAAAATCACACTTATTTATTCACACTCTTATTAATTTGAAAGAGGACACCCACATTTTGATGAGCACAATGCTAAGTGCTCATGTTGGGCCTTTATGTTCAGTAACATAGTGGCACAGTGAACCAAGTTTGGATCACATATTCCAACTTGATGGAAATACCCTCTAGTCAGCCCTTAAAGGTAGTTCAGATGTTGTTGTTAATTGCAAAGTCGTGTCCAACCCTATGGACAATGTTCTTCCAGGACTTTCTATCCTCTACCATCCTCTGGAGTCCATTTAAGCTCACACCTACTGTTGACCCCCTTCTTCTTTTGCCCTCAATCTTTCTGGGCATTAGGCTCTTCTCCAGTGAGTCCTTCCTTCTCATTAGGTGGCCAAAGTACTTGAGTTTCATCTTCAGGATCTGGCCTTCTAATGAGCAGAAAGGGTTGATCTCCTCTAGGGCTGCAAGGTTTGATAGCCTTGCAGTCCAAGGGACTTGCAGGAGTCTTCTTCAGCACAATAGTTCAAAGGCCTCAATGAGTGTTAACATTCCTTTACTATAAGACTCTTGCAAGTCTGAAAGAACTTCTCTTCCTCACTTACATTTATAAGCCAAGAAAATAGAGATGGTCCCTTCTGAAATATATATCATGCCCCATTGCTTCTTTGATCTAAAATACCTTTCTGACTGTTGCCTAGACTGATGCTATTGCTCTTCTTGTCTCTCCAAGGACATTCTCCTTAATTCTATCTCTCTTAATCCAAAATGTTCATGTTGCCTTAACATGACAAGGCCAGCTAGTCTGGGCAATCATTGTTGCCCTCTTCACTCCCATCAGTTACTGTTGGTTTGGCTGCTGTCACTGGCTTTTGTCTGATGATGTAGCTTTTCAGCTCTAGGCTAACAAACTCAGTATGGTTTAGTGATTTAGTCACTGGGCTAAATCCTGGGAGACTATGGGTTGTAGTCCCACTTTAGGCATAGAAGCAGATTAGTGACTTTGGGCCAGTCACTCTCTTTCAGCCCAAGACATTTCACAAGGTTGTTGTTGTTGTTGTGAAAATAAGAGGAGGAAGGAGTATTACATATGTTTACTGTCTTGAGTTATTTATGAAATTAACTTTAAAAAGGTAGGATCTAAATAAATAAAAGCAAAATAAACTTCCTTAAAAAGGTAAAGGTTCCACTCGCACATACGTGCTTGTCATTTCCAACTCTAGGGGGCGGTGCTCATCTCCATTTCAAAGCCAAAGAGCCAGCACTGTCCGAAGGCGTCTCCGGGGTCATGTAGCCAGCATGACTAAACAGGTGACAAAGGTGCCTTTTAAAATACAGATGGAGAGCAGGGAATTCTAAATACCATTTTTTTGGGCAAAAAAAGAGAGAAATATCCTCAAAAACCTTTTAGAGAGACTGAGTGCTATTGGTCAGATTTCCTGAGATTATATGTTCCCAGGAAATACTTCATCACGTAAAGCAGGGGTCTCCAACCTTTGCAACTTTAAGTCTGAAGGACTTCAGCTCCCAGAAGTCTCCAGCCAGCAAAGACTTAAAGTTGCAAAGGTTGGAGACCCCTGACGTAAAGGATATCCTGAGAAACTGGGCCATTTCGCTTTTGGAAAAAAATCTACAATGTGAAGCACATAATATTTTCATTCCACATGTCTCATTTGAAATGCTGCTTTTGGAAAACAGAATAAGCCTGAAGAAAGAAACCTAAAAATATCTGATGAGTACAGAATTGGCAACTCTATTCCTGATTGCAATATATGCTAAAAAATCACTTCACATTCCTGTTGGATCTGTAAGCTGAAATTGCTTTCTTATCCTCCACAATTTATCAGAGAATTGTGAAAGTGCTACAGATCACTAAGTTTCCACAGCTGTTAAAAATGGAGAAGGTAAAGACTGTACTGCAGAAGCTACTTCTGTTTAAAAGGCTTGCTCAAAATGTTTTCTCTTATTGATTTACTTATGTATGTTTTTATTTATTTGCTTACCAGCGTTTAAATGCTGCTCCAATTGCACATAGCTTTGAGGGCTTACAAGTCACATACAGTAATGAGATTAAAAGGAAAACATGTAAAGCGTAAGAAATAAAGCAGAATATCTAATGGCATCAGAAGCACAAAAATTACAACCCACAACAATTTCACTGCAGAAAGGATCCAGGCCTCTAGTTAGCTTTCCCAAATCCCTGAGAATGTTCAGATCTCAATGGCTTCTCAAACAGGATTGATGTCAATTTGGTCTCTGGGGAAATGTTGCTTCAAAGGAGAATGATCACAGAATCCTTGCTGACAACACTTCCTATCAAGAGCCAGTGGTTAGAATGCAGCATTGCAGGCTTCTTCTGCTGACTTGCGGCTGCCTGCAATTTGGCAGTTCAAATCCCACCAGGTGTTCTGACCTAGGCTTCACCAAATCATGAAACAGACTCCTTGTCCTGAAAAAAAACACGTTTTATTTGGTTAATGTAAATTTCTAGCATTCACATCAGGGGTGGGTTTCAAATTTTTTTACTATTGGTTTGGTGGGCGTGGCTAGGTGGGTATGTCCAACTTGACATTATCGATGCATGTTCAGTCACATGACTCCCCCACCAAGCCAATGGTGGCAAAAAAAAATTGACAAGTGGGAGGAGGCGCCAGTTCAGGGCTCTGCGCTGTCTCCTGGATGGCGCTGGAGGCGAGCTGAACAGCCTGCTCTTGAAGTGGCAGCTGTGACCAATGGGCTTGGTCCTGGGCACTTGCTCCATCTGCCTGGGAGATGGAACCTGGGGAGGAATGAAAGGGCTGTTCAAGTGGTCTTGGGAACTGTTGCCTGAGGGAAAAAGCAATCCCAGGCCACCCCTGGGTGCAGACTGATGCTGCAGGAGGGCAGGAAGGAAGCTCCCCTTCACCTTTGGTATCTGCAATGGGCATGGCGGCAGCCCAGCAAGCTGGATGCCCGAAAAACACCAGAAGCAGCCCTGTGTGCAGGGCACTCAGCTGGCTCCGTCTGTACCCAAGCTGGAGGAGGCAATGGTTGCGAAGCCTCAGGGCTCCTGGAGCAGCCCATGTACATAGAGAGATCTGCTGGAGGAGGCGGCTGTGAAGCCTTGAGGCTCCTGGAGCTCATGGTTGCGTCTCAGCCCGAAGAGCAAGGGGGTCTGTATTTCTTCTGTAGCTGCGACAGCTGGGCTGAGCCGGGCAGAATGAACAACAACTCAAGAGAACACAAGAGGAGCACTGTGCCGTGCTGCGCCTGACTGCCAGCCTCTTCCAGCAGCTCCTCTGGGGAAGGGAAAGAGGAGGGAGAAGCGCAGGAGAGGGAGGAGATGACCAGGAAACTTTATTGAACCCTTATTGCATTCCTTGATAGCTGCCATTTCATATGGCGCTCCTCTTTGGGTCCCTGCTAACATTTCCCGTCTTGAGTCTGTCCAAAGCCAGTTCCTACGCCGCTTAATGGGCGTCCCCCCTTGTGTGAGCAATGCTGCAATCCATCTGGAATTGGGCATACCATCGCTTGACACCATTTTGTGGAAACGTACAATTGGCTACTGGCTGGCCCTATGGTCCCAGCCTATTACTTGGGACAGTGCTTATGTCGGGATGACTTCCATAGCCCTTGGGCCCGTAACATCCACACGAAGCTCATAAAGATAGGAATCTCCCCTATTGAAACCTTTACACTTGGCCCCGCCGCTGCCAAATCGCTAATATTCCAACGATTGGACGACATCGAAAGGCAACAGAACCTGGCACTTGGTGTAGGAATTTGCTCTCCATTCTCTCTCGGCATTATTCCCCTGATGCACCCCCCTAAATATCTCTCCGAGCTATCTTCCATCAAACACAAGCTGGCATTCATAAAGGCACGTTTTAACGTGATCCCCTCGAATGCCCTAGATAGCAGACTTTCTGGGGGTGTAAAGTCCACCCACTGCTCATGTGACAGCCTTGGAATCGTTAGCTCACATAGTATTCACATGCCCCTACTACCAGGAAAAAAGATTACAACTCATCTGCCCTATTTGCCAAAGATTTCCCAGACTTACTGGAAATCAGAGTCTTCACCTTCTTCTCCAGGACATTGACTCGAGTATTGAAGGTTGCAAGTTTTTTTGCTGCGGTCTTAGCCTGCAAGAACCGTGGGAAGGGTCGGGCTGGTCCCACTAGCTGAGGCCAGTTGTGCTGATTGTTTGCAGTGTACCACTTGGTGGCCGCATTAAGTGCCGACATGTAGATCGCATGTAAATTTTTACATGGTACCTTCTATTTACGCTCAATTCGAATTGATCATACTCCCAAACCATAGATTTAGATCCCCATAATGGTTAGATGGTATGGTTGACAGAATGGCCCTTGCCATCGATTCTGCCTGTTGTCTCCCACCCTTCAGTAGGGCCCGGCTGTACATCCACATGTGATCTGTTTATCTTGTCTTTTGGTCTATGACCGCAATAAAGTTTTATTATTATATTATTGCATTCCTTGTGCACGTATCAGTGTCTCCAGGTCAGAGTCAAGACCAAAACAATGAGACCCCCAAATTCATAAAGAGTGAGCATGGCTTTTGGGGTGTTTCCCACAAATGATCGTTCTTTAAGTCACTCTAATGGAAGATCGCCGCTGCTCCTGGAAATGAATGTGCAGTGGTCACTTTGTAGCCTGGAACACAACCGAGTCCCCATTATTTTGTGAGCGCAGCAAAAAGATAGTTGGTTTTGGTAAACCCAAATCCTGGGCCAAAAGCTACCAATTACCAAGCAGCCCTCCTTTCGCACCTTCCTCGCTGTGTGATTGGTGACGGCGCTTTAAGGGCAAACAACAATGCCTGTGTTTCATGCGGCACTTCCATGTTAGTTCCCTCTGCCTTCAAGCTGGCAGGTTGAAAGAGAGTCTTTATCTTGCTGCAGCTGCCACCAATCCTCCTCCTCCTTGAGGCCCACTGCTATAGCCCTGACGTGAGTTGGAGGAGAGACCAGAGCAGGGCTCTTGTGAAATACACCATTTTTTCCCTAAAAAAAAATCCCACCACTTACTGTAATGCCTTGGTAAGGCCACACTTGGAATACTGCATACAGTTTTGGTTGCCACGATGTAGAAAAGACGTGGAGATTCAGGAAAGAGTCCAGAGAAGAGCAACCAAGATGATGAGGGGACTGGAGGCTAAAGCATATGAGGAACGGTTGCAGGAGCTGGGTATGTCTAGTTTAATGAAAAGAAGGTCTAGGGGAGACATGATAGCAGTCTTCCGATATCTCAGGGGTTGCCACAAAGAAGAGGGAGTCAAACTATTCTCCAAAGCACCTGAGGGAAGAACAAGAAGCAACGGGTAGAAACTAATCAAGGAGAGAAGCAACTTGTCATGACTGCTCTTACCATAATTCAAGAAAGACCACACTTAAGCATATTCAAGATGATTAAGGTTACTTTTACTGAATAAGGAAAAGTCAGCATCAAAGGTTAAGCCAGAAGTGGCTACTTTAGGCGCGAAGCATACATATCAAAGAATTAGCCAAACCCCAATCACCCATGACCCCACCCCAGTGTCCAATACAGTTTCTTCTTCATTGTCAGATGGGTAGCACGTCCAGAGGTGTCATCAGAATGGAATGTGATACCGTTACTTGTAGAGATATCCCCACCTAATCCCACCTTCCACCAGCTCACTTAATAGCAACATCCCCCCTCCCTCCCCGTTTCTATGGCAGCCAAGCATGCAGGAAAGCGAAGGCTGACATCCGGCCCTCCTTCAGAAAGAAAATGTTCAACCCTGTAAAAGAGACGAAAAACACAATACCACACATTAAGACACACATAAAAACAGAATAGACGTTAAGGCTTATTGGGATACTTGGCATAAAATTGCCTCAGAAGCTTGGGGGCCTTAATATTGCATTTATCAACCCATTCGTTATGGGAAGTGGGGAAATCCTTCCAAACAACTAAGTACTGTACTTTGTTTCTATGCCTTCTGGAATCCAAAATGTCCCGAACCTCATAGTGTTGGTCCCCATCAACCAGCACAGACTTAGGAGAACCAGGATATGGCGTGCGAAGATGTGAAAAGTGTGCGGGTTTCAATAAGTGGACATGGAAAATTGGATAAAGGCGTCGATAGGATTTAGGGAGATCCAACTTAACTGAAACAGAACTTATGATCTTGGTAATCGTAAAAGGACCTACAAATTTAGGGCCTAACTTCTTGCATTTTTGAGGACTATCCAAATGTTTAGTAGACACATAAACTTGATCACCAACTTTGTATGACGGAGGTACGGCTCGCTTTTTATCTGCATACAGCTTATGCGATTCATGAGCCTCATCCAACGTTTTACGAATAATAGGCCAAACAGTCGACAGCTTCCCAGACCACTCTGAGAGGGAAAGAATTGTAGGAAGTTCATGAGGAAGCTCAGGGATGGGTACAAAGTCCTGACCATAAATTACTTTGAACGGGGTCATGCCAGTGCTACTATGAACTGAATTATTATAGGCCACCTCAGCATATATAAGAAGATCAGCCCAATCATCTTGTTGGAAGTTTATAAAGCAGCGCAAATACTGCTCTAGAACAGAGTTAGCCCTCTCACAAGCCCCATTTGTTTGCGGGTGGTGGGAGGAGCTTAAACCCTGGGCGGAGCCAATCAGCATCAGAAATTCCTTCCAAAATTTCGAAGTAAACTGGACGCCTCGATCGGAGATGATGCGTTTCGGAACCCCATGCTGACGATATATATGAGTCAGGAATAACTTTGCCAGAGCCTTAGCTGATGGGATCTTGGAACACGGTACAAAGTGAACTTGCTTGGAGAATAAATCTGTAACAACCCATATAACTGTAAATCCTTGGCTACTTGGAAGGTCGACAATGAAGTCCATAGATATCTCCTTCCAAGGAGCCTCCGGCCGCGCTACGGACTGGAGAAGACCGTGAGGTTTGCCAGGAGTACGTTTTGAAGCAGCACATGTAGGGCAGCTAGCGATGTAAGATTCAACATCCTTTTTCAATGAGGGCCACCAGAATTGGCGTTTAACTAAATGTATAGTCTTTACAAAACCAAAATGACCCGCCAATCTGGAGTCATGTGCTCTCTGTAACACAAACGGCCGAAGTGTTGCAGGTACATAAATTTTGGACCCAATCCAAGGGAGATCATCTCTTACAGTACAATCTGCTGAGTGGGCGGAGTACCATTCATCGGTGAGAAGTTCAGTCTTAATTTTAGAAACCAAGTCCGGTAACGGGTCGTTTTGCAAATCAGAATGGCTCCTCGTTACCACCGGGTTAGCCATGCTGTACAGGGGCAGAACTGGCTGAATCACTGAAAGCTTAGAAGTATCATATTGAGGCAGTCTGGATAAGGCGTCAGCCATAAAGTTTTTTCCCCCTGGAATATATTTCAAAGTAAAGTTGAAGCGGTTAAAATACTGAGCCCAGCGTACTTGTTTCGGAGAAAGTTTACGAGAAGTTGTGAGGTATTCCAAATTCTTATGATCAGTCCATACCTCAAACGGGTGAGGCGCACCTTCAAGAAAGTGTCGCCAAGACATGAGTGCCCAACGAACAGCAAAAGCCTCCTTCTCCCAGATCGCCCATCGCCTTTCAGTATTGGATAACTTACGAGAAGTATAAGCACAGGGCTGAAGGGAACCTTGTTGGTTGCGTTGCAATAAGACAGCTCCAACAGCCATGTCGCTAGCATCTGCTTGAATGACGAAGGGAAGATTAACATCCGGATGTTTAAGCACAGGTTCCGCTGCAAATAAACGCTTCAGTTTTTCAAAAGCGGCCTGACATTCCATGGTCCAGTTGACAGGAGAGCTAGGCCGAGGTTTTGTCTCACCGTTGGTTTTGAGCAGGTTCGTAATAGGTAGAGCTATACTAGCGAAAGAAGGTATAAATTGGCGATAAAAATTAGCAAAACCCAAAAAACTCTGTAATTGTTTACGAGTGCGAGGAGGGGCCCACTCTGTAACAGCTTTGACTTTGTTAGGGTCCATTTCAATACCGTCTGCTGAGATACGATACCCCAGATAGTCTATCTTATGCTGATGAAATTCACACTTAGAGAGTTTAGCATACAATTCAGCAGCTCTTAGTTTGTTCAAAACAGAACGAACTAGTTTCACGTGTTCATCCCGTGTTTGTGTGTAGACGACGATATCATCAAGATAAACGATAACGCCCTTGTACAGGTGTTCATGCACTACTTCATTGATTAGTTGCATAAAAACCGAAGGCGCCCCCTGTAGGCCAAAAGGCAATACTTTAAACTGAAAACATCCTAACGGGCAGTTAAACGCTGTTTTCCATTCATCGCCTTCCTTAATTCTTATCCTGTAATACGCTTCCCTGAGGTCAAGTTTAGTGAAGATTTTGCCTGTGGCCAAATGAGCTAACATGTCTTTCATAAGAGGTAAGGGATATACGTTGTGTTCGCATATCGTGTTCAAAAATCTGTA
The DNA here is from genome assembly GCA_039707465.1 of Rhabdophis nuchalis. NCBI lineage: Eukaryota > Metazoa > Chordata > Lepidosauria > Squamata > Natricidae > Rhabdophis > Rhabdophis nuchalis. The sequence continues at coordinate 98,138,369 of CM077644.1, forward strand.
ATCCGTCACAAGACGAAGTGACCCATCCTTTTTTTCTCTAAACATCACAGGAGCTGCCACCCGTGGTCTAGCAGGTTCAATAAAACCTCTTTCCAAGTTCTTATCAATAAATTTGCGAAGTTCAATCATTTCCCGCGGTGTCATAGAATAAATCCGTGGCTTGGGGAGTTGTACACCAGGGAGAAAGTCAATAGAACAGTCAGTGTCCCTGTGGGGGGGTAATGTGTCTGAAGATTTCTCACTAAACACATCTTTTAGGTCCCAGTATTCCTTAGGGATTTTGTCCTCCCCAGGTATAACTTCAAATAAACAAACATCCATGTTAGCAGCTTCCGAAATAGGTAGAGGTTCAACCAGAGACTGAATGTTGGGGAGTTGTGGACCAGGGGGATGTGTCTCCGCACTAGGTGGCATAGGTAAAGGGATGCGAATCCAACCTTCTCTCCAGTCCACTAGTGGGTTCCATTTTCGTAGCCAATTTAAGCCTAAAATAACAGGGTTATCAGCAATTGGCGCAACAATAAAGTTAATGAATTGAAAGTTCCGGTATCCGGCTCCAGCGGCGACGGGTGAGCCTAGGGCTCGCTCGCCGCTTTGTTGCCTTTTCTGCCCCCCCACGGGGGCGAAACTCTCCGGTTACCGGAGGTTTCCCGTAGGGTCGGCTCAGAGGGAGCGTCCCTCGTCACGGCGGTGGGGAGAGCGCTCCTCTCTGCGACCTAGGTGGAGAGGAACATGCTGCGGGGTTTTTTTTTCCTTCGCCAACGGCTGTCGGCACCATTTGCTTTAATGGAGAGGGCTGAACGGAGAGATCGGGCGGATCACCGAGGCTTCAGCTGCGAGGGAGAGTGAGTTTAAAAGAACACCTTTTTTTTTCCTTGCTGCCAGCCAGGCTGAACGGACTGGGAGGGGGGTGTTTATTTCTAAAAAACCCTCCCTCGGATTTAAGCGGCACGTTAAAATGGCTTCTCTGCAAAGAGAAAGTGGAAACTTTCACTCCGGACGGTCTTTAACAAGGGAAAGTGGAATGCGATTCTTTGCAACATTGTTTCTAGGTCTGGCTGGTTAAAAAAATTCTTATTTTGCTACTCTCTCCCTCTGGCTCTGAGATGGGCGGTGGAAGTGGCTTTTCTTTGTCCCTGCCTGACTATTTCAACTAAGGAAAATTTCCAGCGTCTCTTTGAAAGCAGGACTCTCTCTGGATTTTTGAAAAAAAATTTCTTTTGATGGATTTGTGATTTCTTCTCTGGAATACCTTCGTTATTACTATTTGCTGACCTGGGAAACTGTGTCTCTTTTGGTTTCTGAATTGTTTGCAACTTCACAGCCCTGAACTGAACTGAGCTCCTGATTTGCCCCACCAGCCCCACCCGGAAAACGCCATCTTGGTGGCAGTGACTCTAACTTTTAACCATGGCACAAGAAGCAGCACTTGTAAATTTGGAACAAAGGATGGCTTCTCTTGAAACCTCTATGCAAACTTTGATATCAGAAATAAAGGCCCAGAGGGCTGAAAATATTACCTTCAAAAAGGAGCTACTGGATACCCGGAAGCAAGTGTTGGAGAACACACAGAAGAATGAAGAACTGGAAGGGGGGTTGGAGGGGGCTAAGGGAGAGATTAAAAATGTTTCTAATGAGGTGGGGGAAATAAATGGGCATGTGTCTAGGATAGATATGGAAAGTATGACATATTTTTTGAGATTTCAGAATGTTCTTGAGGAATCTGGTGAATGCCTGCCTGATCTTATGAGTACAATTTTAGCAGACTATTTACATAAACCTAAGGATGAGATCAGGGGGGACATTGACCTAGCCTATAGAATTAATTTTGCATATGCCAGGATAAATGAAGTGCCTAGAGAGATACATGTGAAATTTGTTAGAAGGTCAACCAGAGAGGAAATCCTGAAAGCGCAGAGAGAGAAACCTCTAACTCACCAACAAAAAACGGTCACTATCTTGAAGCAGATCCCTAGAAAAATTAGAGATGCAAGAAGGAATTTTTCCTTCTTGTCTAAAACCTTGTTTGATCACGGGATTTGGTTCAAGTGGATGACACCTGAAGGGATGCTGGTGTTCTGGGAAGGAGGAAGAGTGAGGATTAAAACAGTTGCTGAGGCGGAAGCCTTTTTTAAAAAATATTCCTCTGTCCTGGGGGAAGATCCAGGGGGGACGGAGGGGGCCACGGCCCCGCCTACGGGGGGGCAGGGAGGAGAGAAAGAAGATACAATAGCCAAAAGACTTAGATCAAAAAAATAACTTTGCCTTGATTTTTCTTGAACAATTTTGCATAATATTTCTATCTGGACTTTATGTAAATGTCTGACAGCATGGAACGGAGAATTTAGGTAAATGTACTTGCTTTCATCTTGTAGTGGTATGGAAAATGTTTTCTATGTTAACTTTTTTATTGTGTATTTTGAGGTCTCGGAAGGTCCGACGACTCTAACGTGAATGCTCTCAAAATTTCTTTGTAACCATTACCCTATCCTGTTAAAAAATGTAAAACCAATAAAACTTTTTCAATATAAAAAATAAAAAATAAAGTTAATGAATTCCTGATGGTGATCCCCAATGGACATCTGAATGGGCTCTGTAACAAATTGTGCAGGGTTACCGCCCGCAACGGTCCCATCCATTTGGCAAAAGGCTATGGGAACTTTTAAATTTTTTAGATGAAATCCCATATGCTGGACTAATTCTTGGCTGATAAGGCATCTTGAACAGCCAGAATCCAAAAGTGCAAGTATTTTACAATTGCGGCCACTAGATGGAGCCAAAAGATGCAAAGGAATAACAAAGGGCCCGGAAGTGGAACTCACCCAATTCTCGTCATTGGAGTCTGTGTCCTTCTCCCAGTCATCTGGCACCCTCTGCTGGTGATGATCGGTGGTGAGATCGAGTGGTTCAGCTCCGCGCATTGCTTGCTTCATACGCATGCCCGGGGGTTTCGCGCGTTTTTTCACTTCCGCGTATGGCTGCTGGCGGGGTGTTTCTTTCATTTTGCAATCATTTGCCCAATGGCCTTCCTTTTCACAGCGGAAACAAGCATTTGAACGAGGAGAAATAGGCTTTCCCTTTCCAAATCCCCTTTGGTACTGAAGCTCAAACCCTTGTGGGCGGGTAAAATCTTTTTTCCTGTCTTTGTCGATGTCAGGTAGCGGATTATTACGCAACAGATCTATCTCCACATCAGCGGCTAGAGTAAACCAAGCTTCTAAGGATTCGGGCGACTTTCTGTTCACACAGCTCTGATACAAAGTGGGATTCAGGCCTTCAGTGTATTCATCAATAAGAGCCTCAACACTCCAACCCCTCATATAACATGCTAGCTGGCGAAAACGTTGACTATATTCTTGAACTGGTCTGTTCCCTTGGCGTAACGTTTTCATTTCAAGCCTTGCCTTTCTATGGAGGAGAAGGTCTTCGAACCGTCTTCTTAGAGCGGTCATAAAACTGTCAAAGTCTCTCATTAAAGGTGAACGCTCATTATGAAGGGCTACCACCCATTCTCCTGCCCTTCCCTCCAGAGCCAGAGTGACAATTCTTATTTTAGATTCATCATTGGGTAGATCGGTTGCAAATTCATTTACAAAACTGCTAACTTGAAGCAGAAAAAACCCCAGCTCTTTGGGTTCTCCTCCGAACTTAATTCCCAGGGGGGGAAGTCTTTGTCTATGAGGCACGGGGCTTGGTTCCCTCTGTAGACCTACCCCCGGGCCGCTTTCCCTCTGTGTTTCACCACGGGGGGGGGGGGTGCCTGCTCTTTGTCTTTCTCTCGGGGGGAGGGTGGCTTCCGCCCAGTGTCTTTCTGTTGCCATTCTGAGCTACGATCCCTCCCCAACCTTTGTTCTCTTAAATTCTGTAAATCATCAGCTTGGCGGAGTAAAGCTTTAGCGGCCTCTCTTAAATGAGCCTCCTCCTCCCACTGATCCTGCACGGAGGGGGAATGAGCCCGTCTGCGTCGGGTGGTAGTTACCCCAGGGGGGATTTCTTTAAGGGCGACTTCCTTCAGCCCCACACCCTCGGACCAACGGTGGCGAACTGATGCATCTTCGGGTTTCGAGTCCAGAGTAACATCAGCCAATAATTCCATTACTGACCTTGTGTCTTCCGTCAAGCACGTCTGGTCAAGGGATGTTGCCCCCAGCAACTCTTCATTCGTTGGTTCCGACATTTGTCCTCGGTTTTATGGTTTTATTACACTTACTGCTGAAAGTGTTACTTCAGAGATAAGCGTGAAGTGACTTCTGGCTTTTTGTCATGACTGCTCTTACCATAATTCAAGAAAGACCACACTTAAGCATATTCAAGATGATTAAGGTTACTTTTACTGAATAAGGAAAAGTCAGCATCAAAGGTTAAGCCAGAAGTGGCTACTTTAGGCGCGAAGCATACATATCAAAGAATTAGCCAAACCTCAATCACCCATGACCCCACCCCAGTGTCCAATACAGTTTCTTCTTCATTGTCAGATGGGTAGCACGTCCAGAGGTGTCATCAGAATGGAATGTGATACCGTTACTTGTAGAGATATCCCCACCTAACCCCACCTTCCACCAGCTCACTTAATAGCAACATCCCCCCTCCCTCCCCGTTTCTATGGCAGCCAAGCATGCAGGAAAGCGAAGGCTGACACAACTTAGAACTGAGTAGAAATTTCCTGACAGTTAGAACAATTAACCAGTGGAACAGCTTGCCTCCAGAAGGTGTGAATGCCCCAACCCTGGAAGTCTTTAAGAAGATGTTGGATAGCCATTTGTCTGAAATGGTATAGGATTTCCTGCCTAGGAAATTTTCCTGCCTTCCCCCAGAGAAGCTACTGGAGGAGACCAGCAGTCCGGCATGGAAGCTGCGGAAGAAAAACAAACCCCCTTCGGGGCAAGATGCACCCCTGAACTCCAGGAGCCTCAAGGCTTCACAGCCACCTCCTCCAGCAAACCTCTCTGTGTACATGGGCTGCTCCAGGAGCCCCGAGGTTTCGCAAACACTGCCTCCTCCAGCTTGGGCGCAGGTGGAGTCAGCTGAGTGCCCTGCACACAGGGCTGCTCCTAGTATTTTTCAGGCACCCAGCTTGCTGGGCTGCCACCATGCCCATTGTAGATACCAAGGGTTAAGGGGAGCTTCCTTCCTGTCCTCCTGTAGCATCAGTCTGCACCCAGAGGTGGCCAGGGGTTGCTTTTGCCCTCGGGCAACAGTTCCACCTCTCCCCCCCTATTCAAGCTTGGCAAGGTAGTCCACTCCCCTGGCCCTCCCGTCAGATCCACCCAAAGAAAGAGAGAGAGGGGGAGAGATGGGCTCAGCCAAGCTGCCTCTCCCCAAGCCAGAAGAAGCAGTTAAAGGCAGAGACCCCGATGCTCCCAAGTGCGAGCGAGAAAATAAAGCTCCTTTTCTCAGGTGATATGGGGTGGAATTTAAGGTTAACATGGAAGGGGTGGTGGCCTGGTGCTTGTTGTTTCTTCTGGCTCGGAGAGAGGCAGCTCGACTGAGTCAGGCTCTCTCTTTCTTGGGTGAATCTGGCAGGAGGAGCTGGCTTCCTTGCCTTCCTCAGCAGCATCGCTCCTGAGTGAACTTTTCTGCCCTTGGCTAATGCAAAGAAGAAGCAGCTGTGGGTGGGCCAGGCCCGCTTCATTCTCTTTGAGAGCTGCTTTACACCTTGTTTGCAAAGTGGCTCTCAAAGAGAACAATGTGGTCATGGCACACCCAAAGCTGCCGCTTCTTCGCAACAGTCAAGGACCTTTTCCTCTTGGAGCTCCAGGCTGTGGGGTGAGGGGGTGGCTGCAATGTCGGCAGCTTCGGGGGGGGGGTGGGGCTCCTTCCCTCAATAGTTCATTTTCTTACCTCTAGGTGGCTATGACGACTTTGTCCTTAAAGCTGCTGCTCCGCAACCTTTTGATCTTTCTCAGGTGTGGAGAAAAGCGACTCTGTGAAGGGACTGAGGCTGCTCTAAGCTTGGAAGCCAAGAAGCTCCTTTTCCACCCAGCTGCTGGTTCAGGGTGCCAAAAGGACCTTCGGTTGCTGCCACCATCTTTGTGCACACGCAATTTTCTTCCCACCAGCTGGAAGATATTTCAGCACCCTATAGCCAGCGGCTAGGTGGAAAAGAAGACCCTGATCCTCTGACACTCAAAGAAGTGACTGAGAGGTTTCTTTACCATCCAGCCGCTTCCTAGCTCCAGTGAGCTTGCCGTCCGACAGATGCGAACAGCAACCAGGGAACCAGTTCAGGGGCATGGCCAGCCTGCCGGTACTACTGGTTTGGAGAGCCAACCCCAAACCAGTCCAAACTGATTCACATCCAGCAAAGTCTGGCCAAATAGTCTTTTGAGGGTGAATTGCAACAACAGACCTTATCAGGCCTTGGAGAGTTGCCAGGCCAATAGCTTCCAGGTGCAATGCTGCACAATGAAATACTTGGCAAGGAGTCTCTGTGTGGCACAGACTCAGATAAGCAAATCTTCACTCTAATAAATGAACTAATTGTCTCCTGCAAACACCACTCCCCTTTTGCTCCTACTTATTTCCTATGGGAGAGGCCGTTAAGCGCCACTTGTGTCTTTACTCCTGTTCCTTAATTGTTCCCTGTTCCTTAATTTTTCCCTTCTTCTGACAGCTCTGCACATGTGCAGTTGTTCTGACTCCGAAGGTAGCTGATAACTGATGGACCTGGCCCCCTCTCTGCCTCTGATGTAAGGCACTCATCAGAGACTTCCCCAGATTCCAGGACTGGCCCATGTTCCTCCCCAACCTCCTCACTGTCTTTGTCTGCTGGCAGCTCTGCTGACCACTGGCGGGCCACAACACCGGCCTCAAGATTGACTCAGCTTTCCGTCCTTCCGAGGTGGGTAAAATGAGGACCCAAATTGTTGGGCGCAATATGCTGACTATGTAAAACCATTTAGAGAAGACTGTAGAGCAGTATATAAGTCTAAGTGCTATTGCAATTGCTACCAATAAGGACCAAAAGTAAGCCTTTCCTTTCAGGATCCAATCTGTGTTGGTCACCGGGACCAGAGCTTTAATCTTCTGAGCTTTCAGGCTCATGCTGGAGCCCATCTTCAGGGCTTCAGCATGAGCCTGAAAGCTCAGAAGATTAAACCTCTGGTCTTGGTGATGGTCCCAGATTGTATCCTGCAATATTACTCTGGGACACCTAAATTTACCTTCACTCTTTTCTTCCTGAACCTATTGGATAGAAAAATACCAGTAGGAGCCTTATAGCCATCCAGCTTCTAAGCAATATAGGACTTTAAAGGTGACAAGTAGAATCTTAAAACTGCACCCAAATGCCATCTGGTAAGCTAAGCACTTCCCAAAGTATTACATGTGCAAAAGAAGTGGTGTCAACTCAAGTTCTTTCACACTGGACACCTTTGGCTTGAGAGTTGCCTTTAAAGGCAGCTGGGGCCTCTGTTTAAACATCAGTGAGGGTCACACACAGTGTTTTACTCAATATTATTAGTGCAAGACTAGGAATACACTGAAAATTAGTGTGGGGGTTGTTTTGGCAATAAGCAATAATGTATTAAACTTGCATGCTTCCTGGCATGTTGAGAGACCACATGTAAACATCCACCCTCCCCAAAGCAGATATAGATCAGGGGATTTGCATTTTCATGAGATAACATTATCCCTCTTCTTGCCAGGCAGGAGATATAATTAATCTAGGGGACCCTTCTCCACAAATCTCACAGCTTTTCTTTGCAAATATCAGTACAGTGAGTCAGGTTAAGTAGGAATGACACAGGAATATTTTTAATAATATTCAGAGATAGAACTTTCAAAATCAGTTCAGGAAGGACAGATTTTTCACTCTGGCAGATGAGATGATGACACAGTCAATTTGGGCTCTTTATATCGCAGCATAGCTCATCACATTGGATTAAAGCAAAACAGGAAGATCTTCGACATAAGCACAGATGGAAGCAGTTGATGGGTAAGTGATTTTAGGCTATGAGAGTTTTACTTTCATGAGTACCTGCCTCCAGCCTTTACCCCTTTGTTAATGCCTCATCATGTTTATCTCCAGCTGTTAGGAATTTGGAGTAGGCATTTCACCCATAAACTAGGGTAGAAAGGCAGTAAATATCCACCCTTCTAGAGAATGAAATATTTTTGGGAATATTAAAAAGGCAGGATAGAATATTTCTCCTAAAGGAGAAATAGGGGGGAAAAAATCTTAAGGGAGGGAGAAAACAGCACCAGAGTCCCTGTCCCAAGCAAAAACTGAGGAGGCCAGCTTTTAGAAACGGAGATTTGATAATCTATTCAGAAAGTCTAGGTCAGACAGAAACTCCAGATAATCAATTAGGCAAGACAAGATTAGCTCAGACAAGCACCTAGGATTTGCATTTCTCCTTTTGCCTATAGAGCCAGCCATGATTGCTACATGACCCCATAGAAATCCAAAAGTTATAAAACCCCACCCTACTCTCAACTCCATTTTGTCAACTGTCCCAGAATGGCACACTCTGTGTGTGTGTGTGTGTGTGTGTGTGTGTTGGTTCTGCTCATCAATAAACAGAATCCTTCTTTCCAATCAGCCTCCATTTTACTTTCAGCACCTTTCTCCCAGCTTGGAACTGGACCTGGATTTTTCTTCCAACATTAGTAGAAATCCATGTTAGTCAATGGATTAGCAGATTGAGCCAATAGGGTTTTGGAGCTGCCCAGTGCAGCTATTAGCTAATGCAATTCTGTTTAGCCATTGATTGCTTTGAATCAATAAAGTTTTTAAGCAAGTTAGGTAGATGCAGAGGCTAATACAATACAATTCTTTGTAAGACAAGTAAAGTGGACAGGTAACAGCATTTTTCTAAGCATGAGAGTGCTACTTTGTGGGTGATGTTCTGTTTATAGATAATTTTGACTATGCAGAAGATTGTTTTCTCTAAAGCTTGCTATTTAGCCCCAGTTTTCTTGGTTTTATTTTACAGAACCTAATTCGCAGTATTAATCATTCAGGCTCCTAGAGGTGGTTTCAATTTTTTCTGTGGATTTCTGGACAAATAAACCCCATGTCTCTTTGGTGTGAAGCACACTTGTGAAAGTTAGATGAACTAAGGGGCTTCCAGAGAAACATGGAATTTCTGGTCTAATGAGAAGCTAGAGCAGAATAAAAGAAACAATCACATAAGCCCAGAACTGAGTTTGCAAAAACTAAAAAAAAAAAAAAAAAAGGAAATTCCACAGAAGTCATAGACCATCTCAAAATAATATAGAGTCTTCAGTGTTGGCATCTTTACCAACATCAATATCTATAAGGCAGAAGAGCATGTACTGAGTGCTGACAGAGACCAAAGTTCAATAAACCAGCAGAAACCAAACAAAAAAGCATTAAAAATTGAAAAAGCTGCCTGAAAACTCAACATCCATTTGAAAACTGTAAGGGATTGAAATAGGCTTAACCCTTTCCTTCATGCTGTGGTCCTTAACTCACTTCAAATCTGCTATTCAAGCTGGATGGGAACCTGTCAGTTCACAAATAGTAGCTGAAATATAAAATTGTGGTTTTTTAGCGCCAATCCCATTTACTCAATGGTGGCCATAAGATGTTGAATGATCTAGGTAACAATGTCAGGTTATCAGCAATTTTCCTGTCCTGATACAATTGATGTTATTCTTTTTCTACTCATGATAGAATCGTGAAAGTATGGTTATCACAATGCCTACACTTCAGAATGCCAACATCAACAATCATTTTTTTCCAGCAAATATCTTCACGATGAGGGCTTCATCCTATCATCTTCTGATATTTTAAGAAAACTGAAACTCATGACATTATATATCTTGACTTGGTATCGTAAGAGAATACCCACTATTCATTTACTGAAATTATGCCCAAATTGAACAGGACAATCTACCTGCCCCTAAAACCACCCCTGTATCTAGTTTGATCCATCATATGGATTAAAGCATTTAGTTGCAATTGGAAAGATCTTATCCACTGCGTTATATTCTTTCCCATAAGACATGATCAGTTTGAAATACGTTTCACTGAAATATTTCTTTTAAGAAAATCTATCATAAGTCTATAATGTAAAAGAAGGAAGAGTGGACCTGAAAATGTGATTATTTATATGGATTCAGTGCTTAAATGAGAGTGGATATGATTAGGGATGGATTTGTTCAATTTCCTATTTGTGAACGTATCTAATTCACCCTTCTGAAATCTTACTGCATGAATTGGAATGGAGTAATATACTGATTATATTCTGTTTTGCAAACTGAATCGGTTTATCATTAAAAAAAAAAGCATCCTGGGGAAACTGTATATAATATTCCCTGAAAACAGCTTCAAAAGAGAATTTTTCTAATAGAGAAGTATATTCAAAGTATCTTGATAGGGAAAGGTGTGTACAAAATTATAAATATTAAGAAACGATGTAGATATCCCTACATTTATGAATTTTGCTGCCAACTTATGTAGGAAAGTGGGTTCTTCTCACCCACTTTCCATTTCCACTTTTATTTTGGAAACCTTTATCACCAATGTTCATTTTAGAATTACACTTTCACATTTTAAATAGGTCCTTTTGTTTTCTTTCAATGAAAAATGAATAAAATGCATATTAAAAAGATATAGAGTTATTTGAATCAGAGGTACAGTGGCAAATATAAGTAAACTATGGATCTATATTTCTAGGGGTGGGATTCAGCCGGTTCAGACCAATTTGAGCGAACCTGATGTTAATTTTAATGTGGTTCGTCAAACCGGTAGTTACAAGAACTGGCTGACCCCGCCCACTCTGCCCCTCCCCTCCCAGGAGTCTTTAGGCAGCCCATTCATCATGCCAGGTAACTGCAGGGCCCCGCAGAGGCTCTGGGAGGGCAAAAAAAAATGGGCCTACTGGAAATACCGGAAGAACCGGAAGTCCAGAAATGCACTAATTTCCAGCCTGTGGAAGGCCTCCAGAACCCAGGGGAGGCAGTTTTTGCCCTCCCAGAGGCTTGAGGAAAGCCTCCAGAGCATGGGGAGGGCAAAAAATGGGCCTACCAGAAGTACCAGAAGTGTGGAAATGGGTCCATTTCTGGCCTTGGAGGGCCCCAGGAGCCCAGGGGAGGCTGTTTTTGCCCTCCCGGAGGCTCGAGAAAAGCATCTGGAGCCTGGGAAGGGTAAAAACTCCTGCCCCCCAACATGTTGCAGGAAGCCGACTAGGCCATGCCCCCATGGCCACGCCCACCTAGCAACTGGACAGAGAACCGGTTGCTAAAAATTTTCAGTCCCACCCCTGTCTATTTCCTACCACAGTCAGGCATAAAGAGAGATCTTCCTTTCCTCTCTTTTATGTTCTGGTGCATGTCAGCACTTAAGCTAATTTTTCTTTGTAGTTGAGCTATTTTCCCTCTTGTTTTACATTCAAGTAATAAGTATTCACTTGGAGCACCTTGAGAAATGTGAACAGAAATGGCTGTTGTGCAGGAGTTTTCTTTCAGAATCATGAACTGAATGTTTTGAATATATGTATGTATGTATGTATATACAGTATGTGTGTATGTATGTATTAAATTTACATGCTGCCAATCTCACTGTGCAAAGCTAGTCTGGACAGTTTAGCATAGTGTGCTAAATACCCAAAATATATTACCTGAGCATGTTCCAAAGGTGTTTTTCTTTGAAGTTGTTTCGCTTCTCATCCAAGAGCATCTTCAACTCAGAACTTCAAAGAAAAACAAGAAAGTGCAGTTCCCACTTGAAAAAGAACCTTTGGGACAACTATGACCTGGATGACTGAGAATCCCCATAGACATTAAATGAGCATGTTCTGTTCATGCTCATAGTCAGGGGTGTCTGCAAAATGAGTCTCAAAAAGTCAAGATGATAAGCACAACCATGTGATTGTAATCCTGTCCTTGTTTAGTGCCTTGACAACAGTTGATAAGGCTATGCAATTTCATTCTTTTAGATTATAGAAGAGATGCCCCCATCTGTTATCATGAATGCTCAGTGTTTTATATTATTATATTATACAGATCAGGACCATGGAAGGTCACGATTTAATGCATTTGACGTCATTTCTCTATTATTTTCCTAAACAGTATTCTAGATAAATTGGTACATCCAGGTTGCAGAGTGCCCCAATCTTCTCCAGGCTCCAACTGGACTTGATAAATCAGCTTGCCCTGTTTTTGAAATCCTATTTGATTCCCTATTTTTCTGAATGCTTAAGGAGTCTGGGAGCAATCAGTCTTCCTCTTGTCTACCTCTCAAAGAAGACAAGGAGTGATTATTCTCTTTCTCCTAATGAAGAGTTATAATAAGTTTATTAATGTGGCGGGAAAGTCTAGACGCTCTAATCTGAAGATAATGCTGAATTTGTATGACTATACAGTAGCAGGACATATGTGTGCAGACAATTCCACCATAGAGATCTGTGTATATTAAGTGTGTTGGTGGGGTGGAGTCCACATTTAGAACATTATAGTGACTTGGGTAACTGTTTAGGCCACAAAATAAACTACAGTTCTGTTTACTTGGGTATAAGTAACAAAATCTGTAAATCTTCAATTAATTATAATTGGAAGGGACCTTGGAGGTCTTGTGTAATGATTTTAGAACAGTGAATGGAAGACAATTGGCTTGTTTTGAAATAGCAATAGCAATAGCACTTATATACCACTTTACAGTGCTTTACAGCTTTCTCTAAATGGTTTATGAGTCAACATATTGTAGAAATATGGGTCTTCATTTTACTGACCTAGGAAGGATGGAAGGCTGAGTCAACCTTGAGCTAGTGAGAATCGAATTGCTGAACTGCTGGCAGCCGTCAGCAGAAGTAGCCTGCAGTACTGCATTCTAACCACCATGCCACCACGGCTCAAATCCACAAGTATCATGTCCAAGTTGGGATGAAAAACTCCTCTTAATGAAACAAACCCTGTTTTGTTTACTTTGGTATGAAGAAAGAAGGATGTGGAGCTGTCAAGCGTATATACAATACTTATTTAGACTGCAGCTCAGGTGTATCTGCATGTATGAGGCTTTTGCTGCAAAAGGTCAAGATGATGACTATAACTATGAGCTTCAGTCACATTGTCATAATTGCCATATTGACATTTTTTTAACCACAGAATCCCAATGATTTCTCATTTCTATTCTCAATTATTCTCTATTCTCAATTATAAGGGGCACAATGGTTAAAGAGGCTGAGCTTGTCAATTGGGAAACTGACAGCTTCCCGATTGACAAGGGTTTGAGACCTGAGCTCTGCATGATGGGATGAGTTCCTGTTACTGCCCCAGCTTCTGCTCATCTAGCAATTTGAAAGCATGCAAATGTGAGTAGGTAAATAGGTACCACCTTGGTAGAAAGTAACAATGTTCCATGTGACTCGGTGAATAGTCGTGGTGGCCACATGACCATGGAAATGTCTTCAGACAATGCTGTATGAAATGGAGATGAGCACCATCCCCTAGAGTCGAAAATAACCTGACAGGGGAAACTTTTACCTTTACATTTGTTTTCACTTGTACTGTATAGAAGGGGTCCTTGTTCATTGACCATGTGAAGTTACAACAGTGCTTAATGATGACTGTTCCTTGTAATCGTGGCCATCACAGAGTCCCTGCAGTCACATAATTGCAATTTGGGCACTTGGCAAATGGCTTGTGATTCTGATGATCGCAATGTCCAGTGGTCACATGGTCACTATATGCAACTTTCATTGTCAGCTTCTGACAAGTATAATCAATGGGGAAATTGGCCGGAATCATAAATGGTGACAAGATGACCCCAAAACAATGGCAGCTGGAACTGTCACAATTGGTGCAATCACATGATGTCGCTTTAGAACTGCATCATTTAAAGAATAGAGTTGCCAGTCTAAATTACCATAGTTAAGTGAGGACTAGTTGTATATTCATATTTTTTGTATCTCCTTAAGTGTTTCATGCATGTGCAATAATTTTCCACAATACTACCTGGAGAGCTAGGAAGACTTTTTCACCAATACATCATTGTTATAAAAAACATGTCTTTGCTATTTAGGAAAAGGAAGGTTAGGCTAAAATATTGCAAGTAAAAGATGACTTGTTAGGCTCCAGAAGAAGAAATCTAATTTCTTTGGGACTAAAAATACATAAATGAAATTTATGTCATGAAGAATACATAATAAAATCTCTGATGTTGTCAGTTGAACTGTATAGCTTGCTTGCCAGAGAGGTTTATTCAATTATGCATTCAGTTAATGGCAGAGGACAAAATCCTAAAACTTCTTAAAGGTTCCAATGGTTTCCTTGGTACAGTGATGGCTAACTTCTTCTGGACCGAGTGCCCACAGCACATACGTGTGCATCCCCACACACATGGTATGTATATGGTATATATATATATATATATATATATATATATATATATATATATATATATATATATATATATATATATATATATATATATATATATATATATATATATATATATATATATAAAAGTAAAGCCGTCCCTGCAGATTTTTCTCTGCTAGTCATTGCCGACTATGGAGGGCAATACTCATCTCCGTTTCAAGGTCATTGACCCAATGGTGTCCAAAGACATTTTCATGGTCGTGTGGCCAGCATGACATCACACAGCACTATTACCTTCCCACCAAAGCGGTACCTATTTATCTAATCATATTTGCATGATTTCGAACTGCTGGATTAGCAGGAGCTGGGGGTGAGAATGGGAGCCCGCCCCGTTGTACGGCACTTGGGTCTTGAACCGGGGCTGCTGGCTTTCCAGCCAGCAAGGGCCAGCATCTTAACTGCTGAGCCAACACACCACCCCTCCCTTATTCTATGGAAATATTAAAAGACTTGCAGATTGGAGAAACCATTTATTGAACAATTTATCCCTGCTAAGGGTGAAATACAGCTAACATAGCTGTTGACATTTTTAAAGGCAGAAATGATAGAAACTAAAGTGACTCCTTCCTGCAAAGTTTACTGTCTAAATAAAAGACACTGGACAAGATACAAAGAAAGAAGTAGTAACAAAAGAAGCATATTAATTAAGGTGGTTGAAAAATTGTGGCAGACGTTAGGATGTACCAATGTAGGAACAGACTCTACGGGAAGACTTGAATTATACTATAATAACAAAATCTTACAACCTTGTAAACCTTATGCTTTACTCTCCCCCCCCTCTCTTATATCTGAACAAATCAGGAAGAAGCTTATCTGAATATCATTCAAATATTATTTTGTTTTCTAGGACTTCAGCCGTATTTGCTTATATAACTGGCCTATTTTATTCAAGGTCATTTACTCTGGTTTTCTGCAGTAGATCAGGAGAGAAATCACTGCTTGATTTCTTGATACCTCCCTTGAAAAACAAAAATACTTAAAAAAAAAACCACCAGCACACATTATGAGCTTATTCCTGATTATGATACACAGGCAGATATATAATTTATTCAGCTTTCATTCTATGGCTTGGTTCCATTTAAATACAGGTAGTCCTTGACTTACAACCACAATTTAGGCCAAAAGTTCTGTTGGTAAGTGAGATATTTGTTAAGTAAATTTTGCCCCATTTTACGACCTTTCTTGCCACAGTGATTAAGTGAATCACTGCAGTTGTTAAGATAGTGATATGGTTGTTAAGTGAATCTCGCTTTCCTACTTACTTTGCATGTCAGAAGGTCACAAAAGGTGATTCCGTGACCCTAGAATACTGCAACAGTCATAAATTTGAGTTACCAGTGTCTGAATTTGGATCCTATGACTATGGCAGGGGTGGGTTTCTCAGGGTTCGGGTGGGATCGCGCGAACCCTTTCGTGAAAATTCCCGATCCCAAGCGATCCGCTTGGACCGGTGGACCCGGAAGTAAGTAGTCCCCGTTCCCCTCCCCCGCTCCCAGCGCGGGAAGGCCGCGCCCGGCGGGAACCTGCAGCGGCCGAAGCAGCTCGGGCAGCTGCCCACGCCGGCCAATGGCGAGCCGCGGTCCGGGGGCGGGGTTGGCCACCCGCAGGCGGGGCAGGGGGCTGGCCCGCCGGGGAGGGGCGCCCCAGGTCGGCTCCCAGGTCAGCACCTCCACCGGCCGGCGGCGGGGTCGGACGGACAGGTACCGCGAGAGCGGCCCGAGGGAAGGAGGAGCAGGCAGGCAGGCAGGCGCCGAGCCGCCTCCCGCCTGCCCCGTGGCTTCAGGACAGGTCCTGGGCAGGCTGAGTCGGGCCTCACCATCCCCGCCCCCCCCGTCTTCCCCGATGGCGTCTGGAGTGATCGGGCCGTGCAGAAACTCCTGCGCCGCTCCCCTCCGTTCCCCGCTGCCCTCCGTGTGCCGTTGGGGCGGGGATGGTGAGGCCCGACTCAGCCTGCCCAGGACCTGTCCTGAAGCCACGGGGCAGGCGGGAGGCGGCTCGGCGCCTGCCTGCCTGCCTGCTCCTCCTTCCCTCGGGCCGCCCTCGCGGTACCTGTCCATCCGACCCCGCCGCCGGCCGGTGGAGGTGCTGACCCGGGAGCCGACCTGGGGCGCCCCTCCCCGGCGGGCCAGCCCCCTGCCCCGCCTGCGGGTGGCCAACCCCGCCCCCGGACCGTGGCTCGCCATTGGCCGGCGTGCGCAGCTGCCCGAGCTGCTTCGGCCGCTGCAGGTTCCCGCCGGGCGCGGCCTTCCGGCGCTGGAAGCGGGGGAGGGGAGGGGAACGGGGACTACGGGGCTCACCCCGCCCCCGCCGGCCAAACCTACCGGCCTGCCGAAGCAGCAGAAGCCGCAGAGCGGCAGAGCGAAGCGCCGAGGGGGCGGCTGCATCCGGAAACCGGGCAACCTCGGGGGCCGAGGTGAGCCGGTGAAGCGGGGCGATGCAGGCGGAGGACTGGGAGGCGCGGGAGCTGGGCTGCCTGAGACGGCGGCGGGAGGGGAGGAGGGAGAGAAAGAGCCACAGAGAGAGAGAGTCAGACAGACACAGAGAATAACAGAAAGAGACAGAAAGGGAAGGAGGGAGGGAGGGAGAGATAAAGAGCCACAGAGAGAGAGAGTCAGACAGACACAGAGAATGATAGAAAGAGACAGAGAGGGAGGGAGGGAGGGAGAGATAAAGAGCCACAGTGAGAGACAGACAGACTCAGAGAGAGAGACAGAGAGAAAGAGAAAGAAGGGAAGAAAGAAAAGAAAGAAAAAGAAAGTGGGACAGAGATGAAAGAGAAATTATGACCACAATTAAGGCCAAAATTTTGGTTGCTAAGCAAGACCGTTGTTAAGTGAATTCCACCACATTTTCCTAGTTGGCCATGCCCACCCGGTCACATGACTGCAGAGCCACTCCCACAAAGCAGGCCACACCCACAGAACCTGTTCCAAAAATTTTGAAACCCACCCCTGGACTATGGGTATACTGCAATGGTTGTAAATGTAAACAAAAAATGGTCATGTCACATTTTTCAGTGTCATTGTAACTTTGAATGGTCATGAACACTCTAAGCAAGATCTTTCCATATAGTAAACAAATTAATTAAGGTATACAATAGCCAAATAATTTTCAAATGCTCAGGATTGGAATGCTTGGATTACAATTCCAGGGAGCATAAGAAGAGGGAACGAGATTCTGGTATTCACAGGCAAAAAAATCAGGAAGACATAGCATTGACTTACTCCAGCTCTGTTACTTTGGTGGGATTGTATGAAATGTAAAATGGGTTTTATCAGTGAAAGTAAGGTATTTCTCTGTTCTACCCCCTGAAGAAGATTTAAGTTTATGGAAATCATTCTAGTCGTGCTGCTAATTTCCAGCAGCAATTATTTTGGCAATTGCCAGGGGATCATGGTTTGGAAAACAATGAATATCATATGCTCTAACCTTACATTGCTCTGAAAAATGTTACTGGATATCAACAGAATTACTTACCCAAGGATATTTAGGTGTAATTCTCATGAATTGGATCTCAGATTAATCATACCAAGAAAGGTGCAATAGTATCTAAAACCAGTAGGTGTATGGTATTAGAAGTTGCTTTTGCCTAGAAAGATGACAATTTTATTGTTATCAACCTGCCTTATAGGAACTGTACTAGAGGTACTACCTATGTATATATCAAACTGCTCCAGGTGTGTGTGAGAAAAGATGAGAGGGATATGCTATTTATTCCTTGCTTTGCCAGAAAGGCCTGTTCATCCATCAACAGTGACTTTTCCCTGACATTTCCCTGCTATTTTCAGCTGAAGAAGTTTTGGTATGATTTGCTGTAACAGTTGCTTACCCTCAGGAAACTTAGTTACATGGGGCAAAAAGAAAAATCAATGAAAGTATACTGAAGACAGTTGACCACACAGGATTGGGTCACTGTACAAATATTTGGCTCCAGTATTGTTGATAAGAAATCAGAACTCATTTCACCCAACACCACCTTAAGTTCAATGGTTCTTCTTAATGTCAGGCAAGAACTTTTCACAACTGTTACTTTAGAATAAGGATAGGAACCTTGGGCTTCCAAATCCAACCAAACTACAATTTCCAAAATTTCTTATGATTAGCCATATTATTGGGAGATGCAGTCCCAGAACATGGGTTCCTTTTCTTTGACTAAGAACATGAGGTAAAATTTTACTGGATGTGAGCCACACCAGGTTAGAGCCATATCCTGGTATAAGTTGCATGGTACTTTCTTCCACTCCAAGAAAGTATTTTTAGAATTGGGGTCAAAGATGCAGAATTTTCCTTGTTGTTTTACAACATGGTTTAGGACCAGCTTAAGCTACCATGTTTTCCCAAAAATAAAACAGGGTCTTATTTTCTTTTGCCTCTGAAATAAGTGTTCGGCCTTATTTTCGGGGAGGTCTTATTATTTTTGTGGTGCAGGAGTGGGTGAGCATCACCTCAAGGCAGCTGCTGTGTTGCGCATCGCTGGGCCTGTCACTCTTTTTGTAGAGACCATTAGTGTGACAGAAGCGGCGCGGTGGCTAGGGTTGTGGGAGGGGCTGTTAGGTAAGGGTGTGTGGGGTGCATGGGGTATGTTCCCACCTCCTCTTACCCCCCTCCAGCCTCACCTCCCCACCTTGTGTTGTTTGCATGGCAAGCAACCAGAGGAAATGGTGAGGACCAGATGTGCATGCATTTAAATATTTTTGAGGAGGGCTTATTTTGGGAGGGGAGGGCTTATTTTAGTGCATGCGCTCAAAAGCCCAATTGGGCTTATTATCCAGGGAAGTCTTATTTTTGGAAAACAAGGTATTTGGATCCTTAAGGCAAGGAATGAGATGATGTTTGCTGTTATTTTGTAACTCAAACCCAGCCATACTGAAAGCTGAAATCATTCTTCAGTGCTGCTGATCTATATTGCCCAATCATTTTTCTCAAATGCCACCTGCCCTCTGTGCAATTCAAGATCTTAGATACTTGCATTGAGATGGATGTGATACAGTTCCCCTTCTAATCTCTTAGCTCAACTTGAAAATGTTGCAGCTTACCTGAACCTGTTCTCTACATAGCTTCAAATCTTCATGCATTTAGAGGAATGCTTGAAGAAGACTGTTGTCCATTCCTTTCTTGTTATTTCAGGCCATGCATAGTGGTTGCTTGGGTGCCCTTTACACATTATATCCATGCCATAATTGCTACTTTAATCATGGCTGCATTATGCGCATCTAAACATCTGACTGGTCCATTTTGGTTTTTTTAAAAATGTGAACAAGATAAATTATGTAGAGAAAGTTTGTTTTATCCTTTCCTAGCAAAGAAAGATTCCATAGGTCACTTGAAATAACAAATTATACTGCTGAATGCCAGTGCATCTGAGATAAATGGCTTTCAAAGTGCTGTCTGAAAATAAGGCTCCTTTTTCTTTCTTTTACAGAAAATAGTATGAATTTGGTTTAAGTTGTTATTTTAAGAACTTGCCAAATTGACAGGAATAATTTGGGAGGGGGGGATCATTGTGTAAATGAGTCCTCCATTTCTATCAATTGAATTGGACCAGGCAAAAAAGACATTCCTTCAAAGGTTGAATGATATTTAATATCAAAGTTGAAGTTTAGCATAAAATTATCATCCCATCCAGGAACAGCAGAGCCCTGATAGCACATGGAACATGACAATCTACAAGCTATTTATATACATTGATTTTCTCTCTGGTAAAGGACAGTTGCTGTTTAGTTTTGAAACATCTCAGATGAAGCCATTTATATTCTCAGCTATATTGGGTCTACTGAATTAACCCTTACTTCCTGGTGGATCCAGGCTGGTACAGCACAGAATTGCTAATTTGAAAAATGCATGCAGTTTGGTCTTTCCCAAGCCCTCATTAGTAACTGTAAATTCTTCCACAAATGGTGAAAGGAACCTGAGATATACAGACATTCAAATATCGGAGAAAAGAAAAGAAATGCAAATTTGCTTTCCATTAACCTGACATTGGTTATGAGTTTCAACATCACTTTTGTGGGAAATTAAGTCTTAATTACATAAGGTCTATTTATGCTTTTATGTTTAGGGTGTGTGTTTTTCTCAATCTCTCAATTGTTCAGACTTTATTAGGATTATTAAGTACTTTGTGGATGAATACAATAGATTTATTCTTCCAAAACCTATGGTGTTCTAGATGAATTGTTAAGAATGCATAGATGTCTGAGCTCTGTAGGCAATCCTAGGTAACCACAATGAAGAAATGGCAGTGTAAAATTGGTGATATATTGACACAGAGCCTTTTGTTCTTTGTCCCACAGCAGGCTTTATATGTGACACCACCATGCACCTGCTCTTGGATACCTAATATTGATCATCTGATCCTCAGTGCATTCTAGTGAAAAGTATTCAAATAGATATACTGGTAATTTCCTGATGTGTTGGAAATTTAAATAAAGAAGTGTGACAGATTTTATATTCCTGGGCTCCAAGATCACCGCAGATGGGGACTGTAGCCAAGAAATTAAGAGAGGCTTACTCCTCCAGAGGAAAGCTATGGCAAATCTAAACAGCATACTAAAAAAGAGACATCATCCTGCCAACAAAATACGTATAGTCAAGGCTATGATTTTTCCAGTTGCAATGTAGGTTGGACCATAAGAAAGGCTGAGCGCCAAAGAATGGAGGCCTTTGAACTATGGTGCTGGAGAAGACTCCTGCGAGTCCCTTGGACTCCAAGATGATCAAGCCGAGCAGTCCTAGAGGAGATCAGCCCTGACTGCTCTTTAGAAGGCCAGATCCTGAAGGTTAAACTCAAATACTTTGGCCACCTAATGAGAAGGAAGGACTCACTGGAGAAGAGCCTGATGCTGGAAACGATTGAGGGCAAAAGAAGAAGAGGGTTAACAGAGAATGAGGTGGCTGGATGAAGTCACCAAAGCAGTAAGCGTGAGCTTAAATGGACTCCAGAGGGTGGTAGAGGAAGACCTGGAGGCATGTTGACCATGGAGTCGTGATGAGTGAGACACGACTTCACAACTAACAATGACAACCAGGAGGTTGGTGAATCTATCTAGTTCATATTCAATAACACAAGACATATTGGTATGAGCTAGCTGGCACTCTAAATGGCTGAGTTAGTTGTGGGGGATTATCTCTTTCCAATTGTTCCAAAAATTGGGTTTTTTTCCAGATGCACTTGGTTTTATAACGGTGTATTTCCTTTTATTAATTTTTAATTAATAAAAATTATAATTGATTAATTTTAATATTGTGAGATACCCAGAGTCACATATGTGAAGTCTTTAGTTGCATAAATCCACTAAAATAAATATATAAATAAGTAAATAAATGAAAACAAACAAATGTTAACATTTTCAAATTCTATCCCAGTTATAACACTATGGACAAATTCAATTGAATATTGCATAAAAGATAAAGAAATGAACTTTTTTGTTTTCTGACGATAAGTGCTGTAGATAATTTAAAATACAGATTTGGCCTTCTTAAACAAATGACTACACTCTGGGATGATTTTGAAGCAGTTGTAAGGAATTCATTTTTTAAAATATAGCAATTGCTTATGATATGACTCAATTAAAGGGCTGGCATAAAATTAACCATTAAAACCTTTCAAGAGTTAGTTGACCCAGTGAAGATACATGAAGTTCAAAAGCCACTGGCATGCACGATGCTACATTAATTCAAGAAACATTCTAAACAAGATAAATGACTCGTTTATTATAGTTAGATGAAAGACAGCTGAATAATATAATTACTCCATTAAAGAAAACAACAGAACAATGAAGTCAAGATTGAAAAAGAAATCAAACATCATTTTTTTTAAAGTTATTTTGCAGTTCCTGCACTGGAATGTATAAATCTTGATTTTTAAAATTTATATCAAGTACCTACGTTTAACTGACCAAATAATTTAAAATATGAATCCTTTTATGTAGGATTCTTTCCAAGATGTTAACAATGAACAATACTTTTTGAAGGTCTGTGTTTTATTGAATATTTGTACTTAGACTGATGCATGAATTCTTTTTTATTTATTGTATACATATTTAATTAAAATTAGGAATTTGCAGTACATTTGATTTCAATGAGCTCTAATCAAAGAACCAGTAGATCTTTTATCATAACAAAGCAGGACTGGCCCAAATTGGCTTTTGATTGGATGTACACCTTCATAAAGCTCCAACTTTGATCTCTCTATCTATGTAAACTATAGATTTATAAAACTGGAGATGATATGGTAGCAATTTTGCAGTTGCTGCTTTTCATACAATCAAGAGAGCAGTGTCAATTACATTCTGTTTCAAGAATCCCCTTCCAATGACAGCATCCTGTGTCTCTAATCTTAGGCTGATAAGCAATATCTTTTGTTCACTGAGAACTTGTGCATAATTAAAGTAATGGAAAATGACATGTCTATCCATTTCTAAGAGAATGCATGAAAATAATTTTTGTAGCAAACAATCCCATTCCATCTCTGGGGTATTCATGGAACTTTTGATTGATTATATGCCATCAAGTCATTTTTCTGACTCCTGCTGATCACATAGATAGATTTTCTCCATGATCATCTGTCCCTCACCTGTTCTTTCAAATCTCCCAGTGGTGTACTCATTACATTACATCATATTGTCACTGTAACAGAGTCTATCCACTTGTTGCTAGACATCCTCTTCTTCTTTTTCCTTTCTCTCTACTTTTCCCAGCCTTTTAAACCTAGATCTTCTCATAATAGGTCAGAAGCAGGATAATTTAAGCCTAGTCATTTGTGACTCTGCAACCGAGTAAGTTCAATATGAATTTTACCTCTTGAAATTTACATTTTAATCAATAGAACATTCCCTCCATAGAATGAGCCATATCAAAAAAAAACCCCAACCTTAGATAACTTAGAAGCACAACATACTACTCAAGCAACAATCAAAGACATGAAGATTTAAACCCTATCCACTGAATTATCAAAAGAAATAACTGAAGGACCAACATTATGGCATCATCCTAACATACAACAATATTCACCCATCATACAAGAATCGAGGCGCATCTAAATAACATAGACCAGTGGTGGTATTCAGCAGGTTCTGACCAGTTCTGGAGAACCGCTAGTGGAAATTTTGAATAGTTCAGAGAACGTGTAAATACCACCTCTGACTGGCCACACCCCCATCTATTCTCTGCCTTCGGAGTCCCAGGTGATCAGGAGGAAATGGGGATTTTGCAGTAACCTTCCCCTGGAGTGGGGAGGGAATGGAGATTTTACAGTATCCTTCCCCTGCCACGCCCACCATGCCACATCCACAAAAATCATGCCATGCCCACAAAACCGTGCCCACAGAACCGGTAGTAAAAAATTTGAATCCCACCAGTGACATAGACCCATCTCTTTATGAACCTAATAACCAAAACCCAATAACAATTCAAATATCATAGGAAGACAACACCCACACAATGAGCTACCCCCATCACAAAGCTGTCAGCACCACCAATCACATGGAAGCTACCAACACAAAGTTAAATGAGAATCGCTACCTTATCAGCCCAATAAATAATCTACCAACCAAAAGGCATCCATCATTTGCAGAATAGCATCCACCCGTATGACCACCCTATCCACACATAAACCAGGCAAGCAAGCAGGAAGATATATAAAACCCCTGTTAACCAACAAACCTTTCTCCAAAATTGTGTAGATAGGGTTATGAAATATCTGAGATCAAAAACTAAGCTCAGAGAGCTTCAGCAACACATGAACTCTTAAGATTCACCATATGTGGTCACTATGTCACAAATTTCAATGCATTTAAAAACCACCTGATTGCTTTTGAAGCTCAACAAATTGAAGGTTAGTTAGAGAATTAAGATTGATATGTCTTTGTATGAATTTTAAGCCTGGGAGATTTTTTTAAAAATAATAAATATTATATTCAGCCCATAATATAACTTGGGTTTTACACTTTTTCAGCATGTCAGTTCTCTAGGTAATTAGATTATGAACAAAAAGGCAGACTAGAACTATAAGGATAAATAAACGAATGGTGTATGTCTACATTTTATTTGATTTATATGCTGGAGACTTCTGCACAGCACCAAAGAGACCGACATTTCTGCAAATGGTCAGAATACAGACCAGGGGGCTTGAATATACATCAACGCAAAAATATGGGAGCAAGCTGAACAGAATAAATTCTGTGATGAATGTCTGAAAGCTACCTCAGGATTTCCTAGGGCTGTCTTAAATTATGAGATGTCCATAACTCCAACAAATGCTCCTGGAATAGACTGCATTTAATTTACAATTTAATCTTCAATAGACTCAAGTATATACCTTGCGAAATATATGCTGTGTAGCTCCCCTCGCAAACAGAATGGTGCCGTTGTTTAATTTCTTCACGATAATATAATTATTGCTGCAAAAGATAGCTTGAAATAGATGGGACAATCAGTTTATGGTTTTGTATCGCTTTTACATCTATTTGTTCATAAATGTTATAGCCTGTTTCTGCATAAATCACCTTTAAAAAAAAAAGATCCATATAAAATCACATAAAAATAATACTGCCCATAGAGTTTTTCTCCTTTATGCCTTTTAACACAAGTCTATTATACCTATGTATGTGTCAGCTTTTCAAAATAGCCCAGACAGTAAACAAAACCAGACTGTATTAATTCTTCATAATTCTACTTTATTGGAAGGCTACATTAACAGAATCTTGCAAGACTGAAAGTATAATTCGCTCACCATCTCTTTGAGAGCCGGAAAAGTTTTTGAAGTTCTTTTCTGGGTTTCAATCTCTGCTTCTTATGGAGCTGTGGGCTATACCTTCTCTTAACTGATCATTCCCTAAGGCAGTGTTGATGAACCTTTTCGGCAATAGACGCATTTGGGGGAGTATGAGAAACCAGAAGAGCAGCTCCTCAGCATGCACATGCTGGAGCGCCAGAAACCGGAAGAGGTGGGTTGCTCCCTGTTCGGACTGGTTTGGGTAAACTGGTAGTGGTGGCGTCGGGAGGCTCCACCCACCCACCCGGATGCTTCTGCGCATGTGTAGAAGTATCGTGCATGTGAACGAATGGGATTGGTGGCACCTTTTTGTTCATAACCCACCTCTGTGGCACACATGCGCACACCAGGAAGCTGAGCTTGTGGTTTCTTGTGTGCACATGCGCACTGGTTACCTGATCTTGTGGTGCGCATGTGCATGTGAAGACGAACTGGCTGGTGTGCATATGTGCACCAGAAACTGGAAGCTCAGCTTCCTGGCACGTAGATATGTGCCATGGAGCTGCTCTTCTGGTTTCTGGTGCTCCCACACGTGTAAAGACCAGCTGGCATGCATGCCGGAACCCGGAAGAGCAATGGGCAACAGCTGGCATGCCCAGAGAAATGGGTCTGCATGCCATTTCCAGCATGTGTGCCATAGGTTTGGCATTATGGCCCTAAGGAATCCCAGGGCCATTCCCACATGCCATTACAGCATGTCAAAGCAATTTCAATAATGTGAAGACCCTTGTGTAACACAGAACGTGAAAATTGATTTAAAACTGTATTCTAATTTTCACCTTAGCATAGAAAATGCAACCGAAGTCAGTTTGATTCTTCAGACATTGTATAATTGTCTTGATGATGCATGCAATCAACATATGCTTCAAAACCCTATGAAGTGCCAACACTGAAATGAGTGGATTGACGTTTCGTTTTAAAAATCAAGAATGGAGAGATACTGAAATTAGAATGCAGGGGTCATCACCTCCCTTGTGTCCTCTGCCTTGGAGCACCCTAGAAAGACGCAGGTGGTAGATGGTGTGTCATAAGAACATAAGAACATAAGAATAGCCTTGCTGGAACAGGCCACAGCCCATCCAGTCCAGCATTCTGTCTCACACAGTGGCTCACCATTTGCTTCAGGGTCTTCCCAAGCAGATGTCTTCACCTGCTTATGATTCCCTGCAAATGGCATTGAGAAATATCCTGCCTATCTCTCCAACCCGGATGGTGTCTTTAGGCATCCATAATGATAGCCATTGATACCCTTGTTCTCCATGAACTCATCTAATCCTTTCTTAAAGGTGTCAAGGCTGACAGCTGTCACCACTTCTTCTGGCAGGGAGTTCCATAGACCAGTGATCCTCTGGGTGAAAAAGTACTTCCTCTTATTTGTTTGAGGTCTAGCTATCAAACGTTTCATGTTCTAGTGTTGTGCGATAAGGAAAACAGTTTTTCCGTTTCTACTTTGTCCACACCGTGCATGATTTTATAGACTTCAATCAGGTCACCTCTCAGGCGCCGTCGTTCTAGAGTGAAGAGGCCCAGCCATTGCAGCCTCAAATGGTAAGGAAGGTGTTCCAGCCCCTTAATCATTCTGGTTGCCCTCCTCTGCACCTTTTCCGTTTCCATAATATTCTTCTGAAGGTATGGTGACCAGAACTGTACACAATACTCCAGATGGGGCCTCACCATAGAGTTATAAAGAGGCAAAATGACACTTGCTGACTTATTTTCTATATCCTTCCTAATGATCCCTAACAATGAGTTTGCTTTTTTCACTGCTGCGGCACACTGGGTTGACACCTTCATTGAGCTGTCCACCAGGACACCAAGGTCCCTTTCCTGGTTAGTTGCAAGGAGTTCAGACCCCATCAGTTTATAGATGTAGTAGGGTTTTTTTGCCCCAATGTGCATCACTCTGCACTTACTAATGTTGAAGTTCATTTGCCACCTTTATGAAAAGGTTGAAAAGCAGGGGGCCCAGTACTGAACCTTGGGGGACCCCACTCTTTACCTCCCTCCACCTGGAGAAGTGTCCATTTAATGCTACTCTCTGTTTCCTATCCCTTAGCCAGTTGGTAATCCAGGACAAGGCCTGTCCCTTTATTCCATGACTTCCATGTCACGTGAGTGGATACACGCAGGAACGTTCCCAAATCAGTAGTAAAAAATTGGCAACCCACCTCTGATCATGTCTGTGTATATAATTTGCTTAACAATACAAATTACATTCTTAATATCCACCTCTTTTTTCCAACCATTGGGAAAATAAGTTCCATGTTTGATAATATTCTACATCCTCTTTCTGCTTAATTTTCAATGTCAATTTATCCATTTCTGCAAAATCTAGTATCTCCTTGACCATTTCTCCATCTCATGGTATATCTTCATTTTTCTAATATTGTGCAAAAATAATCCTCGCTGCTGTTAAATACATAGTTTTACATTAAATACGTACTTTTCTTATCACATTTTTCTGATATTATACCTCATAAAAACAATTCAGGTTTAAAATCTACATGTTTTCCTATCATTTTTTCAAACCACCTGTGTATCTTTGCCCAATTTTTTTTTATTTGACACAAGTCCACCACAAATGATAAAATATGTCCATTTTTTGGTTACATTTCCAACATTGACTAGACATATTTTTAAACATTTTAGCTAATCTAGTAGGTGGTAGATGCCATCTATAAAATATTTTATATAGATTTTATTTATAAGAAGTCATTAAATATTTCTGATAGTGTAGGATATAATAAAAGTAATGGACAATAACTTGGGTTGATTGTCCTTCTCTGAAGATCTGCTATCTGACTTACTACTGATGAAAGAAGGACTCGGGGTTGTTGGTTTTTTCCCCCCTTCATTTTATAGGCACTTTCTACCTCAAGGCAAACGTTCAGCTGGTCCAGGTAGACCCATCTGGGAAAAAGGGACCAAATGAGGTGGTCAATGTTAGGATATTCATCCTTATGTTGGGTTGACAATATATTTAAGCCAGTATTCTTAAAGAGTCTATGTAGCTTTAAGAACTACAACTACTACTGTTGAATTCTGATTGGCTGTGCTTCTCAGCTGTACCATATAAGGAAGCTCAGAAACACAGTTCATTCCCTTTTCATTCCCTTTGATTCCTGTGTTTACTGTTTGCCACTGAGTAGCTGAATATTGGAGACTGAAGAAAGAAGAAGTATTTGTTTTGCATCACTGTAAGATAACTCTGTGTTTTGGTGAAGGACTGTTATTGTTTGAGAAGTTAGTATCACTGGTCGGAAGAAGTATTTTAGTTGCTACAAAGTAAAGACTATTTTCTTACTATCACTGTTTTAGAGTTTGTGTGTGGTTAAAGCAACGTATCTCTTTACTGTCCAGTGTATTACACTATTCCACATTTATTTTCAAACGGGGGTGTTTGTTACCCCTAACACTGGTTACGGGACCAGAGTTGGTAACACTGGTTCTGAACCCAGAGTAGCTAACAAATGCTTAATGGTTTGTTAATAAATGGTTAACAAAAGATTAACCAAATGGAGCAGAGGCATTTCCTATATGAACCAGTACTGGTTCACTGGCATGCCGAACCGGGAGCATCCTTCCTCTGAAATGGAGTGTGAAAGAAACAGAAAAAGAGAAAAAATTGGGCCAGTTGATGGAGTTGGCTTCTGGATGTCTTGCCAGTACTTAAAATGAAAAGAAAATGCTTGCTTAGTATATTATTAAGAAATGTTCAGAAGAGAACAATATAAAAAGAGTCTTACTGAAGTATTAACTAGCCAAGCTTAATAAACAAAGAGCCGCAGAGAATATGTGATTGCTATCACCAGTGTAGCTCTGCTGAGAAAGACCTCTGTTGACACATGCAGCTCAAATGTCAAGCTGATTGCTACAGCTTCCATATCAATTTACATAAATTATCCATAACGCAGTGAGATTTTATTTCTAAAAATTATGTTTGTCAGTGTTCATAATCTAATTAAGGGAGAATATAGTCAGGGTTGCAGTTGATTACATCTTTCTAAAATGTAGTTTGCCAACTCTACATGATAGCCACGGAGAAGAATTCCAGTTATTTCTACTTTGAAGGGTGGGGGAGAGGGTATCATAGAGCATTCAAGGGATATAATCAAAGTGGGAAGATAGTTCCTCACCCTTCCTCCATTTTCTAGAGTTAGAAAGGCTTTGATGTTCATTAATTAAGTTATTAAGCCATAATACTGGTTACTGATGAAAATTATAACCCACATAATCAAAAGCCAAAGTTCTTATTTGCTGATTAACCTTAATTAGCAGTAAAAGAGTGACTAATGTAGAGTGCAGTCGTAACTCTCTCAGATGAATTGAGGAACTGTGTGGAATGCATTGGATCACCCCAAAAGTAGAGAGAAGCCCCTTCATGAAAGAAAGGGGTCTGTCCCTATTACAGCAACAGAAATACAGAATTGTTGCTACTCTGTAGTATGTGATAAGTAGTTGAGGTGTGTCCTGGATGAATATACTAAACTGAAAGCCCATGTTTCCCCAAGACCTTTCCACAGAGAGGCATTGGGAACTATCTCAATAGTTGCCCTCTCTCCTTCTGCCATGATGGCATAAGGCAGCCCAGCTAGATTTAGGAGATGAAGACTTCTCAGATTTGCTGTCTGCCATCATCATAGCAAACTTTCCTCAACAGCAACATGCACATCCTGCTAGAAAGTAATCCCAATTGAATTCAATCAACTTACTTCCAAGTAATTGTGTTTAGAGCTGAACTTGGTGCTATAACTTTCCATATTTAATATGCCTGAAGGCTTTCAATGTCAAGAAGAGATCTTGAAGAGAAAAGTCTATTTGGCAATTGCAGGCTGTCTTCTCTCTTGAAAGAAGAAAGCGATGAATGGGATTAATTTTGAATCATTAGGTGACAGGCTGTCATCATCTGAACACAAAAGACATGTATAAAATAGTCTCATCCCTTCAAATCTAAGAATGATCTAGCAGAATCATTAAGAAGGTCTAACTTAGCAGCATAATCGTGGACTTAGCAGTAAACAACTATTCACCTTAACTACTCTTTTATTCTTTAGCAAGATTCTTCAATTCTATTTTTTATTGTTGTGTTGAAGCAGCAGGAGAATATAAAACTAACTGTATGGGATCATAATTCCCTATAACAGCGATGGTGAACCTTTTTCTTATGGCGTGCCAAAATTAAGGGCGTGCATGCTAACGCACGTGCCCACACCAATTCAATCCTACCCCCCAAACTTCGTACCATCACGGACCTTCGCCTCTTTCGCCAATCACTCAAAATGCACTTCTTCCACCTAGCTGGCCTAGCTTAGAGTTAGATTAGATATAATTTTAATTGATTAGGTAGTGGATTTTAACATTTTAGTCTATATTTTAGCCCAGGTTACTTCAATTTAATGCTATTTTAATGTTGCGACTGTATTTATTGTTGTTTGTTGTGTCATTTTTTAATTTCCTGTGGACCGCCCTGAGTCCAATGGGGAGATAGGAGCAGTATATAAATCGAATAAAACCTAAAACCTAAATCTAATCCTCCCTACCCACCTGCACATGTGTACACGACCCCTCCCCAGGCTTCAGAGGCTATCCTGAAGCCAGGGGAGGGCGAAAATGGCCTCCCCCGCCCACCCCAGAAGCCCTCTGGAAACTGGAAATGGGTCAATCGCGAACTTCTGGTTGGCCCATTGGGGCTGTTTTTTGCCCTCCCCAGCCTCTGGAGGCGTTCCTGAAGCATGGAGAGGGCAAAAATGGCCTCCGCCGGCCCTCTGGAAAGGTGAAAAATAAGCTAGCCAGCACATGCATGTGCGCCAGAGATGACAGCTGGTGTGCCAGCAAATATGGCTCCACATGCCACCTGTGGCATGCATGCCATAGGTTCGCCATCCCGGTCCTATAATAATTCAGACCCCTCCCCACTCTTTTTTTCTCTGATCTGAGAATTGGACGCCCTGTTCATCAATGCTGAAAGTTCACTTTGTCTCTCATAGAAACACATTCCTATACACAAGCACAAAAATTATTGCTTTGATAATCTTATTGCTAAGATAATCTTGGACTTAGTTCTGATCCGGAACAAAAAGGAACCTAACATCATGCAAAATATGTACCATTTTATAATATGGTGATTTCAATTTTTGGTAAAGACCAACCTACCGTACATCAAATTAGTTGCATATTTGAGCTCTTGGCCTCTTCATGGTGAGATCCTCCAAGACAGAGGTCTCCAACCTTTGCAACTTTAAGTCTGAAGGACTTCAGCTCCCAGACTTCTCCAGCCAGCAAAGCTGGCTGGAGAATTCTGGGAGCTGAAGTCCTTCAGACTTAAAGTTGCAAAGGTTGGAGACCCCTGCTCCAAGACACATCCATGGAGCTTCTTTCTAGCCCTGGTCAAAGCAAGGAGGCAGTGACTATTGAGGAAGTATAGTGTTAAGAAGAACAGAACTTCACACTACAACAAGGTGCTCTTTGCTTAATATTAATTGTAATGGCAAGAACACATAGCATGCTCAGATGGGCAAAGCCCATCTTACAAATATTTCCTTTGGAATTTCAAAACAGCTGTGGGAGATTGGCAAGCATTTATATATTTCAATGTGCAAGCAAGAGTCTTTAACAAAAAAAAATTCAGTTACCTGAATATCTCTCTCTCTCTCTCTCTCTCTCTCTCTCTCTCTCTCTCTCTCTCTCTCTCTCTCTCTCTCTCTCTCTCTCTCTCTCTCTCTCTCTCTCTCTCTCTCACACACACACACACACACACACACACACCAGATGATCATGTTTGTTATGTTGTTATGACTGGATGCTCTGAAGCAGCAAAGGTTTTTCTGGGAAGTTATCCAGGAAAACCATCTTTCCTGAGGAGGAGATTACTTGAAGACATCAATCAAATAGGCCTTGCCTGGTGACCAAAAGGATAACAGCGCAGGTACACGACAGACATCTCTGAAGAGACAATATAACAGCATAGCCCTCTTCTCAACCATCACTAAGATGGCCAAATGCAAAAGAAGACATTTCCTACATCTTCTATAGAAATTCTTGCATTTACATTTGCCACCTCGAGCAATGACAAATTCTTCAGCAGGTGAGGAGACGGAATATTTTTATTTTATTTTCAGGCACCAAAGTGGGCAAAATGCAATGCTATTTACAGGAGTAGACAAGAGGGGGATACAATCTTCATCCCAAGAGAAGTTTTACACCGTTCTTCTTTTAATTCCCTGCTGAAAATTAATATCTGGAATATCTAAATTCTAATTTTGTTGATAGCACAACATGGTCTAAATCAGAGGTTTACCCCCAGGTAAACTCAATTTACCTGGGGGCCGCTGGAGGCAGAGGCTGGGTGAGGCTGGGCCGCATAAGGGATTCCACAGAGGTCGACTCCCCCTGCAGGCTGCACTAATATTATACTTTCATATCACAGTGGGGGGCCACAAGATACCGTCCTGTGGGCCGCAATTGGCCCGCGGGCCGCGAGAATGAGACCTCTGGTCTAAATGGACTGAGAATGGTCCATAAAATTATGAAACCTTGCAGTTGTTTGGCTGTGAGAGAGTTTTTGTAATCCCTTAGGACATTTTTTTTAATACTGCATTTGTAAGTAAACCATTATTTAAATCAATTAATTATTAGACCCTCCTGTGCGCCCTGCCCCACCATGCATGTGCACATGACCTCCCGCATGCACGCTGCCCTCTGACATGCACACGTGACCCCCATACATGCATGCATGCGCCCAACGCATGCATGCAACTGCCCCCCATGAGCCCCACCCTCTGCACATGCACAGTAGAGATATGAAAACCAGCTGGCTGGCAGGAGGCACGTGCGCATGCATGGTGGAGCTGAGCTGGGCATAGCTCACATGTCCATAGAGAAGGGTCTGCATGCCACCTGTGGCATGGGTGCCATAGGTTCGCCACCACAGCCCTAGACCTAATTTGGTTGTATTCAAAAATGGAGGGGGAGATAAAGAATGAGATGTGGTGGTGCAGTGGTTAGAGTGCAGTACTGCAGGCTACTTCTGCTGACTGCCGGCTGACTGCAATTTGGCAGTTCAAATCTCACCAGGCTCAAGATTGACTCAGCCTTCCATCTTTCCGAAGTCAGTAAAATGAGGACCCAGATTGTTGGGGCAATATGCTGACTCTGTAAACCACTTAGAAAGGGCTGAAAAGCACTGTGAAGTGGTATATAAGTCCAAGTGGTATTGCTATTGCTATAGCAAAAGAAGTATAGCTGCCAATTCATTAGAAATGTATGTTTATTTATGAAATTTCTACACCACCCATCTCACCTAAGTCACTCTGGATGGGTTACAAACAATGTACAATGTGTTTTCCTTTATTGAAGTTTTGGTTTTTGGGTTGCAGACATTTCATTGTAGGAGTTTTGGAGCTGTGAAGCGTGTTGTTTGACAGAAGTTATATATCCTTCTGTCTTGCCTGGTGTGTGTGTGTGTGTGTGTGTATGTGTGTGTGTTAGGATAGGGTGGTCATGTGGCAGGATGCTGTTCTTCAAGTGATTGATGCTTGGTTGATGATAAATTATTTATTTGGAAGACAAAGTGGTGGTTCTGTTTTATCTTTGTGTGGGTTACTTCTTATATGATTAGTGGTACTGATAGTTGCGTGATGGAGTGCTTGTTGTGTGATGGACCGGAAATATTTTCTGGCCACATACTGAATTGTTTCAGTTTTGCATATTAACTTGATAAAGAAGATAGCTCTAGTTTACCTAGCTGTTGATAGTTTATTTTATGATGGGTTAATGCTATTGGATTAATGCACTGATGTTGGGTTGGCTAAGCATTTTGATAGTCTATGAGTAGTATTTAACTATACAAGTCTGTTGATTGCTGCGTGGTTAGAATGCATGCTTCAAAGATTTGTTGGCATTTTTTGATATGGCCTATTCCATCCTTCTGGTTTGAAATTTAATTTATTTCTT
This sequence comes from Rhabdophis nuchalis, assembly GCA_039707465.1. NCBI lineage: Eukaryota > Metazoa > Chordata > Lepidosauria > Squamata > Natricidae > Rhabdophis > Rhabdophis nuchalis. The sequence continues at coordinate 98,172,438 of CM077644.1, forward strand.
TGATTTCAATAGCTGCCAATCTAAATAAGTGACCCTTATGCCAAGATTATATCTTTTTTTTGGGGGGGGGGGGAGAATTAGTGAAGTTGTGGCATATTTTTTGATTGCTAGTTGGTATTGTTTATATGTTCTGCTAAATTTCTACCTGGCCTATGTCTTGCTTGCATAATTTATATCAGTAGACAGGATTGTAGAGTTTTTAGGAACCCATAGGAGCTTCAAGAAAGATTTATACAGCCAACAGCTTTACAAAAGGAAAAAAAAATCTGTTGTTTAAAATTACGCTAGTTTCAATGGAATTTAGGAATGCTATTTCATTGGACAACAGTTGAGAAACAGAATACAGGATCCATTCATTTGAAACTTAATCTATCCATTCTATCTTTTATCTAATATTTGTTCTGACCTAGACTTCTGCAGCAGCACAAAGCCGAGTCCTCGTCCCAATAAACCCCTTTAATTCCTCTCTAGCAAAGCCCGGCCCACAGTCTTTCAAGATAATTCACAAGTACCAACCTTTATTGGGCTTGGAGAGTGACCAGGCCGATATCTTTCAGATGCCGCAATACTTGGCAAGAATGCAGAAATGAACTAATTGTCTCCTGCAAACACCCCTCCCCTTGCACTCCTCTTTTATTCCCTATGGGAGGGGCCTTTCACAGTCCACCTGTGGCCTTACTCCCAAGCCCACCCTTGTTCCTTAGCTGTTCCCTTCATCTGACAAATCTGCGCAGGCACACACTGGCAACAGGCTCCAGCTGTTTGTCTGCCTCATTGATGTCTGACTCTGAAGGCAGCTGATAAGTGGCATACGGCTGTGGCCCCCTCTCTGCCTCCGACACAGAGCCCTCATCAGAGCCTTCCCCAGCCTCCAGGACTGGCCCATATTCCTCTCCAACCTCCTCACTGTCCAAATCTGCTGGCCGCTAGTGGGCCACAACAATATTAAAGAGGAAGGCACAAATAAACACATCTGAATCTGGAATCCAACATGCAGAAAACACCTGCTTTCCATTTTTGCTTTGATCTTTTCTTCTCTGTTTAAAAAAAAAGGATGAGAGAAGCACATACTCTCTCTCACACGCACACAGACACACCACTACACTAAAAGCAGATAGTGGAGGCTAAGTTACCTATCTTTAGATCCAGGTGTAACCTTTTTTTTTTTTGTGGCTTCCAATTATGAAGAAAACTAACATTAAAAACCAGCTGCATATAATTAAACAAAGCAAACCTCTGAAAGATGTTGATATCATCAGAAAGTATTGCAAATTCTATTCTTGTATATAGGTTAGAAGAGAGATTATACTTCACTAAGCAATTAACAATATGAGCCTCTCTCTTCGCAGATTTATATTAAAATTAAAGAAGGGAGGGTTCAAGAAATGGTATGCGACTTCCGGTTCTGCCTTCCAGCGGTGACGGACGAGTCTTGGGACTCGTCCGCCGTTTTGTTCTTTTTTCTGCCCCCCAAAGGGGGCGAGGCACCCCCTTTTTGGGGGCCTTCCGTAGGGCTGGCTCGCCTGGGTCTGTTTATCCCAGCGGCGGCGGGAAAACGGCCCTTGTCCTCAGCCTAGGTGAGAGGAGACATGCTGCGGGGGGTTTTCCCTTCGCCAATGGAGGTCGGCAACGAACGAGGAATTTGAAAAGAGCTGAGTGTTCGGGTTGGAAGGCTTCCCGGGGCTTTGGCGGTGAGGTGAAGAGTGAGTGATTTATTTATTTGTGCTGGCAGCCTGGACTGAAAGAACATAGATGGGGGTGTTTGTTTGTTAACCCCCCCCTCGGATTTAAAGCGGCGCTTAGAAATGGCTCCTCATTGCGAGGAAGCGGACATTTCGCATCCGGACTGTTTTGAATGCAAGTGAAAGTGTTTTGCGGCTTGTTTCTTTATAATGTATCTAAGTCCAGCTGGCTTGAAACAATTTTTCTTTTGTTACTTTCTCCTGCTGGCTCTCAGACTGGGCGGTGGAGGATGGCTGCCCTTTGTTCCTGAATGATTATTTTTACTTATAGAAAATTACCAAAATCTCTTTGTGATTTGGACTCCCTCTCTCTACTAATGAAGAAATTTCTGGCTTAATTGATTCCTTCCCTGGAGTGCCTTCTCTGCTATAATTATTGACTGTGAAAAGTGTTTCTCTTCTGGGTCTTGAACTTTTTACAACTCTCATTTGAACTTTTCTCCTGACCTGCTTCAACGGCCCCACCCAAAAAACGCCATCTTAGTGGCACTGACTTTAACAGCTTACCATGGCATCAAAATCAGAATTGGCAGGATTGGAACAAAGAATGACATCAATGGAATCAGTGTTACAAGCTTTGGTGCAGGAAATTAAAGCTTTGAGAGAAGATAATAGCAGCTTCAAGAAGGATCTTTTGGAAACACGGAAGCAAGTGCTGGAGAACACACAGAAGACTGAGGAGCTGGAAGGGGGGCTGGTTGGGGCAAAGGGAGAGCTTAAAAATGTTAGTAGTGAGGTTGGAGAACTGACTGGGCATATGTCTAGGATGGATTTTGAAAGGATGTCATATTTTTTAAGATTTCAGAACATTTCTGAAGAATCTGGTGAATGTCTTCCTGAACTCGAGTACAATTTTAGCAGACTATTTACATAAACCTAAAGATGAGATCAGGGGGGACATTGACCTAGTCTACAGAATAAATTCGACATATGCCAGGATAAATGAAGTACCCAGAGAGATACATATTAAATTTGTTAGAAGGTCTACCAGAGAGGGAATTTTGAAGGCGCAGAGAGTGGGGCCGTTAATTTACCAACAAAAGGAAGTCGCCATCTTGAAGCAGATCCCAAAAAAGATTAGAGAGATGAGAAGGAGGTATTCCTTCTTATCCAAAAAATTGTTTGACCACGGGATTTGGTTTAAGTGGGCGATGCCGGAAGGGATGTTGGTGTTCTGGGATGAAGGAAGAGTAAGGATTAAAACAGTTGTTGAGGCGGAAGCCTTTCTTAAAAAACATTCCTCTGTCCTGGAGGACGATTCAGGGGGGGCAGGGGGGCCACGGCGCCGCCCGCTGGGGGCCAGGAAGGAGAAAAAGAAGATACAATTGCTAAGAGACTTAGATCGAAAAAATAACTTTGCTTTTTTATTAACATTGTATAACCTTTATATCTGGATGTTTGCACACAACTGCCAGCATAGAATTGAGAATTTAGGAAACATGTACTTATTTTCACCTTGTAGTATTTTTGAAAAATGTTTTTTTTAATGTTTTATTATGAAGCCCTGGAAGGGCCAATGATCCCGACGCGAAAGTTCTTAAAATGTTTCTGTATCCCTTACCCTATCCTTTTGGAAAATTGTAAAAACCAATAAAACTTTTTCAATATAAAAAAAAAAAAAAGAAATGGCATGCTTTCAGATCATCCCTTCTCAAACCTAATGAACTTATTTGGCAGAATACAGGTAGTGCTCAACTTACAACAGTTCACTTAATGACTGTTTGAAGCTACAAAGGCAGTGAAAAAAGTGACTTAGGACAATTTCCCATACTTATGACCATTGTTGCATCTCCATGGTCATGTGATCAAAATTCACATGCTTGGCAATTGACTCATATTTATTAGGATTTATTGGATTTATAGGATTTATTGGATTTATATGCCGCCCTTCTCCCAAAGGACTCAGGGCAGCGCACAACATAAAAACACATATTACAAAAGTTAAAAAAAAGATTAAATAGTAAATCCAATAACCAATTGACAATTAAATTTAAAATTAAATTAACAATTAAAATTAATAGTTCATTTTACTCAGGCCAGGCCGGCTTGCTGGAAAAGCCAGATTTTTAGGGTGCGCCGGAAGGAAGGGAGGTCGGGAATTATGTGAAGCTCCGGGGGTAGCTCATTCCAAAGGGAAGGCGCTCCCACAGAGAAGGCTCTCCCCCTGGATGTCGCCAGCCGACACTGTCTTTATGACAGTTACAGTGTCCCTGGGGTCACGTGATCACCTGTAGCGACCTTCCAATAAGTAAAGTCAATGGAGAAGCCAGATTCACTTTACAACTGTGTTACTAACCATTACTAAATCATTAACAACTGCAATGATTCATTTAACAACTGCGGCAAGAAAGGTCTTAAAAGGGGAAATTCACTTAACAGCTGCCTTGCTTAGCAACAGAAAGATTGGGCTCAATTGTAGTTTTAAGCCGAGGACAACCTGTATAGACAACACAGTAATGGAACAAAATGTCAGTGATTTTATTTTTAGAAAATTGCCAGTATACGTTCTCAAGCATGTGTCTTTGTATCCACGTGAATCTAGTGAATAAAAACTCCCCTTTTAAAATTATCCTGCAGAGAAAAGGCTACTGTTTGATGTTCTCCCTGCATCCCGCTTTTTTGGCGAGACGGCAGGTAGCTTTTTATAGGAGCTTATTGAGTGCTTGTAGACTTTTCTGTGTGGAGAGGCTCTGTGATGTGCCGTAAAAAGCTTGCTGTTTGTCAACATCAGAGACACGGTACACTGACTGTGTGGTAATGTTAATGCCAGGAGTCACAGGCTATCCAGGCCTTATGAATTTTAGTTAGTGGATTAAAAAGAGTTTCTGTGCTACAGAGGGAGTGAAAATATCCGCAACCACTTACAGATACCCAACATAATTTACTTTGGAATAAAGTGCAGGGTCCATTAGTTTAGAGACGGTACCTTGCAACTTTTTTCCGTGTAGCTGTAAACAGAGGACAGAATTTTTGGCAAAAATGATAGAATTGAGCATGAGTCGGAGTTGATTTTTGATTCCTCTGTGTATTATATTTTATTGATGTCTGCAGCTGCTCCTTCTTCTTCTTCTTTTCTTTCTTGGTGGATAGTAATATCTGGATTGTTTTTAGAGAAAGTGAGATCTGGGATACAAAAATCTATAGCCCAGCAACAATAGCCGGCCAATCAAACAGTCCCAAATCAGACCATGACTCAGAAATATTCTGACAACATTCCAACTTATGTACATCTCATGAAAAGGTATTTAAAGATCTGTGTTCTACAGATGATCACAACACAAAATGCACTGACAATGTCTCCTCGAATGGTGCCGAAATGTTTGCAACCAAATTGCCAAGCTTGGAGCTGAAACCAACAAGGCTATCAGCCCGAGCTACTAATATTCAAACACATTTCAAAAATCTGACCAACCACTCAATGATAGCAATGAATTAGAGTTTTCTGTATCTCTTTGCAGCACTCTTAATAGTTTTCTGAAAGGGGACAGGATGGCTCAGTGGTTATTTGCAGAACCGCCTCCTGCCACATACCTCCATCCGACCTGTCCGCTCCCAGGGGGAGGGCCTCCTCAGGGTGCCGTCTGCTGGACAATGCCGGCTGGCGGCTCCCAGGGGAAGGGCCTTATCTGTGGTGGGCCCAGCCCTCTGGAATGACCTGCCCCTTGACCTTCGTACAATCACGGACCTTCGTCTCTTCCGGCGAACATTAAAGACTTACTTTTTTCATGCAGCCGGCCTAGCATAGTGTGTTTTTACTATCATTTTAATAGGATTTCTTATTATTTTAACACAGGTTAAATATATTTAATTTAATTTTAAATGTATCTATTGACTATATTTATATGTATTTTATCCTTTATTATCCCTGAGTCCCTACGGGAGAGAGGGCAGTATACAAATTAAATTAATAATAATAATTAATAATAAAAGACACCTGAGCTTGTCAGCTGCAAAGGTGATAGACCAGATTACAGACCAGAGCAGGTGGGTTGAACTCCTGTTTTTGCCTCAGCTCCACCCCACCAAGCAGTTCAAAAGCGTAGAAATGCGAGTAGATTAATAGGTAGCACTTCAGTGGGAAGGTAATGATGTTCCATAAGCCTTTGGCGTATAGCCATGCTGGCCCCATGGCCACGGAAAATGTCTTTGGACAATGCTAGCTCCCTCAGCCAAGAAACAGAGATGACACAAGTGGAGAAGGAAACCTTTACCTTTTCTAATAGTTGTCTAGATTTCTGCAGCTCAAACTTCCTAGCCCCCGAGTTTCCCTTTTTCTGAGAAGAGCCTGTATATTTAAGTTCTTTGGAAGGGCTGGCTTATGTGGTCTCTCCACTCCTGGAACGCATAGAAAAATCTGTCACCATAATTTTCACTGAACCAATATGACTCAGTAATAGGGCTTATGGGTGGCCTTGTCCTGTGAGACAATTTAAGAGCAGCAATTCATGAACTTCTGGGGTTCATTTTTCCTTCCTTAGCTTCTCTAGGCTAAGCAAATACACTGGATTGAGTTGCAATTGCTTTACTAACAAGCTGCACTTCAGGCAAATACAAAGGCAGATAGAAGGCCAGCTGAGCCCACTTCCCACCCCTAATCCCCCCCCCCACAAATCCAAAGTTTAGCCTTAGGAGAGAATGGAAAGGACTAAAATGTAAGCAGTCAATGCAAGAGGTTCTGGAAAAATGGAACAAGACAAATGGTAGAGAAGCAAGAGCAATCGTCACAGTCCAGCAGTTCAACTTCAGCAAATAGAATAGAATACAATAAAATAGAATAGAATAATAGAGTTGGAAGGGACTTGGAGGTCTTCTAGTCCAATCCCCTGCTTAGGTAGGAAACCCTACACCACTTCAGACAAATGGCTATCCAACATCTTCTTAAAAACATCCAGTGTTGGAGCATTTACAACTTCTGGAGGAAAGTTGTTCCACTGATTAATTGTTCTCATGGTCAGAAAATTTCTCCTTAGTCTAGGTTGCTTCTCTCCTTGTTTAGTTCCTACCCATTGTTTCTTGCTCTGCCCTCAGGTACCTTGGAGAATAGCTTGACTCCCTCTTCTTTGTGGCAGCCCCTGAGGTATTGGATCACTGCTATCATGTCTCCCCTAGTCCTTCTTTTCATTAAACTACACATACCCAGTTCCTGCAACTGTTCTTAATATGTTTTAGCCTTCAATCCCCTAATCATCTTTGTTGTTCTTCTCTGCACACTTTCTAGAGTCTCCACATCTTTTCTACATTGTGGCGAGCAAAACTGGATGTAGTATTCCAAGTGTGGCCTTAAATTTGGGTTGCAAAGCTGAGAGTCAAGGAGCAGAGCAGGAAGCAAAGATGCAGCTGTGTGGATCTGACTGGAGAGTATTTCCAATGGAGAGGCACTCCGTGGAGGGGTGCTTTTCAACAATCCTAACTATGAGCATTGCTCAGTTCAGGACCTGACATCCTTGCTTCTCAAAGATCTGCACAGATTGATTCTTCTCTGACGCTGCTCACATAGAGTTTCTCAGCCTCAACTTTCCCCATGTCTGGCTTTGACATCCTGGAATTTGAAGTCCACACATTTTAAAGTTGCTGAGGTTGGGGAACATTGTGCAAGTGTATCTCACAACTAGGGACCCTGGCAGGATCTAGCCAGTTATCATTTTTCACATTTATTTGATCATGCTGATTAAACTGACTGATTGCCCTGTGGCTCCTGAGGCTGGCAACTCGGCGGATCAGACATTCAGCCCTTGACGCCAAAGAGTTAAAGCACTTCTATAGCACTTCTAGTATCAGCAGCTAGTGAGAAAAAGGACCACTAATTATCCCAAAACTGTTGCTGAACTCTCTGTGACACAATTAGTGGGACATTAATTTTCTGACAGTTAGAACAATGAAACAGTGGAACAACTTGCCTCCAGAAGTTGTGAATTCTCCAACATTGGAAGTTTTAAAGAAGAGATTGGGCAACCATTTGTCTGAAATGATACTGGGTTTCCTACCTGAGCAGGGGATTGGACTAGAAGACCTCCAAGGTACTTTCCAACTCTGCTATTCTATTCTATTCTATTCTATTCTATTCTATTCTATTCTATTCCATTTAATTTCACTTCCTTAAAAGTCCATTCATATGCTCATACACAAACACAGCAGAATTCTTTTGTCACAATTTACAATCCAAAAGAATGAAGCCATTGGTTTTTAATATATATTTTAGAGATGTTGAAATTGATGAATTGTTCCACTTTGCCTCCAACCATCAAATTCTTTCTCCTCTGTGAAAAGTTTTTCTGAGAAATGAACCAAATAAAATTTCTCACTCATCACCATTAGGCGGATTCAATAGACGCTGTCAAAAAACATTTTGTCATGCTGGCATATTCAGCTATCTCAACATACTGTACTTCCCTATCATTCTGCTATTAAAGATGAATGCTAAATAAAATGCAGATTATTTATGGTATGTCTGTACTGCTGACTTTGTAGAGACTCTTGGCATTTATCTGGCAATATAAATTCTGGTCACAAATATGGCTAAATAGACAAGGATTCAAATCCAGATTTCTAAAGGCAATCATAATTCTCAGCCACAATAGAGGATTTTATTAGGTTTGGTTTTTGTCCATCAGTTCCAAAAGGAAAACTTCTGATCTCAATTGTATATTAATATTTTAAATCCTCTGAATCAATATATATAGTTGAATCTAAAAATGTATAGCTTTTTTAGACATCATCAAACATGATAAAAATGTCCCTTCTCTTCAACATAAATTTGAAGTGCCTTTATATATTCCAGTCAATTTCTGTGGTGTCAAATATCACTGGCACATCATCACACTTTTTCTGCTTGGCCGGCCTAGGTTAGTCTCGCGTCTTTTAATAGGGTTTAGGGGATTTTAGTTAATTTAAAATGGGGGATTTTAGCGCAGGGATAATCTTTGTTTAATTTGCTTTTTATCTAAATTATTTATGTATATTTATTGGTATTTTTTTATTTTCCTGTGCACCGCTCCGAGTCCCTTTGGGGAGAGGAAGCGGTCTATAAATAAAAATTTTATTATTATTATTATTATTATTATTATTATTATTATTATTATTATTATTATTATTATTATTATTATTATTATTATTATTATTATTATTATTATTATTATTATATAAAAATTCTCCTTAAAATTTACATTCTGTCATAATCATTTCAACCACATATTTTACCACTGTTCCATCTGTGTATTATAACCAAAATTGATTATGCATTATTTCATTTGTTCCTCTCTATATCAAATTTCAATAAAAGGGGGTATATATTTTACAGAGGTCTTTGGTGCTCTTTGAGCTTGGTTGTTTTCTTGCAGATGTTTCATTACCAAACCACGTAACATCCTCAGTGCATCTGCAAGAAAATAACAAAGTTCAGAGAGCATCAAGGGCCCTGCATTCAATGCCGTCTTAACGCATAGGCCCGTTGGGCATTTGCCCGGGGGCCCACGATCATAGGGGCCCCCCGGGCAAATGATTCTGCCTCTTCGCCACCCACCTGGCTGCTGCTTTCGGCGGGCCTGTTTCGCCTGTTGCTCAGCTCCTGCCTTGTGCTCTGCAGCTGGCGGGCGATCTCCTCCGGGGAGAGAGCGCGGGGCTCCCTGCCCGCCCCCAGGTCAGGCTCCCCAGACCCTGCCGATGCCGCCATCTTGCCGGCCCAGAGGCGAACACGTTCTCCCTCCGCCAGGGCAGAGGAAGCCGGTGGGCGGGAGGGGAGCCAGGGCGGGCTGGTCGGAGCGGGGGGAGCAAGGAAAGCTCCGCAGCCGGCGGCGGCGGCAATGCCATCTTAACGCATAGGCCCCTTGGGCATTTGCCCGGGGGCCCAACATTATTTCTATGCCCAGGGGCCCAAAATGGTGTAAAGACGGCTCTGCCTGCATTTCAGTCTCGAGCTACAAATATTCTCCTCTATTAGTATACATTTTAGTGATTATATGTTCATCATCTGTATACAATTCTATTTCAAAATCTGTTTTGCTGCATTCAATGCTATAAACTCTTTGGCCTACTTTAAAACTTTCTGATAATGGTAAATTAAAAAAAAACATTGACAAATATATCTTTCCATCACCAGTTCTTTTCTTCATTTTATTTTATGGTTCCCTTAACAAAATTCTAGTTTCTTGCTATAGTTAGCCATTTCTGTTTGCTTAATTTTCTCATCTGTAAAATGCTACTTGTGCTGAGAACCACAAAGATGATTCTGGGGCACAACCAGATTCTCAATATGGCACGTCTAGCATAGTGATTTTTAAAATCTACATTAACTTCATCGTACCCCAAATATCCGTACCATCCAAATTTCTGGTCATGTCCTTCTAACTCCAAAATCCTTCTATTCCTCCCCAGCATCCAAAACCAAACATCAACCCAAAAAACTAATGTCAGTTAGATAATACAGATTATAGAAAGCTAGTCACAATGCAACTTTAAAGAAAGAAGCAAATTTATCATTGTACTTGTGGCTGCTGTAAAAAAGACTAGAACCCTCTTCTCTATATTTTCTTTTCTATTTGGAGATAGCAAGGAAAGCAGAAAGTTTGATTCTAGTATGAAGTCATAGTTCCCAGTCCTGTGATAATTAACTAAGATACAAATCATGCTAAAATGTACAGGTAATCGTGGATTTAACCATTAAATTATCCATACCATCTAAAATCTCACATTAGGTCATTCTAATTCCAAAAGTCTTCTATTTCTTAGCTTCATACATTCTTTTATCCAAACAAAGCAGCAAAACATAATCTCAAATTAGGTAATTCCCAACCCTTTCCTTTCCCCTTTCCTTTCCTTTCCTTTCTTTTCTCTTTTGCACTTGTAATCCATGTACCTTTCCTGGTTTAATATCTTTTAAAGTATCACAAACGTCCCTTGTTGTTGCAGGTCTTTTTATAATCACACTTTTCACACTATGTATTCATAGAATTGTGTTAACTCTTATATCAATATATTATACTTTGTTTATTTTTCTTTTTTCAGTTTCTTTTTCTACTTTTTAATCACTATTTGTTTTTTCCTTTGAGAATGTATGTGCTTGTATTATAATTATCTCTGTGCTTTGTGCTTACAATTCTATATGTAACTAATGCAAATATTATTCAAATACGCATGTATTCATTTCTTATTTGCTTTTTTGTCAATTGTAGGATTTTCCTGCGAAAACCCACATAGGTAACTCTCCTTTTCCCTCTCCGGTCCACCCACAGTTCATAGTTCACTAAATGGGTTCAATTCTTTTGTTTTGGGAAGAGACTGTCTGCAGTGGCGTAGCGTGGGTTGTCAGCACCCGGGGCAAGGCAAGTAATTTGCGCCCCCTAACACTGTCCCTCCCCCAGATAGTCCCTCGCTCTCTCTTCGCACCCACTGCACCGCACGCCTGGCACCCCCCCCTCCCCCTCCACAGTGGGCGGCAACCCGGTGGCTCGGATCGGATTCGCACAGCCAGCACTGCAGAGAGAGTGAGTGAGCCAGGCAGGGGCAGAGAGCTGCGAGTGTGAGCGCGCCCCCCCAGATGTTGCGCCCGGTGCGGCGGGCCCCCCCTGCACCCCCCACGCTACGCCTCTGACTGTCTGTACCACTCAAACTTTCATAACTTGACCTTGGTGTCTAATGTCTCAGTGTTGCAGGAAATAACAAGGCTTGGACTGTTGCAGGATATTTCTCAATGCCATTTGCAGGGAATCATAAGCAGGTGAAGACATCTGCTTGGGAATACCCTGAAGCAAATGGTGAGCCACTGTGTGAGACAGATTGCTGGACTGGATGGGCTGTGGCCTGTTCCAGCAAGGCTATTCTTATGTTCTTATGAGTCATGTTTGCAGAATAATTATCATTTTTGAATTTTTCTTTTTCTGTTATTTTTTCTGTTATTATGTTAAAAGCAATAAATAAATAAAAACAGTTTCTGAAGCAAAACATGGTATAATTCCTCTTTCTGCAAGTTGCTCTAGTGATTTTCTCCTCCCATCTGCTATTTTTGCCAGTTTTCTGGTGGTTGCCACTGTAATATTATGTATAATCCAAAAGTTAAAATGTCTCACTTGTGAGAGAAAGAATAGAAGACCAGCTTCCTTTTCTTTTCTGTTTTGTCTTGTTGTACCCTTAATACTTCCAGGTCAAATGGCATTCTAGTGCACAGTCTAAATCACAGTCACACTCACATTACCTTTATCTTTTCTTTTGAAAAATCCACCAATTGTCTGCATTCTTTAATAGTAAGCAAAAACGTCCCCATGAAGACCCAATCCATTTGTTTTAATTCCAATTTGTTCAAAAGCACTTTCACCAAAAAAGTAATCTTTCGAAATTGCCATTCCCTTTATCTGTTTTAAGCTTTCTTGTATCCAATCATCGTTAAGCTTTCTGCTATTTTAAAAAAAAAATCTCTGAAATCCCCTTTCCCCCCTTATTAATGCAGAAAAATATTGATTCATCAAATGGACTTCTCTTACCTTGTTGCTCAGAAAAAGTCTCCTTAGCTATAAATTAATTAATTGGGTCCTCTGTGGAGAAGGGCGGGATATAAATTTAAATAAATAAAATAAATAAATAAATAAATTACACTCAGAATGTTAAGAAGGGATAGAATCTAGATCACGTGAAGTGTTAATGCCACTGTATAGTGTCTTGGTAAGGCCACACTTGGAATACTGCATACAGTTTTGGTCGCCACGATGTAGAAAAGACGTGGAGACTCTGGAAAGAATGCAGAGAAGAGCAACCAAGATGATTAGGGGACTGGAGACTAAAACATATGAAGAACGGTTGCAGGAGCTGGGTATGTCTAGTTTGATGAAGAGAAGGACCAGGGGAGACATGATAGCAGTGTTCCGATATCTCAGAGGGTGCCACAAAGAAGAGGGAGCCAAACTATTCTCCAAGGCACCTGGGGGCAGGACAAGAAGCAATGGGTGGAAACTAATCAAGGAGAGAAGCAACTTAGAACTAAGGAGAAGTGAGGCTTGTGTCTATATTAGCTGCATTATGGCTGTGAGCTTGATTGACTCCCAGCTGCTTAACTCATGCACTAAACACAAATACCTCAGTTCCTGCAGTTTCTTCATGAGAAACAAATGTCTGCAATGCAAGTGATGTTCTCATAATCTAGCCTTATCTGGAAAAAACTACCCATATCTGCCACAATGCCATCCTGCCCCTTTAAAGACATCTAGTCTTTTTTAGGACCTCATCTAGAAGCCACGCAAACCTATGCAGAACAAGGTACTGGGATTATTACATATTTGTATAGTATTGGACATTTTTTCCTACTTTGCCAGCCTCCCCATTCTTTAATAGTTATTATAGTTGAGTATCTGTTGGTCAGATTTTGAATAAATTTAAATAATTTCTACTGACATAGAGAATATGACTGTGGAATGCTTAGTTTGCAATACTACATCCACTTACCATGAAATAAGATGCATTGACCTAAATAGGCCTTACTTTGGAACCGACATAAGTACAATTATGTGATTATCTCTTATCAACAGAAGAAGAAAATATGTCAGAATCCCAATTATTCTGTTTTGGAATACATCTTTCAGAATTTCTCTATTTAATGGCAGTTGTCATTTCGCTGGTGCTTTTGTGCTTTCTACATATTGGCTATTAGGGCCAAGTTGTTGAAAGAAAACAGTAAGTACCGTATTTATCGGCGTATAACACGCACTTTCCCCCCTGAAAATAGGGGGCAAATGATGTATGCGTGTTATACGCCGAAGCCATGTTTTTACAGTGGTCGGCAGCAGAGGGCCCGGCATGTACGCGCGGCTCCCAGATGGCTCCGGCGCAGCCACAGCCCCTTCGAGCGAGCGAACGGGCGGGCGGAATGCCCGGGGCTGTGGCTGCACCGGAGCCACAGCCCCCTGGAGCGAGCGAACGGGCGAGGGGAATGCCCGGGGCTGTAGCTGCGCCGGAGCCACAGCCCTCTGGAGCGAGCGAACGGGCGAGGGGAATGCCCGGGGCTGTGGCTGAGCCGGAGCCACAGCCCCCTGGAGCGAGCGAACGGGCGAGGGGAAGGGCCAAAGAGGGGGCATCGGGCAGGGAAGCCGCGCGCATCTCCACCGGCTCCCTCTGACAGCCACCACGGCACACGTTTCTCCTCCCTGTCGGAGGGAGCCGGTGGAGATGCGCGGGGCTTCCCTGCCCGATGCCCCTGCCGGGCGCAAGGCTCTGGGCTAGCTGCTAGCCCAGAGCCTTGCGCCCGGCAGGGACATCGGGCAGGGAAGCCCCGCGCATCTCCACCGGCTCCCTCTGACAGCCACCACGGCACACGTTTATCCTCCCTGTCGGAGGGAGCCGGCGGAGATGCGCGCGGCTTCTCTGCCTGACGCCCCTGCCGGGCGACCTGGCCCGCTGTGGGAGGAGGCGTCCGTAACCTCTGGCATGCCGGCCCTTCTGCTGCTTCCCGGGTTGGGGCGGGGGGAGAGGAAAGAGAGGGAGTGACTGACATACACAGAGAGAGACAGAGGGGAAGGGAGGGAAAGACAGAGACAGACAGAGACAGAGAGAAAGAGAGGGAGGGAGAGAGACGGAGAGAGACACAGATAGAGAATGAATCGGAGACAGACAGGGGGAAAGAGGAAGAGACAGACATACAGAGACAGAGAGAGGGAGGGAGAGAATCAGAGTGAGTGACACACACAGAGAGAGGGAGGGAGAGACAGATAGATAGAGACTGATTAAGTGAGTGAGAGACAGACAGACAGACAAACAAACACAGAGTGAGAGAGATGGGCAGAGGAAGGAGAGAGAGACAGATAGAAAGAGAGAGACGAAGGGAAAGAAAGAGAAAGAGAGAGAAAGAAAGAGAAAAAGAGAGAAAGAAAGAGAAATGGAGAGAGGGGGGAAGGAGGAAAGAGAGAGAGAGAAAGAAAGAACTTATGACCACAATTGAGCCTAAAAGTTTGGTTGCTAATCAAGGCCGTCGTTAAGTGAGTTTCACCACATTTTCCTTTTACATTATTTACCTTATAAGTGGTAATAATATTAATAAAAAAAGTTCTGAGCTACCCTTATTTTGCTTCAAAGTTCTTTATTTGAAATTTAAATTTTTTTCCTGAAATTTCCCTCTTAAAATGAAGGTGCGTGTTATACGCCTGTGCGTGTTATACGCCGATAAATACGGTAACCAATTTGCAGCAGTGAAGAATGGAAGTAATAATCTGCTAATGTTATCTCCTTGCTCTTCTTGCTGATTTATCAAGCATTAGGGGGAAAGAAGAGAATGTTACTTAGTGGATTTGCTACGTTCCCTCTTGGACTCTGCTGACTTTTCCAACTGATCACAACTTTGCGCACAAGCAAACTGCAGTTCTAAGGAAGATTGATCAGTGAAGGTGTGTGTCAGGAGTAGTCAACCTGTTTATACCTACTGCCCACTTTTGTATCTCTGTTAGTAGTAAAATTTTCTAACTGCCCACCGGTTCCACAGTAATGGTGATTTATAAATTAGGAAAGTCAATTAAATTTAAAAAAAGGAAAGTGCTTCAGTATTGGACAAAACCCTACTGCCCACCCTGAAAGCTGGAACGCCCACTAGCGGGTGGTAGGGACCAGGTTGATTACCACTGGTGTGTGTCAACACCGATCCATACACTTTCCTCTGATTTCTCATTCATTCATTCATTCATTCATTTGATGTATATTGTTGCCCAACTGGCACACAATGATTTTTAAACTCTCAAGCATTTCAAGAGGAACAATTTCCACCTCTCTCCCTCTCCCTCCCTCCCCCTCTCTCACTAATTTGCTTCAATGAGATAATTTATATCCACTGTCCTTGTCACTAAATAAAACCCCAAGGCAGTTACCAATGAGTTAATAAAAGTAATCCATCACCCATTGATCTCCAGTAGGCACGTATAAGCAAAAGAAGGACTAACATCTAAAATATTCTGCATTCCCTGGTCTAAAACAGCTATAGGAATGCTCTCAATTATGGGTGCTTGTTGGAATAGGGACAAATGACAAATATGTGCAGAACAATCCAAACAGATGCTGTGATTATGTCATTGTGCCCAGGTTTTCATTTTTGCCTCATCACCATTTGTTGCCAATATTATTGTGTCTATTCTCTCTGTGTTTACTTTAACATGTTCATCAGGTGCATGCTCAGGCAATGTATAGCTTCTCCACAGACAAATAAATAAATAACAAATAAATACATCTCAAACTGGAATCCAGCACCCAGAATTCTCAGATCAGCAGTCATAGCTAAGAGTGTTAAAATTTGAAGTCTACCTATTTGGAGGATGTCCAGGAAAAGCTGGCCCAGTTTAATGATCCACAGTACATATTGTAGATATGGATGTGACTATTGTGGGAGCATATTATCTGCGGGATCGGTTTCTGCCCCATACATCCTCATGGCCTATTCGCTCCCACAGAGAGGGACTTCTCCGGGTGCCATCCGCTAGACTTTGTCAGCGGGCGACGCCCAGGGGAAGGGCTCTCTCTGTGGCGGGCCCGGCCCTCTGGAACGACCTTCCCCCCGATATCAGAACGACCACGGACCTCCGCTCCTTCCGTATGAAACTGAAGACCCATCTTTTTCGACTGGCCGGCCTTGGATAGTCTCTCTGTCTATAGATTTCAAATGTATTTTTAAATGGGATTTTAGTCAATAATTTTAGCACGGGATAAATTGTTTAATTGTGTTTTAAGTTATGTACTTTTGTATTTATTGTTCTTATTGTTTTATTTTTCCCTGTGCACCGCCCCGGGTCCCTGTGGGGAGAGGGAGCGGTTAATAAATTCGATTATTATTAATATTAGCTCCCTAAAGATTTCGCTTTTGATTGATGTTCACAGGGCTAATACAATCTGTTTTCATATGTAATCCATGCCAATGCCATGGATCTATAAAAAGGAAATTGAACTGTAATATAACAGCAATCAACAAGGATCCTTTAGGGATTGAGCAATGGGATGATAAAATATATTTCATGATTTTCAAATACGGAGTGTTATTTCTACTAGAAGGCAGCCTACACTATAAAGCAAAGGCTCTTTTTAATTGGGCTTGATTTTTGGTGGCTTTATGGCCTGGCCCAGGCAATTCTGTTGGCTACAGTCATTGGCCATTGCCATGTTCCTGGGATTTTATTTTATTTCCCAGCCTAGCCTCCAACCCTAAAACTTCTGATTGTCCTCATCCAAATACTAGAATTACAGGGTCATAGAATTATAGAGCTGGAAGGAACTAAAAGGTTGGTCTTTTCCAACCCTCTGCAATATGTAGAAAAGTCAATTAAACCACCCATGAAAGGTAGCTATCCAACTTCTTTCTACAAGCTATGGACTGCACTGAGGCTACAATGGAAAGTTGTGTGTTTTAAGTGTAAGAATGTGCATTATAGAAATAGCTGGTCTATTACTGCTGCGATGTTGTTTTTGGTCTAGTCTGCAGGCTCACCGTTTCCTTATGATTTCCATTCAAAGCTGAAGAGAGACTCCATTGAACGTTTTGAAGTCAAACATAGTTGGGTTGGTGCTGGTGCCACAAATCACTTTCTTTGTTTTAATTTTTATTTAAAGAGCAGCACAGCTCCCTCTTTAGAAACAATTAGAAATTTTCGATTGGAATTCCACAGATCAGTGGATCCCTATTGTTTGTAACTTATAGTTGTGGCTGAATTACAACTCCTAGTAGTCCCAGCCAGTTTGCCCAATCATGAAGGATGCTGGGTGGTTTAGTTCAGCCACATCTGGAAGGCTACAGGAGACCCAAGTCCCCAAACAATAAATCAGAAGACTCCTTCCCGCCTCCTCCCTGCCTGCCTGGAGCTGCATAAACTAAGACAGCTATCAATCAAGTGCAAATCATAGCCTATGACTCATAGTATTCAATTTACTGGGATGCAAATTATACAGATCTAAGCTAGAGAAGAAAAAAAAGAAAGCATCCTTTTTATTTACTAATTCAAGTTTAATAGTGCAAGCTTTTAAAAGGCACACTCTGCAAGACTGCACATATTAAGTTGCAGCGTACGTTCTACCATATGCATCTCTAGTAGGTACAAATGTCCTCAGTGCTCCTTTGTACAGTTTCTCTTTTCCAAGTGCCTGGAGACAACACTGCAAGTGTAAGCCAGGGGAAACCAAGCTAAGTTGCCCCGACAATCTGCACACAAAGTGGGACTGTAACAGGCTGAATGAATTTTTTTCTCACCTTCCCTTAATTTGGGGCCATCGGGTAACACAGAGAATGATTTTTGAATTATTTTAGGCACAAGATAATCGGCCTGCTTTAATAGCGCACATTTTGGAAATTCTTGGACATAAAAGGCATATGGAGGGTTCGTGCGTTCCCTTTGGATACAGATTTTGAAATAACAAATCTGTTCCTTCAAATGGACTGTATCCTCATTACCGTTAGAGAATAATGAATTATACAACTGGCTGATTGTTAATGAAGACATGTCATTGGAGCACAATTTTGTCCAAAGACTTACATAAGGCAGCGTTCTCTTTCTTGTACTTAAATTAAGCCTCTTTGGATTGTTCATCTGCATTGAACCTTGATCATTTGCATCAGAAAAAATAAATAAATAAATAAAATGCTTTAACCTGCAACAGGGAAAAAATATTGCCAACAATCAGCCAATGGTGATTATATAACAGACTCCTTATGTTAGTTTAACAAAGCATTTGCTGGCTTCTGTTTGTTTCAGTGCTAGCTCGCCCCATCTAGATCAATGTGTTGTAAGCTTGGCAAAGTTTAAGAAGTGTAGTCTTCAATTCCCATGCTGCTGAGGAATTCTGGGAACTGAAGTCCACTCATCTTGAGTTTTAATTGATTTTAATGTTTTCTAATCCAAATTGTTAGCACAGACCATAATTTAATTTATTTTAAACTGTCTTGTAAGTATTCGTTTTTATATTTCTGTGCGCCGCCCTAAGTCCCCTCGGGGAGATAGGGCGGTATATAAATATAAAAAATAAAATAAATAAAAATAAATCTTCAAGCAAGCAAGCAAGCAAACAAACAATACAAAATAAACCATTCCAAACTTGATTGCAGAAAATACAACTTCAGCAACAGAGTGGTCAACCCCTAGAATGCTCCACCTGACTCCGTTGTTACATCCTTTAACCCTCACAGTTTCAACCTTAAAGTGTCTACTGGGGACCTCATCCCATTCCTAAGAGGTCTGTAAGGGGGCATGCATAAGCACACCAGCGTGCCTACCGTCCCTGTCCTATTGTCCCCATTTATTTGTATTCATTTCTTTCGTTCATGTTCATGTTTATATTTATACCTGCTATCTCGTACATGTTTGACAAACTAATAAATACAAGTACAAGTACAAAGAGCTTATAGGTTGAGAAACCCTGTCCTGAATGACTCCCTGTATTTATAGCCAATGCAATCAAATGTGGAGGCATTGTGGAGTGGGGATCATAATTGTGAAAATATGAGTAGTCAACTAACAGAGAGATGGAAAAGGATTTTGCAATGCAACATTACATGTGCTGCTGACCATGATCACTTTCTAGTGAAGGTTGTAGAGAGTGTGGTGGCACAACAGTTCCCCCGTCATCTGGAGGAAGTTGATTATCTGGACCTGCGCCAGTCCGGCTTCCGGCCCGGGCACAGCACCGAGACGGCATTGGTCGCGTTGGTGGATGATCTCTGGAGGGCCAGAGATGGGGGTTGTTCCTCCATCCTGGTCCTATTAGACCTCTCAGCGGCTTTTGATACCATCGACCATGGTATCCTATTGCATCGACTGGAGGGGTTGGGGGTGAGGGGCACCGTGTTACGGTGGTTCTCCTCCTACCTCTCCGGTCGATCGCAATTTGTGTTGACAGGAGAGCAGAGGTCGACCTCGAGACCCCTCACATGTGGGGTGCCTCAGGGGTCGGTCCTCTCGCCTCTCCTGTTTAACACATATATGAAGCCGCTGGGTGAGATCATCCGTGGTTTTGGGGTAGAGTACCATCTCTACGCTGATGATACTCAGCTGTATATATCTACCCCAAACCACCCCAACGATGCCGTAGCGGTGATGTGCCAGTGCCTGGAAGCCGTACGGATCTGGATGGGAAGAAACGGACTCAAGCTCAACCCGACCAAGACCGAGTGGCTGTGGTTTCCGGCATCCCAGTACAATCAGTTGACTCCATCACTGGCCATAAGGGGTGAACATCTAACCCCTGTGGATGGGGCACACAACTTGGGCGTCCTCCTTGATGCATGGCTGTCCATGGAAGATCAAGTGACAGCCGTGGCCAGGAGGGCGTTTTACCAGGTTCGCCTGGTCCGCCAGTTGCGTCCCCTATTGGATCGGGGTGCCCTCTGCACAGTCACTCATGCCCTCATGACATCCCGACTGGACTACTGCAATGCTCTCTACATGGGGCTTGTCCAGAATGTAGCCGCGCGGGCAGTTATGGGAACTTCTAGGTTTTCCCATGTAACGCCGCTCCTGCGCGAGCTGCATTGGCTGCCTGTCATCTTTTGGGTGCGCTTCAAGGTGTTGGTCATCATCTTTAAAGCGCTCCATGGCACGGGACCTAGCTATCTGCGGGATCGCATCCTGCCCCATACATCCCTGCGGCCGATTCGCTCCCACAGAGAGGGACTTCTCCGGGTGCCGTCCACTAGGCTGTGCCAGTGGGTGATGCCCAGGGGAAGGGCCTTCTCTGTGGCGGGCCCGACCCTCTGGAACGACCTTCCCCCCGATATTAGAACAACTACGGACCTCCGCTCCTTCCGTCAAAAATTAAAAACACACTTTTTCTGCTTGGCTGGCCTAGGATAATCAACTGTTTTTAGGGTTTTTAATGATTAATTTTTAGCTTTATATGGGATTTTAGCGCAGGGTTAGTTTAATTTTATTTTATATTGAATTATGTTTGTATTTTTATATGTATTTTAAATTCCCTGTGCCCTGCCTCGAGTCCCTTCGGGGAGAGAGAGCGGGTTATAAATTAAAATTTATTATTATTATTATTATTATGATGATCCAACTATAAAGAAAAACAGATGGATGAAGAGAGAGAGAGAGAGAGAGAGAGAGAGGGGGGGGGGGGGAGAGTGTTTGCAGATAGAAGTTGTACTTTGGTCTTATTTCATTGTCTCTAAGTAACACATCACCTTCTGGTTTGGCTGATACGATCTGGACTTCCATTGCTTCCTCTTCCTTCTGTCTCAAACCAAGGCTGTTCAGATTTTAGCTTGACTTGCTGTCTCCTTAATGGAGTAGGGAGCCCTGCGGCTAGGCTTTCCTATCACTATGTTCTAAATAGCCTCAAATAAAATAAAACTAAACAAAAGTTATCTTTGCTGCAAGCGCCAGCCTCAAGAAAACTTTCTTTTAAACGCTATCCCCCTTCTAGTGTTTCTTTCCGCTCTATCCAATTCCAGCCACACTGCTCTGATTAAGGCCGGTGCTGGGTTTTGAGGTTTCCTTTTCTTTCTTTTCTAAGATAGAAAATTCTCCTAAAATGAAGAGGATTAAACGATTCAAAGGGGAGATTTTCTCCTTCCCTGACCAAAGCATTGGTGCTGTTGGCGGCAGTTAATGTGATTTAAGTTTCCTTTTTTTCCTTTCCTGGATGTCAGAAGATAGATAGAAAGCTCTCAGCGTAGGCTTCACACATTAGACTGGAAGAAGAGGAAGGTTGGGAGGCCCTTTTAGATGTGCAGTACCTAAACCTTTTTTAATCTGTTCCCATAGAAGAGCTTTCTTGGGCCAAGGGATGTGTTTTGCTATCTCCTTCTAAGCCAGTCCAGTTTCCATTCTTTTGAGCAGCACATCTTTGATGAGATCGTTCCTGAATTAATGGCAAGTAGCTTCAGAGAGATACCTGTAGGCTGGAATACATCCATAAAGAAATAGAACAGCCTGGCTTGAATTTCAACACCAGCCAGAAACAGATGTAATATAGAGGATATGTTGAAAGTATTCTGTTGTCAGAGATAAAGAATAATAATTGGCATTCTACATTCCTTTCCACACATAGCAGAAAGCAGATTAGGTTCTGTTGTAAGTCTCAGAGACCTTTTGGTGAACCAGGAAGGGTTCCTGGCTTCCAATTATTATTTGAAAATAGTAGTCCCTAACTAGCTGTCTCCTTCTATAAAATAATAGGTTCATGGTGGCGGGGGAGGGAGGGCATTTATAGGAAAAGTAGGAATGGTTTTTTGTTGGGATGGTTCTGGTTGTGATCACAATTCCTAAGCTGAGAATTTTCGGAATCGAAAACGGTTATTGAAGAGGAACAACCTCCATTGAACAAACTCAAAACAGATAGACGGTAGTTTTAAAAATGATAGTTTACAAGAAATCGAGAGGTATATTGAATTTACAAATGCAATTGAATCTTGACTTAAAAATTATATATATAAAAAAAAGATATGCAAAGAATAAACCAAAAGAGCGATATGGACTTTTTTTTAAAAAAAAAAGTTGACTGCAAGGCTATTTCATTGGATCTACAAAGGGACTTTGATAAAGATGACAAGGCTATTGTGAGAAGAGGCAAAAGGACTGCAGTTAGTTCTTGCTTAATGACTGCTTACTTAACAGATGCATGACAGCCTTGGAAAGCCTTGAAACATCATAAAATGTTTGGTGGCTCAGTGGCTAAGACACTGAGCTTGTCGATCAGAAATGTTGGCAGTTTGGTGGTTCGAATTCCTACTTACGAGATCGCCTTCTGCCACCGAGAGCCTCCCACCGGCCAGTATGCTCCTATAGAGAGGGTCTCCTCATGGTGCCGTTGGCTAGACAATGTCGACTGGCGACACCCAGGGGGAGAGCCTTCTCCGTGGGAGCACCTGTCCTCTGGAATGAATTGCCCCCGGAATTAAGAACTATCCCTGACTTACGCACCTTCCGCCGTGCTCTCAAAACCTTTTTCTTCCAACAAGCGGGGCTGGCATAATACATGATTTTTAAACTCAATTTTTTATTAATTTTAATCAGGGTTAGTTTAGTTTGGGTTTTTTCCACGTTTCGGCCAAGGTTTAATATGTTTTTTAAAAGCTTTTTAAACTTTTGTATATTTGTTTTTATTCTGGCTGTACACCGCCCTGAGTCCTTCGGGAGTAGGGCGGTATAAAAAACCAATAACTAAAACCAACTGCTAGGTTGGCAGAAACTCAGTTATGTGGCACTAGTTTAGTTTAGTTTAACTAAACTAAACTAGAGCCACATAACTGATTTTCTGCCAACCTAGCAGTTCGAAAGCACGTGAAAATGCAAGTAGAAACTTAGGGACCACTTTTGGTGGGAAGGTAACAGCGTTCCGTGCATCTTCAGCATTTAGTCATACTGGCCACATGACCACAGAGATGTCTTTGGACAGTGCTGGCTCTTCGGCTTTGAAAGGGAGAGGAGCACTGCCCCCTAGAGTCAGGAACGACTAGCACATATATGCGAGGGGAACCTTTACCTTTACTAAAATGTCCCTATCCCCCTTCTGTCCTCATTATCTAATTGCATTTCAGGTGCTTGGCAACCTGCTGGCATTTACTACTGGTTCAGTGACCATGTTTTGTAACATTTTTTAATGTTGCCCAGCAGAAAATAGCAAAAAAATGCCCATTAGATATGCTGGATTCACTTAATGACCATAATGATTTGCTTTATGACTGCCATAAAAACAGTGGTAAAATTGAGTCAGGTCACATAGTGACTTCCTTAATGAATGCCCTGATTTACAACCAAAATTCCAAGCCCAATTGTGATTGTAAATCAAAGACTACTATATGCATGAGAAAACAAATGCTAGAACTTTATTTGTGGGGCTTAAAAAATTTCTGGCTGAAAGAAGGAAAAATATATATAAACCTGATTTATATGGTTCTGGATAAAATAATGGTGTGCTATCTCTGGTTACATGTGGGGCCTTTTTTCTGACTGGAATTGGATAATAATAGTTACTTTTGGAAATGTTTAATTGGGCATAATGCATTAATTTGTAAGGTTATTTTTCATAATATTTAATTGTTAATTGGGATTGGACTTTTATTACTTAAAGAGAGAGATTAGGGGGAAACTGCTGAAATGGAAATGGAGATAGAAATGTCTTCTTAATCCTTATTGAAGTTTTTCTGATTAACAAGGAGAATTGTAGATTTAGAACAGAGGTGGTATTCAGCAGGTTCTGACCAGTTCTGGAGAGCCGGTTGCAGAAATTTTGAGTAGTTCAGAAAACTGGTAAATATCACCTCTGGCTGGCCCCGCCCCCATCTATTCTCTGCCTCCTCAGTCCCAGCTGATTGGAAGGGAATGGGGATTTTGCATTCCCTCCCCTGGAGAGGGGAGGGAATGGAGATTTTACAATATCCTTCCCCTGCCATGCCCACCAAGTCACACCAACCAAGCCATGCCATGCCCACCAAGCCACGCCCACAGAAACGGTAGTAAAGAAATTTGAATCCCACCACTGATTTAGATGTGGACTTATAGAAAGTGAGGTGAGGTGAAGTAATCAGTTCTGTTTTAATATTTGCTCCCCATTTTTAAAAGATTTGTCAATTATATTTTCCAAGAAAATGTGGCTACTCTATCTATAATATGTAATTGAAGACTGAGCTGTAATCCACATATCTATCACATTATCACCATATGTTCACTGGAATTATAAACATGAAATGTTTTAGGAATACCTCAGCTGAATTTTTTTTCTTAACAAATGTGTTTTTGCTGCTACTCCTGTTTGGTTAAGGAAATGCTGGCTTTTAGGATACTTCTGTGTCTCCATCTGTACTTAACAGATTTTGATCACTGCAGGGGTCCTGTATGTTAATGATTTTTTGCAGAGATTAGGCCTGAATTTTGAAAGCCTGTATCAAATGTGATTCTGTTTCTGAGCAAGATAATGAAGAGTATGGTTAAACTTTAAAGGATTATATTTATTCTCATTACTTACCTCTTGATTAAAATCTGAGACAATATGTTCGAGTTAGCATGATCTACTAAAGTTGATTCCCTTTACGACACAAAACCTGTTGGAAGATATTTTTATAGAAACCGTTTGTAACTAGTTTGCATGAACCTGTAAAAGTTCATTCGAGTTCATTCAAACTACTCAAAAGAGAGTAGAAAGATCAGGATTTTCTTAGGTTTGGCTTTGCATACCAAAAGTGAACCCAAGCAATTTATGGAGAGATATACTGCCAAGCTAATGGGGTGGAACAAATGCTCTCATTTACAAGTTTCTGAGTATTGTAGTCCAGTGCATTTTAAAGACTGGCAGAAAAGTTGCCATGGCATATGACCTGTGTGTCCATGACTGCTCATAGACAGATTCGACAATCTGTCTATCAGTTTTAGAGGTATTGTGGCAAGCTGTCAGTCTCACTTTTATGCAAGTGGGGATATTTTCAGCTTTTGCCCAGGCAGCAGCCAATCAGGTGATTTGTTTTGTATTTCTGCACGTACCAGAGGTTTAAGCACCAAAGTTAGTTTACTGGTAAGTTCACACATAATATGGCTCTCTTGTTTAGGGTTTACATTTGGGAGTGAATATAATATATCTGAGAATGGGAATATGGCAGTGGCTATTTGGTTTTAATATGTGGAGGATGGGGGGAGGAAGAGGAAGAGGGGAGGAGGAGGAAGAGGAAGAGAGGAGGAGGAAAAGGAGGAGGAGAAGGAGGGGAGGAAAGGGGGGAGGGGGAGGATTAGGAGAGGAGGAAGAGGAGGAGGGGGAGTAAGAGGAGACGAGGAGGAGGAGAGAGGAGGAGGAGAGACAAGGAGGAAGAGGAGGAGGAGGAGGGAAGGAAAATTTGCTATGGGTAGCAAATGAATAATTAGTAGAATCCTACTAATTTCCTAAAACCTGAAAAGATCTCCAGCATTTTTATATACTCCCCAGATTCCTCATATCAATAGAAACATTACAACTGGGGGTGGGGGAAGGTGGATAACGAGATTTTATCTAATGAAATTAATTTTGATTCATCTGAGTATCTCCTTTCAATGCCTGAAAACTATCAGGTGAGGCAAGAACAATGCCTTTTCTTTAAAATGAAGATGGTTTCATTTTGGATTGCGTTAACCTCTGAATCTGATGTGCTGCAAATAGAGGCAGGCAAGCCGCTAGATAACAAGCCGAAATGACATTCATAGGAGAGAGAGTTTCACAGCCTCATCAAAAATGTGCTGAAATGACAACAGCGAATGTGTATTAGGAATTTAATCTAACTTGTTATTGTTCTTGACCTTGATCTTTAAGGTCCAAGCCGGCTCTGAGTTTGCATTTTATTTTGACTCTCCAGAGTACAGAGAATACAGTGCCTGGAGCAGAAAAAAGAGTCATGCTGACAATCCCCAAAACAATAACAATGTGAATGCAAAAGGGGTAGTAGCACAGTAGAAGGTCATTTATGATTCCAAAGCTAATTTTCTCATTTTAAGGCACTTTTGAATCACTGGCCTAGTTTATCTTGCTGAGAGGCAGACTTTAGTTTGAGTTATGACATCTTACAAGCAGGGAAACTAAGTGCTTTTCTATGCTTGAAATTCTTTCTGTATCGAAGATAGGAAAGTTTTTGTTTAAAACTGGTCACCAAGGTCCATGCTGACTAGGGAGTTATTTTTTCAGTCCACAGGCCCAGTACATTTGGAGCACACATAATTTGGGAAAGTTAAACTTGAAAATAGGACTTACTGCTACTCCCTATGATTTATCAGAGTCATCTGTATGGCCTTTGTTGAAGGTGGTCTAAAGCAGGGGTCCCCAACCTTTGCAACTTTAAGTCTGAAGGACTTCAGCTCCCAGAATTCTGGGAGCTGAAGTCCTTCAGACTTAAAGTTGCAAAGGTTGGGGGGCCCTGGTCTAAAGCTAGATTATATAGAGCAGGGCTCCACAATCCCTGGGCCAAGGACTACTACTGGGCCACAACTCGTTGGGAACTGGGCCATGGAAGCAGTAAGCAAGTGTGCAAAGCTTCATTTGTGCATGCGCAAGATTTAGGTTGTATTCAGGGGAGTGGTCCTTAACAACCAGTTTACTGAGCACGCACATCGGTAGACATGCACTGCTTGTGCGTGCACAATTTAGAGAAGACTTTACATTCCGGAATAATACTTGGGAAGGAAAACAGCTGAGGTACGGCAATCCACTCTGCCGTGCGACTCAGGTGACGAGATAAAGGTCGGTAATGTGCACGGGCAGACGAGCGGGCCCACTTGCTCATGGGAGCAAACCAGTATGCTCCCAACTTATCTTTGGAGCTACCAGTTTGCCCGGACTGGTCCGAACCGGTAGAATCCCACCCCTGGTTGTATTGCTCAAAACCATTCCCTTGCTATTGAAACTCTCCCCCCACACCCCAAAGCCATTGCCGGTCCACAGAATCAAAAAAGTTAGGGACCCCTGTTATAGAGCATCTAGCTAAATTCCTAATAAGACTTATAGATAAAGAGATACGAGCCTCTGTAATATCTGAAATCATTTTTGGAGTTAATTATAGTGAAATTAGAATTAAAAAAAAATACTAAAAAAAAGAAAGTCAGTACTATATACACATACTTGGCAGAAGTATATAGCAACATGCATGGTGTAGAAAAGAGGTGTCAAATTCAATTTCATTGAGGGCCACATCAGGGTTGTATTTGACCTTGGGGGGGTATGTTTGTGGCCAGAGTGGGCATGGCCAGCTCAATGTCACTTGTGTCAGGGGTCCCTGTGGTGATCTGACCACCTTGCCAGTGAAAACAGGCTCCCCAGCTCCATTTTTGCTGGCAGAGGCACCAGAGGCGGGTCCTTCACTGTTTTCAGAAAGGCCCCATTGGCCAGATCAAAGCACCCTGCAGACCAGCCTTGAGTTTGACACTCCTGACATCAGTGATGGGATTCAAATAATTTAACAACCGGTTCTCTGCCCTGATGATATCTTCCAACAACCAGTTCACCAAACTGCCCAGAAAGGTAACAACCAGTTCTCCCAAAGTGATGCGAACTGGCTGAATCCCACCACTGCCTGGCATAGAAGAAATGAATGGCAAGAGGTTTTTCTCTTTTGTAGAAACTCTAGAAGGCCGTCCAATGAAGTTTAATGTGAAGAGATTTAAAACAGACATATTAAAAAAAAATGAAATTGATTTTTTACATAGTGAATATTAATTGATGGAATTTATGACAGGAAGTAATGGTTTCAAGCAACTGGCTTTAAAACAGGCATGAATAGAGTTCATGAGGGGACAGGTATATCTATGGCTATTAATTTTGAAAACTCGGCAGCAGCTGCTGGTTGGAAGTAGCCTGCCTTCATTACCAGTTATTGCAGGAGATCAACGCAAAAAAGGAGTACGTCAATAGCTTTAGCATGTGAGTACCCAAGAAACACCTAGTTGGCCTTTGTGAGAAACAAAATACTCAATTAAGGACAGCCTTCAGTTGATCAGTCAGGATTATTTTCCTGTTCCTATGGTGAAGGCTTAGTTTTTATTTTTAATTTTCATTTACTTATAGCTCGCCTTTACAAATTACTCAAGGCAGTGAACATATCCAACACACCTTCCTCCTCCTAT
Organism: Rhabdophis nuchalis; assembly: GCA_039707465.1. Taxonomy (NCBI): domain Eukaryota; kingdom Metazoa; phylum Chordata; class Lepidosauria; order Squamata; family Natricidae; genus Rhabdophis; species Rhabdophis nuchalis. Next base: position 98,200,696 of record CM077644.1, read on the forward strand.
TTTCTCCAGAACAGCAACCCTGTGAGGTAGGTTGGGCTGAGAGGCAGTAACTTGGCCAAAATCACCTTTTCGTGGCTAAGGCAGGACTTGAACTGAGGGCCTCCCACTTTCTGGCCAGGTGCCTTTACTAGTTGCCTATGTAATACATAGTATCAGAGGTGGTATTCAGCCAGTTCGGACCAGTTTGGGTGAACCAATAGCGGAAATTTTGAGTAATTTGGAGAACTGGCAAATACCATCTCTGGTTGGCCCTTGTTAGGAATATACTCCTAGTGTTGGGTAGGCAATATATATAAGCCATGATAATAAATGGTCTTTGTTACTTTAAATGTTTGAATGTAATTAGCAGCTGTAATTATCTCAGCAATAAGAGGAAGCCAGGAGAGCTCACACTCTCTCTCTGCTCGCTGTGACTGAATGATTGACTGACTGACTGAAGAAGGAAGAATCGTGCATTGCAACTGTAAGCAATTGTTTGTGAGTTAAGGAATTTGTTTGATTCAATATCTACTATCACTGCTTGTGAAGCAGTAGTTTAGTTTTACATCACAAGTAAAGCTACTTGTTTTTACTATCAGTGTCTGAGACTCTATCCGTTTGTCTACTAACAACATTTCTCTAGCTGCACATTCCGCTGCACAACTTTCTGTCTCCTAAAGGAGATATCCCCAACAGCCCTGTCCTCCCACCCCTGTCGTTCCCTGTCTTATAGTCCCTTGTTTTTTAGCTCAGCTGAGTTGCAAGGCATAGAGGATTGCCACACTACAACTGAGCTAAAAAACAGCTTAGCTCACCAGTGCTGACACCAAGGACAGTCTTTGAGTGTTGTTCACGCGTGCAAAGCACACACTCACAGAACTGGTAGGAAAAGATTTGGAATCCTACCACTGAATATTAATGCATATTAATTCACTGCAGTCTATTTAATAACAAGCAAACCAGTGGTGGGTTTCTGCAGGCTCGCACCTACTCGCGAGAGCCGGTTGGTGAAATTTAGAGAACCGGTGAGAGGGGGTTCCACTGGCGTACCTGGAAGTAAATCTGGCCTGCCGCTGCCAGTGACCCAACGGGAAGGAAAGAAAGGAAAGGAAGGAAGGAAAGGAAAGGAAAGGAAGGAAGGAAGGAAGAAAGAAAGAAAGAAAGAAAGAAAGAAAGAAAGAAAGAAAGAAAGAAAGAAAGAAAGAAAGAAAGAAAGAAAGAAAGAAAGAAAGAAAGAAAGAAAGAAAGAAAGAATTTATCATCATAATTGAGTCCAAAATTTTGGTTGCTAAGCAAGAGCGTTGTTAAATGAGTTTCACCACATTTTAAAAGGTGGCCACTCCCACCCTGTCACATGACTGCCAAGCCACACCCACAAAATAGGCCACACTTACAGAGTAGGTTCTAAAAAATTTGAAACCCACCACTGAAGCAAACCTAAAGACCACATAACTGGGGGAAAAAACATGAGTCATCTATGTTTACGCTTACGTTTATTTAAATTTATATACCGCCCTATCTCCCTTGCGGGACTCAGGGCGGTGAACAGGCAATTATAAAACATAAAACATCAGGTACAATAAATATAATAAAAATGCTCTAAAAAATCCCTAATAAGTCCCTAATAAAACCCAATTGATAAAACAAATTTACAATGTAAGAACTGCAATAGGCACAGAGTAGGACAGACAAGTAGATTGATAGATGCATCCATTAATATGAGCTAATAGTCAGAAGAGGATGGAATTTCCTTGATCTTTCAACACACACAGTAGACAAATTCAGCTACCATTTCAACGGGGAAACTGTTGACATTTAGATGAAGCCAAATCCAAAACAGCTAGAGAATTCCTGAAACTTTAGCATTCTAACAAATCAGCCTTGAATAGACATATTGAAACGAACTCTATCTACATACCATTTAAAGGGAATAATCAAAGGACAAAGGCTTTAGTGCACGTTCTCCCTAGCAACCAATACTGATACCAGCAGGAAACAGAAGATAAATGATTAGGGAAAAAATAATAGCCTAATTATGAAGCCATCAAGAAAGAAACCGCATCCCATCCAAACAGGCAGGGCAAGCTACCATAAACAATTACCAACATGGATGGTTCAACCCCCAATAGTTCAAAACCGAGCTGCATATTTTCCCTTCATTTGGAACCTTATTTACAGGGATTATGCTTCTCATTGAGTTACTGTATTTAACCTCCACAATCTTCTGTGGTACCTCCATGATTTTTGACTGTTCTAACAAAACTATCCTTTCAATTGATCTTTAATTAAGGAAGAAAAATGACTAGGTGTTTCATAAAATAATATATTATTCAATCCAGGGGTGTAATCTACTTACCTTCGCTACCGGTTTTCAAATATGAGCACACATGTGTGATTGCTTTGCTTGCACACGCCACCTCGGTGCATGCACAGGACCTTCCTTGCATAGGCAGAGGATTAAAAACGGATGTGATGACATCCGGGCAGATGGGCGGAGCCTTATACTGAGCACGCCTGCAAAGGTAAATAGAACACTGTTGGGGTGGGAGGAATCTGCTGTGCCATGTGATTTAGATTAATTAGAAAGCAGGATTTCCTATATAATATAAAATATAAATCACGTGTCACAGCTGATCATTGGAAATACCTGTTCGGGTGAACTGGTAGCATTTTTTTACTACTGGTTCAGACGAACCGGTCTGAACTGGTAGCTTTTCACCCCTGATTTAATCTCTTCAGAGACAGCAGAAATGTCCAAAAGTATGTTTTGGGGTTGGAAAGCTCACGTCATGGCAGAGGATCTGGTTGATGGGGGTTCTAAAAATCTTTCCTCCCACCTTGGCATCCTTAACTCTAACCTTGTCCAGCTGGGAAGAGAGGTGGAAAACAAAGTGAGGTTTTAATAGCCAACATGCCGCGCGCGTGTGTGTGTGCTATGAGGTATATGCATATCATGGAGAATTATATACCGCTTCTTAGTGCTTTACAGCCCTCTCTAAGCGATTTATAGAGTCACCATATTGCTCCCAACAATTTGGGTCCTCATCTTATTGACCTCGGAAGGATGGAAGGATGAGTCAACCTTAATGCCCATCAGGATCAAATTTTAGGCTGTGGGCAGTGTTTGCCTGCAATACTGCATTTAACCACTATTCCACCAGTGCATGTATGGATGTATGGAAGCCAGAAAGTCAGAAAATAGAAAGTAAACTAAAACAAGTCCATGGAAGAGAAAGACGAAACTCTGTCTCATTCTTCAGAGCTACATCTTTCATTCCCTGATACCAGGGAATGAAACCATGGATATCAGGTTGTTACAATCACCATTTTTATACTGGGAGAATCCTACGGTTAGATAATGACAATTAGTACAACATGGGATCACGACCACAATAGAGACCAAGCATGGTAGTTCCAGCTTTACTATCTCAGTCCTTATTATAGTCTCTCAGAGAAGGCAAATATTGTGGGAAAGATATGTCCCATGTCTTTGTGTTCATGGATACTCTCCACATATAACACAAATGTTGGTACAAACATTCAAGGAGAGAAGCAACTTGGAATTAAGGAGAACCTTCCTAACAGTAAGGACAATTCACCAGTGGGAAAGCTTGCCTTCAGAAGTTGTAGGAGCTTCATCACTGGAGGTTTTTAAGAAAAGCCTGGACAATCACCATGGTATAGGGTATCCTGCTTCATCAGGGGGTTGGACTAGAAGACCTCTAAGGTTCCTTCCATCTGTACTCTGGTTATTTGGTATTTGGTATTTATTAAATTTTTATACCGCCCTTCTCCCTGCTGGGACTCAGGGCGGTGTACAGGCAGGTAAAATCGATAATATAAAACATAAAATACATTAAAAATACATTAAATAGTTGGCCTGTCCTAAAACCCCTATTAAAACCCCTGCTAAAACAAATTAAAAACTACGCCAGGCCGGCCGCACGAAATAAATAAGTCTTCAAGGCCCGATGGAAAAGGCATAGGTCAGTGGTCGTCCGTAGGTCAGGGGGTAGGTCATTCCAGAAGGCAGGGGCTGCCACAGAGAAGGCTCTCCCCCTGGGGGTCGCCAGCCGACATTGTTTAGCCGACGGCACCCTGAGGAGGCCCTCTCTGTGGGAGCAAACTGGTCGGTGGGAGGTATTTGGTAGCAGGAGGCGGTCCTGGTTGATTGATTCAGCTAAATAAAATTTGAAATTCTGTTCAATGATCTGTTCCCATCTTGGGCCTCAACATAGAGTGTTAAGGTGAGCCTGCCAATTACCCACCTTTTGGCCTCCTGTGCTTAATTTGTTAAGAGACAATCTAAGTATCTTTCTTTGGCTTCATTTTGATCATCATACAATTCCAGAAACAGCACGGATTTCTTTTCCTAAGCATAACATCCACCCAGGCTTATTTTGCATCTCTTGATGAGAAAATGGAAAGGAAGCAACTTAATTATTAAACTATTTCTGTGCTGTTGCTATCAAATTGCTTTCCCCTAAAAAGCATAGAAAACATGAGCCACACAAATATAACAACCCAACAGCAATGGGTATCTCATCCGGTTTCCAATTAGACTTCTGTGAATAGAGTCATCTGCGTAACTTGTCTTCTGTAGATAGACCACAACTTACAACAATTCATTTAATAATCATTTGAAGTTACAATACATTAACAAAAAGGGACTTATGACTGTTTTCACCCTTAACGACCATTGCAACATCCCTACGGTCATGTGTCCAAAATTCAGACTCTTGTCAACTGACTCATATTTATGACCATTGCAGTGGCCCAGAGTCACGTGATCACTTTTTGTGACCTTCTGACAAGCAAAATCAATGGGGAAGCCAGATTCACTTAACAATCGTGCTACTAACTGAACAACTTGCAGTGATTCGTTTAACAACCTGTGGCAAGAAAGCTCGTAAAATGGGGCAAAACTGACTTAACATCTGTTTGGCTTAGCAACAGAAATGTGGGGCCCGTAAGTCGTGGAGTATCTGTACTTCTTCAGAGGCTTGGAAAGAGTGTTAGGATAGTGTAGTGAGAAGAGTCCCAATGATTTCAGAAATGAGGTGGAGAAAATAAAATTAAACACATTCTTCCCCTTTTAAGTTCTGAGGTAGAGAGGGAGTCAGGACACAGGCTAGTTAAAGTAGAATGCGTTTATTCGCATAACAGTAAGAACAGCGGAGAATATTTACAGGCGGACAAAATGCGGTAGACAGGGGCTTCCCCATTTGGCAGCTATTTATACGCGAGAACCAGGGAACCAATCAGGGCTCTCCCGGACTTAGTTCCCGCCAGCCGCATCTGAGCCAATCAGGCACAGCTGACAGTTAGAGAGTTGTTACTGTCTGTTGCCATAGTCCTAAGGGGAAGAGTGGAAGACCTGCGGCCGGTCGTAAGTCGGGACCGGTTGCAAGTCGAGGACTCAACATCCCCCTTAGCAGGCATTATATGTGGATAGTATTTTTCCTTGCTGTAACAATAACCAAGTTATTTCTGAAAATATACCAAAGGAACTAAAGGCCTGCCTTTTTTTTTCCATTAGAAGAAATGCCCTGTGCACTAGGAGCAACACTGCATAATGGTCATTCCAGGAAGGGCTGCAGAGTAATAACTATTACCAAGAACCTCACATTGCAGTGACTGGGTTGGGGGCTTGGGTTGTTAAAAAAGGAAATAAAACGCCAAGATAATCAGCCTTTATATTTTAAAAAGCAGGGTGCAACAAACAAACCAGCACATTAATGTCTGAGTAGTTTATATAAAATTGAATATACAGTCAATCAGCTGGTGTAGAAATATGCCCTGCAGTTCTCTAATTCGCACAGACGCTCTTTCACACTCATTTTCTTTTTTTTTTCATTTTGTCTTTTCTACTGGTGAGAAAAGGACACAAGAAAATCTAAAGCATTCGTGGGGATAATCAAGCAACTTACCTTCCACACAGTAGCAAAAGATGGGTGTCGCGTGAAGACAACTCGTGTTTTATCCTGTAACAATATCCACTCAGAAAAATTTATGAACTCTTTGCTGCCACAGCCCATCGGTGAAGGTGGTTAAAGACACACATGGCACTTCGGTGTAGCACATAATTGCTCTGCTCATCTGAGTAGAAATGGATTCCTATGCATAAGGTGGAGGAATACTACATTGAAATGTCGGACTATATCTGTGATGGCGAACCTATGGCATGCGTGCCCCAGGTGGCATGCTGGCCGTCACCCAGCTCAGCTCCACCGCGCATGCATGCGCGCTTCCTGCTAGCAGGCTGATGCACATGCATGCATGAGGGGGGGGGAGTCACATGGGCATGCAAGGGATAAGGAGGGAACACATGGGGGTGCAGCCCCCTCCACCCTGTTTTTTTCTTTCAGGAGGCTTCAGGAGGCCTGCTAGGCCCAAAACAGGCCATGAGGGGTTGCACACATGCATGGAGGAAGTGTGCAGGGGTTGTGCACATGCACCGGTGACCATGGGGGAAGCACACATGCACAGGGTTGCACACATGTGCAGGGGCGCGCACATGCAAGGAGAGTGCGGGAGGTCAGGCATGCATGTGCAGGGGGCATTGCATTATGGGTGTGGGCATGCACGCACTTAACATCGCACATGCAATTTTTGCAAACCTGGACAAAATGGTTAGCCATCACTGGACTATATCAATCAATTGCACATAGTGTGAAGCTCTGTGGTCATCAATTCACAGAATCTCCCAGCCACTAAGTCCAAACAATTTAACCTCATGCTTCATACAATATATTGCCCGCCTTTGTAAAATTATATTGCTATAACAGAAAGATAGCCATGTGGGTAGCTAAAATCATGCAGTGGGGGAGATAGATATCAGATTGGGAGAGAAGGACATTTTGCCAAAGTCATTTCCCCCACATTTGCAGATTACATAAAATTGACCTGATTCTTCAAGGAAAGACTTTGATTTTCCTGGCTTCAACAGTTGAATGAGGCCTCTGATCAAGGAACTGTTATTAGCTTACTGTCTGAGAGTTGCGGAATTGATGTTTCTTTCTGTTATCCCATTGATGTATTTAGAAGACACCTGTAGGTTGCAAATGAGCTGGAAAAATCACAGTTATATTAACCTAATGAAATTAGTGATAGACTTAAAGGTTATTTGAATTCATCGGTCTTCCTTCCTTGGGAGGGAATGACTAAATTTCAGTCAATTCACACAATGTTTAGCTTTCAGAGATCCGAACGGGACAACTTGTTGAGGCCAACTCGCGGTGGGACAACTTGCTGCTGGACAATTTAACAATTCTATTTCATTATTTAAAATAAATTAAAAAAATATTTTAATTTTTGCAATTCACATTTCATTCCATCCCTCCTTTTTGCATCCTTTCTTTCAACTATTTCTTTGATATTGGTGTAACTCTTGTTCCACAGTGAGTTGTCCTGCAGCAAGTTGGCTGTTGTGAGTTATTCCACAGTGAATTGGCTATGGCAAGTTGGCCATGGTGAATTATCATTGGCCCTTCAGGGACATGTAGTGAAAGTTTGCTTCCCAGAGGCCTGCTGCTTCTATTTCCATCTTTTCCAGTCACCTTAAACCCAGAAATCAGAGGAATACATTTTATCCACACAATTTTTATACTCACATATTCAAGATCCAGGATTTTTCTTTTTCAAGGAAGGAACTGTGGTTTCCTGGATCAGCTAGGAATCCCCTTCCTACTAGCTGTACTAAGCACAGCATTCGGCTAACGCTAAACCCTTGTCTTAAATTTTAACCTATAAGAAGTATCAATAGGTGTTTGAATAGCATTGCTAATGGGGCCTCATTATTTCTAAAGTCAATGTTCAAACTGTATGAGCTCATTAATCAGCAAACCTTTTAAAATATGGGTGAACTTTGATAAAACTTTCGTGAAGAGTTTGTGTATTCCATATTGTGATGACTACATTCATTTTTATCTTCAGAGGAACTTTTTTTTCCATAGTGTGCTATTAAATACCCCAAAGAGGCATTGGTAGAATTTTCTCCATTGCTACTTATGGGTATGAAACTTGGACCCTGAGAAAGGTAGCTAGGAGAAAGGTGGATGCCTTTGAACTGTGGTGCTGGAGGCAACTATCAGGCATTCCATGGACTGCAAAAATAACTAACAGTCTTAGACCGAACTTCACAAAAAATATAACTTGAAGCCAAGATTGTCAAACATAGGTTGTCATTCTTTGGTCATGTCATGAGAGCTGACTCACTTGAAAAGTCAGTCATGCTGGGAGTGATCAGTGGAAAAAGGAGAAGGGGCCATCCTAGTATCTGCTGGCTGGATACTAACAGGATGAAACTGGGATGAACATGGTGGATCTTAAAGAGGCAGCATAAGACAGAGGCCAACTTGTCACAGTCAATTTGCCATGGCCAATTCACTGTGAGACAATTTACCATGGCAAACTTGCTACGGGACAACTTGCCGCAGGACAAAAGACACATAATATTGAAGAAATGTCAAAATAGAATCATTAAAGAAATGATGCAAAAGGAGGGACAAAGTGAAATGTGAATGACAAAAATTAAAATATTTTTAATTGTTTTAAATAATTAAATAAAATTGTTCAATTGTCCGGTGGCAAGTTTTCCATGGCAAATTGGCCACAGTGAATTGTCCCATGACAAGCTGGCCTTGGTGAGCTGGCCATAGTGAGTTGACCATGGTGAATTGGCAGCAGTGAGTTGGCCATGGCAAGTTGACCGTGGTGAGTTGTCCCATTCCAGGGCATGGAGAGCGCTGATCCAAAGAGTGGCCAAGGGTCAGATACAACTTGTTGTGGTCCTCGACTTGCAACCAGCCGTAAGTCTTTGACCCAACTATCTGACAGCCAGCAAGAGCAGTTGCATCTGATTGGCCGAGATGCGACTGGCTGAATCCAGTTGCTGGCTGTCAGATAGTTGGGTCAAAGACTTGCGACCGGTCCTTGACTTACGACCGGCCGCAAGTCTTTGACCCAACTCAACTGAATGGCTGAGGATGATGACGATGATAGGATTGGTGTAAGATACTAACTCATCCTAGATTCCCCAGTCAGTTCTTAGTAATGCACAGATTTACCTTTGCATCCATAGATAAATATTAGATGGGGAAGATTTAAGTTTATTTATTTATTTATTTATTTATTTAAATTTATATCCCGCCCTTCTCCACCGAGGACCCAGGGCGGCGCACAGGAAATTTAAAAAACATACAAAATACAATAAATATAATTTAAAAAACTATTAAATAACCCTATCCTGCGCTAAAACCAAATTTTAAAAGCCCAATTTAAAACTACATAAAAGTCCCCATGGGAGGTTAGGCTAGGCCGGCTTGTTGAAACAAATATGTCTTAAGACATTGGCGAAAGAGGCGGAGGTTGGTGATGGTACGTAATTCAGGGGGTAGGTCATTCCAGAGGGCTGGACCCGCCACAGAGAAGGCTCTTCCCCTGGGTGTCGCCAGTCGGCATTGTCCGGCCGATGGCACCCTGAGAAGGCCCTCTCTGTGGGAGCAAGTTTGCACAATGTCACTTCTCTCAATGTAATACAGGGGTCCCCAACCCCTGTTTTATGGACTAGCACCAGGCTGTGGCATGCCAGAAACTGGATCTTGCAAACAAGCAAAATGTCATCCATGAGATGCAAGGCAGCACCTTAAACCAGGGGTCTCCAACCTTTGCAACTTTAAGTCTGAAGGACTTCAGCTGGAGAAGTCTGGGAGCTGAAGTCCTTCAAACTTAAAGTTGCAAAGGGTGGAGACCTCTGCCTTAAACCACTCCTCCTCTGGTCCATGGAAAAGCCTCACTCCACCGACCTGGTCACTGCCCAAAGGGTTGGTGGCCGCTGGTTTAATAGTTCCTCTTCTGACCTTTTCCTGCCTCTTCGCTTATTCTGACTACTTTCCATAATCATATAACCAGTTCTTATTTAACCCTTTTCAATTGCTGAATGTGCTTCACAAGCATTCATTAGGATGAGAAATCAATTTCCCTAGATTGTATAGCAGCAAGAAAGTTGGAGGGACATTTATATGCATGAGTGTAGGGTAAGATCTGAATACTGAAATCTTGGTAAAAGAAAAATATAAAACCTGGCTGAAATTTATCACATTTCCCCCCACTAAAAGAATATTGTTTTAACAATCTATTTCATTTCCTAAAGAAAGTGACCATAAAATTACTGACCCGAACTGGTGTGGGAAATACCCAGGCTTTCCCTTTATGTATAGGGAGGGAAAGAGGGAAGCCAATGATATTCTGGGGTTTTTGTTGTCATCGTATCTCTCATGGTGTCACTTATAGGTATTGATTCTCCCAAAGGACAATGAAATTTCTCAATTGCTCTGTAACAACTCACAAAACGGCAGTTGCTAGGGTCAAATATAATTGTTTTCTGATTTATAGTCTTTAGTTTCCACTCTCACCTACTTCAGATACTGTTATTTATGTGTCCTGAAGAAACTGTGTGACTCCTCTTTTGGTAAGGGTGATATTTTTCTTAATATATTTTAAAGTAATATATTATTGGGGGAGATCTCTTTGAATTTATTGAGTAGAATATTATTTCTGTAAGCATCATCATAAAGTATGTTATATATTTCCTGACTTGTATTGACTATTCCCTACAGATATGTTTACGTTCTCTAACTCTTTTAAAGACAATTTCAGCATGATAGGCTATCTATTTAAGACACTTTATAAAGCTACATTTGATTCCATTTTCCTTTAGGTTGCCTTTGTTCTTCTTAGCATTTAACCAAAAGCAGTAAACTAACACAAAATGCCAAGTTTGGTGAGACAAGCCAATGCATGTGAAAAATTAGAAGATGTGAGGAAAGCATTACTACACATTATTAAAGTAAACATTATTAAAGCACGGTACATTTTAAAACAGCAGGAAAGAATCAAGAGATAGATTTAACAAGGCAACAAAATGAAAGAATACTAGAAGTTAAATCCTCTCAGATATTTTAAAGATGTTCATTGTTGTGCATAAGATTTAGAGAAATGTCATGTTTAGCTGTGGGGCATTAAAGGATATGTTTTTTTCAGGTTCTGCAGTATATGCACCTTCTTTAAATGAAGGCCAAAGTTATCTGATTATTGAATAACTGTTTCACTAATCCACTTTATCACACTCAACAAATTTGTCTTTTAAATAAGGACTGAAAGAATCATTGGATTTACTAACATTTTTAATGACATGCGACAAGAGTTTATGTGAGCATGAATGGGTGTATATACAATATAAACCAGAAGTGATATTCAGCCTGTTTTAACAGGTTCTGGAGAACTGGTAGCAGAAGTTTTGAGTAGTTCAGAGAACTGGCATATAGGCTGGCCCCAACCCCACTGCCTCCCAGCTGATCTTCTTTTGTTGCCCTGGACAGGAGAACAGAGCTGGAAAGCAGGTTAGTGGGGTGGGGATGGAATGGGGATTTTGTAGTAACCTTTCCCCAGGAGTGGAGAGGAAATAGGGATTTTGCAGTATCCTTTCCCTGCCATGCCCACAAAACCACACCCACTAAGCTACCACACCCACCAAGCAGGGGAAGGGCTCTCTCTGTGGCGGGCCCAGCCCTCTGGAACGACCTTCCCCCCGACATTCGAACTACCACGGACCTCCGCTCCTTCCGTCTAAAACTAAAAACATATCTGTTCTGCTTGGCCGGCCTAGGATAGTCTCTCTTCGATGGGGCTGCTAGTAATTTTAGATGGGGATTTTAGTTTTTAATTGGATTTTTAGCGCAGGGAAATATTTAATTTGTTTTTTAACTATATGTATGTATTTATTGTTTTATTAGCCCTGTGCACCGCTCCGAGTCCCTTCGGGGAGAGGGAGCGGTCAACAAGTTTAATAAATTATTGGGCTTCCGGTTCCGGCTCCAGCGGCGACGGGCGAGCCTTGGGCTCGCTCGCCGTTTTGTTGCCTTTTCTGCCCCCCCACGGGGGCGAGACACTCCGGTTACCGGAGGTCTCCCGTAGGGTCGGCTCGGAGGAGACGTTTCTCCTCACGGCGGTGGGGAGAGCGATCCCCTCCGCGGCCTAGGTGAGGAGGAACATGCTGCGGGGGGTTCTCCCTTCGCCAACGGCTGTCGACGCCATTCACTTTAATGTAGAGGGCTGAGCGGAGGAGATCGGAAGGATCGCCGAGGCTTCAGCTGCGAGGGAGAGTGAGTTTTAAAAAGACTTTTTTTCCTTGCTGCCAGCCAGGCTGAATGGACTGGGAGGGGGGGTGTTTGTTTCCAAAAACCCCCCCTCGGACTTAAGCGGCACTTAAAAATGGCTTCTCTGGCAGAGAAAGCGGAAATCTTAAATCCGGACTGTCTCTAACAAGGGAAAGTGGTATGCGGCTACTTGCAACATTGTTTCTAGGTCTGGCTGGTTATAAAGAATTTATTTTTCTACTCTCTCCTCTGGGCTCTGAGATGGGCGGTGGAAAGTGGCTTTTCTCTGTCCCTGCCTGACTATTTTAATTATGGAAAATTCCCAGCGTCTCTTTACAAGTGGGACTCTCTCTGGATATTAATGAAGAATTTTTTTTCTTGTTGGATTTGTGATTCCTTTCTGGATTACCTTCGTTATTATAACTATTGAGCTGGAAAATTGTCTCTCTCTTGGTTTCTGAATTTTACAACGTTCCAACCTTGATTTGAACTTTTGGCTCCCGGCTAGTCTCACCAGCCCCACCCTGAAAACGCCATTTTGGCTGGCACTGACTTTAAAGTTAATCATGGCTCAAGAAACAGCACTGGCAAGTTTAGAACAACGGATGGCTTCTCTTGAAACTGTTATACAAACTTTGGTAAACGAAATTCAGGCCCAGAGGGCTGAAAACATCAATTTCAAGAAGGAGCTATTGGATACCAGGAACCAGATGCTGGAAAACACACAGAAGACTGAAGAATTGGAAGGGGGGTTGGTGGGGGTTAAGGGAGAGATTAAAAATGTTACTAAAGAGGTTGGGGAAATAGATGGGCATGTGTCTAGGATTGATATGGAAAGAATGACATATTTTTTGAGATTTCAGAACGTTCTTGAGGAATCTGGTGAATGCCTCCCTGATCTTATGAGCACAATTTTAGCAGACTATTTACAAAAACCTAAAGATGAGATCAGGGGGGACATTGATCTAGCCTATAGAATTAACTCAGCATATGCCAGGATAAATGAAGTGCCTAGAGAGATACATGTGAAATTTGTTAGAAGGTCAACCAGAGAGGAAATCCTGAGGGCGCAGAGAGAGAACCCTTTAATTTACCAACACAAAACGGTCACTATCTTGAAGCAGATTCCTAGAAAGATTCGAGAAGCAAGGAGGAAATTTTCCTTCTTGTCTAAAACATTGTTTGATCATGGGATTTGGTTCAAGTGGGTGACACCCGAAGGGATGCTGGTGTTCTGGGAAGGAGGAAGAGTGAGGATTAAAACAGTTGCTGAGGCGGAAGCCTTTCTTAAAAAACATTCCTCTGCCCTGGGGGAAGATCCAGGGGGGACGGAGGGGGCCACGGCCCCGCCCGCTGGGGGCCAAGGAGGAGAAAAAGAAGATACAATAGCCATGAGACTTAGATCGAAAAAATAACTTTGCCTTGATTTTTTTGAACAATCTTGCATAACATTTGTATCTGGATTTTTTGTAAATGTCTGACAGCATGGAACTGAGAATTTAGGTATATGTACTTGCTTTTACCTTGTAGTGTTATGAAAAATGTTTTTTTTTTGTTATCTTTTTATTGTGTATTTTGAGGTCTCGGAAGGGCCGACGACTCCGACGTGAATGCTTTCAAAATTTCTTTGTATCCCTTACCCTACCCTATAGAAAAATGTAAAACCAATAAAACTTTTTCAATATAAAAAAAAAAATTATTAAATTATTACAACACACCCACCAAGCCACGCCCACAGAACCGGTAGTAAAATTTTTGAATCCCACCACTGATATAAACACCCATGTAGCTATAGCAATGTATACCTGCCATATAACAGAAAAGTTTATTTTTACCGTGAATGAAGATCTAGTGTGATGTTCTACCTTCCCTCTGGGAGGTCACATGATATCACCAGAAAAAGGGACAATACCCAATTGCTTTTCGGCTCTCAAGTAAGAGGTGCTTCAAAATTCAGGTATAGAAGCAGCCAAAAAATTTAGGAAATAAACTAAATCCATTTGGGGGGGGGGGAGAGTTAATTTTAAAAATCCTGTTCTATTAAACATCCATACTTAAGGATGCTCTTTGAGTTTATGTTTATCTGTTTATGGTATCTATTTTGGTTTCCATTCAATGGCTTAATTGCAAACTGCTTCAAACACTCTTTAAATAGAAGTGAAATTATTATTACTTTTTTAAAAAATGCATTAAATAGACATTGTAGCTGATAAAGGGGATTCCACTCTAGGAGTTACAAGTCTGATCCTATACGTTCCTTTGAAAACTGTTAGGACTATAATCCTAGAGTTCGGTTGGAGATATATATATACAAATGGTCTCTGTTACTTTAAATGTTACAGTTGAATGTAATTGGCTGCTGTAATTATCTCAGCAATAAGAGGAAGCCAAGAGCACTCTTAGTTTGCTGCCTTTGAACTGGAGACACTGTGGTGTTGGATTAGGTCAGCAGAACAAGGAAGAATTGTGGATTGCAACTGTAAGATAACTGTTTTTGAGTTAAAGATTGTATTGTGAAGAAGTAGTTTATTTTTCCATCACAAGTAAAGCTACTAAAGGAGATATCCCCAACAAAAACATCAAGACTTCTATCTAGCTGTGTTTAGGATTCCAATACTTCTTTTTTTTAAAGGATTTTTATTTTATTTTAATTGAACAATAACACAAAAAAAGAATCATCTTTCATTACATCTTGTAGAAAGTGTGTCAATTGGTTACAAATAACTTTCATGCATTTCTTCCACAGTCATTACTTATAGTTCATATTAAATTACGAGTTTTAAATAAAAAATCTTTATATACCTTACTATCAACGTACCACAATTCTCATTTGATTATAATTGTTTAAACATCCTTTTGCCTAAAATAATTCATAAATAAGAACACAACCACATAATGACATTTCATTAGTTATTTCAAAAAAGCTCCAATAACATTACACCTTTATGACATGTTTATTTATTTATTTGTTGAATTTATATAACCGCACCCTCTCCCCGAAGGGACCTGGGGCGGTGCACAGGAAATTAAAACACACAATATCACAATATAAATAATTAATACCAAATTAAATAAATTATCGCTGTGCTAAAATTTAAAATGTTAAAACATGATCCCATCTAAAACCCAATTAAAACAATTTATGGTACAGACTGTAGGCTAGGTAAATAACTTAGGCCAAGCCGCCCTGATGGAACAAGAGTGTCTTTAATTTCTGGCGGAAGGTGTGGAGGTCCGTGTTTGTTCTAAGGTCAGGGGGTAGGCCATTCCAGAGGGTTGGGCCCACCACAGAGAAGGCCCTTCCCCTGGGCGTCGCCCACTGGCATTGCTTGGTGGACTGCACCCGGAGAAGTCCCTCTTTGTGGGAGCGGATCGGCCGCAGGGATGTATGGGGTAGGATGCGGTCTCGCAGGTAGCTAGGTCCCGTGCCATGGAGCGCTTTAAAGATGGTAATCAACACCTTGACGCACACACGAAAGACCACAGGTAACCAGTGCAGCTCGCGCAGGAGCGGTGTTACATGGGAAAACCTGGACGTTCCCAAGATCGCCCGCGCGGCCGCATTCTGGACCAGCTGTAGTCTTTGGGTGCACCCCAAGGGGAGCCCCATGTAGAGAGCATTGCAGTAGTCCAGCCGGGATGTCACAAGCGCATGAGTGACTGTGCGAAGGGCATCCTGGTCCCATAAGGGACTCAACTGCCGCACCAGGCGTATCTGATGGAATGCCCCCCTGGCCACGGCCGTCACGTGATCTTGCATAGACAGCCGGATATCTAGGAGGATGCCTAAGTTGCGTGCCCGATCCACGGGGGCCAGATGTTCGTCTCCTATGGCCAGTGATGGAATCAACTGGTTGTACCGGGAATCCAGAAACCACAGCCACTCGGTCTTGGATGGGTTGAGTTTGAGTCTGTTGCTTCCCATCCAGATCCGTACGGCTTCCAGACATTGGGACATTACTTCAACGGCATCGTTGGGGTGGTTTGGGGTAGAAAAGTACAGCTGCGTGTTGTCAGCGTAGATATGATACTCTACCCCAAAACCACGGATGATCTCACCCAGCGGCTTCATGTATGTGTTGAACAGGAGCGGCGAGAGGACCGACCCCTGAGGCACCCCACAAGTGAGGGGTCTCGAGGTCAACCTCTGCCCTCCTGCCAACACAAATTGTGATCGACCGGAGAGGTAGGAGGAGAACCACCGTAAAACGGTGCCCCTCACCCCCAACCCCTCCAGCCGGTGCAATAGGATACCATGGTCGATGGTATCAAAAGCCACCGAGAGATCTAAAAGGACCAGGATGGAGGAACAACCCCCATCTCTGGCCCTCCAGAGATCATCCACCAATGCGACCAATGCTGTCTCAGTGCTGTGCCCGGGCCAGAAGCCGGACTGGCGCGGGTCCAGATAATCAATTTCCTCCAGGTGACAGGGAAACTGTTGTGCCACCACACTCTCAACAACCTTCGCTAGAAAGTGAAGGTTGGAGACTGGACGATAGTTTACCAACAATGCTGGGTCCAGGGAAGGCTTCTTGAGGAGGGGCCTCACCACCGCCTCTTTCAAGATGGCCGGCAAGAACCCCTCACTCAAAGAAGCGTTGACTAACTCCTGGAGCCAGCCTCATGTAACCTCCCAGGATGCCAGTACAAGCCAGGAGGGACACGGGTCCAATAAACATGTTGTGGCTCTCAGTCACCCACGTAACCTGTCCATATCTTCGGAAGCAACAGAGCCAAACTCCTCCCACAATGGTATCTCAAGACCAGCTTCCGACAATCCCTCTAGAGTCTAGACCAATCTCAGTGGAGATCAGCTCGTTCCGAATCTGAGCGATTTTATTAAACTATATCCATTGTCATTTCATTATTATTGTTATAATTGATATTGATTAACGAAAAATCATTTACTATTTATATCCAACTTCCTCTTATCAAACTAACACATTTTTGTCTCTTGTTGCCATTATTAATTATTTATTTAACATAACAATCTAAAAATTACTAAATTACTACTTATTAATTACAAAAGTTAACTAATTTTTTATTATCAACTTTCATATATCAACCTTTCAGATATCTTTCCAATAGCAATACAGTCTTATTTCTTTTGCCATTTGTGGTATTAATCTTCTATTTATTTCCTTAATAAAGTTTTTGTGGACTTCTCTCCACACCTGAGATCAGCAAAGCTTAATCTTTCTGTTCACTCTCTCTGCAGGACGGTTTAGGTCCGATTGGACCGTCCACCGGCAAAAGTATTGGCGGAAGTCTCATAGCACCGAGACCGCACGTCCATTCCATAGCAACGTTGGCTCCTCCTCTGGGATTCCAATACTTCTTAATTCCTCTCCCATCTTTTTATAGTTTCAGGGGAAAAAAACAAGGGACAGCTACAGTAAGTAAAGTAAGATCCTCGTCCATCTATGGTTAGGTTTGACTGCAGCCTGCTTTGGAAGCAAGTTGCTAGAACAGTTACTAGAACAAATAACAAAGTGGCTGGTTAAAGCTCAATTGGCTGAGGGTCAACTGGATTGTAGGGGGACTGGGGGACAATCGGAGGTTACCTTCTTTTCACTCTTGGGAGCTATACTGTAGAGATGACCAGGCAGAGTTTGAGCATCATCAGCCTTGAGACCTTTTGCACCCACAAGAGATCTAAGTCCAGCCCCATCTTGAATTCCATTGATTCTTATCTATAGCCAATTTGCTTTGACCAGTTCAGATTCTTGCAGAGAGCTCTAGGATACAATAAACCAATATATTCATTTGAATTGTCTGGACTACTGATTTCCTGCACTTGATATATACAAGAGAGGCTTTCTAAGCAAATTCCTGTGGGAAGAAGTCCCAGTGATACTAAAAAAGGATGGTAAAAATAAAAGCTATTTAGCACTGCTTTATTCTAATCCTGTAGTATGTATATATGTATTCCCAGTCTACAAATCTGGTATTCCTGGAGGAATGTACAAGCCAGGATTCATTCTGCTTCATTACCCAGCCCAGATGAGTTTGATTGGCTACTCTCACCTTCGAATTACATCTTCTGATGGTGAGCTGGGGAAATGCTAGATTTTTAAGCTGTTTGTATGTTATTATGCCATATTGTTGTTTTTTCTAAGCGTGATGTCTGAATGAGGTTATAATGTAAATCAATAGAAGCATTCTACATGAGCTTACTATTTTTACAGTCATATTTAGTGCTCTTTTGCAACTGATCCCCTTAGAAAATTATTGCACTTCTATTAAAATGGACAGATTCTCTTTAGAAGTGATGCCAATTTCGTATGGATGCCACAGAGTCTCTCTATAGATGTACTCTATGTTTCACGAGGATTACCAGATTGCTGAAGTTATTATAAGATCCCAAAGACTTCCTAGATGGCAGCAGTTGAAGAATATGTTGTACTTTGCCTTTTGTTTATGTTGAGAATCAGCTGAGATTTAAAAAAAAAAACCCATGGCATTTTAATCAACACAACACCGACAGGTTTAAATAGAAAATAAAATAATAGGTATGTAGGTGGGACAACAATGAGGATTTATCATTCACGTTGCCAGTAGTAAGCTAATCCATGCTTTATACAATCATCATCACCGCAATGGAAAATGATAAAAGATTCTGCGATTTGATGTCTTCCAGGCCATACTTCATAATTTTATTTTCCTTTGTGGTTCACGAGTAGAAATAAACAGCATGAAGTTCAATGGGTGTCCTCCTTAGGGCCTAAGGTCAACAATAATGGAAAGCTATTTTCCAATACTGTAAAGAAATTGAAAGGCTGCTCCTATCTTTCAAACCAAAAAGGATTACCCAAGGGAGATTCAGAAGTAATACTAAAGATCATGCCATGAGAATTCTAAGAGTCAATAGAGGTAGGTTCACACTGGGGCAGCTGAGCAGTAAAGCTCAGATTTTGCTTGATTGAAACACTTGAGAGTTATGAATGGAGTGCTGGTGTGTTAAAATGTGGGTATCCCCTCTTACAATGGACTACAATTGTTATTAGTTCCACAACCTTGCTGAGAAATCCTTGGTTCTGAAAATTGTCTTTCTCAAATGGAAATTGCATCACATAGTTGAACTTCCAACCGTCTAAAGCCAAGGTTGTGATTCAGACTATTAATCAACATTTTCTATATTACTTGTTGGCTCCATTTTCCATTTAACTTTAAGAGCCTGAAATTCTTCCTGCATTTGGTCCTCTGTTTTCATGATTCTCAGAGACGTCTTATCCAAATATGAGGACATTTTCTCAACTTTAAATAGGAACTCTTTAAACAGCATGATAGTAGATGCAGAAATTTGCATAAAGTCAATTAATCATCCTATATTAAAACCAGTATTAAATTTCATGTTCACATATACACTATAAAGGTAAAGGTTCCCCTTGCACATATGTGCTAGTCATTCCTGACTCTAGGGGGTACTGCTCATCTCTGTTTCAAAGTCAAAGAGCCAGCGCTGTCCAAAGATGTTCTCCATGGTCATGTGGCCGGCATGACTAAATGCTGAAGACACACGGAACGCTGTTACCGTCCCACCAAAGATGGTTCCTATTTTTCCACTTGTATTTTTACATGCTTTTGAACTGCTAGGTTGGCAGAAGCTGGGACGAATAACAGGAACTCACTCTGTTAAGTGGTGCTAGGGATTCAAACCGCCAAACTGCCAACTTTTCCTATTGGCAAGCTCAGCATCTTAGTCACTGAGCCACTGAGCCACTGAGCCTCAAATATACACTACACTACCTGTAGAGCTTATTTATGAAATGCAGTCATTATGCATTTGCAGAAAAGGATTGGTGCAGACTGATGTACTATAGAATAATCATTCCAAAGGATTGATATTGAATTAGCTATTGCTGTGTCTCAAGTACATTAATTGCAGAACTATCAATTCAAATGTATCAAAAATGCAAAGAAAATCCTGAACTTTATTTGGAAAAGCATCACAAGTAGTAACAGCATCACAATATTCCTAATTATTTGAATGATTGCATCCTCTTCCCCTTCTGAGGATTCCTTAAAATGGCAAATTACGATTGATTAAGAACGTCAATATTTCTAATTACCTTTTGGAGTCTTAGTCATTTTCACAATATAATGCAGTGAGTTAGGTCATAATTACTTGTTTTTGCAGATGGAGAACCGATGGTAAAACTATCATCATTTTGCACAGGGACCTTTAATGAAGTGAATAATAACTTGGAATCCAAAACCACATTTTCCAGACTTAATTCCAACAACCTGTCCAATAGGGGACTTGTGGTACATATGGTGGATTGTTGCTCCAGGTGCTTTGTGAGATACCAACTTCCCTTGTATCATCTGTTCTTGCAGCCACCCACTGCCAGTAATATGCTGACTTAAAGTATTGCCAGCCGTGCATATTTCGAATTTGGGTTTTGATGTTAACATTGCCTTGGTTAATGCACCGAAGCTTAAGATGCAACAGCTGCTGCTGGTTGGGTTTGGTTCCGAGCCAAAGAGTTCAGCAACAACCTCAACAACACTGCGATAGAACTGTTTCCATAATTTGATATTCAGTGTCGATGATCTCTGACTGTGGCTATCACGGAATTTCAGTGCTATAATGAAAGCTCTCCAAAGACAGAAAAAAAGCAGACTATTCACTGCAGGGTTGGGAAATTCCTCTCTAATACTAGAGATCAAAGTAGGAAAGCAAAGATGCCCATGAGCATGGAGTTACTTCTCGTATTGTTAGCAAAATTTGATGCGGTCCATCTGTGGAACATTTTCTAAGTCTAAGGAGAGCAAACAATAAGATTTTCATTGGTACTTTCCAAAAGTATCTATGTTGCTCTGTGTTTTGAGCAAGATGTATGCCTTAACACACTGATATAAAAATCTTGTTGCTGTAAATATGAGACGCACCATAAGAAAGTAGCATATTGTTCTCACAATAGAGAGAATTGGATTAAAATAATAAAAGTTATCTTGTTAGCATTGGATTGAAGTTCTAATCAAATAGTTTCATTACAGTTTATACCAAGATGATGCTTGAGTATAGACTTTAGAAATTGGTTAATTCAATTCTATTAATGAGCTAACTACAAGAGGAAGAGATGGGCAGAGAAATACAGAAGCACTGAAAGTACATTTATTATATCATCATATGCTATATATTGTCCTATATAGGACAAGACAGAATTGAAGATCAAAATGTAATGATGACATTTGAAATGTTGTGAAAAAGGTTTGCATCATTTGCAAGTTAGAACAAAGAGAGGATGAGGAAATGGAAGAATATATATGGCTGTAAACCTACTTCTAGCAAAAATGTGGATTAGGGTAGGACTATTGGTTCTTGGGTGCAAAAATATAGACAGTCACTAGAAGGTGTCAAAGAAGTACAAAGTGAGCCAATGCTGATTGCATTGAGAATGAACATAACCTCTGTCTTCTTTCTTCAGAGAATGTAATTGATTACCATAATGAAGAGGGGAGGGGAGAGTGGATCCTCTTGTCTAACTCCTTATCCACATTTAATAAAAACATTCTCCAGTTGTACAAAAGAGCCTTCATAAAATGTTGTAGATAGTTGGTAATAGATAAAGGCAGGCCAGCACAAAGGTAGCCATATGAAGAAGTATGTGAGGGGACACTGTGTGGAAAAACTCCACTGTTTATTTTGGAAAAATCCAGAAATAGCATTGTAGTAGGTGCTGGCTGATTGTGGATCTCCTTCAAAATTGAGTCAAGCAGTATAGTGGCTTGAAGGCATTCATCACTTTTAAGAAAAACGTCCTGTAGAGGGGAGAGATCAAGATTGTTGTGAGCCAGAATCTTATGCACTGTACAAAGAATGGTAGAAACAATCCTTTAAGGCTTAAATTCATCTGGATCAGAAAAGTTCTCTGTCTGAGATAAAAGTGACTCGTGAATGAGCCACATAGTTAGGTGGTCCCTTGATGTCCAGTAACAAATTGCAATAAGCAGCCAATTAAGGTGGATGCCTTGTGATCAATTCAGAAGCCAAAATCCTGTCCAGGCTGTCGCACTAGAGTCCATGTCCTGCAAAGCTGCAGTAACTTCAGACAGAGTAATGATCTCAAGATCCAATCTGAGTCAGTCACCAGGACCAGAGGTTTGGGTAAATGGATTGGATCTTGCAACATTATCCTGTGACACATACATTTGCCTTCATTCGTAATTATCTCAGGACATAAGAACATAGATGGCTGGTTAGGAGATTCCAAATCAAGGGCATTTGGAGTCTCAAAAATGTTTGACCAATATTGAGTCATTCTGCACACCAAGTCCTTACAACCATGATAGTCTCTTCTCCATTGTCCAGAAAACATGCAGGAAGCTGCATCATTTCATTAGTTCATAGGATAGTCATATAGTTAAATCTATGTATCTGCTTGCTGGACAGTGTGAAATAGTCTTTTGATGATGTTGATGAGTGGTCAGTCTCCATTTATAAGTGGACCATTGTTTAGCATTGCCATCCAAAAGTTTATAACTTTGTTGCAGAGTTCATGTTAGAGGTGCTAGTGATGTATAATAGGATTTCAATCCCTAGTTTAGGTTCTTGAAGATATTGAGTCACATAATCCAGAATATTATTTATCCATTGGTATGTTGGGTCAAGTAGAGTAACAAGGGCAGCAGCTGAGCAGAATTTGGATTATAAGGTTGTATTGGAAAGGACTATTGGAGGTGTTGAAAGAAGGTTCTTGATTGCCTCATCATAATGACCAAGAAATAATTCATCCACCAATGGGAATAGCTCCTTCTTGAGCATTCATGTCAGAGCTGATCTGGGTGCTAAACTAGTTTTCTGTCATCTTCTTTGGATCATACCAGTTTTCTAATTGGTAAAGCTGATATGCATTTAGCATTAGGTTCTGTTGGTTGGTGGTAGAATTGTGCATGCCAAGGCTCCATTTGGAGGGAAACCACATATCACAAAAGCCATGATAATGATCCAAGGTGGAGATTCCATCAGTTGAAGCATCACCCCATTCTGCACATTCCCATTTCTGCTGTTGTCCTAGATGCCCTCAAGATTTCTTCATGTGTCTGGAAAAAATATCTGCTGCAAACTCCACCTAGGCATCAGAAAAGGCCAGTAAATCCTCGGCTCCATCCATTCATTCTGCCTCCACCTCAAATAGAGACTATAGGGTCATTAAAGTAAAAGTCTAGTAATGGATATCCTTCATATAGCAACTCCCAATTCCATCAAATATTTCCAGTTTTTATTGACTCCATGGCATAGCTAATTAGTAAGCAAGCTCTGTACACCTCCTGTTTTTGTGGTTTAAAAAGCTTTGTATATTGTTGTTGCTTTTAGTTGCAAAGTCATGTCTGACCCACCGTGAGCCCATGGACAACATTCCTCCAGGCCTTCCGGTCCTCTACCATCCTCTGGAGTCCATTTAAACACATGCCTACTGCTTCAGTGACTCCATCCAGCCACCTCATTCTTTGTCGTCCCTTTCTTCTTTTGCCCTCAATCTTTCCCAGCATTAGACTCTTCTCCAGCGAGTCTTTGCATATTACACTAAACTAAATCACAATGCTATTATCTAAGCTTCAGCATAAAATATGAAGGTATGGCAGAAAATACAGGCTAACATATTGACAAGTAGTTTAATATGAATGTTTTATCCTGGGCAGTAGCTCAAAGCCACATTTCACTGAATTGTTTAGCTAATGTAGTGCCATGCATGAGATTCCCACCAAGCAAAGATACACAAAATGATCTACACAAAAACAGGTTTTGTATCTAATTTTAGTAACTTTTGTCTTAGAGACCAAATACTAGCTTGCAGTCATTCGCTCCCAACAAAATTCGTAGCCAAGTCATGTTCAGAGATATTTTATCTCCAAAAACAATCCAAAGGTGTTCTCACTCTGTCCTCAATAAATTTGAACAGATGCTGTTCTGAGGCCATCAGAGCTAATCACCAACACCACATCCTGGACCAATACATTCTATAAAATAGTCATATGTGGTAGGAAAGGCCTCCTCTTGACCTCCTATTCTTATGACTGGTATTGCGGGATTGTATTTAGATTATTACTAAGAAACAGCAGCACTCTGACCTAAGCCATTTAAGGAATAGAGCTTTAGACAAAGTCAACTTATGCTCTATTCCTTCATTTAAAGCTCATCATTTCAAAGAAAACCATTACATTTCTGGCTCAATTTTCTTGTTCTGTTATAATAAGTGAAGGTCAAGGTTTCAGTTTGAGTGATGTACTTCATAACTTCTTCACTGGACTTAAATTGATTTCTAAAATAACAAGAACTGTTGACTGAGCAGTTTCAAACTTTGTGCAAAAATTAAACTTAAGGTGAGTTGCTTCATCTGAAGTAGTAACGAGTTCAGGAAAGCTAATGAGACCTCCCTCCTCCCCCACCCCTCTCTCTCTTTAAGTACATCAAGCAGAAAATATAAAAAAATATTACTGTGGCAAAATGGAGTTAATAGAAATAGAAGTTACAGCTGCTTTTGGTCCAGTCCTTGACTACATTATAAATCAGGATAACGTGCTACTGATCTGCTGTATTTCATTCACCATAATTTTTACCTGTGATATTTCAATGACATCCTGCATGCTTCGGGTCATCTGAATAAATTCATCATAGCTAAGCAATGTGTTAGTGTATGTGTGTGTGTGTGTATTTGGTAATAGCATAGACTGGAGTCTTCAATGCAAGATGGGGAGGGGGCAATAGACACAAGAATTTTGTTTGGGTTTTTATGTTACAAAATGAATATTTATTTTCTCTCTGCATTTGCTTAACTGCCCATAAACAAGTCAAGTTTAGAACATTGTCCCACTGAGATTTCTGTTCTGGATAGGGTTTTGGATAGCCCAGCTGAGATGTTAATAGTGTGAATGGATTATTTGTATAGAAAGGAGAGGAGACTACATAAGTAGCCTTGTCTTAACTCAATCACACCATTCTTGCTACATCATGGTTGCCACAGTCCCTGTAACCTCTGAGGTGCAATATGGACAATTCTGAATCCTGCCAGAAGCCTTCCATGAGTATCATTATTCTGAGCCCCTTTTACAAATCAGTTCTTGCTTCTCATGAGTTACATCTGAAGATGACCCTGTTACTAGAAGCCGAACTGTTAGGTGCATAGGAAAAGTATTTATTCTGCTGTGGAATTTGGTGTCTAAGGTTTTGACGCTCTCTCCTAGCTTTTATAAAAGCGGTCAAGAAGATATATTCTTGATAGTCTTTAATAATGTATTTCTACTTTGGTTTTGGTTTTAACAGCTTTCATTTTGATCTATTTTATTCTCTGTGTTTCTTATTGTTTAATCTGCCTTGAATGTTAAAGTAAACAGAAAGATCCAATAAAGATTTTTTTTTTTTAAATCACATCTTACAGTTTCAATCTTCAGTTCTGTCTTCAAACATCCATTTTGGCATTTCCAAGTTCCTTTTCTTTCTTCCTCCTTTCAGTTTTTCTGTGTCTACTGTATATATTGTTTTCAGTGGTAAAATTCAATTTTTTTTAATACCAATTCTGTGGGCATGACTTGGTGGGTGTGGCAGGGGAAGGATACTGCAAAATCTCCATTCCCTCCCCACTCTGGGGCCAGCCAGAGCTGGTATTTGCCAGTTCTCCGAACTACTCAAAATTTCCACTACCGGTTCTCCAGAAACTGTCAGAACCTGCTGTATTTCACCCCTGCTCCCCACTGAGAATTTGGCTCATGGATGGAAAAGGAGAGGGTTGGGCATTAAGTGTTAGTTAAGTCTCCATTTCTACAAAGTACCAGGACTTGTTTTTCCCTGTAAATATTTAATTATCAAGCATTGAGTACCAGGTTCCAGGGCTGAATTCCTACATATCTTCATTTCAGTTGTGTCGATTGCCTTCTGTTTGTCATTATAGAGCCAAGTCTGATTATTTGGTTTGTCTTCAAACAGACCTCCGCCTGTTCCGCCGTCTTAAAACTTACTTATTCCAACAAGCCGGCCTAGCATAACCCCGTTTCTGATTTTATAGGGATAATTTTAAATTTTAGAGTGTTAGTATTTTAGCACAGGGAATTATTTAATTAGTTTTTAAATTTTTGGATTTTGTACTGTGTATGTTTTTTTAATGATGCCTGTGCGCCACCCTGGGTCCTTTTTTAGGAGAAGGGCGGGGTATAAATTTAATAAAATAAATAAAATAAAATAAATAAAATGTGAGGGAAAGAGGATGAAACATATCTGTACCATTTTCTACCTGACACCTGAAATTAAATTCTATTCTTACAGTTCTAGCCAACAGCATTAAAATGAATTTATTATGCAGACTTCCATAAATCATTTTCATTGACTAATATGTGCCTACTGGAAGACAGGGGGTGGCTTGGTATTTAAATGAAACTGGAATATACAATTTCCAGTACAGCATAAAATAATCATTAGCATGATTTCCTTTGCATTTCAGTTTCCCGAATGCAAACAATCAGATAATTGAAGGTATAATGTAAAAAATATGTCTGATACTATATTTTACATTGCCTTACAATCAGCTTATATAACATGCAGTTTTATCAAAGCTGTTTTTCCTCAGGCACGAATTTACCTCTGAGCGTGTAAAACAGCTTTCTCTCTATTTCCTTTTTAGAAACTGTAGCTAGACCATTTTCTTTTTCATTTATGATCTCTCCTGCGTTTTAATTATAAACGCCATAATCACTTTTGATAGCATTATAATTCAGTGCTGCAATGCATTTACTGCTCTTTAATTTTGTACTAAAATGATTTTTTTTTTTTTTTGGTTTAAGGGAGTGCATTAGAGCCACTTCTCTGGTGTGGTTATTTATTAGCACAATTTTGATCGCACCTTTGTAGGCCTTTTAATAACTGAGCTCTTTAGACACTCCTATTAATCAAGATGGGGTGTCTTTTCTTCCTTCCAACCAGATAACCCTTTTAGCCCTTTTTTGCAATTTAATCATAAAGTGAAATGCGAAGATCTGCATAAAATGCCGTTCATTTCACAGACAGAAGGCTTGCTAGAATCTTCCTCTTTCTGTTGGCGGGAAGAGATTCTTCCCGTCTCTCTTCTGCTCATTCTTTGGATCGTCTAATTAGTGGGAGAAAACAACAGTGAAATATGCAAATGACTCACCAGAGAGAGCCCTCTTAGAGAAAGATCTCTCTTGCGTAGATCTCCAGAGGAACATTTCGCATGGCAAACCAGGTGTGATGAGACTGCGCTGTTTTTAAAGGGCTGTCTGCCACATAACATGCGCATAAATTGGTACATGGATACTCATTCCAAAGCATTATAACTCAGCTTTACAATCCATCTGCTTCTATTTATGGCTTGAGATCCATCCCCTAACGGTAAAGAAGGAGAACTTGGAGTAACAGGTTGGATTTATACCTTAGAACCTTAGGCTTTGAAACTGCCTACTTCTTCCATATAAGAGGAAGCCCGTCTGGCAAGCATGAAAGCCTGTTTTTAATCTGAATGAGTGGATTTAGAGGTCTTGGGGCTGCTCTTGTAATAATTTGATTGGTTCCATTGGTTGGTTGGCGTACCTCTCTGTTGAAGTCAGGGAGACTTGTCTGTGGAGCCATGGTTAATTCATTCCATTGATTTAAGCGAGAACTTATTTCCACTAATGGAGTGTGGATCAAAGTCTTCTGATTTCACGTTACTACTTTGAACACCTGGGGAAGTAAATTAAATATCTTAAATTTGGGAGGGAAAGTAAAAGGAAGAAAATGTTACAGATGATTATGTAGACCTCAGCTTTTCACAGATACATGTCTTTCTTCACAAAACAGCAGTAAGTAAAACACAACTTTCAAGTATCTATGGATCCATGCTGCTGCAGGTAATGGGAACTGTTGTTCAAATAGTCTTTGCCAAATATGCATTTTCAAATTGCTCCTCTAAATTCCTTAACATCGCAGCTACATACATTGAAAAATATGCTTGTACAGATGTATCTAGCAGAATTCAGCTAATCAGGGTCAACTTTTGTTACTACTTGGTTGAGAAACCATGAGGAAGTCATAACTGGAAGAAAGCAAAGGCAAACCATTTTGGTATTTTTTTCCAACAAAGTGAAAAAGACTTGTTTATGTTTCACCAAGAGTTAAATTCAATTCTAAGGAGACCTTACTATTATTTTGCACATACTACTTTTACAGCTGCTATCTCCATTATTACTATTAGTTAACAGTGCAAATGCACTGGGACAGGGGTCTCCAACCTTTGCAACTTTAAGTCTGAAGGACTTCAGAATTCTGGGAGCTGAAGTCCTTCAGACTTAAAGTTGCAAAGGTTGGAGACCCCTGCACTGGGAAATCTGCAAGAAATACTATTTGCCTACAAGCACTGGTGAGACCACAAAATAGACAAAGAACAGAAAATGAAGAGACTAACGTGTTCTGGGATTTTAGAATTTAAACAGTCAAGCACCTGCCATATAACACCTCAGACATAACAATTGTTGTATATGAAAGATTAAAAAAAATCTGAATAGTGGATGTGGCAGTACCTGGAGACTGCAGAATAAAAGAGAAAGAACTGGAGAAAATCACAGTATATAAGACCCACAAATAGAACAACTATATCAAAAGAAATCAAAGATCACACCAATAGCAATAAGCCTCTTGGGTGCAATTCCCAAACATCTAGAGCAGGGCTCCCCAACCTTTTTGGCACCAGGGACTGGTTTCATGTAAAAAAAAATTCCGCGGACCGGTGGGAGCCTCCAGCGGGTAAGTCGAGTCACATGGGCCATGCATGCATTCAGCAGTCACATGCAACCGGGTGGGAAAGCTGCTAGGGGTCCCAGGTGAAAGATCCTTGGCTGGGGCAGGGAAGGATGGGCTGCATCCTGGGCAGGAGGGCCTGGCAGCCTCTTCCCCCCACGCAGGGCCAGGTGGTGCCCCAACCCCCCAATGCAGGCCATTGCCCCCATCCTGCCCCCGGGGAGCACCCCGGCCAGCCGCCAGGATAGCGGAGCATTTGCTACACTTTCCTAAGAGTTGCACTACTCTCTCCTCCGCTCACTCCGGCCCAGTTACTATCAAACCACGGACTGGCACTGGTCCGCAGCCCGGGGGTTGGGGACCCCTGATCTAGAGCACCATTTGAACACCATCAGCATTGAGAAAATTACTATCAGTCAATTGCCAAAGGCAGCTTTGGAAATAACAAAATATTTATTATTAAACAACAAGACCTGCCTAATCCAGGTCCTTGGAAGGACTGAACATGTGGATAAAAATGCCAAATCCAGAGTAAACATCTGGCTGGCTGTGCAACCAACCATAATAATAATGTCAAACCTTTCTTATTGAACCTTGATAAGATGGAAAATACCAAGATGGAAAAACAACCACAAGCATTCAGGCTATGTTGGTACAAATCCGATGGCAGCTAAACTGCAGTGAAGTAATGCTAGAAAAAAAAGGAGAACAAAATAGGAAGAGGAAGGATGAAGGATAACTTCTGAAAAGGATAAAAGAGGGCAATATGTTTCATACTCTACATTAAACACTGTCTTGTCTTCAGCATCTGTAAAACCCATTTATTTTTCTAAGTACGCTCTGATCATAGAGGATTAGTACATTTATCTGGTTAACAGTGTTTTGCTTTGTTTTCAGTTGCCAAGTAACTTTTTAAAAACCCAAATTTCTTGCCTTCTGACAGAGAATTAGTCGAGCGAAACATATTTATAAATGAGTAAACAAGAGCTAATGTGCAACTGTTGAGGTTTTCAGGAAATTAATCACAGCATGAGAGTCCAAGGTCATAGATTGTACAGTGGAGCTAATATACTTATTATATTATGTTTTATTGTAATGTCTCACAAACAGATTCAGATTGTATTGCAGTTCTGAAGCAAGATCACACAGAAATAGGGATTGGAATCAGCTGAACATGTCATTGTGGGAAATACTTAGAACTGAGGAGAAATTTCCTGACAGTTAGAACAATTAATCAGTGGAACAGCTTGCCTCCAGAAGTTGTGAATGCTCCAACACTGGAAGTTTTTAAGAAAACGTTGGATAGCCATTTGTCTGAAATGGTATAGGGTTTCCTGCCCAAGCAGGGGGTTGGACTAGATGACCTCCAAGGTCCTTTCCAACTCTGTTATTCTATTCTATTCTATTCTATTCTATATGATACTGACCTTTTGTGCTTTGATTATTCATCTTACCAGTGGTTTCTCAGAGAATTTTTTGCCACACAATTTATTTATGACCAGTGGAATTTATGCCCATCTTTCTGTTATTTGTAGCTTATTTCATCCTTCTGGAAGCCATCTTCCTGCTGATCTTCAGATTATTTATTCAAAGAGGTAGTTCAATTTATTTGACATTATATTGGCCCTGGAGGGGAAGGGAAGAGAGATTAAAAATTGTCAAGATGTTAACAGGACTTTGATCATGAAATCATGGCCACCATATCAATGCTTTTGACCCCACCTAGCAGACATCCAAGACTGAACTGAACATGTACATTCTAAAATGGAGTCCTTTGTTACACTTTTTTCCAAAGATCAGAAATTGACCCACAAGGTAGCTATTGCCTTAATTAACTATTCACAATTATTCTCTGATATTCACGATAGAGGTAGTTCTCAATTTACAACTGAAATAAAACCCAGAACTACGGTTGTAAGTCCTACTAGTTACGGAATGGGACTGTTCTCCTCCTCCCCTTCGCCGCACCTATTTTGCCCCCAGGTTTCCGCCCCCAGCCATTAACCTCTGCTATCTTGTCTTTGCTGATAGAACCCTAGCTGTTCGTGCCAGCCAATGGGATCCTCCCTCTTTAGTCCCACATCCTTCCTCACTGGCTTTTGGGAGAAACACTGTTCGTCCTGGGCTATTGGGCTCAGGTGACAGTTCACCGCCAGCAAATAGCCCGGGGTGAACAGTGTTTCTCCCAAAAGCCCGTGAGGAAGGGTGTGGGACAAAAGAGGGAGGGTCCCATTGGCTGGCACGAACAGCTGGGGTCCTAACATCGGAGACGAGATGGCAGAGGTTAATGGCTGGGGCTGGAAACCTGGGGGCGAAATAGGTGCGGCGAAGGGGAAGAGAACGGTCCTAGACCCTACTGGTTATTAGGTAGGACATCACATGATCAACCCACTTTTTTGTGGCAGTCTTTAAGCAAATCCCCATGATTCTTAAATGAATCTGCAATCATTCAACATACCCATTGCAATGGACTAGGTTTTTTTTTGCTGGAAACCAAAAGTGAACACGGATTTCTGGTCAAAAGAAAACCATTGTAAATCATGGTTATGTGAACAGGGGATGCTGCAAATAACCATAAATATAACCAAGTTTTTAAGTGACCAAGTTGGGATCATATCATAGGTGGGCAGCTGTCAGAATGTTGAATCTAGGTTGTAAGTACATTTTTTGGGGGGGTCCAACAAAACTTCAAATGGGTGTAAATCAACGACTACCCATATTCTAAACCTAACACTACGAAATAACAGTCTCATATTTATGTGATATGTGACTGAAGAAAATCTAAATTTGTTTGTCTGTACAGGAAAGGCAACCCTTGTGTCTTACTCTCAATCTATGACTAACTGAATTCTTACTTTAAATCAGTTAGCTCAGCTGAAGAAAGAAGATTTTCAGAGGTGCTGAAGAATATTTGTGGAGAGAAAAATGGGATCAGAGTGATATCAAAAATACAGAGGCAGTGTGATGCAAGCTCTAGCCCTTTTCTGTAATAGCACTAGCACTAGCACTTAGACTTATATACCGCTTCACAATGCTTTACAGCCCTCTATAAGTGGTTTACAGAATCAGCACATTGCCCCCAACAATCTGGGTCCTCATTTTACCAACCTTGAAAGAATGGAAGGCTGAGTCAACCTTGAGCTGGTCAGGATTAAATTCATGGAGTGAGCAGTGAGTTAGTCTGCAGTACTACATTCTAATCACTGCGCCACCACGGTTCTGGACAGGATGTGAATTGTGACATTCTATGCATACCCTCAAAGAGGTCAACCACACTGCACGACTGTTTTCAGAAACAGCAATAACAACTTTGGTTGACACTATTGTTACTTTTTACATGTTTTATACACTGAATACACATTTCTGATTTTTTTAAAAAAAATTAAATTTTCAGTTTTTATTTATTTTTATTTTTTTTTCATTCTGCCTGTTGTCTTCTGCCCAACTTTGTAGACATCTTTATATTGTTTAAATTACAGCCTGACGATCCCTTTTCTGCTTTATTCTTATTAGGCATTTTGATGTCATGGTCGTTTGATAAAGGGCATGCAACCTACCTTTATATTTTGTGAAAATGAAGTTGTGTTTTCAGCGGCGTCCTCGGCAAATCTCAATACACTAAAATAATGACACATGGGCCATCACCTCTCCATGCAAATGCCACAATTACACACTTGTGCCCTGACATCCAACGCAAATACATCAGTCACAGCATCAGTGTGATGGCTTCATCAGAAAGATTTTTCCATTTGCCTCCCTGTGGATGCCTAATTCATTATTCCTGTTTCTAGGTCAGTTATTTCACTTCTCATTACAACTGGAAGGCAGGTCCTCATCGTACAATTCTTTTGACAAAAGCAAACTGAAACAGCCACTGTTGAGTTGTGCCCATATTCATTACTTGGAAAATACTGTATGTGGAAAATTCCGATACTGATAAGATCACTGATGTCACAGCAAAACTTTCTTCTGTTACAAATGTTCCTGTACCTGGAATTAGGAGACTTAAATAACGTTCCTTCTCAGGTAGTAACAGATAGAAAGCTCACATCGTTAAATGGATGGATGTATATAATATAACCACTTAACTATGCTAGGCCTTAGAATCTAGATCACATAAGGGATGAAACTGCATTTATAATGTCTTAAAATATCTACAGTCCTTTTAACTTCAGCTCACTTTCATTTATTACGCTTTAGCAACACTAGAAAATGGACAGGAATCTCATAGTTGGACACCGTTAAAAAAAATCATAAGCAGGTGAAGACATCTGCTTGGGAATACCCTGAAGCAAATGGTGAGCCACTGTGTGGGACAGAATGCTGGACTGGATGGGCTGTGGCCTGTTCCAGCAAGGCTGTTCTTATGTTCTTAAAAATAGTATACAATAAACCTTTCCTTATTTTCATCTTTTAGAGGTGAATGGATGTGGGTTTTGTATCACAGTACATGGAGAGGGAGGGGGTGGTTCAGTGGCTAAGATGCTGAGCTTGTTGATCAGAAAGGGAGGCAGTTCGGCGGTTCGAATCCCTAGCACCACGTAACAGACTGAGCTCCTGTTACTTGTCCCAGCTTCTGCCAACCTAGCAGTTCGAAAGCATGGAAAAATGCATGTAGAAAAATAGGAACCACCTTTGGTGGGAAGGTAACAGCGTTCCATGCACCTTCAGCATTTAGTCATGTCAGCCACATGACCATGGAGACATCTTTGGACAGTGCTGACTCTTCGGCTTTGAAACAGAGATGAGCACTGTCCCCTAGAGTCCCCTAGAGTCCCCTAGAGTACTCTACTCCCCCTAGAATACTCAAGAACCCCCTACAGTTCCCTTCCCTAGGGTGGAGCTGAAAGGCAAAAGGGAAGTAGTATGCTCCCTCCCATATTTGGGCACATCAGGTGCTTTGACATAACAGTTATTTCCTTGGCTCAGCTGATAAGGAAGGACAGCTTGTGGCTTAGTGGCTAATACAACTGCCTAACATGTAAAAACAGCCCAGGTTCAAATCCCAGTAAAGGTATGGCTAGATGATGAAAGCTAAATAGCTTGAAATAGATCTATACTAGTCTCCCTTTATTTATTTATCAGCACAAATGCAACACAAAAATGATTTCCTACCTGGAAGGCTCCTAGGGTTGAGCTGAAAGGCAAAAGGGAAGCAGTATGCTCCCTCCCGTATTTGGGCATACCAGGTGCTTTGACATTACACACACACACACACACACACACACACACACACGCACATGGGTGTGTGTATGTATGTATGTATATTTCCTCTAAGAATATTAAGACTGCTACTGTTACATCCAGACAACTGAGTAAAATTGCAAAACAGTCAGCATTGTAGAATAGTCTTTGCAATCGTGCAGAAAATGCTGATTTAGTTTTCTTTTTTGTATGCCAAAATTATTGTGTATCAGTAGCAATTATTGTCATTATGAGAATAATGAGTCTTGTAGGTATGAAAGAGTATCAGTTTATTAGGACATAGACTCATGCAATTTATTGCACATGTCAGATGCAGATGACAATAACAACAAGAATACTTCAAGCCCTTCTGTATCTATTTGTCTTGCCGCCTGATGCTTTATTGTTTTCTTTTACAATGACTTAACATGACAACCTCACTCAAAATTATGTTTTTATGTGGCGCACATTTCAATCTTGATTCAACTGTGACAAGCTTTCCTTTTCTACTTTTTGCCACCTAGTCTCACCTTTTACAGATATTTTGGTTCTTTTGTACTGCCATGTGTATGCTCCCTGGTACATTATTATCATTTTATTTATATTTATTATGATGCATTAATGAAGTGGACTCTTGTCCACAAATGCATATACCCTTTAAAAGAGCCATTTGATTTTAGGGTCAAGCGTTTATGCCAGGTCATCATTGTCATAATCATTTAAAAAAATCTAAAACAATAAAAGAGTATATCTATAAGCTGTGATGTCGTAAGTGTCAAAACACACTATGACATCATGATACAAACCCAGTGACCTACATATGTGCATCAAATGTTGGGACGCCAGTATGGGACTTAGACACATGTTGTTAGGCATGTGTTGCCCTTTTTCTTTCATTTCCTAGTTATATGACCTCCCCCCCGATATTAGAACTACCACGGACCTCCGTTCCTTCCGTCTGAAATTGAAAACGCACTTTTTCTGCCTGGCCGGCCTAGGGTAGCCTCTTACCATAGTATTATAGGGTTTAGGGTTTTAGTGATTGGTTTTGGGGAATTTTAGCGCAGGGTCTTATTGTTTAATGTGTTTTTAACTGTTTTGTATATCTATGTATATTTATTGTTTTAATTTCCCTGTGCACCGCTCCGAGTCCCCTTGGGGAGAGGGAGCGGTCTAGAAATTAAATATTATTATTATTATTATTATATGCGAGACTGCCTCCTGCTCCATACATTCCTTCGTCCAATCTGCTCCCACAGATAGGGCCTTCTCAGGGTGCTGTCAGCCGGGCAATGCCGGTTGGTGACTCCCAGGGGAAGGGCCTTCTCTGTGACGGGCCCCACCCTTTGGAACGACCTACCCCCGGAACTACGAACCATCTCTGACCTCCGCCTCTTCCGCCAATGTCTAAAGACATACCTTTTCCATCAAGCCGGCCTAGCGTAATCTCCGTTGGGGACTATTTTTAGATAGTTTTAAATTTGGGGATTTTAAATTGATTTTAGCACAGGGGGAAATGTAATATCTTTTTAAATTTTATATCTTTGTTTATACTTGTATGTTTTAATTTCCTGTGCGCCGCCCTGGGTCCTTTTTGGAGAAGGGCGGGGTATAAATGCAAATAAAAATTTAAAAAAATAAATTTGTGGGTAGTTGTAGCAACCTGTGTAGTTGTGATAAAAAATTGGCACCTCTTTCAAATAGTTCCAACTAGACTTGACTCAAAAAATTAAGAACAGCACTGACAAACCTCCAAAACATCAAATAATCAGAAATGAATAGGCTTGTGTCAGGATGAAATTAAGGGAAAATGTCCATTGCTAAGTGAAGTGGTCATTAAGTGAGTCACACCCAATTTGACAACCTTTTTGCTTCAGTTATTAAGTGAATCCAGGTTCACTCACTTACTTTGCTTGTCAGAAGCCAATTGAGTTCAAATTATGATAGCAATAGCAATAGCACTTAGACTTATATACAGCTTTACAGCCCTCTCTAAGCGGTTTACAGAGTCAGCGCATTGCCCCCAACAATCTGTGACCTCATTTTACCCACTTCGGAAGGATGGAAGGCTGAGTCGACCTTCAGCCTGGTGAGATTTGAACTGCCAAATTGCAGGCAGCCGGCAGTCAATGGAAGTAGCCTGCAGTACTGCACTCTAACCATTGCACTTTAACCATTGCACTCTAACCATTGCACCACTAAGGCTCATATTCTGGGTTCTCGAAACCATTATTAATAAATGTTGGTTGCCAAGTCTCCAAATTTTGATCAAGTGACCCAAGGGATGCTGCAATGTAAGTATGTAAGATGTAAGCATGAGCACAGTCATAAATGACTTTGTTCAGTGGTGTCTTAACTTCGAAATGTCACTAAACAAATGCTCATAAAGTTACTTGTATGCCAGTGTGTTCTGACATGCTCTTCTGATTATTGATTCAGTAGTGGTTTTGCCTCCCATTGCAACTGGTACGCTCCAACAGGAGCCGGGCATGCTCCCGTTGCCCATGCGCTGTGCACACATGCGCACCAACCGCCTGAGACGCTCCAGCTGCTTGGCAGACAGGGACCAGAGCATCACGCAGGTGCCATACGCTGCGCGCATGTACACAAATGGCCACTTTCCTTCAAATACAGGTAAAGAACAAGGGCAGGTGGGAGGGCCCTCCAATGCACTGTTCCAGTACAGTGGCTGCTGCTTCCAGCAGGCACAGGTATGCGCGTACCAGAGCGTACCGCATGCAACCCATCACTGTATTGATTGCATAAATTTGCTTTTTAGTTCTTTTGGGGACAAACACCTGTACTGGCTCACATCCTTTGGCAAAGCATGTGCACAAACCAAGTATGTGGGAAAGCATTTGGAATCACAGAACTGAATTCCTCAAGAGGACCTTGAGAGATTCTACATTGTAATTCATAAGATTATTTTAATTATCTCGATTCATCACCTTATTACTTTGTATTATGTTGTTTGGGGGTTGAGCTTCTTTTTTACTGAGGACATTTTGCTCTTTTCTGGTAAGCCAGGGGTGTCGAATTCAAGGCCCAGGGACCAGATTTGGCCTGTAGGGTGCGTAGATTAGGCCCACGGGGCTGCCATGAAAACAGCAAAGGACAGGCCCACAGGGCTTCTGCCAGCAAAAATGGAGCCATGGAGGCTTTTGCAGCCAAAACGGAACTCAGAAGCCCGTTTTCACTGGCAGAGTGCTGTGGCCACTACAGGTGCCCCTGACATGAGTGACTTCAAGGTGGCCATGCCCATTCTGGCCACCCCCACCCTGGCCCCTCAAGGTCAAACACAACCCTGATGTGGCCCTCAATGAAATTGAATTTAATAATCCTGCTATAAGCCATTCGAAATATGCAAGGAGTCCATGATGGCATGCTGCTATAACAACAGTAAGCACTATTCCCGGTAAAATGAACTGAGAGGCTTTGTGATGAATCTTCCCTCAGACTGAGTTCAGAATGCGCCCACCATTTTTGATCACGGCCTGCAAGCCATGGTTTTCTCTCACCAAATTAATTTCTTAACAGTCACATTATTTTATTTTAGGTACCAGCTGAAATACTATTTTGTTTCCTCAAGTAACTTTCTTTGTTCATTGGTTGGAGTTATTCTTTTTTTAATTGCTTTTGTTTTGCTTCATTTGAGAACTTCTAATTATTTGCTAGGTATGAAGAGTTATGTCTAGAAATAGCCTTGAGGACCAATAATGAAAAACAATCCCTGGACCTAGAAAGCTACATTATTTTTCAGAATCTGGACTGATTAGAACTTGCAAATTGGTGTAGAAAACACCAATCTTGTGAGTTTTAATCAGGGAGGGTATGTTGCAGGAAAAGGAAAGTCCTCAACCTGTGATCACCACTGGGATCAGAACTTCCATTGGCCATTGTTAAGTGAGTCACACCCCATTTTATGATGATTTTTACCATGGTTGTTAAGTGAATCATTCCATTCATTGTCCCAAAGATTTGCAAAATGTTGCATTTTAGTTTTTCAGCAACTATTTCTTCTCTATGCTCCAGAATTCACCAACATGTTAATCCTGTGCTAATGCCATAAATGAGTAAACAGAAAAGGTAGAAACCTGAAGTTCACATTCTACATATAGAAAAATATGACATTTCAGAGATATAAGATATTTAATATGATCTATCCAATAGGCAAGGCTCTTCATCCAGGAATAAAAATGGTAAACCATGTCTCTGCATAATTCGTACAGTGAGCTGTAAACTGCTGAATGCTTATAATATATAATATATAATATACTCAGAGGACTACGAACCTCTCCAGATAGAGTTAAAAGTAAATCATAGCCTGGTTTCTAAAAACGCTACACGTGAATAAGGGTTTTGCCATCTATTACATAATCTTGGTTTCTTTCTTGTTCTTTTCTTTTTCTCACTTTCTGCACAGGGTAAACTGGCTTTTAAAGGAGAAAGACCCAGGTTCTGGAATGTTTGTTAAGAAAAAAGGACGTTGGTTAAGGATCTTGAAAGACTCAGAAGCTGAGACACAAGAATCATGGATATGGAAAATCTCAGGACTGAAAGCCCTGAGTTAACCAGAAGTAAGAATGGAAGAGCAAGGCAATTGAAGGACAAATCAGTGGTGGCACAAACTCATCAGTGTTCAGGAAGAACTAATTCTCCAAGTACAACCAAATAGTTTGTATTTCTTTTTTCCCTATTCAGCCCAGCAATCAGCTCTGCCTCATAGATTAGCCAATGGCTGAATATCCTAAACTGCTTCAGCAAATCTTGCAATATGCTGTTCATCAGTTTACAGCAAAGGTCAGCTACATATCAATTAAAGGTTCCCTGTATGAGCCATGACACTTGCAGGTTCTGAGAAGCAGTGATTTCAAACTAGAGTGATTTTTATTTTTAAATGGCATTTGGCTATGACTGATTTCTCAGAGGATCTGTGTTGGTAATTTGGTTTCAGTACAGTGCTAATAGGAAAGTAGCAAATGGATATGAATGCTGATCTCTTTTCCTGGCGCTGAATCAGAGGTGGTATTCAGCCCGTTGAGACTGGTTCGGCCAAACCGGTAGCTCTGACAATCAGCTGGCCTCGCCCACCCACCCCTGCTCTATCCCATCCTTTATTTCCTGCTTTCTACCTCATCTCAATCGCGCGGCACAACTGATTCCCCACCCCCAGCTACTTTACTTACCGTTGTTGACTTACCACGCGCTTACCAAACTGGTTGTTAAACCGGCAGTATCCCACCACTGAGGTGAATAACAGATGCATTGGTTTGGACAGAGCCAAAACAGGACCTCGGGAGAGGAGAGGTGTTATGGAGAATGAAGAGCAACAGAGGAAAGAGTTGAAAAGATTTAGATAAATTTGGTTGGGGGCAGCACAAAACAAAGGCACAACAAAGCATTTGGTTAGGATCTCCCAGGGTTGTAAGCATGGCAAATGAGGTGGGGGCTCCACCATGATGTTTGGAGGACAATGATGAAGGTGGCCGCAACCAATATTGGTAGAACAACTTATCTGCAGGTGGAGTTTTTTATTATTAAGAGGTGGAATTGAGAGAAATGGTGGATTTGGCCATCTTCTGAATAGTGACTATGGTGCTTTCAGAGAGAAATCAAACAATCAGCATACATCCTTAACATTGCTTTATTCTATACCAGGCATTTTCAATCTGTATTTTGTGGAACCCAAGGTTTCTGGGAGAATCTGATGGAATCCCATAAAGAAGTAGGAGCAAAAAAAATTGAAAATGATAATGTTCATTTGAAGGCAGGGAAATTTATTTCACCGTAGCTTTGCTTCTTGATCAGAAGTCCTGGGAAAATGTATGTAATCATCATGATAAAGTTTGAAAATCCCTGTGCTAGACAATGCATTCATTTAAATCGAAAATTAACTTGCAGGCAGCTTCAGAAGGTATGTAACAATGGGAAATCCTAGGAATCTTTGACAACTTGTTTTTTAAGAAAAGCAATGCATAATGGAGAAGACACCAGAAAGAAGGAAGAAACTGAAAGGAATATCTGAAGCACACGTTAAAAACCTGAATAAAGAGAGGGGTGTTGCACAGTATACAGAGCGAAAGGGAGAAAAAATGGTCATCTTTGTTTTCCTGAAAGATTATTTGAATGTTGGGTTTTTTTGGATTCTAGCTGAGAAAGACTTTTTGTTAATGTATGCTTTCTTAAAAAGCCTTCTATTAATTAGGACAAATTCCAAATGATACAATATATTTCTTTTCTTTTTCCAGTCTACCCTTGCTACAGTCCATGTGATTTGTTTCAAAGGACACTTCCAACCATGTTTTACTTTGAAAGTTTTAATTTGAACTAAAGTTGTTGAAGACTTGCTTATTCCATCTAACTTTTTTTTCATATTAAGAAAAACTCACCTGAGTTATTTCCAAGAAGAGGCTTGGAAATCGATCTGTTAAATTCTAAAATTGAGGCACTGTACAAAAACCATATTTAAAGTAAAATACAAAAAAACTAAGGGTAGATCTCATAAAAGTCATCCCCTTGAAATCTAATTGAGGGCTATTGTACAGTAGATTGGAACACACTGAAGAATCAATAGGCAGCTGTAAAAAATTAAGAAAATTTAAGAGTAAGAATCGTTTAAACCAGGGGTCCCCAACCTTTGCAACTTTAAGTCTGAAGGACTTCAGCTCCCAGACTTCTCCAGCCAGCTTAGCTGGCTGGAGAATTCTGGGAGCTGAAGTCCTTCAGACTTAAAGTTGCAAAGGTTGGGGACCCCTGGTTTAAAAGACCTAAAATTAAACTCTAATCTAATGGCCATCTGGATGGGTCTAGGACAATTCACTGTGGCTAACTTACCATGACAAACTCGCCAAGGCCAACTCAGCATGGCCAACTCATTGTGGGACAATTCAGCGAGGCCAACTTGTCACACCCAACTTGCCGCAGGACAAGAATTACACTAATATCAAAGAAATGGTGGAATGGGATCATTAAAGAAAGCATACAAAAGGAGGGACAGAATGAAACGTGAATGGCAAAAATTAAAATAATGTTTTATTTATTTTAAATAATTAAATAGATATTGCTAAATTGCCCTACAGCAAGTTGTCCCATGGAGAGTTGGCCATGCCGAATTGGCCACAGGGAATTGGTTGTGGCAAGTTGTCCCATTCCACATTTTTGATATTTGCAGCCTAGATCTGGTGACTCTAGTGCCTTAGATAGATAAGCAAATAGAAGTTACAAAAGTGTGTGTGTGTGTCTATAGCATAGGGTGTTGTTTATTTAATAGGATTTTATATTGACAATTTACAACTTATTTATTTTTGTATATATGTTTGTATCCATTTTAATCACCTGTGCACCGCCCCGAGTCCCTTATGGGAGAGGGCTGCGGTATATAAGTTTAAGAAAATCTAAAATCTAAATCTATTTCTCTGTCTATTTCTCCCTAATTATTATAACTATTATAATATAATAGTTTAAATTTACTAACTAAATTTAAATTAAATTTATTTAAATTAAATTTAAATAGTTAGTATATTATAACTATTATAATATAATAGTTATAATATACTAACTATTTAAATTTAATTTAAAATAAATATTATAGTTATTAATATGTGGATTATTTAATACTGTTCATTCTGGCCTTATTTCTTTTCCCTTTTTTGAATCATGCTACACACTTTCCTTTTCTCCCCAAAATTTCTGTCTCTTAAAGGAGGGGTCTTTACTTGATTAAAGCAATAAACCTGAAGTCTCAAGGCTTCGAATGTTTTTGTTCTAGCAAACCCATTTTTCCCTTGGATGACTAAAACCCATAAGCATAACTGAAACCATGCATATCTGCACACATTTGTATTGCTTCAGCAAACAGACCTGCTGGAAACAGAATGAAAAGGAAGAATCAGTTTCAAAATAGTTACGAACTTCTAAATTGAAAACAGAGGAGAGGAATTATTTTCTGAAATTAAGAAAACATTCTCACGTTGAAAAACAGCAATGAGGCTTCCGGTTCCGGCTCCAGCGGTGACGGGCGAGCCTAGCGCTCGCTCGCCGCTTTGTTGCCTTTTCTGCCCCCCCACGGGGACGAGACATCCGGTTACCGGAGGTCTCCCGTAGGGTCGGCTCGGAGGAGACGTTCTTCCTCACGGCGGTGGGGAGAGCGCTCCCCTCCGCGACCTAGGTGAGGAGGAACATGCTGCGGGGGGTTCTCCCTTCGCCAACGGCTGTCGGCGCCATTCACTTCTATGCAGAGGGCTGAGCGGAGAGGTCGGAAGGTCTGCCGAGGCTTCAGCTGCGAGGGAGAGTGAGTTTTTAAAAAGACTTTTTTTTCCTTGCTGCCAGCCAGGCTGAACGGACTGGGAGGGGGGTGTTTGTTTCAAAAAAAAACCCTCGGACTTAAGCGGCACTTTAAAATGGCTTCTCTGGAAGAGAAAGAGGAAATCTTAAATCCGGACTGTCTCTAACAAGGGAAAGTGGTATGCGGCTACTTGCAACATTGTTTCTAGGTCTGGCTGGTTAAAAAAAAATTATTTTTCTACTCTCTCCTCTGGGCTCTGAGATGGGCGGTGGAAGGTGGCTTTTCTTTGTCCCTGCCTGATTATTTCAACTATGGAAAATTCCCAGCATCTCTTTACAATTGGGACTCTCTCTGGATATTGATGAAGATTTTTTTTTCTTGCTGGATTTGTGATTTCCTTTCTGGAGTACCTTCGCTATTATAACTATTGAGTTGGAAAATTGTCTCTCTCTTGGTTCCTGAATTTTACAACGTTTCAACCTTG
This sequence comes from Rhabdophis nuchalis, assembly GCA_039707465.1. Taxonomy (NCBI): domain Eukaryota; kingdom Metazoa; phylum Chordata; class Lepidosauria; order Squamata; family Natricidae; genus Rhabdophis; species Rhabdophis nuchalis. The sequence continues at coordinate 98,243,517 of CM077644.1, forward strand.
ATCAGAACTTTTGGCTCCTGGTTAGTCTCACCAACCCCACCCTGAAAACGCCATTTTGGTGGCATTGACTTTAACAGTTAATCATGGCTCAAGAAACAGCACTGGCAAGCTTAGAACAACGGATGGCTTCTCTTGAAACTGTTATACAAACTTTGGTAAACGAAATTCAAGCCCAGAGGGCAGAAAACATCAATTTCAAGAAGGAGCTATTGGAGACACGGAAGCAAGTGCTGGAAAACACACAGAAGACTGAAGAATTGGAAGGGGGGTTGGTGGGGGTTAAGGGAGAGATTAAAAATGTTATTAAAGAGGTTGAGGAAACAAATGGGCATGTGTCTAGGATAGATATGGAAAGAATGACATATTTTTTGAGATTTCAGAACGTTCTTGAGGAATCTGGTGAATGCCTCCCTGATCTTATGAGCACAATTTTAGCTGACTATTTACAAAAACCTAAAGATGAGATCAGGGGGGACATTGACCTAGCCTACAGAATTAATTCAGCATATGCTAGGATAAATGAAGTGCCTAGAGAGATACATGTGAAATTTGTTAGAAGGTCAACCAGAGAGGAAATCCTGAAAGTGCAGAGAGGTAGTCCATTAATTTACCAACAAAAAGAGGTTGCTATCTTGAAGCAGATCCCTAGAAAGATTCGAGAAGCAAGGAGGAAATTTTCCTTCTTGTCTAAAATTTTATTTGATCATGGGATTTGGTTCAAGTGGGTGACACCTGAAGGGATGCTGGTGTTCTGGGAAGGAGGAAGAGTGAGGATTAAAACAGTTGCTGAGGCGGAAGCCTTTCTTAAAAAACATTCCTCTGCCCTGGGGGAAGATCCAGGGGGGACGGAGGGGGCCACTGCCCCGCCCGCTGGGGGCCAGGGAGGAGAAAAAGAAGATACAATAGCCAAAAGACTTGGATCGAAAAAATAACTTTGCCTTGATTTTTCTGAACAATTTTGCATAATATTTTATCTGGATTTTTTGTAAATGTCTGACAGCATGGAACTGAGAATTTAGGTATATGTACTTGCTTTTACCTTGTAGTGTTATGAAAAATGTTCTTTTTTGTTATTTTTTTTTATTGTGTATTTTGAGGTCTCGGAAGGGCCGACGACTCTGACGTGAATGCTCTCAAAATTTCTTTGTATCCCTTACCCCACCCTATAGAAAAGATGTAAAACCAATAAAACTTTTTCAATATAAAAAGAAAAACAGCAATGAAATCCTTAATTATGTTTGCTTCTGGCTGGGTGCGTTCAAAGTTTGATATTGAACATTCTGCCCCAGTCTTGCAAATGAGATGTTTGAGATATTTTTTTTCTTCCTGTAGGCAAATATATTGATGTCAATATATGCTTATTTCAGTTGTTCTTCAGACTCATCTGATGTACTTCCTGAAAGTGGTGATGACTGGGGAGGAGGGCAAAATTGTTAGGTTTGGGCAAATCTACAGTACTTGTTATTACAAATAATAAATGCAGTGTTATACACTCTGCAATAAAGGTAGAATCGCTTCCACATCAGATACAGTCACGTTTGGAACTCAGACAGATGGCAACACCAGATGCCAGAGCCTATTACCTAGAAGGGGCTTGCCCTGATACTTGCTCAGGTCTATCACACTATCTAGAATTCTGGAAGTTGTCGTCTAATACACTGAGAGTGCACAAAGTTCAGGAAGCTTGCTATTCCCATAACCTTCATTTGAACATTATTCCCATGTTATAGATGACTAAATCGGTTGCTTCCCCAGCAGCGCACTACCAGCAGTAGATTATAAAGATTCTTCCAGCTATTAGATGTTAGCCAGATGTTAAAAATGTCTACAGTTTATCTCTTTGCTGCCATCTAGTGTTTGTCTGGATCTCTGGATCCCAAATGTAGTAATCTCACCAAGATGGGTGGCATATAAATTTAATAAGTAAGTAAGTAAGTAAGTAAGTAGGTAGGTAGGTAGGTAGGTAGGTAGGTAGGTAGGTAGGTAGGTAGGTAGGTAGGTAGATAGATAGATAGATAGATAGATAGATAGATAGATAGATAGATAGATAGATAGATAGATAGATAGATAGATAGATAGATAGATAGATAGATAGATAGATAGATACTACGAGAAACAGCATGTGACTGGTGAGGATTCAGCCAATTAGGCAGTAGCCATATTTTAAGTCTTCCCAATAGCCAAATTGGAGACTATGCTCTCTGTCTTTTCTCTTTTTACGTAAGAACATAAGAACATAAGAATAGCCTTGCTGGAACAGGCCACAGCCCATCCAGTCCAGCATTCTGTCTCACACAGTGGCTCACCATTTGCTTCAGGGTATTCCCAAGCAGATGTCTTCACCTGCTTATGATTCCCTGCAAATAATAATAATAATTTAATTTATTAGATTTATAAACCGCCCCCTCTCCCCGAAGGGACTCGGGGATTGAGAAATATCCTGCCTATCTCTCCAACCCGGAGGGTGTCCTTAGGCATCCATAATGATAGCCATTGATACCCTTGTTCTCCATGAACTTTTTTCAACCCAAAGGGGTCAAAGCTACCACCGAGAAGCATAAGGCATTTTTTTTAACCTAATGTCAAGCACAAACTACTGGAACAACTCAAGGAAAAAGGACAGAGAAGTTTAGTTTATTATGGGCCACCTGTTCACAAGAATTTCGCCAGATTGTCTATGTTTCTTTGGGAAAGCCAGATACAGTCCTGATACATACATCAAACATTTTTTCTCTTGGATGGACTCTAAACTGGAATGTCTTTTAAATCTCCCCCTTCCAATCAGGACCTCTTCTTCTTCAGCCAATGGTTCCACTACACCTTACTCTTCTCCTTCAGCTGGTGGTTCTACATCTTGAGCATCTGATCTCAAACTTTTCTTCCCCTGGATGGACTCTAAGATGAAATATCTTTTAAATCTCTCCCCCCCCGCCTCCAATTGGGACCTCTTCTTTTTCAGCCAGTGGTTCCACCATACGTTACTCCTTTTCTTTTTCACATCCTGTAATATGGTCACTGGAAGGTTGAAAAACTAAGACAGAGAGGGAGAGGGAGGGAGAGAAGAGAGAGAGAGAAGGAGGGAGGAAGAGAGAGGGGGGGGGGAGGAAGAGCGATTGTGCCCAGCGAAGGCTCAGTTTTGCAAGTTTGGCATATGTTCTTCTGTTTCAGAGGCAATATATGGAGATTATCATTCATCTAATCTTCTCAAATTTGTTTGGATGATATGGCTTACTGGGGCTATTAGCTTAGAGAATTAACTTAGCTCCAAAGTGTCCTTGAGATGGGTTGACTCTGTTGCATGATATCTTATATTCTCCCCTCCCTACTGTAGTGCAATTGAGTGTGTTGTGCAAACAAAGTCAGTAATTTCAAAGGACATGTGAGCAGAATTGCAATGCATGCGTCTTAAATAACTTTCCAAGAAAGATTGCTTAAATGCAGTTGGCTTTTCATTTCTTAAGTCTATGATGACTTGGCTATAGTCATGGTTTTGTCTGGGGCTACTTGACATTGTGTGCAGCTTCATTCATTACTAGATTATTTGGGTAACTCCTAGGTGCACACCTATGAACAATTTGATGAATGGTGTTTCAAAAGTAATCAGCAGATGAGGTCACAGTTTTCATCTATACCAGTGGTCTCCAACCTTTGCAACTTTAAGTCTGAAGGACTTCAGCTCCTTCAGAGAAGTCTGCGAGCTGAAGTCCTTCAGACTTAAAGTTGCAAAGGTTGGAGACCCCTGATCTAGACCACAGCACAAAGGGAAAGGGTTAAATGCTTCTCCACTTCAGGATTTCAATTCATTATGCAGCCTCTGTGCTAGCCATTGACTCATCATCCTGTGGTCCATATCATATGGTCAAGATTTCTGTAATATAACAAAGAAGGGTACAGCTCTTATGCAGTCTATAGCTGCTCAATTTTGCACACTACCAATTTCCTATTAGAAGACATCTGCAGAAAAAATGCATTGAGTTGGCATGGCAAATGGGTAGGAAGCTATTGGCCAGTCTTTTGTCAAAATACCACTTTGAGCAGTAGGTTTCACAAGTCATTAAATCACAACTTCTGTTAATCCCCAGAGATTTCCTGAACTAATAAAACAGGATACGATAAGTAGGAAAGTTAAAAAAAGACAGATGTTATATTGACCTCCTCCTATTAGGATGTGGTCTTCTAAGGTATTAAAGACACTGCTAAACCTTTTCTTCTTCTTTTCCTGCTTCAATTGCAATGACAGGGAGAAATTTATTAAGCTAATATTAACCAATGTGCTTTTTCCAGAGACAAAATTAATGTTGTAATCCCAGGGAACTTTCACTTATTTTTTTTTCTAGAAACAGGTTTATGGAGCCAATTAATATTGATCAAGTCACTCTCTCGAACAAGAGAATTCTTCCTATGCATTTCTAAAATGAAGACATTGATGTTCCAATCTAAGATCTCATAAATTATCCAGCAGCACTTAAAGAAAAGTAGTTGCAATAATGAAAGAATTGAAGCGATATTGCAAAAGCACATCTATTTGTATTCCTGCAGATAAAAATGAAAATTAATGATACTGACATACATTGATGCTCTTAGAGTTATCATGGACTTGGATATGAAGTAGCTTCAATTGTACAGAGGATTTTGGTACCAAATTTGGATTCAAATAAAATATGCACATGAATCAAAATAAATTTGGATGTTACTAAGGTTTGGGGGGGGGGGGGATGTGCTACACTTTGACAAAGTTGTGTCAGTTTTTAGGGCATATCAAGCAGGTATTAAACTTTGCCGAGGTCTAAAACTGAATATTTAAAGCTGACAATTTATACCGTCATCCTGAAACTGTGAAGCTGCAACAGATGTTTGAAGGCTCAGCATAACTGTTTTATGGCTCTTCTGAGAGCTTCTGAGCAGGCAGAAGACATTTCTGTTGGGATAGCTGGATGATTTTGGCTTGTCAGAAAATATTTAGACAAAAAAAAAAGAGACCAATATTAAAGTTTCCTCTTCTGCAGCATGGTATATCAGCTATCAATCCGATATGCAGACGGGACCTGAACAACCTGGCTTTTTTGTCCTTGAAATAGCAAGTCTATTTCTATTTACTTGTTTGACGGGATTAAAATCACTTTAATTGTGGATCCTTTTGGAAATGCTTTTGATTTAGAGGTAGTATTCAGCAGATTCTGACCAGTTCTGGAGAACCGGTAGCAGAAATTTTGAGTAGTTCAGAAATGTATACCAACTCTGGCTGGCCCCGCCCCCATCTATTCTCTGCATCCTGAGTCCCAGCTGATCGGGAGGAAATGGAGATTTTACAGTATCCTTCCCCTGCCATGCCCAGCAAGCCACGCCCACCACACCACACCACACCCACAGAACCAGTAGTAAACATTTTTGAATCCCACTCTCTCTCAACCATGCCACATTAGGAAAAAAAACCAGTAGGAATAAAGTCCACTCGGTGCTCATTTTTGTGGGAGAAAAAAATATATCCAAATTTGGGATTAACATGGATGGATTTATTTTTCAAATGTGTAACATGGCTAAAGCTTTCTCATCTTCTGTGTGTAAAGTATAAAAATGTCTCTCTAGAAGAGCACTCATGTATCCTATTCTTCTTTGATCTCTTAGCAAACTTTTGATACCATTCATCATGGAATGCTTCTGACTGATTGTGAAGATTGGGAGTTGGAGGGACACCATATTGTAGCAGTGCTCCTTTCTTTGTGGTGCGCTCCAGCAGCTGCTACTGTTGGTTCGCTCATGGTCTTGCTGCATGCACACTTGATGCGTGCTGTATGTGCATGCGCAGTATAATAAAAATTGTTCTGCACATGCATAGATCTGAAAAACAAGATGACAGCATCTATGGTGCTGCCAGGAGAACCAGTTCGGGGCATGGCAGGTCTGGGTTGCCACTGGTTTCAGTGACCCAGGCTACCAAACCACTATCGGTTTGGCTGAACTGGTCTTAACCAGTAGGAACCCACCACTGGGAGGGTCTCAGGTGCTTGGGGGGGAGGGGGGCTCCAGGCCTTATTTGGTGATCATTTCCAGTTACAACAGTGATGGAAAAAGTAACTTCATGACCAGTACACTCATTTACAATTTCTACAGGATATAAGGCAAGGAAAGCTGAAGTGAGGACCACAAACATAGGTGCAGTTTGACTTAGTGAGCACTTCACTTAACAACCAAGTTGCCATCCCAACTGTGGTCACCAAATGAGGACTATCTGTATTGTCTCACCTGTCCATTCGGTGATATCATGCATTAGTTCTGGGTCTAAGTGTAACCATTTTGCCCTTGATATGACAAATGATAACCATTTTGCCATTGATATACAGTTGTACATCTCAACTTGGCCAATCAAGGGATAATGTTGCAATCCTGTCCTAATCTTTGGAAGCTGTGTGGGTCTGGATGGGAAAAACAGACTCAGGCTCAATTCTACCAAGACTGAGTAGCTGTAAATATTTGTTTCTCCTTCACAAGTTTGGGGGAGTTTAATTAGTTTTGAATGAGCTTATATTTTCCATTTGAGATGCCACACAACCTCGGGACTCACGGGTCCTACTTGAAGAGCAGGGACCAGCTCTGGCCAAGAGATTTTTGCAGAGATTTATCTCAAGCACCATTTGCACCCATTCATGGATTGGGAGGCCCTCTGGACAGTCACTCATGCTCTGGTCACCTCATAAATGGACTACTGCAACATGTTACGTGCTTTTGAAGATTACTGGTAGCTAGAGCTGAACCAAAACTCAGTAGCATGAATGGTGATGGGCACAATTTATTTTATTTTTGTGTATTAAAGAAGCTTATGTAGACCTTCACCTTGCAGAAGGAACTCTGGTAGTGGGCAGAATGAAAACACAATGAATGAATTTGAGGTCTTGATAAAAACTCAGACTCATCAATCAACCACTCTTTGCCACCCAAATGAACATCCTGGCCCTAGTGCCTGGAGGAAAATCTGCATCTTTGATGCTTTTCTAAAGGCCAATGGGGTCAGGGCTTCTAGTGTGTTTGTTTAGGTTCCTTTGTTACCTATTGGGATCCAGGAAGTGAGTCTTTTATGTCACTAAGCCTGCCCTCTGGAGCAGCATTCAGCCCTGAAATTTGTATGGCTCCCACTCTGATGATGTTCATCCTTGGCTGTTTTCCCAGAATTTGGAACTCAGTGGTGACTGAATCCCTATAGAGTGTTTTATTGTTTTACAAAGTTTGTTTTTGGGTGCTTCTGGTCTGTTTTACTTTTTTATTGTAAACTGCTCAGAGTAATTTGAAGCTGAGTGGCCTCCAAATTGTATTAATTTGTTAATTAAATATTAAATGAATTGTATAGCTAAACACATTTTCAGTAAATATATTGCCATTTTTAAAAAAAAAACACCAAGTTATATTTAGTATAGAATTATATAAAACACAAGTGGCTAGAAATAAACACATTTTTTTTCTGTTTTAGAACCATAATTAAATGCACTGATCTTCCTAATGTCTTTTAGAACTTTGGTGATGGTTTCTTGGATACTAAAGATAATCAAGCAACAGATCCACAAACATCTAGAAGCAAGCAAAGTTATAACCAGAAGCCAACATGAGTTTGTCAAAAGCAGATCATGCCAAATGAATCTTATTTCATTTTTTGACAAAGTGACACCAGCATAGTGCAGTGGACATAGTATAATTTGGATTTCAGTAAGGCATTTGACACAGTAGACCACAACCTACGCCTTGGAAAACTACAAAAATGTGGAATAGATACTACCAAATGGATTTGTAACTGGCTGACAAATCACTCGCAACTTGTGGTCTTCAATGGAACTGCATCTACATGGAGGGAAGTAAGCAGGGAGGTACCTCAAGGTTCTGTGATAGGCCCAGCACTTTTCAATATTTTCATAAATGATTTAGATGAGGGAGTAGAAGGGAAATTCATCAAATTTGCAGATGACACTTAGCTGACAGGAATAGACAACTGCTCAGATGATAAGCTCAAGATCCAAAACAATCTTGATACTGGGCCCCAATCAACAAAATAAAATTCAATACAGAGAAAAGTAAGGTACTACACTTAGGCAAGAAAAAACAAAAGTACAGATTAGGTGAAACCTGGCTTAATAGCACAGAGGGATCTAGTGGACAATCAAATATGAGCCAGCAGTGTGTGGCAGTAGCCAAAAAAGTAAGTGCAATCCTAGGTTGCATTAACAAAGGGTTAGAGTCAAGTTCACATAATCTATAAAGCTCTGTAAAACTGTTCTAAACCACTCTATAAAGCCTTAGTAAGGCAACACCTGGAATACTGCATCCAGTTTTGGTAACCACATTATAAACATGATATATAAACTTTGGAAAGAATGCAGAGGAGAACAACAAAGAGGATTAGGGGTCCCAAGGCTAAAACATGAAGAATGGTTGCAGAAACTGTGCAGGGCTAGTCTAGTGAAGAGAAGGACCAGGATGGCGTGATAGCAGTGTTCCAATAGAGTTTCCTGATTGAGTCAGAATAGATGACCTCCAAGATCCCTTCCAACTCTGTTATTCTGTTATTCTTTCTGCAACACACCAAATGTTTTGCAAGACTAATTCACAATAAACTTACCTAAAGTTTTAATAACTTGTTGTTGTTTTTTATTTTGCCTATGGACTTCTGAAGAAAGATTTGCCCACAATTTGCTGCCACAGAAATCTTTTCAAGAAAAGATTGAACAACAATTTGACCAAACTAGTATGAGGACTACTGTTTTGGACAGGAGATTGGCGTTGAGAACTCCCAAGATTTCTCACAACCTTATTCTATGATTTTCAAATAAGGATTATTTCTGAGTATGCATTTTTTCTGGGTTCAAAAGTCAACTTTCTTTCCAACTTTGTTCAAATATGACTTGCAGCTGTTACTGCTGGAAAAAGATCTGAGTTTTGGCTAATACCGGACTCAAATTGTCAAAGGGGTAAAATAATGACTTTCTATTTGGGCCTGGATAAGAATCTTTGCAATGAACCATTTCAATTTCCCAAGGAAAAAGATTCCCAAGTAGAAGAACAATAGAAACAATAAACTAACTAGTCTCTTTTCATAATTAGAGATTTTATTTTTTCATATAGGTAGTTCTTGACTTATAACCATTTCTTTAGTGACCATTTGAAGTTACAACTTCACTAAAAAAGTGACTTATGGCCATTTTTCACATTTATGACGGTGGCAGCATTCCTGGGGCCACAAAATGCTTGGCAACCGACGGGTATTTATGACAGTGGCACTGTCCTAAGGTCATGCAATCATGATTTGTAATCTTCCCAGCTGACTTTGCATAAGGAAACAAACTTGGGGGAAGCCAGGTTTGTTTAATAATGAAATGAGTCACTTGAGAACTGCAGCAATTCACTTAACAACTGTGGTAAAAAGGTCATAAAATGAGGCACAAGTTACTTAACAACTGATTTGCTTAGTTTTGGGATCAGTTGTGGTCGTAAGTCAAGGACTACCTGCACCAGATCTGGAGAAGAAGAGGGGAAATGCTATTCAAAGATCCCTTTGCTGTTTAGAGAGCTGACAGCAAGTTTGTTTTTTAATAAAGTTACTGATGGGAGATTCACTTATGAATTACCTTCTCAAAGTTAGCACAAGTTACTGTGTTAAAGAAGAAGCTACCCATGATCTAGATTAGGGGTGTCAAACTCAAGGCCCGCAGGCTGGGTCTGGTCCACAGGGTGCTTAAATCTGGCCCATGGAGCAACCCTGGAAAGAGTGTAGGACCACTCCATGGTGCCCCTCCAGTGAAAACAGGTTCCCAATCTTCATTTTTGGCTGGGATGGCCTCCTGCATCCCTCTGCCAGCGAAAACTGAGATTGGGAGCCCATTTTCAGTGGCAGAAGCACCGTGGACTGGTCCTTCGCTTTTTCCAGGGTGGCCCAGCGGGCCAGATCTAAGCATCTCATGGGCTAGATCCAGCCTGCATGTCTTGAGTTAGACACCCCTTATCTAGATCATATGTAGCTTCTTCTTTAACACAGTAACTCCATTTTTGCTGGCAGAGGGCTGCAGGAGGCCATCCCAGCCAAAAATGGAGATTGGGAGCCCATTTTCACTGGCAGAGCACTCGGGGCTACTACAGCCTCCCCTGCTGGCCATGCCCACCCTGGCCACACACACACCAGCCTCGCCCCCCAAAAGTCAAACACACCCCTGATGTGGCGCTCAATGAAATCGAGTTTGACGCCCCGGATCTGGATTCTTATAATTCAGTGGCACGCAGCAGTTCTAGAAAACAAACGCAGCGCTTTTTTCCACACATAGAGAGATGCTGCATGCATGTTATGATAATTCAAGCTCACCACTTGACTTTTTTTCCTAAGCCTGCCAGCTGACCCATCAGTCCATTAAGTCCCAGTGGTATGGACTGCCTCCAGGAAGGAGAAAAAGAGAAGCAGAGCTTGATCAAGCATATCAGCCCTGTCAGAAAATTATTCTACACATTACGCAGCATGATGGGCTCGGGAGAATTGGCAGAGTCACTGGCTCTTTAGGCATCGGAGGGTGGAATTTGCTTTTTTGGAATGCTCATTGAAAACTAGCAGAGTGGAAGAAAGATCGACTCCCATATACAGCTCGCGCTAATGGGGTTGTGTACTATAGGCAAGAAGGCTTGGTTTATTCATTGTACTGCACTTATTTATTTTATTAAATTGATACAGCCACCAGTCTCACATGTTTCACTCTGGGCAGCAAACCACAATTAAAATAACAAAAACCAAGCAATCAAAACAATTTTTAATAAACAAAAAACAGTTAAAGTGCATTTAAAACAGTTAAAAATAAGTCAGGAAACATGGCAAAGTCTATGCCCTAATTTACAGATAGTATAACCGTATTGCAGGCTGTATTACTTCCATGGAATCTGCAGGTTGTCAATAGGCTTGGTGCCAATCTCACATGGGTTGGGGGAATGATGTTCCAAAGGTGCTACAGGAGAAAAGGCCTTCCTCCTGAGTCCTGCCAGTAACGTTGGCAGCAACCAACCCCTGCATATAATATATGGTTTGTATGTATGTGATATATTAAAATGAATGATTGTTTTGCCATCAGTAATAGTCTCTTTTGATCTACATATAATTTTTTTTTGCATTATTTGGCCCCCTCTTTCTATTTCCTCTCTCATGTTTTTTTCTAAGACACCTCTTAGTGCGGGCATGCCATATGGCATATACCATCTGGGGTACCTATTCAGCATTGTTAGATGATCATTAGGCTTAATTAAGCCAATTATACCTACAATGCAGGATGTCATGGGTGATGAATTGGAGACGAAGTATAGGTTGTCTTATATATACAGTAAACATAAACATCTTAAGGGAAACACAAAGGGCATTGAAAAATTCATCGCAATAAAAATATAATGAACCAGATTTAAAAAAAAAACAATGGTAAGGAACACTCACTCACCATAGACAATATAGCGACCTGGATTTAGAGCAGTGATGAGATACCGTGATCTTCCAAATATGGCTCAACTGCAACCATCAGCAGCCCTGGTTAGTCTGGTGAATGGAGAAGGATGCTGAGAAATGCTGCTGAGAGACTCTATTTATATCGAACACCAGGAAGTAATAATTTTATCTAATTTTATCCTGCGTGGGACTTATCAGGCATAGAAGCCCAACCCTCTGGAACAACCTGCCCCCTGAACTCCGTTCAGACCACAGACCTCCGCCTTTTCCGCCGGCATCTTAAAACGCATTTATTCCAACAAGCCAGCCTAGGATAACCACCCGATTTGGACTTTTTAGTTATAAATTTTAATTAGAGAATTTTAAAATGTTTTAGCACGGGGTAATTTAATTTAATTGGGTTTTAATAATTGGTTTATTTATGTATGTTGTGTTTTTAATTCGCCTGTGCGCCGCCCTGGGTCCTTTTGTAGGAGAAGGGCGGGGTATAAATTTAATAAAATAAAATAAAATATATCTTTCTTCGGGGTTCAAACCCTTGACTGGGAATTGAACTCGTGACTCAATTCTCATCCGTATAAAAATAATTTCCAGATTCCTCCCAGGAACCAGCATTTTCATCTCAAACATTGGGAAGACGCCATTAATCCTCGAAGGCACTTACCCCAAAGCGGGAAGCCCCCATTGTAAGTATACTCCCACTTAGGTGATACGTTGCCATAATCTTGACAATGGGAATTTGGTAAATTACAAAAACAAATTAAGTAATTTAGGATTTACTACTTGCAAACAGTGGCAATATTGGGCAATGTATGATCATCATTTATCTTTTCTTTTATAAAATCTAGTTACCTGTGTGGGAACTTTTGTATTTCTTGAATTTCACTGCTGGCACAATAGTTACGCTTCAAAAGGGGAAGAACCAGAAATGATTATTAGAAGAGTACCTGCTTCCCATCTGGAAACATTTGATTAAACTGAACCTGAGAAGGTTTATTAGCATATTTGTGTTTAGCCACAAGCTGATAACCAAACTGCTTGTTAAAAGGCTTGATTTGATTTATATTATGTGTCATAAATTTACCTGCAAGTGGATAATCTTGCAACTATAATTACACGTTAATTTTTTCTACTGTGCTCTTTTGGGCAGAAAGCAGATCTTAGATGTGTTGTGGAAAACCTCTGCTTGCTCATATGCTTCTTGAATCTTGAACTGGCTGCTTTTTTTTATATGTAATGAATTCAGCTTCACATTGGAAAGACTGCTGCTTTACTGCAGTCTTAATTTTAAGAGAGAGAAACTTCCAAACTTTGCACCACTCAATAAAAACCAAGTAGGCAGAGGATCCGATACTTGCGGGATCGGATCCTGCCTCATACATCCTCACGGCCGATTCGCTCCCACAGAGAGGGACTTCTCCGGGTGCCGTCCACTAGACTTTGTCAGCGGGCGACGCCCAGGGGAAGGACTCTCTCTGTGGCGGGCCCAGCCCTCTGGAACGACCTTCCCCCCGACATTAGAAAAACCACGGACCTCCGCTCCTTCCGTCTGAAATTAAAAACATATTTTTTCTGCTTGGCTGGCCTGGGGTAGTCTCTCTCTATGGGGTTTTAGTTGTGTAGGGAATTTTAGTTATAATGGGTATTTTAGCACAGGCACTGTTTAATTTGTTTTTAAGATGTTGTTTTGATTGTATTGTATTTATGGTTTTAGTTTTCCCTGTGCACCGCTCCGAGTCCCCGTGGGGAGAGGAGCGGTCAAGAAATTAAATAATAATAATAATTATTATTATTATTATTAAAACATATTCATATTTCTTTATCATGCCCTGCTTTTTAATTGTTGACACCGCAAATAATTTATTCCTGTGCTTCCAAATTGTATTATTTCCCAGAAAGCTTGTAACCTTCACAAAATTATTGATATTATATAGAAATTGATTTATTAACTGTTTCTCTCAGATGACTGAGAGGGAAGGGTTGGCCTTCAACCCGCAGGGGAAAATGCTTTTGTTCAATTTGTCAAAATCGAAGTCTTCAAAAGGCTGTTTCTGCAGGAGCAATCCAGCCCAAAATTAAGCACGTCAAAGAGAAAGGTTTATAGACGTTTGAGAGTTTTAATCTTTAGTTCCATGTAAGATTGTTTGGGAGAAAGTGTCAACAAAGATTATGGAGAGCTGTTATTTACACACACATACTTTTTCAAATGTAGTGAGATTCAAATAAACTGGACTTTTTAATAGGTAAGAACATCTGGGGAATCGCCATAACTCACTAGCAGCAAACAGCCTTTGCATACCAATGGCTGAAAAATCAGGTGATGGGGAGAACACTGCAACACAATTACTCATCCCAAGCAATGCTTAGATGTAGACACTGCTCATGCATTCAACATGGAAAATAATGAACTAACGGGTAGTAGATATGAGAGAAACACTTCTCCTTCAAGTAGTACAGCTGGCAAAGAAAATTGTGGGTGGAAAGATAAGATTTATTCCTCTTTTCTTTTTGTTTTCTTAATAGAAGTGTATGAAACTCAGTAAAACTAATCTATTAAGATGGAAAAAAAATTAGATGTGGTACAACAGTTCGATAATTGCATTTTCTCTCTTTTCCTTTGGTTAAAAGTGAGAGTGGGAGACAGTTTTGGCCAGGGAGGTGGTGCTGGGGAGAGAAATTAAATATCACTCCCTTATGCCATCTATTTGATGTAAAACTATCTCATCCAATCCCATTTTCTCTTCCTTAGATATAACTGAAGTTGCTTAAAACAATTCTTCCATGTTTGTTATCCCAATGAATTCCTTTTTTGTATTTCTTTATACCAGAAAAAAAGATGTAACCTGCCCTAATCTTTAATCTAGCTTGGCCCATCTAGAGAAGCAAAGAGTCCACTGAGATTCTCAGTCATCCAGGTCATGGTGTGCCAAAGGTGCTTTTTCAAAAGGCAGCTGGATTATATTTTTCCTTGAAGACGTTTTGCTTCTCTTCCAAGAAGCTTCTTCAAGAAGCTTGAAGAAGAGAAATCAAACGTCTTCAAGGAAACACAAAGTCCAATTGTCTTTTGGAAAAGCACCTTTGGGTCAAAGAGACAGCTAGAAGCAGCATACAGTAAAATAAGTTTTAGGCTACATCCATTGCACTTCTCATTCAAGAAGCTTCTTCAACTCTGACTGGATGGTGGGGAATGGAAAGATTTATATTCCTTGCAACCACTTCATAAATACATGGCTCAACATAGAAGGAGAAACCCATCAGGATTAGATTCAGTGGTCCATCTGCACTTAAAAGACAAAGGCCACTCTTTTGAAGACAGCAAAGTCCACATTTCAGACAGAGAGGACCACTGGTTTGAAATTGGGGTCAAAGAGGCCATCTATGTCAAAACTGAACAGCCCTCTCTCAACAGAGGGGGAGGGATATACAATACAATACAATACAATACAATACAATACAATACAATACAATACAATACAATAGCAGATTTGGAAGGGACCTTGGAGGTCTTCTAGTCCAACCCCCTGCGTAGGCAGGAACCTTATACCATTTCAGACAAATGGCTATCTAACATCTTCTTAAAGACTTCCAGGGTTGGGGCATTCACAACTTCTGGAGACAAGCTGTTCCAGAGGTTAATTGTTCTGACTGTCAGGAAATTTCTCCTTAGTTCTAAGTTGCTTCTCTCCTTGATTAGTTTCCACCCATTGCTTCTTGTCCTGCCCCCAGGTGCCTTGGAGAATAGTTTGTCTTGTCCTGCCCCCAGGTGCCTTGGAGAATAGTTTGACTCCATCTATAGATTGATTTAATCTATCTCCTTTCTACAACACAGTCCTTTCAACAGGCTCCACACCCATTTGCACCACTCAGGTGACCCTGATGACACAGATAAATCTCCAGGTGGCCTTAACAACTCACTAAAAGAATGCTAATGATCAGCTGTCTGCAAGGAGTATAAATCCTTCCATTCCCTATCATCCAGTCATAGCCGAAGAAGCTTCTTGGATGAGAAGTGAAATGTCTTCAAAGAAAAACCAGAAAGTCCAGTTGCTTCCTGAAAAAAAGCACCTTTGGGACAACCATGACTTGGATGGTTGAGAATCTCCATAGACACTTTTGTTGTGATAAGAAACACAGACTCTCATGAGTTTAGTTTAATTCATTCATGTAGTTCTTGTTTTAACTTTGCTTTCTCCTGGGATGACTTTGCAACTTTTAGTCTAACCTACCCATCTAAAGCTTAGTTGCTAAGATTGGCTAATTGCGCTTTTTGCCTGGGGAACCATTAAAAACTGCAGTGTAGCTCTTTCCTTGTCTTAAAGCTTAATTCAGACCTCAACCAACAATCAGATATGAGCTGTCACTTCTCCTAGTATTGTATTTGTAAAGGCTGAAATAATTTGAGTGAAAGAAGCATGGACTTAATAAGAGCCAGTTTGGTCTAATGGTTATGACACCAGGCTAGAAACTGGGAGACAATGAGTTCTAGTACTGCCTTGGGCATGTGGGAATGACCCAGAACAGCTGAGTGACTTTAGGCCAATCATCAAGAAACGGTGAATTATATTCTCTCCTTAGGCATGAAAACTAGCTGGGTGTTTTTGTGCCTGTCATCTCATTGCCCAATCAGTTGACAAGCTGATTGGGCAATTCCTGTCACAACCAATGAATCAATACGTAGTTGACCAAAAATATAACCCCCCCCCCCCCCAAAAAAAACCCATGGCCTTAATATTTTCTGGCATTTGTGCCAAAAGAAAATTCTTCCAAGTTGTTGTTTTCCTTTTCATGAGGAAGATGCCATTTTAGTTACAAATGAGGGTGATTTCTTGCCACCAAATTTTTACTGTAAAATAAAATTTAGAACTTCCATGCAGCAGAATGAAGATCTAGGGAAGGAATACAATGTGTAGCAGGTCTCATTTACTCCATTTTGAATAAGCAAAGTAAGCATACTTATTAACATCTGGTCTCTCCATCTCAAGACTCCATCATGGGGCTCCTATAGTAATATTAGATCTAAAGGGCAGAATTGCTACACTGTACCACTGGGAGTAATGTTTTACACTCGGCTTTTAACTAGCACGATTATCTTTGCAGTAGCTTTAGTGCTGAATAATGACTGGAAAAACAGAAACATTTGTTCACAAAATTATCCCAGACCAGTGATTATGCATAACTTATTGTCCTCAAAGGCCCATTGGCTTCCAAAATTATGGTGACCTTATCCTCCCATAGAAATCTATTTTGAAAAGAAAGCAAATCTCACCTAATGCACACATAATACATTATTTATACTGTAGTCTGCGAAGTCAAAAATGATAGCCCATGGCAATGACTATGGACTTGAATCAAAATGTTCTTTCATCTGTTTTGATTCGGATGTCTTTTGACATAATTTAATATTGGCTTTTCCTGCTATCAAAAGTTCCTGATCCACCTTCTTAATGTCATTCATGGCTCTGCATCAGCTTTGATCCCATTACTTTTTCACCGCTGTCAAAAAAAAAGTATTTCAATGTGTTTGTTCTGTCATTATGTGAAAAACCTTTTATCCATGCCCTTCATAATTTGGGATTGACATTTCCCGAATCAATCTCAATGATATGCTGGTCAACAATGTAAAGAAAGGAAAACAGAAACACTGATTTTACCATGAATAAAGGCAAATATATAGTATGTATCCCAGGATAATGTTGCAGGATCAAATCTGGGTTGGTCACCAGGAACACAGGTGTACTCTTCCGAGCTTGTTGGAGAGTGAGGAGGTGAGGGAGGAACATGGGTCAGTCCTGGAGGCTGGGGAAGACTCGGACGAGGGCTCTCTGCTATCTGGCAGTTCTCAGCTGCCTTCGGAGCTTGAGAGCAGTGAGGCAGAGGAACAGTTAGCGCCTAGTCCCAGTGTGCGCATATTTGAGATATTTGCCTCACCTACTTTCCTTTTGCAAGCACAGCTGCCACTTGTCTGACTTTGGTCTAGTCCACAGTGGTCAGACAAGGCTGCAGCTGAGTTTGCAAAAGGAAGGTGGGTGGGTGCAGATATCTTAGTCTGTACCTCCTCCTCCTCCTCCTCCTGTCTCCCAAGGTTATTCCCACATACCAGTACAGGGTGAGTCTGAATCTTCAGATTCACAGGATGAAAACCTTGACCAGAATTCCCTTCAGATTGCACCACAGGAAGTAGCCGAACTGTCCCTGAGCAGCCACACCTTTGGGCAAACCTCAATTAGCCGAAGTCCTAAGCCCTGCAATCAAGGGTTGGTTTCAAAAATTTTTATTACGGGTTTGGTGGGCGTGGCTAGGTGGGAGGCATGTGACTGAGTGGGTGTGACCAACTTGACATCACTCACACACACATCCACTCAGCCACGTCCCCCCCCCCTTAGCGAAAATTTCTGTTTTGCCAGCTGGGAGTGCTTTCCCCGCTGCTGCAGCATGGTCCATACCCTCCCCCTATGGACTGAAGCCACAAATGGGCAAGAAAGAAGCCGGTCTTGGGAGAGACTTCCCTCTCCATCCAGAGAGCCCATGCGAGGAGAAAGGAGGCAGGTTGGTTTGAACGTGGGTGGATGGTTTGTGACTGGCACATCCTTTGCTCATTGGGGTGGGCGCAGCAAGATGCATGTCGTAGCAGTGCCTGCATTGGTGAAGACACCACATGGGCAGTTGTGGTGTCTTCACCCATGCAGGCAACGCGTCTCTCTCTCTCTCTCTCTCTCTCTCTCTCTCTCTCTCTCTCTCTCTCTCTCTCTCTCTCTCTCTCTCTCTCTCTCTCTTCACCACTCCGCCTCCTGCTGCTCCCTCCCACTCCTCCCCTGTGTTGCCTGGTCACAAGGGCCAAAGAAACAATGGCAGAGACAAGAGGACATCCGGATGGGCACTCCACTTTGCCCTTGGTGGCAGGGGCTGCTTTATCACATGCCCCCTTTCCTCGCTTGGCTGCTATCACCAGGGCAATCAAGGGAAGGAGAGGGTCTGGAGAAAGAAAGGAGGTGTGCAATAAAGCAGCCCCCACCACCAAGGTCAAAGTGGAGCACCTTCGCCCTCTGCTATCACGCTCCTCTCCTATCGTGAGAGGTTCACTTCTTCTGCTTTCTTGTGGTGGGGCAGAAGGTGTGCCAGTGCCACCGCCGTGAGCAGGGGGTGGAGCTGCTACATAATCCCTGCACCAGCTTACCTCTGGGCTCCCACAGTCAGGCCATCCATGCTTTGACACCTGCATTGCCTCTGGCCCACGGCACCAACATGCCACTCAGCCTCCTGCCCTGTTGCGGCCATGAGCAAGTAGAAGACATGGACTGTTGGTTCCTGCTGCACATGCATGCTGGTGCTGCCACCACAAGGCAGGTATTGGAGCATGGATGACCTGGCTGCAAGTGCCCTGAGGTAAGCCAGTGCAGAGCGCATGAGGCAGTTGCTCCGGGGCGCATGAGGCAGCTCCTCTACCACCCTGCCTCACCTCATGACCATGGCATCATAAGAACATAAGAACATAAGAACAGCCTTGCTGGAACAGGCCACAGCCCATCCGGTCCAGCATTCTGTCTCACACAGTGGCTCACCATTTGCTTCAGGGTATTCCCAAGCAGATGTCTTCACCTGCTTATGATTCCCTGCAAATGGCATTGAGAAATATCCTGCCTATCTCTCCAACCCAGAGGGTGTCCTTAGGCATCCATAATGATAGCTATTGATACCCTTGTTCTCCATGAACTCCTTTCTTAAAGGTGTTGAGGCTGACAGCTGTCACCACTTCTTCTGGCAGGGAGTTCCATAGACCAGTGATCCTCTGGGTGAAAAAGTACTTCCTCTTATTTGTTTGAGGTCTAGCTATCAAAAGTTTCATGGAGTGCCCCCTAGTTCTAGTGTTGTGCGATAGGGAAAACAGTTTTTCCTTTTCTACTTTGTCCACACCGTGCATGATTTTATAGACTTCAATCAGGTCACCTCTCAGGCGCTGTCGTTCTAGAGTGAAGAGGCCCAGCCGTTGCAGCCTCAGATGGTAAGGAAGGTGTTCCAGCCCCCTAATCATTCTGGTTGCCCTCCTCTGCACCTTTTCCATTTCCATAATATCCTTCTGAAGGTATGGTGACCAGAACTGTACACAATACTCCAGATGGGCCGCAAGCAACCAGACAGAATAGGTGGCTGGGTGGCTGCGCAGGTTCTTCAGTAGGGCTTATTTGGGGGGTAGGCACATGCATAAAAAATACGCTCGGTTTTATTTTCAGGATAGGTCTTATTTTCAGGAAAACAACATATTCTTCACTTGAAGGTTATTTTCAAATATAGGTTTCAATCAAATGACTGCAGTGGTAAATAGATGTGTTTATTTACTTCTGGCTGGTTGGCAAATGTATTGCAGCGATATCATTAACACCTCCTTAGACAATGTTCCCTCTAAGGTTTGGTGTGCTGTGAGCAAAAACGGAGCTTCAGGAGCAACTATTTATCTCATTCAGTCACATTGCTTGCATGTACCATTATGGCAATAAAACTAGTTTCCATATAAAGGAAAACAAATTTATTATTGTCATATTTTAGCTATTTTGCTTTTGAAAAATACAAGTAGAAAACCTCACATTTAGAAAATAATATATCTGTGTTTTTCTTACATTTAGACGTTCAAAGAAAAACACCCAATCTTTTTTGTTTTGTTTCTTGAGATTAATACTGAAAAGTAGCACTAGTCTTCTAAGCTGTTGTTATTTGTTAATGAAAAGAATGATAAAGTATGTACATAAGAATATAATGTGAAAATTGATACCCTTCTTCCTTCTCCTTTCTTGCTTTAATCTTTTATTGAGACGGGGAAAATAATATGTCACTGATTCTCTTGCCCATATTTAACTAATGCCACTGTGATAATATTGTTAACAGTGACCACTAAATTGATTGATTATGTGCCATTAAATCTGTGTCAGTTCTTAGTGACCACACTGATAAAGTCACTAATATTGGATTCATAACCAAAATCTATTGAAGATATATTGTCTGTGAACTAAGGATGGTTGAATGGTGCCCCCTTCAAACTTTTGGGCACTAGGCACTGGTTCTACACTGAGAGGTTTTTCCACGGACCAGAGGGAGTGTGGTTTCATGTAGCCAGGGGGGGCTTTTATCAGGTTTACCTGATACGCCAGTTGCTCCCCTTTCTAGATCGTGGTGCCCTGCGCACAGTCACGCAAGCTCTTGTCATTTCCCGCCTAGACTACTGCAATGCTTTCTACATGGGGCTTCCCTTGAGGTTCGCCCGGAGACTCCAGTTAGTGCAGAATGTGGCCGCGCGGGGGATCTTGGGAGCACCAAGACACTCCCACATAACACCTCTCCTGCGCGAGCTGCACTGGCTGCCTGTGCGCTTCAAGGTTTTGGTGACCATCTTCAAAGTGCTCCATGGCATGGGTCCTGGTTATTTGCAGAACCGCCTCCTGCCACATACCTCCATCCGACCTGTCCGCTCCCAGGGGGAGGGCCTCCTCAGGGTGCCGTCCGCTGGACAATGCCGGCTGGCGGCTCCCAGGGGAAGGGCCTTCTCTGTGGTGGGCCCAGCCCTCTGGAATGACCTGCCCCCTGACCATCGTACCATCATGGACCTTCGCCTCTTCCGGCGAACATTAAAGACTTACTTTTTTCATGTGGCCAGCCTGGCATAGTGTGTTTTTACTATCATTTTAATAGGGTTTCTTATTATTTTAACACAGGTTAAATTTATTTAATTTAATTTTAAATTTATCTATTGACTGTATTTATATGTATTTTATCCTTTATTATTCCTGTGCACCGCCCTGAGTCCCTACGGGAGAGAGGGTGGTATACAAATCAAATTAATAATAATAATAATAATAATGATGATGATGATGATGATGATGATGATGATGATGATGATGATGATAATGATGATGATAATAATAATAATAATAATAATAATAATAATAATAATAATAATAATAATAATGTGTTGCCTGCATCTGATGGATGGATGGATAGTTTGTTTGCATGGCCCAGTTTCTGGCATGCTGCAGCCCAGTGCCAGTCCATGGACTGGGGGTTGGGGACCCCTGGTATAAGGTTCTTGGGAAGACTTAAAAGATTTTTCAGGTCATATAGTCCATGAGTTGCTACCAATAGGTTCACGCCAAAGTTCTAGGTTACATAAGAACATAAGAACATAAGAATAGCCTTGCTGGAACAGGCCACAGCCCATCCGGTCCAGCATTCTGTCTCACACAGTGGCTCCCCATTTGCTTCAGGGTCTTCCCAAGCAGATGTCTTCAACTGCTTATGATTCCCTGCAAAGGGCATTGAGAGATATCCTGCCTATCTCTCCAACCCAGAGGGTGTCCTTAGGCATCCATAATGATAGCCATGGATACCCTTGTTCTCCATGAACTCGTCTAATCCTTTCTTAAAGGTGTCAAGGCTGACAGCTGTCACCACTTCTTCTGGCAGGGAGTTCCATAGACCAGTGATCCTCTGGGTGAAAAAATACTTCCTCTTATTTGTTTGAGGTCTAGCTTCCAAAAGTTTCATGGAGTGCCCCCTAGTTCTAGTGTTGTGCGATAGGGAAAACAGTTTTTTATTTTCTACTTTGTCCACACCGTGCATGATTTTATAGACTTCAATCAGGTCACCTCTCAGGTGCCGTCGTTCTAGAGTGAAGAGGCCCAGCCGTTGCAGCCTCAGATGGTAAGGAAGGTGTTCCAGTCCCCTAATCAATTACATTAACTCCCAGATGTCATCAGTCACATTGTCCAATGAATACAGCTGGAAGGCTCCTCTCCTCTTTCATCAGCCACCTGTTATAATGACCTTGGTTCCCATAGGAATTTTTTAAAATTATTTTAACTATTCGCTTCCACTCTCCTTTCCCTCTCTCAGGCTTTGTGGCAACTATGAGGCAGCACAAGATGGCTTCAGCCAGGTCCACTTCAGAGTTGATGGATAGTGTTTTTGTTCAGATACCCTATCTGCCCTGCCCTGCCCTGTCCTTGTCTTATGTCTTTGCCAACCTCAAGTCAGTCTATTTCTTGTATATATTGTGATGTCTTGACTTATATTTTGCATGAGGACAATGAGTTATTCTGGGATTCCTATTTTTCTTAGCACATTCCAAAGTTTGGTATGATCTGCACAATCAAAACTCTTTCTATAATGAAGCACATATTGACTTCTTTTAGGTATTCTTGCCTTGCTCAGTTATCTGCTGTACATCAGCAATAATCTCTCTTATTCCTTATGTTTTCCTTACAGTGTTGAACTGTAAAGCCAATTCAACATGGACCACCTGTTTTTTTCTTGTAGGGCTCTAATCTACATCAGATGATCCAATTATTTTGCTAGCGTATGAAAACGTACAAATACTTTACACACTCGGTGAAGTCTCCTTTTTTTCTTTCGGTTTTCAAATATACATTGGCTTTTTGCACGTTGTTGTCTACCATGTTGTTCCCCCAATTTTATGGTATAGATTGGTTCTTCTTTTATTGCTCCCCATATTTGGTAATTTGATCGGTCCCTGTAACCTTCTGACGGTAAAGGCATACCAACGCACCATTGAATGGGATTTTAATAATGTATCTGAGGTTGGATCTCTACTTCCACCCATCTTGCTACAATGAGCTAGCTGTTCTGACCTAGGCTTCCTGAGAAAGCATAAATCACAATCTTAGTCTCAAAAACCCTCTTTTATGTATATGGCTGTGAATTACGGTCATTCACAGTCCACAATGTTTCACAGTCTGTGAAGACTCTGACAGATGTCTGCTTGAGTTGCCACACTCTTTCAATGGAATGTTGATTTTAAAAAAAATCCTTATCTCTCTTGGAATGCTGCCAGAGACCTAATTGCCAAATGCAGAGCAAGGCCAAACTTAGCAGAGTCAAACATAACTTTTCAAAGCTTGAACCGACCAGACGAACTAATTGCTTCCTGCAAAAGCTCACATCCAATGTGCTCCTCTTTTATGTCTTATGGGAGGGGCCAATCATCTCCAAGCCTTACTCCTGGGTCAATCCTGTTTTCTAAATTGTTCTTGCCTTCTGTCAGCTCTGCGCATGTACAAATTGGGAATAGGCTCATGCTGTTCTTCTGCCTTGCTGATGTCAGACTCCGGAGGATCTGGAGGCAGGAAATAACTACAAGATGGCCTTGGCCCTCTCTGCCTCCAATGCAAAGCCCTAGTCCGAGCCTTCCCCAGACTCCAGGACTGGCCCATGTTTCTCCTCAACCTCGTCACTGTCTGACTCTGCTGCCAGGTCTGCTGGCTGCTGGTGGGCCGCAACACTAGCACAATAGGCCTTGGTGTGTGTGTGAATATTAATATATTTGTTTATTAATTGGTTGAGAAATATATTGTAACTATATAACAAAAATCCTTTAGTTGTGACCTTCTGGAAGGAAGTTCTATGTCCAGAGGAAAGACATCCTGAATTCAAAGCAACCTCTTATCCCAAAGGAAGATTTCAAAGAAAGAACTCTTGTCTCCCTCTATTACTGTCTTTTCAGAGTATTTTAAGACAAGCCTACCATTGAAAAAGTAAATTATTTGAGAAAAGAACCTAATCTTCCTTTCAGAAAAATATGATAGTTAATGTAAGAAAATTCAGACTATAACATGCCATTACATCCTGTACTTTGGTTGCTTTGAGGTAACAAGAGACAGCCACAAAAAGAAGAATGCGGACTTGCTGCAATTTTTTGTTATTGTAATATTTCCAGGACTGGACTGGCAAATGGAAATCAAACAATGGGAAATGGGGGGGGGGGGAAATCCTACAAATCGGTTATAATTTTAACTCAGAAGAGATTAGGGTTCGTATTAGAGATAACAAAATGGCAGGTTTCATTCCATGCCAAGAAGGAATATTTATTTATTTGATTATTTTCATCCCGCCTTTATTATTTTTACAAAAAACTCAAGGTGGTGAACATATCCAATGCACCATCCTCCTCCTATTTTCCCCACAACAACAACACTGGGAGGTGAGTTGGGCTGAGAAAGAATAACTGGCCCAAAGTCACCCACCTGGCTTTCATGGATGAGGTGGGACTTGAACTCATGGTCTCTTGCTTTCTAGCCGTGGTTTTGGGGTAGAATACCATCTGTACGCTGACGACACCCAGCTGTACATATCTACCCCAAACCACCCCAACGATGCCGTTGAGGTGATGTCCCAGTGTTTGGAGGCCGTACGGGTCTGGATGGGTAGTAATAAACTCAAGCTCAACCCTGCCAAGACCAAGTGGCTGTGGTTTCCGGCACCCCGGTTCAGCCAGTTAAGTCCAAAACTGGCCATTGGGGGCGAAATATTGGCCCCTGTGGAGAGGGCATGCAATTTGGGTGTCCTCCTGGATTCCCGGCTGTCCATGGAGGACCATGTGGCAGCCGTGGCCAGGGGGGCATTTTACCAGGTACGCTTGGTACGCCAATTGCGCCCCTTACTGGATCGGGTTGCCCTCCGCACAGTCACTCAAGCACTCGTGACATCTAGGCTGGACTATTGTAACGCTCTCTACATGGGGCTCCCCTTGAGGTGCACTTGGAGGTTACAGCTAGTCCAGAATGCAGCCGCGCGGGTGGTCATGGGAGCCACAAGGCAGTCCCACGTAACACCTCTCCTGCGCGAGCTGCACTGGCTACCTGTGGCCTTTCGGGTACGCTTCAAGGTGTTAACGACCATCTTTAAAGCACTCCATGGCTTGGGGCCTAGTTACATGCGAGACCGTATCCTGCCCCATACATCCCTCCGACCAATCCGCTCCCATAGAAAGGGCCTTCTCCGGGTGCCGTCGGCCGGACAATGCCGGTTGGCGACACCCAGGGGAAAGACCTTCTCTGTGGCGGGCCCAACCCTCTGGAACGACCTGCCCCCTGAACTCCGTACCACCACAGACTTCCGCCTTTTCCGCCGGCATCTTAAAATGCATTTGTTCCAACAAGCCGGCCTAGGATAATCACCCGATCTGGACTGTTTAGTTATAAATTGTAATTAGAGAATTTTAAAATATTTTAGCACGGGGTAATTTAATTTAATTGGATTTTAATAATTGGTCTATTTATGTACGTTGTGTTTTAATATGCCTGTGTGCCGCCCTGGGTCCCTTTGTAGGAGAAGGGCGGGGTATAAATTTAATAAAATAAAATAAAAATAAATATTGCCTTAGCCATTGGACCAAACTGGCTCAGAAAATATGCACATCCATCCAATTCCCCCCCCCCCTAGTGTGCTCTTATGGTTAAGGCACCAAGCTAGAAACTGGAAAATCATGAGTTCTAGTCTTACCTTACATATGAAAGTTGACTGCGTGACTTTGGGCCAGTTACTTTCTCTCTCAGTCCAACTGGCATCACAGGGTGGTTGTAGGGGGGAAAGGGGGGAGGAAGGAATATTAGGTGTGTTTACTGCCTTGAATTATTTATAAAAACAATAAAGACAAGATATAAATAAATAAATAAATAAGCTGCGTAGTATAAAGAGCTAGAGCAGAAAGGATGCTCTAATACAGGGGTCTCCAACCTTTGCAACTTTAAGTCTGAAGGACTTCAGGTCCCAGACTTCTCCAGCCAGCAAAGCTGGCTGTAGAAGTCTGGGAGCTGAAGTCCTTCAGACTTAAAGTTGCAAAGATTGGAGACCCCTGCTCTAATACATGGGTGTCAAACTCGCTGCATCACATTGTCGTCATGTGATGTTTTGCGATGTTTTTCCCGTTCGCGGAGGTGGGATGGGCATGGCCAGCATGTGATGCAACAAGTCTGACTCCCCTGCTAATAGCAATCAACTCTGAGAAAAGGGGACGTAACCACAGGGAAACTTAATATTGGCTACCCTACTCATTTCCAAATTGTTGAATGCTACACAGGTGTTTTAGCTACAACTCTATTTGTACAGCCCCAGATGCTGGACTGAATCTAGTATAGTCTCTTGCAAATCTGATTTATCCTTTAACCCAAACTTTTGCTCTCAGAGGCAGGATCAGTGTGATGTGGTTTAGCCTTTGCGCGTGTGTGTGTGTATGTGTGTGTTGCCATGTAGTGATGCTTACAGCTCTGAATGAATTGACCAATGCTTTTCTTTATTTGCTTGCTTACTCTTGTTTATTCTATCTGTTAAAACTTTATTTAATTAAAAAGGCTTTTAAGTTATGCTCCGTATATAATGCAATTCAGATTACCAAGATGCATTTCCCTGTGGAATGCGATTATTACTTAATGATTATAAATCTTTCCCTTCTTTTATTATGGAAGCCTTATTTGGTATGTTTACTTATTGGCAATGATATTTTATCTTGTTCTCTCTCTCTCTCTCTCTCTCTCACACACACACACACACACACACACACACACACACTTAGTAGCTTAGGAATTTTTTGTTCATATTTAAATGACTATGAAACATAAGGTTTTCCAAAAAATCAACCAACCTTAATTCTCATCAATCGGTAATGCTTATGTTTTTCACACAAGGGGAGTCATTAAAAACTTGCAATCCCGAAAAAGATTAGAGAGGTGAGGAGGAAATATTCCTTCTTATCTAAAAAATTGTTTAACCAGGGGATTTGGTTCAGGTGGGTGATGCCAGAAGGGATGTTGGTCTTCTGGGAAGAAGGAAGAGTAAGGATTAAAACAGTTGCTGAGGCGGAAGCCTTTCTTAAAAAACATTCCTCCATCCTGGGGGAAGAAACAGGAGGAGCGGAGGGGGCCACGGCCCCGCCCACTGGGGGTCAGAGAGGAGAACAAGAAGACACAATTGCCAAGAGACTTAGATCTAAAAAATGACTTTTTTTTATTAATATAGTATAACTTTTGTCTGGATGTTTGTACACGATTGCCAGCATAGAATTGAGAATTTATAATGATGTATGCATTTTTCTTCACCTTGTAGTACTATTGAAATATGTATTATCAATGTTTTGTTAAGAAGCCCCGGAGGGGCCAACGATCTCGACGTGAAAGTTCTCAAAATATTTTTTTACTTCACCTTACCCTACCCTACCTAAAAAATTTGTAAAACTCAATAAAACTTTTGCAATTTAAAAAAAACAAACTTGCAATTAATTGCCCATGACCCTCAACTCCTACTGTGCCCCAGCTGGTAGGGAAAGCACTACTGTTTGCAAACAATATTTCTTTTTTCTTTTGAAAAAGAAAAAAAAAACCCAAATAAACTCTGGAACACCAAATGTTTTTTCCAAGTGTTGTTAATTAAACCAGGTCAACATGTCCATATTACAGAGCAGGCTATTACAGGAGGTAATATGTGATCCATCGCTTTCTTCATCTACGGCACCGAAGCACAAGTAAACTGATAAATTCCTACCGATCCCTCCCAAAGCATAGCTAATTTGTTCTGTTTTTCTAAGATCAATTAACAGCAGGCAGGCATTTTAATGAAATAAAGTTGCGATTCCCACAGGGACTGTTTGCAAAGAACATTACAAAGCAGCAAGCTCTTTAAGCATTTACATTAAGACATGATTAATAACACCATTGTTAAGCTCCCCATCAGTTTATATATAGCGCCAATGTTAATAGATGCTGCTAATTAAGTAATCATATTCTTCTGCATCGGACCCCTTCAAATTGTCTTCCTACCTCACTAAGTTTGTCCTTCAGGACCAATAGAAATCCGCATCAGTAAAATAAACCATGATGTGTTTTGTTGTGCCCTGGTTTCCTCATAAACATAGATGCTCTGGAATCATTACAAAATGTTAATCAGAGACCATAGCTATTCACTGAAACAACCAAAGGCAATGCAAAAATAGTCATAAAGGCATTCATTACTTTTAGGACAGAGATAATCTAAGGGAAAAAATTGTAAGCTTAATGTTCTTGTTTATGTTAGATCCATTTGTTTTACTTGGGTAATGTTAGCACAGCACCTTTAAATGAGGTACTATGATCCTCCATTCTCTGAGGGTATCCTGACCTCCAGGATCACTGTGATGGTCTTGAGCTGGGGGTTTGGAAGGTGCAGCCTCCAACTTAGCTATCTGTGGCGATACAGACGTTTTCCCCTGCTTATCTTGAATTCAAGCCCCAATTTATCTTCCAAACAAAGGTTCAAACTTGGGAAGTCCAAGCAGTTCAAAGGAATATAAAGGTTTATTGCAAGCTTAAGCTCTCTACAAGAATCTGAACTAGCACTCTCAAAGCAAATTGGTGGTAGATAAGAATCAGCAGAATTCAAGGTGGGCTGGCCTTAGATATCTTGTGGGCATGAAGGGAGACTGATGATGCATTTCACTCCTCCCTCAGGCCCAGCCTCATCATCTCCTACAAATGGTCCACTTCTCCCTCTCTCTTGCACCAAGAGTCAAAGACATACTTTAAGGCAGGGGTCACCAACCTTTCAGACCTCAGGGACCACTACATTCAAAAGTTTAAATCCTGCAGACCACTAATACGATCTACCTAATGACTGACTGCATGGGCGTGGCTAGGTGGTCATGTGACTGGGTGGGCATGACCAACTAAATGTCACATCAAGGGGCGCCTCTCCCCTCCCAGCCACTCCTTGCCTTCCTGCCTGAGTTCCTTAGAGCCCCAACATGAAGCAGTTGTTGGAGCTAAGCAGCCACCATGAGAAAGAATTGGCAAAACAGCTCAGTTTAAATTGGATCTGACCAAGAAGGAGGCTCAGTGGAAGTATTTTCACTGAGGACTACGAGCATAGGCTTTCCAAGCAGAGGGTAAGACCTGCAGGAGTGCAAGGCCAGGTACTGGTGCCTAGAGGTTCAGCAGGCTGAGCCAGTTCCAGATCATGATGTAGTCCCTCTGGAACAAGGTCCTACGGCTCTTCGCCACCAGCAGCACTTTCCTCCAGCCTTCACTCAAAGCTCCACACTAGGAGGCCAAAGTAGACCCCAAGTCAGAATCTCTGCCCTCCTCCAACCCATACAAAAATACATTTTTGTATGGGTTGGAGGAGGCTCTCTGCAGCAACACAAATGTGCATTGCATGTATCCATCCCAAGGACTGTTTGAGGATCCCTGATTTAGTGCAGTATAAAAAATGCAAATAATGTTTCTGCGGACCAACAAAATTTTTGTCATGGACCACCATTGGTCCGCAAACCACCAGTTGGTGACTGCTGCTTTAAAGCACATCAAGGCAAAGCTTTAGTAGAAAAAAAATGGGTTAGTAGGAAAATGGAAGAAGAGAAGCTTGCATCCTTGAATATCTGTATAAGACTTTTTTTTTTAGATTGTTGGCTACCAATATTTCTCATCAGGTTACATCAAGAATAAAACCAGACTGAAAACGAAAGTCCTGAGATGGGTCACATCCTTTATTCTGCCTCATGACCTGAGAAAGGTATGATAGAAATATTGATGCTTCTGGAATGTTTGCTTGCAACTGACCTTGTGACACTTCCAGCATTATCTGCTTGCACCGATCCTAGCCAATGGGTCTTTGATATGAATAACTAAGTGGTTGAAGCATGTTGGGGAACAAGCATTCTTAACCTTTTTGTGCCACGGAGAGAGTCTGGAGTAACCTATAGAGCCTTTCTTAGAAAGATGTAAGGAAATGCATGAAATAGAATTTGTAGGTAGAATGATAGAGGAAACCAGCTATATTCAAATGAAATTATCGATTTTTTTTAAACCAAATCCAATAAATTTAGAAAGTAAGACTTATTGAATTTAACAAACATTTTTGCATTTTTGTGTTGTATAGATGCTTTGGAGTCAGTCTAAGCTCTTTGCTGTTTTCTTGGTGGGATTTCAAAAGTGGTTTGCCCTTCCCTGTTTCTTAGGGCTGAGGAAGTGACTGGCGCAGGTCACCCAGTTGGCTTTGTGCCTAAAATGGGATTAGAACTTAGTTTCCTGGTTTCTGCAACTAATGTGGCCTTAAATTGTGTATTTCCTACATTCATCTACCTCTACCTCTACCTCTACCTCTACCTCTACCTCTACCTCTACCTCTACCTCTACCTCTACCTCTACCTCTACCTCTACCTCTACCTCTACCTCTATCTATCTATCTATCTATCTATCTATCTATCTATCTATCTATCTATCTATCTATCTATCTATCTATCTATCTATCTATCTGGCTGTATGTGTGTGTATGTTCCAGCATAACTCGAGAAGGCATCGAGCAATTACAACCAAACTTGGTACACAGATGACTTACTCTCTGGAGAAAAATACTGTGGGGGTAAGACACTCCTAACACCCATTGGGCTGTGTGTTCTGTTAAGATACAGCCTGTTGTGCCTTTAAATGGCTTGTACTGTATTGCCGTAAAATGCATTCTACTGTATAGTGCAGTGGAGTTTTCATGGTAATGACTACTCCACAAGGGGGCTTCCTCTGGTAAGGGGAAAAATCCAACATTAGGAATTACATTTGATCCGGACATTTCCCCCCTATAAATAAATACCCAGGTAATGCCAGGTTATTGGCTAGTTCTGGAATAAAAAGCTGCAGTTCAGTTGGAGGTTAATGAAAGTTAAGTGATCCATGGAAATCATGGAAGCCAGTTTAAGATCTCCTGAAGTGGATGGCCTCATTGCCCCTTAAACTTTAACACCACTACACATTTGATCTTGTATCTAAGTAATTCCAATCCATTTTTCCTGTAGGTCACTGACATGGAAATGCTAACTGTTAGAGATCATCACATCCCCTTAGGTGTAACCTAGCAAGGAGAAACTGAGCTGGAGCCAGAATAAGCAGAGACAAACATCCTTCTTTGTCTTGTGTAAGAAATCAGGAACTAGGATAAAGTTCAAAAGTACCACAAGTTTATTTCATGCTACTTAAACACAAGAATCTGAACTACTAACCATCAGGGTAAATTGACCAACAGATTTAAAGGGGAGCTGTACTTAGGTCTCTTACAGGGACAACTCCAAACTGATGGTGTGTTTGACCCCACCCTCAGTTAGCCTAGTCATCCACTATATTTTCTTCATCACGCTATATTTTCTTCATCATTCTGTTTGCATACATATCATCTATTTTATGCTATTTTTCTCCTCCCAGCAGGAAGGGACAGAGGACTCTTGCCAAAAATCTAATCATTTGCAAAAGGTTTCCTCCCTTCGTATCGTTGTTCATTATGGCTGCCCCTCCCCCAATTCTCCCTTTTCTGTAGGCTTCATTGATAGATTATGCAACTTGGTTTTCAGTTTGCCAATTCCAAAGGGGTGGAGGGAACCAGCACAAAGAAAATGCACTTGGCTGGAATTGGAATATTTTATTCAGGCACGACAAATCTATATGTAACCATCTGCAGGTTTTCCCTGGAAGCTGTGCTTTTGCTGGCAGTGACTACCAGTGGGAATGGAATTTATAAAGGTGTGACAGAATTAGCATATAGAACTGAATTAGTATAATACGGGTCACTCAGAAGAGCCATAGTAAAGGGGATATGTTTTGCATATAAAATGGCTAGATTAATTCCCCAGCACTGCTTGATGAAAACTTCTGGAGTCCATAATGCTAGGGGAGATTTCTTCCCAAGTCCTCTGGGTAACACAGCTAAAAGTCATTATTTGGATTCAGTACAAGTCAGCTCTATCCAGCCAGATTCTTAAATACCGAAAGTATTAAGAATTCTGCACCTTGTGAGTGACTATCTAATATATACAATGGAAATGAAATACTGTGCATTATGCATCTAATCATCTAATACCTCTAATCTGGGCCAAGTACAGCAGATATTAGAATACTCCCTTCTGTTATCAAGTATCTGAGAAAGTTTTGTGCTCACAGCAAGTGGAGGCTGACAGGAAGGAGGGTACCATTGTAAAAAAAAAAGAGAGAGGCATTTTCCAAGTTATGGTATACAGACCGTTCAGTGGTGGGTTTCAAAATTTTTTAGAATCTCTTCTGTAGGTGTGGCCTGCTTTGTGGGAGTGGCTTGCCAGCCATGTGACTCATGGCAGTCATGTGACTGGGTGGGCATGGCCAACTTGTAAAATGTGGTGAAACTCACTTAACAACGCTCTTGCTTAGCAACCAAAATGTTGGCTCAGAAACTCTGGCATTTGTAGCACACAAGTCTTCAAGCTGTCAAGTTACAAGACCCTTGCACCCCTAACCCTTTAGAAAAAAAAAGCCCAGGGGTGTTCAAAGTTGACAGCTTTAAGACTTGTGGACTTCAACTCTCAGAATTCCTCCTCTTGCTCTTCATCTTGATGATGTGTGGATGGGCGGGAGGAGGGAGCTGGAACCGGTTCTAAAAGGCACTGTAGATTTGTGGAACCTCTTCTGTAGAAGAGGTTAGGACTGGCAGGAACCCATCCCTGAAATCGTTATACTTCATTCAGTTAATCACAATTGTACTTCAACACTTCTAAGGCTGTAAAGAGAGATAAGAAAAAGATAACAGAATAACAGAGTTGGAAGGGACTTTGAAGGTCTTCTAGTCCAACCCACTGCTTGAACAGGAAATCGTTCTTAAAAATTTCCATTGTTGGAACACCCATAACTTCCAGAGGCAAGTCGTTCCACTGATTATTTTTTCTCAATGTCAGGAAATTTCTCCTTAGTTCCACAGTTGGTTATGTCCTTGATTAGTTTCTATCCATTGCTTCTTGCCTTGCCTTCAGGTGCTTTGAAAAATAGATTGACACACTTCTTTGTGGCAGCCCAAAACATTTCTATCATGCACCCCTAGTCTTTCTTTTCATTAGATTAGACATACCCAATTCCAGCAACCATTCTTCATATATTTTAGCCTCCACGCTCCTTATCATCTGTTGCTCTTCTCTGTACTTTTTCTAGAGCACGGGTGTCAAACTCAATCGCATGATGTGACATTACATGACATATGACATTTTTTGCCTTTGTGGAGCACGGGTTGGTGTGGCCTGTGTGTGACCCGTCTGGCCCTTGGGCCGCCAGTGTGACACTCCTGTTCTAGAGTCTCAACATTTTTTTAATGTTGTTGCTATCAAAACTTGATGCAGTATTCCAAGTAAGGTCTTACCAAGGCATTATAAACTGGTATTAAACTTCATGTAAACTTGATATAATGATGGTCTGCTCAACAGATTTTATATTTGTTGCCCCCAACAGGCCTATATGGTGTTTGACATCACGTCCCTTCACTCTGGCTTACCTCAGACCTGCTGATCATTATCATCCTTGGTTTATGAGTTATTTTCCCGTGGTATATGTATTCAAACCAGTTGACAAGATCGAAATAGCTGCATGATCGTATGATTATAATGCAACCTGAAAATGGCAAATGATTGTAAAATGAATAAACATATATATTGATTGAGCATTCACTGATATGACTAAAGCCTAGCAGTCTGTTCCAGAATCCAGAACCTGCATCTAAACAATGAAATGTTATGAATGCCACGCTAAAAATTTGCAAATTCTGATGTTTTGATGATATGATATTGATATAATTATGGAAATCTCCATAAACACTGAGGAAAAAAAATCTGAAGCCTGGGGTAGAAAAGCATTCATTCATTATGCTCCTTATGTCTTCTCATAATATAATGCACAAGGACGCAAGAGCAGTGTTTGCAAACAATAATGCTGCATAAGTACACACCAAGGAATTCTATTTGGCATCTCAGTCGTTATCTCTGGAACACACACGCACTAATATCCATCGCATTCTATACAGAAAAAAGAGATCTTCCTTTCATGTGAGCATAACTGTGTAAGGAACTGAATGCATCGCAGTCACGCACATACATTAATTCTTACAATATTGATTGGCTTTATATTTCACATTGACGCTAATACCAATTAGCTGATTTATGGCAAACTGATGTTCTGCTCCTTCAATTAGAACGGTGTTCACGGAACTACTTTCTTTTAAAAATGTTTGTTAAACATTGTAATCCTTGATTTGCCTTGTTTGAATTACTCCAAGGGAATTTGAACCTGGATTTAAGATAATCCTCCAAAACATAGAAAAATTAGACAGAAAAAGATGATGAACACTCACAAAAATCCTATGGAAAGTTAAGGTTTCCTTTGTTATCAATTCCATTGCCAGCTCCAGCTAAAATCACTCCTAAATATTCCATCTAACTCCATAAAAAATATGTGCATGAAATATACTTGGATATATGCATACATATCTAAGTATATTTTAATGTATATGTGTAGATTACGCACATAGATTCATGCTCCCCAAAAAGGAAAGAGATAAGATATAAATTAAATAAATATTAATTGACTAACTAACGATTGAAGCAAATTGCCTGCTAACTAAGACTCTCATTTGTAAAATGAGTTGACCTCCACCCCCATCTGTATATTGATTGGGGCAGAAATGATTTTTTCCTTTTCTGAAAAACCTGTCTCTTGTATAAGCACGCATACAGACAAGTACCATCAGTCAGTCAATTTAATTGCTATTAATGATCAGCAAATTATATAAACATTTAATTAAAAAGGAAAAAGAAACAACAGAGTTCAAACTTGCATCAGCCTGGCTGATGGCCTGGCTTTCATTATAACAAAGCAAAATTTGCCTAACCCAATTACATATATGCCCGCCTATAAGTCTGTTCCTTGAATTTTTAAACAAAATTTTATATTTATACTGTGACACATATGCCATCCAGGGATAAGCAAACCCTCAAATTACTTTTAAGTTTTAATTTTCAAAATTGACTTATTCATGCGGAGGGTGTAATTTTCATTATATTTTGGTTTAAAAGTCTACTTTTCTGTGGATAGGCTTACTCCAAGTATATATAACATAGATAGGGACATAGATTAGGGAATTATTTTAATTTGATATTTATTGGTTTTAATTATTTATTAAATTTTAGCACAGATCTAATAATTTAATCGTTTTTTATATTTTGTATTCTGTGGGGTTTTTATCTTTCTGTGCACCGCCCTGAGTACCTTTTAGGTGAAATAGGGCGGTATATAAATCGAAACAATAAATAAATAAATAGATAGATAGATAGATAGATAGATAGATAGATAGATAGATAGATAGATAGATAGATAGATAAATAAATAAATAAAAAATACATGGGTAATTTTAAAAAGTTGAAGAAAAACTTACCATGTGTGTGTGTGTGTACATACACATATACATACACATACACACATTGTTGTTTTTTTAATGTGTTTAATTCTTATAGTTTTAACACGGTTTCTTTTCCATTTTAACTTTTGATAGGGACCCACCAAGAATTGATTATGATATTTCAACTGGAGAAGGCACAACAAAGTAGAAAACATGGCATATCATTATAAAATGATACCTAAGTGGAAAGATGTACGGTTTTGTCTTCCTCAGATACAAAGAACATGAGTTCTTAGAACATGGGTGTCCAAACTTTTGGCTGGCCTGGGTTACATTAAATGAAGAGAAATTCTCTTGGGCTGCATACAAAATAGATAATTTATAAATGTATATAAATATACATTATAAACTTTTGTATAAGTTATACACTGAATATAAAGAGCCATGGTGACACTGTGGTTAGAAAGCAATCATACAGGCTAATTCTGCTTAGTGCTAGATGTTCGATCCTGACTCGCTCAAGGCTGACTGAGCCTCACATCCTTCCAGTTGATAAAATGAGGAACCAGGGTTGTTGAGGGCAATATGATGACTCTGTAAACTACTTAGAGAGGGCTGAAAAGCAGTATGAAGCAGCATATAACTCTAAGTGCTATTGCTATTTAGATATTTATTTATTTGGCCGTTCGCTAAATAAATAAATATATAAATAACATATTAATACAAATA
This sequence comes from Rhabdophis nuchalis, assembly GCA_039707465.1. Taxonomy (NCBI): domain Eukaryota; kingdom Metazoa; phylum Chordata; class Lepidosauria; order Squamata; family Natricidae; genus Rhabdophis; species Rhabdophis nuchalis. The sequence continues at coordinate 98,279,671 of CM077644.1, forward strand.
ACATAATGTTAAAAGTTTATGATCTTATGGTGCCACATTACCAGCTGTTCAGGGCCACATGCAACCCATGGACCATGGGTTGCATGTGGCAATTGTATTAGAATGCAAGTAGGTGAAAGATGCTAGTCAGGCAAAAAGTTGTTCTTCAGCCCATATGTAATTAATTTGCTTTCAGAAGACATGGAATACCTCTTAGATGAGGTGGCTTTTAAAGGGTCTTTTGATACATTTGTGGAACATGGCTCCATAACTAGCAATTAACAAACTTCAACGATTAAGGTCCTCTCTTTAAACACCACGTTTTGGAAGCAAGTTCAAGAGAAGAACTTGGAATAGTTGGCCATGGTGGTAAGAAGAATGCCAAAATTTTCTATTCAGTTGATGTTTCTTTATGCTTTCACATTGAAGACATATGTTTAGGTTGAAAAGGAATCATATGAATGATCGAGATTGGCACCTAAATGACTCTAAAACAGCAACACTACCTGCATTATTTGATCCTTGAGACAGATCACCTGTCCGAGTAGACCAGTGTTTCTTAAACTTCTTCCCCCCACAGCACCCCTTCTCACTTTTAAAAACTACGAAGGACCCCAAAATGTTTCTGTTTGTGTGGACAATCAATATTTACTACATTAAAAATTAAAATGGATGCATTTGCTGCTGCTATTGCTTCTCGTGATTTTTTGATGAGGTTTCGATATTGTTTTATTTTTCAACACAGGCAGGTAAATAATTTTGATTTTGCAGATCCCAGAGCCTTAGGACCCCACTTCAAGAAACCCCAGAGTAGAATGTTCTCTGCTAGGTGGAATAATTGTCTGATTGGAGAAAAGGCATGGATAACTCGATAAAAGATTATCTTTTGCGACTGCCATGCTGGCCGAAAAACAATGAATTTAGAAATACTGTAATAAGTGTAAAAGAGTAATTGATTAATATCCACTTAGGTATGTAATCCCCACAGAAAACAGCATACAAAAAGATCTATACAACATCTCACAAAGAATGCACATGCATCTACTCAGTAGTCTAACTTTGGTAAATGTCATCGCTTAGAAGAGATCCATCAGCCAAGCTGATTTTGTGTGGTTTTAATAAAAAAAATAAACTTAGAAAATTGATAAAGAAATCCTCGTGCAAATATTCAGTGTTAAGAGTTGCTGACTGCCCTGCTGTTTATTGATCTCTGCGATTGACATAATGCAATACAAATGTTGTTACTATTAGAACTCGTCAGCTTTACTGATTTCAGAAGTGAGCAAATGTCCACTGCTATTGGAAAATCACATGAAGAAGATAACTTAGTACAAAGGTGGACCTTCTCATGGCTTCCAGCAGAGCAAAAAAAAAAGAGAGGTGCTGAAAGTTGTAGAACAGGGGTCTCCAACCTTTGCAACTTTAAGTCTGAAGGACTTCAGCTCCCAGACTTCTCCAGCCAGCTTTGCTGAAGTCCTTCAGACTTAAAGTTGCAAAGGTTGGAGACCCCTGTTGTAGAAGACATCTAAAAGGCCTGCCTTCCCAGTCCTTAACGTATGTCCACAATGGAGCCCAGAATTTCTGTTGCTAAGTGAGACCTTGGTTAAGAGAATTTTGCCTCATGGTACGACCTTTCTTGCCACTCTTGTTAAGTGAATCACTGTTAAGTAACATGGTTGTTAAGTGAATCTGGCTTCCCCATTGACTTCTCTGGTCAGAAGGTTGCAAAAGGGGATTGCATGACCCCAGGACACTGCAACCATCATAACTAAGACTCAGTTGCCAAGCATCTGATGCAGCAATGGTCGTATGTGTAAAAAATGGTCATAAGTCACTTTTTTCAGTACTATACTAACTTTGAATGGGTTAGGGTTAGGGTTAGGGGTTAGGGTTTGGGGTTTGGGGTTAGGGGTTAGGGGTTAGGATTTAAGGTTTAGGGTTTAGGGTTTAGGGGTTAGGGGTTAGGGGTTAGGGGTTAGGGATTAGGGGTTAGGGTTAGGGTTTTATAGAATCTATAAATAGAATGCAATACCCATGTTTCCTCGAAAATAAAACTGGGTCTTATATTAATTTTTACTCCAAAAGATGCATTTGGGCTTATTTTCTAGTTAGGTCTTATTTTGGCAGAAATACGTTACCAAATGCATCCATCTGGCTGACGATCTTAACTGGGGCTTATTTTGGGGGTAAGGATTATATTAGGAGCATCCTGAAAAATCATGCTAGGACTTATTTTCCAATTGGATCTTATTTTTTGGGGAAACACTGTATGTCTGATGTTAGAAACAGGGATAATATTTACAATAGTGCCACAATTATACACCAGTCAGCCATAAGGCTCATCTACATTGTCAAGTTGCTTGTTCACTAGTACAGGCCATCAACCCATTTGGGAAAGCAGAAACAAATGATATTACCTATACTCACCACCTCCCTGCAATTGGAAATCTGACTTAAAATCTATTTTCTCTATATTATCAAGTGTTCCTATTTATAAACTTGTAAGTGGGCTTTTCTCTCCCTACTGTCACAACCCACACTTCACAATCCTGTTTCTGCTACTGATTTGTAGAGCTCTACACTTGGGCTGTTGAAGCAGTGGACTTGATTTGGGCTTGGTTTGGTTTGGTTTGCAGGCTGATTTGGCTTTGCAAACTCTGATTGGGCTGTTTTCCTCTCTCAGTGGCTTTGCAGCTCCGGGAACTACAGTTTTTGTTATTTTATCATCCGAGGATTGCTTCTAAGGTGCTTGTCTTTAGGTTGGATGTTTGTCTTTCACCCACAACCTCTATGTTTGCTTTTGGTTCCCTTTTTATGAGAGAAGCTCTCCAATTAAGGAGAGGGTGGGGCTATTTTAACTCTTCTTTCCAGGAACACCAAAACTCTGGATCCCAGGTGGGAAAAGGAAGGATTATTCGCTGCAGCTCACGAAACTCATTTGCAATGTAGCCCTCACCACCCAACCCTAATCTTCATCAAGCAGGTCTTGTAGCGTCTTTAATCTATTTCTTGGGTCCAAATCAAGGGTGGGTTGCAGGAGGTACGGGCTTACCGGAGCCTGCCTGGAGCACTGGATACCATTCCGGTATGGTGCTCTGGAGGGCCCACCCACCCGTCCTCACTACTTACCATTCTTTTACATCTTCAGCACTTCTGCGCACACGTACAACGCGTACAGCACCTACGCGATGCTCCGCTCGGCAGCTGAAGCGTCGTGGAGGCTTGCAGAAGCACCAAGATGCATGTGTGCACTCCACTTGTCCACATGGACGCTGCCCGGCATGTTCCAACTGTACTGGTTGGAAAGGAATCCAGAACCCACCACTGGCCCAAATGTAGCATATTGGCATATTTCAGTGATGGTGAACCTTTTCGGCACTGAGTGCCAAAAGGGAGGATGCTCAGCAAACCCGTAGGAATCCACCATTGTTCCCCACATATTTTTGGCTAACTGGATCGTTGACTTGAATGGAGAAAGTTTGATGGACAAATCATTGCGGTGAGGGTTGTTGCAGTACCTCTTTAAGAAGGCCCAGCATGCTAAAATAAATAAATAAAGGTAATGCTGACCAAGTGCCTGCCAATGATATTTTCAATAGTTTTTCTTCATTCACCTGAAATCTTGTGTTTTGTATGCTTGTAATGATTGTCAGGCAAAAAAAAAAAAAAAGGATGGAACATGGTTTGACGTTTCAACTCCTGAGTCAAAAAGGGAATTCATCTATATTAAGCAAGATTTTTCTTCATGCAGTGGAAGCTTTTCCATTTGGGGACTGGAGGAATATGACTAAAGCTGTTCTACAGATCTCCTTGGACCATGCTGACACACGCTCAGGTTGTTGACAGCAAAACCCCTGCAGATTGCTTAAGGGCATTTCTGCATCCCTTCATCTCTTGCTATGATCAGATTTTTTTAAAAATTCTCCTTGAAGTTTTGCTGGTGAAGGTTTGAAAGGCAAATGCTTCTAAAAGTGGATTTGATGGGAAAACTGGAAAATGGTATTGGGAGTCTTAAAAGAGAAAGGGCAAAACACTTGAATCAACCACAGGGTTGGTTTTTATCTCCACACGCTTTGCTTCTGTGTGTTTGGCACGATGTCTTCTTCGGTGATCCTGGCCTCCTATTTTCCACTCAGTCCATGGCTTTCATGGGAAAGACATTTTCTTACAGAGACAAGGCAGGAATGAAGAGAAGTGTTTTATTGTATACAAGCATAGTTTGCTCTTCTGCCCCACAGATGGACACACACAAGCTTGGCTGCTTGCCACTATCTCCTTGGCTGCTTGCCACTATCTCCTTGGCTGCGAGCCCTAACTCACGGTACAAATACAGACAGAGAATTGCAGACTCAAACGACCAGATATCTCCAATGATGAGTTGTAACTGTTGTTTCCTGTAAATGACCCTCCCCAAAGCCTTCCCTATGAGCTCTCTTGGGCTTATAGGGAAGGCTTTAGAGGGGCCACTCAGCAACCAGCTGGTGCTCATCAGGGCTTACGAGCTTGCCTCTTATGTAATTGTTGCCTCCTTTTCTCAACCCTGTGTAATCTAGCATCAGGGACAAACTGCCCCTGATCTTCCCCACTGCTCCATGACCCAGGCGCCTCCTGGTGGCCAACCAGACCCTCTGCTTCCTCAAGGTCTCCCTCCTCCTCCAGGGCAGACTCATAGGACTCCTCACTAGAAGAGTCCATCAGCAGCTCATCCAGAGCTGGCTGGGCCACAACAGTTTGCTACCTTCTGTCTAGATTAGTACTTGGAGTGCAGACTAGCAGAAAAGTTTTATTAAACCAGAAAATTGAGGTGGGGGGATTCCAGAAGAAAGCAATGCTAAACCATTTCTGTATACTGTTAAAAAAAACTACCTGGACCTGTCCATAGAATCACAAAGAGTTGATTTTATATTGCATATAAAAAAAATTGCGCGCCGAACTGGCAGTAATGCTGGCAGCAACCCACCCCTGGATCAGAGGTTTAATTTTTCTAGTTTTCGGACTCATATTGGAGCCCATCCTCAGGAAATTTCTCTCTAGCAAAATGTGTGCTTTGGGCTATTTTGTATGTGGTATTTATATGGTGCCTGGTTGTGTGTGGATATTTAGTTGTTGATTGGAATGTTGATAGCTGGCTATTAGTCATTGGCTGTTGTTTCCTTGTGCTGCCAAGCCCTCACCTCCTATGTACTCGATAAGCTGGTGGTACTGCAACTCAGCATTCCTGTTGACTGAGAAGGGACCCATTTCCCAGGCTTTAATCACTTCCCTGGGTGTTTTTGTCCCTGCTTCTCCAACAATCTTAGTAGCTGCAAAATTAAATGCACATCCTTGTTCATTGCAGTGGGAGGCTACCAATGAGTTCGGGTTTCCTGGTCTGACTGCTTGCTTGTGCTCTTGCAATCTGGTGGTTAGCTTCTCCTTCACCTCTTCTATATTTCAAACAGATATTATAATATTTCTAAATGCTAAACTGTCACATGCTAATAATTATATACACACATACGCATACTCACAAACACATTTCTGCATAGACTAACACAACAGGATAGATTAGGAAAATTGGGGAAAAAAACATTTGGAAAATAGAGCTATATCTTGTTATGTGTTTCAATTCCTACATCATTCCTTTTATAATACATTATATTGTTTTTATAGTTTTGCAGTATTGCTTAAACATTAACAGTCTAATGTTTAAATAATTTAAACCATTGAAAATAAAAGAAGGAAAATCAGCATTAATTATGATTTAAAATGTCACTAAATGAATATTAAGATGATTTAGGGTTTTTTTTAAATCCAAAATTGAATATAACATTAAAAAAAACAAGAAAGAATTTCTTGTACAATAAAGTTTTCAGATTTCAGCTGATTAGGTAGAATTAAGGTTTTCACTGTTTTAGTACTTTATATTGTGCTATATTTGCATATTGAAAAAAAGAAAAAAAAGATGAACAAAACAAATTTGGCAACGATTCAAATACAATTGGATAAAGGAAGTGAAAAAGAAAAAGAGTATTCAGAGGCTCCTTCTCTCCCTTTTCATCATTTGTTCTGAATGTGTAATTGCTGAAAAGAGGCAAGATGAAAACTCAACAGATGGTGTTGGTCTTTTCTCCATAACTGCAATACTGAAGTGGGATGGCTACTACAAAATTAAAAGTGTGTTTTTTCACCTATAAAGAAAAAAAAAAATAATAGATACATTTCCATTGGTAATAATGGAATAATAAACTCAATGTCCTTAATTTACTAAATCTTTCCACATCCCAACTTTGACAAAACACGACAAGAAGTTCTGAGTCTTTCCCATAATATTATATATTCTGTGGAATCGCTGGCTAAAATTAATATTTTTAGCTGTAGAAAGCCAAATAGGGGCCTAAAGGATGAGATGCAGGATTGAGGATCACATATTATGACTCTACCTTCTCATATATGTTGTTGGTTCCACACACTCAGCTGAGACTTTTTTCTATCGATTGATCTTTGCGTCATCTTTGTTGACCCTGTCAAATGGGGGTTGTGGGAGCCTATAAGTATAAGAGGGCTTCTGAGTAATGGAGACTTGCTTATTAAATGTCCTTTCCAGTGATGTGGAACAGAAGTGTTCGTTCATTCATTCATTCATTCATTCATTCATTCATTCATTCATTCATTCTGCTGTTTCTTGTACTTACCTTATAGTGTTTGCTCATTTATTGGCTTTGTAATGTACTCAAGAAAGTCCTGTTATTCTCTGGATTAGGATAGAAAATCCAATAAGTAAGCAGTTTCTGGTTGTACTCATTAACCCAGCCTTGTTTAGATCAGAAATACATTGATTTACAATTCTTAGACCACATCATAGGGAATTACTTCTTTTCATAAAAAGAATGTGTTTATATACTATAAAACTCTTAACAGGAGGCAGAACAAATAAAACGTTTGAGATAAATTCTTTGTCAACCCTGAAGCTGACCTGGCTGAAGCCATCTGGACTTTCAGTGTTGCCACCCTGGAGCTGAGGGATAGGGAGAGGGGATTAGAGATAGCTGGGGTTGTGTAGTCAAAATAAAACACTTTCCCCTGGGAACCAAGGACATTCTCATACCTGGCCAGAGAAAGGAGGAGTGATGTCACCAGAGCTGCAGACATTACTATGATTGGGCCATGTGGCTGATTGTTTGGGTTTGAGGGAAAAACTTTTACTTTTAATTAGGTGAAAACCTAGGGGCCCTTCAAAGTTGGTTTACACCAAATATGTGCCTATTTGATAAAGCTATTCTTTGAGGAATTCATCTGCCTTAGAGATTTGGCTTGCAATGGATCTATTTCTTGGAACCCTGACATTCTTCTTTATGAAATGGCGATTAGCCATTTCCTTTAGGATCCACACTCCCTATTCTTCTTCAAAATTGGTTTACAGATATTTCTAAAGGGGATTTCTAAATCTAAACATGTCTAAAATAGGCGGTTACTAGGTAAGTGCTAATACCCAGAATGCATAGCATTATCCTATTTATGTCTATTTGGAAGGCCAAATAGACATAAATAGGATAATGTCATTGTGTATAGCAGTGATGAAGATGGTGTTATCCACTTCTAACTGGATTAGAAGTTCCAGAAGCTCACTGGTGAGAAATAGTGAAAGATCCAGAGTGATCTTCTCTGCATCCCTATGTCCTTGATAAAGCTGCAATTCAGGGGTGTCAAACTCGATTTCACTGAGGGTCACATCAGGGTTGTGTTTGACCTTGGGGAGGGCATGGTCAGGATGGCCAGCTGGGCCAGCTGGGCATGGCCAACTCAACATCATTTCTGTCAGGGGCACCAGTGGTGACCAGAAAAAACAGGCTTCCAAGCTCCGTTTTTGGCTGCCACCGCCTCCTGCAACCCTCTCCCAGTAAAAACAGAGCTCAGCCCTCCCAAGATCCGTTTTCACTGGCAGAGGTTGCAGGAGGCTGTGGCAGCTGAAAACAAAGCTTGAAAGCCTGTTTTTGCTAGCAGAAGCACCGCTGGCTGGTCCTTCACTGTTTTCAGGGCAGCCCCATGGGCCAGATCTAAGTACCCCATGGGCCAGATTTAAGTACTCCAAGGGCCAGATCTGGGCCCCTGCCTTGAGTCTGACACTCCTGAACTAGGTAGTAAAAACTCTCCAGGTTCAGATATATTCAGATAAGAATTTTTCCCTGCATTTTTTTTTAATTTTGCAAATTATGCCTGCATTCTGCTATTGATAATGGTTCTGACTTTCTTGGCTTTAGAGGTAAACTTCTAAACACTGATCCTATACTCATTCTAAACTAGAAGTAGTCAACGAGTTGCCCTTCAGACTTTTTTTTTTTTACTACTATTCTGTGTTGCCATTGGTGATGCTATTTTGAACTAAAAGCTTTTCAATACATCTGGAGGACACTAGTGGGTTTTTTGATTTTTTGCTCTAAACAATATGAGAGATATGGCATGGCTAAGAAAAGTGTCCTCAAAGAGAACACAGACCTATTAATAGTTTTAGCTTTATTGCCTTTTAGATAGAACTATTATTAAGGCTGAGTTTTCTCCGAAACAGACTTCTTATCCATGCCATTTCTCCTTAGTTATAAATGCTGGCATACATGCTACAAAAATAATTTTCTTGGAAATCTGATGTAAGTAAGTACTGGAGGTACAATCAACCTTGTTGCTTTTCTGAAAGACATTGAGGTTTTGTCATGAAGCCTGATGACCAGGAATGGAGATGGAACCAATCAAGTGGTTGATCTAATTGTGTTGTTGCTGCCATTGGGATCAGAGGTGGTATTCAGCAGGTTCTGACCATTTCTGGAGAACTGGTAGTGTCAATTTTGAGTAGTTCAGAGAACCAGTAAATACCACCTCTGACTGGCCCCGCTCTATCTATTCTCTACCTCCCGAGTCCCAGCTGATTGGGATGGAATGTGGATTTTGCAGTAACCTTCCCTGGAGTGGGGAGAGAATGGAGATTTTACAGTATCCTTCCCCTGCCATGCCCACCATGCCACACCCACAGAACCGGTAGTAAAAAAATTGAAAATTGTTGTTTTGAAAACTTTCCCACCGTTGATTGGGATGTGGTTTTGTGTATGTTTTTATGTTGTGAATTTTTAATGTTGCAAGCAGCTCACAGACACCTGTGTGTCGTTGGGCAGTCATATAAAATTGTTAAATAAATTAAAAGTAAATATTATGGGTATAGAAATCCACCAAATTTCTGTGCTTATTATGTATTTTTGTACAGATTCCTTTGATGTTGGCCCCAGTTTCAGGTGCTTTGCATTCTTACATCTGAAGCCAGGGCTGTCACTGTGACAATGGATAAGATGTGTCCCATCCCCTTCAAAATATTCCTCAGCCTTCTCAAGGCGTGGAGGATTTATATTCACGAGGAGCTATCTTTCAACTCACAATATGTGTTATTCAAGTTACATTACTCATGCTTCTATTGAAAGCAATGCTTTTCTTGATGTTCTCTCCCCTTTCCACCATGCCATAGAAAGTTGTCTTCCTTGCTTCGTTTAACAATTTCACATTGATGGCTAAGAATGGCAAGCCCCCTTGATTGTTGAATAAATGAAATGATCAGCTGGAATAACACTGTATGTCAAATTCACAGCTCCAAATAATTTCTTGTGGCATTGGCTATATTTATTCCATCACGAGATATAATTTCTCTGTGATACAACAACTTCTACAACAAATGTCATGCAATGCAATTTAGGCTGTGATGGATGCACACACACAGAATAATCACAGAAGGAGCTGTAAATAAAAAAAGGTGGGAAAGTTTATTTGTTGGGTTTGGAATTACATTTCATTTTACTATTTTTCAAGCTAGAATAAATATGTATACTTGTCCAACTGACTCTCAACTAAAATGTGATAAACGTACATAGATCATTGTTTCTCTAGTGATTTATTTATATTTATTTCACTGTTCCTTAAGAGGCTCAAGGTGACAAACACAGAGATCTCTTCTTATTTTATCCCCCAAACAACAACATAATGTAGATTGAACTGAGAGGAAGTAAGAAACCCAAAGTCATCTAGTGAGCTTCCATGGCATAGGAGTTCCCTAAGTGGTGTTGAACCAAGATCAGGGTTGGCAAATCTTTTGGGCAGCAAGTGCTGAAACGGGAGCATGCGCATGCACCCTGGGAAGATGATCTTCATTTCCGCCACACACATGCACACTGGCCACCTGGTCTTCAGGTTTCTGGAGCACATGCATATGCAAAGACCATCTGGCTGGTACGCATGCACTCATCGGAAACCAGAAGACCATCTTCCTGACACGCGCATGTGCACCAGGTGGCGTCTCTTCTGGTTTGTGCCATGCCTGTGCGTGTGAAGACCAGTGCACTGGAACCTGGAAGAGCAACGGGTGATGGCTCGTGTGCCCAGAGAGATGGCTCTGTGTGCCACTTCTGGTACACATGTCATAAATTCGACATCATGGACCTAGATCTTCCCAGTCCTAGCCCAACGCTTTAACCCCTATACCAGACTGCCAAAAAATATTGAGGGAAAACAGTTGACTTGGGCAATTCTATTGGCTGTTACCAATTCCTCTGTAATTTTATATTAACTACTAAGGAACATGACTAGAGCCTCCTCAACAGGATTGCCTGCAAGGTTTTCTAAAAAAAAAAAGCATCATGATTTTGTGCTTAAAATTATTATATTCTACACAAAAACCCCAGGTAACAAAAAACAAATCAGTCTTCAATTAAATTATTTTTACCTATTGTCAGGGTTGCCAGCGGGGTTTTCTACAAAGATTTCACACTAAAAAGAAACAAACAAAATCAGATTCTACACACACACACTGAAACTCAGCTTACAGAAAGCATAATAAATCATTTTTAAATGAAGCTACGTATTTTTGCCTATTGAATACATACAATACAATGTATAGAAAATGGTAAATTTCATTAAATTTAAAAATAAAGAAACCAGAAACCCAAGCAGGCATTAAAAACCCAAATCTGGGTTTGAAAACCCTATTGAACAGTTTGCCTGTGGTAAAGGGGTGTTTTATGTCTGAACACAACTGTCCCACAGTAGCTATTTTGTGAATGTACTCACATCATGCTTTTAGAAGTTCACATCTGCCTACTAGCCTCTACAAGGTAAGACCTGCATGTCCTGTTTTAGGATTTTTCCAAGCACTTCTAACATCACCCAGGTGCAGAGGAGGGCAACCAGAATGATTAGGGGGCTGGAACACCTTCCTTACTATCTGAGGCTGCAACGGCTGGGCCTCTTCACTCTAGAATGACGGCGCCTGAGAGGTGACCTGATTGAAGTCTATAAAATCATGCACGGTGTGGACAAAGTAGAAAAGGAAAAACTGTTTTCCCTATCGCACAACACTAAAACTAGGGGGCACTCCGTGAAACTTTTGATAGCTAGACCTCAAACAAATAAGAGGAAGTACCTTTTCACCCAGAGGATCACTGGTCTATGGAACTCCCTGCCAGAAGAAGTGGTGACAGCTGTCAGCCTCGACACCTTTAAGAAAGGATTAGACGAGTTCATGGAGAACAAGGGTATCCATGGCTATCATTATGGATGCCTAAGGACACCCTCCGGGATGGAGAGATAGGCAGGACATCTCTCAATGCCATTTGCAGGGAATCATAAGCAGGTGAAGACATCTGCTTGGGAATACCCTGAAGCCAATGGTGAGCCACTGTGTGAGACAGAATGCTGGACTGGATGGGCTGTGGCCTGTTCCAGCAAGGCTGTTCTTATGTTCTTATGTTCTTATCACCCTCCCTCTTGACCAATTACAGGTATTCCTCGACTTTCAACTGTTCATTTAGTGGCCATTCAAAGTTACAACAGCACTGAAAAAGTGACTTAAGAGCATTTTTCACAATTACATCTGTTACAGCATCGCCGTGATCATGTGATTTACATTTGGATGCTCGTCAACTGATTCATATTTATAATGGTGGCAGTGTCCTGGGGTCATGTGATCCCCTTTTGCAACCTTCCGACAAGCAAAGCCAATGGGGAAGTCAGGTTCCCTTAACAACCCAGAGGTGGGTTACTCCCGGATTGGCCCAGATCGGGGCAAACCAATAGTGGTGGTGGCAGGAGGCTCCACACATCCACCTGAATGCTTCTGTGCATACGCGTATGCATGCATAAGCAAACCGGTAGTATAAAAATTGGAAACCCACCACTGGAACAACCATGTTACTAATTTAACAACTGCGGTAATCTACTTAACAAAAATCTGGCCAGAAAAGTCCTAAAATGGGGCAAAACTCACTTAACGAATTTCTCACTTAGCAGCATTAATGGACTCAATTGTGGTCGAGGACTACCTGTACTAGGATTTTCAATGTTTAATCATTTCTAAATCTATCACCTACCATCTATTCTTTGGCCAGATGTTTGCTAGTTCATTGTAGCCCCAAAGAACTCTCTGGCTGTCCTCCACAGTTTAATGTAATAGCCGCCCTACAGCTGCCCACCAGCCCAATGTCACCGAGGTGAACAGCCACTGTTAATAATAAGGCACAAAGGCAGGCATGTATTGTCAGCTACGGCTGAAAATTTCCTCATGTTTTATTCTAATGATGATGTCTTCTCTGCTCCAATTCTTTGCGGTCCCCCCACCCCTCCATTCTCACTCCTGGTTGTTGACATTTTCACTTATTTATTGCTTTGCATGTAAATTTCTGTTTTCTTCAGAAGGTGGGTGACCCTTTAAAACTCCATCTGCCTTTCAAAGGAGATTATTTTCAGTCTTGGCTGGTTTTTACTTTTACCATTAGGGAGCCTTTATTGTAATGTATGTGTACTCTAATACAAAGTAATTGTGTTTTCTCCAAGCTTCCCTATTTGAATATGTGACTGCTCAAATGTACTTAACCATTCTAGAAATGAAAGCAAGGTAGAAAGCGCTAAACAAACTCACGTCCTTCAGCCTGATGTTCTGGTGTTTTTCCTCCGCTCTGCCATTACTGTCTTGCTAAAATTACTTTCTTTGAAGTGTCAGAGTGAGAAAATGTTGGCATTTTATATTTAGTGTGAAGTATTATCCAGAAGTATAAGCTTTGAAACTACTTTTGCTTATTGTGATTCTTTCTTTCTTTCTTTCTTTTTCCTTCCTTCCTTCCTTCCTCCCTACCCTTCCCCTCCTTCCATTCCCCTCCTCCTCTGCTCCCCTCTGCTCCCCTCCACTCTGCTTCGCTTCCTTTCTCTTCCCTTCCCTTTCCTTTCCTCCTTTCCTTTCCTTTCCTTCCCTTCTTTCCTTTCTTTTCCTTTCCTCCTTACCCTTCCCTTCCTTCCATTCCCCTCCTCCTCCTCTGCTCCCCTCCCCTCTGCTTCCCTTCCTTTCTCTTCCCTTCCCTTCTTCCCTTTCTTTTCCCTTCCTCCTTTCCTTCCCTTTCTTTTCCTTCCCTTCTTTCCTTTCTTTTCCTTTCCTCCTCTCCTCTCCTTTGCTTTCTTTTCCTTTCCTTCCCTTTCCTCCACTCCCCTTCCTTTCCTTTGTTTTCCTTCCCTTCTTTCCTTTCTTTCCTTTCCTCCTTTCCTTTCCTTTCCTTCCCTTCTTTCCTTTCTTTTCCTTTCCTCCTTACCCTTCCCTTCCTTCCATTCCCCTCCTCCTCCTCTGCTCCCCTCCCCTCTGCTTCCCTTCCTTTCTCTTCCCTTCCCTTCTTCCCTTTCTTTTCCCTTCCTCCTTTCCTTCCCTTTCTTTTCCTTCCCTTCTTTCCTTTCTTTTCCTTTCCTCCTCTCCTCTCCTTTGCTTTCTTTTCCTTTCCTTCCCTTTCCTCCACTCCCCTTCCTTTCCTTTGTTTTCCTTCCCTTCTTTCCTTTCTTTCCTTTCCTCCTTTCCTTTCCACATCAAGAAGGATGAAGTTCATTTCTATTCATTGAGTTCAGGGGGAGCTGCCTGCTCTTCTTGTAATTATTTTATCTGATTCTCTTGCTGCTACTACGAGGGTGACAAACTATTTCTTTCCTTGGCTATGCCTTTTGAATAAAATATATTCAATAATGGTCATATTTTTTAGTCTAAGACATGGTTAACCAACTGATTATGCTCATATAAAGCTGTAATGCACTTTTAAATGAACTCGTAACTGCTGAGCATTTAATAAGCTCTAATAGTTCCTTAACATTCTGATTATTGTGTTTTAATTGGCTCATCTGTAACCTATTTCAAGCACAAAGTGCTGGGGAAAGAGTGATAGACTTACCAATATTCCATTAAGTTTTCCACACCTTATTTTCTTGTGAATTTTAAAGTTCCATATTCACTGATCTTGCTTTGGAAAAATGTTTTGGGTGGGTGGGTGAATATTGTTGTTATTTACAGAAAAAGCATCCATATAATTGATGAAATATCATTTTTTCCAGTTCCTTTACATCAACCCTTTGTGCTTTCTTTGAAAGATGAATATTAATATAACACCCCCAGAATGTTTTAATGTAGTAAAATATTAAGTCTTTTTCATCTTTACAAAGGTCTTTTACTGGAGATCTTCAACAAGTAAAGCATACATTTCATCAGATTTTGTGCATAGATTCTGGACCTGTCTTTAGATAAATAAAATTGTAGGTATGTACTTGCTTCCCTACAGTTATTTTAGACTACAATCTACATTATTCTTTACCATAACCATGCTAGCTGAGATTTTAAGAGCTGAAACTCAAAACATATGCTGGGAATACTAGTTTGCTTCCAGTAAATTAGATTTTTATCTGTTACTAAATTATATCCTTTTAATGGCATATGTCTTTTAGTATTTCCTTAATACTAAAGTTAATGTGAAAGATATGTGGCTCACATATAAGCTTGCAAAATGTATTAATAAATACTTTGATTAATACTTGCACACTCTTTTGTAGCTCAAAAGGGTAAATATTATACTTACTAGCTGCCATTATTTTAAACACACATGTATACATGCATTTAATGTTTGAGAAGAAAGAAGAGAAGTTATAGAGCAGGGGTGTCAAACTCAATTTCATTAAGGGCCACATCAGGGTTGTGTTTGACCTTGGAGGGCCAAGTGGGTAAGGCTGAGATGTGTGTGGCCAGCACCACTTTCTGCAGCCCTCTGCCAGTGAAAATGGAGCCCAGGAGGGCCGCATGTGGCCCTCCTGAGCGCCTTTTCATTGGTAGAGAGTGGCAGGAGGCTGTAGCAGCTGAAAACGGAGCTCAGGAGGACTGCATTGCTCTCCCCAGCATTGCTTTCGCTGGCAAACGCCATGGGCCAGTTCTTTGCTGTTTCCAGGGTGGTCCCATGGACCAGATCTAAACACCCTGTGAGCCAAATCTTGATTGCAGGCCTTGAGTTTAACACCCCTGCCATAGAGGAAAATAGATTTTGCATTGTTGGGACTAAAAAAAAACATTTCATGAAAACCCAAGAAAATAAATGAGCCACTCTTAGGACAATCATTGGATGAGAAGGCATTTCAGTGACATCAAAAGGCATCAGAAAGCCTTACAGGACTGAAAGATCCTGGAGAGAATCAGAATAGAAACCTAGAAAAAAGCTAGTCAAACATGAGAGGCACAAGAAATGTTGCACCTCCAAGATCATCGCTTGACTTTGGAGATTTTGTTGATGACGTGAGATCCAAGGACAGCTTAGGGGAAACACTCTTTGGTGAAATCTCAGGATGATATCTCCTTTGCAATGTCAGTGGAGAGAGAGAAAGAGAGAGAGAAAAGCTTCCAAATCAAAGAGGCAGAGAAAGTAGGTAAGCCGACTGCATTCAGAGGACTGAGATTTTTCTACCGACTCAGCAAAATGGAAAATGACAGATTAATGAATGAAAAGCAAGGACAGAGGGAAGGGAAGCAATGAGGAAGGCCTTTGATGCCTGCAAAGGGGGATGCACATCGTGAGGGGAAATGACAGAAATGACATTGAGGAGATTAAGAGTTCCATAATGAAGCGAGTCAAGGAGATGAACGCCTGAGGTGCTGTGATCTTTTCAGAGGGAAGAGAGAATTTGAGAATTTGAATGTACTTATTGGGAAAGCATCTGGGCAACATCGCTTGAAGGCTCCAGTCCAGTGGTGGGATTCAAAAAAAATTTCTACCGGTTCTGTGGCCATGGCTTGGTGGGCATGTTGTGGCTTGGTGGGTGTGGCAGGGGAAGGATACTGTAAAGTCTCCATTTCCTCCCCACTCCAGAGGGACGTTTACTGCAAAATCCCCATTTCCTCCTGATCAGCTGGGACTCAGGAGGCAGAGATGGGGGTGAGGCTAGTCAGAGGTGGTATTTACTGGTTCTCTGAACTACTCAAAATTTCTGCTACCGGTTCTCCAGAACTGGTCAGAACCTGCTGAATACCACCTCTGCTCCAGTCCATATATAGATGTTTGTCTGCAGGACTCAGGATAGCCCCAATTTTCTTTGGCAGCAGGACATGCTCCTAGGCTTCCCCAGCAGCACGAAGCCAAGTCCTCATCCCAATAAACCCCTTTTATTTAAGCTTCAGTGAATTCCTCTCCAAGTCTTTCCTCTCCCACAGCCTTTCAAGGTAGTTCCCAATTACCGACCTTTATCAGGCTAGGAGAGTGGCCAGGATGATATCTTTCAGATGCCGCAATACTTGGCAGGAATGCAGGAATGCACTAATCATCTCCTGAAAACACCCCTCCCCTTTCCCTCCTCTTTTATCCCCTATGGGAGGGGCCTTTCACTGTCCACCTGTGGCCTTACTCCAGTGGTGGATTTCAAATTTTTTAGAACCTACTCTGTAGGTGTGGCCTATTTTGTGGGCGTGGCTTGGCAGTCATGTGACAGGGTGGGAGGGGCCACCTTTTAAAATGTGGTGAAACTCATTTAACAACGCTCTTGCTTAGCAACCCAAATTTTGGACTCAATTGTGATGATAAATTCTTTCTTTCTTTCTTTCTTTCTTTCTTTCTTTCTTTCTTTCTTTCTTTCTTTCTTTCTTTCTTTCTTTCTTTCCTTTCTTTCTTCCTTCCTTTCCTTTCCTTTCCTTCCCGTTGGGTCACTGGCAGCGGCAGGCCAGATTTACTTCCAGGTACGCCGGTGGAACCCCCTCTCACCGGTTCTCTAAATTTCATCAACCGGCTCTCACGAGTAGGTGCGAACCTGCAGAAACCCACCACTGCCTTACTCCCAAGTCGACTCTTGTTCTATGGTTCGATTCCCCCATCAAGTGCTCTCACTATATAAAACAAACCGATCTTTATTTGTAGAAGGTTGAACCTGTCCATGTTTCATTGTCCTTCCTCTTGAGGTTTCCTTGCTATGAGTGCTTGATATACTGTTGGAAGAAGGCCAAGAAATAGGTCACAATGCAGGAAATAAAACCATTGCAATAATGTTAAGTTAAAATTGCAATTGTATGACCACACGATGCTACAATTGGACATAAATGTGAGCTGGTTAGCGAGTGCCTGAATTGCAGTCATGACCACAGGGGTGGTTCAACAGACGTAAGTGAAAATACAGATCAGAAAGCACATTTCCCAAGACCATCATTACTTTGAACCATCTTTAAAGTAACAGTTGTAGATTATCTGTAAATAAAGAGTCTTTGGGTTAGGGTGTATACAGTGGTGGGATTCAAATAATTTAACAATTGGTTCTCTGCCCTGATGATTTCTTCCAACAACCAGTTCACCAAACTGCTCAGAAACTTAACAACCTGTTCCCCCCAAGTGGTGCGAACTGGCTGAATCCCACCAAGATTCAGCCAGTACACACCACAAAAGTGTTGCAAAATGGATTTTTTCACAATGAGGGAGATAGAAGTGAAGATAAATTTTGGAAGGGGCTGGGATTGATTATCTCCGAAAATAACTGCGAAATTTCACCTTTTCAAATATTAATATGATGATTATATAATTATACACTATACAATAATACTTTATTAATTTCTTAGAGTTATTAATTTTCTAAATACAGTTATGAGCAAAATTGACTCAACATTTCTGTTGTTAAATGAGACATTTGTTAAGTGAATTTTGCCCCATTGTATGACCTTTCTTGCCACAGTTGTTAAGTGAATCACTGCAGTTATTAAGATACTAACATGGTTGTTAAATGAATATGGCTTCTCCATTGACTTTGCTTGTTAGAAGGTTGCATTAGCATGCAACAGTGCAACCCTCATAAATATGAGCCAGTTGCCAAGCAGCCAAATTTTGATCACATGACCATGGGGATGCTGCCACGGTCATAAGCATGAGAAATAGTCATAGTTTTTTTTCAGGGTTGTTGTAACTTTGACCAGTCACTAAAAGAACTGTTGTAAGTCAAGAACTATATGTATAGCTTTGTGTTTCTGAGGCCTTATATAATTTAAGGGCCCTGGCTCACCAAACATTCACCCTTTTTCAGACATATAGATCATAGGTAAACGAAGTGCACGTTTAAATTCTTTTCTCCTGCTAAAATCAATGTAAGTTAGTTTCTTAACCTTGCTGGATTCTGCTTGAATATATTTGTGAGAAGCTGCTTAGAAATGCTCTTTTTAAATGTGTCATAAATTTTTCTCCTCCTGCACCATCCCGGTAAAATTAACTCCTGCAATAAAAAAAGAAAGAAAAGGAAAACATACATATAAATTATGCATGTAATTACTTTTTTTAATCTGGCCATCATACGTTTGCAAATAAGACTTGAAAATATCATCATGTGGAAATAAAGCCTCCACAAGTCAAAGTTCAGGCCTCATTATCATTTTTCGCAGGCCTCATTTACAATTAGTGGTTGCTTTTCACACATAGAACCTGATGCTGTTTTGTCAATTTCATCCCCAAGAGGCAGATATCTTTGCTGGTGCAGGAGAGACCATATATCATGGGGAAATAATAATAAGGGGGGAAAAATAGATGCTGATCTTTATTTAAAAGGTGCAATTTGTTTTACTCTGCGATGTTCAGAAGCCTTCAATGTCAATATACCTCCTTGTTGGATGAAAATGGAATTTTGTTTATTAGACACTTTTATAGCCAGATAATAAAAAAAAAAAACTGAATATCAGGAGAGGCAGGCACTCATCCATTAAACCTGTGCTACATTTGAAATTTCGTTGCGAGAGTCAAAAGTGTGTTTTATCGGGAGCCAGTAAACTGTCAATCATTGTAACAGGACATTGCATGTGAGGGCTGCACATTGGAAGATAATGTTGGAAAATAACTGATGTGACATCAGATTGATGGTCTAAACCAGGGTTGGGAGACTATGGCCCTTGGATGACTTGTGGATTTCAACTCCCAGAATTCCTGGGATTCTGGCTCAGGACTTCTGGGAGTTGAAGTCCACAAGGTATCCAAGGGCCATAGTTCCAGGAGTGGGTTCTGGCAGCCACTACTGCTGGTTCGCTCATGGTCCCGCAGCGCAAAGCGCACATGTGCCTACTTGATGCATGCTGTGCATGCATGCACAGTACTATAAAAATGCTTCTGTGCTTGCGCAGAAGCCAAAAACAAGATGGGGGTGCCTATGGCGACGCCAGGAGAACTGGTTCAGGGGTGTGACGGGCCTGGGTCACTGCCGGTTCCAGCAACCCAGGCCTCCAAACCACTACTGGTTTGGCAGAACCGGTCCAAACCGGTAGGAACCCACCATTGCAAAATTCCCCACCTCTGATCTAATCTGAACAGCACTGAATTGCTTAAGCCTGGCATAGGGATTTGCCAAATCCCTTGCTAAACTCCTTTATAATAATAATAATTAATAATAATAATTTATTACATTTATAAACCGCCCCCTCTCCCCGAAGGGACTCAGGGCGGTGTACAGGAGAATTAAAAAACCATCTAAAAACATACAATACAAACAAAGTTAAAAACGAATTAAACTACCCTGTACTAAAATTTTAAAACCTTAAAATTCTACCCATTAAAACCCAATAAATAATTTGGAAAAACAGACTGAGGCGAGAAACGTAAATTAGGCCAAGCCGGCCTGATGGAACAAATAGGTTTTTACTTTTTGGCGGAAGGCGCGGAGGTCCATGGTCATTCTAATATCCGGGGGTAGGTCATTCCAGAGGGTCGGGCCCATCACAGAGAAGGCCCTTCCCCTGAGCGTCGCCCGCTGGCATTGCCTGGTGGACGGCACCTGGAGAAATCCCTCTCTGTGTGAGCGAATCGGCCGAAGGGATGTATGGGGCAGGATACGATCCCACAAATAACTAGGTCCTGTGCCATGGAGCGCTTTAAAGATGATAATCAACACCTTGAAACGCACCCGAAAGGCCACAGGCAGCCAGTGCAGCTCGCGCAGGAGTGGTGTTACATGGGAGTATCTAGTAACTTTATCAAGATAGGGGAGGACTAAATCTGTCTCCTTCCTTCTCCAGAGCATGTGAGGAAATACTGACCTTTGGCTGGTAGAAAAGGTATGGTGTAGATTTGTAACAGGGTCCAGAAGAACAGCACCTTAGTGAAGGGCAACCATTTTCCTTCCCATCATTACAGCCTTGGCATTGAACTTCAGAAGAGTTCTAATTTGCTTCTGAAAATGTATGAAATATGTCTGTAGGAGGATCATTTTTTTGGTGTTTCGTCACAAAAATGCCCCATGTGCGTATAAAGGTCAATGCTCACTTCCTCCCCAGCAGGAGCTTGTACCTAGCATTTATCTGCAAGAAAGATTGGAGTTTTCCTAAGAGGTGAGGAAGGAACAATAAAAGTCAAACTGGTACAGCTTCCCATTTTTCCTGGGTCCACCTTCCCCAAGCCCAGCTGGGTGATGAAAAAGACAGGCCTGATGGAATTCTACTTCTGTAGCCATCTCTCAGGCCCTGTTCCTTCTGATGTCCAGGAGGATGCTAAAGCTACAATGATACAACCAAGGCTGGAATATTGTCTCGGTTCTTAGTTGGCAGTGATTTATTCCTATATATTGTAGATAGGAGCAGTGGTGGGTTTCAAATTTTTTAGAACCTACTCTGTAGGTGTGGCCTATTTTGTGGGCGTGGCTTGGCAAGTCATGTGACAGGGTGGGAGTGGCCACCTTTTAAAATGTGGTGAAACTCATTTAACAACGCTCTTGCTTAGCAACCAAAATTTTGGACTCAATTGTGATGATAAATTCTTTCTTTCTTTCTTTCTTTCTTTCTTTCTTTCTTTCTTTCTTTCTTTCTTTCTTTCTTTCTTTCTTTCTTCCTTCCCTTCCTTTCCTTTCTTTTCCTTTCCTTTCCTTCCTGTTGGGTCACTGGCAGCGGCGGGCCAGATTTACTTCCAGGGATGCCGGTGGAACCCCCTCTCACCAGTTCTCTAAATTTCAATCGGCTCTCGTGAGTAGGTGCGAGCCTGCAGAAACCCACCACTGGATAGGAGTCACTTGGATTCCTGGTGTTCAAGGTCCTCTTTCACCTTCTCCTTTTTGAAGGAGAACTGGGAGGAGAAGCAAGGAGTGGTACTGTTTGTTTTTTCTCCCTTCACCTGTTTCAGACTTGGGCTCAAGAGAACCAAGCAGGAGTGAAATTCAGCAGGTTCTGGAGAACTGGCAGTGGACATTTTGAATAGTTTGGAGAAGCAGAAAATACCACCTCTGGCTGGCCCCAGAGTTGGGTGGGAATGGAGATTTTTCAATATTCTTCCCTCAGGAGTGGGGAAGGAATGGGGCTTTTGCAGTATCCTTCCCCTGCCATGCCTACCAAGCGATGCCCACAGAACCAGTAGTAAAAAAAAATGAATTTCACCACTGGAACCAAGTGTTATGAAGAAGACTCCCTTCCCTCCCTAAAGAAAGATCTAGAAAGAACAAATAGAGGGAGAAAACACAGAGACAATCACAAGCAGTATCCCTCCTCCAGGGCCCGTGGAAAGAGTGAACAGAAGCCCTGTTCTTTGCAACTTTAAGTCTGAAGGACTTCAGCTCCCAGAGCTTTGCTGGCTGGAGAAGTCTGGGAGCTGAAGTCCTTCAGACTTAAAGTTGCAAAGGTTGGAGACCCCTGTTCTAGTGAAAGAGAATCTGATGCATTTGGATGCTTTTTATGGGAGGGACAGTCAGCTGGGTAGACTGTTCTCCAAAGGCAAGAGCTGGAAAAAGCCTCTTTGAAATCCAAAAGAAGTTAAGGAAAAAGTGAGCTTCAAAACCTCTGCCTGGGAGACCTGTCAAAAATGGAGAGGATGGAAAGAGAAATCACATATATTTATTTGTGCTGCCAAATAGCAAAAGATTCAGAACTATGACCATGGGGATGCTGCCACAGTCGTAAGTATGAGAAAGTGGGAATGAATGAGACATTATTGGTCATTTGAAGCTTCGTTAAAAGACTGTCTATACTCGACAGTTTTTGATTTTTCTGATGATGCTGAACTCCACACTTGATTAACTCAAACTGATTGGAACTGCTGGGAATTGCAATTCAGCAACATCTGGACAACCATAAATGATAGATTACAGTTTAATTATTAAAAGCAGTTGGTGTATTAATTTTCTGCCCAACACTATCCTCAATAAAATCAAGATGAGTGTGTGGTGATCTCACGCAAATTATTTTTTTTCACTTTAGAAGCACCATGAAGTTTGAAAATCACCCCCCACCCCACCAATAACCAAGTCCATTTCTGTAAATGGACTGAAAGTACATCTTAACTTTCAGTTGCAAAAATAAGATACTTTGGCTCCATTCTAAAATTACCTGCTCATCCTTGTGATTCCATAAGAATATGAGATCTGCATTGTAGCAACAGTTTGTGTTTGAAATCATGAAGACAAAACCCACCAATAAATTCATAAGATGCTCAAGACAAATCATACCAGTTGTTCTACTGCCATCACATGAAGAAACTCAATGCATTAAATATTCCAGAGAAGAGGTTGGCTTGTTCTTTGAGGGCGTTCATCTGAATCTAGACACCTTTCAGAGCTGCTACTATTTCTAAGCACTGTAGCAGCTATGAAGCAAATATGAATCTTCTAAGTTTCCAAAACAGTTGAAGTTAACAGGTTTACCTAAAGGTTAGTTTCACTTTAGCAGGCCAATTTATATATTCAATACATAACCTCTTGGCTCTTTTTTCTAAAAAAGAAGAAGAAGAAGAAGAAAAAGAAGAAGAAGGAGAAGGAGAAGGAGAAGGAGAAGGAGGAGAAGGAGAAGGAGACGGAGAAGGAGGAGAAGGAGAAGGAGGAGAAGGAGAAGGAGAAGGAGGAGAAGGAGAAGGAGGAGGAGGAGGAGGAGGAGGAGGAGGAGGAGGAGGAGGAGGAGGAGAAGGAGATGATATAATATAATATTTTTCCAGTTCAAAGCTTAATATTACATTGGATTTTGTTAGAGAGTTATTGATTGATAGGTGCCCTGTATTATTGTTATTGCAGTTGAAGAGATACCGATTCAGGGCCATAGTGAAGGTGCATATACAGAAGTTACTTTGGAGCAAATACTGGGGTTTCAAAAATATCATCCATGATTGTGTGACCAGAACCTGCCACCTTTTTTCATGCATTGTAAGAAATAATTAATTTGAACTGATGCAATATTTTTTAAGGATACAGTTTTCCTTCCTATTGAAATACTGATAACAAAAAACCAACCAAAAATAATTGTGTTTGATGGGGGAAACTTTTTTTTTAAGCGGAAGATGCACATTGCCTGTAAATGCAAGTCACTCAAATGAGGCTTTCTTATTATTAAAGCAGAAATAAAAACCAGCTTGACTTAAGTAGATTTTCTGTTGTGCTTGATGCTTGCCTTGACATATATTGTCTCTCACTGATGTTGTGTTATTATGTTTTGACATTGTTCTTTGAAGTTAATGGGCATAAGGACTCTATAGCTGGAAAGACAGAGAAAAATTAATCCTTGAGGTAAACTTCAGAGGAAGTTTAAAGCAATTGTACATCAACATTTAATAGGAGGAGACTATATAAATTATGAACACATCATAAACAGCAAAAAAGATCAAGAATAAAAATAGGTCAGTTTCAATGTCTCAGACCAATTGCTGATCTTCTGAATTTATGCCTCCTCACACAATAATAAGGATTGTGGCAACAATAGCTTTCTGTAAATAACTAAATAACTGTAGACTAAACTTGTATGTGTCTGGATTGTAAATTAAATACTAGTAGTCCTTGACTCATGAGAACCAGAATTTCTGTTACTAAGTAAAGCAATTGTTTAACTGAATCACACCCAATTTTATGACCTTTTTTGCCATGGTGGTTAAGCAAATCACTGCAGTTGTTAAGTGAATCATGTGTTTATTAAATGTCAGGCCCAAAACCCAAGAAAGGCATCTGGTGATTCTACCAAGCTGAGGTCTTTGTTGTTCGACACCTATAGACAGAATATTGCCAAACTAAAGCACTCTATTAACTGCATCCACCATATAGCAATAGCGCTTAGACTTATATACAGCTTCATAGTGCTATACAGCATTTTCTGATTGGTTTACAGCTATCAGCATATTGTCCCAACAATCTGAGTCCTCATTTTACCGACCTTGGAAGGATGGAAGGCTATCAGTCAGGATCAAACTCCTGCTAATGGGCAGAGATTGCCTGCAATACTGCATTCTAATCATTGCACCACCACTATAAGAACTATTAGGGAGGGGATGTCTTCACCGTCTTTCTCACACAAAACATCTCTGTCTCCCTCCTGGTAATCCAGCCTACTACTTTTCATCACATGAAATGAAGGCAAGGAAGGTTGTGGGGATGCTGCTATGGTTGTAAGTGTGCGGACTGGTTGTAAGTCACTTTTTTTCCAGTGCCATTGTAACTTTGAACTGTTGCTAAATGGTTGTAAATTGAGGATTACTTGTATTGTATATTGCTCAGTAGATAGAGAGGAGAGGAAGTAGACTGAAAGGAGTCAGAGAAATATAAGAGATTAGAATACAGTGGCTTTAAGGCAAGGCTGTCAAATTACCAGCCTGCAGTCTGGATGTGCCATGCATTGGCCACGCCCACACCCAGTTTAGCGAAAGAGAAAAAAGTCATGATGACATGAGTTTGACACCTCTGCTTTAGGGGTTATGTTGATGTAAAAACAGGGATAATACACGGCCAGAATAGAATTATGGATTAAATCAGGCAGGCATGTTAATATCTGCGCTCCAGAGGGAGACCACAGCTGCGATATAAGGACATCTGCAAGAGGGATCTAAAAGCCTTGGGAATTGACATTAACAACTGGGAAACCTTAACCTCTGATCATTCAGCTTGGAATCTAAAGATGCATATGGCCTTCTCCAATTCAAAAAGACACTTGTTTGGCAGGCTGAGGCAAAGAGGCAGTCCCGGAACCAGTGAAATTTGTGGGCTGGGCAGGGGACAGAATGTATCTGCTCTCAGTGTGGAAGGGATTGCCATTCTCAAATTGGCCTTTTTAGCCACACCAGATGCTGCTTTAGGATCTCTTTCCAGAGCACGATACCATAGTCCTTTGAGACTGCAGGATGCCAATGAATCAATGATGCTAATGTAAACTATGTGTGATATAAACAAGTCCAATTCATCTGGAGAACTATGCCTATCCTGTAGGCTAATTTAATTTAATTTAATTTAATTTAATTTAATTTATTTTGATTTATAGAACCGCCCTTCTCCATCGAAATGGAGCCAGGGCGGTGCACAGGAAGTTGAAATCAATAAATAACAATAAATACAGAGTAACTAAAATAGATTAAACTAAAAAACCTGTGCTAAAAACACCCCATTAAAATTCTAAAATACATTTATTCATTGGCTAAGCTAGACCGGCTTGATGGAAAAGATATGTCTTAAGTAAGTGGCGAAAGAGGGAAGGTCTGTGATAGTCCGAAGTTCGGGGGGTAGGTCATTCCAGAGGGATGGCCCAGCCACTGAGAAGGCCCTCCCCCCTGGGCACCGCTAGCCGGCATTGACCGGCGGATGGTACCCTGAGGAGGCCCTCCCTATGGGAGCGGATCGGACGGAGGGAGGTAGGCTAGCTAATGATGGAGAGAGAAAACATAAACAATATGAGTGCAGAGTAAAATGAATAACATTTAGTTAATGTGAAAAGTCTTATATTGGTGAAAGCAAGAACAATGACCTCGCCAAGCCTGACTTGGATGAGATGCTGGAGCTACTGATTAAACCCCTCGGTGCCAGCAACTTCTTGGGAAAAGCTGATCAGGTTTTAATTGCTGAAATGATGTTCTGAGAAGTACAATCTATCCCATTCTTAATATTGTTGTATGTCAGGCCAGTTTTTTTTTTATCCAGGGGAAACTAATTAGAAAAGAAAAATAAAGCAACAGCTTAGAAACCTATTCACAGAGTTTCAAATTCTTGCCCAATGACAACTCCAGCAAAGATGTGAAATTGAATGCTTTTTAATTAGAGTGAGAATTGTGGGTCAGTGACCATTTCTTCCTAATGGAGACATTGTTGGATGTTATTCAGCCATGGCACCAAGAGGTAATCTGAATTAAGTTAATTCACACCAGATGAGGCCTTGACTAAGTTACACCTGCCCGTGATTAAAGGAATAGGTTAGGGAGGTAAATAAAAGAGGCTAACAAAAGGTGAAAATAATAATCTTCTTAAGCATCTTTAGATGAGGAATGGGGTTCAGAAAATGAAATTGGGAGTAACAGAGAAAACTCCCCGGAGGCTCTCCTTTCTGTATGTCTTTGATCAGAAACATCTCCCTGCATCTGATCCCATCTTTATAGCATTGTTTGAAAGAGTTGTCGCTGTAATAACAAAATTAGCTCCCTTTTAAGCTTTTATTTTCCAGTTGCAGAAATGGTACACTAACATTTTGCTTTAATATTATTTGTTCCAGTGCAATCTTCATTAAAGCTGCAGAAATAAAAATGGCCTTTTGCTACTGTGAAATTGTTCAAAAAATGATTTGGCAAGAGACAGCTGGATTCTAGCTGACACCTCCAGTAATGATCTCTCTTCTCTCTCTTTTTTTTTCACAACACAAAGCAGGATCTTTTGTAAAATCAGGTTTCCTTCCCACCCTAACATGTACACATAAAGGCATGCAAGCTGCATTTTTGAAATAGGAAAGATCTTTTGAAGAAAAATAATGATCTGGCTTCATTAGAAAAAGGAGGCGATGAGGGGGATTGTGTGTTATGGTGAAAAAGAGTGTGTATCAGAGGTGAGTTTCAGCCAGTCCAGTCAGGTACGCACGTACCAGTGCCAGAAACCCAGTGTGCATTTGCGTACCAGATCCTCCAGAAGCCCCGTACTGGAATGGTCCCTCCTCTGGCCTGCCCCCTCCCCTTGCTCTGCCCGCCTGCCCACCACTTGCTCTCTCTCTCTCTCTCTCGCTGTACCTGTCCGCACCATGCTTGCCCTGCCCAACCACTTCCTTTGCCGGACTCAGCTGTTGGAAGAAGCTCACACTTCCTTCTCTTTGACAAGCGCTTTGCAAAACTGGGACTTTGCAAACTGCTTCTCAAAGAGAAGGAAGGGGAGAGGGGGACAGACTTCTTCAGATGAGCCCAGAAAGGCCGCTTTGCCTCTGCTGCTCTCCTTCCCGCACTGCAGGCACGGCCTTGAGGGGAAGATGTCCTACCAAGGCAACAACATCCCTCGGATCACAGTGAAGTGAAGCACCCTCAGGCATATTCTGCTGACCTTAGGTGGCCGAGGTGGGTGAGTGGGAAGCTCCAAAAGTCTTGCAAGAAGGGGAGGGGACGCCTGGCAGGGGGCGCAGCTTCCCTTTCAGCCTCCAAAGCCACACTCAGCCCGCTCAGCTCCCAGGAATGCTTTCTCAGCCAGCCGCCAATTTATAAACAGAAATTAGCCATCTTCTTTTAAACTTTCCATTTCAATGAGAATTTAAGAAGTTTTAGAAAAGTTTAAAAGATGTTGGTTAATTTCCATTTATAAAGGTCACATGGTGGTGGAGCACAGGCTGCTGACCAACCCAGTGCCTGGCCAGGATGGTGGGGCTGTCCTGGAGCATCTCCCAGTGAGGAAGGGGTGCCAGGAGATAGCAGGGCCACCAAAAGCCCAACTGCAGCCGGCAACGGTGCATGAAGGAGCAGCTGCACAGCAGAACTGGGAATGTCCCCAGGCTGGTGGGCTGGTGGAGAGGTTGCGCAGGCCTGGAGGCAGTGGGGAGGCAGGGGTCGAGGTTGCCCTGGGCACCTGCAATGGGCGGCAACCTGCCACCCACAGGTCTCGATGAAAGGAGGCAGGGAAGTGAGCCCCAGGCCTCATCTCTGCCTCCTTCCTTGAGAGCTGGCTTCGGGGCGGCCAGCCTCTCCCGCCACTGTGCCCTTTACTTGCCTTCCACCCGGAGGCTCTGCTGGTGGTCGCCTCCCAAGAGAAGCTCGGGAGAGACGTGCAAACAGCCACAAGCCTCCCAAGGAGGACACTGGACACTGGACACTGGTGTGTGTGTGTGTGTGTGTGTGTGTGT
Organism: Rhabdophis nuchalis; assembly: GCA_039707465.1. NCBI lineage: Eukaryota > Metazoa > Chordata > Lepidosauria > Squamata > Natricidae > Rhabdophis > Rhabdophis nuchalis. Next base: position 98,307,974 of record CM077644.1, read on the forward strand.
GTGTGTGTGTGAGTGGTGCTGCTGCTGCTGCTCCCAGTAATGCAGGCTTCTCAGAGAGCATTAAGTTGCAGGTGCACCGATTCCAGCAGCTGCGTTTTGCCTTGAAACTTGTGTCCTGGCAACCCAAAGGGGACATTCTCCCAGCAGCAGTGCCATTTTAGTTTTGAACGGATACTACACGAACTATTGTAATTTGAGGACTACCTGTACTGATTTTCCTTTATGTAAATATCCCCCCAAAAATGGAGGGTGGGAATCTAAGGTTAGTTTTGTCCATAATAATATTACGGTCCCACTCATTTAGACATTTCTTGAAACTACCGCTGATCAGGGAAAAGTAGGTACAGGTAATCCTTGATTTATGACCATAGTTAAGCCCAATATTTCTGTTGCTAATTGAGACCATTAAGTGACTTTGTTTGCATTACTTTACAACTTTTCTTGCCACAGTTGTTAAGTGAATCACTGCAGTTATTAAGTGAGTAATATGGCTGTTAAGTGGAATCTGACTTCCCTTTGGACTTTGCTTGTCAGAAAGTCGGAAAAGGTGATTTATTTATTTATTTATTTTATTTTTTTCATATTTATATCCCGCACCCATCTCACAACAAGGGACCCAGGGCGGCGCACAGGAAAATTAAAAACAGATACAAGTATACCAAAAACAATCCTAAAAACAATATTAAACCCATCCCTGTGCTAAAACATACTTAAAACCCACAAATTAAAACTTTGGTAAACTAATACACAGTTCGGAATCAGGTAGTTCACGCCAAGCCGGCTAGCTTTAAAAAATGTGTTTTTAAGCGCTGGTGGAACAGGCGGAGGTCCGAGATAACACGGAGTTCAGGAGGCAGGTCGTTCCAGAGGGTAGGGCCCACCACAGAGAAGGCATTGCTCGGCCGACGGCACCCGGAGAAGGCCCTCTCTATGTGAGTGTATCAGTCGAAGGGACGTATGGGGGAGCAGGCGGTCTCGCAGGTAACTAGGCCCCGTGCCATGGAGCACCTTAAAGATAGTCAACAGCACCTTGAAACACACCCGAAAGGTCACAGGTAGCCATTGCAGCTCGCGCAGGAGAGGTGTTACGTGGGCCTGCCTTGAGGCTCCTATGATCATCCGCGCGGCCGCATTTTGAACCAACTGTAACCTTCGAGTGCATCTCAAGGGGAGCCCCATGTAGAGAGTGTTACAGTAGTCCAGACGGGATGTCACAAGTGCTTGAGTGACTGTGCGAAGGGCGTCACGGTCCAGTGATCACGTGACCCCAGGACACTGCAACCATCATACATATGAATCAGTTGCCAATCGACTGCACTTTGATCATGTGTCCAAGGGGATGCTGCAACAGTCATAAATGTGAACAATGATCATAAATCACTTTTTTCAATGCCACTGTAAATGTGAATAATCACTGAATGAAGTGTTGCAAATCGATGACTACCTGTATATTTCCCACATTTCTGGCCTTGAATCGAAGTAATTATTGCCTTTATCTTCAAACTGGCTGACATGACATCTCAGAATTAGCGATGCTGGTATTCAGATACTAACGTTGTTATAGAAACGGATCCCAACAGATCAGAAATCATTTAACCATTATAAACTGATTTTGATTCATCTCAGTTTTTACCTGTGGCTTAGAAAACACAACAGCAATCCCCTCGGCTTCCAAATTCATTCTTCCTTTCTACCTTTTAACCAACTTCCCAAATTCAATTTGAAGGGGAAGAAAGGAAAACAAATTTGTAGAGATTAAAGCAGCTAAGAAAGAACAAAGCAAATTAGTTAACTACATTTTTTTAGATCTCACCGACAGTGTGGCATCTCAAGATTGTGCATCACCAACCTGTTTGCTTGATCTTTTATATCTTTAGCATGGAATAGAGCAGGGGCGTAAAACTCATGTCATCATGGTGTTGTCACATAATATGTCATGACTTTTTTCCCCTTCGCTAAAACGGAGGTGGGTGTTTGGAGTTTGACACCCCTAAAAGAGAGTCTCTTGGTATGAGACCAAGAAGAAGACCATGATTGATTAATATGGCCATAATATGTGTTTACAACACAAAGTATTTGAAAATTCTAATGGGAATCTCATAACATGACCTAATATCATGTTCTCTCTCTATTCCAAACTGAAGTCTCCTTAAAGCAAGCAAAGATTCGGACATACCGCTTTGCCACACGACTGTTTCATTTGTGTTTTCTTCCCTAGCCTTTCTCAAATATCCATACTTCCTAAAAATTCTGCATTATATCTAGCTTGCCAAGTTATCAACTACCCTTTATTTTCTTTAATCTTGTGTGAAGCTGTTCTGCGGGCCCTTTAGAAATGAAATATCACACAATTGATTATTTGTCAGAGAAGGTCTAAGTCACAATCTAGGAACTTGGCTAGCATACAGCAGCCAGCAGGACCAATTCTCTTAAGGCAAGAATTGCTACTTAGCAAAGAACTCTAAGCAATTTACTTCCAGAATTTGCTTCTAGTGGTTCCTTTGTTGCTAGATAGCAAGGCCAATTTTTAAACTATCCAAGTCCATAAATGTAGTTTCATGCTCATGTATAGATGAGATAAAGTTTCTAATCACATGTTTCTCAAGTTTGAGGTAGAGGGAGGAGGCAGTGTTATTAAGTCTTGTGAAGGGTCAGGTGTTGGTGTGTCAAGTGTAGGTCAGGTGTAGGGGTGTTAAATGAGGGTCTTGGGATGGGTCTTGGGATGGGTCAGGTGTGAGTCATCAGTGGAAGTCTTGGGATGGGTCTTGTGATGGGGAGGTTACATCAAGTGAGGGTCAATGGAAGGTGAAGTGGTGGTGATGGCTTGTGTGGGTTGGTTGAAGGTTGGTGCAGTTGACTGTGCAGTTGATGGGTTCGTAGGCTGGTTGTAGGTCAATGTTTCTATTAATGGAATTGCTTGTGTGGTGCCAAGCTTTCATGAATTCATGAGCATGGCAGGTAGTAGCATGGCCAATTCCATACTTTCTCTATGAAGCAAAACAAATTAATATTACTCCATCTCCAAGTTCTCCCTAATACAAAGGCATCCTTCTCATCCATTTTCTCTCTAAAGCAGAATACATCAAAACAGCTGTGTAGTCCACATACTGTTTCAGCTCTTGGTGACATCTAAGGCATCATTTGACATTTTAACACATTTCTTCTAAACAAATATGGTGAAGAATGCAGTAATTTATATTTAAATAAATAAATAAAATTGGTAAGAGGAGTGTGATTGGATCAAATTTCTTGGAGTGAAATTTCCTTTTCCTTCACTAAAGCCCATTAACACCAACCATGAAATATTAAGATTAATTTTGGCACATTAGACTTTGTTTTGATTTGAACAAAGGTTAAAAAAAGAACATGTCTGGGTCTAATGATGTCAACACAGCAGTAGTTCCAATTACATTCTGCAGTTGTCATTTATGCTGGATGAATTGAGAGAAGCAGTCCTTTAATTAGGTGCCATATCTTAGTTCACACATTAGTCTGCTATCTTGGTCCCAGAAGTACTGGCTGAAATTTGTTGAATTAGTAATGAAAAGATCCAATATCTTTATTGGGCCAACAGAAGCAAATGTTTCACCCTGTATCAGAATGGTGGAATATATCTTGATGATTGATAAGAAGGAGACTAGACTAAATTGCTACTTAGGCTTATAGATACACCACTGGTGGTAGAAATAAAGAATTGAATTCTTTCCCCATACTGTTCTTTATCTTGTAGGAATAGAACAATTTAAAAAACAATGTTGGCTAGCTAGCTACAGTATTTTCTTGACTAGTACAGGGATGCTGAGAAAGTTCATTTTGATGTCCTGATCATCTTGAAAATCCAAATAGTTGGAGATGGAACAGAGATTAATCTTTGCCAGAAGAATGAAACTCTCTTCTGGTGAACTTTTGGGCGCCTAGCAGTAGATAACTGGACAAACTGAGAATAATCTGATTTGCACAATTTCTATTTTCATCAGTTTGAATTTTGTTTTGAACAATTCCAAATTAAAACCTGTGGCCATTTGTGCATTTCCAACACCTGCCCACCAAAATATTTGAATGTACTTTTACCTTTTGTATATATTTTTGTATTACACTTTTTACTACATCCAATTATACAAATGTTTTTCTTATAACTAATCCATTTCTGTTTATGATATTCTTTGACGTGTACATTCCTGTATACGTTTTTAGATGCAAACTGTGTCATAAGATCCCTTAAATAGCAAATTTTAGCATATAACATAAAATCTGCATTAAAACATAAGAACAATGATGATGATGATGACACCAATAATATAATTCTTCATTACTAGCAGTGGCAATAGCACTTAGACTTATATACCACTTCACAGTGCTTTGCAGCCCTCTCTAAGCAGTTGATAGAGTCAGAATATTGGCCCAACAATCTGGGTCTTCATTTTACCAACCTTAGAAGGATGGAAGGCTGAGTCAACTATGAGCTGGTGAGACTTGAATAGCCGAACTGCTGGCAGTCAGCAGTCAGCAGAATTAATCTGCAGTACTACATTCTAACCAGTGCACCACCAGGTCTCTTACTAATTAAGACATTGACATTTTGGAATATTATTGCACATGGCAAGATAAACAGGACTGCACTTCTATATCTGTCCATTATGAGCTGAGCAAATTCTACTACAGGTGGTCCTTAACTTACAACATTTGGGACCAGAATTTCCATTGCTGTCAAGGCAGTTGAGTCACATCTGACTTTACAACCTTTCTTGCCATTGTTGCTATGCAAATCACTATACTTGTTAAGTGAATCATGGCATGCTTAAGCAAATCAGGCTTCCCCCATTGTCTTTGCTTGTCAGAAACTGTCTGGGAATATCTCAAATGACAATTACAGGACCCTGAGACATTTTAACCACCATATACATGTGGTGGTTGCCAGGCACTTGAATTTTGATCATGTAAGTGTTCAGGAAGAGGTTGTGCCATGTTTTTAAGTGGTATTGTAACTTTGGATGGTTGCTAAATGGATGGTTTTGTAAGTCAAGGTCTACTTGTATTGACAACTTGATGTTGGAACTGTTATTTGACGAGGAAAGAATCTGAGAGTATGAGCAGATGCTTAGAAATGTTTCATTTTCCAAAATGCTGACACCCAAGTGAGCCTTTAAGATAAGTGAGACTGTGGAGGGTAGGTTAATAATGAATGGATTTGACTCTCCTGGATGTGGATGAAGGTTCTTCACAGAAGAAACTGCTCCAGGGATCACAGGTTCACAGGAAAGACTCTACTATCCCACTGTAACAGAAATATCTACAATCCAAACTGATTTTAGGGCGATAGCCAGTGGTGGAATTCAAATTTTTTACTACCGATTCTGTGGGCATGGCTTAGTAGGCATGGTGTGGTTTGGTGGGCGTGGCTTGGTGGGTGTGGCAAGGGAAGGAATCTGTAAAATCTCCATTCCCACCCCACTCCAGAGGGAAGGTTACTGCAAAATCCCCATTTCCTCCCAATCAGCTGTGACTTGGGAGGCAGAGAATAGATGGGAGTGGGGCCTGTCAGAGTTGGTATTTACTGGTTCTCTGAACTACTCAAAATTTCTGCTACTGGTTCTCTAGAACTGGTCAGAACCTGTTGAATACCACCTCTGGTGATAATGTAATTTAATTTTAAAGTTAAAATGTTCCTAACAAATGTCAAATGAGAGGAAAAGGATGGGAATTGTGATCACTGCTAGAAAATTGGAGAGCAGGAGGAGGATTTGCTGAAATTTTATCTATCAGTTTTCTCCATCCTGCCCCCTGCACCTACCCAACCCCCATATCTCATTTATTCTTCCTTCTCTGAGCTAGACTTATTTCTGATTTTGGGTTTTGACAACCAGGTGGTGGAGGCAGTAAATGGGAGAACAATTCGACACTTCCTCCCCACCTACCTGCTTCTTATCTGAAAAATATTTGGCAGCCATCTGTATCTTAGCATCGTGAGCTGCCTTGAAAAATGGGATATTAATTTTGTCAAAATCATTATTGTCATAATGAATAGCGAATACATACACGTATTTGTGTATACTTAGAATTACAATCTATAGACCTGTTATATTTAGGTTTCAAATTTAGCTATTCCTTATTGTAAAACTGGGGAACAAACTCTATAGAAATATATAAAATGAATCTTTCTGAATTATGGGATCCTAAAAGAGACAGCAAGATGTACTAAGGCCCTTCATTTTTCAATGCCAGATGTACGGGGAAATATTCAATTAATCCTACCCACTGACTGACTTGAGTATCTTTGCATGTAAAGTAGCTATTTTACAACCAACAACAAAGCTTTTCTTTTTCTCAATATTGGCTACAGTTAAGGAGATCTGGAATCAAATGATAACACTAAACTCCATAGAAGCAAAGTTTCAAACTAATTTTAAACGTTCTTCTTTGGCTGAAGAATCCCAGTGAATTTCACAGGAAAGATGGAATGTTGATGATGGTTGGGAGCCTTCTTCAGAGAAGCTCCATGATTCCTGAAAGAAAGTTAGGACTTCTCAACAGTCTGCAGAAATTAAATTACTACATCTGCTTAAGGTCATATATTATTGATCTTTATTGAGAGAGACCGAGACATGACTTTTTGTGGGAATTCAAGAAAGGTTTGATTTGGGATTTTTTTCCCAACCATGTATATTATTTATATTCATATTTTTATATTTTATTAAATTTCTATCCCGCCCTATCTCCCAAAAAGGGACTCAGGGCGGCGCACAGGAACTTAAAATCCAACAATACAAATAGTACAAATTCTACAAAATTTAAAACTACTATTAAACAATTTAACCCGTGCTAAAAAGGAGACAGTTAATTTAAAACCCAGATCTAATAAGACATGTATATTTGGGCAGTGAGAATTAATTTGGGAAGTCATGCCAATTAAGTCTTGATTATTTTTTTTTCTCCTCTGAAAGGATCCTGCTTCAGAGTCAAAAATAAATCTTGAAATACTGTTGAAATTACTATGAACAAGCCATCCGTATGCATAAGGCAAATGGTACAGTACCATGCAATCATATTGAAATTGTTGGTGACTCTCTTAATCTATCGACCGATTACAATTGACAGAATATTCTGTTTTCTTATCTGCAAGAAGAAATGTTAGACTCAGCCGTAATGCTCAGCCTCCTTCAGCCCCAGGCCATCTTGCAAATCTAAAATGAACTTTCAAAAGCAAAATATTCAGCTCTATAATGCAAGCTTCGCGACTTAACGAATGCTATGATTCATAGCCATTGATTATAACTTTTTTTTTTTTTAACGAAAAATGAAGCATTACTTTTACTTTAACAGGGTTCTCTGTGGGAAAGAGAAATCACTTTGCTTGCATTAATAACTTATCATTGAAAATAACAGTGAAGCTAAAAAATGAACTCATATTAAGTTAGTATAAATGAGCATGGTGAAAGCCCAGTTTTTTATTTTAATGAGCAATCTCTGTATTGTGCTGCTCCACCAAATGAGCAGAACGTCATCGTTAAAGGGCCATATTTCAATGCAAATGTCCAAAGAAAGAAAGTAAACACTTGAATATAAATTGAGTCCTAAATGATCCAAGCACAGGGCTGCTGTTCAGAAGATATTGTCAACCATCCCCCTTGCAGCTGCTGAAACAATTTGCTGAGAACATTACAGCAGAGTGTCAAAAGAATGACTAGGACAAGGAATCAAACGATGCTTGAGGATTAAGCAGAGGGAAATCAAAAGCTATGTACATTAAAGTCACTTAATTCTAAGTTGCAAATGGCCCAGTCCAAATGGGAAAAATACACCACAAAGATGCATCGCTCAGTGCATGCATTAAAAAAAAATACTACATATCTTTGTACTCAGTGATGTTTACTCTCAGACTCATAGAACGGTAGTAACTTTTCAAATTGACTTGAGTAACAACCATCAATGTGTGCCTGTCACATTGATCAAGTCCACATATGATCAAGTCCACATATGGAGGATGGATTAAATTGGTTTATTGCTACTATGCGCAGGGATTTTCTCAACTAACAGCTACCACCTGCCTGGAATTAGATATGGGTCAACAGAATTCAAGGGAGTTTAGACTTAGTTTGCTTGTGTCTATGTTGGAGTTCTAGAGTGATCTCTCTTTTAACTCCACCCCTAGCTTCTGCCAGTCCTTTTCCTACATCACCTTTAAAACAAGTCTTTTGTAAAATGTGAATTGCTTCAAATATTCCATATGATTACACATTGCATATATACATATACATATGTACGTAGGTCTTTGGTTGTTCGGGTTTTCTCCCACGTAGAATTGGAAGTATCTTCACGACGTTTCGATGAAATCTCATTCATCATCTTCAGGCTGGTGCTTCCGGCTTAGTGCTTCCGGCTTGGTGCTTCCAGGAGCATTGCTGGAAGCACCAAGCCGGAAGCACCAAGCCGGAAGCACCAGCCTGAAGATGATGAATGAGATTTCATCGAAACGTCGTGAAGATACTTCCAATTCTACGCGGGAGAAAACCCGAACAACCAAAGACCTACATACAAACACCCGCGAAAACCTCAGAAAACATACATATGTACATATACACACATATATGATTGCCTGCACATAACAGCAGGCATTTAAGAGTTAGTCCCCAATGTAGGTATTGCACACATGAGTGGTAATGCATTTTCCAAAAAGTAAAATAGTAAAGACTATTTTACTACTTAAGTAAGACTACTTACTAAAATAGCAAGAACAAGTAGTAAGAACCAAATGTCAGAATTGAAGTATCAATAGTTGTCACACGTTTTGCCATCACCTCCATGTCCAATGGACATTGATTAACTATCCCTAAGCAGTGATTGACATGACCAAAAAATGAGCAGAATGTGATTTGAAACCAGCAGGAGGGATGGAAAAATGTTGTAAAATGGATACTGTGGTGTTCCATAAAACTGACCGTTACCATTTTGCTTCTCCGGCAGGAATAAGAGATTAACGGTGTTATATTACTTTAGTTTGGAGTTGGTATCCGCCTAGTTATGTGTGGGTCATAAATAACTACCTCCCTCCTGCTAGTACTTTCAGAAACTAGTAGAGGAAACTGTCTTGGGTTGCATTTAGGAGGAACAATGGCCGCAAGGCTCCATGAATAACACATGCCAGGTTGTGTGATATTATGTTTGCAACATATATTATGTTTCCCCTGCACAGCTGGGCTGTTTTCTTCATCCTTTTGTCAGTGCCACAGAGTGAAATTATAGCATGCATTTCCTCAGATGCAGCTCATGTGACTGTAGAGGTAGCTGTGGGGTTACACTACTGAGAAGAAACTTCTCCTTGAGGTAAACACCAAGAGCAGGAAAGTGTTAAATGCTCATTCCACATTTTCCAGGATTTCCATAGTTATCAAGTGTATTCCCCCAAATGTCGATACTTTATGCATTTTTAAATTAAAATGCTCATTTCTCCATGTCAAGTCTAGTTTGATATAACAGCTCCAAGTGAAGTAAGAAATTGGAAATAGCTATAAAATCACTTCCGCAAGGTTACTCTTAAGCTAAAGCATACTCTCTTCTTGTGGAAGTTACCACCTCATTTCTTAACCATTTTTATCACTTAGGGCTTCTTTACAACTTCCAGATCAGTTTAAAGAATATCTCACATTATTAAATATCTTGACTTAGCCCTTGCTGAAGATTAATGGATTGATTGAAAAGTTTTTATAGAGAACATTGTCTTCACAAAAGGAACTTAAAAGATATAGAATTTAGAGTAAGATTATCAAGGTTATTTGACTTGAACTTGAACTTATGTTTGAGAAAATATAAACATATGTTTGAAATATTTAACAGATATTTTTTATCGATAAGTGAATCCAAGGATTTTAAAATATTTAGTCTTCCAAAAGCAAATTGGAGATAGAACAAGTGTGAACATACAACTTGACCAGGCATTCTGGAGAAACTCTTTCCTAGATCTCTTAAAAAATAACTCATACAAAATTGGGATATGGAACACCTGGGACATGCTAAAAGTGTAGCTTCAACTTCACTATCTTCTTAACATCTCACAATCAATTGAACCTCATGAGAACTTCCCAATCAGTCAATGAGGGTAAATGACAAAATATTGGCAATTATATTATCACATGGATACTACAGCTCACCTACTTGCATCCATATTGGTACCCAAATATGTAAGAACAGCAATTGAGGGATGATGTAACATGTGTATCCTCATTTTGATGTTGTCCTCAAATTCAGCTGGCACCTATATTACAGTTAACTATGAACTAAAAGTAAATTTCAAATCTACGACATTATTGCAATCAAAAAACAAGGCCATATTTGATATACATCTGGGCATGTGTACAAGTTTCATTTGTAGAGTTCAATTTATGTTTTACTGACAAAGAAACAAAGGCTCCTGGATTGGAGCTGAAAGGCAAAAACAGAAGCAGTATGCTCCGTCCCATAATTGGGTAGACCAGGTCAGAGGCGTAGCGTGGGGGGTGCAGGGGGGGCCGGCCGCACCGGGCGCAACATCTGAGGGGGCGCGCTCGCACTCGCAGCTCTCTGCCCCTGCCTGGCTCACTCACTCTCTCTGCAATGCTGGCTGTGCGAATCCGATCCGAGCCGCCGGGTCACCGCCCCTTTCTCTCTCTTCCATCAGGTGAAGTCAACGGGGACTCTGCCTGGAGACCGATGACGCTACAGTATGGAGAATTCCTATTGGTCCTCTGGGGCTTCCTCAGATCCTGGGAAAATATGATTCGCTGGTTGTAGCCTGCATTTCTCGGCCCATCCCGTGTTTCTCAGACGTTGCGTCGTCTGAAGCCCCGTTCTGGGCTCCGCAGCGCCTTTCTGTGTCTCCCCTGATGCGCCCAGCCCCAGAGGAGGAATCTGAAAGTGGGGGGGAGCGTTCATTTCGGATTTCGGAGGTGGGAGGGAGGGCTGGGCCAGAATGAGGGTCAGCACCAATTGAAATTCTCCCTGATTGAGCGTCATCGGTTTCCGGGCAGAGTCCTTAGGGGCTTCAGCTGAAGGAGGAGAGCCAGTTCTGCGGAGGGAGAGGGGGAAGTGGGAGGGGGATCTTGGCCTGAAGAGCCAACTGGGGCTCCTTCTCTGCTGGGAACGCTCTCCTGCACTGGGGGAAGTCAAGGGAGACTCTGCCCGGAGACCAATGACGTTAAAGAAGGGAGGTTTCCCATTGGTTCTCTTACCTTCTGGAACCTCCCAATCCCAAAGTTGGAGGAAGCCCCACAAGGAGGGCGAGGGGGCTGAGGTTTGTCCCAGGACAAAACAACACCCCCCCCAAAAAAGGTAAAGGGGGAAGAGGGAAGGGCTGGCGAGGGCCAGGCCTTGTTTTCTGGTTCCTGTTCCCATATCGGGCTGGGACCCTGCTCCCCCCATCCTCTGGGCCAGTGGTGGGTTCTGCCGAACTTTACTGCCGGTTCGTGTGTGTGCTGGATGTGCAGTTGAATTAAAACTGTTCTGCGCATGCGCAGGACTGAAAAGCAAAATGGCGACAATGACAAGGTAACCGGTTTGCCTGAGGGAGGGAGAAAAAAGTGAGAGAAAGAGGGAGAAAGGGAGGGAGATAAAGTGGGAGGGAGGGAGAGAGGGAGAAAGAGAGAGAAAGAGAGGGAGAAGGAGAGATGAAGGGGGAGAGAGAATGTTGGGGAGGGGAAGATGGGGAGGAGAGAGGGAGAAAGAAAGAGAGCTCTGCAACAGTTAAATTAGGTGATCCAGATAATTCTCAATTTACGAGAATTCATTTAGTGACTGAAGTTGCAAAGGCAATGAAAACAGTGATTTTTTGCCACTTTCCATACTTTGCATTCTCCCCATCATGGTTACGTCAAGGAAATTTAGGCGCTTAGAAACCAATATGTAATTATAACAGTTGCACGGTCCCCCCCCCCCCCGGAGGTTGTCACATGACCCCTTTTGATGACCTTCTGACAAGCAAAGTCGATGGGAAAGCCATTTCACAACCAGGTTACAAACTTCACCAACTGCAGTGGTTTCACTTAGTGACAGAAATTTGGGGTTCAGAATTGAAGGCCATTGTGATGACCCTGGGTGTGGCACAAAGGCAACACAGCCGGAGAACCGTTATGAGTCCCTATATTGTCACCAGCTGTGCCCCCAATGTCCCTTTCAACTCTCCGGCCTGGAGAAAAACTCTCCCACAAACCTGCAGCAGCCTCTGGCTGACAATTCTCCAGTCCAAATGTTGTAAGCAGAAAACTTCCAACTATGAATCCAACAAGGGAAGAGAAGGTAAATAATCAGGCAGGGCAAGCAAGATGAGCAGCTCCAAAAGCCAAAGTAGCATGGCAGTAAATCAAACCAGTTGGGAGGATGTCAGGAACTCAGATAACAGCAGATGAACTCCGTGTTTGTTCCCGACAACCACCCCTCCCATTCGCCTCTCCTTTAAACTCCATCCCCAGGTGTGCCTTGTGAAGGGAATCAGGGACGTTTCTTCCGTCGTAAGCCACCCAACCCCTGTTGCTCTCTTCTACGTTCTTCCCTGTGTGACCTTGGATGAAGAGGGGGTGGGCCTTGGTCTTCCTCTGAGCCCCCTCTCCCTTGTCCTCCCTCCCCCCTGGTCTGCCCAGTCTGACGTGGCCCTTCCCAAGTTTCCTCCACAGCCAACGGAGCCATCCTCTCGCTCCCTGTCAGCCGTTGGAAGATCCTGGGAAGGTCCTGCCCCAGATGCTGCGATTTTCCCTTTCCAATGAAAGAGCTGGAAGTTTGATTACCCGCACGGAAGGCCCCACCTGGCCACAATAGCAAGACAGAGAGCAAAATCAACACAGCTTCTCCTTTTGAGCCCGCCTGATGGTGTCAACATTGCTGTACACACAGCCATAACAAGCTGGAAGGGGTCTTGGAGGTCCTCTAGTCCAACCCCCTGCTTGAGCAAGCGACCACAGGGGGCACGCGGAACCATTTGCTAGAGCATTTTACTTTAATTACATCAGTATTTTCATAACAAACAATACATGTGCTTAGGGGGTAAGGGTTTCTTTAACTAATCTAGTGGAAGAGACTCGAGTGCTAAAATCCACGGGTTAGGGGGCGCAAATTACTTGACTTGCCCCGGGTGCTGACAACCCACGCTACGCCACTGGACCAGGTTGCCCTGACAAAAAACACTTTTCATTAGTAAAGTTACTTCTTTGTTTTTTCCCCATTCCTCTTTTGCCAAATTCTCATCCTCTTGCAGACTATTTCCATATCAGGTTTACTTGCGATACTTGATTAGAAAACTTCCTTTATGAATAATTGTACTCATTTTCTCTCACTTGAGAGAAACCAAGATCACCAAACAAAGGCTATCATACTTTGGCCATGTTGAGTGAGCTGACTTACTTGAAAAGTCAATCATGCTGGGAGTGATTAGCAGAAAAGGGAGAAAGGGCCACCTTAGTATCTAGTACCCACTGGCTGGACACTATAATGGATTCATTTATTTCATTTTTATACCTATCTCCCAGAAGGGACTCAGGGTGGTGCACAGGAAAATTAAAAATGAAGATATACAAACATACAGATAAATACAACTACAAACATTAAAATATAATTAAATTTGAAAATAGCCTGTGCTAAAATACCACTAAAATAATAAAAGTTACCAAAGGTTAAAAGTCATTAAAACTCAGTCTGTAAGAATGGTCACGGGGTCTAGGCTAGGCCGGCTAGGTGAAAGAGATGGGTCTTAAGACGTTGGCGGAAGAGGCGGAGGTTCGTGGTGGTCCGAAGTTCAGGGGGTAGGTCGTTCCAGAGGGCTGGGTTCCAGAGAAGGCCCTTCCCCTGGGGGTCACCAATCTGCACTGTCCGGCCGATGGCACCCGGAGAAGGCCCTCCCTATGGGAGCGGATCGGCCAAAGGGATGTATGTGGTAGGAGGCGGTCCCGCAAATAACTAGGCCCTGTGCCATGGAGCGTTTTAAAGATGGTTACCAGCACCTTGAAGCGCACCCGGAAAGCCACAGGTAGCCAGTGCAGCTTGCCAGGAGAGGTGTTACGTGGGAATGCCGTGAGGCTCCCAAAATCCCCCACGTGGCCGCATTCTGCACCAACTGTAGTCTCTGAGTGCACCTCAAGGGGAGTCCCATGTAGAGAGCATTACAGTAGTCTAGGCTAACTAGATAACACTGGGATGACCATGGCAGATCTGAAGGAGACAGTGGAAGGCAGAGGGGCGTGGAAAGTGCTGATTTATAGAGTGGTTGAGGGTCAGACATGACTGAATGGCTGGCAACAACAGCTCATTTTCATGAGCGCTTCTACTATGCACATTTTGATAATCACGATTTTTTTACATGGCTGTTTTTTTACATGGCAAACCATATTGCAAAAGCTGGAAAAGTAGGCATTTCCATCTACACACACATTTTGGCTGTTTCCTATAGATGGTATTTGGCAGCCCCCAAACCAATTGCTCTGAAAACGCAGTTATCATCACTTTAAAATAATATTGCAACCGCTAACAAATGTTTTCAGTTATACTTCCATTTAAGCAACATGGACATAGACACAAAGCAAACTTGAAGAAGTAGAAGAAATATAGCAGTAGCAGCAGAAGTGGTAATGAGGTCATATGTATTTCCTGAGGAAGGTGATTTCAAAGGCAGAGAGGCTTCCGTGAGCTCTGAATTCTTTGTCCTCATGGTCTGATGAGTCTCACTGGCCACTAGGCCAAATAGCAATTATAATGAATAATAAAATGGCAATTCTAAGAAACACGATCAGCCTCATTATGTGCGGGTTTTCAGCAGGTCTTACAAGATAGTGAGGACTTACAATCCTTCTGTTTTTCATCTCATGTCTCCTCTCCTCTTTTCTTTTCCCACTTTCCAATTTATCATCTTTGGATTGCTGAGGATCCCACCTCCCAATCTGCGTTGAATCTTTCTCTTCCTTTCTCATTATTTGCTATCCCCATCCTTAGCTGTAAAAGGGGTTAATCTGAATTGATCTGATATATATTTTGCCGGTCAGGTCCTCAAAGTGTGTTTTTAAAGGATTTAATCAATTTATTTTGGCAAAAACAAAGTTATATGAATTTATTTCCGATGATAAGATACTCACATTCATCATGCAGATGGGTTTTTCCAAACTCTGAGCTTGAACAAAAACCAGTGCTGTCCGTGTTTGCCTCACCTATAAATCTTCTCAGCGTAGTCTCCACTGAAGTAATTTTAAATGGAATCTAGCTAATTCCTCTCCTTTCATCATGTTGCTCCTATTATCATGACAACTAATAAGTGCTCAGACTTCAGGTCAAGGTTGATTGCTGAAGATGCTGTTACTCAGATACTGCTGAGTATCTTCCCAGTAGGCTTCAAGCACGAGCTTTCCATCTCATTAACGATGTATGCATTAATTATCCAATATTTGGAAATATTAGTTAATCAAGGAACACATTGCCAGTGATTAAAGTAGTATCTGAATATCTAATTATTGATGCAGAGTCAGGCCTGCATGGATAAATATTACCGAAAAACATCAGTTAATAGGATACATTCTAGCAAAGAGCAGTCCTGCAGTGAGGAAAAAGGAAAACATGAGCTACAACAGTAAGACCTTTTATTTAGTTAGGGTTAGAATTTCAGAAATGGCAGTTTGGATTTGTATACAGAGTATACTTATTCCTCTTCCCCCAATGTTAAATTTTAATCTCTGCTCAAAGCTATTCCTACTTAGACGATTTCCTTTCTTAATAAAATTCTGATTTAATAGATTTCTTGTTACTTTATTTCCATTACATAATTGATAATATCCTGCACAACTTGATGGGTTTTGTCCACTGGTGAAATTCAGACATTTTTACTACCGGTTCTGTGGACATGGCTTGCTGGGTGTGGCATGGCTTAGTGGGAGTGGCTTGATGGGAGTGGCAGCGGAAGGTTGCTGTAAAATCTCCATTCCCTCCCACTCCAGGGGAAGGATACTGCAAAATCTCCATTTCCTTCCAATCAGCTGAGACTCGGGAGGCAGAGAATAAATGGGGGCGGGGCCAGTCAGAGATGATATTTACCAGTTCTCTGAACTAATCAAAATTTCCACTACCGGTTCTCCAGAACTGGTCAGAACCTGCTGAATACCACATGTGGTTTAGTTTTGACATACCATCAGAAATACTGCTTTTGGTGAACACTTTAGAAGCAAGCATAGGATATCATGGAGACTGAAGTGATAAAACAATTTAGGGTGTGCATAGATCAGTGGTCCCCAACCATTCTAGCTTGGCGGACTGGCGGAGGGGAGAGAGGCAATGGTTCTGTGCGAGTGGCAAACATGTGCAGGACTATGCGCAAGTGGGTTTGTGCAAGTGGCGGGCATGTGCATCTACTGCTCATGCAAATGGAATTGTGCGTGGGCACATGCATGCATGTCGGCCCAGTACCAATTGGGCCTTGGGTCAGTAGTGGGCCATGGCCAGGGGTTTGGAACCCCTGGCATAGACAATCCGATCCAAGAGCTCCAGAAGTTACTCGATGAGGTTCAGGTGACTCTGGAAGTAATCTGTAAAACTTACCCTGTTGTACTAGCATCCTAACATTGCCCATAAATATGTACGCCATAGGGTTTGCGTCAGTGGTGGGTTTCAAATTTTTTAGAACCTACTCTGTAGGTGTGGCCTATTTTGTGGGCGTGGCTTGGTAGTCATGTGACAGGGTGGGAGTGGCCACTTTTTAAAATGTGGTGAAACTCACTTAACAACGCTCTTGCTTAGCAACCAAAATTTTGGACTCAATTGTGATGATAAATTCTTTCTTTCTTTCTTTCTTTCTTTCTTTCTTTCTTTCTTTCTTTCTTTCTTTCTTCCTTTCCTTTCCTTTCCTTTCCGTTGGGTCACTGGTAGCGGCGGGCCAGATTTACTTCCAGGTACGCCGGTGGAACCCCCTCTCACCGGTTCTCTAAATTTCACCAACCGGCTCTCGCAAGTAGGTGCGAGCCTGCAGAAACCCACCACTGGTTTGCGTCATGACATAATGATCCTTGTTTTATCACTAGCTATCTTATCCACTGTTATAGATGACCATAGGTTTTTTTAACTTACATTGTTAATATGTGTACACAAATATTTGACTGTGTGATTTATTGATGAACTACCCGACATCCCTACGCCCAATTTGCTCCCACAGAGAGGGGCTTCTCCAGGTGCCGTCGGTCAGGCAATGCCGGTTGGCGACCCCCAGGGGAAGGGGCTTCTCTGTGGTGGGCGCAGCCCTCTGGAACGACCTACCCCCCAAACTCCGAATCATCTCTGACCTCCGCCTGTTCTGCCAGCGCCTAAAAACGCACTTTTTTCATCTAGCCGGCCTGGCATGAATTACCCGACTCTGAACTGGCTTTTAGTGATAATTGTTTTAATTTTGGGGGTTTTAATGAGGCTTTAGTGCAGGATGGGGTTTAATATAGTTTTAATAGGTTTTTGTATTTTGTATATTTGTATATCTATGTTTTTAAATTTCCTGTGCGCCGCCCCGGGTCCCTTGATGGGAGATGGGCGCAGGATAGAAATACGAAAATAAATAAAAATAAAAATTCATATTGCTTATGTTTGAGGTTACTCATACTTGATACCGTGTTTCCCTGAAAATAAGACACGGTCTTGTTTACTTTTGACCCCCAAAATAAGCACTTGGTCCTATTTTCGGGGAGGTCTTATTATTTTTGAGGTGCAGGAGGTGATGATCATGGTCACCTAATGGCTGCTGCTGTGTTGCAATATTTTTGGAGAGGGCTTATTTTAGCGCATGCGCTCAAAAGCCCAATTGGACATTATCCAGGGTGGTCTTATTTTCAGTGAAACCGGATAATGCTAAATAGTTTCCTAACATTAAAATGTCAATTTGTCTAACGTTCACCAGGGAAATCAAGAGACTATCTTCTCCAGAGATCTTGCCATATATTTAGTTAGCAGTTTTTGGCCCCAGTACTAGTTAACAAAGGGAATAAATACGAGAAAAAAAGAGAAAGGAAATGCAGAAATAACACAACTCATGAAACTGGTTGGGTTTCTGGTTTTTTTCCCCACAGGAGGACAAATCAGTTTGTGATTGATATAGAGAAGTGTAAAGTTTGTCTAAAATTAAGAAAACCATAGTGGCAATTGTAGCAAAGGGCAATAAAAATTCAGCAGACTTCCTATTCTAAGATATTTTATTTCTTTCCATTCTCTTCAGTTCATAGAATTCACATGAACTCACAAAAAGGGTGATAACATATCCTTTGATCCATGGTTCTTTATGCATGATTTGGTAAGATAGTTTCTTCTCACTTCACATTTAGATCTATGCCTGCATCTTTCCTTCTCTCACAGTTTTTAAAGGTTTTCATCTGAATAATATTTAGAACTAGCCCATTTTTGGTTTGTTTTAATTTCTGATTTTTGGAATTTGATCCTTTCCTTGGTTGACTCAGGCAGCCTCCTGGGCACCAGAAATAGTACTGAGGACTTTTTTAGCAATTGGCTCAAAGAATATGAAGTTAGTTGCCTGTCAGACATGAAATGGTTTTAATATATTTAAGAAGAGTTGAAAAAAACCAAACTATTTTAATTCAGGATGTAATTGAAAAGCTGACCATAGCCAATACTGCAAAATATCATTCATAACCAGGCAAATAAATGTTGACATTTACATTCATAGTTTATGAAATGTTTATTGAACTGAAATATTTTACTGGTAATTTTAGTAGGATGTAAGATTATATCTGTGTTTTGTTGTGCTGTTTTGGGGGTTGTAAATTGCTTGTTGTTCTTTGTTTTTAAATGAATTTATTGTGCAATAATGTGTATGTATTTGTACATTTTATTTTTCAGATTGTTTTGGACTATTGTACTGAAATTAGTTGAATTCTAATGGACAGAAAGATACACTCTAAGTAAATAAGACTTGCTCTAGTCTTTACATTCATCAAGGAATACCATGCCTAGAGCTATCTCTTCTATTGAAATTAGCTTGGATATTTTTATGTGTATGAGTTCTCACATACAGTGATGTGGTTAAACAGTATATAGTAGAAAGCAAATATAATATAATGAAGTGGAGAATATTATTTGGCAGCCAACACAGTGTCTTTATCGAAATAGCACGTGGCTCGAGAAAAAAAAGATACGTACGTAAAGTATGAATAATTGAAAGTTATTTCAAACATAGTCATATTAAAGCTATGCATACTTTTGAACTTATACTTCACTCTCTCTTTCTTCTAAAAATGTTCAGGAAATAAAAAGGGTTAGAGATTTGATCAAAAACGAAACACAAGCATATTGGAACCATGAACAGAAATCTTTTACAAAGATGAAAAAGATCATGGGTTAGTTGCATGATAGCTAAGGTCACTGTTAACAAGCATCTAAACTGCCTTCATAGCAAATATAAGAGAAAAGAATGAACTAGTGGAAATCTCTTGAGATGAAAGAAGGGGACTAAAGAATAATGAAACAATGGAATTAATGGAAGTCCTTTTAGACAAGCTAAAGGAATGGAAAAATGGGGTAGATAATCTAAAAAGCCATTTGCAGAAGTACTTTAATAACAACTTTAATGAACAGAAGCAGACACATAAAGTACTGGGAATGAGAAAGACTAGTGAATGGAAAACATTAAATTTGCTTGCCAGAAGGGATAAAAGGTAGAGAAGAAAACATGGGCATCAGTAAATATAAAAGGATAGCAGGTATCAAAGAAGATGCTCATTGATTTTTTAAAAAAAATAATTTAGATACTTTTGATGACTGGAAGGGAAAGAACTCGTAATTATAAATCTTATTTGGCTAAAGATTCTTTTGGTGCTCAGATCTTTCTGTCTGAAATTATTTTCATTTCCCAAGGTATTGGTAGTGTAGAACTTTGAGAAGTGGGCTGCATGATATAATGGAAAGTTCATCTTTGATGTTGGCCTTTTTTACTAATTTTTACTAATAGTGAATTTGAATGCTGGAGCTAAAGTGGACTCTATGAGAAACAAGATGGAGGCATTATTTGTGTTACTCTTAGTTACTCTTAGACCTATTTTATAAAAAAGTGGAACATTTTATTGTGAGAAAATATTAATGACAATAAGAAACCAAACAAAGTAAACAGTGTGTCCTAGCAATCATCCCAAGGATTTCAATGTTAAACCACCCAGACTCTTTATTAAAAATGATCATTGAAGGCAATTGAACAGTCACATATTCTAGGCAAAAAAAGTTAGAAATTGTAATTTCATGAAGACGTCAGTCAAAATTTTAGATGCTTGACCAGAAGAAATATTGCATTTATCTGGAAGGTAGGCTAAAACAATTGTTTTCATTGGAGGAAACAATGATTTTCTTTTCTCCAGGTAATTTGTGTGGTGTTAAACTTGAAAATATGTACAAATATTTTGCTTGAGCCAAAATAACAATTAACAATGGGTTAGCATTTTAATTTTTGAAGTACAATTCAGTTTTGTGTTTTCAGCTTTTAAAGAGAAAAAACTTTAGCTGATCAGATTCCTCTTTTGGAAACTTGGCATATAACAGACAAAATGTACATTCAGAGGTTTTCTGTACATAATGGGCAAATCTTTGCCTCAAAAGTAATCTAGATGAGGCACTTAAATGTGGGGTTATGTTTTATTGCCATTATGTGCATACATTTGTGTAATGATGTCATTACACAAACAGCATAAATTGATGCAAAGGATGTAATCTAGGTTAGCATCTTTATGCAAATGGTTTAAGTTGATGCATAATAAATACTGACAAACGTTCAGATTTGGTAAACATTCAGGATTAACAGATGCCTCTTCTCCCATATGATTTGTTAAAAGACGTTCTTCTGAATATTCACTGTACATTTATAGCACCAGATTATTCAATCAGACTATAAAACACTTGATCAGAACTTGCTATGTAGGCCTTTGAAAATGACTTTTTAAAATTTTCAATCAAGAATTTTAAAATGAGGTGGATAGCAGTTCATTATCATGATGGAGTAGAACAGGAAGAAGGCAAATTAACCTAATAAAGAAATAAGGCAACTGAAGACCTTTCAGAGAAAGAACTGAAGAAGCTTCTTCAATGAGAAGTAAAAGAAGGAAAAAACGCAAGAAACTCCAGTTGCCTTTTGAAAAAGCACCTTTAGGACAACCATGACCTAGATCAGGGGTCTGCAAAGTCAGCTCTTTTAAGACTGGTGGACTTCAACTCCCAGAATTCCCCAGCCAGCTATGCTGGCTGGGGAACTCTGGGATTTGAAGTCCACCAGTCTTAAAAGAGCCGACTTTGCAGACCCCTGACCTAGATGAATGAGACTCTCCATAGTATCAAGCCTGAATTTGACTGGGTGTGGGATTGTTTGTATCTTTGGGCATCCTTGCATGAGCTCAGTTTGACACAGCTTTGGAACTGGAGCAGTGGTGAGTTCCCGATCCCATTTCAACTGGTACGATTGGAACGGGCCCAACGGTGCCCACATGGATGCGTGCAGCATGTGCACACAGATCCCCAATGCACACATGTGTCTTAGCACTTCTGCGAGCCTCTGTGATGCTCCAGCAGCTCACCACTGTATGCACCATGTGCATGTGCAGAAGCGCCGAAGACTTTAAATACCGGCAAGGAGCATGGCCGAGTGGGTGGGCCCTTTGGAGCACTGTACCGGAACAGTATCCGGTGTTCTGGGCAGGCTCCGGTATGCCCATACCAGTGGTGGGTTTCTGCAGGCTCGCACCTACTCGCGAGAGCCGGTTGGTGAAATTTAGAGAACCGGTGAGAGGGGGTTCCACCGGCGTACCTGGAAGTAAATCTGGCCCGCCGCTGCCAGTGACCCAACGGGAAGGAAAGGAAAGGAAGAAAGAAAGAAAGAAAGAAAGAAAGAAAGAAAGAAAGAAAGAAAGAAAGAAAGAAAGAAAGAAAGAAAGAAAGAAAGAAAGAAAGAAAGAAAGAATTTATCATCACGGTTGAGTCCAAAATTTTGGTTGCTAAGCAAGAGCGTTATTAAATGAGTTTTAAAAGGTGGCCATTCCCACCCTGTCACATGACTGCCAAGCCATGCCCACAAAATAGGCCACACCTACAGAGTAGGTTCTAAAAAATTTGAAACCCACCACTGGCCCATACCTCGGCGTACCACCTGCAACCCACCACTGAACTAGAGCGGGTTGGAGCTTTCAATTAAAACACCATGCTAATGAGTCAGTCACATTCCACTGTCTGGCTGACCAGAGAAGAAGGAGGAGAGATGTCGCTGAGCAACCAGCTCCCATCTTGGTTGGACAATGTGACAGTTGTTTTGGAAACTTGAGAAACTGAAACTTATAAAAGAGTGAAAAGCCCGGGAACTTTAATACTGGCTTTTCACCAGTAGCGCCAACATGATGTAGCTAAATAAATTTGTTCTTTGAGGAAAAGCAATGCCTTGGAGTTCAGTTTGTGATGAATGCATTATTTGGAGCCTGACAAATAGGCATTAAGACATTTCAAAGCTTTCAGCTATGGGGTTGAGGCAGTGGTGAAATTCAAAAAAATTTACTACCAGCTTGGTGGGTGTGGTGTGGCTTGGTGGGTGTGGTGTGGCTTGGTGGGAGTGGTTTGGTGGGAGTGGCAGGGGAAGGATACTGCAAAATCTCCACTCCTACCTCACTCCTGGGGGAAGAATATTGCAAAATCTCCATTCCTGCTCCACTCTGGGGCCAGCCAGAGGTGGTACTTGCTGGTTCTCTGAACTACTCAAAATTTCCACTACCGGTTCTCCAGAACCTGTCAGAACCTGCTGAATTTCACCCCTGGGTTGAGGTCAGCAGGCACCTCCCCATTTCAGATCACCAAAAGTTGTGGGCTGGCCTTGAGTTCACCTAAAAGTGCAATTGGACAAATGTACTTTCCAGCCGTAGAAAATTTTTACATCAAGTAGGCCCAGGATGAGGAATTTAGGACTGATGGAACTGGCACCTCTGTGACGTAATTAAGACTTTCTAAATATTAGTCTTGTCAGGAGAGAAAGAAAAGTCCTGAAGAAGTCGTCATTCCAAAGGCATTTAATCACATTAGCTGTTCTGTTCTGAACACGTCCCTCGGATAGATGAATGAATGTAATGATTTCATTCAGGGCAGAGGTTCACAGTAGCTAAAGCAATGTCCCAGGAGGTATAGCTATCTTCTATAGCTGCTCTCACCTTTTAAAGTTCTTCTTCCTGTGCTAAAACGTCCATCTCTGGGCTTTGATATTGAAATGGAAATTATTTCACTCCCAAGGCAGATCTGGATCGCGTTTCCAGCTTCACCAAGAGCGCTTCAGGCAAACAGCAGAAGAGAGAGCATCGATCACAAGGGATTGAGGGTCTTAATGACTAGCGAACCAAAAGTCCAATGGGGCCTCATTAAAAGCGTCCTCTCATTGTTACTGTTGCTGCTGCTATTGCTGCCCATGCAATTTTGGCATCTTGTGTTCTTTTTTTGATAGGACTTCAAATGGAAGTTCTCTGGGGGCTGATGGCAAAAGCACCGTATCAATAAGCTGGCATTCAATAAGAGGTTTCCTGATTGTTGCAAATACCCAGTGCTTCACTCTTTCACTGATTCCATTTCATTGTTGACTCTTCTTTGTCAAAATTAAAGAGCATGCAAGAAATCCTCATAATTTTGCAGCTGCGGTCTTCCAGAGTCCATGAGATAAAGGGAAGGAAGTGAGTTATTAATAGCCGATAGAGCTGACAAGAAGTACGGTGCGTTTCAGGGCAACTGATTATGGTGAGGTGGGGACATAGCTAACTAAAATGTAGAACATTGTGTGACATTGGAAGCTCTTAGTTAGGCCACCTTAATTGTAGTTTAAATATATCATCAAGGGACTTCCGGTTCCGCCTTCCAGCGGCGACGGATGAGTCTTGGACTCGTTCGCCGCTTTTCCTTCTTTCTGCCCCCCATCGGGGGCGAGGCACCCCCATTTTTGGGGGCCTCCCATAGGGCTGGCTTGCCTGGGTCTGTTCCTCTTAGCGGTGGCTGGAGAACGGCCCTTGTCTTCGGTCTAGGCGAGGGGAGGCATGCTGCGGGGGGGGTTTCCCTTCGCCAATGGAGGACGGTAACGATCAGCGAATTTAAAAAGAACTGAGCATGCGGGTCGGAAGGCTCCCTGGGGCTTTGGCGGCGAGGTGAAGAGTGAGTGATTTTCAACATTATTTATGCTGGCAGCCTGGATTGAAAGAACGTAGAGGGGGGTGTTTGTTGGCTAAACCCCCCCTCGGATTTAAAGCGGCGTTTGGAAATGGCTCCTCGTTGCGAGGAAGTGGATACTTTGTTTCCGGACTGCTTTGAAATAAGCGAAAGTGATCTGCGGCTTATTTCTTTACAATGTATCTAAGTTCGGCTGGCTTGATACAATTTTTCTTTGGTTATTTTCTCCTCCTGGCTCTCAGACGGGGCGGTGGAGGATGGTTCCCTTTGTTCCTGAATGACTATTTTTACCTTTGGAAAATTACCAACATCTCTTTGTGAAATGGACTCTCTCTCTCTACTAATGAAGAAATTTCTGGATTAATTGATTCCTTCCCTGAGTGCCTTCTCTGCTAAAATTATTGACTGTGAAAATTATTTCTCTGCTGGGTCTTGAATTCTTTTACAACTTTCACTTGAACTGTTTTTCTCCTGATCTGCCTCAACGGCCCCACCCAAAAAACGCCATCTTAGTGACACTGACTTTAACAGTTTACCATGGCATCAAAATCAGAATTGGCAGGATTGGAACAAAGAATGTCATCTTTGGAATCAGTGTTACAAGCTCTGGTGCAGGAAATTAAAGCTTTGAGAGCAGATAATAAAAGTTTCAAGGAGGATCTTCTGGAAACACGGAAGCAAGTGCTGGAGAATTCACAGAAGACTGAGGAGCTGGAAGGGGGGCTGGCTGGGGCAAAGGGAGAACTTAAAAATGTCAACATTGAAATTGCAGATTTGTCTGGTCATATGTCTAGGATGGATTTTGAAAGGATGTCATATTTTTTAAGATTTCAGAATATTTCTGAAGAATCTGGTGAATGCCTTCCTGAACTCATGAGTACAATTTTAGCAGACTATTTACATAAACCTAAAGATGAGATCAGGGGGGACATTGACCTAGTCTACAGAATAAATTCAGCATATGCCAGGATAAATGAAGTACCCAGAGAGATACATATTAAATTTGTTAGAAGGTCAACCAGAGAGGGAATTTTGAAGGCGCAGAGAGGGGGGCCGTTAATTTACCAACAAAAGGAAGTCGCCATCTTGAAGCAGATCCCAAAAAAGATTAGGGAGGTGAGAAGGAGGTACTCCTTCTTATCCAGAAAATTGTTTGACCACGGGATCTGGTTTAAGTGGGCGATGCCGGAAGGGATGTTGGTGTTCTGGGATGAAGGAAGAGTAAGGATTAAAACAGTTGCTGAGGCGGAAGCCTTTCTTAAAAAACATTCCTCTATCCTGGGGGAAGATCCAGGGGGGACGGAGGGGGCCACGGCCCCGCCCGCTGGGGGCCAGGGAGGAGAAAAAGAAGATACAATTGCCAAGAGACTTAGATCGAAAAAATAACTTTGCTTTTTTTAAATTATTATTAATATTGTATAACCTTATGTCTGGATATTTGTACACGACTGCTAGCATAGAATGGAGAATTTAGGAATCTTGTACTTATTTTCACCTTGTAGTATTTTTGGAAAAATGTTCTTTTAATGTTTTATTATGAAGCCCTAGAAGGGCCAATGATCCCGACGCGAAAGTTCTTAATATGTTTCTGTATCCCTTACCCTACCCTTTTCGAAAATGGTAAAAACCAATAAAACTTTTTCAATATAAAAAAAAATATATCATCAAGGGTGGGATAACCAGGAATTTCATTTGTAACATAATGTTTTACATTCTAGCTTAAATTGAACATCTACCTCGTGATTGTCTTCCTTCCTCTATGGACAAAATGCTGGCCAACAATGAAGACACACAAACAGACACTGCACACAGTGGAAATGCGAATGATCAGATGGTCATTGGGGTGGGTGGGTCACGAGGTTGGATCATATGATGAATGAAGACATCCAAAAGGCCTTCAAAGTTGCCTCACTTCCAGACCAAATTAGAGAAGTGAGGATGGGATGGTATAGACATGTGGTCAGAGCTAGTGCAGAATCCATCATGAGGTGGACACTTGCACTCAGCCCAGACACCTGGTGGCCCCAGGGCTGATAAAAAAGCAATGGATTGACTGCCTGCATGAAGACATGCAAGCTGAAGGGACATGCTCCACCGATGCTGCAGATTGAACTAAGTGGTGGACGAAATGCAAAACTGTGACCCCGTGATATCACAGGAATAATGCAAGGAACAATAAGAGATTGTAGTTTAAATATCGTTTGTAAAGTGGTTGAAGAGTACCTGAAGTGTTAAGTCTTCCTGCTGGCCCATCTAAGCTAACTGTGGCTTAAATGTAAGCCCTATACAGAGTTAATAATGGAACTAATACTGTGTGCTCTCTGTGTCCACCTGCAATTCTTTTTATAACCCTGTAATCCCTTGCTTCAAGGTGTGGTCTGGGTGAATGAGTGGAGCTGAGCATTTACTGGCTGAATGGCCTTCCTGGCCGCCTATGCAGAGTTTGTAGCAGATATTTTGTCTTTGTGCCCTGATCAAGAAACATCTGTCCTTGTCTAGGATTGAACTCTCAACCTTCCAAGTGGGAGGTGAGAATCTTCACCTCTAGGCCAACACACCTCTAGATCTCTCTCCACCTGCAAATATACCTCTATATTTCTATTGTTTTGCTTCTTACATATCCATTCATTTAGCAAATGGTTCATCCATGCAATCTAGAATTTACTGGATTCAGACTCTTAATTCCATGAAGTTAATACCACTATGGCTACCTTCTCCTTCAAATAATTGCATATACTAGTGAGAGAGAATCATCAGAATGCTGATGGTTATCAGGATAAGGGATGTTTTTTTCTCTTCCATCGATGGAAAAAGAACTTATAAAATTGGTTCAGATGAGGTTCATAATGCTATCCCATCTGATACTCCTAAATAATCTTTAGATAATGGGGCATATTTAAAAATTATTCAGGAGCATCAAATAGACAAATTATAGTCCTAAATTTGATCTTTGGTTTGATGGTGGTTTTATTAGAAATGTTATTAAAAGGGCTTACCCAAAGATATGACTAGGGAGCAGAGATACATTCCTATGTATAAGGGAACATTCATGCATACCAGTTATACAGAGGAAGGCATCTTCCTATACATGAGTACCTAGGATGAGGTAGAGATTAAAACATTTCTAATCTTGATTATGACAAAACATGCATTATGACATCACATCACAAGTTTCAGCCTTCAATGTTTTGTGCAATACATTATAATGTGCATTTCAATACCTGCCCCTCTTATAACCTGTTTGATTTATTATGCACCAACAAATCCTTGTGTATATATGAACTTTGGGTCATTTGTATGGATTGTTGCTTTTTAAATTTAATTTCATTGCATTTCTGTTTTTCCTAAGAATTCAAGAAGGGGTCTATAATTTCATTGGCTCACCATTTTGGAATAGGAGTTACTGAAGTACAAATTGGACTCACCCATCATGCCAAATCACAGTGTGATTTGGCTTCGCTTACTGCATGAGTTCAATTCGGCTGGGCAAACTAGGGTCTGTGTATTTATGCATGTATTTTATGGAGATATTTGTGCTGCTTACTCAATCAACTCAGTTTATAATCCTAAACCCAATATATGGAACCAGCTAATTATAGGTTATTAAAGAACTCATTATAAAGATAACCATAGATTAGTTTACCCTCCAGCGTAATGTCATCCAGTGAAAACTATATGGTTGAATAGGATTTGAATTTGGCTCTCCTTAGTCATTGCTCATTACTTCTAAACCGTATATGATCTTATTCTGATCAGATGGAGAAGACTACATGGACACGTTATGTCCAGTCTTCTCATTGCAGATGAGCACTCGTCTTTGGCTCCAATGACCTTAGGAAACACTTGAAGAGGTAGAGGAATTATCTAAGGGCTTTGAAAACAGAGGGTGTTCTCTGTAGTGAACAGATATCATGACAGAAAGATAGAGTTTCATACAACTCTGATATTTCTGCTGCCATTTGATATAGTTTTGGCTCCAATTTTGGTGATCTTCCGGAAAGTTCTTAAAATGGAGCTTTCCTGAAGGCATTATGGGCCAACATCAGATGTCTTTGATTGGGGATTTCGCGATTGGGGATTGTTTATTTTCTTGTAGGTTTTATTTTATTTTAAAAGTTATTGCTATTTTTCTTTATGCTGTGAACCACCAGGAATTTTGTACAAGTGTATATAAATATATGCATACTAAATATGTAATTCTATAGTACTGCTGCCAGGGCAGAAAAAAGGAACAGTGTGCAGATACAATCAGTTTCATTTTCTGGAGAGGGCTTGTGGCAAATGTTCAGAGTCTATCGCTGAAAGTCCTGTGGCTAGGACATTGCTGCAACAAATTGATTTTTATTTCAAAGAAGAAAATAACAGCCATGACTGTGAGGGACATTTTGATCAACTGCAAATAAGCAGCCTAAATTAAAGTTTATAGATGGACATGAGAAGAGGAGAGAAGGGAAGGGAAGGGAGGGGAAGGGAGGGGGAGGGAGGGGGAGGGGAGGGAAGAGAAGAGAAGAGAAGAGAGAAGGGGAGCGGAGGGGAAGGGAAGGGAGAGGAGAGGAGAGGAGAAGAGAGGAGAGGAGCAAGAGAAGAAAGGGCAGGGGAAAGGATGGGGAGAGGAGACCAATCTGGTTCCGCCCCAGGCGCCTGATGGACCCTGATGGGTTCCAGGCGGCGCTTGGGCCACTTCCTGTACCCCTGACCCGCGCCCCGATCGAGAACCTCACGGCCGCATGGAATAGTGCGGCCGTGGGGGCCTTGGATCGGGTCGTGCCCTTGCGGCCTCTCTTGCGGCGGCGAGCCACCCTGGCCCCTTGGTTCACCGAGGAGCTGAGGGGGATGAAACGCCACAAGAGATGCCTAGAGAGAAGATGGAGGTCTACCCGATCTGAATCTGACCGGACACAGGTAAGAGCCCATTTACGGACTTACATTGTGGCGCTGAGAGTGGCCAAACGTCATCATTGTGCCACTCTCATAGCATCCGCAGATAACCGGCCTGCCGCCCTGTTTAGGGTGACCCGCTCCCTCCTTCAACAGAGGGTGCGGGAAGCCCCGCTACAGGGTAGAGCAGAGGAATTTGTGATTTATCTGCAGGAGAAAACCGCTCAGATACAGAACGAGCTAGCCCCCATTCATGGCCCAGTGGGTTGCCACGAGGCGGATCTTGTTTGGGAGGAGTTTGACTCCGTTACTTCCGAGGATATGGACAGGTTACGTGGGCGACTGCGAGCCACCACATGTTTATTGGACCCGTGTCCCTCCTGGCTTGTACTGGCATCCTGGGAGGTGACACGAGGCTGGCTCCAAGAGGTTGTCAACGCTTCTCTGAGGGAGGGTTCCTTGCCTGCCTCCCTTAAAGAGGCCATGGTGAGGCCCCTCCTGAAGAAGCCCTCTTTGGATCCAGCTCTTTTAAACAACTATCGTCCCGTCTCCAACCTTCCCTTTTTGGCGAAGGTTGTCGAGAGTGTGGTGGCACAACAGTTTCCCCGTCACCTGGAGGAAGTTGATTATCTAGACCCGCGCCAGTCCGGCTTTCGGCCCGGGCATAGCACCGAGACGGCATTGGTCGCGTTGGTCGATGATCTCTGGAGGGCCAGAGATGGGGGTTGTTCCTCCATCCTGGTCCTATTAGACCTCTCGGCGGCTTTTGATACCATCGACCATGGTATCCTATTGCACCGGCTGGGGGGGTTGGGGGTGGGAGGCACCGTTTTGCGGTGGTTCTCCTCCTACCTCTCTGGTCGCTCGCAATTTGTGTTGACAGGGGGGCAGAGGTCGACCTCGAGACCCCTCACATGTGGGGTGCCTCAGGGGTCGGTCCTCTCGCCCCTCCTATTCAACACATATATGAAGCCGCTGGGTGAGATCATCCGTTGTTTTGGGGTAGAGTACCATCTCTACGCTGATGATACTCAGCTGTATATATCTACCCCAAACCACCCCAACGATGCCGTAGCGGTGATGTGCCAGTGCCTGGAAGCCGTGCGGGTCTGGATGGGAAGTAACGGACTCAAGCTCAACCCGACCAAGACCGAGTGGCTGTGGTTTCCGGCTGCCCGGTTCAACCAGCTGTCTCTATCGCTGGCCATAGGGGGCGAACATCTTGCCCCTGTGGATGCGGCGCGCAACTTGGGTGTCCTCCTGGATTCCCGGCTGTTCATGGAAGATCAAGTGACAGCCGTGGCCAGGAGGGCGTTTTACCAGGTTCGCCTGGTTCGCCAGTTGCGCCCCCTATTGGACCGGGATGCCCTTCGCACAGTCACTCATGCTCTCGTGACATCCCGACTGGACTATTGTAACTCTCTCTACATGGGGCTCCCCTTGAGGTGCACCCGGAGGCTGCAGTTGGTTGCAGAATGTAGCCGCGCGAGCAATAATGGGTACCACAAGGTACACCCATGTAACACCGCTCTTGCGCGAGCTGCACTGGCTACCTGTAGTTTTTCGGGTGCGCTTCAAGGTGTTAGTCATCATCTTTAAAGCGCTCCATGGCTCGGGACCTAGCTATCTGCGGGATCGGATTCTGCCCCATACTTCCTCACGGCCGATTCGCTCCCACAGAGAGGGACTTCTCCAGGTGCCGTCCACTAGACTTTGTCAGTGGGCGATGCCCAGGGGAAGGGCTCTCTCTGTGGCGGGCCCTGCCCTCTGGAACGACCTCCCCCCCGATATTAGAACTACCACGGACCTCCGCTCCTTCCGTCTGAAATTGAAGACGCACTTTTTCTGCTTGGCCGGCCTAGGGTAGCCTCTTATTACAGTATTATAGGGTTTAGGGTTTTAGTGATTGGTTTTGGGGAATTTTAGCGCAGGGTCTTATGTTTAATCTGTTTTTAACTGTTTTGTATATATTTATTGTCTTAATTTCCCTGTGCACCGCTCCGAGTCCCCTTGGGGAGAGGGAGTGGTCTAGAAATTAAATATATTATTATTATTATTTATTATTATTTTATTAAAAGAGAATGACTGGCCCAAACCCACCAAGATGTCTTTCATGCTTAAGGCAGGGCTTGAACTCATAGTCTGCTGGATTCTAACTTGATACCTTAACCCAGGGATGTCCAAACTTGGGAACTTTAAGACTTGTGGACTTCAACTCCCAGAATTCCCCAGCCAGCATAGCATGGCTGGCTGGGGAATTCTGGGAGTTGAAGTCCACAAGTCTTAAAGTTCCCAAGTTTGGACATCCCTGCCTTAACCACTAGACATTTATTTTTTATTTTCCCTATAAATTCTAGCCAGGACATTTTTAAGCAGGTCAACAGTTCTTTATTATCATTCACTGGATATGATTCCATACTGCTCTTAAAAGCAGGAGCATAGGTATGTGTGTGTGGGGAGGACTGTGTTAAAAAACTAAGATGGTGACCACAACCATGTAATAATATCTTGTCCATGTTTATATCTGTTACTCACACAATGCCTATTAAAAACGGATGGGGTTCACAGAATCATTGAATCAATTGATTGCATCCCATGGAATAGGGTGCTTACCATAAATTTTTGTCATGCAATGTGCAGTTGTAATAAAGTCTGCTATAGTCTGCGCTTGCGCGAGGATGGCCGTTCGGTTTTAGAGCTCCGAATGGGCCATGGAGCGCGTTGGCACTTTCTACGTGCCCCAGCCCTCCTAAAGCTTGGCTGAGGGCTGGGATCGATCGGGGGACTCACCCTGATATCCTGGGTGAAGTTTGAAGACCCGAGGTTGCTCCGGAGGCTGCCCTGGAGTCGAGATGGCGGGGGCGGCGTTGGCGGCGTCGGCGTCTCCGGCGGTGGGAGCGCCGGAGCGAGGGCGGCGCCCGCGGCTTCCACCGATGGCGGCGGGCGCTGGACCGCGTTGCGCTGGCCGCATCGCGCCGGAGGCCCGGAAGGCCCGGGGAAGGCCCGGGGATGTCGGGGGGGCTTGGAGAAGCTGGAAGAGCCCCCCCCCGGGAGCTGCACGGGAGCGAGGACCGCGCTGATGTCTCCAGCGGTGAGAGTGCCGGAGCGAGGGGCGGCATCCTTGCCTCCGTTTGATGGGCCGTGTGGGAGAGAGGCCCAGAGAAGTTTGGGGAAGCTCAGGGAAATTGGAAGGAGCCCGCCCCCCCCCCCCGGGGAGCTGCAGGAGAAGGATGGTGGACGGTGGTGAGAGCACCGGGAGACCAGTGGCGAAGGCGGCGATGGTGGAGTGGCGGTGAGAGCGCCAACGAGGAGAGGGCCAGTATGCCGGGGCAGCGGTGGATGCCGGCCGGGTCGCTGGATGCCAGGCTGGTTGGAGAGGCCTGGTTGGCCTCAGACGGTTGCGGAATGGCGGTGAGAGCGCCAAATGGCGGCCCACATGGAGACGACGGCGGAGACGGTGGTGGGAGTACCGGAGCAGAGGTGGGTGCTCCCGGCGCCTCTGAGACGGCGGTGGACGCCGACCAGGACCGGATACCTGGTTGGGCTGGCGGTGGCCGAAGGACGCTGGGGAAATTCCCATCGGGAGATTGGACTCCCCTCCAGCGCCGAGGGCACCTGATTTATTTATGATCTGAACTGACTTGTGAGAACTAAGTCACTGGATGCAACCGAAGATTATTTTAGACCTTTTAAGACTCTTGTTGAACCTCCTCTCACGCGGCCCTTGTGAGGCCTGTAAGATTCTATCGACCCATAACCTTTAAGATCTTGGTTTGAAGCAGCTGTAGTAATAAGACTCTGAACTTACCCCGATCGATGCACTGGTGCACTTTACCTCTATTCTTTAAGTGTCACCATTATGTGTTTTAATTCTATTTATTCCATCTATTTAATTCTATTTATTCCATCTATTTATGAATTTTATTGTGCCAACGATGCTTGATTTTAACCATGACCCATTTTTACATTTTATAACCACCATTTTGTACTCTAGAACCGATCTGCTACGACTGCGAGAGTCCCCGCTCTCGCAGGTTTGGCCCTCCACTCTAACGTGGGCCAACCTTGATGAAGGATTTATTAATCTGGAGAGGTGGAAGAAGCGTAGTCTTAGGGGTTTTTTAGTTTGTAAATTAATGTCTATTTTAGGGGGTACCAGGGAGGGGGGAGGGTATAGACAGGTAGAGGCGGGGGAGGGAAGAGAGAGCCAGGCCAGCGGGCGACGGAGGGAAGCGGAGGGTTCCGTTAGGAGGGGGGAGATTCTAGTCGTTCCGACAGAGGGCATTTCCATCCAGAAGGTCGTGGGGAGAGGCAGGTCCGAGGGGAGACAAGTGTTACCCTCCCGGTTGGGGGCGCGAAGCCGTTGGCTACAAACGGTCAAGTGCCTCAACCCCCGCAGGCTAGGTGGCCAGGGAGTACAGAGCCAGGGCCTGCGGCTGATGTTCTGCAACGCCAGGTCCGTTGTCAACAAAGCCCCCCTCGTTCATGACCTTGTGTCAGAGGGGGAGCCGGACCTGGTGGGAATTGCGGAGACCTGGTTGGGCCACGAGGGTGGACTCCCCCTCGTTGAAATGTGCCCACCAGGTTACCGTGCGTTTCATCAGCCCCGGGCCCTAGGTAGGGGCGGTGGGGTAGCGGTCATTGTAAAGGAAGGTCTTGAGCCGAGAGAGACCGTTGTGCCACAGACCACCGGTTGTGAGTCCCTCTGTGTGAAGTGGGGCCTAGGGAGGCAGTTGGGCTTGCTGGTTGTATACCTGGCTCCCCGCTATGTAGCAGCAGCCCTGCCCGAGCTCCTCGAGGTGATTGCTACGGTGGCAGTTGAGACCCCCAGACTTTTAGTCATGGGGGACTTTAATCTGCCATCGGTGGGCGAATCATCCGAGGCAGCTCGGGAGTTCATGGCTTCCATGACGGCCATGGACCTGACCCAATTAATTCAAGGCCCCACTCACGAGGGTGGACATACACCGGATCTCATCTTTGTCTCAGGCCAATGGAAGAGTGATCTGGGTATAGGGGATATAGTCATCACACCCTTGTCATGGACAGACCACTCACTTCTCCGGCTCGACTTTCCGACCGCTGCTCCCCTCTGCGGGGAGGCGGAACCTGAGTCACCAATCTGGTTCCGCCCCAGGCGCCTGATGGATCCGGATGGGTTCCAGACGGCGCTTGGGCCACTTCCTGTACCCCTGGCCCGCGCCCCGATGGAGGACCTCATGGCCGCATGGAATACTGCGACCACGGGAGCCTTGGATCGGGTCGCGCCCTTGCGGCCTCTCTTGCGGCGGCGAAACACCCTGGCTCCTTGGTTTTCCGAGGAGCTGAGGGTGATGAAACGCCGCAAGAGATGCCTAGAGAGAAGATGGAGGTCTACTCGATCTGAATCTGACCGGACACAGGTAAGAGCCCATTTACGGACTTACATTGTGGCGCTGAGAGTGGCCAAACGTCACCATTGTGCTACTCTCATAGCATCCGCAGAAAACCGCCCTGCCGCCCTGTTTAGGGTGACCCGCTCCCTCCTTCAACAGAGGGTGCGGGAAGCCCCGTTACAGGGTAGAGCAGAGGAATTTGTGACTTTTCTGCAGGAGAAAATCGCTCAGATACAGAACGAGCTAGCCCCCATTCATGGCCCAGTGGGATGCCACGAGAGAGATCTTGTTTGGGAGGAGTTTGACTCCGTTACTTCCGAGGATATGGACAGGCTACGTGGGCGACTGCGAGCCACCACATGTTTATTGGACCCGTGTCCCTCCTGGCTTGTACTGGCATCCTGGGAGGTGACACGAGGCTGGCTCCAAGAGGTTGTCAACGCATCCTTGAGTGAGGGTGCCTTGCCTGCTTCCCTAAAAGAAGCGATGGTGAGGCCCCTCCTTAAGAAGCCCTCTTTGGATCCAGCTCTTTTGAACAACTACCGTCCAGTCTCCAACCTTCCCTTTCTGGCGAAGGTTGTCGAGAGTGTGGTGGCACAACAGTTTCCCCGTCACCTGGAGGAAGTTGATTATCTAGATCCGCGCCAGTCCGGCTTTCGGCCCGGGCATAGCACCGAGACGGCATTGGTCGCGTTGGTCGATGATCTCTGGAGGGCCAGAGATGGGGGTTGTTCCTCCATCCTGGTCCTATTAGACCTCTCGGCGGCTTTCGATACCATCGACCATGGTATCCTATTGCATCGGCTGGGGGGGTTGGGGGTGGGAGGCACCGTTTTACGGTGGTTCTCCTCCTACCTCTCTGGCCGATCGCAATTTGTGTTGGCAGGGGGGCAGAGGTCGACCGCGAGACCCCTCGCATGTGGGGTGCCTCAGGGGTCGGTCCTCTCGCCCCTCCTGTTCAACACATACATGAAGCCGCTGGGTGAGATCATCCGTGGTTTTGGGGTAGAGTACCATCTGTACGCTGATGATACACAGCTGTACATTTCTACCCCAAACCACCCCAACGATGCCGTAGCGGTGATGTGCCAGTGCCTGGAAGCTGTACGGATCTGGATGGGAAGTAACGGACTCAAGCTCAACCCGACCAAGACCGAGTGGCTGTGGTTTCCGGCTGCCCGATTCAACCAGCTCACTCCATCGCTGGCCATAGGGGGCGAACATCTTGCCCCTGTGGATGGGGCGCGCAATTTGGGTGTCCTCCTGGATGCCCGGCTGTCCATGGAAGATCAAGTGACAGCTGTGGCCAGGAGGGCGTTTTACCAGGTTCGCCTGGTTCGCCAATTGTGCCCCCTATTGGATCGGGACGCCCTTCGTACAGTCACTCATGCTCTCGTGACATCCCGACTGGACTATTGTAACTCTCTCTACATGGGGCTGCCCTTGAGGTGCACCCGGAGGCTTCAGCTAGTCCAGAATGCAGCCGCGCGAGCAATTATGGGGACCGCAAGGTCCACCCATGTAACACCGCTCTTACGCGAGCTGCACTGGCTACCTGTCGTCTTCCGGGTGCGCTTCAAGGTGTTAATTATCATCTTTAAAGCGCTCCATGGCTCGGGACCTAGCTATCTGCAGGATCGGATCCTGCCCCATACATCCTCACGGCCGATTCGCTCCCACAGAGAGGGGCTTCTCCGGGTGCCGTCCACTAGACTGTGTCAGCGGGCGACACCCAGGGGAAGGGCTCTCTCTGTGGCGGGCCCAGCCCTCTGGAACGACCTTCCCCCCGATATTAGGACGACCACGGACCTCCGCTCCTTCCGTTTCAAATTGAAAACTTACTTTTTCCGTCTGGCCGGCTTGGGATAGCCTCCCTGTCCTGGGGTTTTAGGGTAATTTTAATTATTTGTAGTGTTAAGGGGTTTTAGGGACAGTTTTTAGTTTTTATAGATGTTTTTAGCGCAGGATTTGTTTAATTGTGATTTTAAATTATGTATTCTGTTTGTGTTTATTGTTTTTTAATTTTCCTGTGCCCCGCCTCGAGTCCCTCTGGGGAGAGAGAGCGGGCTACAAATAAAATTTATTATTATTATTATTATTATTATTATTAAAGTGTGAATGCCACATTCTTTTTTTTCCTGAACTAATTCAATTTTGGGATGCTTCGGGCACCATTACTGAGTGAGCTCTTTTATGCGACTGTTAATAACAGATTCAATTCGTAAACTTTAATCAACAGACTATGTGGTAAAAGCTATCACAGATAAGCATAAGAAACTCTGCAGATGGGGAAGACCCAAAGACATACAGGAACAGCAGGAACCAGGTTCCCTTCCTACTTTTCTGTTCTGACTCCCTCCTTCACAAGACAAATGACTAAACTGACTGATATTTGGCAGTTTGCCTGGACTGACCTTGACTAGGCCTGAAGATTCTTAACCAAAGAACTTGACACACATGAAAGCTTTGACTCTTCAGATGATACGTTGTTTCCTGCAAACCTACTCTTCACAGAAGATTTCTTTTAAAGCCTCTTGGGAGAGGCCGGTCAATTAGGCAGCTGATACTCATTATCTCCTCCAGTTGCGTCTTTCTGCTAATTGACATTGCTTCCTCTCGATCCTTCTTAGCCTGACATCAGTGACAAACTGGGTTTCCTCCTCCCCACTACACCAAGTCCCAGGTGCCTCCTGATGCCTAGCCAGGCTCTCTGCTCTCGGCCTCCTCCTCTAGAGCAGACTCATAGGACTCCTCACTAGAGGAGTCCATCAGCAGCTCATCCAGAGCTGACTAGGCCACAACACTTTTCTATAGATATTTGTCTGTAATGCATCTAGTGGCCTCAACCTAGGATCCTTTGTTTACTGACCAATTGAAGTTACAAAGGCATTGAGAAAAGTGATTTATGGACTATCCTCATACTTGTGACTGTTGCAGCATCTGCACACTCAAAATTGGGAGTGAGCTTGGCAACCAGCAGCTGTTTACGATGGCTGCAACATTCCAAGGTCATGTGATCACTATTTGCGACCTTCCCAGCCTGCTTCTGATAAGCAAAGTCAATGGGGGAAGCTGGATTTGCTTAACAACCATGTAATTCACTTAATAAATGCAGTGATTCACTTAGCAACCATGGCAAAATGAAATGTATCTTCACTTAACACCCATCTTAGCAATATAAATCCTGGGCCAATTGTAGACCTCAATTGGGGACTACTTGTAGTACACTGGCATTTCACTGTAATTTGTTGCCTAACCCAAAACAACTAGATCACTGGCATGAGTTGAGTTTCAATTTACAACAGCTGGTAAATATGAGTTTGGCTTGATTAGGAGACTTTAAACTGAGGATGAAAAGAACTGGAGATAAAAAGTCGGACTCAATGACCTGAAATAAAGTCTTATGCATTGTAGAAGGATGTAGGAGTGTAGTTATAATGAACCTATTAAAATACTCAGTGTAAGATTGCTGAAAGAATGCAAATTTGTCTGTAGCTTCAATAAGGAATTACAAACCAGCCAGTCAGAAGATTCTAAAGCAGACCATAAAGAGAATCTGTGAGCATCCTGAAAACAGTAGTATTAATTTCTGGAAGATAAATATGAATCTATCACAAACAAAAAAAGAGTTGTTGTTTAAAAAAAAAAGATTTGACATCCACAATGCAGTGATAATCCACTGAATCCTCCTGCTGCCTCTGTTAACGCAGGTAACAATTTGCATACATAGCCAAGGTAATTATTAAGATATCCTATATCACACTGAAGGGAACCAGACTCAAAAGCAGCCATGTTCTATGTGACTAGCATTATACTGCAAAAGTACACCTTAGGTGATCCAAGTATAAACTTTTAGAGAGGAGAACAGTTGCAGTATTGGGTATTTTTGTTTGTTTGTTTATTTGTGTGTGGGGAGAGAGGAAGAATTAAGAAAACCTGAAAAAATATCCATAAATTAAAGATGAGAAATGTTTACATC
Source organism: Rhabdophis nuchalis (assembly GCA_039707465.1). Lineage (NCBI taxonomy): Eukaryota > Metazoa > Chordata > Lepidosauria > Squamata > Natricidae > Rhabdophis > Rhabdophis nuchalis. The sequence continues at coordinate 98,346,353 of CM077644.1, forward strand.
TCTAGAGTTATACTGAGGAGTCCCAGTCTGCAAAATCCAGGTGTGAAGAATATTGGGAATATAGGATTCTACCCTTGTTCCAGCTTGTTATCCATAGTGTATTGAAAAGGAGGTCAAGCTGTTGAAAAAATATTATTACTTCTATTATTATTATTTACTTTATTCATTAAACATGAAACTCAGCCAACTGAACATTTAAAAATACATTACAAATACCATTGACTGGTGCTAATAATTGATACAGTTTGCTGCCAGCATCCTAGGTATCAACCAAGTACCTTCTTAAAATATAAGATGATGATGATGATGATGATGATGATGATGATGATGATGATGATGATGATGATCTTTAGTGAGATTCACAGCATTTGGGGCTGGTTGGTAGCGCAACAGCTCGAGTCCTAACCAAGGACCTAAGAACTGCTAAGGTAAAGCCGGAGGGTATAAGCTGTTCCAAATAGGGTGGTTTTTTTTGTAGAATCAGAATGTTCAAGTCCGATAAATTTAGAATTTCCAAATAGTGAGGTAGCCCTTTAGGTATTACTCCAAGGGCTCCAATTACAATCAGAACAACACACAATTTCTTTTTCCACAATCGCTCAACTTCAATTTGCAAGTCCCTGTATTTTGTGATTTTTTTTCTTGCTGCTTATCTTCAATTTGCGCATCACCAGGTATTGCAATGTCAATGAACCAAACTTTTTTTCTTTTCAACTATTGTTATATCAGGTGTGTTGTGGGCCAAGTGCCTGTCAGTCTGAATTCTGAAATCACACAAGATCTTAACACATCATCATCATCATCATCATCATCATCATCATGCTTTATTGATTAAACATGTAGCTCAGTCAACTGAACATTCAAAAATGTATCGCAAATACCCTTGACTGGTGCTAATGGTTGATACGGGTTGCTGCCAGCGTTCTAGACAACAACCAAGTACCTTCTTAAAATATACAATGTTCTGAGTAGCACAGTTTAGCTGCAATTTATTGATGTATTTTATAAAATTCTTTGAAATGGTATCAAGTGGCCTGATGACAATGGGTATCACTGTTACATGTTTCATCCATAATTGGGTAGGTTTGATGGCCAGGTCGAGGTATTTCGTGATTTTTCCAGTTCTTTTTTTTTTGACTCTGGCATCTCCTAGTACCGTGATGTCGATAAATTGTATGTTTTGGCCCTCTACAACTGTAATATTTGGTGTGTTGTGTTCCAAATGACAATTCATCTGTATTCGAAAGTCCCACAAGATCTTCACCTTCTCATTTTTGGTAACTTTTTCCACTTTGTGCTCCCATGAATTTTTTAGATACAGGCCAGTTGTATTTTTTACATAATGACCAATGGATTAATTTCGCAATTTAGCCATGTCTAGCTTGTACTCAGTTTGTGCAATTTTGCTGCATTTGCATATTAAATGTAAAATAGCTTTGACTTTGTTGTTGCAAAGTTTGGATTGTTGGTGGATTTCTCTATCTTTGCTTTCATGGCATTCAATATCATCATCATCATCATCATCATCATCATCATCATCATCATTATTATTATTATTATTATTATTATTATTATTTAATCTTTGATGAGATTCACAGCCTTTAGGGTTGGTTAGAAGTTTAACAGCTTGAGTCCTAACCAAGGACCTAGGAACTGTTAAGGTAACGTCGGAGGATATAAGTTGTTCCAAGTAGGGTGGGGTTTTGTAGAATCAATTGTTGTTGTTATTATGGTTTAGATATTCTGTCCACTTTAGCACCAACAAAAGTTTGTTGCAAATAATAATGGCTTTGTGATTCTGGATCAAAAGTTTCAGATGCTTGAATAGTTTGGAAATGAGTTGAAAGAGAAAAATACATGACCTGACTTTGCAACAGAGATGTAAGCAAACCAAACAATATGTTCTATCTTTAGTACGTAGAAAGAAAAAGATATCAAATGAGATTATTACATTTTTTATGAGAGGATGAAATGTAAAAACTCAAGAGAATCTGCCACAATGTTAGAAAAATATTATAGTAAAAATTGAACTAAAAATCCCTCAACATCTCTGCTTTAAAAGAAAGATAAAGCTGACACATCTCAACAAAGAAAGGAGTACCAAAAATGTCCCACTTTTGTGGACCTTATACATATTCAATAGCCCTAGAGCAGGGGTAGGGAATGATGGCCCTTTTATGACTTGTGGACTTCAACTCCCTGAATTCCTGAGCTAACCATGATGGTTCAAGAATTCTGGGAGTTGAAGTCCACAAGTCATAAAGTCACTTCAAGCTAAGAAGAGGCTGGACTGCCATCTGTCAGAAATGGGCAGGGGGTTGGACTAGCTCCTACAAGGTTCCTTCCAACTCTGTTATTCTGTTATGTAATTGTATTCCTTTATGGTTCTACTAGCATTCGCAGCCTAATCCAAGGTTAGAGTTAGGGTTAACACATCAGGACTAGAATTTCAAAGAGGGATTGAATCAGGACAGGGCAGGGCAAGTTAACGTCTCCCCTCCCCATTCTGATTCAAAATACCTCCCTAGGAAATACATTACAACATTTTGTTTTACTACACTTGTTATTTATGTTAGATAGTGCCATGTTCCCAGTCTGCTGTCTTTTAGTTAATTTGGATCATTTCCTTTCCCTGACATATGGGGACAGTTTGGATATCAGCCAATCTCTGGAGTATTTTATTTTAAAGCTGTAAAAACCACAAACAAATTAAATCTTCCATGTACCCTCCCTAATATCATAACTTTCTTTCAACCTTCCCCAGGTGTTTCTCAAGACTTCTGCATCCCACAATGGTTTTATATCCCTTGTCTGAAAGGTCTCATGGGGGAGGGGGGTATTTGGGTTATTTTATAAATCTATGAATCTATTTGTGCTGGCAGTATTATACTGTAAGTTTGTAGCAAAAGCAGAAAAAAATTATATCAGAAATCCAATAATTGCTTGCTGTTCTCTTTAATACACAATGGTAAGTTTTATCTAGACCTGAACAATTCTTTTTTGGATTCCATCTGGTATTTTAAAGTTCAGAGATAAACTATGTGAGGTATCATAGATATTGGATATAAATTAGAACATACACTTACACTATTTTTAATGCTTCCAATTGAATCATAGATAAAATAAGTTTTTTATTTGATTTGATTTGATTTGACTTCACTTTGGTCTAATGGCGTTTAAGGCGTTAAACTAGAAAGCAGAAGATTCTGAATTCTAATCCTGCTTTCAGCATGAAAGCCAATTGGGTGACTTTGGGCCAATCACTGTCTCTCAACCCAACTCACCTCACTGGGTTGTTGTGGGGAAAATAGGAGGAGGAAGGAGGAGTAGGTATATATATTATCTTCAAATATGTATTTAAAAAATAATAAAGGCAGGATATAAAAAATGTGGAAAAATGTGGAAGAGCTCTATCATAATTTGAACAAGCAGTCTGTCTTCAGCTAATATTTGTTCCTCATTTCTTGCAAGTATTGTAGAGATTGATTTCATTATAACATGGAAATAAAGATTTCCAGTATGCTAATCTTTTGAACCATTGGCACTCTGTCTTAAGAAGAGGGTCAGCAGGCAATAAAACCAGTGATCTCAATAAAATGTTATATCACTGGAGCATAGCTCTCTATTGCCTTAACAAAAATTATAAATTTAAGAGTGCATTCTCAATTTGCAAAGTTTAAGAGACAAAATCAATTTTCCTTTCTAAATTGTATAATTTGATCATTTGTTATTTGAGATGGATTATTACATGAGAGGTTTAGAGATTTCATATATATATTTGATTAAAGCAGAAGTCTGATTGATATGGAGACTATTACAGTATATAATGTCCCTGCTAATCAAGAATGTTATGGGCCCTGCTAATCAAGAACGTTATGACAATGTGACTACAGATTTGGGAAAGTCTATCTGAACACCTCCAGTGAGGCTAACTTACGAAATGTCCTCCACAAGAAGTTTTATCTGGAAGCCATGTTGATTAATTAATTAATTTTTATTTCGCCTTTATTATTCCTTTTAAATAACTCAAGGTGGTAAGATAGTTAATATTCCTCCTCCTCTTTTCCCTAAAACAATATCCCTCAGGAGTAGGTGGGCCGGAGAGAGTATCCAGCCCAAATTCTCCCAGCTGCCTTTTATGGCTGAGGTAGAACTAGAACTCACAGTCTCCTAGTTTCTAGCTTAGTGCCTTAGCCATTAAACCAAACTGGCTCTCTGTTGATGGTTGTTGTTTTTTATGCTAACATACATGCATACATACATACACACACGCATATACATACAGTTTGTCAAACATATACAAGATAACAGGTGTAAGTATAAACATGGGCATGAACACTGGAAATGGGTATGAATAAATGGCGACAATAGGACAGGGATGGTAGGCATGCTGGTGTGCTTATGCCCACTCCCTACAGACCTCTTAGAAAAGGGGTGAGGTCCATGCTAGACAGTTTAAGGTTAAAGTTATGGGGGTTTGAGGATATAACAACAGTCAGGTAGAGCATTCCAGGCATTGACCTCTCTGTTTGCTGAAGTCATATTTTCTGCAATCGAGTTTGGAGCTATGTTTGTGAGTGTGTACACAAGCGCACATACATACAAGCAAATAATTATATTTTCAGTTATATAGACCACCAGGAGGGACCACATGACTGGTTTCATCTTTATCGTGATGTGAGGTAGCACAAAACCAGTTGTGTGGTGTGTCGTGGTAGTCTTGGCAGCTACACACACAACAGAGGACATACACTGTATAAACAATAGAGGAATCCCCCTACTTGCAAGGGGGTGGATGTAAAATCCCATACATGGGGGCATGACATAATATTTATTTATTTATTTCATCAAGCATGTATTAGATAATAGATATATGTATAAACATGATTATGAATGCATGAAATGGATACAAATACAAGGTAATATTAGGACAGGGATGGTAGGCACGCTGGTGCGTTTATGCACACCCCTTGAAGACCTCTTAGGAATGGGGTGATGTCAACAGTAGACAGTCTAAGGATAAAGTTTTGGGGGGTTGGGGAAGAAACCACAGTGTCAGATAGTGCATTCCAGGCATTGACAATTCTGTTACTGAATTCTGTAACATTTGTATTTCCCTGCTCTGACTGTGGCAAGAGAATGTGGATTGTATATAGCAGGGTGTCTCAGTCTAGGCAACTTGATGAACAGTGGACTTTAATTCATAGAATTCCCCATGCTGGTTGAGGAATTCTGGGAGTTGAAGTCCATGCATCCTCAAGATACCGACATTGAGAAACACAGCTATAATACAGTCCAACTTCTAGCATTCTGATGGAGCTTTTATTAACTGCTTTCATTAGCAATTGTGGATTGTTATTGTTCTTACTTTTACATATTTCTTTGATGCTTTTTAAAGTTCTTTTTAACATTTTAATGCATTTTAGCGATTTTATGTTTGGATATTAGGAGGAAGGGGGAAATGAAAGTAGCAATATCTTCAGAGTTTCTTAGCAAAATTTGTTAATCACAATACCCTGTTTCCCCAAAAATAAGACCTCCCTGGATAATAAGTCCAATGTGCTAAAAATAAACCCTCCCCCAAAATATTGCAACACAGCAGCAGCCATGAAGTGACCATGTTCGCTGCCTCCTGCACCTCAAAAATAATAAGACCCCCCGAAAATAAGGTAAAGTGCTTATTTCAGGGGTCCAAAGAAAATAAGACCCTGTCTTATTTTTGGGAAAAAGTGAAGAAATGTTTGCAAAAGAAATTACTAATATCTGAGCTATATCAATGCAAGCGTTTAGTATTATGGTTTTGGATGGGTAGCTTTTTCCAATACCTTTTGATTACATTTTTTTCAAGTGAGAAAATACTTATCGATCTCTTTGCAGGGTCAGATGTGTTTCTTTTGGAACACGGAGTCCTTATGAACCACCAGAGGCTGATGAATGAGACCGAATGGGAGATTTCCACTTCTGAAGGTAATGAAATGCCAAGATGTCATTCAAGCCAGTGGTCATGGTGGAAAGATGCTTCCGAACGAAGCCAGCTCTGAGACACAAGTCTGCCATAATCACATCAAAGCAGATGGATTGCCCCAAAGGTGCCAAACGCCATCAAAATTTAAACAAAGAGGTGCCAGCTCATTGAGGTTGCTGCCAGCCTTTTCCTTACATAAAAAAAATGCCTTTTTAATTCCTTTATCATATGCCTTGTACAACCTTTTATCTTTATTCTCCTTTAAATATCAGAGCTTTTTAAAAATGCCTGTCTTGGGCCAGAAAAACAAAGAAAACATATTCATGCTGGCATTCTCAAGGTCAATAAAAATTCTATCTCAAAAAGATAGTACGGTGATTGTGCTGAACCATCCCTCAATTTGTCTCCCGGCCAAAGAATTGCACATTATTGTGTGCCCTGCTGCAGTAAGGAGTCTCAGAAAGATTACCCTTTTATTAAGTTTCCTTCATAATGATTAAATCTGAAAATAAAGAAACGGTAGAATTTTTACCTGCATGCTGCTTAAGATCTAAGCTATTTCAAAGGATTACTGGGGTTATATCAGCCCCAAAGAGATTAGATATCAGGTGGAATATAGGCTTTGGAACTGAACCCACCTGAAAAGCTGGAAAAGGAATTCAATCTGGAATTGGTTGGGATATTGGTGGCTTAATTTTTGGCAATTCATCTCAGTTCCTTTTTTCTGATGATTACTTGAAAGATTATTGGTTTTAGTAGCTACTCAAACCAGAGCCGCAGCTTTAGACACCAGATAGACATACCACCTATATCTGACATTTTTACATTCATTCATTCATTCATTCATTCATTCATTCATTCATTCATTCATTCATTCATTCATTCATAGTTTCTCTGTTTGAAGTAAATATGAGAGATGGGGGTTATCTTTTAAAATCCAAAGTAGCAAGGAAAAAAAATCTGCAAAAACTGCACCTGCAGTTCTTACAGTCTGAACCTCTCAGATTTGAAGCTGTCTCCTATCACACATAATAGGGTTGGTGGCCCATTCTGCTGCTGGAAAGCTAAATTTTGTAGTTCTTCCATATTATGTTTCTTTCATTGTTCAGACAAGAAAATTCCTGGCTTTGATTCAGAAAACAAATGCCATAAAAACATGGAATCAGAGGTGGTATTCAGCCGGTTCAGGCAAACCAGTAGAATAAATTTTGAGTAGTTTGGAGAACTGGCAAATACCACCTCTGGTGTGCCCTGCCCCCATTGTTCCCTGTCCTATATTCCCTTAGCTCAATTTTTTAGCTCAGCTGATTTGTGCAGCAGAGTGGATTGTCACTCCTCAGATGAGCTAAAAAAAAACAGCTCAGCTCATCAGCGCTGACGCCGAGGGCGGTCTTTGAGTGCTGTGCATGTGCACGAAGTGCAAGCGTGTGTGCAAAGCAGGCTCTCATAGAACCAGTAGGAAAAGATTTGGAATTCCACCGCTGCATGGAATTAAGGGTTTGTGATAGCATTTTCTCATCAGAGATGATGATCTAGCTGGGAGTAAGCTAGGAGGTGCCTTTCAGATGGTGGTCCTCAGTCAGCACCAGGAACTGGTTTCATGGAAGACAATTTTTCCACGGACTGGGTGGTGGCGGCTTTGGTTTCACTCGCTCACCTGCCATTCACCTCCCGCTGTGCGGCCCAGTTTCTAACATGCCACAAACTGGTACCAGTCTATAGCCTAGGGCAGGGGTCTGCAAAGTCGGCTCTTTTAAGACTGGTAGACTTCAACTCCCAGAATTCCCCAGCCAGCTATGCTGGCTGGGGAACTCTGGGAGTTGAAGTCCACCAGTCTTAAAAGAGCCAGCTTTGCAGACCCCTGGCCTAGGGGGTTGGGGATTCCTGGTCTATATTCTGTGAGCCCAGCCAGGAAACTATGTCATTCCCTGGAATTCTGGAAGATGTCATATAAAGCATCTGGAAGTCACCAAGGTTCCTAATCCCAAGTTTAAGATGTGAAGGAAGTAACTTTGTTGTAGCCATTGCTAAAGAATTGTGTATCAGTAATCACCCAGTTATCTCTTCATATATCTAGATCTAACTTCTGGCTCCCATCATTTTTCATATATATTTGGGTATAGTTGTGTCCATCAGTATAAGACAAGAGGAGGCAGAAATGTTGTGTGTGTCTGTCTCTGCCCAACTGTATATTCCACATCATTTATAACTGATCAATTGATCAGTACAAGTTTTGTTAAACTACCCCAATCATAAAAGACTCCAGGAGATGCGCTTCCCATTCCATCCCACCCAATCTCATCCGGTGGCATTTTCAGCCATGCAACAGTGACAGCAGTAGTTTCTCTGCTCCCTGACAGACGCGTGCTTTCAATAATAGTCTACCTTCTCCCATCCATCTCTGTGACTACCATCTGTCCCACTCAGCATCTCCGTCTTCATTACCATGTTCTTGGTGAACCTAAAGCAGCCCTCCCATTCAAGGTAATTTTTTTAGGAAAGGTAAACAAAGCATTACCGTCCTTCAGTAAATGTACAGCATGATGTGATCAGACAAATGAAAGCAAACATTTTCTTTTCACTCCATTATCCCAGAACATCTCTGAGGATATCTTTAGTGGCTTTGAAGAAGATCTGATACCACCCGAATGTAATGTAATGCCACAGGTAATCCTCGACATACGACCACAATGGAGCACAAATTTCTGATGGGAAACTGGACAGTTGTTAAGTGAATCACTGCAGCTGTTAAGATAGTAACACGATTGTTAAGGGAATCTGCCCATTGCCCATTGACTTTGCTTGACAGAAGGTCACAAAGGATGATCACATGACCCCGGGGACACTGCAACCATCATAGGTATGAGTCAGTTGCCAAGCATCTGAATTTTGATCACATGACCACGGAGACGCTGCAATTGTCATTAGTAGGAAAAATGGTCAAAAGTTACTTTTTTCAGTGCCGTTTTAATTTCAAACAGTCACCAAACGAACTGTGGTACATTGAGGACTGCCTAATGTTTTAGAGCAAGGGTGTCAAGCCCAATATCATTGACGGCCACATCAGGGTTGTGTTTGATCTTGGCCAGTTCAATGTCACTTGTGTTGGGGGTGCCTGGAGTGGCCCAAGCGCTCTGCCAACAAAAACAGGCTTCCAAGCTCCGTTTCTGGCTCCGACAGCCTCCTGCAACCCTCTGCCAGCAAAATCAGAGCTTGGAAGGGCCGCACATGACCTTCCTAAGCTCTGTTTTCACTGGCAGAGGCGGTCGGTCCTTTGCTGTCTCCAGCATGGCTACACTGGCCAGTTCTAAGCACGCCATGGGCTGAATCTGGCCCACAGGCCTTGAGTTTGACACCCCTGTTTTAGAGTCAAATTTATTTTATTTATTTATTTATTTAATTTATATACCACCCTTCTCCCTCTCGGGACTCAGGCGGTGAACAGCCACAATAAAAAGAGGAAGTTAAAATAACAAATTAGTAAATATTAAATAATTTGGCCTATTATTATAAAACCCAATACTAAAAACCAATTAAAAGACTATGACAGGCCAGCTGCACGAAATAGATGTGCCTTCAGGGCCCGATGAAAGAGACGTAGGTCTGCGATCGTGCGTAATTCAGGAGGGAGGTCATTCCAGAAGGCAGGAGCCGCCACAGAGAAGGCTCTTCCCCTGGGGGTCGCCAGTCGACATTGTCTGGTCAACGGCACCCTGAGGAGGCCCACTGTGTGGGAGCGGACTGGTCGGTGGGAGGTATTTGGCAGCAAATTGTATTGTACATCTCTGTTTCGATGTAAACAAAAATAAAACATAGACAATATGTATGTACAGTGGTACCTCGGTTCACGAACTCAATTCGTGAACTGACTCTGGCACAGTTTTCCATATGCTAAAAGCATAGCAAAAATTAAAAAAAAGTCACTGAAAGTACTCACAGTGTGCGTGCTGGGGCTTTTTTCTGTATCTTCTTCTCTCTACAATCTTCCTACAGGAAGTCACAACCATGTGACAGCCAGGAATACATTAAAAATGGCCGCGGTTCCTGTTTGTGAACCGAAGCAGAGTTCGTGAACCGAAGCACATTTTGAGGAAAATTTCTGTTCGTAAACCAAATTGGTCGTGAACAGAGGCGTTCGTGAACCGAGGTACCACTGTATATAACATCTGAGACCTTTTTTTAGATTTTATTATCTTCTGTGAAGTCACCATCTATTAACAGAAATGTTGTTGTTTTTTTAAAAAAATTATTGGTTATATTTAGGATAGCCTAATGCTGTTTTCAAAATCTTTTATTTTGCATCAGAATACTGGATAATGGTATTCCAGTTCTGTATTTGCATCCTACATTTGGGAGGAGAATATAATGTTTTCACTCACTTCACAAGTTTGCACAAGCCCTTGGGGTTATATGATGTCCCATGTGCTAGACTACAAAATAAAGTATCTATAACAAATTTTACCTGCAAGCCCTAATATCATAAATATATCAAAATATCCACTGTAAAAAGCTTATAGCCTTCAGTTCAGATTATTAATAATACTGCAAAGACCACAAGTCTTTTGAGCTTTTGCAAATTCAGCACAGGGTTGAAATCTCATAAACCTCTAACAAGCAAGAGTTTTCATGTTTTGATTTAGAAAACATGCTTTACAATTAATTTAGAATATTGTATAGAGAAATAAGTTGATTCATAATGTGAAGAAAAATTTTACTATGTCTAGTGGGAAGCCCTTATGTCAGATTTGAGAGCCCAGGTTTGAGAACCAAACATGAGTGCCCATCTTCATCTAGTTCTTGCCCACCTAGCAGTTCAAAACTGTGAAAATGCAAGTACCGTATTTTTCGGAGTATAAGTTGCACCTTTTTTGCCTCCTGAAACCCCGTCCCTTCACCAAAATGGCTGTGCATAGCCTTTGGGAGGTTTTCAGAGTGGCCCTGGGGCTGAGGAGGGCAGAAATGAGCGAAAAATGGGCCATTTTTTGCTCAATTTCGCCCCCCCCCCCCGAACACTCTATAAGCCTCCTAAAGACTATGCATGCCCTTTTTGGGGGGGGAAAGGGCCTGTTTTCATGAAAAAAGGGCCATTTTGAAGAGATCTGCAGAGTGCAAAACCTTTTTTTAAAATTTGCCTCTTCAAAATCTTGGTGCGTCTTATACTCCAGTGCGTTTTATACTCTGAAAAATACAGTAGATAAATAGGCACCACTTCAATGGGGAGGAAAGAGTGCTCTGTGACATCATACTGATCACATGACCTTGGAAACATTTTCAGAGAGCACTGGCTCATGGCCTTGAAATTGAGATGAATCCCCCTATAGTTGGCAACGACCAAAAATCTGCAGGAACTCCTCCCTTTCCTATAACATGCTGTTTCTCCTGCAGTAATCTTATTGTTCCTGGTGAATTTCAGAATTACTTTTAAGGAGATGATTCCAGGATGAAAAGTCCATAGGTTGAATATGAACTCTGAATCTTCCAAAGATTGTACCTTTGAGCTTCCTGGGATTATAGCACCCACTTCATGGAACCAATGTTTATATTGTTTTTCCTGCAAAAGAAGTAATAGCATAATTGTGCCTTCCTCCCAAAAGAAGAGAGAAGGAGACTGGAAATATAATAATCCTAATCGTTCCAGGCATTGGCTGATGGAGATAGGACTTCTTTACTTTCATATATTCAGACTTGTAGATGTGCCTATATAAATAAATGGTCGTTCTTCCATCTCTAGAGAAATCATCCATTAGATTAAATAATCATCTTTATTAATTGTTCTATTCTGAATGATTTAAGAATCCCTTGTCATAAGTATGTTAATAAATCACAGTTTGGCAGTTTAAGGGTTACAGTTTTATCATCGCCAAGAAAAATGCAGAAATTTGGCTGGTTTCCACACTCTAAGAAATTGATAAAATGTAATTGAAGATGGCAGCAAAAGTGCAACCATATACACATTCTTTTGAGCCACAACATTCACTTATTCCTCCACAGGTTAAAATGAGCAGCTTCTAATGTGGATACTTCATTATCCAAAGAGCCTTCTCTGATGATGAAAGACTGAAATATTGATCTGCATGGGATTATTCTTCTAGTTCATTTGTTCTCCTAATTACGGGATATATAAATAGCGAATGTTCAGAAAGCTTATATGTTAAAAAGACATCTTCTATAATAAGTATCTCTTAATTAACATTCGTTCCCTAGTCTTCGGTGCAAGATCGCTCTCCAGGGTTTCTTTAATATGAAGAGCCAGTTGTTATGCTAACATTAATGCTTAAAAAATGGCTATGTAAATCCATCAGCTAGAATTTATACTGTATTTAGTCATTTGAGTAGGTATACTCTTGTGAGTAACTGCATGATTTCCTTTTGGCTGGCATATGTCTACTAGAGGGGTCTATATTTACAAGCTATCTAAAGAGTCATTTGTTCAACAGCTAGGAGACTGCTGTTAGATTTACTAACTTTGAGCAAAAAACCCAAAGCCAAACAATAAAAACCATCAAGCTTCCAAGTACCCTGATTATTTTAACATTTATTTTGCTTTTTTAAAAAAAATATTACTGCATAAAAATGCACAGAATGCTACCAGTTTGAAGGAATTTGAAAAGGTCTTCAATTCAAGATTATATCCTTCCTGCCTTTTCTGCATGGATGCTGAATTGTTCAAGAAATTGCATTGTAGCATCAGTTTTATGGGGTTCAGAGTTTTGGGCTTTTTTGTTGCTTTGTTTGTTTTCTTTTGCATTGCTCTTTCTCATTATAGTCTGATTCCTGTAGGTGAGACCATAAATTAGTTAAAATGATTAAGTTAAATGTCACAGATTAGTTGATGGGAAAATAAGCCATGCGAAATGGAAAGTGCTTCAGATTGAATATTGAAGCGGTGAAGAATCCAAATAAACCAAAGGTGGGCATTGACTAGTTTGTTACTTAATGGACTGATGATCGGTGGTTTGTATTTCTAAAATAAAGATGCCAACTGAGCGGTGTGTGTGTGTGTGTGTGTGTTTCTAGTCTATCAGCCAGTTTCTGAAGAGGAGAATTCAAAGCAGTAGCTCTTCAAATAAATTGTATACTGTTCACTGAGGGAATCTGAGAACAGTGCCAAGTCAAGATGGCATCTAGGACTGAAGCTCCATTCCTTTTGTTTTTGCATGCATCACATATGTCATGTCCGTAAAAAAAGAATAGGGTTTCTGTTCTGACCCCCCTTTCTTCAACTAATTACAAGCTGCTTGCCTGAATGACAGAGACGAAGCTTCTTCACACAAACTCAACTCAAGACACTCAAACCTAGAAATGACACGTTGTTCTCTGCAAACTTCCTTAGCAGAGGCTTCCTTTTAAACCCTCTTGGGAGGGGCCAGTCATTAGGCAGCTGGGACTACTTCAACTCCTCCGAGTTTGCCTCTGCTGCAACTGAAGCTTTCTTTTTTCAGCCGGTCTTAACCTAGCATCAGAGACAAACTGGCCTTGATCCTCCCCACTACTCCAAGACCCAGGTGCCTCCTGATGACTAGCCGGGCTCTCTGCTCTCTCAAGGTCGCCCTCTTCCTCCAGAGCAGACTCATAGGACTCCTCACTAGAGGAGTTCATCAGCAGCTCATCCGGAGCTGGCTGGGCCACAACAGGTTTCTGTACACATATTCCTCAATTTACAACTGCAATTGGGCCCCGAATGTCCATTCTTAAGCAAGACATTAAGTGAGTTTTGCTGCATTTTACAACCTTTCTTGCCATGGTTATTAAGTGAATCCCTACAGTTGTTAGTAAAATGGTTGTTAAGGTGTTCAGGGAGTATTGGGAAAAACTACTAAACATCCCCATAAAAATGTGAGGTTTTAGGTGCTTGAGCAATGAAGGATAAATCCACCTTGAACTAACAAGAGGTAAGTTATGATATAAATCTAAGAAATGAAAATAAAGCCAGGCTTTTTTAAAGTATCAGCTCATTGGAATGACTGCTTCTTGGTTTCATTATGATGCATGGATTTTATTGAATTGTGTATTATTTTAATCAAACCTGTACCCAGTCAAACATCTATAAGAATAAATGTAGGTTTACAAATTCACTAGCAAACAGATCAATAAATATGAGCTGAACGGAGAAAAGTTCCAACTCATTTTTAAAATAGTTGGAAGACATTAGAGTTTAATTTTGCATGGCTTGTATTATTGCTTTGCTTTGATGGAAGGACAAAAGGCATTTAACTGTTCAGGGATAAAAGGAATATATACATTATGTTTTGTCCCATCAGGCTGAAGGTTGACACATTCGAGGTGAAGGTCAGATCTATTCCTTTCAAGATAGCCTATAATTCAGAGGATAATAAGATGGAAATTTCTACCCGTCAGCCCTGATATGCTCTGACTTGAAAGAACTTGACACAAAACAAATTCTTCACTTCCCTACACAGCATGGATGCTTAAAGTCTGTCTTCCTTTCCTATTTCTTTAAGGAGCTTTTTTTTAAACCATAAGCTGAAACTCCAATAACTTATTTTGTTTATTTGTGAAGAAACTGCCATATTTATGTAAGTTAGATTGAAACGGGAATTGACTAGACAACCTTGTCTGAAGATTCCACATCCTTCCCTGACAGGAAACCTCATAGCCTTTAATCAAGGATTATATTTCTTCTATAAGTTTACATCAAGTTAAAGTTATGCAAACTCTTGTCGTGTACATTGCCAGGATCATATGCTACATCCTTGACTATATCCTGCCTCTTATCAATTCTACTAGCAGTGAGTAGCAGAAACAGACAAGAATCCAACAGAGATTGTCCACATATAGGAACTCTAAACCTCAAATCTCTCTTATCCAAAAAGTGTGTGCTACAATTTTATTCTTGAATGCATGATGTAATGTAATCAGGACACAGCTTTGCCATGGCCACCATTTTTATTTTAGACCATACAAGTCTCACTCTTTGATTAAAAAATAGTATTTGATTGGAGAATAAAATGGTGGTAGACACATTTTTTTTAAGTTAATGGAAACTAAAACATATGAAGAATAGTTACAGGAACTGGGCATGACTAGTCTAGTGAAGAGAAGGACCAGGGTAGATGTGATAGCAGTGTTCCAATATTTGAGGGGCTGCCACAGAGAAGAAGGGGGATCAAGCTACTTTCCAAAGCCCCTGAAGGCCAGAGAAGGAATAATGGATGGAAACCGATCAAGGAGAGATTCAACCTCAGAAATAAGGAGAATTTTTCTGACAGTGAGAACAATCAACCAATGGAACAGAAGTTGCCTTTGGAAATTGTGGGAGCTTCATCACTGGAGGCTTTCAAGAAGAGACTGGACTACATCTATCAGAAATGATATAGGGTCTTCTGCTTGGGTGGGGATTTGGACTAAATAAGTCATGTTTCCCTTCTCCTAAGTGCTGAGCAAAAGCTATCATCACTATTGTAAGCCAGTTTTTCTGAGACAGTCTTATTCTATTTATAACAAAATTGCAAATGGAGGACCACAGAAAAGTAGTGGGGGAAGCCACAAGGATGCCTACTATATTTGCTTACATTGTCTATCCAGAAGGGCATTGCATGACTGGTTTCATTCTTGTTGGGAATCACCAGATGAACATCACCATCTATCAGGAATTGATGTCACAAAACCTTGTACTTTGGATGATTACATGCAGTGCATTAGCTTGAGAAGTTATCCAGATTCTGGTCCTCAATTGTGTTGCAGGAAAAGATAAACAGAATCTCTCAAACTGGCATATACAGCTCATCTTCCCTTAAGCTCTGCGTTTGTGTATCTGTGTCAGTGGTGGGTTTCAAATTTTTAGAACCTACTCTGTAGGTGTGGCCTATTTTGTGAGTGTGGCTTGGTAGTCGTGTGACAGGGTGGGAGTGGCCACCTTTTAAAATGTGGTGAAACTCATTTAACAACGCTCTTGCTTAGCAACCAAAATTTTGGACTCAATTGTGATGATAAATTCTTTCTTTCTTTCTTTCTTTCTTTCTTTCTTTCTTTCTTTCTTTCTTTCTTTCTTTCTTTCTTTCTTTCTTTTTCCTTCCTTCCTTCCTTCCTTTCTTTCCTTTCCTTTGCTTTCCTTTCCTTCCCGTTGGGTCACTGGCAGCGGCGGGCCAGATTTACTTCCAGGTATGCCGGTGGAACCCCCTCTCACCGGTTCTCTAAATTTCACCAACCGGCTCTCGCGAGTAGGTGCGAACCTGCAGAAACCCACCACTGGTCTGTGTGTATAAATGTGCATGCCTGTGTGTGTGTCTGTGTGTGTGTGTGTGTGTGTGTGTGTGTGTGTCTGTGCTGTCTATTTGTCTGTCTGGTTATCTGTTTGTGTGTGTAAGAGAGAGAGGTGTTATATCACATCATGACCCTGTGTACAAAGGTATGATATAAATAGAAAAATTCCACCATCACCCCATCTCTTTCATTTGCTCTTAGATTAAGGGAAGGCAACCTGCGTATAACATTCTAATAGATGGTGTCTTTGGTTGCAACAGAATATTAAAAACTGGTTGCAACAGAATATTAAAATCTGGTTGAAACCAATACCCTTTGTAAATATGGCTTCCAGATCTTGATTGCAGAACAACCAACAGATGGCAGTAAAGATTTTCTGGAGTTTTCCGGAGAGGTTTACTGCCCTTTAGTGGCTGCTTTGATTTGTGAAGCCCTAATCTGGTAGCCTACTTTATGATACTCAGTTGTTCTTGCAGTTGAAACCAGCCCTTCAGCATGACATCATAAACCCAGAAGAAAGTAAATAACATTTCTCCTTTCCTCCATTCTATGCTAACATAATCCATGTTATCAAGCTAATTTATAATGTGGTTAGTTTTATTTTGCCTTGATATTTTGTATAAACCCAGCCATTGTAAAGAAAGCTGCATAGCATAGGAACTCAGCCAACAGTTGGTTAGTCAGTAAGCCACTGTTTAAAAAGACACTGTAAGAAGGGCAATTGTTAGCTCCTACATATGAGGGAAATATATTCTCTCTAAGTAGCCTACAAAAAAGCCAATGCAGTCCTAGGCAGCATTAACAGAGGGATAGAATAAAGATCACATGAAGTCTTAGTACCATTTTATAGTCCCTTGGTAAGACCACAACTGGCATCCAGTTTTGGCTGCCATGCTATAAAAAAGATGTTGAGACTCTAGAAAGAGTGCAGAGAAGAGCAACAATGTTAATTAGGGGACTGAGAGCTAAAACATATGAAGAACAGTTGCAGGAATTGGGTATCTCTAGTTTAATGAAAAGAAAGACTAGAGGCAGAGGTGGTATTCAGCAGATTCTCACCAGCTCTGGAGAACTGGTAGCAGAAATTCTGAGTAGTTTGGAGAACCAATAAATACCACCTCTGACTGACCCCTCCCCATCTATTCTCTGCCTCCCAAATCCTAGCTGATCTGGAGATAATGGAGATTTTACAGTATCCTTCCCCTGCCACACCCACCAAGCCATGCCCACCAAGCCATGCCCACAGAACCGGTAATAAAAACTTTTGAATCCCACCACTGACTAGGAGTGATATGATAGCAGTATTCCAATATTTGAGGAGCTGCCAAAAAGGGGGCTGGGTCAATTTATTCTCCAAAGCACCTGAAAGTAGAACAAGAAACCATGGATGGAAGCTAATAAAGGTGAGAACCAACCTAGAAATATGAAGACATCTTCTCCTGACAGAACCATAAATCAGTGGAATAACTTGCCTTCAGAACTTGTGGATACTCCATCACTGGAAGTTTTTAAGAAGAGACTGGACAGCCATTTGTCTGAAATGGTATAGGGTCTCCTACTTGTGGGTAGGACTAGAAGACCTCCAAGGTCCCTTCCAATTCTGTTAAGTAAATCAGGTAATGCTAGTAAATGCTGATAAATAAACCAGCATTTGAAACTAAAGAATCTCATTTCAAAGAAAGGGAACAATAAGCTGAAGGTGTCAAGGTATTCTAAAGCAGCGGTCTCCAACCTTTGCAACTTTAAGTCTGAAGGACTTCAGCTCCCAGAATTCTCCAGCCAGCTTTGCTGGCTGGAGAATTCTGGGAGCTGAAGTCCTTCAGACTTAAAGTTGCAAAGGTTGGAGACCCCTGTTCTAAAGACTTAGTGCTTTAGCTACCCTTGCTGCTGATACTGCATATGAAGGCTTATGAGATTAGGAACTATCCAAAGGAGGAATATGCTTCTTGAACTGAATCCCTTCCCCTCTCCAATTCCCTGAAGAGGAGGAGGATGGGAGGGGGGGTGTCATCATTTTGCAAGTATTATCAGTTTCTGCTAGAATCATCAAGGTGCAGGGGGCCTCGTCAAGCCTTAATGAGAGAGACAGAAGGTGCCTGAAATTGAACACGAAGCTTTCTTGGCCCATTAGTATCCCCGCCAACTGAACAGCTTTACTGCTCAGGTTTATAAGAGGCTCATGTCATTAAATAGATCTGTCACCTAATCCTAATCTTCAAAGACCCCATGGAGGAGTCATTGACAATGGACATTCCAAAGATATTGCACATTACTTGGGATGTTTTTGGCCTGCAATTCAGTACCGTATTCAGGTACAGATGCTGGAATGCAATGATTGTTAGCTTTTTCTCCGCTAGGAAGGGTGCATGAACGTACATTTAAACCACCGATTTTTCAAACAAAATGCAGCTGGAGAGCTACATCTGGTGTTCCATTCCTGCACAATAAAGGATGTGGGGTTTCCCCCCCCCCTCTCTCTCCAAAACAACAGTGAATTACACCTAATGAATAATACAATGCAGATAATTGCAGTAACAATCTTCTTTTTCAAATGCAGCCTTTGTTCCCTCTTTCCCATCAAAAGCCACTCTTAAACGTTAGGGTGGGAATTGCCAGATCAAAATGACATTTCTCTGTGCAATCATACATCTTTTTTGGGGGGGGGGTTCATTTGAAACATCACTTCGATCTCAGCTTGTTTTGTCTAGCATATCAAGCCCCGTTTGCTGAAAGACAGGACACAAATTCAACAAAACAATCAGGTACGTTCTGTTGTTATTTTTTTAAGAATACAAAAATAAAACTTGGGGATTACTAGAGATGTAGATGAAAGATTTATAGATAGATGCTTGGGGAAAACGTGCACGCATCGATCCATATTTTATTTATTTATTTATTATTTAAATTTCTATACCACCCTTCTCCCTTCCGGGACTCAGGGCGGTGTACAGGCAGCAATAAAATCAATGATAAAAAAGACATGAAATATATATTTAAAAATGTATTAAATAATACGCCTGTACTAAAACCATTAATAAAACCTACTAAAACCATTTAAAAATTATGCCAGGCCGGCAGCACGAAATAGATAGGTCTTTAAAGCCCGACAGAAGAGGCGCAGGTCCGTGGTTGTGCATAGGTTGGTGGGTAGATCATTCCAGAGGGCAGGAGCCGCCACAGAGAAGGCTCTCCCCCTGGGGGTCACCAGCCGACATTGCCTGGCCGACGGCACCCTGAGGAGGCCCTCTCTGTGGGAGCGCACTGGTCGGTGGGAGGTATTTGATGGCAGGAGGCAGTCTTGCAGGTAACTAGGTCCCTTGCCATGGAGCGCTTTAAAGGTAGTTACTAATACTTTGAAGTGCACCCGGAAAGCCACAGGCAGCCAGTGCAGCTCGCGCAGGAGAGGTGTCACATGGGAGCATCTAGGAGCTCCCAGGATCCCCCGCACAACCGCATTCTGAACTAGCTGGAGCCTCCAGGTGCACTTCAAGGGAAGCCCCATGTAGAGAGCGTTGCAGTAGTCCAGGTGGGAGATGACGAGGGCTTCAGTGACCGTGCGTAAAGCATCACGATCCAGAAAGGGGCGCAACTGGTGTATCAGGCGAACCTGATAAAAGGCCTCCCTGGCCACATTATAGAAATGTGCATGAAATTGGTGCATGCTGATTTATGTCCATGGGTTTTACATTTAGAAAATAATGATTGGAGTATACATTTTGCAAAGGCAATCCAGTTACTTTATTCCTGAACCACTCCAACATTTCAATTAATTGTATGTCCACCATATGGGATTCTATTTCCAGTGCTGCATTTTGTAAGGCATGTGCTCAAAATGTCATCCCCCCTCCCTCTCTAATCTCCCACAAAAGGAGACATTTTTCTAAAGAATCAGAAAGAGGAATACTGATCATGGATGTACCTCATTTAAGTTAAATTTGTTCATGTGAGAGAAGAAAAATGCAGGCAGATTGTTGCATAGCCTATCTCAATAAAGTACATTTCTAGTTTTCCAGCCAGTTTCCAGATCTGATCTACCTTAAGGGCTATTATCTGAATGAAGACATCTGGATGTCCTCCAGTTGATCTTGGCCATATGTATTAAGATCAATACGAGAAATCTCTTTACCCTTAAAGTACCAATTTCTTCTTCCATCTCTGTATTTCAACCATAATTTCATCCTATTGTAATCTCTGAGGATGGTTTACCAGTTGAAGCATGGTGGGTCTGACATGAAGGAATTACACCAGGTACTGAAGTCATCCAATTTTTACCTGCAATGTCACTGAAGCCCTAACTTTGGGTTCTGTCAGAGGAGGCTTTAAATGGAAGAATGACCAAGATTAGAGAGAGAGAGAGAGAGAGAGGGAGGGAGGGAGGGAGGGAGGGAGGGAGTGGGTTGGATGGAGATAGATAGATGTAGATAGATGATAGGTAGGGGTGTGGCAGAGAGAGAGGGAGGGAGGGAGAGAATTTTAAAGCTATACCACAGGGAGCTGCTATGAGTAAAGAAGAAAGAGAGGGAATTTTACAACTCCTTGAATTGTAAAAAGAGTGGGATACATTTTGCCAATTCAGGATTGCTTTTATATTCAGTGAGCTCAGTTCATTGGCCAGATAATTGTTTTTGGAACACCCATTGGTAACTACAACCCTTCTGTGAACTCCATTGAGCATGTAAACTCTGCAAAGCCATTTGGACTTCTGATGGGCTGTCCTTCATGAAGATCTTTCTCAACTTTCCCCATTAAACAAAGCTTAATTGAAAATGAAGGGACTTTTCAAAGTAATACATTGGGTTATAGTATTCCAACATCTAAAGTCAGAATTCTCAGTGGGCACCTTCAAATGTTTAGGAGTATCTTCAACAGCAGTCTGGCAAAGCTGATAGCTTCCATAGAAGTCCAAGTTCTGCTTCTGTCGAAGGAGCTGTTTCAGTGATAGATCGGTCAACTTTATTTTACTGCCATATGTTGAGTGAAGAAAATTAATGCGGGAATGCCATTTGCTCTGCAAGTGCATTCAAATAAAAAAGAAACAAATTTTCAGAATGTCTTTCAAGAAGAAATGAGATATAATAGAAGAAAAAGTGAGATTAAATGTGTGGGTGAAGGCACTTCTGAAGTCTCTAGCCTCTCTTCCTTCATTTCTTGGAGTGTAATTACAAGAGAGAAGATGGGGGGAAATGCATGTGACCACTTTTGAAATCGAAGGTAGAATACAATTACCTTCATTCCCCCACTCTATTTTCATAAGGTAGTTTGGAAACTTACATTACCACCAAGTTATTAAACTATGAAATGTCACATAGACGGTGATGGGGGAATCCTTTAATCTTAACACAAATTTATCTCAATTTGTAATTTCACTTCAGAACAATGTACCCACTGAAACTTAGCAATCATTCACAATTTAGATTTCCCCTAATTTAGTCCTCCAATTAAAATAATTGACTAGAGAAAAGCTTGCATAAAAGAGCCTGTATTTATAAAATGTACTGTGTATAAGAAGGCATTATTGTAATAGACATTTTTAAGGAACACTGTAAACAATAGGCCTCTCACTGGGAAATGTACAGAAATAGACGTACACATTTTGGTGTGTTCAAAAATACAAACCTAACCTCAAGTGTAATGAACTGAAGTTGGACAATTTTCAGAAATGAAACACTGTAGAAAACCTGAACAAATTCATAAAAATGAAAGGCTGAGAGAAACCAAAACTGACAGCCACTCATCCCAATGTACAAGATTACCAATTTCCTTTCAAGCTATTAATGTTCTTGCATGATGGATGATGTGAGAGATGAAAGAGAAGGAGAGTGTTTCTCAGCCAATCCAAGGGTCAATTCTATTTGGACTACATTCTTAAAAGGAATTTACTAGGTTTCCCACAGTTTTTCTATAGCAAACAAAAATTCAAGGGAGAGTACAAAATTGAAACAAGATATTAGGGGAGAATAGAGAATGGCACACATGGTCTTTCTTTAATAATTATGTCCTTCTTGCCCATGCTTTGGCCAATTCTGACCGGTTTGGGTCAAGCGGTAGCTCCAACAAGGTAAGCAGCTGAGCTTCTAAGAGCTCTATTTTCAGCACTACATACAAGCATTTTAGGTGCTCGTGTGCCAGTGGTGGGTTTCTGCAGGCTCGCACCTACTCGCGAGTGCCGGTTGGTGAAATTTAGAGAACCGGTGAGAGGGGGTTCCACCGGCATACCTGGAAGTAAATCTGGCCCACCGCTGCCAGTGACCCAACCGGAAGGAAAGGAAGGGAAAGGAAGGAAGAAAGGAAGGAAGGAAGGAAGGAAGGAAGGAAGGAAGGAAGGAGAGTGAGAGAGAAAGACAGACAGAGAGAGAGAGAGAGAGAGAGAGAGAGAGAGAAAGAGAGAAAGAAAGAAAGAAAGAAAGAAAGAAAGAAAGAAAGAAAGAAAGAAAGAAAGAAAGAAAGAAAGAAAGAAAGAAAGAAAGAAAGAATTTATCATCACAATTGAATCCAAAATTTTGGTTGCTAAGCAAGAGCATTGTTAAATGAGTTTCACCACATTTTAAAAGGTGGCCACTCCCACCCTGTCACTGACTGCCAAGCCACGCCCACAAAATAGGCCACACCTACAGAGTAGGTTCTAAAAAAATTTGAAACCCACCACTGTCGTGTGCACAAAGCACATACTCACTGAACCAGTTGTTAAACTGGCAGCATCCCACCACGGCCAAGCTTAATAATAATAATAAACCGTTATAAACCCACCACGGCCAATTTAATAATAATAATAAACCGTTACATAGTTCTAAACTAGATCCCGACTACCAGTGAAATCCATCATTATGTCCCAATGGTGCTTTTTCAAAAGGCAGCTGGCCTTTGTTTTTTCCTTCAAGATGTTTCGCTTCTCATCCAAGAAGAAGAAGAAGGTTATTAGATGAGAACTAAAATGTCTTCAAGAAAAAAAAAAGCCCAGTTGCCTTTTGAAATAGCATCTTTGGGACAAGCATGACCCGGATGGCTGAGAATCTCTATAGGCATCCATCATTATGATTTCCCATGGTATGGCATGGTATTATTCCAAATGTTGGAAATTTCAACCATCACTTTGCACTTCGGTAAAGTGAATGCCACCCACTTGGTCCTCTGATCCAGGATGCTCCCTTGGGCATGTTATTATCGTCCCCTCAAATTTAGTCTAGCATTGAAGGGAGTTTAGATCTGGAGAAAAAGAAGGAATAGGCCCACCGATTGAACTCATGACTGGAATGGATCTGAGCATAGATTTATCCAATTATGTTCCAATTAGATCCATTAGTTCTCATTTTAAGATTGCCAAAAAGATAATGTGGAGGCAAAGAGTCATATCCAAGAAAATTGCGCTAACATTTTCTGTTGGGGGACTAAAACTCTAACGCAATATCAGGACAATGTCTACAAAAATGATGGACATTTTGAGAGAGAAATGAGAGAGAAAGACAAAGAGAGAGAATGCCTATAGCTATCACTGCTCAGGCTAAAGACCCCGTGCAACATTTGTCTGTTGATTAAACAAATCTAGACGGCTGTCCAGAGTACCATCTAACCCAGGGGTTCCCAAACTTGGCAACTTTAAGACTTGTGGACTTCAACTCCCAGAATTCTCCAGCCAGCTGGCTGGAGAATTCTGGGAGTTGAAGTCCACAAGTCTTAAAATTGCCAAGTTTGGGAACCCCTGATCTAACCAGATGGAACTCTGGACAGTGAACAGAAGGTAAAATTGTAATAAATAAAGTCAACTTTTAAAAACCACGTATCCCTGTAAAAAAAATCTTCTAAATGTGGAACTCCTCCACACACATGCATATATTCACACATCAGGATTGCATTAATACCCCAGTCCCAGTGCCTGGGAAAAAAGTTAAATGTTCATGGTTTTCCAGAAGGATAACAGGGTCTTGTCCAGATGTTGCTTAGATAATATTTGGCCTTGACAGTGCTTTCCCCCACAAAATGTCATTGCCTCTCTGAAATAGAAATTCATTCCATGAGACACACAAGAAGCTTTCTTATAATGTCAATGAAATGAACATAGAAAAACAAATTCAGGGGAAATGTTTTTGCTCCTCTCAAACTTCTCAAAGGTCCTTTGTGTGCGTGGCGGAAGGTAAAAGAGGATTCCATAATAAAAACATAATGTGCATTAGTCTCAAACAATAAGCTGTTCCACTGGTCGGTGACAACCGCTAGTTTCAGTAACTAACTTTGTACGTAAAGTGTCATAACATAGACTCCTTGGAGCGGCTTAATGTGTTGTATGTGTTATTCAGCAAACTTGCTTATAAAGAAACCATGCCTTAGTATTACCATGGGATTAGTCAGTGATGCTCCTTTAATATTAAGCAAGACTTTTTCATTTAAAAAAACCTTCTATGAATTCCATCTTCCTTAAATGAATAGGGCATTAGCTTGGCCACAATGCTATGGCTGTTGATGAAGCATTAGCATGGTAAATAAACTACCTCATGGTTTCTCTTCCCTCAGATTTGTAGAATGTGTGCAAGAGATAAGCAAAGGCACATTTTTATAACTATCAGCCCTTGCACTTAGAGACTTTCAGCTATGCTTGCCTGAAAAAAATACTATGCAATTATAATGGCTGAGAGCCAGTTTAGTCTACTGCAGTGTTTTTCAACGTTGGCAACTTGAAGATGTCTGGACTTCAACTCCTAGAATTCCCCAGCCAGCATTCGCTGGCTGGGGAATTCTGGGAGTTGAAGTCCAGACATCTTCAAGTTGCCAATGTTGAGAAACACTCTGTCTACTGGTTAAGCACCAGGCTAGAAACCAGGAAAATATGAGCTCTAGTCTTATCTTAGGCATGAAGTCAGCTGGATGACTTTGGGCTGGTCATTCTTCCTCAGGGACAAAGCAAATCTTGCCAAGAAAACTTCAGGGTTTTGTCCAAGCAGTTGTCAAGACTCCAAAATGAATTAAAGACATGCATAGCTCTAGACTTGTAGATAGGTAATCCTTGACTTACAACCATTCATTTAGGGACTGTTCAAAGTTATAACTGCAGTGGAAAAAGTGACTTCTGACCATTTTCACACGTTTGCTGTTGCAGCATCCCTATGGTCACATCAAAGGTAGTATTCAGCAGGTTCTGACCAGTTCTGGAGAATTGGTAGCGGAAATTTTGAGTAGTTCAGAGAACTGGTAAGTACCACCTCTGACTGGCCCCATCCCTATCTATTCTCTACCTCCCAAGTCCCAGCTGATGGGGAGAAAATGGGAATTTTGCAGTATCCTTCCCCTGCCACACCCACTAAGCCATGCCCACCAAGCCATGCCCACAGAACTGGTAGTAAAAAAAATTGAATCCTACCACTGGGTCACACAATCAAAATTCAGGCACCTGGCTCATATTTATGATGGGTGCCGTGTTGTGGGGTCGTGTGATCCCCCTTTGTGACCTTCTGCCAAGAAAAGTCAGTAGTGAAGCCAGATTCACTTAACAACCCTGTTACTAACTTAACAACTGCAATAATTCACTTAACAATTGCAGCAGGAAAAGTCATAAAATGGGGCAAAACTCATGTGGTTATCAATAGGGAAGAAGCAAATTTGATCTCATTCTGCTGCTCTTTATGCTGTTGGGTGTTTCACTGATGTTATTTTTATCTCTGTCAGTGCTGCCAATTTGGTTGTTTTATAGACAGATAGATAGACAGACAGACAGTCAGTCTAGAATTTTAATGGATCTGTACACTGTCAAGAAGAGAGTGATTATTGAATGGCTTAAAATGAATGAATGAATGGATAAATTAATACATATGTAGTAGATGTTATCCTGGATACACAGAGCCAAAATGGTTGGAGGTTTCTCTCTTTGCTAGGCATCCTACCAAGAAAAGTTTCATTGATTATGTTTTGACCTGTTCAGCAATTTGAACAATAATATGAAAGTTTTCTGGAAAGGAATATTTGCTAACAAGCCAAAAGCAGTTCCCTCATTCATTCTCTCTCTCTCTCTCTCTCTCCAAATTGCTAGCATGATTATGCTTTGAAATGTGCCTAAGCAATGGAATAGTTTATCCATGTTTATTGCACTGATGAAGTGCTGTAGAAAAAGAATCAATAGTCATTAGGAGAAAAATAAAGAATTATAATTTGCTAAAAGGTGTACATGCAAGTCTAAACAACCATTAGTAATTCCACCTTGGTTTCCTAGTGTCCTCCATCATCGATGATTAAGGTTGGGGTCACCTTAACAGTTACCCTTAGCTGTTATTGAGTCACAGTACACCACCTTCTGTTGCCATAATATTAAACAATACATATTGTTAGGCACAAACCCAGAACACCTGCTGTTTGGTGTGATCTTGTACTGTGAACTAAGCTTTATATAATTCATACTCTGTAATCTATGGTGTTTGATGACTAATGTTTACTTCCATATAATCCACCCCAGTCCTCAATTATTTGTGTGAGTGGTAATTTGGCCTTTAAAAAAAATCAAATTTGATTCTGGTTTATATGAAGTCCACCTTTTGATCCACCAAGTTTTGTGATATCTATCCTAACTGTATCCATGTTCTTGGGGAAACTTTTTTCCTTGCCTAGCTTTGAGGATTACTGTAAGCAGACATTATGATAGGGTCAACGCTGGACTACTATATAACAAAGATTCCAGTTTGCTCAGAAATTATTATTATTATTATTATTATTATTATTATTATTATTATTATTATTATTATTATTATTATTATTATTATTATTATTATTATTATTATTATTATTAAATTTATTTAATTTATATACCACCCTTCTCCCTCTCGGGACTCAGCCACAGTAAAAAGAGGAAATACAAAAGTTAAAATAACAAATTAATAAATATTAAAAAAATTTGCCCCATTATTATAAAACCCAATACTAAAACCCAATTAAAAAGGCTATGACAGACCGGCTGCACGAAATAGATGTGTCTTCAGGGCCCAACTGAAGAGACGTAGGTCAGCGATCATGCGTAATTCAGGGGGTAGGTCATTCCAGAGGGCAGGAGCTGCCACAGAGAAGGCTCTTCCCCTGGGGGTTGCCAGAAATATCTTCTTTTCAGTTTCATAACAGGGCATGTAGTAGAGCTGATATGAGGTTATGTACTGTGGTATCAGCGGGTTGTGATGGCTCAGTGGCTAAGATGCTGAGCTTATCGATCAGAAAGGTTGGCAGTTCAGCGGTTCGAATCCCTAGCACGGCGTAATGGAGTGACCTCCCCTTACTTATCCCAGCTTCTGCCAACCTAGCAGTTCAAAAGCATGTAAAAATGCAAGTAGAAAAATAGGGACCACCTTTGGTGGGAAGGTAACAGTGTTCCTTGTGCCTTTGGCATGTAGTCATGCCGACCACATGACCACAGAGATGTCTTCGGGCAGCGCTGGCTCTTTGGCTTTGAAACAGAGATGAGCACTGCCCCATAGAATCGGAAACGACTAGTACATATGTGATCATTTCATAAATGATCTAGAAGTAGGAGTAAACAGCAAGGTAGCCAAATTTGCCCGAGACACTAAATTATACAGGGTAGTAAAAACTGAGAGAGAATGTGAGGAGCTCCAGAGGGATCTCTTGACACTGGGGGAGTGAGCAACCCAGTGGCAAATGAGCTTCAACATTAGTAAGTGCAGAGTGATGCACGTTGGGGCAAAAAACCCCAACTACATCTATAAACTGATGGGGTCTGAATTCCTTGCAACTAACCAGGAAAGGGACCTTGGTGTCCTGGTGGACAGCTCAATGAAGGTGTCAACCCAGTGTGCCACAGCAGTGAAAAAAGCAAACTCATTGCTAGGGATCATTAGGAAGGGTATAGAAAATAAGTCAGCAGGTGTCATTCTGCCTCTTTATAAATCTATGGTGAGGCCCCATCTGGAGTATTGTGTACAGTTCTGGTCACCATACCTTCAGAAGGATATTATGGAAATGGAAAAGGTGCAGAGGAGGGCAACCAGAATGATTAGGGGGCTGGAACACCTTCCTTACCAACGGCTGGGCCTCTTCACTCTAGAACGACGGCGCCTGAGAGGTGACCTGATTGAAGTCTATAAAATCATGCACGGTGTGGACAAAGTAGAAAAGGAAAAACTGGTTTCCCTATTGCACAACACTAAAACTAGGGGGCACTCCATGAAACTTTTGATAACTAGACCTCAAACAAATAAGAGGAAGTACTTTTTCATCCAGAGGATCACTGGTCTATGGAACTCCCTGCCAGAAGAAGTGGTGACAGCTGTCAGCCTCGACACCTTTAAGAAAGGATTAGATGAGTTCATGGAGAACAAGGGTATCCATGGCTATCATGATGGATGCCTAAGGACACCCTCCGGGTTGGAGAGATAGGCAGGATATTTCTCAATGCCATTTGCAGGGAATCATAAGCAGGTGAAGACATCTGCTTGGGAATACCCTGAAGCAAATGGTGAGCCACTGTGTGAGACAGAATAACAATAATAATAATAATAAATTTTAATTTATAACCCGCTCTCTCTCCCCGAAGGGACTCGAGGCGGGGCACAGGGAATTTAAAATACATATAAAAATACAAACATAGTACAATATAAAATAAAATTAAACTAACCCTGCGCTAAAATCCCATATAAAGGTAAAAATTAATCATTAAAAACTCTAAAAACAGTTGATTATCCTAGGCCGGCCAAGCAGAAAAAGTGTTTTTTTAATTTTTGACGGAAGGAGCGGAGGTCCGTAGTTGTTCTAATATCGGGGGGAAGGTCATTCCAGAGGGTCGGGCCCACCACAGAGAAGGCCCTTCCCCTGGGCGTCGCCCACTTGCACAGCCTAGTGGACGGCACCCGGAGAAGTCCCTCTCTGTGCGAGCGAATCGGCCGCAGGGATGTAGGGGGCAGGATGCGATCCCGCAGATTGCTAGGTCCCGTGCCATGAAGCGCTTTAAAGATGATAACCAACACCTTGAAGCGCACCCGAAAGACGACAGGCAGCCAATGCAGCTCGCGCAGGAGCGGTGTTACATGGGAAAACCTAGAAGTTCCCATAACTGCCCGCGCGGCTGCATTCTGGACAAGCTGAAGCCTTCGGGTGCACCTCAAAGGGAGCCCCATGTAGAGAGCATTGTTGTAGTCTAGTCGGGATGTCACAAGGGCATGAGTGACTGTGCAGAGGGCATCCCGATTCAATAGGGGACGCAATTGGCGGACCAGGCGGACCTGGTAAAACGCCCTCCTGGCCACGGCTGTCACTTGATCTTCCATGGACAGCCATGCATCAAGGAGGACGCCCAAGTTGCGTGCCCCATCCACAGGGGTTAGATGTTCACCCCCTATGGCCAATGATGGAGTCAACTGGTTGTACCGGGATGCCGGAAACCACAGCCACTCGGTCTTGGACGGGTTGAATCTGAGTCTGTTCCTTCCCATCCAGGCCCGCACGGCTTCCAGGCACTGGCACATCACCTCTATGGCATCGTTGGGGTGGTTTGGGGTAGAAACATACAGCTGCGTATCATCAGCGTAGAGGTGGTACTCTACCCCAAAACCACAGATGATCTCACCCAGCGGCTTCATATGCTGGACTGGATGGGCTGTGGCCTGTTCCAGAATGCTGGACTGGATGGGCTGTGGCCTGTTCCAGCAAGGCTATTCTTATGTTCTTATATGTATGTTCTTATGTGCGAGGGGAACTTTTATCTTATTGTGGTATTGGAGAATCGGTGCCTTTCTTCTCCCTCCTGTTTTTTTTTCACTCAACTGTAAGGCCATTACTGCTCTTACAAATGAAATGTCTGACACAGACAAGAGCCAGGAGTACAAATAACAAATAACATGCTTGTAGCTCAAGCAGAACTGGAAAGACTTTTATGGACATGACAATGGGGAATATCTCACACACTCCTCTGAATAGCCCATATTGGAGAGGGACATATAGGTAGACTTCAACTTACAATCATTCTTTTAATGACAATTCAAAACTACAATGGCAGTGAAAAAAATGACTTACAATCAGTTTTCATAGCTATGACCATCATAGTATTTACGATGGCTGCAGCATACTGGGGTCATATGATCCCTGTTTGTGACCTTCCTAGCTGGCTTCTGACAAGCAAAGTCAATAAGTTAAATTTACTTATCAACCACATGATTTGGTTCGTAGCTCCAGGAAAACTGTAACTTTAGGAAGAAAGGAGCTGACTCAGCAAAATAATGGTAAGGAGCTATTTGTCCTTCCTACTCTATCTTCTATTTCAGAGGCTCTATCCACCACTCGTCCTGAGAACAAGGATGTTGGGTTGGAAAAACATACCAGTCTCTTCACTTTCTATTCTACTGTCTTATCCACCCAGAGACAGAGGCTGGCTTCTAAGCCCCTTTCCTCTTTTCCTTTTTCTTTCTAGTCCTGTGATGGAGAACCTATAACACACGTGCCATAGGTGACATGCAGTGCCTCTCTGCAGCCATGTGAGCTGTCATCCCAGCCAGCTCCACCGTGCATGCGTCCGTGCCTCCTGCTGGCCAGCTGATTTTTGGATGTCTGCTGCACATGCAGGGGGTGGGAACATGCAAGTGTAGGGGATGGGAGGTTTATGCATGCATTTGTGGAGGCAAGGGGGAACGCTGGGGGTATGGTACACCTCCCTGCACCCAACTTTTGGTCCCAGGAGGCTGCAGGGAGGCTTGTTAGGCCCAAAACAGGCTGCAGGGGAGTCACTCAGTGGGGTTGGGGTCACACAGGGGGTCACACGCGCATACGCAAGGGGTCAGGGCATGCAGGGGGATCACACATCCATTGCATTATGGGTGTGAGCACACACTTTCGGCACGCAACGAGAAAAAATATTAGCCATTACTGTTCTAGTCCCTTATTGCCCCCTAAGGCTAGATGATAACACCAGATTTACTCCAAAGACTCTCCCTACCCTCCATCTGACAAAGACTCACAATTTCAGAGCTTTGTTTGTGTGTGTGTGTGTGTGTGTGTGTTACATTTACTTCCTATCTCACTTTGGAGAGACTCTACGTGGCTTATAATAATAAAAGGGAAGAAGAATGAAAAGGCATGTAAACAGAAGAAAAATAAACAATGAGAATAAATACATCAATACGATGACCAAAAAGTCAACAGGCAGAAGGCCAACAGGCATTCTGTTGAGGACTTTACACAATCACTGCTGGTGGCTCTAGAAAATTCTGTATGTAGATATAATGTAAAGTCTTGCCTATTTATGTTTCTCTCTGGCCCTGCTTTGGTCTGCTTTTTTTGTTCCTTTTTAGCAATTAATCGTTTTGTCTGCTTTAAAAACAACTTTGCTGATATTTAATAAATAAACATCAAGCTATAATTTTTGCTAGCTGAACTGAGCTGCATGTGTGCTTGCTCGGATCTGGATGGAAAGATTGATTGGGACTGTGTTGGGTGCCCACTTAAAGTGGAAATTACCCACAATAATTTTCCAACAGTCTCAGCTGGAGTCTCCACATAAAATTGTCATCAGTATATGAAATTTTAACTTCCTGAATTAAATGAAGGTGCGTGGAAGATATTCCACTGATGGTTCTTCTGAATCTCATTATTCTCCTGCAACAAAAGCCAACAATATCAAGAGAAGCTTCTTTCGATGCGTAAAAAACAAGAAAAAAAAAGTCAAGGCAATGATTGTTCCGTTAATGGGAAAAAATGGCAAGAAGGTGATGAGCAGCCGGGATAAAACAGAACTGCATAACTCTTTTCTTTTCTTTTTTGCATCTGTCTTTATGCAAAAGGAAAAACAGACCAACCTATCGAAAACAGTGCCGTAAAAGATAGATTAGGAACACAAGTTAAATTAGGTTTTAAAAAATGATAAGAGCATATATATTCACTCTAGAAGACTTCAAATCACCAGGGCAAGATGGATTACACCCCAAGGTTGTTAGGGGTAAAAAACACCCCCGTTGGAAAATAAACAGGCGGAAAAGTGCAATACACCGGACAGCAAGAGATGCATTGCTTTAACCACACACAAACTCTAAAACACTGATAGTAGAAAAAATAAATAGTCTTTACTTTTGTAGTAACTAAAATACTTCTTCCAAACAGTGATACTAACTCCTCTAACAATAAACAGTCCTTCACCAAAACCACAGTTATCTTACAGTAATTCGAAACAATGATACTTCTACCGTCTTCAGCTGCTTCCTCAGTGGCAATCAGGAAGCAAAGGAAAGCAAAAGGGAATGAACTGTGTTTCCAGTTGCCTTTTATGATTGAGCTGGAAAACACAGCCAATCAGATTTCACATAGTCCTTAAAGTTACATATACTCTTTAAGAATCCTGGCTTATATATATTGTCAATCCAACATCAGGATAATTGTCAGCTTCCGCTTTACTGCTTGCTTCGGCTGCCATTGAAATGGGGAGGGAGGGGCTGTGGGTAATGGGCATTGAATAGTGCAGGAGGTGTTTGGAGCCAGGAGCTGCTATCGCCAGCGACCAAGGCCAACGGTCTTACATTCCAATCTGATGATGCTTCTGAAGTTGCTACCCACCTGACATCAAGGGGATTTTTGCATTGGATATTAACTTGGTGGGTATAGGTTAAAGGGGATGGACAATGCTTAATATCTATGCTTTCGCGCCTGAATATCTCACTCCTTGCTTGAAATTCACTGCTGTCTTTTCGTAATCAGTAAAAGTAACCTTAAATCTTCCACAATGGATTTGAGTGTGTTCTTTCCTGGTTATTATTAGAAGCAGGTCTGGCAATAATCATCCTAACAAAGGTTCTGAAGGAACTAGGACTAAGGAGAACATGTTAGCACTTTTCCAATATTTAAGGGGTTGCCACAAAGAAGAGGGGGTCAACCTATTCTCTAAAGCACCTGAAGGCAAGACAAACAGCAATGGACAGAAACCTAACCAAGGAGAGAACCAACCTAGAACTAAGAGAAGTTTCCTGACAGAACAATTAAGCAATGCCTCCAGAAATTGTGGGTGCTCAACACTGGAGTTTTTAAAGAGGAGATTGGACCACCATTTCTTTGAAATGGTATAGGGCAGGGGTCTGCAAAGTTGGTTCTTTTAAGACTGGTGGACTTCAACCCCCAGAATTCCCCAGCCAGCTATGCTGGCTGGGGAATTCTGGGAGTTGATGTCCACCAGTCTTAAAAGAGCCAACTTTGCAGACCCTAGTATAGGGTTTCCTGTCTGAGCAAGGAGTTGGACTAGAAGACCTCCAAAGTGCCTTCCATTTCTGTTATTCTATTATTCTTCCACTAACCAAGATCTTTTAAATCGCGAGTATGTAATCAGTAACTCCAAGATTATATGTGTTTCCTGACATTCACTTCATCCGCTCATCTCCTTTGACAACTATTGCTGAAGTAATAATAATAATAATAATAATAATAATAATAATAATAATAATAATTTAATTTTATATCCCGCTCTCTCTCCCCAAGGGGACTCGAGGCGGGGCACAGGCAATTAAAAATACAAATAAAACCACAGACAAATACAAAATACAAAATTAAAAATAGATTAATGGTTTAAATAGATTAATGGTAGCATGGTTTCTTGTTCTTTTGAGGCATAAAATACACAGGCATATAGGGTGACTCCTTAATAAAGGTTGTCCAATCTTAATAAAGGGTTTGCAAAGGACAAAACTGAAAAGCTAGTTTCACCTGCTCAGAAAATGTTTTGGGGTCAAGAAAATACCTTGTCCCCTTCCTCATTTGACATGTCTTGTCTGCTCTATAGGGCCATATTTTCCCCCTCCTCCTCCTCGTCCTTCTCCTCCTCCTCATTTCTTCTTTCTTTCTTCTCTCCAAAAGACTCTGGACAGATTAATATCTGAATATATATGTAGCTCAAACCATGAAAATATAGAAAAACATAACAGCTTGGACGTTTGCAGGAGGACAAAAGGAGGAAGAAAGTGGAAGTAACTATGATGGATTAAACATTTGCAACAATATATGTCTATAAAGGATGGGAGGAATCACCAAAGGGTAAAATATTATATAAACAAACTTTGAATAATAGTACCATAAATAATAACAACCACGGCTCCTTGGTTAGTCCCTTCAACTCTTGGGATCAATATTGACCATGTTGGGGAAGTGATCTAGGCTAAAGCAACGTTTAAAAAAATCCATTGCCCTTGAAACATTTCAAAATTTGTCACTACAAAAAACCCAGTAATCTCCTTTCCAAGAGGGAAATTAAAGTTTGTAATAACAGGGGCTCTATGTTTTAATCACCATTTGCACAGCGAGTGTACTGAGTGGATGTTTTAATAGAGTATGAGCTACGAATTGAAATGCAATTTTCACATGGGAGGTTGAAATATGTTCTAATTGTCACCCTGATGGTTAGTGAATCAATCTGGGCAGAGGAAAAGACCTCTTGTATAGAATGTGCTTGAGCTTTAAAAAAAATAGCTAAGGAGAGCTGAGAAGGACAGGCAGTCTTACTATAAGAGAGAAGGAGAGCGTGAACCTACCCAACTGAGTATCTGAATCCTAGGTCCTTAGTTGGAGTTCTTCTATATTTTTATCAAGGCCTAAAGTAACTAAAACTGGTATTGAGAAACCATACTGTGCCTTGATCAACCAGTCTTTGCAACCAGGTGGTACAAAACTATCATTCAGGGTATGACACACCAACCAAGTTCTCTCAAACGATTGCTTTGTCCAAGATGTTAAGCAATGTAGGCTTCCAGGGCCCTCCAAAGAGCTCAGCCCTAACTGTGTTAGACTAGACCCATGATGGCAAACCTATGGCACGCATACCAGAGGTGACACACAGAGCACTCTCTGTGGACACGAACGCTGTTGCCAGCTGTTCTTCTGGTTTCCAGCATGTGTGCCAGCCAGTTGGTCTTCACAGGTGCCAGAGCACCAGAAAACAGCCTGAAAGCCCAAAAATGGCCTGAAAATGGCCACAAAAATGGCCAAAACCACCCCAAAAACTGACTTTTCAGGCTATTTTTCAACTGTTTCTGGCCCCCAAACTGCCCAAAAATGGCTTGAAAATGGCCAAAAACCAGACATGCACATGCCAGCCAGCTGGTCTTTGGGGCTCCAGTGCTCCGGTGCACACAAACACTATCTGGCCAGCATGGAATGCGTGTGCCGGAAACCCGAAGACCAGCTGCCTGGTGCACACATGCACATTGGGCAGCTGGGTTTTGGGTTTCCGGCACTCTGGAGTGCACACACAGTTTGGGCACTCGGTGCCGAAAAGTTTCCCCATCACTGGACTAGGTCAAGTAAGGAATGGGTGCAATGTTTTTAGAAATGTAGCTGGTATAGAATCGAAGATTGAAATCTTATAGAAACACGGCTGGATATTGCACAGCAATATACCTAAAACTTTGAATAACTTAATGCCAGCCATGAATGTGCTTTCCCACCCAAGGAGCCCTCATGAGTATCAAAAGTCAAGCTGGTGAACGAAACTTCATGTTCCAAGTCCTACTTCTTTTTTATGTTTTTCTAAGCTCTCACGTGCATGTTTTAAAATAAGGCAGAGCTTTGCTTATATATGCTCACAATTATCATCTCAACTCTTTTGAGTCCTTCCTTCCACCCCCACCAAGACATCTTTGTTCCTCACCATCTATTCATACTTATCTGTAATGAAAAACCTACCTCTTGTGTTTATCTGCTTAATGAATGGATGTGTGGAATTTTGCCCAGGACGGAATCTCACAATGTTATTATAAATGGCATTCTTGAAAGTCTTAGGTAGGCTGGACATTTTACAAGTGGAAATGCCACCATTAGATGACATTTTCTTATCATTCTGCTGAAGCCAGAGGCTTTTTTTTTTTTTTAAAAATGCTCATTTTTATATCATTCTTTAGAATTGGTTAAATATTGAAAGTAACCACTTATGAACATGGCATGTTAAATTTTAAAATACATGCCATTAAATGTTATTCTCCTAGAGACATTTTCCCACTCCAAACAAGTGCTTCAATTAAATTTTAGAGGGGAAAAATATATGTACTTAGGGAAATTGTAAGAATGCATTTCCTTGAATGTCCTCAGAATACAACAAGGGCCGAAGGGATGCCTGCCTCCATTTAAAGCAAACTCTGTATGGAATGGATGTGCCACCCAAATCAGCAATTCACAGAGCTAAAGGTTTGAGAAACAAGCTTGCTCCCCGTTACCTTGAACTAAAAAGATTTTGAAATGCAGCAGGCGCTCTGTTTTAAACCACTGCATACCGGAATGCATGGGTGCCAATTGAATTCAATTTATCCCGACTTAATTTGAATTAACATGATGGGTCTTTTGACACAAGCCGTACAGACTAATTGTTGCCTGTTTGCTTGCACTAAATCAGCAACTGAGGCAATCAGGAGAGAAGAACCAGATGTTCAGTGTTTCTTTGATTGCCCACAGCATTAAGGTTGGGAGGAAGATATGTGTGGCTGATTGACTCTATTAGCATCTGTCAAGGCGATGTTTGCATTCCAGACACAACTGTCAAAATAAGCAGGATAATGGCAATCGTTCCCTTGTGTTACGTTTCTTGTAGGAACATCGAGCCAAGTGCAAGACTTGTGAGGGTATAGAGCAAGATGCCCAGGGAACAATCGTGCCCTGGGTTGTGCACCGCAATCAACTAGAGATACACACAAAAATATACAAATGCACATCTGTCTCGTGGATTACTTTATATTCACTTTTTCCTAAGTGAATCTGGCTTTCCTCATTGACTTTGCTTGTTTGAAGCCAGCTGGGAAGATGACACATAGTGATCACATGATCCTGGGAGAGTGCAACTGTCATAAATGCAGTTGTGCCCAACTTTTGATCATGTGACTATGAGGACGCTGCACCGGCCATTAGAGTGAAAACTGGTCATAAGCAGAGGTGGTATTCAGCAGGTTCTGGAGAACCAGGAGTGGAAATTTTGAGTAGTTTGGAGAACCAGTAAATATCACCTCTGGCTGGCCCCGCCCCCATTTATTCTCTACCTCCCAAGTCCCAGCTGATCAGAGGGAATGGGGATTTTGCAGTAACCTTCTCCTGGAGTGGGGATAGAATGGCAATTTTACAGGATCCTTCCGCTGCCATGCTCACCAAGCCATGTCCCACAGAACCGATAGTACAAAAAAAAATGAATCTCACCACTGCTCATAAGCCACTCTTTTCAGTGCTGTTGTAACTTCAAACAGTCACTAAATGGATGGTTGTAAGCCAAGGACTATCTGGTTAATATATTAAGGCAGCCTACTCATCCAGCTGCTTCCATGTTTTTGCCCCGCCATGCTTTTCTGCCATGGCAGAGGGTTGGTCAGGGGTAGTCCCAGCATTAGAAGAAGCAAAACAAAGGGAAAGGAAGTCAGAAGGTCATGTTGGGGAACCCGTCCTGAATTTACCTAGGTAATTTTGCTATCCTGTTCCCTTAAGGCTAGAGTAAAGATAAAGGAGTCCCTGTGGATTTTATTCCACTAGTTGTTGCTGACTATATGGGCTGGTGCTCATTTTCATTTCAAGGGGATTGAGCCAGCACTGTCCAAAAATATTTATGTGGTCATGTGGCCAGCATGACATCACAGGGCACTGTTGCCTTCCCACCAAAGTGGTACCTATTTATCTACTTGCATTTCCATGTTTTCGAACTGCTGGGTTGGCAGGAGCTGAGGTGAGGACAGACCCTCACTGTCGTGTGGCACCTGGGTCTCAGACCTGGGTAGCCGCCTTTCTAGACCACAGCCCAATATCTTAAACATTGAGCCACTGTGCTGCTCTGCTCCCTTAAGGCTAGAGGCAGATAGCAAAATAACGCTAATATGAAAGAATCTGATCAGTTTCTGCATATGTAGTGGGGAAATCAGGCATTGGAGCAATATGATGGACCTCCTGTGTTTATCACATAATCAAGGTAGTTTTATTTTTTTCAGGAAATGGTTACTGCTATAAAAAAATATGAAATTGGAAGAAACAATCTGGTCCTCACATTTTTCCTGCAGATCATTGTAAAAACAATATGATTTTTAAATTTTATTTTACTAGAGGTATATGCTCAAGCTTGGAGGTATACGTTCAAACTTTTCCAAATCCTCTGCCATTTAGCTTTTATGAAGCAAATACAACAGTTATTCCTAAATCAAACAAGAAGTCCACTAAATGTTGTAATTCTAGGTCTTTCTTCCTTGGTGGATTATAAGATTCTTATAATTATTTTGGTGTTAAACTCAAGAGGTGTTAAACTCAAGACCCACGGGCTGGATCCAGCCCATGGAGTGCTTAGATCTGCCCCACAGGTCATTCTGGAAACAGTGAAGGACCAGCTCTCAGTGCCTCTGCCAGCAAAAATGGAGCTCAGGAGGGCCGCTTGGACTGTAGGGGGCCGTTGCAGCTGGAAATGGAGCTTGAAAGGGCCACACACAGCCCTCCCAGGCTTCGTTTTCCCAGGCAAAAGGTTGCAGGAGTCCATCACAGCCAGAAATGGAACTCGGAGCCTGTTTTTGCTGGCAGAGCATGACGTCGAGCTGGCCACACCCACACTGGCCACACCCACCCTCCCTCCCCTGAGGTCAAACACAACCCTTATATGCCCTCAATGAAATCGAGTTTGACACCCTGGTCTACACAAAGTATATCACTCTTCTAACTCTAGTGAACCTAAAGTAGATTTATTCAAGAGTGTTAATCTACTGATAAGAGCATATTCTTAACGGGGATAGTTGTTTTAACTCAAAATGGATAAAACCTAGCAGTTACAATTTATTTAGACATTGAGAAAAAGTTTTATAACTTCTTAGAAGGTTTTGGAGCTAGTTCTGACTTATTTTCATGTCTCCAGAGCTTTGTATTTTTCTACTCTATTTATTCAATGTATTTATTCTATTCCATCATTTATCCAATTTATTCAAAAATCATACCTGATTGTTAATGATATGTCATAGTCCTAATTAAATTTATCTCAGGGTCCATAGCAAATATGTTTTATTTCTCGTTTTCTTTCTAATCTGGTTTTATAAATTCTTGCTTTCACTAATAGAAGTTAACAAAGTTACAATTCAAGGCATAACATCATTTTTTCGATTATATGTTTCATAACTACACCAGGTACCCTTGTTCTTCTGCCATGTCATTTATACATGAGCTTGGGAAACAGTCTGGATACTTTATAAGTTGAGATAAATCAAATTTGATGCTATTGACTTACTGCAATATAAAAATATAAAAATTGGAGCTTTAAGTTATGATCTAATTCCTTTTGTTTATCTTATATTCTTATATTCCCAGAAACCCTTCTCAACTAGTAAATTTCAAATTATCCCCAGATTTGATGCAAATGAAATAAGAATAGCCAGATGGTCTAGAATCCCAGTGAGTATCTGGGATAAGTTAAATGTGATTAGGGTGAATATAACTCCAAGACTGATTTATATTTTGAGAAGCCTCCCACGTTTATTCCACCACAAAATAAGTTTACAGAACATTTCTTGAGCAAGACTTTTTCCAGACTTTTGAACTTATCACTGGGCATTTGTGCTCGTTTTGGCTACCAGCTAGAAAGAGAGAGACTTCAAAATTAACTTCCCTTTTGCACTTGGCTAGACAGCCGTTTGTTCTTACTCAATGATGAGAATAAAATACTCTATGTGTGTTCAGAACAGGGGTGAAATTCTCTGACGTCTGCTACTGGTTCCTTTCACATGTATGTGCACTGTTCACCCAAACCAATGGTTCTGACGACCAGCTATGCGACAATCAGCTGGCACAGCTGATTGTTGCACAACTGATTGTCGGAACTACCAGTTCGCCCAAACCAATAGCATTTTTTTACTACCTGTTCAGGCGAACTGGTAGCATTTTTTTTACTAGCGGTTCAGGCGAACTGTTCCGAACCTGTAGCATCTCACCCCTGGTTCAGAAGTATAACATTCAACACTTTCTTGGCTAAATCCAGTCAGAAACAAGCAGCTGAGTTTTGTAGGTGATCCTCCTAATGTTCACAAGACTGCTGCGTTATTTGCAGCATATTTTGGGAGAAAGTTTCCTTTAAAACCACACAATAATTCCGCAGAAGTTGTTTATGGTGGTCTCATTCCATGGTGCTGTTAGAGCAACAAGTAAAAATATAAACCTTGGCATCTGTGGATATCAAAGAGCTTCTGCTATTTCTCTTTTGGTGCCCATCAAGTCTCCCTGTTCATTCATTCTATCTATCTATCTATCTATCTATCTATCTATCTATCTATCTATCTATCTATCTATCTATCTATCTATCTATCTATCTATCTTTATTTATTTATTTATTTATTTATTTATTTATAAAAAAGAATGGTTTAATTCAAAACTTCTAACCATTTTTAGAAGCAAACCAAATCTAAATCATGCTTCTTTTAAAATTCACTTGTTCATAGAAAATAAAATATCGGGGATCTCCAATCTGTAATTTTCTTAAAGTGAGCTTTACCAGGAAACAAAGATAACATATTTTAATGAACTAGATGGGGTAGGGATGTGCAGCTGAAATAGTTTTCTTCCCAGAAAATTACTGTTGATTTACTTCATTCATCCAGGCTGCCAATATTTCAGATGTGTTAAGTGGCCCCGATGTGGACAGTGTGAACAGCGTATATTTATTTATTTAAGAGCAGTTGTCATTTTGATTCAATCATTTGGATGACTTAAACCATTTATCACCACACAACTATTCAAAGAGAGAATATTTGTTAAAACTCCTGATTTTTTGCCAGTATAATGAAACAAGCCTGTCTATTGTCTTTAGGTGTGAATCCAAAGGCATTTGAGTTCACCCTCACCAACTGCAAATACATTCATTGCAACAAGTTTTTAATGTAGGGTTTTGCAAAGAAAAAAATGTTTTGAAAAGTACTACCAATCATCTTGTAGTCGAAGTCTTTTTTAACAGGACAGGTTTTTTTTGTGGAGTTTTTGCTCATTAGCAGATTGTCAGTCATTCTGTCATTTTATTTCAGTTATTGACCAGAAAAACAGATTTTGGAAAAATAGAGTCCCATTTAACTGTCCAAATGTCAGTGCAGCCCATACAGCACAACAAGCTACAAAATCATATAGCAATAAAATTGTAAGCTAGAATTTGGGGTTTAAAAATTAATGTAGTAAGGTATTATGTAATTTGAATAAAGTATTTAAATGTTTGTAATAGGATAGTAAATTTACCAACCTAAAATATGGAAATGCTATAACAGTTAAATCCATGGAAACTATAATTAATATGAATTTATATCTAAACAAAATGTGGCATATAAAGAATGCATATGGAGTGATTATATTTTGGAAATGAAATGTTAGAATTCAATTATAATGACTATATTGTTAAAGTGACTCTGGCAATATGAATGAGAATAAGGCAGAAGGGGAGACATGGTGGCTCAGTGGTTAAGACGTTGAGCTTGTTGATCAGAAAGGTTGGCAGTTCGGCATTTTGAATCCCTAGCACCGTGTAACAGAGT
Organism: Rhabdophis nuchalis; assembly: GCA_039707465.1. Lineage (NCBI taxonomy): Eukaryota > Metazoa > Chordata > Lepidosauria > Squamata > Natricidae > Rhabdophis > Rhabdophis nuchalis. The sequence goes on from CM077644.1 coordinate 98,387,990, forward strand.
GAGCTCCCGTTACTTGTCCCGGTTTCTGCTAACCTAGCAGTTCAAAAGCATGTAATTAATGTAAGTAGAAAAATAGGGACCACTTTGGTGGGAAGGTAACAGTGTTGTGTGTGCCTTCGGTGTTTAGTCATGCTGGCCACGTGACAATGGAGACGTCTTCAGATAGCGCTGGCTCTTTGGCTTTGAAACGGAGATAAGCACCGTCCCCTAGAGTCGGGAAAGGCTAGCACATATGTGCGAGGGGAACCTTTACCTTTACCTTAAGACAGAAGAAAGAATCAATTGACAGTAAGTACATAATACAATTATATGGAATTTATAGACAGAAGCATTTGAAATGGTTCCGAATGAAGAATGTCTAAGAGGTGTTTGAAGAGAGTTATGGTGCATTGAACAAACTGAGGAATGGTTTTTGGCTGCAGTCCTCAAAATGGACTCAGACTGAGTTGATAGTAAAAGTTTGAGATAGAAGGAATCAGTGCAACCAAGATGTTTGGTGAAGAGTGGGAATAGTAATTTCTGATGAATGTCAGCTTAGAGAGAACTTTGTTCCTAAACCACACAGGCACATTCTTGGCTCAAAGGTAACATTTATCTCCCCTCACTGACTGCTGTTGGGAGGGCATTGCATCCAGCCAAAGGCAAAGGCCCTTCTAAGTTTAGGGATTGTTATGAAACTGAAGTATGTAGCTGTGCAGTATGGCTAAAGCAGACATTTTTGGGCAATGGTGACATATAGTCCCTAAACTATACGATCAGGGTGATGGCTGCTAAAGAGAAGCCATAGGATTTTTCATGTAGCACTTGACACCAGGAAGACTAGGAGCTGTCAGTCATAATTAAAAGGAACCCAGCCAGCTGAGTTTCTTAAAAAAAAGTTTAAGCCAATGAGAAAGGATGTAAATCCAGCAAGAGATTTCTATTTTGAGTAGGCTAGTTTCACAATGAAGCATCATGTTTAGAACACAGGCAGCTATTTGGAAGACATATTTCAGGAACTTAAATTAGATTCTTTTGCAGGGAGCGGGGGGGGGATCCCCTGTTAAGGTCCTATTGGATTCCAGAGAGAAGCTGAGTTTCTCTTGGCCAAGAAGACTTTGAAAAGATATGTGCTGTATTCTCTTGGAGAAGAAGAAAGATTGTACATCTGAATCTGTTTAATATGATATGGTCAACATCAAATTTACCAATGTCTGTGGAATGGAAAACAATCCTTAGGTAGTTCAATGTCTTGGATTGTATTATTAAATGGCTATATACTGTATTTTTTGGAGTATAAGGCGCACCTTTTTTCCTCTAAAAAGAGGCTGAAAATCTGGGTGCGTCTTATACATCGAATACAGCATTTTTTGCCTCCTGAAACCCTGCCCCTTCACCGAAATGGCCATGCGCATGCCCTTATGGAGGCTTCTAGAGAGCTCCTGGGGGCTGCGGAAGGCAGAAATGAGCAAAAAACAGGGCGTTTTTGCCCCACCAGTCCCCAGCAGCACTCTAAAAGCCTCCATAAGGCTATGCATGCTATTGTTTTGACCAAAAAAGGCCCGTTTTCACAGAAAAAACGGGCCATTTTTCCTCATTTTGGGCCCTCCTACCCCCCCAGGAGCACTCTGCAAGCCCCCCCCCAAGACTATTCATGCATTTTATTTGAAAAAAACGGGCCCATTTTTGCAAAAAATGGGCCGTTTGGGGGAGGTTTGCACAGTGTAAAAAGGGTTGTTTTTTTTCCCTTTTGGAAAGCTGTTTAGTTAGAGTGATTGATGAGAATTATGTTGGTCAAGTACTGTGCCTGCAGAAACAAAGATTTGTTCCAAAGGTGGTCAGTGATTTCCTTCTCCAGCACATGGGTAAATACACCTGGAAACTTCTACCTACCTACCCACCTACTCTCTCTCTGTCTCTCTATCTACTGTATTTTTCTCTTTCTCCCCTCTATCTACCTATCTACCTACTCTCTCTCTATCCCTACCTATTTACTGTATTTCTCTCTCTCTCTCTCTATTTCTCTCTATCACTCTACCTACTTATCTATCTACACACACTCTCTTCCTACTTACCTACCTACTGTATTTCTCTCTCTCTCTATCCCTTTATCTACCTACCCACCTAACTACACACTCTGTCTCCCTACCTACTGTATTTCTCCCTCTCTCTCTTTCTCTCTCTCCCCTTCTACCTACCTACCTACCTACCTACCTACCTACTCTCTCTCCCCCTACCTACCTACTGTATTTCTCTCTTTCTTTCCCTCTCTATCCCTCTATCTATCTACCTACTTTTTTAAAAAAATTGCCTCTTCAAAACCTGGGTGCATCTTATACTCCGGTGCATCTTATACTCCAAAAAATACGGTATCTTAGGGTATTTGGCAAATGCCATAATCTTGTTTTTTGAATCCTGGGTTTCTAGCATTTCTTTTCAATAGTGCTCAGCAAATCTCTAAATTGTTTGCTTCAGGCCACTCTACATCACCTGCATATAGAAGAAGGGGGGTATATCTGTTTCCCAATTTGGATGGATGGAGGAATGTATTGTTTAATTTATCAATGAGCGGGTTGATGAATATATGAAAAAAGAAGAGCTAAATGCATCCTTGGGTCAGCTCTCTTTTGTCTGGGATTTCTTTTGGCCAATGTCCATGCATATCATTCTGTAACTTCATCCAAGAATTTTCATGAAACTTGTAGATGAGCATAAGCAACCATCTATCCATTAAGAATCCATTGCTTCCATAATTTAAATCTTGAGATGAAATTGAAGGCAATCTGAAATCAATGAAGTCTACATAGAGGCCAGAACAGGTCCCAGAGTACTTCTCAACTGAATGTCAAAGAGTTAGGGCAACATCCAAATTTAACAATGGAATAAATAAACATAAATTCAGGCAGTGATATAAAGCAATGCATATGTGTACTACCACATGACTTGGAACTCAGGATTTTTCCTGAGATAAAATCAGGATTTTTCAATTACACAGAGCTGGTTAAGGAAACCCCAGTTCTTCAAATGTTAAGCACAATTACTAGGATCTTTCAACTTTGAAGAACGATGGATGGGCTTCTGGAAACTGCAATTCAGTATTGATTGCTAGACATTCCTCACTCAAGATATGGAAGAATTTAAGCAGATGTATATATAACATTCATTTCAGCAAAAAAAAAAAAAACCTGAGTTCAACATCTGGCTGATAAGATATACCTTAGGGCAGTAATGGCAAACCTTTTTTGGCTCACATGCCAAAAACGAGGGGAGTGCAGGGGGGTCGTGCATGGGTGCACCACACCCATAATGCTATGCGCAGCACCACAGCATGGATGCACGCACAACCAGTGCTCCCCCCATTTTTGCCGTGCATTTTTTGCCCTCCCCAGGCTCCAGAGGCTTTATAGGAGCCTGGGGAGGATGAAAACAGCCTTGCCTGCCCCTCCCCCTGGAGGCTCTCCAGAGGCTTCAGGAGCTTGCCTGAAGCCTCTGGAGCATGAAAAATCACCCCTACCGGCAAATTGGAAGTTCAGGAATGGACTTCCGGTTTGCTTGTAGGGCCGGTTTTAGCCCTCCAGAGCCTTCAGGGTAGCCTCCTGAAAGCTCTGGAGGGCTAAAATAGGGCCCTATGAGCAACCCAGAAGGGACTTCTGATTTGCTCTTAGCAGTGGTGGGTTTCTGCAGGCTCGCACCTACTCGCAAGAGCCAGTTGGTGAAATTTAGAGAATCGGTGAGAGGGGGTTCCACCAGCGTACCTGGAAGTAAATCTGGCCCGCCGCTGCCAGTGACCCAACGGAAAGGAAAGGAAAGGAGAGGAAAGGAAGAAAGAAAGAAAGAAAGAAAGAAAGAAAGAAAGAAAGAAAGAAAGAAAGAAAGAAAGAAAGAAAGAAAGAAAGAAAGAAAGAAAGAATTTATCATCACAATTGAGTCCAAAATTTTGGTTGCTAAGCAAGAGCGTTGTTAAATGAGTTTCACCACATTTTAAAAGGTGGCCACTCCCACCCTGTCACATGACTGTCAAGCCACGCCCACAAAATAGGCCACACCTACAGAGTAAGTTCTAAAAATATTTGTAACCCACCAATGGCCCGTAGTGTTGTTTTTTGCCCTCTGGAGCCTTCAGGAAGCCTCCTGAGGGCTCCTGAAGGCTCTGGAGGGCTAAAATTGACCCTACGACCAAACCAGAAGTCAATTCCCAAACTTTGCCCATAGAGCTGGGTTTTTGCACTCCGGAGGGCAAAAAATGGCCTCAAAAGAAGGCCAAAGACAGCTGGTCAGCACACATATGTGCACTGGCCAGCTGACAGGACAAGCCTCACATGCCCTGATAAATGGCTCCGCGTGCCACCTTTGGCACACATGACATAGATTTGGCCTTTAGGTTTGCTTTTATGCTTCTTTACTAATACAGTCAGTAGTTCTAATTTGATGAAAGGAAATACCATCTCACATCATCTCTGAAATTTATTTTCCAGTATTGTCTCCAGAATGGAAATAAAAAACACACCTCTTTTAATTTGGTTTTATCCTTATGTAGCAGGTCAACACATTCTTTGAAAGCTTTCATGTATTTGTGGGGAGAAGATGTCAGCAGTTTCAAATTCACCATCCAGTCCAGCTTGGAGGTTCATGAGTGGCATAATTTTAAGATGGTTTTTAGTAGGGTTTTAAATTTATTTTACCACAGGCTTGTATATTTAATTCATTTTAATTATTTTGTACTGTATTTATTGAATATTGTTTTATTGTCTCCTGTGCACCGCCCTGAGTCCCTTCGGGGAGATAGGGCGGTTTATAAATCCAATTAAATAAATAAATAAATAAATAAATGAGTTTTTTCCAGGATCTTTGGTGGGCTTTGAGGCCCTCTTTTTATCTTCTGCCTTTCTTTGTTAACACTTAACAAAGTTTCAGACATTGCTTAAGGGCTAAAGCCATAAAAACAATCACTAAATATAATGTATTAAAAGGATTTCTGGGGCGAAAAATGGAAGGGAGAGATTCATCAATTCCTCCTGAAACTTCATTAGCAATTTAACCAAATTAAAAAAAAAATGGATTTCATGGAAAACAAGCCACAATGACTAAAATTACGATAACAAAAAAAAATGAGTCAGGGCCAAGTGTGAAAAGAAGTAATGTCACTTTTATTCCTGCCTTCATCAACTAATGTAGTTCCTGCTCTTTATTTCCTATTCCGTTTAGTAATTCGAATGTCAAAAATAAATTCAAAGTGCCAGTATAAAGATAATAGGGGAAAGATTCTCGAAACATTACTATGGGTGATGAGCTGTAACATCAATTAATATGGGAATTAAGTTTACCAAATGAAACTTCTATCACGTAATGTTAAATTTGTTTCAAGTCTTTAAGGAAATTGGTATTGGAAGTATATACGTTAACCAGATCTTAAGTAGAAGTGATTTCACTGTAAAGTAATTGCTTGAAATTGTGCAATATTTAAGAGAGCATGAGAGAAATCTCATTCTAAATGGCTAAATTCCGAAAAGCCAGGTCCAAAAAATAAATGGACAGCAGTATCATCAGTCAACACCAAGATTAAAAGTTGCATCAGCATAAAACTGTGGAAGAATTTTTCAACTTTTTTGCAGAAGAGTGGAAATCCTGCTCCAAAATTTGTTGGTATTTGGCTTCTGTTAACAAGAGTCACACAGTCTCTGGTCTAAATAAAGATGTAAAGATAAAGGTAAAGGTTCCCCTCGCACATATGTACTAGTAGTTCCTGACTCAGGGGGCGGTGCTCGTCTCTGTTTCAAAGCCGAAGAGCCAGTGTTGTCCAAAGACATCTCCATGGTCATGTGGCTGGCATGACTAAATGCTGAAGGCACACGGAATGCTGTTTCCTTCCCACCAAAGGTGGTACCTATTTTTCTACTTGCATTTTTACATGCTCTTGAACTGCTAGGTTGGCAGAAGCTGGGACAAGTAACTGGAGCTCACTGACCTTTCTGATCGACAAGTGCAGCATCTTAGCCGCTGAGCCACCGCATCCCTATAAATAAAGAGAGGAGAACCCAAAGAAGAAACTTCTTGGATGAGAAGCAAAACATTTCCAAACAAAAGAAATCAAGAAAATCCAGTTACCTTTTGGAAAAAAGTGCTTTTGGGACAACCATGACCTGGATGATTGAGATTCTCCATAAACAAGGGGAGGAAAATAATTTGGGTGTGTCAACTTATTTCTCCCCTCAATGGGTTTACTATTATGTAATTCTTTCAAACATTTTTATAATTTTACTTTTTAAATTTTATTATAAACTAGTAACAAAAAAAATATATACCACCAGCAAGAATCGCGAAGATGTTTCCTGGAACGCCTGAAGAATGTTGGAAATGCGAGTCAGCCAAGGGCACATTCTACCATCAATGGTGGACATGTCCACAAACCCAGAGATATTGGGGTAAGATAAAAGATTGGCTTATGGAGATTATATGAACCACCTTTCAACTAAAACCAGAGGTTTATTTATTGGGGATAAACCCCGGAGGCATAAGGAAGATAGACTGGTATCTTTTCACACACATCACCACTGCAGCCAGAATAGCATACGCACAGTTTTGGAAAGGGAAAGAACTACCATCAGACCAACTAATTATCAACAAAATCTTCTGGTGTGCTGAATGCGACAGACTAACATATATCCTTAAAGACAGACAGTATACAATATTTTATCAAAGTTGGGAAAAATGGTATGAATGGATAGAGGTAAAAAGATTACGGGATAAGCGATAGGGAAAAATATACAATGTAGATATGTAAACAGTAAATAAAATAAATATATGGAGCAGTAACAATTATAAAGAATTAATAAATGTAAGATATAGATAAACAGAAATAATTAGAATAACTGGAAATGTAGTAAGATGATATATGATGTTACCTGGTAACTGTATATATATAGGGGGTGAGTCACTCCCAGTTATAGCTATGTAGTTTTGTCTTGTCAAACATTTTTATAATTCTACAAAGCTGCTTTTATAGCTTTGAAAAAGTAGTTCAAAAAGTAGTCTTTGAAAGCTGTATTATTTATCACTTTTTCAAGCTCTGGAAGAAATACCTAGAAAGAGAGTAATCTGTTAAACAGCAATTTATTTCTTTTCTCTCTCTCCCCCATGAGTTATAAAAACTAAATTGTGGGCTGCTGCAAAAAATTAGTAAGCAAAAATGCTAATTATATTGTTCTCTGCTTCTTCTGGAATTTGTGGGAGGTAACATGCCTTGTGAGCAGAAAAATCAGCCTTCTCCTTACCTTCATTCCCTTACAGCTGTCCCAGCTATGACATCGGGAGAAGCTGTTGTGGCACTGGGAAGCATGACTTCACGTGAAAAAATTATGACTTCCCCTTAGAGGTAAGAACTTTGAGTGATACTCTAGTTCAGATGTGAGATGTTCAGGTAGCAAATTTAATTCCAGAGCTCCCTTCTGATTTAATAGTAAGAAGCATCAAGAATGTTAAATTGTTGGTTAATCTATACACTATTAACAGACAGCACTCAGGAAATGAAACAGGAAGAGGGAAAGAAAATTTTGGTCGCCACGATGTAGAAAAGACGTGGAGACTCTGGAAAGAGTGCAGAGAAGAGCAACCAAGATGATTAGGGGACTGGAAGCTAAAACATATGAAGAATGGTTGCAGGAACTGGGTATGTCTAGTTTGATGAAGAGAAGGACCAGGGGAGACATGATAGCAGTGTTCCGATATCTCAGAGGGTGCCACAAAGAAGAGGGAGTCAAACTATTCTCCAAGGCACCTGGGGGCAGGACAAGAAGCAATGGGTGGAAACTAATCAAGGAGAGAAGCAACTTAGAACTGAGGAGAAATTTCCTGACAGTTAGAACAATTAACCTCTGGAACAGCTTGCCTCCAGAAGTTGTGAATGCCCCAACCCTGGAAGTCTTTAAGAAGATGTTAGATAGCCATTTGTCTGAAATGGTATAAGGTTCCTGCCCACGCAGGGGGTTGGACTAGAAGACCTACAAGGTCCCTTCCAACTCTGCTATTGTATTGTATTTACTGGAAAAAAAACAATGATTTTTTTTAAAATGATAAAACAGCAACTAACTTTAACTGAATCTTATGAGGAATAGGTTAAAAGCCTAAAAGAACTAAAGTGGGCAAGAAAAAACATTGTTAGTCATTTGCCAGGGAAGAACAGAGCTGAATTTAAGGTTAAGGATTCAGGTGTAAAATTTCTTTTGATTTTCCATAAGTGGAATTTTTTTTTAAAAAATCACTACACCTTATTGTGAAAACATATTTTCAAGAGGTGTTTCACTTAGATCGGAGTTCCCCAACCTGTCCAGCTTTGCAGACTGACCAGGAGGAGTGGAATGATGCCAGGCAAGAGGCAGCTCCATTTGTGTGAGTAGCCACTTGTGCAAGTAGAACCTGCACACATGCGTTCGCCCACTGCTCGCGCAACTTCCATGGCCCAGTTGCCCACTGCTCCCACCACATCCATGTCCCAGTTCCAAACAGCTCAACGCCTGGTAATGGGCCACAGCCCAGGAGTTGGAGCAGTGGTGAAATTCCAAAATTTTCCCTACTGGTTCTGTGGGCGTGGCTTGTGGGCGTGGCTTGGTTGTCGTGACTTGGTGGTCATGTGGCCAGGTGCTGTGGCTTGGCGGTCATGCAATGGGTGGGTGTGGCTGCATAACTGACTCATACACAACGTAAAGGCAGCTGGATTTCACACAAAATGGTCCATGCAACAAGCAGGAACCTCACAGACAATCAGGCACAGCTGATTGTCACGTAACCTTTTTTTTTTTTTAACTTTTTAAAGCATTTTTTTACTACCGGTTCAGGGGAATGGGTAGTTAAAAATGCTTTTAAAAGTTTTTTAAAAAGTTCCAATGATTGTGCAGCACAGCTGATTATTGCGCAGCTGATTGTCAGAACTTTTTAAAAAACTTTTTAAAGCATTTTTTTTTACTACCGATTAAGGGTGAACAGTACCATTTTTTACTACTAGTTCAGGTGAACTGGCCTGAACTGGTAGCATTTCATCCCTGAATTGGGGGCCTCTGCTTTTGATCATAGTGAAGCATCTTTTCATGGGCCTTCAGAACACAAATCTCTGAAGGACTACATAAAAGCAGTCAAATGAGAAATTATTTAGTAATTCAAAACTTGTTATTTGCCCTTGCTAGGATTGTGATATATCAGGTGTCAAAATAGCTCTTTCTAATGTGTTGGAACTTGGAAGGGAGCCATTGTCATTTCCTGTCTGTCCTAGATTTCGATGTAATATTGTTCAATCTAGATAGAAAAGGAGCTGCCTTCATTGTATGGGGAGTATGGTTAAAGTCATAGTATGGCCAAATCATTTAAGGTTAGCTGAAACAGTCTTGGCATAAATCACTTTCCATTCATTTATCTATCTATCGGTGGTTGGTATTTGCCTATTTATTTAAATTTATTAGCCATCCAATTGCAAGGGATTGATATCAATGATTCCTTTCTCAGGAGCAGTGAAAGAACCTTCTCTGCAGCTATGAAAAATGGAAGTCTTATGGAACGTTAAGAAAAAGTATATAAGAGGAGAGAGTTTTAAAAAAAACCTTGAAAATATTGAAATCTGAAGTTCTGCTTTTTGCAAGAAACACAAATCTCCCTGACAACCCTGCTGTCAGGCCTGGAAGCCATCTTTTGCGTTGGGCCTTCAGGCCTGCCACAATTATTACTGTGGGAAACTGGGAAGAGGGATTATATGGAGTGGGGTAGATATGCCTTATTTTTCGGAGTATAAGACGCACCTCAATCTGGGTGTGTCTTATACACTGAATACCACATTTTTTGCCCCCCGAAACCCCACCCCCTTCACCAAAATGGCTGTGCATAGTTTTTAGGAGGCTTTTAGAGTGCTCTTGGAGGCTGGGCAGAGCAGAAATGAGAAAAAATGGGCAGTTTTTTGCTCGTTCCCCCCCCCCTCCCCGAGCACTCTACAAGCCTCCTAAAGGCTATTCATGCCCTTTAAAAAAATGGGCCTGTTTTTGTGAAAAAATAAAACAAAATAAAATAAACAAAATAAAATAAAATTAGAATTGAAAAAATAAAATAATAAAACAAAACAAAATAAAATAAAATAAAAATACACATTTCTTCCCCAAAATCAGGTTACTTTTATCCGTTTATTCTTTAGCGGATCTTCCTATCCCCCAAGGCCATTCCTTGTGCCTCCTTTACAGATCGCCTGGATACATTTAGAACATTTGTAGTTGGTAAGACAATTACTTGACTCTCTAGAGAAGGGGTGTCAAACTCACATCATCACAGAAGCATCACGTGTCGTATCGGGCTGGGGAGTTTGACAGCCCTGCTCTAGAGGGAAATAAATAGGAGGAAGTTGCATCATTAAAGAAGGAGGCAGAATTAATTACAGAATTAAAGGGAGCATTGGAAACGTGTGCTTAAATTTGTACCCTGGGAGAGTATAACCCCCTTTAGACTGATAGCATTCGAGTTTGACCAATTGCATATTATGAGGGCTGAATATTCATTAAAGGTATTAAATGGATAGATCTGGAAATGACAGGGAAAACTTGATAAATGCTTGACTTCTCATTTGCAACAACTAAAAAAAAAAGCAAAATAATGCTTACAATAAAATATTCCTTGGGGATAATTCACAGTGATTATAATGACATGAATGTTCATTAATAGTGTTTTATACTGATTTACATTCTGAACACATTGACAGACATATTGAGCAGATGGGTGTTTTTTTATTTAAAAAAATGGAATGAATTTTCTAGAGGATTTCCATTGAAGGGATTTATCTAACATTCAAAGCAATATTAAAGAAATATTGATACTATTGAACCAATGAAATCCAAAGAAGCCTTGGACTGGACAGAATATCTATAAAGTATGGGGGAAAAACATTAAGGAGAGCATGGTTCCTATTTTGCCAGAGGGACTCTTTGAAAAACGGGGACTTTATGAACATAATTGTATGAAAAAGTTATTTATGAAAAGGTTTTTACGAATTGTGTGAGTTATTAAACAATATCTTAGTTTAAATATTGATCCCAAGATTTTGGTATAGCCACCTTATTAAGACAATTACAGAAGATGGTGTATGTGATTTAATAATTCATACATCATAATTTGATTTTAGAAAAAATATTACTTTAATTCCTCTTGCTTAAGTCATTACTCTTGGGACTATCTCCTGTTTAATGAAGATAAGGTATCAAGAATGCCCTTTATCTGTCTTTAATATTTAATTTGGTATTTGACACTTTGGTATGTTTAATAATAATAATTTAAATAATAATAATAATTTTAATTTGTTGACCGCTCCTCTCCCCACAGGGACTCGGAGCGGTGCACAGGGAAAACTAAAACAATAAATATACAAACACATTAAAAAAACAAATTAAACATATACCTGTGCTAAAATACCCCATTGAAATACTAAAATTCCCAGTTAAAACAACTAAAACCCCATAGAGAGAGACTACCCTAGGCCGGCCAAGCAGAAAAGATGTGTTTTTAGTTTTAGACGGAAGGAGCGGAAGTCCGTGGTCGTTCTAATGTCGGGGGGAAGGTCGTTCCAGAGGGCTGGGCCCGCCACAGAGAGAGCCCTTCCCCTGGGTGTCGCCCGCTGACAGAGTCTAGCGGACGGCACCCGGAGAAGTCCCTCTCTGTGGGAGCGAATCGGCCGTGAGGATGTATGAGGCAGGATCCGATCCCGCAGATAGCTAGGTCCCGAGCCATGGAGCGCTTTAAAAATGATGACTAATACCTTGAAGCGCACCCGGAAGACAACAGGCAGCCAGTGCAGCTCGCGCAAGAGCGGTGTTATGTGGGTAAACCTGGAGGTTCCCAGAATTGCCCGCGCGGCTGCGTTCTGGACCATCTGAAGTCTCCGGGTGCACCTCAAGGGAAGCCCCATGTAGAGAGAGTTACAATAGTCCAGTTGGGATGTCACGAGAGCATGAGTGACTGTGCAAAGGCGTCCCGATCCAATAGGGGGCGCAACTGGCGAACCAGGTGAACCTGGTAAAACGCCCTCCTGGCCACGGCTGCCACTTGATCTTCCATGGACAGCCGGGCATCCAGGAGGACACCCAAGTTGCGCGCCCCATCCACAGGGGCAAGATGTTCGCCCCCTATGGCCAGCGATGGACTCAGCTGGTTGAATCGGGCAGCCGGAAACCACAGCCACTCGGTCTTGGTCGGGTTGAGCCTGAGTCCGTTACTTCCCATCCAGATCCGCACGGCTTCCAGGCACTGGCACATCACCGCTACGGCATCGTTGGGGTGGTTTGGGGTAGATATATACAGCTGTGTATCATCAGCGTAGAGGTGGTACTTCGATGATCTGGTGAAGTTCATGGTGATATAATTTGTTATGTGCAGATTATATTGATAGTCATTTTAATGGTTGAAATCTTTACCCAGAATTGTAGAACTGTTACAACAATGGTAAATATAGGTAGTCCTTGATTTACGACCATAATTGAGGTCAACATTTCTGTTGATAAGCGAAACATTCATTAAGTATATTTGCCCCGTTTTATGACCTTTCTTGCCACAGTTGTTAAGTGAATCCTGCAGTTGTTAAGTTAATAACACAATTGTTGTGTTATGTTTTCCCCATTGACTTTACTTATAAGAAGGTCACAAAAGGTGATCAGGTGACCCCACGACACTGCAACCGCTATTATTATGAGTCAGTTGCCAAGCAAATGAATTTTGATCACCTGATCATGGGGAAAATGGTCATAAGTCACTTTTTTCAGGGCCGTTATAACTTTGAACAGTCACTAAATCAACTGTTGTAAATCAAGGACCACCAATAGTCTGAGCTCATGGTAAATTGGAATAATGCTATACCAAATGGTAAAAGCAGATCATAGACGTAAGTTAAAAAGCCATTGGATTTGTTTGTGTATTTTAAAAAAAAAACATTATTTCTAAGAAACTTTATTTAGTAAAGATGAATATTTTACATCACTCTTCTTTATCCAGAAGAGTGATGGAAAAATTACAGATACATTTGTAGAGAAGAATAAATATGGAGAAAATGAATATAACTTGAAAACTACAATACATTTTGAGAATACTGCCTAAGTCAGGGGTGTCCAAACTTGGGAAGTTTAAGACTTGTGGACTCCAACTCCCAGAATTCCCCAGCCAGCGGAATTCTGGGAGTTGGAGTCCACAAGTCTTAAACTTCCCAAGTTTGGACACCCCTGGCCTAAGTTAATATGCTGAAATATTTTAAATAGATTGCTAATAATTTCTTCGTAATGGAAGGACCAAAATAACTAGGATTTCTCTTTTAAAGTTACCATTTTGTATAACAATGTGGGGTGAGTGGGTTTCTGATTTTGAAGTACATCAGTGGGCATATCTGTTAAATTTAATAATGTTTTGGAACGAAAACAAAACTGAGTATGCAACACTGGACTTAGGTAGAGAAACATAATAAACCCTGGCAAGAACTTTTTCCAATTATAGAAGGAATTCTAACATTTTTGCACATTTAAAGCAAATTAGCATCTTCTGGAAACACACACACTTGCCAACTTAATTTGCCTCTTTCTATATAAGTTTCTCATCTGAAATTTGAGTACTTGCTGGAATTCTTGTATTATTATTGTATTAACATTTTCAGACCTCGGAGAGAGTTGATTGTTGGATTAACCTTTTCTGTCCACTTTACTACGAAAGAACTCTTACGTATCTTGTACAACTCTTGCTTTTCATGATGCAGTTAATGGTGAATTATAACACCACCTTGTTTGCCTCTACTCAGAGAGTAGCCTTTGATTTAATAGGATTTCCTCCCACGGAAGAGTGTTCATTGACACCCATTGAAGTATTCACAAATGTATCATTTTCTTTTTTGTTGGAGGGCATACTGAAGAGTTTACAAGATTTAATCACAATTCCAAGTAATATCAAAATATAGCCTTCAAAATCCATGGCCCTACTCAAGAGGGTCTGGATGTATGGATTATGCAAATTTGAAAGCCATTATAAGCAAAATGGAGTGGTTGGTAATGCTCCTCTCAGCTCCGAAGGCAAACCATGAACATTTCTAAGATACATTCAACCAAGACTTAGAAATTTCAAAACAATGGCCTTTTCTAACACGAAGAATATACTTTGTTATGTAAATGTACCATTTTAAAAAGCTCTTTCTTGAACTGTCTCACGGACAATGAAGACTCCCACTGATTCAGAATAGATATCAGAAAATTGGGCTCGTGCATGTGTGTGCGTGAACATCAGAACTCATTTGAGAACAGAATACGTTCAGGTTCTGCTTTCCTGAGTTACGTCTCCCATTCTATCACTTTGCGTGCAACTGCAATTGAGTTCCACTTGAGTTAGAAACCTGGAAATAGGCTCCGCTCCCCACATCGTCTTTACCAATGTGCGTATTCAAGAGCATTATATGACTAATTGGCCTTGCATACGTTTCAATCAACTTCTAGCTCAGTTTTCAAAGGTGTGATTTTTCCTTTCATCTTCCTTTCCATAGTAGCTAATTCTAACCTGCTCATTAAATTTAATGAGCAATCATAACTCCTAGCTGGTGTTTCTTGTTGAGGGCTTGCCTATGTTAGCAATAGAGAGATTATTCAAGGCATAAACAAGCACATCTGTATGCACCCATACAGAACTTAAGCCTCTTTAAGAAAATTAATCAGGACCTAAACCTTGGATTATATTTGTATCTTACATTTTTCCCCCTTTCCAAGAGAAAGGAACAAGCTTCATGCATTCCAATCCTTGGCCTCTCCATCTATCTCACCCGATTGGTCACACCAATTTGTCTCTTGCTTAGTTTAGTACCTATCCATCTTATTTTACAGTGGGTGACAAATAAATGAGCGAGTGACTGATGATGGGATGGAAGCAGCTGTGAAGTCACTTTCTATTTCCTGGGTTCCCAAAATGGCATGTAATCATGGCAATGTGCCTGATGATAATTCTGTTTGGATTCCCAGGATGTCTTAAGAAAAAAAAACACATTTTTTCTAAAAAAAAAAAAAAAAGTAGGAAGCTAACTTGCTTTTCTAGCAAAGCAACAACTTGAGGAATAAATTGTGTTTTCAAGAACGTTCCTGGTGCTACAAAAATCCACACAGAAGATGGCTGGAGGGTTTTCTTTAGAAGTGTGTCCAGATTCCTGCACAGATCTATTACAGAAATAAATTCAGTGAGAAGAAGCATTCTCAGAAGCTAGAAGGGGTGATGGGGGACAAGCTCAGTAAATTGACATTTGGGATTGGTAAGCAATTGACATTGGTGTTTTGTGAATGGCCATTTTATCACATGTTTTGAGTGTAGTGGACATTTTGTTACTCTTTCGAATTGGATCGTTGGTTTCCAACATCTGGTAATTTCTGCTGTGCTTCAGATAATGCTATGATTCAAATAGGATTTGGAATCTATCAAAACCAAAGTATGTGGCTGTATGTGACCTTAATTTTTTTACTACCCTTGGTACACCAACTTTCCTCATGTTACACCTCACTATATGCTTCCTAATGCAGATTAGGGAGCAGATTCAGAGGAGGAATGCACAACTTGAATTGGTAGGACAACCACAGCAAACGTTATGTGGGCCACATTCCACAGTGGGCATGGAGTTTGCTTAAGAGCTTGCTTAAATTTCTTACCTCACCACAAAATGCAGTGAAAGTCAAAAATGTGTCAAGCCACTTTCAGTAGGCCTTGAGACAAAGAATGTGAACAAGTCATCTGTACCCCTGGGCTGAGGTGGGGTTGGGGCAGTGGTGGGTTTCTGCAGGCTCGCACCTATTCGCAAGAACCGGATGGTGAAATTTAGAGAGCCGGTGAGAGGGGGTTCCACCGGCGTACCCAGAAGTAAGTCTGGCCTGCCGCTGCTGGTAACCCAATGGGAAGGAAAGGAAAGGAAGGCAGAATGTAAGGAAGGAAGGAAGGAAGGAATGAAGGAAGGAAGGAAGGAAGGAAGGAAAGAAAGAAAGAAAGAAAGAAAGAAAGAAAGAAAGAAAGAAAGAAAGAAAGAAAGAATTTATCATCACAATTGAGGCCAAAATTTTGGTTGCTAAGCAAGAGCATTAAATGAGTTTCACCACATTTTACAAGTTGGTCACTCTCATCCTGTCACATGATTGCCAAGCCACGCCCACAAAATAGGCCACACCTACAGAGTAGGTTCTAAAAAAAATTGAAACCTACCACTGGGTTGGGGGAGCTTAATTGTTCCAATAGAAGAGAAAATGCATAGCTCAGGGTTGAGCTGTGGAGTCCTTGGTGTTCTCTCAGCTTAGTTGTTTGCTTAGAGATTTCATTACCCAACTAAGAACCATAATCAGTGATAATGCCTATGGGTTGTTCCATGTTGTTTTCTCCTTGGTAGTTCCTTGATTAGAGCATTGCTTTCTGCTTGATTTTTGGTCTGTGTTCATACTGCTTATTTGGATGTCGGCTGCTGGAAGAGTTGTGTTCAGATCTTTTTTTGGGGGGGGGCTTTTTAGCTTTTTATTGCCCATTTGGAATGATATGTAAATATGATGTGTTTCTATGTCCCTATTAATGGTTGATTTGTCTGATTGTCAGGTTTCCAGGAATTTCTTAGCATTTTTTTTAATATCTGGCTTGGTCTAAGATGCTCACAGTTGAAACTTGTGATTGTGTCTGTCCCTTGTGTAACTAGGAAGTTTTCATTATATTTTCAGACTGCTAGCAAGTCTACATGAATGTGCTCTGCTACTGTCTGTTTGTCCAAATACTAGCTATTACAGCCTTTACATTGTACGCCAAAGATGTCCCCTGTTGTTTATTCTTGGCCTACTGGGTCTTTTGGTTACTTAAAATATTTTGCAGGGCTTTAGTTGGTTTGTATATTATAATGACACCATATGATTGTAATAGTCTAGTTGATTGTTTCTGGGATGCTTTTGATGTATGGCAGTGTCATCCTTTTCATAGCTTATGTTGATTGTGCTATAGTGGTGGTCAGGGCCTTTTATTTAAAGTTGTGTGGATATCCTGCCCCATACATCCCTTCGGCCGATTCGCTCACACAGAGAGGGACTTCTCCGGGTGCCGTCCACCAGGCAATGCCAGTGGCCGATGCCCAGGGGAAGGGCCTTCTCTGTGATGGGCCTGACCCTCTGGAACGACCTACCCCTGATATTAGAACGACCACGGACCTCCGCACCTTCCGCCAAAAAGTAAAAACCTATTTGTTCTATCAGGCCGGCTTGGCCTAATTTACGCTTCTCGCCCCAGTCTGTTTTCTCAAACTGTCTATTGGGTTTTAATGGGTAGTAATTTTAATGTTCTTAAATTTTTAGTACAGGGTAGTTTAATTCGCTGTTAACTTTGTGTGTATTGTATGTTTTTATATGTTTTTTAATTTTCCTGTACACTGCCCCGAGTCCCTTCGGGGAGAGGGGGCGGTTTATAAATGTAATAAATTATTATTATTATTATTATTATTATTATTATTATTATTATTATTATTATTATTATTATTATTATTATTATTATTATATGCATTTTGTTGGGAGATGTTGTACGAGTGAGTTGTTTCCTTTTTCTGATGGACTGGTTTCTTTCAAAGCATTTGTGCAGGGCAAGCTACTGTTTATAAACAGGGAGCAAACACCACACTCACAAGCACTTATGGTGTTATGTAGTTGGATAATTAAATGTGCGCTAGCCAAAAATCAAATTCAGAGCACCAAGGATTCCAGAGCTTAAGTGTCTTCTCCATAGTGTAATCCAAATTTAGATTCTTGAAGTGAAATGACTACTAGTAAAGAATCACCATTATTTATTCTATTTTATTTATTTTGCTCACAACCCAAGATGATATGATGGAGTAATGATTCTGTGAACAATTGTGCACAGAGCTTTTGAATGATTGCAGTAAAATATCTTTATGAAAAAAAGGCATTTAGGCACATGAGACTAAATAAAGAGTGAACTGTGAGGCTGCATGTAAGCCTCACAGGCTTTGGTCTATTTTTTCTATGCATCCTCTTGCGCAGCTGGAAAGCAATGGGGAGACATGATATCATTTGAATTGTTATCCTGAAGTCATTTTGATCTAAAAAGAAAGGATATTCTGAAGCTCCACCAAACGAGAATGCAAAACGTGCTGTAGTTTCATTATTAATAACTTGCACAAATATCTATTGTTTCCCATCAAAGATTTTTTTTAATGAATTCTAAAAATTGTCATTCTGTAAAGATGAAGGTGCCAGATAAGATTTGGGTAGGAGGGGGTGTGAAGAAGGAAAGAAAAAAAACACCAGACCTAATAAACTTTTGTATGCATTTCTTTCTTCATTAATGTAATATATAGTATTTCTTTCTTTCTCCTTTAACATGTATATTAATAATTTTGCTGCATTCAAACTTCTGTTTCAATATTCTACTAGAACAGATACAAATGGGAAGGTGTGATTCAATAATCAATCAATCAATAATTTAATTTATAGACCGCTCCTCTCCCCGTAGGGACTCGGAGCGGTGCACAGGGAAAACTAAAACCACAATACAATAAATATACAAATACAAATACAATTAAAAACAAATTAAATCTGGGCCTGTGCTAAAATCCCCTTAACCTGCTAAAATACCCAATTAAAACAGCTAGACCCTGTAGAGAGAGGCTACCCAAGGCCGGCCAAACGGAAAAGATAAGTTTTTAGTTTCAGACGGAAGGAGCGGAAGTCCGTGGTTGTTCTGATGTCGGGGGGGAGGTCGTTCCAGAGGGCTGGGCCCGCCACAGAGAGAGCCCTTCCCCTGGGCATCGCCCGCTGACAGAGTCTAGTGGACGGCACCCGGAGAAGTCCCTCTCTGTGGGAGCGAATCGGCCGTGAGGATTATGGCTTTTCAATTGGCAGTCTACATTAACTCTCTTCAAACTGATGTTATCCTGGTCGATAGGTTGCATTGCAAGTCCTAGCAAGTCAATATTCTAATACATCTGGAACAAACATGGTTTCCAGAAACATTTCTGTGGGTAAAATAGATTTGGAAAATGTATAAATATAATGGGCATATCCCCAATGGTGACTAAATGTTGAGTCTTACCTAGATCCTCTGCACTCCATTTTAACATGAATTAAAGCCAAAAGATGAGGCATGGAATTGAGGAGGAATGACTGATTTAAGTTCATTTATGCCCCTTCTTTTTCATTCAAAAAAGGAGAAGATTAGTAAACAGGCCCAAGCCTGCTTAACTTTAACAAACAACTATGTCTTATGGTATATGCTATCCTAGTCTTAGACCAATGGAAAAGTTGCTCTGTTTCTAAACCAAAAGTGAAAAACCTTTATCGTCTTTCTCAGAAAATAAGACCAAGTCTTTTAGACTTGAAAATAAGCATTTGGGCTTTTTTCCGAGGCGGTCTTACTCCCCCCCCCCAAAATAATAACTTTATTGGATATGTCATATTGGTACAGGCTGGTGAAAACCAACTCTGACTATTTCCATGGTTTTCCCCTAATTAAAAGTAAAGGTTTGTCACTTTCTCAAAACAATCAGTCCAATGAGTATGCTGTCCAGTTGCTAGGTGACTCCAGTTCCCTCCTTCCGAGCACCTGCAGGAATGTCCTTGGTTCTCAAGAGAAAGTATTTTGTTTTGGCTACAACATCCCAACTCTCACCATTCCCCCCTCCCTGTCCCTCTTCTTCAGTGTGCCAGAGCTGCAAGTCTCAAAATGGCCTCAGCCAGGCCAGCTTCAGGGCTGATATTTCATTGCATCCTACAACGGCTTCAGGATTTTCTGCAAATCAGTCAGATTCTCTGCCTGTGACGTGGCCTCATCCTCCCCTACAGTCACCAAGAGAATTTCCTTGATAACTGTCAATAGGTGCCTGCCTTCCCTTGAAGTCCTTTTTTTTAAGTTTTTATTTTTAGACAAACATAAACAGACAAACAAAAAACATAAAACCATTTTCCTTTACAAACAGTGTGTCGATTGCTTACAAGATTTCTGTGCGTCCTTTCCATAGTCATCACTTACAATTTATAAAAAATAATATATTATCAAATCAAATACATTTATATATATTATTATTGTTGTACCTCCTTTGTTTGACTATCACCATTATTTCTTCATTTTAAACGAGATACATTAAATATTGGGATCATTTATATTATAGCAATTCATTACAACATCTTAAACATCTCCAATGATAAAATATTTTTATGTTATATTCTGTGTCATTCAATTATTCTTGTATTTACAACATTCTCTGATAACTTTCATTTCCATGGTGTTTTTTTATCTAACCATTGATAAAATATATCCCATATCCTATAAAATTGTTTATCTTCTTGTTCTCTAATTTCAAATGTCAATTTACTCATTTCAGCACATTCCATTATTTTGTGAATAACTTCCTCCTGCATTGGTATTTTCTCATTTTTCCAATTTTTAGCAAATTCAATTCTAGCTGCTGTTAACACATTTACAATCAAATATTTCAATTCTCTATTGTATGTTTCCGGTATAATTCCCAATAAAAAGATCTCTGATTTAAAGTCTATATGTTTTTTTTAATCATTTTTTCCAACCAAGTGGAAAAGTCCAAAAGTCCAACAAGCTTCTATGCAAATCCACCACATATGGTAATATGAACCCAGGATCTGATGACATTTCCAACGCTTTTCCAATTTATTCTTGAACATTCTTGCTATTCTCGTCCGAGATAGATGCCACCTGTAAAACATCTTATACAAATTTTCTTTATATGCTGTTGATATTTGTCATTTTATAATTTAGAGACCAAGGCGGTCTTAATTTTTTTGAGGTGCATCAGACCAGACATGGTTAGCTGGACACATCGTGGATGTACCGTCTCATTGGAGGAAAATTTGGAGGAGGATTTTCCTGCCTGTCATCCTTCCCTCAGTCTGTGCTAAGCTTGAAGAATGGATGACAGGCAGGAAAATCCCTGTCCCCATTTTCCTCCCATTCGGCAAAAAGGTTTCCACGAGCCTCCCAAAAAGAGGAAAAAAGCAAAGCAGCTGGCCGCAGAGCTGCTGGCTTCAGGGAAGTGGCCCAACAAGTAGAA
Organism: Rhabdophis nuchalis; assembly: GCA_039707465.1. Taxonomy (NCBI): domain Eukaryota; kingdom Metazoa; phylum Chordata; class Lepidosauria; order Squamata; family Natricidae; genus Rhabdophis; species Rhabdophis nuchalis. The sequence goes on from CM077644.1 coordinate 98,409,045, forward strand.
GCGCTGCACCCAGAAAGAGAAGGGCAAAAGCAGTATTTGCGCTGCCCAAGGGGCCAGTGGGCTGTAGCTGCAGCTAGACAGTCCCCCGCACCCATGCCACCACTCGTGCTGGCCACGCCCATACCTGGATTGATTTCAGGGATGGGGTAATATTAGGGCCAGCCCCCCAAAATTAGGGTTAGGCTTATTATTGGGGTGGGTTTTCAGAGAAACATGGTAGGCCTCCAGATAGTGTTGAACTACAGGTCCCAGGAGCCCACAAATGAGCCACACTGAGCCACAGGTCTCCTTATCTCAATCTAAAGAATGGTCAGTTCCTATGAATTTTGTGTAGTCAGAATAACCAATCTTTCTTTCAAAAGCAATTTACTTTCTGCATTCTGCCTTGGTCTCTGCTCCATCAAGATGCTACCTTCCCCAGAGACAACTTTATTTTTACTAAAGGCCAAGGCTCTACTCATGACCTATCAATTTGGAGCTTTACTCCAACTGGTCTAGACTGTGACCACAGTAATTGTCAAGAGATTTGAAGTGGTGGGAGAGGGAAGAGTGGATCATTTGAGTTTGCCACTTCACTGACAAACTGAAGGCTAGTTTTGAGAGTCATTTACTGTGTTTCTTTATAGATTAGGGGAAGGAGGGAAAGGAAGAGTCCTGGGAAAGCAATTAAACCCACTCTCTCCTTAAGTAAGCAGAAGGCAAAATGATGATAAATGTTCTATCAAGCCTGCTGTTTACAGTATACTTAGGCAAGTGATTAATTTCTCATTTTCATGTTATCTGACTACAGCTTCTCAGCACAGCTGTTTTTTGTTTTTGAAACCAGGAAAAGCTAAAGTGATTATTCTTTCTTGACTTGACGACAGGGAGAAAATACCAGATGAATATGAGGGAGGCAGGGTTTTATCAGTCACCTGGGAATTTAATGCCCGACAATAATAAAAAAAAAAAGAAGAAGAAGGAGGGGGAAGAGAAAAGAAGAGTCTAAACTAAAATATCAGATGGTAAAGCTTCCTGAAATATGGTGCTCTGTAGAACTCGGTGGGACTCAGTAGATCACCAGTCCTAAATGTGGCCAAATATAGTGAAGGGAAATGGATCTGATTACTTAATAGGGCTTTGCCCATTTGGAAAATGAGAAGGGATTGACAAACTCAGCAAGATGGTGGAAGGAGCATTGCAATGCTCATTGCTGCGTTGCAATGTAGTTACGGTGCACATACATTCAAATGGGGTAGGACTTGCATCCTGATCTTTCATCCACCATTGAATCACTTTTGGCCCCATCTCCAGAGTGACCACTGCCAGGATAGCTGAATCTGCTATGACCTACTATTTAAAAAAAAAATAGCCAAAACTCTCATCTGAATGAAAGTGAATAAAAGGTAAATAAGAGCCATGGTGCCCCAGTGGTTAGAATGCAGTATTGCAGGCTAATTCTGTCAACTGCTAGCAGTTTGATCCTCACCAGCTCAAGGTTGACTCAGGTTTCCATCCTCTGTAAACCACTTAGAGAGGGTTGTAAAACACTGTGAAGTGGTATATACTAAGTCTAAGTGCTATTCCTATTTACTAAAGCAGGGGTCCCCAACCTTTGCAACTTTAAGTCTGAAGGACTTCAGCTCCCAGAATTCTCCAGCCAGCAAAGCTGAAGTCCTTCAGACTTAAAGTTGCAAAGGTTGGGGACCCCTGTACTAAAGGAGTGAAAGAACAGAAGATGAATAGAATGGAATAGGAAAAAAAATTGGGAACAGTAGAGGTATTTGTGATGTCCAATGGTATAGATTCTTTTATGGATGTGTATGAAAAAGAGAGGGAAATGTTGACAGTTGTGTAATCATTATTCCTGTAGAAGATAGAGGTGATTCAGTTCATGTTATATATTTGGACTTAGGAAAAGGTTTGACAATGTCCCCACTCAGGATGTCTAGGGAAGGGTTAAACAAAAAGTCAAAATGGCAGCTGCAACTGCATGATCCTAGCTTTGCCATTGCAGGCAAAATAAAATGTAGGCCTTTAATCACATGGTTGGGATTCTAACCTGATTTTTTTTAAACCATTAGATGTCCTTGTGTCCCTCACTACAGATCTCTTCAATAAGCGTAGTAGTTATGGGTTTGGAAGTTGCATTATCTCATAAATGGCCAACTGGCTTAATGACAGGAAGTAGAGGGTAGAAATAGACACAATGGTATTACTTGTAGAAGTACATCAATTGTCACAGACATTTTGGTTGTTCTGTGTTTTTGTTTGTTTGTTTGTTTGTTTTGTAGCTAAAATGGCTACAATTTTGTAAGACCATATAAAAAGTAAGGAAAATCACATTTTAAAAATGAAAAGTAGTTTCTCTTTCTCTGTGGCAAGAATATGTATATCTCTATAAAGGAAGACTTTAGCTTGTAAAAAATAAATAAGTAGGCATTTCAGTATTGTATCCAAAAAGCTTCCTCTAGGTACATTTTTAGTTCAAGTCTGGTGGGCATTTCATTTTAATGTCTATTTTAGCATCTTGGTTTGCAAGAATCAATCCCACTATGTTAATTTAGGGTTGTCTGTGCTGTGGAAAGGCTCCAAATCTGACATTGCAATGGATTTGCATGTTCTTCAACTAGCCTACTAATTAGATCCTTCGAATTGTGTGAAAAGAACCATGGTTTCTCCTCAACAAATTGGAAAATTATTAGATGTTTTACTATTGTTGGGAAAACCTCATATCACTCAAAAGAAGCTGTGGTGAGTAATTATTACCATAAGATATGCTTGCTCTTTTCTAAGTGAAAGCCACAAGGAGACGTTTTGTGGTTCAAATGCACTATTCCATTTGTCTGTCCCAATCAAGGTGCAAATTCAGGTCTAAGAATAATCTTATTAGCTCTATAGAACTTGGATTGGCAATTTGCACACAAAATAGCAGATTCAGTGGCTGGCTGTGTGGTTGATACCTTTAAACTGAATCTGGACTAAAGCTTAAACTCAGTCTGGCTGACTTTGTGCACCAGTTTGGTATAGTGACTAAGGCACCAGAATAGAAACTAGGACACTGGGAGTTCTAGTCCCATCTTAGGCACAAAGGCATATAAACATTCTGGAGCAAATCACTTTTCCCCCAATACTAGAAAGCAAGCAAGGGGAAACCACTTCCCTAAAACCTTGCCAAGAAATCTGTGGGGATTAATCTAGGCAGTTGTCAGGAGTCAACAATGCTTCAAAAGCGAAAACACCCAAAATCTTTTGCTCTTGTGATTTTTGTGGCAGCTGGGGAGGGGGAAAAATGTGGCTGTGTTGTGTTTTTTAAGCTGATATTCTCCAAGTAAGAGGTCAAACCTTAGGCTGGTAAAATGGAGTCATCTGGTGCCAGTCTAGTAATTACTTTTCAAATGTATACAAGTAGTCCTCATCTTACGATCAAGCCCAATTGAGCCCAAACGCTATGCTGCTAAATGGGACATTTGTTAAGTGAGTTTTGCCCCATTTTATGACCTTTCTTGCCATGTTTGTTAAGTGAATCATTGCAATTGTTAAGTAGGTGAGTCTGGCTTTTACCCATTGACTTTGCTTGTAGGAAGATTGCAAAAGATGATCAACATGATTCCCAGGACACTGAAACTATCGGGATGCTGCCATGGTTGTAAGTGTGAAAAAATGGCCATCAATCCCTTTTTTCAGTGATGTTGCAACTTTGGTCGCTAAATGAACTGTGGTAAGTCAAGGACAACCTGTATCTTCTTCAGTACCAAAGACTTCATTTCTTAAAGCTAGGGAACTAAACCATAAGGTTACTAGAATGCATTTTAAGCCTTATCTAAATTTGTAGATTTCCAGATTTTGCATTATCGGTACCTAACAGGATTGTATTAGAATCAAATTAATTAATTAACCATGAAATTAGTGAAACTAAAAGTGCTTATGGTTGGCTGGACAGCGCTCCTACTTAACAATATAGTTGCATAGTTTCTAGTTATCTTTTATTTTCTTCCGCTTCCTATTTATGCTGTAATGTTTTGCGGCTTGCAATAGTAATCACTTCAGTTCTATGTTGTATATAAACAGTTCTCTCATGTCTCTTCAGTTTTTATAGAGTGTTCTATACTTGACATTCTGCAGTTTGTAGTTTAAATTAATAAAGTTTTTCTTTCTTAAAAAATACTAATCCATCTTGGTATTGCCTCTATTTAAATTTAATGAACTGAAACCAGATCCCAAATTAGGATGTTATTTAAGCCATAGAATTTACAAACTCAAAGCAATAAATGCAAATTGGAGTATTACAAATATATTTAATAGAGTGAGTCCAATCATCTCACATTTACAGGGTCTTCTTCAATTCTCAGAAGATGGAACGTTGGTACAACACCCTCTCCTGAAACACACACACACACACACACTCCTGCATGCGAGATGTTATGCATTTATTTTGGATCTGCTGAATAAAAGAAAATCTTGTAAACCAATAATATGTACATTTATATCATGATTTCAAATGGGCAATAAACAGTATACAGTGATCCCTCGTTTTTCGCGGCTTCATGTTTCGCGGCTTCAGTGCGTCGCGGGTTTTTCAAAAATACAGAATAGAAAAAAAATGCATTGGTAGGAGGCAAGCGCCCCCTAGTGCTTGCTTTAAACGATGTCCACCAACTCAAGTTTCCGGTATAGTGTATTGCAAATCCTACTTTGCGGTTTTTCAGTTTTCGCGGAAGGTTCCGGTCCCCATTAACCGCGAAAAATGAGGGATTACTGTATTAGTTCACCAGGTGTGTAAACAATGAATCCCCACCCATGAGTTTAATTTATGGAAGTTACCTGGGTGTTTAATTGAAGTCATCGGACTCAGCCATTTCTTGTAGCTTTGAGCTCCACAGCTTCAAATATTTTCCAATTAATTTCAATGAAATTTTGCATTCTATATTCACAAGCAATGGATATTTGAAGAATTCTGCCCCATTAAAGATGCTTGAAGAACTGTACTCTGCACACCCCTATATGAAATATATCCCATCTTTCAAATCGGATATATTTCTTGTACACTGGATCTCAGCTATTAATCAGAATCCTAAAGAATTTCAGTAAGAGATGTCAATGTTCTAATGAGGAATTTGCTTTTCTGCCAAATATTGCGAGTTTTTTGTTTTTTTTAAAGAGCACACCGGAGCATGAATGCATAGCTAGACACAATGTTCAGAAAAATTGCAAAAACAAACCTTGTTCACCGATGAAAGATGCTTCCAAGAGCTTTCCTGAGTATTGCATGAAAGAGATAAGCAAAAAAAAAAAAAAAAAAGTAGGCAGCAGGACATTTATGTAACAAAAAATGAGACATCTAACCAATTAGCAATTAAGAAAATTTTCTCAAAGTAGGGGTGGGGTGGGACTTACGTTTGAATCAGTGGTGGGATTCACTTACCCTTGCTACCGGTTTGCAAATGTGAGTGTGCTTGCACACTTGCACGCATGTGCCACATTCTTCAAGGTGTTAATTATCATCTTTAAAGCGCTCCATGGCTCGGGACCTAGCTATCTGCGGGATCGGATCCTGCCTCATACATCCTCACGGCCGATTCGCTCCCACAGAGAGGGACTTCTCCGGGTGCCGTCCACTAGACTGTGTCAGCGGGCGACACCCAGGGGAAGGGCTCTCTCTGTGGCGGGCCCGGCCCTCTGGAACGACCTTCCCCCCGATATTAGGACGACCACGGACCTCCGCTCCTTCCGTCTTAAATTAAAAACTTACTTTTTCCGTCTGGCCGGCTTGGGATAGTCCCCCTGTCTTGGGGTTTTACTGGGTAAATTTTAGTTTAGTTAGTTAAATGGGATTTTAGCACAGGCTGAGTTTAATTTGGCTTTTAAATTGTTTGTATATTTTATTGTTGTTTGTATGTTTTTTACTGTTTTTATTCTACCTGTGCACCGCCCCGAGTCCCCATGGGGAGAGGGAGCGGTTTATAAGTATTAAATGATTTGATTTGATTTGATTTTGATTCTGCCCATGTGCACGTTGGGGTGGGTGGGCAGAGCCTCCAGCAGCTGCCACTACCGGTTCGCCCAAACCGGTAAGAACCAGCTGAATACCACCTCTGGTTTGAAGCTTCCCAAATGAAGGGTAAGTACAATTGCTATTATTGAAAAATCTGTGTACATAAAGGGTTGCTATTAGGAAAAAAAAGTCCCCAGATTTCCTTAAAAACAAACTGCAAAATGAATCAATTGGTTGAAATAGATCTCTTAATCAAGGTGACGGTAAACTATTCCTTTATATACTGTTGCTCTGATGAATGTGTTTCAAAAAGTTACAGGCTTCAAATTTACCTCAGATCAGTGGTGGGATATGACCGGTACACCCTGGTACAGGCGTACCGGTGCCTGCTGGGACCATTTCGGTACGGTGCTCAGGAGGGCCCACTCGCCCGCCTGACTTTGTTACCTGTATTTGAGCCGATCGGGGCTTCCCAGCACGTGGAAGTGTATGGCGCCTTTGCGACACTCCTGGAGCATTGTGGAGTGTTGTGGTAAGTATGCATGCGTGCGCTGCGTGCATGCTGCGCAGTTGCATGTGGTGGACACCCGGCCTTGTTGCACCATACCGGTTGCACCGGGATCCGAAACCCACCACTGCCTCAGATGAAGCTTTATTTTTTAATGTGAACCACAGAAAGAAATATATGAGTTAAAACCACATTCAAGGGACATGATTAGAAACAGACTGATTAATGTCCACTCTTTTTTTTTTCTTAGAAAAAGGAACTGTAAAAACAGGCTCTGGATCAGGACTACGGTGTTAGTAATCATAAAAAAAAAACACCATATAAAGCACCAGAACTTTAATGTAAGTGCTTTCTTCTCCCTTTAATAATTTTGAAAATCTTAGTTCCATTCATTGCAAAAAGGTTAAGGATTAAGTTCCATTTGACTCTTTCAAAGTCAATTTATTTTTGACAGAGAATTTAATAAAGTCAGGGTTTCTCAAGAAGAATAACAATTCTGCTCATGGAGGAAAATGTATGCCTTTTCTTAATTGCCATTTTCACTTTCTGGCAAACAGCACAATTCAACTGACATGGGTTTCGAGGCAATGCTTCTGCCAAAACGCAGCTAATATTAGCACTGGTATCCAGCCAGCATACTAAACTCATCCCTTATTTTCTCGCTTTATTGTATATTATTCTTTTTTTTTAAAATAATCACTTGATTTTCATCATAGTTTGAAACATAATTTAATGTTTAATTAATTTGTCTATGAGAAAAAAGCATCATGCCGTTAAGCTCTGCTATGAAGGACTTTGCCAAGGTTAAAGAGCATGAATCCAGATAACCTTGAGATGGTAGTAAAGAGTTTTTATATATCCTTGCTGCCATCTAGTGGTCATCTATATTTTGCCATCACATTTGATAACACCTAGTACAGGGTGTCTGCAACCTTTAACACTCAAACAGCCATTTGGACCTGTTTCCACAGAAAAGAAAACTCCAGGAGCCACAAAACCTGGATGGGTGTGGCCAACTCAACATCATTCACTCCCACCCAGTCACATGACATCTCCAGGCACACCTACACAGGTTTTGTGGCTCCTGGTGTTTTCTTTTCTGTGGGAAACAGGTATCTCTTTCTCTATGTCTCTCTTTCTCTCTGTCCCTCTCTTTCTCTCTCTCTTTCTCTTCTCATCTCTCTCTTGCTCTTTGTCTCTCTCCCTCTCTTTCTCATCTCTGTCTGTCTCTCTCTCTCTCTCTGTCCCTCTTTCTCATCTCTCTCTCTTTCTCTGTCCCTCTCTCTCTTTCTCTGTCCCTCTCTTTCTCTCTGTCTCTTTCTCCCTCTCTTTCTCTTTCTCATCTCTGTCTCTCTTTCTCTCTCTTATCTCTCTCTGTCCCTCTCTCTCTTTTTCTCTGTCCCTCTCTCTCTTTGTTTCTTTCTTTTTCTTTCTTTCTTTCTTTCTTTCTTTCTTTCTTTCTTTCTTTCTTTCTTTCTTTCTTTCTTTCTTTCGTTTTCATCTCTCTCTTGCTCTTTCTGTCTCTCTTTCTCCCTCTCTATCTCTCTTTCTCATCTGTCTCTCTCTTTCTCTTTCTCTCTCTCATTGTGTCTATGTTCCAGTGGTGGATTTCAAAAATTTTTAGGACCTATTCTGTAGGTGTGCCTGTTTTGTGGGTGTGGCTTGTTGGTCATGTGACCAGGTGGGAGTGGCTTGGCAGTCATGTGGCAGGGTGGGCATGGCCAACTTGTAAAATGTGGTGAAACTCACTTAACAATACTGTTGCTTAGCAACCAAAATGTTGGCTCAGGAACTCTGGCATTTGAAGCATGCAAGTCTTAAAGCTGTCAGGTTACAAGACCCTTGCACCCCTAACCCTTTACAAAACAAACCCAGGGGTGTTCAAACTTGACAGCTTTAAGACTTGTGGACTTCAACTTCCAGAATTCCCCCTCCAGTCATGTTGGCTGATGAACACTGGCATTTGAAGTGTGCAGGACTTAAAGCTATCAAGTTACAAGACCCTTGCACCCCTAACCCTTTACAAAAAAGAACCCCCAGGGGTGTTCAAACTTGACAGCTTTAAGACTTGTGGGCTTCAACTTCCAGAATTCCTCCTTCCCTCGCTCAGCTGCTTTCACCCATTACTAATAACCTTTGCCAAAGGCTCCCAGTCATGCCTTTATGGCACAGATATTGTATCTCCGTGTGTGTGTAACCAGATCAGCTTGTACTCAGGATAGTGTGGGTGAATGGTCATGATGATGAAGAGCAGTAGTGGTGAGTTGGTAGAGTGTCATAACTGCTGTGATATTGGCAGTAGTTTATTGATAACACCACATTACCCCAGTTAAGGATGGTCCATTTTAAACATTTAGACTTTCAGCAACTATTCAGTGATATTGTACTAATTGATCTAGAGCAGGGGTCTCAAACTCAATTTACCTGGGGGCCGCTGGAGGCAAAAGCTGGGTGAGGCTGGGCCGCATAAGGGATTCCACAGAGGTCCACTCCCCCTGCGGGCTGCACTAATATTATACTTTCATATCACGGTGGGGGCCACAAGATACTGTCCTGCGGGCCGCAATTGGCCCGCGGGCCATGAGAATGAGGCCTCTGATCTAGAGTTTGGATCTAGAAATTAAGAGTAAACCCATTCTAATATTCTTTCAGGAGGCCCTGAAGATGTGGTTCTGCCAGGGGCCAGGGAAACTTGGAGCAGGATGGAGCCCATTAAACAGCTGGTATGAATGTGTATGGTCACCAGGGAGGAGGGTTATTTTATTATTTTTATGTTTTATTATTTTTATTTCTTTTTTATTGTGCTTTTATGTCCTTGAGTTGCCATGTGCGAGTAGGGGGAAATATAAATGTTCTAAATAAATAAATAAATAAATATGCAATAAGGCAGGTAAAAACAAGGGCCTTCAATCTTAATAAGGTTTCGTGTCTTGTGGAAACCCAACCTCATTGTTATGCTTTAGGGATCAATGTTAACTGAGAAAATGCATTCATTTGGTAAGCATGTTCTGTCAAAGCAGCTATATAGTTATTTGCATTGTTTTAAACTAGTCAAAATAACATTTTTCCCATCCCCAGACTCAGGCAGACATTTGTGAACCTCATCAACGATAAACAAACCTTTCTGAAGGTGACATTTAGAAAAATCAAAATTGATTTAACACGCTCCTCCTACTCCATTTATGAGGATTTTGACCTGAATATTTACAAAAGGCTTTAATCTCTATTCTGTGGCTTAGGTGATAGATTATCTACAGCCAGAATGTAATTGTGTTATTGACGATTATACAGCATTTCCTGTAGGATTAAAAAACAGAATGATCAGTCCATGGAGACAGGAATTGATTTTATTAATAAAATGTATATTATTTTGTCTTTCAGGTGACAGTTAACAAACTTTGGTTTTTGAAAAGGAATTCCAAACAGAAAATTGTTGACTTTGAAATTTCTTTTACACATAAAATGCTTGCATGCTTTAAAACAGCTGAAAATGAGCTAGTGGGATCCGGTAGCAATTAATTTAAAACAGATTTATATAAGAAATAGTAACAAATATTTTTCAAGTCTTACATATATTATGAGAAATAAGTACAAAAGGATTTGTGTTAAATTAATGTCTGTTTGACCACCCAGGAAAAAAAAATCCTCGAGACCAGGAAAAAATAAGGTTGCAAATTGTAACTGTTTTGAGTTAAAAAAAAAAAATCTTCATAGCAATTTTCTCATAGGTTGCTTGGCAACTAGGTAGAATCACATGACCTAGACTTATTTGCCACAATATAGCAAGAAGGCTACCTGAGCAGATTTAAGTTTTTACACTCTTGTATCTTCTGTGCTGGGAGAGCAAATGGATTCTGTCAATATAAATCCAGAATCTGAAGTTGTAGTACTGCATTGATTATATTCACCATCTGCAATGTGGTTTTTTTGCTTGTTAGCCAAGAGGCCAGGATGTAAGCCTTTTCACCTAATCTATCATTATCTTTAACATGACCACTCTGGTAGATATGTAGTTACACTTTTGGTACAATAAATGGCATATTTTAAATATGAAAGCCCTGTTCTCTTCTTCTTCGTTTTCTTTTTCCTTGGGCATCAGGATATGCCTGAAGAGGGGGAGGAGAAATATCTTGAACGGGGGCGAGAGTCTTTGTTCTGAAGTTTCAGAAGTAAACAATGACACTGATAGAATTAAAACTAGACATTAGTGTGACAAATACAGGCACTGCTCATATATAATTTAGCTATACTTAGCAAACGTGCCAGAAAGATCACTGGAGTAAGCACAGTTCATAAATAATTGTGCAGAATCTACTTTTAATATCCAGATGAAAAAAAAATTCAGAGAGTTTCAATTAGTCATTAATTATAGACTAGTTAGTTATATTACTGGAATTAATTCATTATACTCAAGGGCCCCTTATGACATTACAGGAAAAGATCTGGCAGCCAGAAACAAGGTATGTTTTGTTCCTAAGCTGTGGAAATATTGGAAGATGCATCCATAGACATAATATCCACGCAGCTCCTTTTCTGCATCTCAGCATTTACCCCAATGCTGAAGGCAAACGCCTTTAGTGGGGGATGAACCACGGAAATGGTCTCCTTCCATCTGGCTCACAACTTCGCCTATTGTCAGAATACAGTACTAAGAACCTGTGCTAGACCTACAGGGACTTTCCTCACATCTTTTGCACATTTAATTTAACAAGACACGTTTTTCTTCCCCTCGCCAACGTGAAAAATAACCACCACCAAAACGCAATGTCTTGAAATGAGGTATGGCATCCCGTGGGAGTATCTCAATGAGCCCTTGAGATCCTTCTTGGAATTCCTTGTTGCAAGATAGTCCTAAGCAGGAAAGGGTGCTTTTGCTGCTCCTTTTTTTCCAGTTCTGCCTGGACCTGAGGTTTTGTCACTGACTTCAAATAACATAGCTCTAGAGGTCAATATATACAAAAAGGGTACATTATAATGTTACTAATCAGAAAAATATGGAGTGGGACTTCATTGGAAATTGCAGCTTTATTTTTCATAATACATACACGGTACTGAAATGTAATTTTGAAATTAGGATAAGGTAACAGCCAGTTGCAATTCAGGGACGCATGCAAGTTTTAGAAACAGACACTGGACAGCATTGTACTGTACACAGAATAATTACAGTTTATTAAACATATCTTCTTAGCACCTCTCATGTTGTAAAAAAAAAGGAGCACCATTCAATTTTACAGCACCAAAAATAAAATAAAATAAAAGGGAACATAGGTGGGTGAAGAAGGATAGGACATTCATAAGATGAATGTTGGTGACACAGGATCATTCATCATTTGCCAAATAAATTTAAGTCATGTGATTCTGCTCCAAAAAGGGCAGTGGGTGTTTTCTAAAGAAGACCTACATATTTGGTGAAACACATCATCTTATTTAAAACTTACACATGGCACAAATGAATTGGTATGGTGACACCTAGCACATTTTTTTTCTTGAAAGTTTGCTCTTTGCTCTACACTTAACCAAGGAAACAGACAGGACCCACTTCAAAGCCAAACTTCTGATTTTGATCACCAAAGTCATTAATCATCACATCGAAGATAGGCAGTTGGTCAATTTTGGGAGTATTGATTTCCATAACAGTCTTTGCATAGCCTTTTCTTGACTGTAAAACAAAATAACATTCCATTAATATATTGGTTGATGCAGTAAATATCAGAAAGTTCTTAGATGGACTACGGTTATCTAAGGTGGTGGTCGTGAGGCCAATAAGACTACAGCAATAGTTGGATTTGAAGAAGGAGTTAAGAATGTTAGAAGTCTCAAAAATCTACTTAGTAAGCGGTTGGGAATTTTTTTGACTTCTTATGCATTTAAACTGAAATGGCAGTTTGCATCTTGACTGGATTTCCAAAAAGTAGCAACTTAACAAGATACTTTAGAGAACAATCCAGGTGAATATAATTATCTATATTTATCATCGCTCATTCAGTTGTCAGGGTAGTAATGAGGGTTAGATAAAGTGTCAAAAATCATCATGTAGGGAATAATGTGCTGAAGACATATTACTTCCAGTCCAAGTTTAAACTAGCTTTTGAGGAACAGGACTTTGCTTCATATCTAGCTATTTATGCCAACAAAGGGAAAGGAAGGGGTGATGTTGAATAAAGGGGGAAAAATGCCAAGGATGGTTGGAACAAAATAAAAGGGAAAGGACCATGGCTTGTTTAAATGCAAATTAATTCACAGAATGACAGAATCACGAGTGGAAAGATGTTGGAGCACTTTTAGTCCAACTCCTGCCCAGGGCGGACAAATGATTCTCATGGTTAACTAACTTTTGCTTGAAAAACCTTATGTGATGGAACATCCAAAACTCCAGCAGCCAGGATGTTGTACTGCAGGGGTGTCCAAACTTGGGAACTTTAAGACCCGTGGACTTCAACTCCCAGAATTCCCCAGCCAGCCATGCTGGCTGGGGAATTCTGGGAGTTGAAGTCCACGGGTCTTAAAGTTCCCAAGTTTGGACACCCCTGTTCTACTGCTTAATACCTCTCACAGTCAGAAAAGTCATCCTTGTTTTGAATTTGGATTTTTCTCTATAAAGCTTCTAAAGCTCATTAGTTATTCTCCTACTCTTATGGACTGAGGAGAATAAACCCATACTCTTATCTCTGTGACATGCCCTCAAATATCTGAATAATGCTAGAGTTCCCTGGTTCCTCTTCTTTAGACGAGCCGTACCTAGTTCTTCATTGGATTTACGCTCCAAATCCTCCTCCGTTTCTGTTGCTCTTCCCCAGTTTCTCAGCCTTCTTGTGTTGCAGCGGCTAGAACTGGGGAAAGTATTCTCGTGGAGCACAATGAGGGACTATCATTTTTGATGATATCAACACTATATCCCTGGTGATCCAGCTCAAGACTATTGATTTAGTAATTCCATGAATGCATTTCCTCTTTTGGTATCTATAGCACCCTGCTGGTTCTTGCTTAATTTGTGGTCTGCGGGATTCCCAGATCCTTCTCAGGAGTACTAGTACGTATACCAGGGGCCATCTATTTTGTACTCGTGGGTCTATTTTTTTCCTACCTGACATTTCTCACTACATATCCAAATTCAATGTTTCGATGTTAAAAAAGCAGTTCCAGGACAGAAATGAAACTATGTAATACAGTGGAGATTGTAATGAGTCAGTATTTGAGAAATGTCTAAGACATTCTTTAATATCATTCTATAACTACCAGCTTCTAGTGCCAATTCAAGCAGCAGCTCATTGGAAATGAAGATACATTTATTTTTTAAAAAATTAGACCATTTGGTGCAGCTTTTACTTCTATTTTCTGTTCTAGACACATGTTATATTAAAGTGTGCAAAGGGATCTTTCATTTTCAATATTACTGTTATTCATTTTTTTGCAGTACATGATAAAGTACAAATGTTTTCCATTTGCTATCTCCAATGTCTACTTTTTCCTCTAGTGACTTCCCTTGTCAATGCATTTACAGAAGCCTGCTGTCTGATTGTTTTGTCTTTTATTTGCCTTACATTATGGATTACATTTCCTCCCCCCCTCCACCCTTCTACAGCGTTATTCTTTAAACAGACTGACACTGCGAAGAACAAGGTGCAAAAATGAAAGAATATGTTTAGAAAGAAACAGATGTGGGCAAGAGAGATATTACGCTGAGTTCATTTGAATACGAAGCTCACCTAAAGCTGGCAGAAAAATGTCCAAGGCTCATACTTACTGCGCAACCATCATGAAGCACTTTGATGTAGGGATTGTTGTCATAAGACATCTCTTCATCGTTTGACCCTAAGAACCTCAATGCTTTGTCATAGCTGTCAGAAGAGACGTCATGCCAGGCTACTGACTGATGACAGTTGTAAGTGAAGTTTTGTCGAGCAGAGGCACTTAGCAATTTAAGGAATGTCATTTGGACCATGCTAATAGAATTTCCTTCAGCATCCACATAAGAAAGCTAAGGGGGTTAAAAAAAAGAAGACGAAAGCAGGGTCGTAAACAGCTATATATAAACTTGCTCTTCAAAGTGCAAAACAAGATAATATGCAACAGCAAAACACATTAACCGGCCTCTTATAAATCAGCTGACATAAGGCTGTTTGTTGTCCCATTAAGAATGCAGTTAGGCAATGAATCAATAAAGATATTTCCTTTAAGCAAAGCTATATGATTATTCACCCAGTCCGGCTGTTATTATCAAAACCATTGCAAGCAATATGTGATAACCTTGTCCGGACTGCATTCTCCCAAGGACACAGTTTTAATTCTTAGTTAAATCCATTGCTTGCTTGAGGCATCTCTGCTTTCCCACATGAAGGAGACCAGTCCCAAGCTTTCCTCTATAGAAGGTCTATGCAGGCATATTCGGAGATCTGGACAGCTTATACTTTATAATAAAGATGATAATTAGGTTTTCTGTGTATGGAAGAGCCCTACATAATTCACTACTTAATGAACCTAACGAATAAAAGTGCACTTACCTATTTCTACACTATAGGATGAGAATCTCCACTTGAAATGAATCTCTAAACTGAGGCAAATCAAGTAGCTACCAGCACTGTATACTATATGTGGTTTGAGCTAGAGATTAGGATGCGGTCTAGTTCCAGGTAGTCCTTGACTTATGACTGATCACTTAGTGATCATCCAAAGTTACAATGGACCTACCTTGGGGCTACTTAGGACCTTGATTTGAAATTCCAATGATCAAGGCCTATCCCTGCAGTCACATGACCAAATATCAGGCGCTCAGCAACATGACTGCATTTACGGCCATTTGCAGTGTTTTTCAGTCACACAAGCACATTTTACAACAGTTTAGCTGTAAACCAGCATTTACTTTTGGGGTTTTTTTTGGACAAAACCACACAATAGCAAACCATTGGTTCGCTTAAGAAGATCTCAATGCCTTATTTTACTGCAGCAAAGGATTCGGAAGTCAATGCCTTTTTCCTTTCTTTTTCCCTTGCTTTCCCCCCGCACTATTCACTTCCCTTTCTCCTTTCCTAATTTCCCTAATATTAGCGTTTGTATTCTTTTTGTATGTCATAATATACATTAATAAAACTATGAATTAAAAAAAAAAAGAACTATGGCATTTGCTTAAGGATGGCTGCAAAAAAAAGGTCATAAAATTTATCTGTGATGACCCGTTTTATGACTATCACAATTTACAATTGATGGGCAGGGTCCATTTCTATCATAAGCTGAGGACTTGTGGTGAGGTAAATATCGTTAGAAAATAGCTGAAAGGCAGTCAGTTGTGTAATTAATTTCAGAATATTTTATTAAGAAGTCCAGCAGAATGCAGAAGAAACAATGTTTTTCTTTTATCATGGCTCTTGAAAAACACCGCCAGTGGACACAGTTACTTTAGATGCAGGCTTTACGGTGACATATCTTAAGATCTGATGATATATATATATATATATATATATATATGGTTATATTTTCACAACATCCTGTTAAGAGGCCCCAATTAAGGGAGGAGACATACTGTTTCCTTTCCTGCCTTTCGGCTCATCACCAGAGATCATCTAGACAGCAAGCCAAGAGTTCTGTTGTGTAATTTTTTTAGATATGTGTGTTAGTTTTATGAGCTGATCAATAAATAAATTAGAGAGACCAGGATAGATCTATTTTGAGCTTATTAGCTCTCATCAGCTGGCCATACCATCTATCCTGGTCTCTCTAATTTATTTATTGATCAGCTCATAAAACTAATATATATATATATATATATATATATATATATATATATATGAGAGAATATTTATATATATATGGTTATTTTTTCTTTTTTTCACAACATCCTGTTAAGAGGCCCCAATTAAGGGAGGAGACATACTGTTTCCTTTCCTGCCTTTCGGCTCATCACCAGAGACCATCCAGATAGCAAGCCAAGAGTTCCGTTGTGTAATTTTTTTATGATCACCTCATAAACTCTCACACACACACACACACACACACACACACACACACACACATATATATATATATATTCAAATTACTAAAGCAATGGGATGACGTTCACCTATAAATTGACCCCTTCAGAAAGGTAAATGAGAAAGTTTTCAAGGGATCAGCCTGGGGGTGAAATTCAGCAGGTTCTTACAGGTTCTGGAGAACCAGTAGAAAATTTTTTGAATAGTTTGGAGAACTGGCAAATACCAGCTCTGGCTGGCCCCAGAGTGGGGAGGGAATGGAGATTTTGCAGTATCCTTCCCCTGCCACGCCCACCAAGCCACACCCATAGAACCAGTAGTTAAAAAAAATGAATTTCACCATTGGATCAGCCCATTTTAATATATATGCTCATGTTGAAGATTTAAGTGAGAGATGGGGTGGAATTATTTTTGAGTCATATCTGGGTAACTTTTCTAAATTTGCCAGCATTACTTTTTGTTCAGATAAAAGATAAAAGTTGATAGATTAGGAAAAACCAAATACCAAAAAATGGATATTTATTATCTCAAACATCTGTAGAAATTGGATGGTGCAGATTAACACTGAAAACAAATGAAACTGGCATGATTGCCTGAAGTTAACCAGCCAATGGTACCTGCTTTCCAACTCAGGCCAAAGAGTACAGTATCCAAAAGCAACTAAATTATTTTGATTCATGAAAATCTTACAAGCATATATTCCCATCTGCAAAAATATGATAACTAAAAAAAATATTTTCCACTCTTTTCTGACACCTAAAGTTTTCCGTTTGAGGCAATACATTCACTGTAGCCAATAGAAAATCAGATGGACTAGAAACATGAAGTTTTATTTCTAGTTTAAATGTAGGTCCTTCTTTAAAACTTAGCACATGGAAAAAGGTAATATATTTTGGACAATTTTTGAAAGGCAGAAAAGAGGAATTCCCAGCATTTATTCCTCTAATGTAAAATGCAGCCACTCTCTAAACATGTGATCTTTTTTCTAACTTCTCATGGCCCCTCTGGAAGAGGTCATTTCAAAGTACTATATTTTATGTTATCTCTCACAGGAAAGGAAAAAGGAAAATAAAGAGATAGTGATGCTCATTTTGTTATGCTCCTACCCACTACTTGCTTTACTTTTACTTTCTATATGCTTCCAGTGGGTAACTTCTTTGTTATCTTGATTTGTCTAGAATTAAAACTGGACTAGAAACCTTGACTAGAAAATATTTGTCTGACAAATGTTTCAAGCCTGATAATCTCTTATCTGCTCTAAGTCCTTGACAAAAGCTACAAATCAGTCGTAACTACTAAATGCAAGAAAGAAAAAAAAAGAAAAAAAAGAAAGGGTAATTTACCAGTTTGCCTCTCTTAAATTCACTAAACCAAGTTCCTGGATTTTCCTTTGGCCATGATGAAATCCTAAACTGTGAGGGAGGAAAGAAATGAGTGTTAATTATGTCAGCAAGAAATGAGTGAGAATTAGCCGAGTTTTACATAAACACTGCTAAATTAATCTCTTTTTAAAAATTGAAAAATGAGGAAAAAAAGCCTGGGCTTTCTGCCTAGTTCTAATTATATTTAGAGTTGTGCAGAGAAAATTGTATCAAATTCTCAGATAACATATTAAATAACTAAATACATTAATTGGATTGTTCCAGCAGATCTGTGGGTAAGGGATTGTGCTTGCAGTCTTTGGCACTGGGTGAGCCCAGATGGTGTTTTACTCTCTTCAAATACTACATTTTGGTATTCTGTCAGTTGCCTCTTCTTGTGAGGCACATGAATAGACCATTAACAATGAGCAGAGATGTAGAGATGTCTTTAAAGACCTTTTTTCAGTGTCTGAAAGGGAGACTTTCAGATTTTTTGCAAATTCTTAGGACTTATACATTTGTTCCTGGTTTGTGTGTGCTGATAGCTGCTCTGACTTATTTGACAAGATTTATATAGGTAATCCTCACTTAAAGACTGCTTGCTTGGTGACCATTCAAAGTTACTGCAGACCTCCGAAAGTTACTTATGAGTTGGTTCTGGAGTTCCAATGACTGGCCTCCATCCCCACGGTCACATGACTGCATTTCAGTTGCTTGGTGACTGGGTTTCCTTTATGGCTGATTGCAGGGTTCCGCAGTCATATGACCATGATTTATGATATTTTTGTATTTTTCCCCCTTTTTCAGGTAATTTTTGCACAAACACTCATACAAATACATTAGCATAGCGTTCACTTAATGACCATGGTGCTTGCTTAATGATTGCTGCAAAACAAGTCATAACATTAGTTCTAATCATGTGGCTGCCTTGACTTACGACCATCATTATTTATGAGGGAAATTCTGACCTCCATTACATTAATTAATAAGTCAAGGACTAGCTGTACCCTGCTCCAAGTGTAATGCACTCTGATAAGCAGTAACATTTGATTTGATAATAGTTTATTCCAAACATGAGAACCCACGCTAAAGGAAATAAAAGATTTATTAAGTCTAGTTACTTGTTTAAAAAAATATTATGGCTGGAATAACCTCACTATGATGATCAATAATCCAAAAAATGCAATTTGGCACTATACTAACACTAGGTAAATGGATCTACCCTTCCTAACAAATATGCGTAGCAGAACTGAGATCTTTACCTGACATAATTCTTGGTTCAACCAAGCATGGAGGTATATTTCAAATGTTTGCATTAAGAAAAATAAGGTTTGAATATATACATTTATCTGGTTGCTTTCTTGAAACGGCAGTTAATCAAGCCAGATAAGAAAGGTGCCTGATAGGAAGGGTATGAAAAGATGAGACAAAGAACTTTACAAAGTATTTTCTTCTGCCAAAGCTTACACCAAGTGCTAACACAAAATTAAAATATAGCTGCAGAAGGCACAACTAATATTGATTTTGTCACTAGTCTCTGAGATTTATATTCTTGCTTTCATTGTTAAAATTAATTTAATATACTTAAGTGTAATTTAATGTTTTTTTCTACTACAAAATGTGTTGAATACTAATTGTATAGTCTTGAAAATTATTTTGCCCACGTATAAGTGGTCTTCCACCTATGACCATAACTGAGCCTTGAATTATGGTTATTAATCTGGTGGTTGTTAAACGGGTCATCCCAATGCCGATCTGATTTTGATTTTTTTTTTTTCTGCAGTGGTCATTAAGCAGCCATCATGGTCATGAAGCAAACTCGTTGTCTGCAATGGATGGGGTTTTTTTTTTGCTGGAAAACAGAATGCTAATTTCCAGTAAAAAAAAAGTAATATTGCAGTCACATGACTGTGGGATGTTTGTTGTGACTTAAAAAGTATTAACAGATTAACAGAGTTGGACGGGACCTTGCAGGTCATCTAGTCCAACCCCCTGCCCAAGCAGGAGACCCTACATCGGCCTCTACCTAGGATCGAACTCACAACCTCCTGCTTGTGAGGCAAGAGCTCCACCTCTAGGCCACAGCAGTAGCAGAATTGTGTCATGGCTATGAAAAAATGACCCTAAAAACAGGTACAAACTATTATTCACAAGTTATAGACATTAGGCAAAAGCCTGGAAAGATTCAGATCTTCCCTTGATTCAATTTTGTACTGGAATTAACTTTAAAAAAAGTTTGTTCACAAAAAAGCAAAGTGTCTTTTATGTTCGTTTGTTTTAGCCATCATTTTTATTTTTTATTTATTTTTTATTTTATTTATATTTATATCCCGCCCTTCTCCACAGAGGACCCAGGGTGGCGCACAGGAAATTTAAAAATATACAAAAGTACACAAAAAATAAATACATAATTTAAAATAAATATTAAATTATCCTGATCCTGTGCTAAAAACCAAATTATTAAAATACCCAATTTAAAACTTTCTAGAAGTCCCCGTGTGAGGTTAGGCTAGGCCGGCTTGTTGGAAAAGGTATGTCTTCATATTGCTTCAAGCAAGAAATATTTGCAAGAAGTACTGTTTTGGTACTTACTCCCTCTGATTTCTTATCAGGATAGATGCAAGTTTCCCCATCAGCTGTGAAGTTACAGTATACTTTGAAAGAGTCTCCGGTACACCCCTGGTTAGGATCAATCCAATACTCTCCTATTAAAAAATAAAATAAAAAGCAATCTCATTCATTTGATCGATTCCAAGGCTTAATTGCTGATCAAAGGATTTGTTTTAAGTAATAACCTTTACAACGTGTTATTGTGAAAACTGTCTTGTTTCAGAAATTTTAATGTTTTGCAGAACTATACATTGATATTAAGAGCCCAGTAGGAACATCAAAATGAACAAACACAGTAACAAGCAGCACTTCATTTTAGACATACCAGGTTTATAACCAGATGATAAACCTGAATTTTTCTTTACTTAATCTATATCAATTATATGACGGTGCAGTGGAGTGGTGGGATTCAAACTTTTTTACTACCGGTTCTGTGGGCGTGGATTTATAGGCGTGGCAGGGGAAGGATACTGCAAATTCCCTTTCCCACCCCACCCCACTAACCTGCTTTCCATCTCCGTTCTCCTGTTCAGGGCAACAAAAGAAGATCAGCTGGGAGGCTGGGAGGCAGAGGGGGCAGGGCCAGCCTATTTGACGGTTCTCTGAACTACTCAAAATTTCCGCTAACGGTTCTCCAGAACTTGTCAGAACTGGCTGAATACCACTTCTGATGCAGAGGCAATGTAGAAGACCATTGTTATTTCAAGGTCAGTGACATACTAGAGGTTTAGAGTTTATTTTGAGCTAAACTGATTGGTGTTTTACTCATTTACTGAATAAAGGAGAAGGGAGAGGGGAAATCTTCATGTAGCTTCAAAAATTTTCTTGCTGTGGAAATCTCAGATTTTTGATTCCGATCCCAGAATCAAATTCAGATCTTGAAGTTGTCCTGATTATAGTAGGACCATGAAGACATGCTGTCAGCTTTTGATAAAATTTTTGGGGTGGTTGTTTGCTGAGAGTTTCTACATAAAGCCTATCATTGGGTCAGTGGTGAGTTCCAACTGGTATGGTTGGAACAGGCCCAGTGTCACCTACATGCACATGTGTGGCACGCGTGCACATGCGTGCGGCACAAACATGCATTCTGGCTGCAAACAATGCTTCTGCAAGCCTCCGCAATGCTCCAGCTGCTCAGCGGAGCATCACACAGGCGCTGTACACGCCATGCCCATGCGCGGAAGCACTGACAGCTTTAAAACACGGTAAGGAGTGAGAGCGGGCAGGTGGGCCCTCCGGAGCACCGTATCAGAACAGTATCTGGTGCTCCGGACAGGTTCTGGTATGCCCTTACAGGGGCATACAACCTGCAATCCACCACTGCATTGGGTGCTGTGGAAACTGGCTGTCCTTTGTTTCTCTGCTATTGTTATTAAGGAGCTCCTGGCAACTTGTAAAATATTTTGGTATTGTCTTGCTTGGTACGTATCTTTTTTAATGTTTTGCTTTTAAATTTGTTTTCTTGAGCTAAAAATAAACCTTAAAATTCCTTTATTTACTGGAGTGTTCATTGAATACAAAAGAATCAATTGACCTGGGGCCTGGGCATCTGATCACTGCCCTTGGCAAAACAGACCGAGTGGAAGAATACCGGGTGCAAGAATAATATATAAGAAACAAGAAATGATATCCACATTTAACAATTTACTTCAGTTCCCATAATGATTCCTTTCAAAGTGGAAAAAAAAGACAGCAAGTAAATAGTTCTGTGTATTTTTCTTTTTTATATAGAAAATTTTGACGTGGGGAAATAAATAGTCATATTATTTCTTTAACCAGATCTGGCATCACCACCCAAAAAAATGCATTAGCTGTTTTATTGAATATCTTGAGACAGCTTAGGATGCATGAGGCTACTCTTTAAAAGTTATCAAAATGTTTCAAGGACATAAATGTGTAAGACCATACCATGAAATAAGAAAGGTTATATAAACTATTTTTGTTATTATGCAGTAATGATTACAGATGCACAGTCTTCATTTTATATAGCAAGTTACATAACTCTTCAATTCCACCTCAAGGCTATCAAATGCTTACTATGTTTAGAATGAAACAATAAGCTGTACAGTAAGGACAGGCTACTACCTTGTAATTATCTTTCTTTTACTGGTCATCTATCCACTCAAGCATACAGTTCTAAGCCTGCCTGACATCAACTATAGAAATCCTACAAGCCTGATCAAAACAGGCATCTAAAGAGAAAAAGGAAGGAAGACAGATTGTGTGAATTCACACATGACCTTTCGCAGAATGATAGTTACAGGTAAACAATTCATTTTTCTTCAATACAGTCTCACTGAATTCCACTTTGGATAAATAGTGGCCCTTGCTAAAATAAAACTTTTTATTTTTTAGTAATTTTATTAAACATTACAATTAAAAACAAAAAGCAATAGAAACTAAAATATAGTAAAAGTGAAATGAAAAAAAAAGGAAGGTCCAGGAAAGAAAAAATAGAAAATAAGATTATAAAGGGGAAAAATGAAAAGAAATCTAAATATAAATTACCTTTCTTTTCATCACAAGAATAAACAATGTTAAGTTTAAACAAGTATAGCTTTTCTTACAATTCAATAAATGATATATTCTTATGTTATCCCTTATCTATAAACACATCCTCAAAGCCACCCCAGTTCAGTCTTGATCAGCAAAAATCCATTAAGAATGACCAAATATACAGTAACTATTTTAACCTTAATCAAATAAAACAACTTTATATTCCTTCCTTTTAACTACCTTGATCTTTAATCCCTTCAAATAATGACCTAGAACTTTTCATTTTTTCTTTGTCCCTTCTCATAAAATTTGTCAAAGCTTTAGCAAGTGTCTTATGTAAATCTAATAAAGGAAAATTATCCAGGTCTTTCGATTTGTTACTTGCACATATCTTTTAATAATGAAGACTTCAGCAGATTTTAGTTGTACTGATATGGAAAAATCTGGGTATCAGTGTAGCATCTTTTTCCATATTGTCCCAAACATTCAATATCTGTCATTTTAAACTACATTTAAAGATCAGTCTCAGTCTTGTCCAGTGGAACTTGTTCCTCTTCCATAACTTCATTTAAATGCAGTCTATCTATAGAGATGGACACTCTTAAAATTAACTTCTAAGTCCATTGTTCACAAATGGCCTTCAATATGCCCAATATTAAAATACTGTGCTCCATTCTGTATTAATAAATCAATTTTAAATGTTCTCCTTTAGTTGTAATATTTAGTTCCTTCTGGTTCCCTCTAGTGTCCAACATTCAAAGTCCCATGCTATGATAATTCTTTTAAAAAATTACCCACACAAAGGTTTTTATAATTAATTTCCAAACTCTTATTTGCATCTGGACCATAAGTCCATTGTAATATTTCTAGAACAAGGTTCTAATTGTTTTGCTAAAAAAAAAATTAAGTCCTTAAACTTGTACTTAAGATTTCTTCCATTAAGAATTGAAAAGAATTCACTGAGTACTGTAAAGTTGTCAGTCCAAAGATTCCAAGTAATAAGAAACAGTTAACAAGCAATTTCCAAAAGTGATCCAATTCACCAATTGCAGTTTGAGCAAAGATGGCTTTCATTCATCTCTCAGAGCTCTAAGTCCACTGAAGACTGCTGCCTTGAAGTCTCTTCACAAGAAGTAACCACTTGGAGCCCTGTGGGCAATCTCAAGCCCTCTCCTTGGCCAGAAAGGAATTATGAAGAACCAGTCTACTTGCTAGCTTTTAAGTCTGCCGTGATCATTAGTTCCACTTTTATATAGCTGTTTTCAGTTTCCCAATTCTTTCCTGGAAGTCCTTAACTAATATGATATTGTTTTGCCAAATCCCACCTGCTTTTTGTCCTGATTTCAAGCCAGCAATGCAAAACACTGTTGTGGAACATGACAGTGATTTACCGAGTATAATGAAGCCCTTTATAAAAAGCTGCCAATGTTGAAGAGATACTTCACTTATTTCAGCAGAAGCAAATGTATGACTGATAATACACATAGTTTTCCAGGCCTAACCCAAGAGACACTGAGGTGGAGGTAGGCTTTCTTTTTTGATCCACCAAAGCAAACAAAAAGAGGATATACATCTGGAAAAGCTTAATATGATATGAAGGCTAGGGCTCACAGGACAGCCAATTTACATAAAGGACATCCCAACACCAATAAAAGAAAGGATGAGAAATTTGGCAGGTCATTCAGAAGAGAATCTCTAGCCATGGCAAAATACCAGTTTGCATTGATATTTTGTATAAAACAGAGCTCGGAATATATAGCACAGATGCCCTCAGAAGACAGAGAATATTACTTTGAAAGTCAGTAATTGTAAATGTGAGGCAGCTACAACTTCAAAAAAAAAAAATCCTCACCAATGAGGACAACACCATCAACAGAGTTTACTGAGTGATTTAAAAAAAAACTTGTTCGGTTTCAACATTAACTTTACTCGTGTCAGCCTCCACAACGCAACTTAGTTGTAAATTCACAAACACCCATATCAAGTAGATTTATGTGACAGTTAAGCTGTCCTGGTAGATTCAAGTGTGTTAAATTCATCCCCAAATAGAAATTTTCTCGCCTATTTGCCAACTCTATGCAAAGAGCCATATATAAATATACCGAGAAGCTTCTATCCTAATAAAGATATTTGTGAACAGGCACATATCCCTTTGGGATGAAAATATATGAAATGGCAGATTTGTTAGGTGATGGAGGAGAATGTTAGTGTTGTGCTTCTGCTGGGTGGACTGGAAGCACTGTGTGTTTCAAGGAACAATTGAAGTGTGGATATTTGTCTGTAAAAAAAAAGAGAGAAATCTTCAACTGATAATCCTGCAGAAAGAAGCACGAATCTACAGAGTGGACTTGCAGGTGGAAAAGATTGTCATATTTGGAAAGACCAGACTGAGAAGCTTGACCAAAGTGATGACTTTCCAAAAGACAGGAATATTTCCACCCAGCCCCTTTTTTGCTTTATATCTAGGCTAAAAGCCAGCCCAGAAAGGAAATTACTGAGAGCAGTTCTCAAACGGAGCAGCTATTATCAAGGGTCTGATAAGAAACACCTGTGTGACTAAAGAAGAGAATAAGTAAGACAGTTCAGAAACTAAAAAAAGCTCTGTATGGAAATGTATGATGACTACAATGTACAATAGAGATAAGCAGAAGTTATTTCCTTGAAAGGTACCGTAACAATAAAAATCACTTTGGTTTGGAGACAAACAGTGTGTCTGAACTATATGGGGAAAGTTCTTGTCTCTTTTTGCCTGCTCAACCGCTTACTTGGTGGAAAATTCTTGTCTCTTTTCGCATGCTCAACAACAGGGGTGAAATTTAGCAGGTTCTGACAGGTTCTGGTAGCGGAAATTTTGAGTAGTTTGGCGAACCGGCAAATACCACCTCTGGCTGGCCCCAGAGTGGGGTGGGAATGGAGATTTTGCAATATCCTTCCCCTGCAGTATTCTTCCCCTTCTGTGGGTCTTACGCCCACAACCAGTAGTAAAAAAAAATGAATTTTACCGCTGCTCAACAGCTTATATAATTTCTAGGAAGTATGGAGAGATATAAAAACTAGCTACGTTCTCTGGCTATCAAAATTTTTCTCTGACTAAGAGAAAGAAATATGAAAGTGAGATGAACCATTTAATTTTGATCTATAATCCAAGTGAGCCAAAGAGGCAAACCACATTAGATTTGTGACAAGACCAGAATTATAAAACTGTCTTATGCTCCAAAGTTTAAATCCTGAACTTTTACCTTCTGCTTTTTTTCAGATCCTGGCTACTTGCCAGTTTGCTTGGTGGCCCTGTGTGGCTCAGTTATTTATATAAGAACCATCTCTAGCCTGTCTCAACAGATTGCTGCCTCACCAGGTCTGGCTTGTTTTACAAGGGGTGTGAAAGTCAACAATTGTTATGTTGTCCATAAAAGGCAGAAAACACAGCTGGATATGCCCTTATGGATGAGTGATACATATGGTGATTTCAACAACTAAAGGAACTGAAAATAATCTCAATACCACAGATAGTAGATTGTACTAAAACAAAGTTGTGCATAAATATCATTTCTTGTTGAAAGGCAACACAGCATATGGGGGTCTTGCACTCTTGTTCATTTTTTTCCTTCCCAAAGAAGAACTGAGCTTCCAATAGGTCACACTGTTGATTACTAGGCTTCTGGTGAATCTTGCCTTTCTGGAGATTAGATCTGTCCACTAAAAGGAGACACTGATTGCTTTTGAAAACAAGAATGATGTTAATGCAGGAAAGATATAGTTAAGTATGTACTTGGCAGTATTTAGTTTTCAATCCTCTTTATGAACTGGTATCATATGAAGCTGTGTGTTACATTTGTTTAGACTATTTCCATTATTCTCAGTTAATTCTCAGTGGGAACTGAAACAGAACTGAATCAAACCTGCTAAAACTTGTATAATCTATTTTTTAAAGATGTAAATGGCTGAGAGACTGGAGAAAGCTTACAAGGCTCCTCGTTTTGGTTCCAGGGAGGGAGGGAGGGAGGGAAAGAACAGGGATATTGATATACAATAGCTCACATCCATTTCTGTGGTGTAATTTAAAAGAACTATTTCCAATTTAGGACCTAATAATAAAGCGCCCAAGATGATGGTGCAAGTCTCAGTCTCTGTGTTCATCCATCCATCATCCATCCATCCATCCACCGATATCTGTCTGTCTGTCTGTCTGTCTCTGTGTCCATCCATCCATCCATCCATCCATCCATCCATCCATCATCCATCCACCTACCCATATCTGTCTGTCTGTCTGTCTGTTGATCGACCTACCTACCTACCTACCTACCTACCTACCTACCTACCTACCTACCTACCTAGACTTAGAACATGCCTGACTCCAAAACAGTGTCTTATATTTTAAAAAATAAGTGACATAAAATGAAAAGGAAAAGAAATGTGTACATCCATAGAAAACAAACCCAAGTCACTAGAAAAAGAGGATCAACAAAGTTCAACCATTATTTTAATCCCAAGCCTTGGAGCCAAGACAACTTTTCAAAGACTTTCAGGATAGCTCCAGGGTGGGAGCCATATAGATCTCATAGGATGGGGGTGGGGGTGGGGGGCTATTGTTGTCCAGACTGAAGGATGGACAGTGCTTTTCAAGTAAAAACTGATTATACATCTATTGTCATTCTCTGTCCTGAGACTGATAGGCTGAATATGATTGATAAGATGGATCAAGATGGCAGCATCTGCATTATCTGCAACTGCATTGGCTCTATGTCCAAGTCTAATTCTTTGCGATGGGATGTAGCCCTGCCAGGCGTATTAATGAAACAACTCACTCTAAGATTGTGAAATGTTGCTCAATTGATGATATCTCACAAGACTATGGGAAACAGTATTGTTCAGCATCACTCCTGAGGCCCAGTAAAGCTCTGTGATGGGAGGTGGCAGCACAAGTGATGTCAACATACCCATTGTTGACTCAGAGTAGTTAGTGGGATGAACACTATTATCTCTCTTTTATGTGCTGATCCTGTAACTGCCCAATCCTTACTTTTCTTGGCATGCTAATGAAATTTGGTGTCCAGCAAATCCAGTGGAAGAGGTACCGTATTTTTTGGACATTAAGACACACCAAGTGTATAAGACACACCAAGATTTCATAGAGGTAAGTAAGGAAAAAAAGTTTTGGTCCTCCTCAGCTCCCAGGAGCACACTGCAGGCTTCAGCAGGGCTGAGGGAAGGCACAAATTCCCCCATTTTTTACCGAAACAGGAGCATTTTCCCTTTCCCCAGCCCTGTTGCAGTCTGCAGAGTGCTTCTGGGAGGTGGGGGAAGGCAAAAACGCCCCCATTTTGGTGAAAAATGGCCCATTTTCTGGCCATTTTTCACAAAAATGGGATGCGGGGGTGGGGCTTCAGGCGACCAAAAATGGCTATATTCAGTGTATAAGATGCACCAACATTTCCATGCTGTTTTTTGGGGGGGAGGGAAAGGTTCATCTTATACTCTGAAAAATACAGTAGTTATCAGTGGTACTAAATCCAGTAGGTAAAACCTGAACTTGATTTTAAAAATTCAACTTCTTTGCTGAGCTCCCATTTCTCTCTCTTTTTCTTCCAAGAATCAGTCAGATGATTTGCCATCCCTGAGGACAAAACTTCCTGGCACGTATTTGAAGATATGACAGCTGTCAGATTTCACAAATACAAAGATCGATTCCTTTGAGCTTCTTTTGTGAATCTTGGACAATAAATGTATAATTTGACTTGGTATAGCACACTCAAACATAATAGACACAAGAAAAAAATGTCAGGAAGTGGCAAATTGCTTCTACAATGGGAGACTTGTGATAGGGAGATAATCTCCAGTACTCATCAAGAAGGCTTGATATTCTAATAAAAAATAAACTCCTAATAAACAATAATGCCCAGCTTTGTAGAAAGAAGGAACTAACAACATTCTGTTTCATTCAACTGCTCTGTTGGTTAGAAAATAATTGAGGGAAGAAGGAAGAAGATTTCTTTCATGCATGGGAAAGCTCTCAGCCAGGAAGTGTAGAGAATGCAGTAGCTGTTACCTTGGCAAAACAATTTGCAATATTTTTTCCAGTGCAGAATGACCAGATAACATTCAAAAGTAGCTCAGATAGAGACTTTTTTAATTCACTGAACTATAAGAAGGATGTGGAACAGGGATGGGTTCTGGATTCTTTCACTGCCAGTTCGCTCAGAGACACGCTTTGGGCATGCGCGTGCAATATACGCATATGGAGTAGTGTAAAAATTGCTTCTGCACGTGCGCAGAAGCAAAAAAAAAAAAAAAAGATGGTGGCGCCTATGGTGTTGCTGATAGCACCAGTTTGGGAGTGTGGGCAGCCGAGTTACCACTTACTCGGCCCGAACCAGGCCAAACCGGTAGGAACCCACCTCTGATGTAGAGGCACAGCACAACTGGATTTGCAAGATTCTTTTACAGGTATAGCTAATATCAATAAAAGTAGTTTTAGCCTTCCTGTGGAATGGACTTTTTAGTCTAGTCACCCTGTTGAGGCTAACTGATGAGTTCCTGTTGGAGTTTTAAGTCCAAATGCAAAATTAATATGTGTGATGGACAAAGAGCATGGTGTTTCATTCTATTTTATAGAGCTGTGATGGCGAACCTATGACAAGCGTGCCAAAGTGGCACACAAAGCCATGTCACCCGGCACGCGCAATCTTGCTTGTTTGTTTTCCAGGTTTCTGGTATGCATGCATGGGAGACAATCAGCTGTCCTTTGCATGGGTGGCAGTGCTGAAAATTGGTGTGCGCATGCACGCCGGCCAGCTGATTGTCGGGTATGCATGCACGCCAGAATCTGGAAGTTTGGTTTTTCCAAAGTGAGATCCCTTTGCATGCATGGCAGTGCCAAAAACCAACAGGCACATATGCTCCAGCCAGCTGATTGTTGGGCATGCATGCGCTCTAGAACCTGGAAGTTTGGCTTTTCTGAAGCACGGCCCTGATGAGTGTGTGTACACGCAATGAAATTTTGGCACTCAGTGGCAAAAAGGTTCACCAGTGTTACAGAGGAACAATGATTTAATGAGAAGAACATTTTGTGTTTAATGAGGAAAATATAAAACTAGAAAAATTCGTGAAATAATGAAATACTTCATTTACTGCCATTATATGCCAGAAATATTACTGATGCATTTATGTATAAATCTAAAGCAGGATTATATATTTTTAGAGCAACAATGTAGGTATGTTTCAGACAACCACAAACATTTTGATCCTCTGAATATATGTTATGCACCAGGGGTCCTCAAACTTTTTGGCACCAGGGACCGGTTTCACGTAAAAAAAATTCTGCGGACAGGTGGGAACCTCCAGTGGGTGAGTCGAGTCACGTGGGCCGCGCGTGCGTTCAGCGGTTACATGGAACTTAATGCTCACTCCGGCCTGGTTACTATCAAGCCACAGATCGGCACTGGTCCGCAGCCTAGGGGTTGGGGACCCCTGTTATAGACAAACCAATTAAGTAACATAATTCGGTGTAGTTCAAAAGTTATCTTCTAATTAACTTCTTAAAATAGGACAATGAACATATGATGTGGATTTTAGAGAACTGGTAGTATACACCAAAACCAATATAACTAGAATGAATGAACTGGTGTTAGCAGATTTTGGAAAATTTGCTTTTATGAGACAATAGTAACTTACCATCTGGAAAATCTGGGTGGCAGAGCTGAAGATCCTTGCAGGTTCGAGCTGGGTTGTTCTGAGTGCCTACTGGGTATTTCATATGTTCAATATCTTGTTTCAGAGAACTAAGCGAACCAAAGATCTCTTCCATTCCATCAGTGTAATCTTCTGCAACAGATAGTTTGGCATCTATGGATCTCTTGGACTTTTTGGAGGCCTGGATTGGCAGCGGTTGAATAACCTCACCTGGAGGTCCCTGGGAAGACAAAGCCAATAGCTTTTCATTTCAGTAATAGCTTTCTATTCTCGGAAGTAAATAGCTTCCCATATTTTCTTAACATTAAGTATTAACATAAAAGAGAAACATTTCTGTCGCGGACAATCCTCTTGCTCCAATCTTTTCAGCAGGAAATAGGTTTCCTCTTTTGGGATTTGCTCCTATAATAAAGCACTGCAAGTTATAAAAGGAAGGGACCAACTTTGGCCCATTCTTGGCCCACCTTTAAATATTAGCAGCTAGGAAATATGAGGATAAACAAACTAGCTACATTCTCTGGCTATCAAAGGCTTAGTCTGGCTGAGAGAAAGAAATATTGAAGTGAGACAAACCTTATCATTTTGGTATATAATCCAAGTGAGTCAAAGAAAACAAACCTATTTTTATTTGTTCCACTAAACCAAAAAATAATCCTTTCTGTTCAGCGTGAATAATATAGACAGGATTATTAGGGATACTACTCAGTCACCATTTTGTGTGTGCATGTGTACTCCTTTGAATTATTCTTAATTCCTGAACTGTCTGGACTAGTCCTTACAGTTTATTGGCAAAAGTTTCATTTTTTTTTAAAATGTGATTTTGCTAAAAACTATAATTAAAGATAGAATAGTAAGAAACAGTAGAAAGTGCAGAAAAAGAAAAATAGGAAAGAAAGAAAAAAAGAAAAAAAGATAAAAAAGATAAAGTGATTTCCAAGTTTTGTCACATCTTTTAGTGCTAGTAATTTATCCCTACTCTTTAAATACAACAAATGATCTCTTATTTTCATATCCCATCTCTTATCTATAAACAATTAATATATAAAACATGGTCATTTCGGTGTCAGAAAAAGTCCATTAAGGGCTACCAGAAATAACAACATATCTGTGTTAACTTTGGTAAAATAAACCCATTTTATATTTCTTCCTTTTACTTCTAACAGTCTTAATCTTTAGTGCAAATAATGTTGCAGAACTTGGGTTTTTTTATTCTTCCTTTTTACAAGAGTCTTCAAAAATTTTAAAAGCCTCTTTGTAAATCCAACATAGGAAAATTATCCATGTCATTCTCTGAGTTTATTGCTTAATTATTAAGTTGCATCTTTCTTCAGCGCTGGTACAAAAGAGAACATTCTTAACTACTCATGTACTGTAGGTTCCCCTCGCACATGTGTGTGCTAGTTGTTCCTGACTCTAGGGGGTGATGCTCATCTCCATTTCAAAACTTAAGAGCCAGTGCTGTCCAAAGACGTCTCTGTGGTCATGTGACCAGCATGACTAAATGCCAAAGGCGCACAGAATGCTGTTACCTTCCCACCAAAGGTGGTTCCTATTTTTCTACTTACATTTTTACATGCTTTCAAACTGCTAGGTTGGCAGAAGCTGAGACAAGTAATGGGAGCTCACTCTGTTACACGGCACTAGGGATTCGAACCACCAAACTGCTGAGCTTTCTGAATGACGAGCTCAGTGTCTTAGCCACTCAGCCACCGCGTCCCCTTACTCATGTAAGTAGAAAGTTAACTACTCTCAACATTTTTTTGGGTTACATTCTTCTAGTATCTCCCAGATGGTAGAGGCTGCCTACCAATGTAATTTTTGCCCCTGGATTCCTGCAAAACCAGAGCATAGTCATATCGCTGATCTGTATGTCATTCAGCTATGGATTAAGCAAATTAAGTACATGCTCAGAACACCAAGGTAAGAGAGCACAATTTTCCCCCCATAGCTATCATGCCCTCAACTCCTTCACTGATACCCTCAACTTTAGTAATTTTGGGGTAATTATCTTAATCTACCGTGTCTCATTTTAATTTGCCTTGTCGAAAGCAAATCTTTTCTTTGACTAAAGATTAAAAGTTTGGTTTGAAAATGTCATCAGATATCATATTTGTTTTGTTTCTGTCTGATGGTGAAAGAATTTTGCTTGCCTTGTGAACCACCAGTAGGTTTTTTTTTTTTTAAAGCACTGTAAAAATTACATAATGCATTTTATTATTCCGATACAGTGATATTTATACAGTATTGACTAAAAACGATAAACACACTAATGCTTAAATAGGTTAAGCCAGGGGTCTGCAAAGTCGGCTCTTTTAAGACTGGTGGACTTCAACTCCCAGAGTTCCCCAGCCAGCATAGCTGGCTGGGGAATTCTGGGACTTGAAGTCCACCAGTCTTAAAAGAGCCGACTTTGCAGACCCCTGGGTTAAGCCATTGAGAATACGATGAAATAAATATTATCTGTCTTAATTATCGTTTAAAATGTCAGTGTTAATAAGTGTAAGGATATTTGGCTGTTTCATCAAGAAGTGAACATAACAAGAAGGATGTCCTTACAATAAAGCACCCGCTGGAGATTGCACTGAAGTATTTGTCGCACAGTAAAGGTTTTGGTCTTAAGCTAATTAGCTAGAATACAACACCACTACTGAGCTGTGTTTAGGCCATCAGTTGGCCTTAATCTGGCTCTGATATTATTGTACATAATTAAAAAAATATCCACGATATTGCTGGCTTTCTTTAAAAAGTCTCTGCTTTAGCTTTCCTTGAAGATTATCAGGGAAAAAACCCACACGGTTAAAATCAGATGCTAATCCCCCTGTTGTATTTAAAGGCTACTGCTTGCACTCAACCTCTACAATAGTATACTCAATTCCGATTAAATAAAAATGAGTGTTACTTACAGGAGGGCCGGGAGGGCCAGGTAAACCACCATCACCTTTCTGGCCACCAGGACCCTAGGAAGGAGTAGAATAGTACAATTTTAGTAAATCTTATAAATTGAAAAAGAATAGTGAGCCACACCAAGGGGGGAAGGTGGAGCAGGAGAATCTGTGCAGAGGAACTTACCAATGAACCTTTAGAACCTTTGGGGCCTTGAGGACCCTATAGAAAAAAAGTATGACACAGTTATACAACATTATATTTGCAAAGGGGGTCTATATAGTGAACCAAAACAAGGTAAACTGGATATAGCTACTTACAGGTAAACCAGGAGGGCCTGGAGGACCAAGTGGGCCAGCTTGTCCAGGAATTCCCTAGGAAAAGAGCATGTATTAAATCATTGCGGGTCATTACATTAAGGACAGCATTGCTGGGAGTGGAATTCTGGGAGTTGAAGTCCACCCATCTTGAATTTGCCAAGATTAAGAAACACTGTATTGTCTTTTGATTGGTAAGGCATTTAAAGATAGACTTTGACTTACCAACATTTATTTAGTGACTGTTTGAAGTTACAACTCATGGAAAAAAGTGATAACCGTTTTTCCTGCTTATGACTATTGCAGCTTCCCCACGGTCACCTGATCAAAATTCAGGTGCTTGGCAACTGGCATGTATTTATGACAGTTGCACTGTCCTGGGGTCACCTGATCACCACTCGCAATCTTTCCAACAGGCTTTTGACAAGCAAAATCAATGGGGGAAGCCAGATCTGCTTAACAACCACATGATTCACTTAACAACTGCCACGGTTCACTGGCCAAAAGGTTGTAAAATGGGGCAAAACTCACACATTTAACAACTGCCTTGCTTAGTAAAGGAAATGTTGGGCTCAATTGTGTTCATAAGTCAGTGTAAATGCTTTTAACTCTTTTTCATCCAAAAGCAAAGAACGTTTCAGTGGAAGTCTCATAAGGTGTGATATTCTCACTTTCACCTTAGATCAGAGGTGCTGAATTATGGCCCCTTTATGACTTGTGGACTTCAACCCCCAGAATTCCTGAGCCTGCATGGGCATGGCTGGCTCAGGAATTCTGGGAGTTGAAGACCATAAATCATAAAAGGGTCATAGTTGGCCACCCCTGCCTTAGATACAAGGTATGGAAGGAAAGTGAGTATCCTGTCCTACAAATGAAATTCTACCTCTAGCAGTCTGCAATCTCCCTTGCATCTCCAGGTGTCAATTAAATGTGAAAAGATAGAGAAACTCCTCCATGGGTGCTTTTTTCAGATGAGCAAGCAGCAGCAGTCAGGGAGATATCAAAGTAATAGAGAAATGTGTAACAGAAAACCTAATTCTAAACCTCATCACCCCACAATAATTTATATCAAAACACCATGAAATGAACTTTAAAAGCATTCTGTGAATGATGCAGAAAAAAACTAAGGTGCTTTCACAGGAAAAGAAAATTTGCCTGAAATTGGGGAACAGATGTTCAGTTCTGGATTTGTATTGATGTTGAGATATATATAAAAGTGAAGAGATCTTACTCTGATTATTTCCATTTTACTACTGCTAAGTAAAGTTTAAAAGAAAATGAGACCTCTGAAGCTACCAGCCCGAGTGCAGAGACTTTATTCATAGGTGGATTAAAAAATTAATATTCTTATGTAATTATTATAAAGATAATAATATAAAGAGATTTCATTTTAATTCATAAATCTAGTTATGGTGTCAAGAGGCACATTAATGCATAGCAATAATGGAAAGCCAATGGAATGATATTGCTAGAACAAGTAGGACAAATAACTGGAAAAATAAAGAAAAAGATTACATTTAGATCTGGAATGCAATGAATAGTCATAAGCAAATTTCAGTAAAATTAAAATCAGCTCTCAATTACCAGAATGTTTTCAGCCATGTATCGCTTACTGGAATGAAGCTAACACTAGCTGAAGTGCTTTGGGATTTCTGGAATTATTAATGTTTTAATTTCACTGAAAGTACATCTTCAAACACCGCATACTCCGGATTAGTCATCTCTGTATTGATTTTGCATTTGGGAAATATTTTTTTTCTTTTTCTCTTTGCTGGTATTTTATTTGCTTTTGTAACTTTTCTGTTTTTCCATAGTATTTTATAATAAACTAGTTGATAACCCGGTGTTGCCCGGGTATTTATTTATAGGGGGGAAATGTCAGGACCAAACATAATTTCTAATGTTGTATTTTCCCCCTTACCAAAGGGAGCCCCCCTGTGGATTACTGTGAAGACATTACCATGGAAACTCCACTGTGCTGTACAGTAGAAGCCATTTTAAGACACAACAGGCTGTATTTTAACAGAACACACATCCCAAGGGGTGTTAGGGATGTCTTACCCCCACAGTATTTTTTTCCAGAGAGTAAGTCATTTGTGTACCAAGTTTGGTTAAAATTGCTCAAGAAGTTCCAGAGTTATGCTGGAATGCACGCACACACAGAGCCACATATATATGGGGCCCTAACAGGAAGTTCCTAACAGGAAGTTGTGAAAACAATTATAAGTTGTGGAAACAATTATCTATACTAAATACTCCTGGATTAGCTGATGAAATAGGGTAGAACCGATTAGGCTGGAGTACTAGGCTTCTGCCTTGGATTCATTACAGTCCCGGTTCGAATCCCAGTGGGGTGTGGCCAACTGATGAGAGCTAATAAGCTCGAAATAGATCTATCTTGGTCTCTCAAATTTAAATGTATTGATCAGCTCATAAAAACTAACACATATCTAAAAAATATTACACAACGTAACTAAAAAATGGTTCTGTGTCTAGATGGTCTCTGGTGATGAGCCGACAGGCAGAGAGGGAAACAGCATGTCTCCCCCTTAATTGGAGCCCTTACAGGAAGTTGTGGAAACAATCATCTATACTAAATACTCCTGGATTAGCTGATGAAATAGGGTAGAACCGATTAGGCTGGAGTACTAGACTTCTGCCTTGGATTCATTACAGCCCCGGTTCGAATCCCAGTGGGGTGTGGCCAACTGATGAGAGCTAACAAGCTCGAAATAGATCTATCTTGGTCTCTCAAATTTAAATTTATTGATCAGCTCATAAAAACTAACACATATCTACAAAATATTACACAACGTAACTAAAAAATGGTTCTCTGTCTAGATGGTCTCTGGTGATGAGCCGATAGACAGAGAGGGAAACAGCATGTCTCCTCCCTTAATTGGAGCCCTTACAGGAAGTTGTGGAAACATATATATATATATATATAATAAATGTATGTTCATAAATGCATACATATTTTTCGGAGTATAAGACGCACCTTTTTTCCTCTAAAAAGAGGCTGAAAATCTGGGTGCGTTTTATATATCGAATGCAACATTTTTTGCCTCCCGGAACCCCGCCCCCTTCAACAAACTGGCTGTGCCTAGCCTTATGGAGGCTTCCAGAGAGCTCCTGGGGGCTGGGGAGGGCAGAAATTAGCCTCAAACTGGCAGTTTTTTGCCCCCCCCCCAGCCCTCAGCAGCACTCTATAAGCCTCCATAGGACTATGCATGCAATTTATTTGACACAAAATTGGCTCATTTTCGCGATAAATGGGCCGGTTTTTTGCTCATTTTTGACTCCTCCCCCAGGAGCACTCAGCAAGCCACCCCCCCAAGGCTAGTCATGCTTTTTATTTGAAAAAAAAACGGCCCCGTTTGCATGGAGAAACGGGACGTTTGGGGGAGGTTTACAGCATGCAAAAACACTCTCTAAGCTTTTTAACTGTTTCTGTGCCTGCAGAAACAAAGTCTTAAGGTTTGTCAGCAATTTCCTTCTCCAGGACATGGATAAATACACCTGGAAACATGTACCTACCTACCTACCTACTCGCTCCCTCTCTCCCTACCTACATACTGTATTTCTTTCTATCCCTCTATCTACCTATCTACTTTTTTTGTAATTTGCCTCTTCAAAATCTTGCTGTGTCTTATACTCCAGTGCGTCTTATACTCCGAAAAATGTGGTATTTAAATATCAATGAGAACTGGAAAGACCCAAGCCAGATTCACATAGTCTCCTTGTCTGACCACTAGGATGCTGCACTACAGATATGACTATTTTCTTATCGTCAAAAGTCTACATGTGGGCAATATAGAGCATGCTAATGCACGTGGGTTCATGGCATATTCTGTGTCATGTAATGTCTCCAATTTATTCTGCCAGTTTCTTATGAAAACTTCTCCTCTGCTGTGATGACCTGTTTGGTCCCTGAAGTTTTCTCCTGTCCTTCAATCCCTCCCTTGGCTGCAATCACACCCTATGTTCCTAGAGCTAATTTTTGGTTTTGTTATTAAACAATTGGTCTATTTAAAGATGAAGATTATTCTGTTCATGGTTTAATATATATATACTGCCGTTTCTCATCAAAGGCCATGGATTGGATGTGTGGATATGCAGATTGGTAAAACTCCAATCCATTTTACTCTTTGCTTTTATTGATAGATCTCCTTCATTTTTAAAATGAAAACTTCCATGAGGTCCTTCTTTGTAGATATTTCTAAAGGAAGTTGTTTTTTTTTTAAAGTAAGCATTCTTTTAAAAACAAAATAGCTCTTTTTTTTTTTGCAGTTTTGAAAATCACACAGAGGACTTCCAAATGAAGATGAGGTTAAGGGAGTCGAGCATGGTATGTCCCCATTATCACATGATATTATATTGAAAACTTTATAACTGTGAATAATTTTAACATATCCATGAACAAATTTTATCTGGGGACAGAGTAATATGCTTATTCTCAAGTCAGCATATGCTGCTTCAGAATAAGCATAGCATCACTGCTTTTTGCTTGAAGAAGTGTATGCACCTTGTTCACCTTCACTTTCCAGTTGTGGTATGCCAGCATTAATGTTTTGAAAGACAAAATAACTTTTCTGCTCTGAAGATTAGGAAGGATTTGAAGATTTTTAATGCATTTGCTAATATTTGTTACCAATTCACACTTCCTTATGTAAAAGGAACTCAATCTGCTTCTGTAATTTTATTGCAATTCATATGCACAGAATATAGATAGGACATATTTGTAATGCATTCGGCTTTTTTAGGGATGGAGTGGGACATGAACTTTGTGTCTTGAAAACGTAACAAGGAAGCACTGATTGGCTGGAACTTTGTTATGCTCTGCTGTTGGCTAGAAAGACTTATGATTCGTAAAAATTGAATATCCCATTGGTCAACGAGTTTCGACTGGCGAGAAGGGCCTTCTCAGCTGCTGCTCCCCACCTTGTGGAACATTTTACCTCCAGAGGCAAGGTGAATACCACTCTTCAAGTTTTCTGGAAGAATCTTAAGTCCTG
This sequence comes from Rhabdophis nuchalis, assembly GCA_039707465.1. Classification (NCBI taxonomy): domain Eukaryota; kingdom Metazoa; phylum Chordata; class Lepidosauria; order Squamata; family Natricidae; genus Rhabdophis; species Rhabdophis nuchalis. The sequence goes on from CM077644.1 coordinate 98,447,863, forward strand.
ATTTTGTTTATTAGCATGGGGCTCTAAAAGTGTGATATAGCCTGGAAATGTCTGGTGGCCTGGGGATCTTTGTTAACCTCTCAGCTGCTGAATTTTAACCGGATTTATTTTTACTGGTATGTTTTGCTGTTGTAAACCACACAGAATCACATAGGTGAGATGGGCAGTGTAGAAATTTAATAAATAAATAAATGTCTAAACAGATCTGCAACTGGTTAAAATAGCCCAGATTAGTTTTGGCACATTTTAAATAGATTGAGAAGTATTGGAGACAGAAGAAATAGTTATTTGAAATGGATCACATACTTTTTTTGGATTCAATTTTCCAAAAGAAGTAAGGAGTCACATGCAGGTTGTTTAATGTAAGAAAAATGCAGCAAATTTGATGCTATCCATTACAATGTACCTATGTTATAGGGCAGAATCTGCTTCAATGGATCTTGCAGGTCTGATCCTTGATACATTTGTTTTACTCCCTAGTGTGATCCAAAAATTTTATTACTACAACTCTTTTCGTTGGACATTCCCATTTGTTTAAGTGTACAAAGCTTCCTGTTGATGGATAGAGAAGTTGTCCATTTTTCCAATTACTTTTTGATCCTTTGCGCTCATTTCTGAAAATCTGCTCTGCAGAACTCAGACACTAAAACAGGGAGAAAATCTTTCATTCATGCAAAGGTAAGCTCCAGGCCACCAATCTAGAATTATCTGATCCTGGGTATGAGTGTAAAATAGTCAATTTACTAATGTTAAAGGCTGTGCAACAAGCTACTAATCTGGAGGTAGCCTAAGCAGTGATAGAATTAAAAGGCAAAGAAAAACATTTCTCTGTGGGCAGTTTTTACTAACCGAATCTCCTTTTGATCCAGTAGATCCTTGTGTACCAGGCAGACCCCTGTCTCCCTTTTCTCCTTGTTCTCCTGGAGGTCCAATCAAACCAATCAATCCAGGATGTCCCTATAAGTAGATATAACAAAAATATGACTTGCGGTCAAATAATACAACTGAAAGAATAGCATCCAGTAAATTGATCATTATGGTTTTTTTAGGCAATGATATATGGAATAGTTACTGCATGATCTCTATGCTAATATATTTCCATGTACCTTTTCTCCTTTCGAACCTGGATCCCCTTTCAATCCTGGCAAGCCGGGTGGACCCTAAAGATATCAAGAAAAATAACATGAAATAAAGATGCTGACTATTTCTAAATCAAGTTCATCAAAGGTTCTGCATGTTCAGACGTAATTCCATCTCACAGCATTCAATGGCCAATGTCACTGAGTGTGCTACAAGGCACACGATGACCTTTAACAATATGCTCTTACAAGGAATTTATCTGAGTAATTCATGGGACTAATGTTGGCTGTAGTTTTTATCCTGCTTTACCTGACATTTATTGTTCTCTTTTGTGATACTGAGCAGGCTTAAGAAGGTCACTTTATTTCAGTTCAAGCTAATTTCCAGTTGGCATCAGTCTGTAGAACTATGCGGAAGCACAATCTGGCTGCAAATGTGTGTTATTAATTAATGTATTACTTATATCATTCTAATAGCCACTTTTTTTCCTGGGAACTTAAAGTCACAAAATAAAAAAAAGCTAAAAGAAGGTTATAACTAAAAGCATATGCAGTGTGGTTAGAATGCAGTATTGCAGGTTAACACACTGCTTGCTGTCAGGAGTTCGATTCTGTTCAGCTTAAGTTTGACTCATCCTTCCGAGGTCAGTAAAATGCGGACGCAGATGGTTAGGGGCAATAGGCTGCCTCGAGAGGGCTGTAAAGCACTGTGAAGCAGTATATAGGTGTAAGTGCTCTTGCCATTGCTTTGATTTCATTGTTGGCTATTTGTCCTAAGTATCTTTTCTTTCATTTGAAGCCTTACAAAATTATTTGCCTAAGAACAGGGAGCTTCCTTATTATTAAAGTAATAGAAAAGCATATCATCTGCAACTATGATATTTAGAGGAAACTCTATGATTTTTTTTAAGTTAATGCACTAAACAAAACTGTAAGTCACATATATAACTCAATCCATTTCAGGGTCTGGCCATGCTTATTGCTGGAATACAGACCTTGCTCAGTTTCAAGCTGAGAGAAGGAGGTTTTTGAAAAATTATCCACTCCCAAGTTAAGAGATAAATGAAGGAAATGTGTTACAATACTTCCTTTGCAACTGTTAAAAAGAGAATGCATGTATTTATATTAGAATGCCAGGCCAATGTTACAAGAAGGGCAATTACAACAGAAGGATGAAGATGAAAGATAATATGTGGAACCTATAAATAACAGGTGAAAATGATGGGTTAATTTTTCATCTCATGCAACACCAGTTATTTTCAAATGTACAGAATGGATATCAACATTTTATCTGTACAGAGTAATATCAAAGTGTTCTAAACAGGTTTAGCAAAATAAAGCATCCATTTAGGAACTTATATCAAGCTGGAACTGAATTATTGCAACTAAATCTGAACGAAGCAAGTATAGGACTGCAACATAAATCTCACTTCATGCAAGTGATAAGACTCACTTATGAGTAAGTAGGCATTGGAATATGTTATTAATTATTCATTGAACAGCTGCTTACAGTGATGAGAAGGCTGTTGATGGTAGGGTAGGGAATAAAATATCTCGGGTTGTAATCCTTTACACACTTACACGTGAAGCCCAAAAGAACTTAATAGGATATCATTAGGAGTAACTGTGTTAGGAATACACAGGAAATTCCAACTACTAACTCTTAACATTTCTGCTTTTAGGTAGCATTAGATGCAATAGTTCCAGGCAAAGGTATAGTTCATGAAGATTACACATATATTCTCACCTGTGACATATTTGGTATTCCTACGTACTTTACCTAAGGCTTTGCATTCTGTTCACTAGTACAATACCCTGGATAGGTCAGAGTTTTGGCAGAGTGACTATTATTATGAGATAAATGCAGATAAACCCAGGAGCAAAACACAGCACATAGCACACAGAGCCTCTAGACTCATGATGGTGAACCTATGGCACGGGTGCCACAGGTGGTACGTGAAGCCATTTCTGAGGGCACGCGAGGCGTTGTCCTATCAGCTCCTGCATCCATGTGTGCGCTGGCCAGCTGATTTAGGCCTTCTTTTGAGGCCATTTTTCACCCTCTGGAGGCTTCAGGGAAGCTCCTGAAGTCTCTGGAGGTGGGAGGGAGGCTGTTTTCACCATCCCCGGGCTCCTAGAAAGCCTCTGGAGCATGGGGAAGGTAAAAAAAGCATGCCAAAAGCAGGGGGTCAAGCACATAGCATTATTCCCCCTGCTTTTGGCACGCGAGCCAAAAAAGGTTCGCCATCACTGCTCTAGACAATTAATAGTAGTTTATATATATATATGTACAGACATACACATGGTAGATAAATCCCTTACCACTCAGCTACTGACAGAAGGAGAGAAATGAGATACACAACGAGAGAGAGAGAGAGAGAGAGAGAGAGAGAGAGAGAGAGAGAGAGAGAGAGAGAGAGAGAAACCAACAGACTTGTGTGGACCTTACCAGAGTCTTAAATTGGCTATACCTATATTGCTGATTCATCCTCATTGTATCAGCTGAGGTTAACAACTGCAGCAATGTATAGAACTTTAGATAAGGAATAATGAATTAAAAGGCTAGATATCTACTAGACATTACTTTTTTTATCCTTATCAGACTAAGTTTGCAAAGTTACTTCAGAAGACAGATATAATTGGTAACTTTGAATTGATATTTGGTTTTAAATCAGAGTGTAAAAAGAACTAGGAGCCCAGATGACACCACGGTAATATGAATGGATTTTTGATGCCTCTGCTTTCTACTTCTGCTACTCAAGAATAAATCACAGTTGATCAGTCTTAAAAGATATTGACTAGGACTTTGAAAAAAAGCCATACTAGATGATAAAAGAAACATGAACACTATTCTTGTTATATATGTTCAAAGCTTTTCAGGTAGTTATAATGCAGTACAGTGATGTCATTCTGTCATATGTTGATATATAGAGAGTAATGAAGAGTACAGCATGACTTCAATCTGGCAGTGTTTTAAAGGTTTATATCTACGGTTCCAGGTCAAGAAAAAGATAAAGTCCAGCAGAAAAATAAATTTATCCTATGTTTGAAGACAGTTTAATAAACAAAATACTTACCATGGGACCTGGTGGGCCATCTTGGCCAGGTACTCCAGGTAAACCTTGTTCTCCCTGAAAGAAGACATAAATCCAGCTTAATTTGGAAGACCACAGGATGAAATCCTGAACCAAGAAAGGAAAAAATGTAATGGTTGATGCACTCACCACAGGGCCAGGAATACCCCTAAGTCCTTCTGGGCCAGATTTTCCTGCAGGACCTTGAGGACCAACTGGACCAGTTTTTCCCGGAGCACCCTCTGATCCAGCCTCACCCTATGACATAAATATCAATGTGAATATTCATATACTCTTGAATCAATTTTTTTACACATAAAGAAAAAGTTGATAAGAATTCCAAAGCCAGTACAATAAATAATCCTTTACCTGAGCAAAAGACAAACAGCCTTGAGGAGGAGGTAAGAGCAGCCAGGCACCCTCTCGGGGAAGCGGGGCTGGACTGGGCTGTGGGGTCCCAGTGCCCTGGGAGCTTAAGGGTCAGGCTGGGCATTTGCTCTCTGCTGCTGAAGGTTCTAGACAGCTTGTGCTACTGTTCGGGAGTCCTCTGCATGGCCTGAGAGAGATAGTGAGGCTCCTCTGGAGGACAAGGATTTGGCACTCTCCCTGGTCTTGCCTTCCTCCGTTGGAGACAATGGATCTCTCCAGCCCTCTGGATCTCCAGCCCAATGGATCTCTCCAGGCCACCAGGGGCACCCTCGACATGAGTGACATTGAGCTGGCGATGCCCACTCCATCCACAGCCACAGCTACCAGCCCCCCCTCTCCCAGTTCAAATGCGGCCCTCAATGAAACCGAATTTGACATCCCTGGCTTAGACCACGCTCCTTCCTTTTCTATGGAAACGCTAATGATTTGGATTGAAATAATATTCACTCATTTTTGGCTAACAGGGATGCACAGAATTTAATGCAAAAAAAGAAGTGGCGATTAGAGTAAAGATACAACTGTTACATGCCACCATTTGGATAAACAGACTATTAACAAGAGACAGCCTAGCAGAATAATGAGCCTCTCAGTTGATAGCTGCTAGGACTGAAAAGCTTTTGGGATCCAATTCCAAAAAGGTGTTTTGGAGACCATGAGAAATATTAGCTTCAGCTCTTTAATGAGCACCTTTTCCTAGAATTGTGTGGCTGCAGTGTGCAGTCACAACATGATTCTGAGAAAAGACGTTATTGCTTTAAAATTGAGGCAGGTGCTGCTTTCTTCTTTTACAGGCTTTAAAACACCTGGGATTTTGGGACAGCAACCAAACCTAATAGGTAGTGTCTTATATTGTCCTAAAAGTCTCACCACTTCTGGACAAATCAATCACTCATCTTTTGCTCTTGATTCATGATTCATTCGTTCGTTCGTTTGTTCAGGTTTGAGGTTGTCCAGCTCAACAAGACTCTGGGAAGCTCACAACATTAAACGCAAGAAATGATAAAAGAGTAAGAATAAAGACCATGCACATCCAGAAGAAGTAAAGTAATTTTTAAAGGGACCCCTACCATCCTAGCCCAAGGCTTGGGAGGAACAGCCACATTTTCACTACTTTTTGAATATTATCAAGGAGGGAGTCATATGAATGTGTACATGAGGAGGGCAGAAATGTATTCGTCTTGTATTTAAAATGTTTACCTTTGCTCCTTTTTCACCTTGTCTTCCTTCTGTACCCGCTGCTCCAGGAGGCCCCTATCGTTAAAAGAGAAAAAATTATATTAAGCATAATGAGATGAGTTAGAATCAGACTTTAACCCTACTTCATGAAGAGATACACGTGCTCCATAGAAATCTTCACACGGGATGTTCTTCTGGAGGAGCAGAATAAAACTGTTGCTGATTTTGAACCACTATAGTCCTTGGTTCTCTTATAAATCTCATCCAAAATTGGAGATTCTCTAGAGTAGAGATGGAGAATATTTCCAGTCAAAGGTCTCTTCCCCCCCCCCCCTCTCTGATAATTACAAAGAACCTGACTAATGAAATCAGAAATGGCAGGGCTCCATTTTTCAACAGTTCCTATTTTGTTTAGGATGGCCTTGGTGCTTGAGGTTTGTTAGTAATAATCTACTCTTTTAGAGAGTTAAATGCTGAAATGAGTGCTTTGAGCTTCTCCATTTGAGCATCTGTTTTAATCCTTAAAATCATGAACTGAAACTCCTAAAATTATAAAGAAATGTTGTTGCCATCCACTCCATGGTTGTGTTGGAAGCCACAAAAGGATCTTAGAGAGCTAAATAAAGACTTTCAGTCTGAGGTCCTTCAAGATGGCTGCTGGATAGTCAGGAGTTTTCTCTCTCTCTTGCTGATGATCTGCTGATTTTGCTGCCTCAACTAGCTTTCTGGCAGTGCTGCTGCTTGGATTTGAATGGGGGCACTTAGAAATGATCCAAGACAACTTTTGGATGACTATGGACACATTTGGGAAGGAGAGTATTGAAGATTCCAGTTCCCTTTGGAAGTGGTCAGAAAGTCTTCCTGTCACCATTTTGGGTTTTCTTAACCATGCCCGGATCTTAATTTCACTTTTTGAATTTTTGCTTTGCTTTTTAACTTTTAAAAGTAGACTGGCTGGCTAAATGCTGATTTATTTCAGTCCCCTGCTGGACTTTATCTGTTCTCTTTTGTCTTTTTCCCTTTGATTTATGCTGTTTTTACTAAATAATACATAAATATCTGGAGTTCTGCTCTGGTAGCTCTAAACTAGTAGACGGTCAGTTGTAGAAGATGTGGTCACCTGTGAGTGAAGTGGTAGTGAAAGCAGAGAAGCCTCTGAAACTGGGATAGATCTTTCATTATTGCAACACAAGACTACCATAATTCTAGAAAAGCATATGTTACTTTTATGGAGGGGAAATAGAAAAGGCAGTCCTAGATTGTGTGTTAGACAGCCTAGTTGGATGTATTCCTGGGCAACTGACCAGTCTCCAAAAAAAATGCTTAGAAAAGAAGAGAAAAGTTGACAAAGTATCACTGAGTGAAAGAGAAAATATTCATTAATCTACCTGAATGTAAAATATGTGCAACTGCTTCCCCAGCAAAAAAAGGCAGGCTTTTTTTTCACACCAGGAAAACAATGATCTATTTTTGTCAATACACTGTCAGCAAGATGTTTTTGTTTCTGCGGAGCTTGATGAGATTTTAGAATCTTTAAAAAGCCACTTCTGTAAGATGCATGCATGCATCTCTTTGATTAAACAGCCCAGCGAGCTAGAACAGTTCTAGTTCCTACTAAAGTTTAAAATATAGCTTTATTTCATTCTTTGCAGTGACACATGCGTCTAGCAGAACTGACAGGTCTAGCCTTACAAGTCAGTAATGCATGTTTTAATGCTCTGTGTGTGTGTGTGTGTGTGTGTGTGTGTGTGTGTGTGTGTGTGTATTATATGGATCATATCTTCTAGTGCAGAAGTGTGCAAAATTGCAGAGTTCTAGGAAAAGCAGTAGATGGAACAAACCCATGTCAAATATTAATAATATAATGTGAGAACCAAACACTGAAGCCTGAAACATGTTAAAAGGGGGACTCTTAGATTTTGTTCAGGTGAGAAATTGGAAATGGTTGTGGCTCTTTTTTGCAGGTTAAACAATAATATGAAATAATTGTACACAGATAATCCAGGTCCCCTAGACATTTAAGTGTGTTCTCATTTGCATTTTACACTGCAATGTGCAAAAGGATGATAGACTTTTGCTTGTATCCCACCTTGATTATTTTTACAAATAACCATGGGTAGGTGATGGTGAACATATCCAACACTACATCTCCCTTCTCTTGTTTTCCCCACAAAAGCCCCACTCCTGTGAGGTAAATTGGGCTGAGAGAGTGACTGCCCATGGTCATCCAGCTGGCTTTCATGGCATTGGCTAAGGCAGGACTAGAACTCACAATCTCCTGCTTTCTAGTCAGGTGCCTTAATCACTAGATCCAAATGACACATGCTTGACAATAAAATAATTCCCCTCATCAACACCGTACATATTTCCATCTTAGAACTTAAACTTTATAATGGACAGTCAATATAATTTGCGCCAAGCTTAATAAACTTTTAAAACATTTGTACCCATTTGTGAGATCATTCTGTGCAAAAGTAGATTAATAAAAGCACAGAACACAACCACACACACTCCAAAAAAGAAAAAGACCAAAAAGAAAAAAGAAAGAGGAACAACATATATTACATATGTACCAACAAACCACATTCACAAAGTACTTCACAAATAATATGCTGGAACTTAAATTTCATGATGGATAGTCAGTATAATTTAGACTAAGTTTAATAAACTTTTAAAATATCCATTATCATTTGTAAGATCACTCCGTACAAAAGATTAATAAAAGCACAGAACACAAAACCAAAAAAAAGAGAGAAGAAAATAGGAAAAAAAGGAACAGCATATACCACATGTGTATCAACAAACTACAAACTCACAAAGTATTACGTTTTCAGTAGCATTTGTAATGACAACCCTAAGTTTACTGTGCACTGTATAAAAAGAGATTGCGTTACAAGAGCACTGATATGTTATTTCACTACACTAGACACACTGGAACAAGCTTTGAAATGGTTAGAGCAAATAATCTCGGGGACAGGAGAAACAATACAAAGACTTTATAATAATTATAAATGTACTCCTTGCATAATCTAGGAATGCAGCTGCAACATTAATTAGCAGTGCCTAGGAACACTGTGATCGCTAAATTATAAATACAATGAATCATGATTGCCAAAACAAAGGGGAGGGGCTATATTCATCATCAAACAGTTCCAATTCTGCACCGAATGCAAAGTTGGTAAATGAATAGCTCTTGTTAACCCTCATCAGCTGCCAGCATTGCACAGATGGAGCTTCTGAAAAAGAAAGATGGCTAACTGTTATTTATCTGCCTTTGCTATGCTTAGATTTTGTAGTGTGGAGGAAAATGTTAACTAGCACAAAATATCTCGGCAACAAGAACATGGAATTAATCTCTTTCTTTCCCCTACCCAAGTCTCCAAAATATGATCAAATTGTACTGAAATTCAATGAATAAGTCTGAATTAAAGGTAAAGGTTCCCTTTGCACATAAGTGCTAGTCGTTCCTGACTCTAGCGAGCGGTGCTCATCTCTATTTCAAAGCTGAAGAGCCATCGCTGTCTGAAGACGTCCCTGTGGTCATGTGGCCGGAATGTCTAAATGCCAAAAGCATATGGAATGCTGTTCCCTTCCCACCAAAGGTGGTTCCTATTTTTCTACTTGCATTTTTACATGCTTTTTAACTGTTAGATTGGGAGAAGCTGGGACAAGTAATGGGAGCTCACTCCGTTACATGGCAGTAGGGATTCGAACCGCCAAACTGCTGACCATTCTGATCGAGAAGCTCAACATCTTAGCCACTGAGCCAAGTCTGGATTAGATACTCTGTTTCAATTTGCCCATATCATAAGATACTTATAAGGATAACATGGGGAGAACCACTGTTGTTGGAAGAAGGGTGAGAGAAAAATATAAAAGTAATCTGTAGAATTAAGATGACGTGTATAAAAACTATGCCCACAGAACCAGACTGGGAAATCATTTGTTGAGTGTAAAGATATATATCACATATGGGGATAGAGCAAAATTGGCTGGATTTTCCCCCGTATTCTGTTTAGGGTAAAGAATTCTACATTAAAATTTACACTATAGTTGCATGATTTCCAGTTCAAAACAGAAGGAAATTGTACCACCATTTTTTGGCAATCAGAAGAGATCCACAAAAGGGAATTTAAAGATTACTTGTAGTTTTAAGGCAGTTTCACAGATTACATTGATTCCTCTCTAATCTTGTGTTGCCGATCCTGATCATTTATTTATGTATTTTTATTTTTATTAAATTTATCATGTTTGTTATTTGCATCAGCAAATTCCTCCCCCTCCCCCCCAATTATTCTGATACGTTATCATACAAATCCAGATACATACAACAAAGCCTCCAGGAAACATTTTATAATGCCAAGGCTTACTTACATATGTGGATTTCCTTTTGGGATTAACACATTGGTTCCATGAATTTATGATGTTATTTGATATGCTGATATGAAACCATTTATCAAACACATTTTGATAAATACAAAAGTTGATACAGTGGATGGAGGCAACTTTTTTATGGCGCCTACTGTATGCTAATATCGTAAAATAGTTTATCTCCATTTCATTCCTCAGCTTGAAGGTTTCTCTTGAAAAACTTATTCAAATGCTATTCAGAGTCATCTGTCAGCTGACTGAAAATATGCTTCTTTAATGTTTAAAAGAAAAAAGTGCCATTTATTATTTATAAGTGCATAAACATGATATGGCTATTTGTAAGGATGAGAATACTCAGAAACTTTTGCCATAATGTTAGGTTTCTCTATAATATTTTCAAGAAAAATAAAAGAGCTATTCTTCAATTTACAAGTGTCAGAGATATCTAGCTGAGGTTGCAGAATGGATAAACCAAACCTAGGATAAATCATGGATAAGATCTTTCTCATTCTCTAAATGCTACACTTTTTTCTTCATATTATATCTAAAATGTATAAAATTTACTGGACCAAGAACCAAATATTTAAAATAGGATGGTCTGTTTTATACAGAATCAAAATCCATTTTCATAGACCCCTAATTCTCTGGAATCCTGCACTATATTCCAAAAAAACCAAAATTCCTTGAAAATGTAACATGATTTTTTTTTTCAAGTTAAGCACAGGTAGTCCTTGACTTACAACAGTTCATTTAGTGACCATTCAAAGTTTTCAGGCACAACCATTATGGCATCCTCCATAGCCACATGATCAAAATTCAGACCCTTGGCAACTGATTCAAATTTATGATGGCCACACTTAGTCATGTGATCACCTTTTGTGACCTTCTGATAAGCAAAGTCAATGAGGAAGCCAGATTCACTTAACAAATGTGGAACTAACTTAGCAACTGTAGTGATTCGCTTAACAACTGTGGCAAGAAAGTTCGTAAAATTGGGCAAATTTAACTTAACTGCCTTGTTTAGCTACAGACATTTTGATCTTAATTGTAGTTGTAAGTCGAGCACTACCTGTAATTGCAATCTTCATCTTTTGGCAATAGAGGTACAAGATAGAGAATTACCTATATTGAAATGACGTCTTATCTTAAGAAGGGAAGAACTAAGCTCCTACCCATTTAACTCAAATATTGAAAATGAAATAAGTATATACAAATATTACAATAACTAGCTGGATAGTTCCACTAGCTCCACTACAAAAATATGTGATTGGGCTTGATAAATCGAACTTACAGCTTGAAATTAATGAGTCTCTCCTCTCCCCTTCTCTCCCTCAGGCTGGCCCCACAGAAGCCTCAAATCTCCTCTCCCTTTCTCTCCCTCAGGCTCCTCACCAAACTCCCAGCCTGCAAGCTGGATGAGTCATGTGCTGGCTATGCCTACCTCCAAGTGGCAGTTGGAATAGAGTTATTTTCAGGTTGGAAGGGGAAGTAGAATGTCTAACTCCTTAGCATCAGAGCGTGTTAATAATAATATAAGAAATACCAATGATCTGATGGTCATTTTGAAAAATCCTTTCTTACCAAGCACCTAGAAGCCAAGAGGAACATATGTGCCGAATTTCAAATTTGTAGGCTTTCCAGTTCTGGAGATTTTATGATGTTGCCTGAGTGGCATTTTGCTTTTATATATCTATATAGATTAGAGAGGAAGTCGGCAGTTCAATATGAAAAAAGCTTATTGAATGTAAATTTTGACTGGGTTTTAAAACCATCCAACCATCTGCTTTCTAACTTCTCTTTAGCAGTTTAATTTTTTGGAAAGCTGCTCAAAGCAGTAATTATTGCTATCAAAGTATTGCAAAAAGTGGCAGTTTGCACTGGACTTTCCCAGACTAGTTCCAAAAATATTTGATCTGCAAGACTCAGAATTCCTCAACAGGGATAGCCAAAATGTGGGCATTACAGATCCAACAAATATAGATGAGAAGAGGAAAAGCATCTCTATGTTGCTATTAATCCGAGTGATGAACTGTGTGATTATAGGGTCATTCCCGAAGAGATGCAAAGAAGGAATCATTTCAGAATTGAGAACATGCTGCTGTAAGAAGAAAGAACCAAGACTTACCATATTTTTCAGAGTATAAGACGTACTGGAGTATCAGACGCACCAAGATTTTGAAGAAGCAAATTTTTTAAAAAAGTTTTTGCACTCTGCAGACCTCCCCAAAACCTTTTTTTGGATTTTTTATCCAAAAAAAGGGCATGCATAGTCTTTAGGAGGCTTGTAGAGTGCTCCTGGGGGCTGGAGGCCCCCAAAACAAGTAAAAAAAAAACCGACCCGTTTTTCGCTCATTTTTGCTCTCCACAGCCCCCAAGAGAACTCTGGAAGGCTCCTAAAGACTATGCATGGCCATTTTTGCACAAGGGACGGGGTTTCGGGAGGCTAAAAATGCTGTATTCAGTGTATAAGACACACCCAGATTTTCATCCTCTTTTTGGAGGGAAAAGGTGCATCTTATACTCCAAAAAATATGGTACACATTTTCAAACATTATCAATACCTTTCCTTCATTTTCTTAGCAAGACAAATGAAGTTATTTTATTAAACTAATATTTATTACCAAGCAAGGCTAAAACTGCAGGGTAAAATACTAATGGTTATTAAACACTTCATATATATTTATTAATAAATGTGGCAATCCATGTAAAGTATTGGGATTTGTATTTTTTAAAATTAAAATCAGGATTATAATTTTTTTGATATGGAATATCAAAATTATATATGTTAATTTGCAATACAGTGTTTTACAAAAACCAGGATCTAGACTCAAAAAAACTAAATTAAAGTCAGAAATTAAATCAAAACTGCTTAAATTCCGAAGTCATCAATGTTCTTTATAGTATGTGTATGATCAATTTACCCAGCAACAAATGATGGTGCTTTTCTTATTACATGTAAAAATTATTTATAAATAATAAAGTATTAATAATACTTCAATACAATATAATAATGAAGTATTGTAATAAAAATGTAATAAATAATACTTTATAATACTATAAAGTCATTGGGGAGATCTAGAGTTAAAGGACATTAAGAGATTTGGTCCTACATGGTTTTTAGATAAAGTAAAAACAAAAAAGGCAATCAACAGTTATTGGTTAAAGGGATTGAGTAAAATTTGGAATAAATTTGTTAAAATATTGATTCCGGACATATCTTTCTTGGGGAAGACACTTGGAAGTTGGCCGATTAAAACTAACATAAGTCAAGATAAAGTAATTGAGGATGAAAATATAGGAAGCATAGTAAATTGGTTAAGAGCTTTAGAAACCGAGAGTAGAAAAAAAGAAATAATTGAAAAATTGGAGCTGAATTGGTTTGAAAAAATACAGGTAGAAAAATGGACTATAAAAGTAAGGGGAACATGCAAAATAAGTAGAAGTAAAACTGAATTTGAAAGCTTAGTATCTCAAATTATCAAGGATGAAATTGGGTTAAAGGGACTCGTTAGTAAGATATATAAGATTATAAACTTTGACGGAAATCCACAAATGGTAATGAAGACGAATTGGGAGGAAGAACTCAAGATTAAAATATTAGATTCGGACTGGAATGTGAATTGGAAGAGTCGAATTATGAGGATTTTGTCTATAAGGATTAAAGAGCACAACTTTAAGGTTGTTTGGAAATGGTATTGGACTCCATTAAGGTTATCATTGATGGATAAAAAAATTAGTAATAAATGTTGGAGATGTAACATGGAATTGGGAACTTATGAACATATGTGGTATAAATGTGGAAAAATTAAAAAGTTTTGGCAACAATTGGAGAAAACGATGTTTGAAATGATGAAGAAAAGAATAACATTGAGATCAGAAACTATATTATTATTGATAATTAAGGAATTAGAATTAACAAAATATGAGAAAGAATTGATTAGAATTATGATTATAATGGGTAGAATTATAATAGCAAGATACTGGAAAATAGAGGTAAATATTAAAATAGAAGAGTGGTATTGTGAAATGTGGAAATTAGCTTTAAATGATAAAATGACATGTGATATTAAATTTAGAGAGGAGGTCTATAAAAAAGACATTTTCTGGAAGACTTGGAAGCCATTTGTGGACTATGCACTTGGAACTTTGGATGCCTCGACACCTGTACCCAGAGAACGTGGATTTTGGAGATCCTAAAGATAATTGAAGATATCCGAAGAACCAACTCTTCCTTTCGTTTTGTATAGCACTGGGTGGAATATTGTAAAACATAAAAAAATTAAAATAAAAACAAAAACAAAAAAAGATCGCCATCACTGGTCTAGGCTTAGATACAGAACTGTCTTTCCTGTACTAAGTGGGCAGTTTCACAAAGGTAGAGTAAAGCATGAGCACATCCTCTCACACACATTTCTTGCTTTTTCCTGGAACATCAGTGCAAGACAGATTTCCTTACACAGCATTGAGATTTCACCTGTAGATATAATCTAAAAACCAGAACAAATTAATTGACCAGGTGATTTAAATGTGGTTCTATGCAAAAAAAAAATCAAATCTATTTCTGGATTTTAAAACAAAACATTTAAAGCCAAGAAGTGATGAAAGGCATGCATTATTCATTGCACTTATCCTGTCTCTGCTTTTTCTTTTTTTTACCAAACCTAATTGCATACATCACAGATCTATTTGTGGTAAAAGTGTCACCGATTTCTAGAATTAAGCCTGCAAGAGCGGTGCTTCCTAGCAACATTTTCATTTGAATCAAGAACTACTCTTACCTTTTGGCAACCTTTCAAGAATACACTGCAAAGGGATATAAAGCATTTGCCTATTTACAGAGCATTAGCCTTTGCTCTCCTTAGCTTTCTCCTTAGCCAGGACTATCCATATAGAAGCCTAGGATACAATTCCCTTCCCAATCAGCAAAGAAAAATGAGAATTAGAAGCACAACTGCTTCTTAGAACCAATAGCACTATGTAAATCAGGCATTGCTTGGTCAATTTCAAGGAGCCTTAACAGTCACATAATTGGGACTCAAAGCATCCCTTTTCTATTTTCTTCCAGACGCGACTCAATTTATGTGACCTCAGGCTGGCCCAAAGGCCAGTTTGAATAAAGTTCCTATTACAGATGGTCCTTGAATTATGGCTATTTGTTTAATAATTAATCTGAAGTTATGACAGTGCAGAAAAAAAGTGACTTGCGACCATCCTGTGGTAGAATCCTTGAGCTGCAATTCAAGAATTTGGCAATCTGCATGTATTTATGTCAGTTGCAGCATCCTGGGGTCATATGATTGCCATTTGCGATATTTCCAGGTGGTTTCCAACAGGCAAAGATAATGGGGGAAGCTCAATTCACTTAAGGACTACATGATTCCCTTAACAACTGTGGTATGAAAGGTTGTAAAATTGGGCATGGCTCCCTTAACAAATGAATCACTTAGCAACAGAAGTTCTGGTCTCTCTTATGGTTGTAAATTAGTGCCTGGAAAAGATGAATGCATACATTCGTCTCTGACTCTTTTTCTTTCTCGCCATCCATCCATCTTATCCCTTCTGGAATAAAAATACCCCTACCTAGGACTACAGGGCAATGTATATTATTCAGAATTATATATACAATGTGCTGCTCCCTGATATACAGATGTTGTTAGAGGTGAATTTGAATGCTTTTCTCCGGGTAGATAATTAGAGAACATAGAAAAATAGGAATGTAGACCAGCTCACATTTGTTTTCCTCTTTTTAAAAGTGAAATGGCTAAGGAGCTCCCTCCCTCCTATTCATGGGATTCTACTGGTGTAACAACTGGCTCACTGAGTATGTGCTGGATGTTCACACGCGTGCACAGTTCAACAGGAAAACAGCTGAGGTGATCTGCTGCGCCTATCAGCTAGGCCAGGGGTCTGCAAAGTTGGCTCTTTTAAGACTGGTGGACTTCAACTCCCAGAATTCCCCAGCCAGAAGTCCACCAGTCTTAAAAGAGCCGACTTTGCAGACCCCTGAGCTAGGCTAAAAAACAAGGAAATATAGGTGGGTATAGCCTAGGGGCAGGCGTGGCGGGCCCACCTGAAGGTTGGAGCAAACTGGTTTGCTCTCAGCTGATCTTCAAAGCTACCTGTTTGCTCAAACCAGGCCAAACTGGTAGAATCCCACCCCTGCCTTTAAAATCCTATCTGACATGGTATATGGAATCTACAGAACCTCATTCTGCAATCAAATCTAACCTTTCTGATACAAATATCCTAGGTGAAGTTGTAAATTGCACCCAGCTTTGATAAAATGAGTGGAGCTGAGGCATACAACTTCTTGGTAGCAGCTACTATGATTTAAATAGTCCCCTGATTGAAATCAGGCTAGTTTCCATCCTGATTCCATTTAGAATGGTATTCAAAACTGAGCTCTTTTGAAAACAATTTATGTGTTGGCAGGATGCCATCTAGGTTGAATGTGTCATTGAGGTATACTTTGCTAGGCTTTGACTGTACCTTAAATTTTAAAATTCATTTTACCGAGGATGTTTTATATGTAAGATGATTCTCTGAATCTGAGAAAGGAGAGTTTTCAAAACATGGTAGATAAGGAACTCAACATTTCAGCCTTACTTCTTAAGGGAGGCATCAGTCCATCTATTAGAGAATTTATGAGACAGAAGATCAGTCAGCTCATAGGGGTCTTAAAACTAATAAATGAGGGAATGGAGTATTTATCCAGTTTCCAGGTTTTTGTAACTTTATCGCTTTTTTCCTGGCATTAATGAAACTCTGAATCTTGCACTGCTGTAGGAGCTTGACAGTATCTTAAAAAAATACAATTTATTTTTTATTTATTCATATAGTGTGGATGTTTTATTCACCAACCACTGGAAGTTCTGTGAGATTTGGGTATTCAATGTTCTTGGTCAGCACATGCACAGTGTCTGACCAAGGTTTTTGCATTGGCTGCAATTAGGGCAAACCCATGCCATGGACAAAAATTATGAATGTTGAGGATTAGTTGGCGGCACTAACTGAACTTCAAGTGCCTAAAATTCAATTACCTTCCTTGGCTTCTGAACATGGAATGGGCAATGAAGGCATTGGATGGGTTTTACTGGCAATGAATTGATAAAAGTATCGCTAAATATTGCAAAGCTCCTTTGCTCACTGGCTCAAGAGTTCCCCTGACCTTAATCTCAAATGCTCCACAAACACAATAAGAAACGTAGCTTGGAACACAATAAGAAACGTAAGAAGAACAAGTATCTTAAAAAACATTCCTCTATCCTGGAGGATGAAAATGGAAGAGCAGAGGGGGCCGCGGCCTCGCCCACTGGGGACCAGGGAGAAGAACAAGAAGATACAATTGCTAAGAGACTTAGATCTAAAAAATGACTTTTTTAATATAGTATAATTTTTGTTTGGATGTTTGTATATGATTGCTAGCACAGATTTTACAATGATGTATGCACTTCTCTTCACTTTGTAGTACTATTGAAATTATGTATTGTCATGAAGCCCCGGAGGGGGCCAACGATCTCGATGTGAAAGTTCTCAAAATATCTTTTTCACACCCTACCTTACCCTACTTGGAAAAATTGTAAAACTCAATAAAACTTTTTCAATATAAAAAAAAAAGAACAAGTAAATGTGGCATACTTCCTTTTATTGTCTTAGACTTGGATCTAACAAAAACATATTGGAAAGAAATGTTTTGGCTTAACTGTAGCAAACTTAGTCATTGTTGAATCTACAAGTGAGTCTTATTCCAATTTTGCTGAAAAGACTACTAATGCCACTGTAATTGTTTCCAGCATTATAAATGTTCAGTAAATTGGTGGAACAAATAGATTATTGTGTAAAATAGATAAAACTAATTAAGCATGTCAGTTCACTCAAGCCTATTATATAGAACGGTTTATCTCATTTTGCTAAATAGATTACAGCTTACATTTAATGCTGCTGTATGTTTTAAAAAAAACCTGTTAAAATCAACTAATTGCCTGACAAATAAGGCTTAGATGTTGACATGCCTGCAGAGATTATTCAAGATGTTTATTTATTATTTTTCAAAAAGACTAATGATAGTAGGATAATTGCAGGCTTTTCAACTTTTAGGGTGTTCTTGAAGCATTATTTTCTGAAGACATTACTTTTTATTTGGCACTAAACTTTAATTCATCTTATATCATGAGCTGACTTTAGGATAAATTCCATTTAAAACAATGTTTTTATAAATTAATGTTATCTAAACTGCACACTCATGTGTAGGAAAACACTTCTTTTTCCTTTCAGGATACTCCAAGCTGAACTGATTAAATTGTACCTCATTATGCACAAAATGGTTTAAAGGGAAAACTTCCCTTTATGAAGATCTCAAAGCTATCTATCTATCTATCTATCTATCTATCTATCTATCTATCTATCTATCTATCTATCTATCTATCTATCTATCTATCTATCTATCTATCTATGTTGTCTTCCTTTATTCAAGATCTATAGGCATCTGGTTGAAGCCACAGTGACATTATATGCAGCATAATGACATTACAGGTAGTTCTTGATTTATGACTGATCGCTTAGAAACCATTCAAAGTTTCAATAGAGAACAGACCCTCCAAAAGATACTTATGACCTAGTTCCAAAAACTTTAAATGATTTCCCCCCCTCTGATAGTCAAATGACTGCATTTATGGCCATATGCAGGATTCTGTGATCACACAATCATGACTTACAACATTTTCCCAAAAAACAGCTTGCTTCTGGTTTTCAGCAAAAGCAATCCATAGTGACAAGGGGTTCGCTTCATAACAGAGATTCACTTAACGACAGTGGTGATTTATTTAACAACCACCACAGAAAAAGATTGCAAAATCAGGTTGGTCGTATGACCATCATAATTTATGATCATAATAGACAAGCTACATTAGGATTACCTGTATACAAATGACACAAATAATGTAATTTCCATTTAATGAATTTATATTACATTAGTCACCTTCTGACTGCAAATTAAGTTCAATATACAGTCACATCATCTGCATGAAGACTTCAAAAAACATTTGCCTCCTTACTCCCCTACAGACAGCCAGGGCTGCCTATCATTTTGAAATGTTACTAGTAGTCTTCAAATGTATCTCCCAGATATAGTGAGAAGGAAGATCCTAATATTAAGTTTTTCCATGATATATGATACTGCTATTGGTACTACTTATCTGATTACCCAATGGCCTGACTTGTTCCTCTAGTGAGAAGTGAGATTATATTGGCTATAAATATTACAACATATTAGCAATGAGCAATATCATTAATCAAGCTAGAAAAAAAATCTGAATTTCCTTTATGGCAATCTTACCTTCCATGGTTTGGGCACACACATTTTTTATTTTTTTTTGGTATTATATTTTACATATAGTAGACTCTGGCCATCTCAGAATATAAGAGCAAAACTTTAAAATGTTATCAAACAACAAAGCATGTAACAATGAACAAAATGGTGAATCCGGTTAAAACACACACATAGTATACATTCAGCAAGAAGCTCCATTCATCCTTGCCAAAGCCTCAGAGGATAATGAATATAAATGATGAAAACAACTTTTGCAAATAAAGATATCACACAAGAATGAAGCACACACCTGGCAACCTGACATGCATCAGGCCTGGCAACTTATTATTTTACAATTCTAGTGCCTCAGGTTACAAAGTCAAATCTTAGCTTGTGTAGTAAAACTGTGTACAACGACTGTAGAGCCTCTTTGTTCTTCACATTGTGGCGGAAGTTGGTAGACATTTATTCATTTCAATTTGGACAGGGATGTTATTATGATTTTTATTTGTAGAACAAGCCTAGCAATTAAAATAGAATCTAAACTTAATGTAATACCCTGACTCATTTTAAAGCTTTTAATTACAGCTTGGGCTTTGAAAAATCAGAAAACAATGGTAAATTAAGCAAATGTTTATTCTTCCTGCTTTTTTTCACCTAAAAATTTGTGGCTTTCCTCAAGAGTTTTAGTACAAAGATAATATGTCTCTCTTAATGGCCCTTTAAAGTGTTCTCTTCTTGTATGTATTCTCCCTCTTATTGTTCTTGTAATTAATTAAGTTTTGTGCTCCATAGTAACAATTACCATGCATCCATGATCATTTTCCCACTAGCAATTTATAATGTCATCCAGCCATTGTTGTGGCAATATATCATTAAAGAAATCACGCTTTCTATTGTCGCAGCAATAGCTGTGTAATGCTTTAAATCACCAGTGCAGTAACATTTACGTCTATATGAAACAACAAAGATTCACTTCAATGAAATGGTGCAGGCTGTAGAAGCATCCTGATTTGTTTGCTGAAACAGGGAAGACAGCTGATTCACCTCCACAAAGCTGTTTTCCTGACCTTGAAACACTTAAGGCCAATCCTATTGAACTATTGAAGCTTCTCTGTGCCTTCTCCAACAGCCTTGTCTGAAGAAGTGATTGCCTTCAGCCTTTGCTGAAATTGCCTAAATTGCAAGAGTTTTATGGTATACTGAGGGGAATCTGGATTAGGCTTTGGTCCTTTCTTTTCTCTTGGTTTTTCTCCTGCAATGCTTGTTGAAGAGTCAGTGGAGATTCTCAGTCAGCCAGGTTGTCTCAAAGGTGCTTTATCAAAAGGCAACTGGACTTTCTGTGTTTTTGCTTGAAGACGTTTTTCTTCTCATTCAGAAAGCTTCATCAGTTCATGGATGAGAAGCGAAACGTCTTCAAGGAAAAACAAAGAAAGTCCTGCTCTTTTGCAAAAGCACCTTTGAGCTTGTTGAAAAGGTTTCACTTATCTTTCTGTTCCAACCTAGGCTTCCTGAGAGCATGAAGCAAACTCCTTGTCCCAACAAAAACCCCTTTTATTACACCTGTGGTCTTACTCCCAAGTTGACCCCCGTTCTTTAGATGTTCCCTTCATCTGACAACTGTGCATGCACACACTGGGAACAGGCTCCAGCTGTTCATCTGCCTCACTGATGTCTGGCTCTGAAGGCAGCTTATAATTGGCATACAACTCTTCCCCCCCTCTCTCCCTCCAACACAGAGCTCTCATCAGAGCCTTCCCCAGGCTCCAGAACTGGCCCATGTTCCTCCCCAACCTCCTCACTGTCCGAATCTGCTGCCAGCTCTGCAGATTCGGACAGTGAGGAGGTTGGGGAGGAACATGGGCCAGTCCTGGAGCCTGGGGAAGGCTCTGGGCCACAACACTTTCTCCCATAGTTCCTCTAAGGAGAAGGCAGAGAAAAACACAAGCCAGCCAGACTAAAACAATATGATTAGGTTTGTAAAAGTTTTCGAAGTAAGATGACCTTTGTTGCATTATGAAGATGCTTCTAGGAGACCCTTTGAAGTTATATCAAAGTAAAGCACTCTTTGATTTAAATGTGGGGTGTTACTATTGCCTCTGGCAATCTCGACACACACAAAAAGACAAAACTAGTAGACAAAACATAAGAAGTCATGTATTACTACTTCTGGAGATAATAAAATATTGTGGCATCTCAATGGTCTGGTTTGCATTAAGAATGTTGGTAAGAGACCTGGTAGTTTCTGGTATCTCACTACCTTTCAGAGGACCATAAAGTGGAAAAAACATACAAGCCATGAATGGTCAATGTAGGGAATCAGCTACTCAGTGACCATGGCAAAAATGATTGGGACAAATGTCTGTAGAGATTCTCAGTCATCCAGGTCATGGTTGTCCCAAAGGTGCCTTTTCAGGAAGCAACTGAACTTTCTTGTTTTTTTCTTTTGCAATCATTTTGCTTCTTACCCAAGAGGCTTCTTCAGCTCTAAAAGGATGCCCACTATTCTCTCAGAGCTGAAGACGCTTCTTGGATGAGAAGCAAAATGTCTTCAAAAAAAAAAAAAATTCAGTTGCGTCCAGAAAAAGCACCTTTGGGATTGAGACAAATGTCCCAGTAACATGCTTGGTGAGATTGACCTGCACTGTGTGCGATTAACATTTGGCATAATCAGGTGTGTTCACACATTATACAAAGAAGGAAGATGCTGAGGGCACCAGCTAAGGTCATTTTCCCGCCAGGAGGTCTTTGAGCACCACATTGTGCAGAAGTATGATAATTTATGATACAAGCAAATGAAAACTATTCTCAATGTAGGAGAAAGAGGCATCATTTATTAGATTTAATTGTTACTCTGGGTTGGCAAAACACCAGAACCAAACAATGCCTAAAAAAAAGAGAGCATGCCCTAATGTCCCAATCTTCCTGATTAAAATTTGTCCCCCCATTGTCTTATTAGAACGTTCCCATAGACTAAATCAGCTGATTAATATACTAATTAAATGGATCAAAGCCTGTTGCCTTAATTGAAATGAATAACCATTCACTAAACAAGCAACTGCCTCTTTTTTTTTTAGTATGAAAGATCTAGAAAAAAAAAAAGATGGACCAGGAGGAGCTAAATAATCATTAATTTACACTGGGGTCAGCCCTCTTCTTTGTGGCAACCCCTGAGATATTGGAACACTGCTATTATGTCTCCCCTGGTCCTTCTTTTCATTAAACTAGACATACCCAGTTCCTGCAACTGTTCCTCATATGTTTTAGCCCCCAGTCCCCTAATCATCTTTCTTGCTCTTCTCTGCACTCTTTCCAGAGTCTCCACGTCTTTTCTACATCGTGGCGACCAAAACTGTATGCAGTATTCCAAGTGTGGCCTTACCAAGGCATTATAGAGTGGTATTAACACTTCTAACGTGGAATGATTATTTATTATCACCCCTGCTGATGAACTTAGTTAAGTGCAGTTATTGTGATAGAGGCACCCAACAGGCTCTTCTGAGTACCTTTTTCCACTATGAATAACCAGTTTTAGTAAGCACGCTTGCTAAACAACATTTTCAAAGTTCACCACCAGGCTACATTTGTAGTAAATGTAAAGAAATGACACAAAGCAGCACACAATTTAGTACCCCATAATCTGGGCCTTTGAAAGTATATCAAATATAAGAGTTTCCCACAAAAATGCATCTAGTCTTAGATCAAGTTGATTTTTGTTACATTAGAAATGCTAAGGGAAAGCTCTCCTGGCTAAATAAAACAACAAAACATCTGTTCATGAATTTGCTAATTGTATTGCATTAATTTGCTATGATTGGTGGCATATAATACCTATATATATGTCTTGGAACTGTATTGTGGGAGGAGGGAAAGAACAGGGAATAGACTATATTTTGCCTAATAGGCAAACAGATATAATTGTCAAGGCTATGCATTCCATATGCTCAACAAAGTTCAAAAGCTTTTCTGTTACAATTTGTCATATGTTTGACAATCTATTTGCTTTACTTGTCTAGGATGCAAGAATATCGGGTGAAAACCTGCTATAGGTAGGCTTTCTTAAGGAATTCATCCTTCTGCTTATTTTCAGGTCACTTTTATGTGGTTTCATGATTCCCTTTTGTATCTTCATCAAGCTACCTTGTCAAAGACAATGCTCAAAATATGCGTTTCATACATTTAAATTAGATTTTGATAAATTGTCAAGTTGTTTAAAGAAGTGCAAAATGTGGCAAGATAGCTGAATAGCTGAATTATGTGTATAAATGTGAAAGTTGCTGGATTTTCAAATACACAAAAAAATTCCTCCAGCACCTCTCTCTGTGTTGGGAGGCAATGTGGCAAAGTGTGAAATAAATTGTGCATGCTGTTACAAGTCAGATGAAATTTAGTATACTAAATGCATGGCAATCTGGCAGAAAGAAAAATCTTAGTAACAGATGGTGAAAGCTCTTAAAAGGGAAAAGGCGTTTTCCCACATATTAATGAGCCCTTGGGTCATTACAAACGATAGAGTCTGCCTAAATTGTTCCATCTATCCACCTAAATTGATAGCCTCCCCTCCAAATCCAACCATGTTTTAAAAAAAAATAACAATGACAATAATGAACAAAAAAAAGTCATGTATAGAGAAATATGGCTTACTCTCTTTCCCGGAGGGCCAGGTGGACCTGCTTCACCAGAAGGACCTGGTGGCCCCTGAAATGATAAAAAACATCCAAATTACCCATTTTCAAATGTGATTTGCTAAAGCATCCTGTGCAATGATTTTATATATACATGCAGACTCACACACACAAACAAACGAACAAACACACATACACACATATTTGGCAACCAAAACACTTGCCATCAACTGATACTGGATAAGAAAACCAGCTGTATATACTAGGAAAATATAAGTATGTGGACTTGAGTTGTTCAAAAATATGAAAGGTCTCCCATTTAGGAAACTATAGAAAGTTGTATTAATGGCAACTTCTTACTCAAATACTTACAGATAATCCTTGAGTTACAATCATTTGCTTAGTGACTGTGAAAGTTGTGATGGTGCTGAAAAAAAGTGACTTGCAACCAGTCCTTGCACATACAACCGCCACAATATGTGATTTGCAATTGTCATATAGCTGTCATATATCACAATATGTGATTTGCAACTGTCACATAGCACCATCCTAGACTCACATGGTCGCCATTTGTGACTTCCTGCTAGTTTCTGACAAGCAAAGTCAATGGAGGAAGCAGGTTTGATTAATGACTGTGACAAAAACAGGTTGTAAAATTGGAAACGGTCATGTGATAACACACTTAATGACTGCAAAACTTAGCGATTGGAGGTTCCAGTCCCAATTTTGATTGTAAGTTGAGAGTTTTTATCCATTTCCCCCATGGATAAATAGGAAAAGAAAATAAATAGACCAGGATTGAATATGAATTGTTCCAGAGAGAGAAGCTTTCAGTCTTTTCTACACAATCCTGAAGTGATTGGAATATAACTGCTGTGATCATCAATTATTACAATACAATCAATTAATACAATGCAATCAACATAATTATTCTTGCAAAGATATTACTTACAGGTTGGCCTGGATCGCCATCATCACCTTTTTCTCCTCCTGTGCCATCAGTTCCCTAGGGAGATAGAAAGAGAAAGAAAGAAAAGAAAGAGGATGAAAGAAAATAACACCCACCTAATCTATTTCCTATTTGTATGCTCTACTCAGAAAGAAGACTTTATTTTTAAGAACTATGACAGACAGCAATATTAATTCAATATAGTATCCTGTGTTTGCCTAAATATCTCAGTGATTTGTTTATTATCCAATAGAGCCTCTCATAGCGACTTCTGCTTCATGTTAGCTGTAGAACTGCAATGTTTTTATATTTGATAACTTTCTCAAAAATCCAGTTTGACGTAATAATCAGGATACTGTACTGCAACCAGGAGACCAAGATTCAATTTTCCACTAAGCCAATACAATCACAAGTTGATATCAAGAAAGTCTCCGTGCCTCGCTCACTGTACAGATTGATATGAAAATAATATTTAGACAAGCGTTACACTGAATCCTGGAAAGGAGCTGAGGAAAGAAACTTTCAATTTCAGTTCCACAAAGCGGTGTTTTGCTCAGAGCAAAGAGATGCAACAAAGTAAATTTCTCAGAATCAAAGACCGTATCCAATATCAACTGAAGCCAGGAAGAGTTTCACTTCACCTGGTAAAGCAGTTTTATTTTCAAAATACTTACAGATGGACCAGGTTCTCCGGGGGGTCCAGGATCACCAGGGAACCCAACAGGGCCCTACAGAAATTAAAAACAAGGTAAAACTAATGAGCATCAGGACAAGAAATAATTGCAAATAAGACATTTTTATTGATACATAGGCTCTGAGAAGGTACAGACTCCAAGACAAAAAATAGTCCATACGATGCTCGCAAGCTATTTGGGAATACAACTTCCTTAAATCCAACAACAGTGACCAATGTTAAGAAATTTAGGAAAATATGTTTATTTATTGATGTTTTAAATTCCTATGCTACCTTTCTTACAGACACAGCAACTCTGTATATAACAGTTCTTTCTGATGGCACTCAAAATTGCTTTATAGAGAATTGAGAAAATACAGTTAAGAAGTGAAATAGGGCTCGGTTATACTTAGTTGTAAATCTTAATATTTTTTTGGGGGGGGGGAGGAATTAGTATCTTCACTCACTGGATTTCCCTTTGGACCATCATCACCTGGAGGTCCTTTAAGTCCAGGAGGTCCTGCTGCTCCAGGTGGTCCAGATTCGCCTTTTTCACCTCTTTCGCCTTTTGGACCCTGCAAAAAGGAAGAGTTTTTAGTGGATGTAATAGATTGCTTACAACAAGTAGGGATAATCTATAATCCATAATAATCTATACAAATCTCAGCAATATATTTTGAGCTAAGAAATGAAGAAAGCACTCCAGAATTTCCCAACAAAATCTGTTTGGGGGGGGGGAATCATTTCAGGGGGTGTTGAAAATGAACTGAAGTACAAATGATTGTAAATTAATTGTAGAATTCATCTTGATAAATCACTCAGTGAAAAGACTTTCTGAACAAATGCAGTATGTAGAAGTATGATGCTAACATTTAGGAGTCCTGTTTTATGATTAATGAAAACTGCTACTACAAGAAGAATAGGACCATATGCAATATGCCTCTCTCATGAAGTTCTCTATAGCAGGGGTCTCCAACCTTTGCAACTAAGTCTGAAGGGCTTCAGCTCCCAGCAAAGCTGGCTGGAGAAGTCTGGGAGCTGAAGTCCTTCAGACTTAAAGTTGCAAAGGTTGGAGACCCCTGCTCTATAGTATGATTGTCACTGTGTTGAAAATGCTGATGGAACGTAAATTTAGAGCTGTTGGTCAAAAGTTAGAAATAGCAATAGCACTTAGGCACCACTTCAGAATGCTTTACAGCCCTCTCTAAGTGGATCAGAGTCAGCAGAATGCCCTCAACAATCTGGGTCCTCATTTTACTGACCTCAGAAGGATGGAAGGCTGAGTCAACCTTGAGCCAGTGAGAATCAAACTGCTGCCAGTCAGCAGAATTAGACTGCAATACTGCATTCTAGCCAATGCGCCACCATGGCTTTAATTGAAAAGCCTATACAAATCACCGGAATAAGGGCTTGGGCAAATAAACCAAGATTATGACAGCAATATCAGGGGTGATATGCATCAGAAAAATAGGTAGAAAAGACAGGCAGATACCCCACGAATTGATCAACAGACCTTGCTCCTTGAAATGAACTTGAAATTTTAAAAAAAAAGTCTGCTTCAGATTTTTGCTGTGTAGATCAAGTAGCAAAAACCCCCTCATTTCATCACTATTATGTAAATATATATGATGAAATATGCAGATATTTCATCATATCTGCATGGAAAAACTAATTTAAATCAGAAACCTTTTCTGGTACATTTAAGGGTGTCATAAAGAAATTATCTGTATGTTTGGGCAGAAAGAAACAGAACATGTTGCTATCTCAAAGTACTATAGAGAAGCTACAGCAGAGTCACTTCTACAAAACCTACAGAAAGAAGAAGTATATACTTACAGTTGTGCCACCTTCTCCAGCTGGCCCAGGATTTCCAGCTTCTCCAGGCTCACCCTATGAATATTCAAAGATAGAAGTAATACATTATATAGTGACTCTTGTCTTTCTTACTTCCATTTAATTTAATATTTTGATTGTCTTTCTTGTTAAAGGACAAATACTACTGTTTTAATACTACTCTTTTAATGAACTCTTCACCCTTAAAAAAAAAACCAATCTTGAAGTAAATGCTTGAGAAATCAAGAAATGCTAATAGAAACTATTTCAAAATACCTGGATAGAAAATATGTTAAGTATTCAGCCTAAGGAAAGACTAATAAATAAACATAGTGACAATAAATAAAACAACATGCTGACAGTTAGCAAACTCTTCATCTCAAAAGCAAACATAGCAGCATTTATTAGTGATGATAGTTCTTTATTAAACCAGGGGGCTCGTGTGACATATATAAACAATCTGTGAAAAGTCAATGTGTATACACCATTAAAGAAATGTTTAAGTTAATTTATTCATCCACCTCTTGAGCCCATAGTGAGAATTCCACGAAACCCCTATCAGAAATGAGGAGTGATCAGTGAGCTTCCCTTGGCTTCATATGGAATCGGCTCAATATTTATGACCTTCCTTGGTTTAAAAAAATAGAGGGTAGAAAAAAAACTTGATTTTTGCATGTTTTCTGTTGGCTAATAAAATAAATATGCAATTTACTACCCATCTGTATGCTACAAGTCATTGATTATAGTGGATACAATTGTAATGATAGATAAATTGATGGATGCATGGATGGATGGACAGAAAGACAGACAGACAAATAGATAGGTATAAAAATAAGCATTACTGCATTGTTGTTATATTAATTAAATTATATTTATGTTACAATACATGATTCTTTAGGCTGGTTTACATTATTGGTTTACATGAAGTGCCATGAAGTTCTACAGCATTAAAGAACAACTGTCTATTAATATCAGTCAGTTTACTATTCAATCATTTATTTATATACCTGTCTTTATAAAAAAAGTTGTAAAGCTGTTTAAATTAAATTTCAGAATAAAAGTCAGAATAATTCCATTATTTATTTATTTATTACTCATATATACCGCGTATAGCTGCTCATCCATATACATAAGCCTGCATATAGATGGGTGTTTTTGAATCCATCTTCATTCCTGGCAACTGCCTGGACAAGTCCCGGCAGTTTTCTTGGTAAAATTTCAGAAATGTTTTGCCGTTGTCTGCTTCCTAGGGTTAAAGGAGAGTGGCTGGCCCAAAATGACATCTGCTGATTTATATTTAAAGGGGAACTCATGGTCTCCTGGTTTCTAGCCTGATGGTTAATCAACATACCAAACTATTTCACTCTCTCTTTATAGAAGGACAATCATATATAGAAACACTAACATAAAGTATATGTCAGCATCTGGCATACCGCCTATGGAAAGTCATTCTATAGAAATATCTGTGGCAGAGGTGGTATTCAGCCAGTTCTGTCAGGTTCTGGAGAACTGGTAGCAGAAAATTTGAGTAGTTCGGAGAACCAGCAAATAGGCTGGCCCCACCTCTGCTGCCTCCCAGCTGGTCTTCTTTTATTGCCCTGAACAGGAGAATGGAGCTGGAAAGCAAGTTAGTGGGGTGGAGAGGGAATACGGATTTTGCAGCAATCTTCCCTCAGGAGTGGGAAGGGAATGCAGATTTTGCAGTATCCTTCCCCTGCCACGCCCACAAAGCCACACCATGCCCACAGTAAAAAATTTTGAATCCCACCATTGGTCTGTGGTATCTTCTGCCTTCCCACACAAGGGCATTGGTTTACAGCAGGGGTCTGCAAAGTTGGCTCTTTTAAGACTGGTGGACTTCAACTCCCTGAATTCCCCAGCCAGCTGAGGCTGGCTGGGGAATTCAGGGAGTTGAAGTCCTCCAGTCTTAAAAGAGCCAACTTTGCAGACCCCCGGTTTATAGAATTGACCAATGTCATGGAACATAGTGGAATAGGCAGTCGATTATAATATGGAATATGCTGAAAGAATTCTAAGGCTGTAGTTCCATTCCCCTGGAATAGCATCCCAAATACCGCAGGGTATATTGAATTTTGACTTCCAAAATCAGAAAGAGTGTAATCCTGCCTTGCCACTTTAAATGTTTTCTGAGAACTTTGAGGTCAGGAAAGCCCCCAAAACCCCAGTGGAATATCAAGGTCTTACAAGGCTAGTGGAAGAGTTACATCTCAGATTGGATATGAAAGTGGAATTAGTTCCATAAGAAGAGTACAAGAATAGTAATTGGATCAAGATTTGGAACACTATGCTTGTTATTTCTACGTTGTATACATATAAAACTATTATAATTAGAATCAGGTCATCGAGAGACAAAGCCTCATATTTTCCCTTTTGATTAGCAGGCTGTAGTCTTCCTTGTGGAATTCCTTTTAATTGAAAAATGGGAAGGCAGAAACTTTAATCAGTGTATTCAAAGCTTAACTTTTCTTTTCTTTTCCTTTTTTAAAAGAAAGCTATGGGCATTTTTCTGAAAAATGGCATTTAAATGGCATTTAAGAAAACTAGGCATGACCCTCAGTGTTTTTACAGCAGCTATCTTTGGCCCATATGATTGCATGAATAGCAAAAGGAAACAACGATCTAGTTAAGCCTGCATGGCATTAACTAGAGCCAAAAAAAAGCCTTTGGATTTGAATGACTTTTCAGAAGAGGTATACATTATAATTTCCACGAGAATCACTATGGAATATTGTATGGTACTTCTCAAAGTTTTATCAACATCTTTAAGAACATGTATTATCAATCTAGCTGTTATGTACAAGTGGAATCTGGCAATACAACCTTCTTTAATGTCAGTACAGGAGTAAGACAGAAAGAGAGGTGTGGTGTCCTAGAAGTGGAGCTCTCGCCTCACAATCAGAAGGCTGTGAGTTTGATCCTAGGTAGAGGCAGATATTTATTTCTCTGGGAACAAAGCTCCGCATTGGCGAAAGGAAGGGCATCCGGCCATTAAATGCTCTGCTAGCTCCAGTCAGTTGCCCAGACTCCACGTCACAAGGGATTATAGGGTTGTTAAATGATGATGATGACAGGAGTAAGACAGAGGTGTATACTATCACTGTTCTTGTTTCTCCTCTCCATAGACTTCGTTTTTCAGAGAGTAATAGATAGCCCAAGCTTTGGCATCCCATGGACAACAACCCATCTGACAGATTTAGATTGTGCAGATGCCATCGCATTGCTTGGTGAAACAAAGAGGTACTTGCAATAAATGCAAGTTTAGATAATGAGGCCAACGAGATTGGCTTGCGTATAAATTTTGAGCAGATCAAGTTTATGCAAGTCAGACATGCTCAGGATAATATGCCTATAACAGTCTGTGGTGGAGCTATAGAACAAGTCCAATGATATATTTATCTTGTTAGCATTGTGTCTATGAATAGAGGTACAGATAAGGATATTAACCATTGAATTGGAATGGCAGTGGCCATAATTCAAGTCATAAGTATTACCGAAAAGATAAAACTCTGCAAGAGTGTTGTTATATCAACTGCAATATATGCTTGTGAAATATGGAAGTGTACAATCAAGATGATTAAATGGTTAAATGTTTTTCATCCAAGAAGCTTCGTCCGCTCTCAGAGAAGGATGATGAGAAGCGAAATGTCTTCAAAGAAAAACCAGAAAATCCAACTGTCTCTTGAAAAAGCATCATTGGGACTTGAGGGGGGGGGGGGAGAGAGAAAATGAAGCCAGTCTCAGAAAACTTGGCACCAAACACTTAAGGAAAATCTTAAGATTATTAATGTCCTTTGGGAGGATGCAAAAGATGCTGCAAATAATAGAAACCAGTGGAAAACTCTTGCTGCCCAATGTACTCTGCATAGGATCCATTGATGATGACAGCTCCTTCTTGTGTCGTTTTTAAAATGCAATCAAGTGTTGCTTTGCATTTGGCAGTAAATATACCAAAATATATTTTTTTTCTATTTACATTGGACCATGAATTGTAATCTTTGGGACGATGAATAAAGCATGAGAGAAGCTTTACTGTAAAACAAGAGATACAATTGCAGCATGGAAGGAGGCAAAGAAATTAAAATTTGCTGTATGATTTTATGGTAAGAGGAATATTCCTGGAAAGTTGGACAACTTTCAAACCTTGAATTTTGTAGTAGCTTGGGCACCCACCTCCCAAATATTTGCATGGCTTCTAAAACTAGAAAGGCTGATTCAAATATAAAGAGGAAAGTTTGTATATGTCCATTTCCTTTGACACAATGCTAACAAGAAAGAGATTTGGTTTGACGGGAATCTAGGAAAAGGAAGATAAAGTGATGAGCGTTGTAGAATCAATATCTTGCAATGGATGTCAACATTAGAGCAACAGAGCATTAAAAATAGATTGAAATGGGAAAGGTAAAATCTTTACTTACTTATTCTATAGTCTTCTTAAAAATGAAGAACGATGGCACCCACATTAAATAGCTGGTCCTTCTTCTGTGTTCTTTTCAACGCAGAAGAAAAGGCCTGGAGACTTTTGTCTCCATGTCTGGCAATGATTAAATAACGATCCCTTATTTGTATGACCTGCACCTTTGGTCAGTATTACTACACAATGAAAGATCTGAACTGGAGGGTAAAGAGTTAGATAGTTCTTCAAAAAGAATTTATTTGATGCCAAATTTCAGACATCAAAAGAAATGGAAGATCAAGGACTTCAACTCAGGCCAAGAAAACAAAGACCGTTTAGAAATCTTCTCAAAGACCTACCAGAAATGTCATTTATGAGTTTAAAAATAGAGGAAAAATGATTTCATTTTTAGGTATTAGTTATTACTCTAGAGGTATAGCATGCTATATTCAGTCATGTACAATTACATAGCATTGAGTGAAGATATATTAGTCTAAGAAATATCTATTTGTCAATATTTCATATACAACAATTTGAATTTACAATGGCCCTGAGAAAAGTGACTTTCAATTGGTCCTTGCACTTACACATCCTCATGGTCACATGATCAATATTTGACAACTGGCATGTATTTATGATGGCTGCAATGTCCTGGAGGGTCACATGATCCCTTGCAACCTTCCCAGTGGGTTTTTGATAAGCAAAGTCAATGGGGGGAAGCCACATTAGGTTACAACTGAACCAAAAAAAATGTAAAAGATGATATATCTTGCCTAATAATGGCAACAGTTAGCAATGGAAGTTCCACTGCCAATTGTACCATTGGTCAATGATTGCCTATACTGTAATGTTTCTATAATACAAACTTTTAACCCATATTTGATTACATAGTATTCTTGACATCCTGTGGATATGTTGATTCTATAAGTCACAATATTCTTAACCAACTTTAAAAAGCCGTATAGCTAGGAACATAGCAATTATAATTCACCTCCATAATGCCAGGATCATGAGGACTAATGTGGTCGTCCATTTGAATACATACAGGTAGATACAGAAAGAGGTGTAATTTATCTTAGTTTCTATAAGCTTGAAATATACAATTTCACTTTCCAAGGTCCCAATTCTTGAGAGCAAATGTTTAAAATACAAATAAAGAGAAACATAATGTAATCGTTCCCATATTTTTTTTAAGTGCTTAAGTTGTAATTTTTTTTTTTTAAATGAGAGGGGGGGTATTTTTACAGTCAAAAAAGATGGGAAAGAAAGTTTCAAACCTATCTTTTGGTAGATTCTGAATTTGACAAATTCAAATTTTAGACAAGTTTTAGATTATATTATATCTACAGGTACAGTTTGCTAATTAGTAGCCCTATTCTTCAAATTTATTGTGACAATGGAAACTCCACGCAAAATAGTGTATTCAATTTGTTTTTATAGAGAAACATTTTTTCATCAAAAAAACAACAACCCAATTCTTTACATTCCCCACAAGATTACAAAGAATTTTAAATAATAATTCAACAAAGATAACATAGTTTTGACACTGGTGCACCTACTGTACTTCCTTGGGATTTTATATATAAAAAGGCAGTAATAATAATGTGGCACCTGCCAGATAACAGCCAGATTTAACAATTATCAATAGGAAAGAAATAAAAAAGTCTTGATAGTGGACAGGGCAGTACCCAGAATAGAAGAAAAACAATTGGAAAAAAAAAATCGTGAAATGCCAAGATCTACAAATAGGAGTAGAACAACTATGAAAAACAAAGCAAAAGAAATGAGTGCCTTGGGTGCAATTCCAAAACGTTTGGAGCACCACTTGAATACCATTGGCATTGACAAAATTACCACCAGTCAATTGCAACAACCTCCATCCAATGGTGGTATTTTTAACATCATGAAACAAACAACATCTGCTGAGAGAGCGGGGATGACTAACACCCTCAGGGATGACTAACACCCTGGTCAACCCTTCTTTATTCTCCTACCATCTGGAAGGAGATATAGAAGCATAGGCAGTCACACAAACAGGCTGAAGAACATCTGAAGATCCGTGGGCTGTCAGAGTCCTGAATGAAAAATGACTCTACAACAACATAGTACGACTGACTTGCAGGGTCAGCGTGACATGCAATAAGTTCCCAGCTGGGAATAGGACTGGGTGTTTGTTAGTAGGATTCACTGGGCTAGGGAATTTTTGACTTTCACTGTGAGTTGTATTGTGTTGTAGGTGGGAGGGGTGCATGAAGGGAGGTTCAACCAATTTCATTGTACACATGTTATTACTCAGACAATAAAGGTTTGAATTGAACTGAATGCTACGTCTTTGGAAAGGTCTCCAAGGTGGACAAAAATGTTGAATCCAACCTAAATATCTGCCTGACTCAGCAAAAATCTGTTTGGTTCAACAAAATGTTGAATCCAACCTAAACATCTGTGCAGCAATAATAATATATTTTGCCAGAAACATCCAATTGCCCGCAGCAAAACAAACTCTAATCTGTGGACATTTATGGAACAAGATATTGATTTTTACACATATGCCCTAAAATGTAACCATCACTGAGTTCACTAGTAGATATTTAGGATAATGTATTTCTGTTGACAGAGATTTATGGCCACTACACTCCAATTTCTCAGCAGAACATCAGAGGGATAACGTGTATTTTCTATTCCATAAGGTATAAAATGATTTAAAAATTCACTGTATTTTCTTACCTTCTGACCAACTCCTCCAACAGAGCCAGCTGAACCTGATGGACCTTGAGGACCCTTGGGTGAGAAGAATATTTAAGGTGAGTCATATGTTAATTATGCCTTAAACTGAATACATGCATATACATGCGTAAACATCATCAGATGTTCATGTATTCCTTACATCTGATCCGCTTGGACCTTGAGGGCCTCTAGGGCCAGGGGGACCTGGAGGACCCTGTAAGAGAGAAAACACAAACAAAATTACAAGTCTGGACAAAAGGAAATGGGAAAAGTAAGTTTAACTTGCTCCTTATTTTGAACAATCTTTGGTGAATCAACTTTATGGGGACGTTTAGAGGAGAAAGAACAACATCTTACCATTGGACCAACATCGCCATTTTCACCTTTTTCACCTGGGGGCCCAGGAAGACCCTAGTGATAAGAAACAGCAACAGAAATGCATAGTATTAATTATAGAATAGTTCCAATAACCTAAGATTTGAGAAATCTAGATTTCCCTTGCATTTTTTACTTTCAAAGTTCTAAAGCAGTGTTTCTCAACCTTGGCAACTAGAAGATGTCTGGATTTCAACTCCCAGAATTCCCCAGCCAGCTGGCTGGGGAATTCTGGGAGTTGAAGTCCAGACATCTTCTAGTTGCCAAGGTTGAGAAATACTGTTCTAAAGTAAACACATTAAATCATACAGAGAATGAGATCTTCATCTTGTTTTCTTTTTGTAGTATGGATGCATTGCATTTTTATCTCATTTTATTCATTTTATTAATTGAATTTGCGCAGCTGATTCATGAGAATGGTTCCCAAAGAACTCACCAACAAATGCCGCAAGTTAAAACATAAAAACACAGAATGAAATTATTCTAAAATGGAATTCAAGCTGTTTAAGGATGGCTTCCATAATAAATATATATATTATTTAAAAGACTCAGATAAATAATGTTTTTCCTGGCACTGAAATGTATGGTAGGCTGGCAAGAGGTTTCTTAAGGGAAGTACAACTATTAAAAAGGGCACCCATCAGAATAAGCATCAGGATTTAATTTAATAGGAGCAAACTGCTTAATTTGAAGCAGTCCGGTATTTCTGCAAATTTTATTATTAGATTTTTATCCAACCTTTATTACTTTATAAGTAACTGAAGGTGGTGAACACTCACAATGCTCCTTCCTCTTCCTTTTGTTCCCTATAACAGCTCTGTGAGGCGGATTGGACTGAGAGAGAGTGACTGTCCAAATTATCTTCCCAGCTGCCACAGCTTTCATGACTAAGGCAGAACTAGAACCCACAGTCTCTTGGTATCTAGGCCAGCATCTTAACCATTACACCAAGATGGTTATGTACTTGTATTTGAGAGCAAAACAAATACTTTTCAGAAAATGGGAATAGTATACTCAATCCAGATGCCTAAGTCATAAATCACAATTTTATATGTTGACTTTAAAATCTGCCAAAGCACTTATATAGCAATCGTACATTCTGATTTCAATACTGCCAAACCTTTGTTGAATCTAATATTTAAGAGATCTGTTTATGCGAAAAACTCACCTTAATGGCTCATGTTATATGTGACATGCTGTCTATATTTTTTCCATTTCTAAAATAAGTCCTTATCCTTCTATACATACAAAATCTTTTTACATCAAGCAGTAAAACATTCATCTTTCAAATGTGATAATTATAGCTTTCAGTAACATCATTAATGATCAAATAATATCTCTCTTTTGCTTTCTATTCTATAATGCTGAAAAATTTTAAATATAAATTTATTCTATCTTGTTTCTACATTTAATTTAGTACTGCCTTCAAGCACAAAGAAATTCTGGCACGATTCCCTTAATGTTTTTTTACAAGCATTTCCCCAAGATATAAGTATATTTTTCAAAAATTGAAGAAGAGCACTGAAAATAAATGGGAGAAGTACAGAAACAAAAGGATAATTGCTTCTAGTTTTGCATAGGTAAGAAACTGCAAATTACGTTGATTAGTATTAACAAGTAAGGCAAATTCAAGTTGTTCCCACTCTCACTAAATACGCAAGAAGAAAAAGTTATATAACAACGGCTTTTTATAAGCCATTTTTAGTCTCATATATATGAGACAAACTTTCTTTTCCTGTTGTATCATTTGTCCAACTCATTCTAATTATTTGGAAGTTGAATAAACTTTGTGGCATTTAAACAAAGAAACTATAAGGAATGGTAATATGCATAATAAAATATATCCATTGATTGTGAATACTGAAGAATTGTAGAGTCAATAAAAGCTTGACTTATTAGCAGTATTTAAAGATAATTTAATGGCAGGTGTTATGAATTATTTAAAGACATACTAAATAGATGTTGATCACTGGGTGCATAGCACTGAGTTCTGCAATTCATGAGCTATGTTGCTCTTGAATTCATTCAGAACTTCAGATTATTTGAATACTCAATCACTTGGGAGAAGCTGTCTTTCTTTTCCATTGACTGCAAGATTTATTGTTGTAGTCTTTTTCGAACAGTCTCTCGATGTGCACTAAATGCATGTAACGGAGCTGTATAATGGGATGTTTTTCAGAGTGATACTTCAAGAATCAGGTTCAAATTGTTCACGTTAGGCCCAAGTGCTAAAGTCAATAGAATCTATTCTCTTTTCCTATTAAAAAGACAAATTGGGCCTGAACTGAAAGAATATGCTTAGGAAAGAAAATAGGAAAGTCCTGGCTCCCTAGGCTATTGGACAGGTTTATGCTCTAAGTTTTAGGCTGAAATTGTAGCAGATTTCTAATAAAATAATCAACAGAAAACTGGATCATGAAGCATAATATATGCTGTACCCACCCATCTCAAATATATATCCTCCACATATGCTGAAATTATAACTCTCAGAATACTAAGATGGCATGAATTTTAGAAGGATACCAGGCTGGGGAAGCCTGTTATACATTTTACACAAATTCTCCTGTATTCCAAGACTGTGTGTCATTCTTTTTTTATATAGATTGAATGTTTAATTTTGGCGAATCTTGTTTTATGCAAACAGTATCGGCTGAATTAACTATTAACCAACAGAAATTAGGAGACCACTTAAATGGGCACAGCATTTCACCTATAATAGCATTCTTCAAAATTACTATAGATAAAACCTTAAGTTCTTAATGAAGAAATGC
Organism: Rhabdophis nuchalis; assembly: GCA_039707465.1. Lineage (NCBI taxonomy): Eukaryota > Metazoa > Chordata > Lepidosauria > Squamata > Natricidae > Rhabdophis > Rhabdophis nuchalis. Next base: position 98,485,663 of record CM077644.1, read on the forward strand.
TGCTGATAGAAAACTGAGACATTCACTAACTAAAAGCTTGACCGCAGTTTACAATTCTGTTTTACAAAACTGGAAAGAAAAAAAATCAACCTCCACACTCAAAATAGTGTGTGAGTTACAGTTCATCTTCATACCAAACAGTGTGGGTGAAGGACTTAGGGTTCCTACTGAAATAAACACATACAATTGGATTAAAGGATAATACTTTGATGTAACTAAATTTAGAACTAATATGTGGTTACTGATTTATGTGGAAGGTATTAGATTTATCTACAATACTACCTTCTACCAAAGTAAATCTGGGAGTTTTACCATCTAAAATAATAGAGTATGTAATACGTAATCTGGCACAGTAGACTTACATATGCAAGTAGTACTTTGCAATCATGATTACAGGTGTCTAGATAAGATGCAAAGATCCAAGGGTTACTTGTTTATTTGAAGGCTCCAAGATTTGTTGAGGGTTGCACAACATAAAAGTTTCATAAACTATTATTATTATTATTATTTAAGATTTAATCTTCAAGTCGATCCACAGTCTGAGACTGATAAAAACTTACCAGTTCCACGTCCTAACCAAGATCCTAAGGGCTGTTAAGGTAACATCTGAACATATAAGCAGTTTTTTGCAAAAATACTCAGATCTGATAAAGATCTGCAAAAATGTTCAGATCTGGTAAGTTAAAGTATCTAGGCAACCCTTTGGTATTGCTCCAAGGTAGTGGTGGGTTCCAAATCCCGTCGCAACTGGTATGCTGCTACAGGGCCGGATGTCCACCTCGGGCTCGTACGTTATGCGTGTGTGCGCACAAGGCCGCCCAACGTTGCCCCAGCTGCTCAGTGAGGTTGCACAGGCACCGTACACTGTATGCACATGCGCAATTGGGCCGTTTCCCCCAAAAAGAGATAAAGAATACGGGTGGGCGGGTGGGCCCACTGAAACACCATTCCAGTATGGTGGCTGCTGCTCCCAGCTGCCACCGTTACGCCCATACCGGGCAGTACCACCCAGAATTCACCATTGCTCCAAAGACTTCTATTACTATTGGTACAACCATTGATTTCTTCCTCCAAAACTGCTCAAATTCAATTTGTTGTTGCTGCTGCTGCTATTATCATTATTATTATTAAACAAGATGAAACTTGCCTAGTTATGCTCATAATCAGTTCTAGCCTCTACTTTAATGTGCACTACAACTTCCAAATACGTTAAATATATCAATAAACATTCTTGATGATGTTTGGCAAATTTCCATTATTTTATTCTACAATTGTTACACAGATAGTCCTCCACTTACAACCATAATTGAGCCAAAAATTTCCATTGCTTCATGAGACAGTAGTTAAGTGAGTTCTATTTTACTTTTTTGCCATAGTTTTAAGCAAATCACTGCAGTTTTTTAAGTGAATCATGTGGTTTTTAAGCAAATCTGGTTTCCCCACTGGCTTTGCTTATTGGAAGCCAGCTGGGAAGGTTACAAATGGTGATCACATGACCCTGTATGCAAATAGTAATTGATGATAAATACATTCCAGTAGCCAAGTGCCCAAATTTTGATCACATGACCATTGAAATGCTACAATGGATGTAAGTTACAAATTATCCCTGACCTACACACCTTCCGCCGTGCTCTTAAAACCTTTCTTTTTCAACAAGCCGGGCTGGCGTAAATACGAATTTTATTATTTATTAATCTTAATTGGGTTTGTTGGTTTTTAATCTTATTATGGGCTAAGTTATTTAATATATTTTTAAAATTGTTTTTAACTTTTATATATCTGTGTTTTATTTTGGCTGTACACTGCCCAGAGTCCTTTGGGAGTAGGGCGGTATAAAAATTAAATAAATCTAAATCTCAGTGTGAAAACTGGTCATAGATCAGTTTCGTCACTGCTGTTTTGACCTCAAACAATCACTAAATGAATGGTTGTAAATCAAGGACTACCTTAAAAAAAAGTATGCTGTCCCGAAGCTACTTACAGGAAGCACATGATATAAGTATAAATAAAAGTGCATACTTGATTTTCCTACAGATATTTCTGGGATGGGGGGAGGAGCTGGGAGATATGTATACATTGCATTTTAAAACATTAAATATATCAGTAAAGTTACAGATGTCCTAACAATTAGGACAATTGTGGTCACAGTGCTTTGAATGAATCATTACCTACAAATTACTTGCTTGCAGATGTGACTGTAGAAAAAGTAAAGAGCTTCCTGTTGAAGATGCTAGAATCTCATCAATTACTATTTGCTGACATGACACACACTAACAACTAATCTAGCAGTTTGTTATTAAGATTTATTGAGCCATAAACCTGTCTATTGTATCTCAAACTTAGGTCCTCAATTAATGTGAAAGAGTAATTTTTCAGTCTGTCAATAGTACCATTGCAATTATGGGAGAATAGATGTGTCTGAGGTTAAGTATGCTAATTATTTTCAAATTTGTTCTGAAGCACAATCTTGATATGCTCACACTTAAATATCCCCACTGTCAAAACCTCTCTTCTAATTTATGTTCTGAAGAATTTGATACTGGCGTGCACTTTTTAAAATTTACCTTTTCTTTACATCACTTCAATTTATTATTGTTGTTCATTTTTATTTTCTTTCTGTAACAGGTTTCCCCCCCTTGGAGAGGTGATTTAAAAATATTGAATAAATATTCGAATTATTTTATTTTTGTTTTTAGGTAACAGCTTTGGCCTTTTATAATGTGCTTTGGGAATAATGGTTTCATTACACACCTTGGAAACCTTAATTCTATCTGATCAGTTGTAATATCAGCTATTACAACTATACAATACTTTAGATGCAAGAAGCTTGTACATCCCTATAAGTAGGAAGTTATGTTGAGTTTTCCTATTATCTTTAGAAGGAGAGATTGCACAATAAAAGATATAGAAAGAGAGACATCACTTTTTATCAGATGAACAGCTAACAAGGTTCAAATATTCCAGGAAAAGATTTAAAACAGCAACCTATTTACAAAAAGCTTAAGACAGAATCAGTTATTACTGACAGGCTTACTACTGAGAGTGGAAGAAACTCTGCTATTAAATGGTAGCACTTTAAAAATAATGATTTGTATTATTGAAACCTTTTCTAGTATGTATGATTGCAAATGTATCAGAAAATGTGATGATAATTTGGATATACAGTGGTACCTCGGATCACGAACTTAATTCGTGAAATGACTCTGGTCACGATCCGATTTGGTTGTGATGCGAGGCACAATTTCCCATAGGGTTCAATGTAAATCCGATTAATCCGTTCCAACCTTGTTTTTTGGTTGTGATGCGAGGCACAGTTTCCCATAGGGTTCAATGTAAATCCGGTTAATCCGTTCTGACCTTGTTTTTAAAATGTCCGCGGCTCCGGTTCGTGAAGCGAAACGGAGGTCGTGAATCCGGGCATTTTTACGAACTTTTCCGTTCGTGATGCGAGGGCGGAGTTCGTGATGCGAGGCAGAGTTCGTGAAGTGAGGCGGAATTCGTGCAGCGGAGCATTTTTTACGAACTTTTCCGTTCGTGCAGCGAAACGGTGTTCGTGAACCGGGGCACATTTTTTGGGAAATTTTTGGTCGTGAAGCGAATTGGATGTGATGAGAGGCGTTCGTGGTCCGAGGTACCACTGTATTGAGTAAAATTTGACATCAAGGAATATTCTTCATAACAAAAAGAAAGACACTGTATGTCCTACAGTACATCATTTTTCTTGTTACCATGCATTCTGCATGAACTCTTGATTGCTCAGTGGCCCTTTATTAGCACAGTTGTGAACACTGGTACAAGAAATTACTATTACAAAGGAAAATGAGATTGAAAGAAACATTTTCAGCATTTGTTTAAAACTCAGATTAATGAGTCACACACAACCACCACTAAATTAAACTTACACAAAGGTGAAGTGTATAACACTTACAATGCAGACAAAATGTGCACTGTATTTCCATTGTGGAGCAGCTCAAAATGCTAAATTCATCCGTCACTTTACTAAAGTAGTAATTTCATTATCGTGCAACTTTTAAATTGTTGCATTTTTTAAAAGAAAAAAAATAATGTTTTAAAAACATGTTTCCTTTCTTATCCAAAACATTTTAATACTTATTCTTAAATAGAAAAGTGTTCCAGATGTTGCACTGAACTGAATCAATTTTACACTGGAATGTATTTTACTTTGTAAAGTAGGCAGCAGATTGACTCATTAATTCCCTTCTGGAGCTTTGAAATGAAACAGCTGTGCCTGCAGAAAAAATCCTGGGAAAGCCCTTGAATGAGGAGGATTGCTTTTTGTCTCCTATTTTTTTGTGGACCTCTTGATAAGAGATCCAGTGTTTTGGGATGGCTTACCATCCCTTCCACACCTGTAATGATTTTTGCAGTGGGGGATAATTATGATCCAAACCTTGCCTTTAAAGAACTGAGTAGGCACCTCCCTATCTCTGCTTTAGTGCTTTGTCTGCAATTCTAACAACTCTATATGATGATTTGGAATGATGATTTAAGGATTTGTTGTTACTATCAGTAGTCTGTATTTTTTATTATGTAAAAGTAGCCTTCAATTTTTTTATAGGGATGCGGTGACTCAGTGGCTAAGATGCTGAGCTTGTTGATCTGAAAGGTTGATGGTTCAGCGGTTCAAATACCTAGCACCATGTAATGGAGTGAGCTCCCGTTACTTGTCCCAGCTTCTGACAACCTAGCAGTTCGAAATCATGTAAAAATGCAAGTAGAAAAATAGGGACCGCTTTTGTTGGGAAGATAACAGCGTTCTGTGCGCCTTCAGCATTTAGTCATGCTGGCCACATGACCACGGAGATGTCTTCCGACAGTGCTGGCTCTTCAGCTTTGAAATGGAGAAGAGCACCGCCCCTAGAGTCAGAAATGATTAGCACATATGCACGAAGGGAACCTTTACCTTTTTAGCCTTTATTTTCAAATATGCTCACTTTACAATAGATGGGGAAAAAGGGTAATATATGCAGGAAGGATAATACAATAAAAAATACCTGAAGGCCAATAGGTCCTGGAGGACCAGGAAAGCCTCGTGAACCTTCATCGCCTTTCTGTCCAAACATCCCTTGTTGTCCTCTTGGACCAGGCTCCCCATCACCTCCCTGTAAATTGAAGTAGGTATAACTGACTCAAAATGTCAAGTATGTGCCAACAATTTCAGCTCCATTAATTCTGTAAACAATACATATCTAGAAAATGGGGGGAAACTCCCTCTCCAGATTCTGAACCCAACTCGGTGAGCTACGAAAACATCACATTGACTTCAATTGTGCTGAGGCAGCAGCTTAACCATGTACAAGATTTCTCGCTTTACCTCATTTCTTGCAAATGATTCCATAAATTCAATCATGGGAAACAGACATTCTAAAAGGGTAAATAGTGAGGGGGTTTGGATGCTTGTCACAGAAATATCAAAAGTACCCTTTATTAGCCAAGAGCAGTTTGTCTTACTCAGGGGAAGAAAAATGCTAAATACATGGATGATGGTGCTGTCTTTCACTGTTATCTGAAATTGTTACATAATTTTCTTGATTAGATATTACCTTGGAAAAGTCCTAAGGGGTGCAATCCATAATAGACATGTGGCCGATTCACAAAGGTGGTTTTTTTAAATGAATGTAAAATTAAGCAGTGGGTTATGTACAGTACATGAAACATCTGTACAATATGTAAAGCCATTGAAAAGGATGCTTTTGTGCTCAGTGAAGGACATTTGCTGAAACTGTGTTTTTCTTTTTCTTTTTCACACTAATGAACAAAGGAAGCAGAATGGCATTGATTTAACCCTGAAGCTTATATTAACCTTGCAAGTATGCAGTCGTAGAGTCCTGGAAGATATATAGATATATATATGTAATTTTTTTCACAACATCCTGTTAGGGCCCCATTAAGGGAGGAGACATACTGTTTCCTTTTCTGCCTTTCGGCTCATCACCAGAGCCCATCTAGACAGAAAGCCAAGAGTTCCGTTGTGTAAATTTTTTTGATATGTGTGTTACTTTTATGAGCTGATCAATAAATAAATCAGAGAGACCAGGATAGATCTATTTCGAGCTTATTAGCTCTCATCAGCTGGCCATACCCTTTACTGGGACTCGAACCGGGGCTGTATTGCATATCAGGCAGGAGCCTAGCAAGAAAAAAAATTACCTATACTAAATACCCCTGTCTCAGCTGATGCAATAAGGGAGAGCCGGCTTGGCTGAATTGCTAGGCTCCTGCCTGATATGCAGGTATGCTGGCATTGCTGGCTTCGGGTGTATACATTATATATATATATGTAGACATTATATATATATAATCCAGGTTTTGCGCTGTGTAAATCATTTCTAAACCTTTTCAATGAACAGTGAGGGGTTTTTTTTAAATACAAAAAGTTTTGAAGAATTCATTTGCAATAAACAGGAAACTTACAGCTATTCCAGGAGCACCAATGGGACCCTGAAGGCCAGGCGGTCCTGAAGGTCCCTGGAAAAAAAACATTACATTATTCAAAGATACATCTTACATTATTCAAATATAAAATGCATTACCATATTTCTTTGAAGAAATGGAGGTTAAGGTTTATTACATTCATTGAAACAGACCAATGCTCTGGGGTTATTGGTTGTTTTTTTCCCCCATCTTCTCAATGCATCAGTCTTGCTTTTTTAATAAACAGGTTTTAGTATTCTAGCTTTTTAATTTACTCATTCATTTGCACTCTTCCTATCTTTGTCTTCAGCTGAAAGTGCAGAGATGTTTGCAGACAGCAAGCACAATCTTCTTCTTTTCAGATTTAAAGTATCAAATCAATTGCACAAGAAGAAGGAAAAAGGAAAGCAAATTCAACAGCTTAAGCTAGAGTTCGGCACAAAGAGTTAATGCAACTGGCTGGAAAGAAAGGGAGGGAAGGAACTGAAAAGAACTAGTCTTTCAACAAGGACGTCCCTTTCTATATAGTCCATAATATAGACCATGGATGTCAAATTTTCTGTGTCACGTTGACATCATATGACATTTTGCCACGTGTACCCCATTCGCAGAGCTGGGGTAGGCGTGGCCGGTACGTGACGCATCCGGCCTGTGGGCCGCCAGTTTGACACCTCTGATGTAGACTGACAGAAAGGGAATGATGACATCTTCACCTAACCTTTGAAATATTGGGCCAGAAATTAACTTAAAGTTCTTCATATTGTTATAGGTAAAGGGCATTATCACTAGTACTTGATATCAAATAGTCAAACTTGGATAAATAAAATGGAATTTTAAATGACAATAATTACAATTGTCATTTAAATAGTAAATTTAATAGAATATTATTATTCAGTAAATAAGCCTGAATAATGCTTTATAAACTAGCTGTTCCCAGCCACGCGTTGCTGTACCCCAGTCTGGTTAAATGGCCAACCAATCTGTGTGTAGATCTACACCTGCACACACAAACACATACACACAACCATCGTATAACCCCCAATCTACCTACCTAGTGTATTTCTCCCTCTCTCCCTCTACCTACCTACCTTCTGTATTTTTCTCTCTCTCTGTGTGTGTGTGAGGGAACTTTGGAGGCTTATTCGGTTGCTGAGGAAATGACCGTTGGAAATGTGAAAGGTGTGTGCATGAAGCATCATAAGAAGCAGCTGGGTGGGAGGAGTTACAGGAAGGTGAAAACCTGAGACGTGCGTACCTTTTACGTTTGTGCTGCTTGCACATGACACACGTGTGCCAGCCACACAAAATGTACATATGATTGTTACTCCCTTTCTTAGCAACATTGTGTGAAAATTTGGTGGCGATCGGTGCAATACTTTCTGAGATTAGCGATTTTGCACAAACTATTTTAAATTTTTATTTATATAGATAAGTTTTTATTTTATGACGTATATTTCATGAAAATAGTCCTTGCATGTTGACTTATTTTTAAGGTAAAACTAAACAAAAGACTTAAATTTAAACGCATCAGAGCATCTTGAAATCATATTAAAATGAGCTCATATTTACATGATGTTTATTAAAATAATTTAGTAACAATCCCTGAAAATGAAAATGATCCATGTTAGGTATATGACTGAACACATCCAAAATTTGAGCATTGGTATATATTCTGACATATGTATCAACACATGATTGGCTAAAAGTACCAACATAGAAAAATCCTAACATGAAAACTGAATGAAATTAGCTACCTGCAGTTTTTACTTTGCATGTAGCAACCAGGTGAATTTTATTAAAACTATTCTAGTAAATCTCCTCAAAGTAAAAGTTGATTCCAAACTTTGTGAAACATAAATATAATACTTTTCTATATTCCTCTGAAGTTTTATTTTATTAAAAAAAGTTTTAACCATTTTACTAGAGATCAATAGAACACAGATTGTGGCAAATGTGTCTAAAAAGTTGTATTGTTACTAACTTTTGCAATATTTTCCCAAACATGGAAAATACATACATTTCTTTTTCCATATTAATACAGAAATGTATAATAAGCACATATGGAAAAGAGAAAAGCAAGGCGGGAAGACTAAACTTGATCATTTCTATAAGAAATAAATGGTAAGAAAATATTTTAAATCCACCCCCTACTATTTTCACATGTCACCAAGATGCCCAAGGTGACTGACAAACCTAAAAACATAATAAGGTATGCTGTCACCTAATATTTCAACATTCTGCACTCATAGAAAACAATGTGAAATACAGTGACAGCAGATATAATTATTATATAAAAAAAACAAATGATAAAGAGAAAAAAAGGAGCTTATATATGAATAACAGTAATTAGCTATGGCAATCAAAATGCCCTTCAAAAATAAATAAAAGTTTTCACAATCTGTTAAATGTCTAAAACAAATTAAGTCAAGCTAAGAATTGGAAGAATATTTAATGGAATACTTTTCTCCTGGTAAGTAGAGTGCCACATGTAGTATTTATGAGTGTGACAAGCAGCATCTTATTTCTTGCTAAAATAGGAGAAATTGCAGGGATAATCTGGGGGAGAGATCTATCTCCATAGCTCCAAAGTTCAGAAAGTCCAGCGATTATTGTTACTTCAACAGCAGGGAAAAGAACTAGCTTTATTTGAGAATCTGATCAAGCACAAAGATCTCTTGGAATAGTGGTAACCCAGTGTCTCCATGGATACTTTCTTTGGGGTTTTTTCAGGCTTAGGACGATGTGTAACCACAAAGGAGTTGGGTTACAGAGAAAAAGAAGCTTTGATCTGTCAAGGACAGGGGTGAAAAGACGGGAAGCTGGATCACATTGAAGAAATATAACGATCATCAAAAAGCATTATCGAGAAATATGAAGCCCCTTCTTTATTTTGCTAATTAGAAATGTGAATCTTTCCGCAAAAAAATATACATTTTCCCTGCTCGTTGAGAATACTGGTTTTTGATACATTTTTTTCATGCATTTCCTTTTTGCCAAGCAATAAAAAAGCAATATAGTAAAGGCAGCAGCCAGAGTGTGGGGAGGGAATAGAAAAAGACTTACATTTTCTCCCTTGTCACCTTTACTCCCTTTTTGACCTGGTTCTCCAATTTCACCCTGTAATCAAAAGAAAGGTATTACATCTCTCTTTAAAGGACCCATTTCTTTGTTAACAGTAGTCAATACTGAACTACCTTCAAGTCTCACCCTATTATTCTCTCTGCCTTTGAGTGGCAGCCTGAGGAGGACAATTTTGGGTTGATCAATCACATTTTGGTACGAGAGATTTGGTGACATATTGCCCGCCAAAGCTCGAACTGCAGCGTTCTTGCGATGAAATTTACTTTAACTCAATTTTATAATAAGGAAACTGCTACCTTTGTTTTACCTTCATGCCTCCTTCAACATAAAGTTACTATAAGTGTGGTTGACCAAAGGACAGCTGCTTTCTTCTGTGTGTAAGGTGTTCATGATCAAAAACATCATATAAACATATTCTTAAGTTTCCCCTGTACACATAATCCCCTCTCTAAGGTGTGAATAAGTGAAAAAGTTAGTAATTAAAAATAGATTTCCATTTCATCTCAAATGACCAGCTTTGAAACATACTAAGATTTAATAAATCGTACTTTGAAGTTGGCAGTTTGTTTCAAACCTGGAAGCTACGTTTTTCTAATTTTTTTATTAAATCAGAAATGATAGTTCATTAAAAAGTAGTGTGCACCATTTTTGGCCATACTGAGAAGGTAAACACATGGGTAAATGTCCATACCACCGGCATCACCATCCCCCACAAATATAAGTAATCTTTTATCTTCCACTATGTGGTGCTTGCTCCCATCCCTTAAATTAATAAGCTTTCTGTTTAGCTCGCCGATGGAGAAGCATAGAATATATTATCAAATTGGCTCTCTGTTCTTGCGTTGTATTTCTATTTTTTCACCAGAAACATGCATTTTGTAAAACCCCACATGGCCTCCACTTAGCAGAAGTGGAAAAGCCATTCTTCAGTATATTAATGGAGAATGGGGAGATAGTGGGATGGATTAGGGAACAAGGTTTAATCTGAAAAGAAAAAACCAACATTCAGGAAATCTTGCTGGTAAGAAACCACCTATCTTGCAACATTAGTGGAAAGTTTGCAAATCTGTCTTCAATATGTTTCCTCAGCAGTAGGAGCTGAACCAATAAGATCATTCACTGAACTTGTAAAGCTGCACAGAAACCCCAAGGAGTAGTGACAACAGAGGAAAGTGCCATGTATCTGCAAACCCCCTTATATGGAAGGGGTCTGAAACATGTCTGAATAGTAATATAATTAAGTTTTCATCTGTGTAAGATGTGATGCTATTACTGAAAGTTTGCCAATGAATAAAGTAGCTGCTAATGTATGTGCATTGCGTAAATTGCAGTTAGGAAGGACTATCCAGCTGGACTTCCTATTAGTCTTTCCAAAACAACTGAAAAGAATATTAATAAGGTAGAAATACATGAGAAAGGGAACAGCTGTCAGGAAATATATTTTGCAACCAAGGTTAAATTATCTTCTCCCAGGCATCCTTTCTCCATTGCTTAGCATTGGTGCGATCAGACTTTTAGAAGACACCAGTTCAAGGAAGTTGTTGTAATAAACATCAAAAGAAACACAGAATAATCATCAACTGACCTTGTCACCATCTTCTCCAGGAGAACCAGCTGGTCCTGCAGGGCCAGGAAGACCCACAGGTCCCTGTATTCCATCACGTCCAGCTGGTCCCTGAGGACCTTTTTCACCCTGTTTCCAATAACAAGCCATCGTTCATATTATTAGTGATAAATAATTAGTAGTTCTAAAAGATGAAAGGTTTATAACATCCTAGTGCTTAGCTCAGAATAATAAATTCTCATTTATATTGTTAAAATGGTTTAAAATTCTTACATACCCTTTCCTCCCCAAATAAGACCTCCCTGCCTAATAAGCCCAATTGGGCTTTTGAGCACATGTGTTAAAATAAGCCCTCCCCAAAAATATTGCAACACAGCAGCAGCCATGAGGTGATCATGCCCGCCACCTCCTGTGCCTCAAAAATAATAAGACCTCCTCAAAAAGAAGGGCAAGTGCTTATTTTGGGAGTCAAAAGAAAATAAGACCCTATTTTATTTTGGGGAAAACATGGTATAATTTACTAAGTTTATTGGTTAATTTTTAATCAAAGTTATGCCGAGAATTAATTGTATTATTTTGGTACTTCTATTGTTCATTTGTAAAAATTGTATTTCGCCAAAATTCTTTTTTGCTTTCCCACTTTGTCCCTGTGTGGTCTTTTTAAATCACTAATATTTTTTTAAAGAAAGTGCATTATGTAGAATTAAAGGAAATAATACATATGGGGGACTTGTTAATATTCTGAATGTCACAGGAATCTGTTGAACAAAGGTCTGAATGGAGTCCTCTCATCAGCAGCCTTGTCATGCTGACTTATTCTCAGATATTTCTATTGATCAGGTTTATACCAAAATGCTTCTTTGAATCCGTTGTGAAATGTCTTTAAGATTGGTTGAAAATAGGATTATGCTCCTTGGAGTAGGTAAAACAAACGTGTTCAGAAATGAATGCTATTAAGTTCAATGTATTCATCGTTTACTTTTCAAGAGTAAAGTCTAAATCAGAAAGAAGAGGTGGGTCAACCTAATTTCCAAAACACCAGAAGGCAAGACAAAAAAAAATGGATGGAAACTAAGCAAGGAGAGATACAACCTAGAACTAAGAAGAAATTTCCTAACGGTGAGAACAATTAACTAGCACTCGCGACTAGTGAAAGTCGCGAGTGCTCCATTGCTGGAGGCTTTTAAGAGACTGGACAGCCCCCTTACTGAAACAATATAGGGTCTTCTGCTTGAGCAGGGGGTTGAGTTAGAAGACCTCTAAGGTCTCTTACAACTCTGTTATTCTATGATTCTATAAATGGTCTTTTGAATTGTAATAATCTTTAGGACCTGGCAAAGTGATGGATGAGAAATGCACAAAAGGCATTGTTGTTTGTTGTTGTTATTTATTTATCATCATCATCATTTGTTTGGTGTTGTAGAGAGGAAAATCACAAAAATGTTTTAGTGATGCTTCAGTAGGGATTCCTTTTAAATATTGAAGAATATTAGATACCATATTACATGGGGTATATTAACCCTAGCCCTAACCTTAACCCTTGTGAGTGGAACAATGTTCTATAACTCTCTAGTCAATCCTACAAAGCTTGAGTAAAAAAATCCTACAAAGCTTGAGTAAAGCCAACCCTTTGAAAATGAGTGTAAAAAACAACAACCCTATGAAGACTTACTACTGTTACAGAGAGGGATTCATTCCACAAAGAAGGGTGGAGGCAAAGGGATGTATTTGGCACTACTCTACCTGAAATATTAATTTTAAAAGATTTACAAAACAAAAGCATGTCAGGCAAGTGTCAAAATACTGTGAGTTAAAGTATCCAGGAGAGTGTATTTGAAAGACAAGATGCACGACTGAAAACTCTTGTTGCCCATTCAACTACTAACTGTTTCTCTGAGGCTGCGAAACAGCCAAAAAAAGACCTAACAATAAATATATTAAAGGAAGAATAGGAGTGTGTAGGAGAAATTCTAACCTGGATGTATTTGGTAGATTCTGTACTTGTACTTGCTAGATTGATTATAATTGTCCAAGTTGAATATGTGAGCAGCAAAGAACAGAATTTAAAATTGTCGACTGGTTGTGATGAGAAACCTATTTCCAGGTTTTCTCAGCTTTGTTCTTTAAGCCTTTCACAAGCTTTTATCCCTGAATGTATTTTAGCAAATTCAGTGACAGCATTCAGATTTTCCCTCCTTGTTCATTCAGTCATGATAAGGACTCATACATATGAATTTGCAGAAATCAGGATGTCATACCGCAAAAGAGTTTAAGTCGCTTGGTAACCATTGTCTGCATTTCAGAATTTCAATACATCTTTATGATACGTGCATTATAAATAACAGACTAGGAAATAGAAATAAGAATACAAATAACATGGCTTCCTAAAGATTACAGACAGAAATCAAATTGAAAATATATGAAAGAATAAGAAAACCCTAACCAACCAAAAAAAACTGAATTCCTTTTCCCCCAATTTTATAGCTAATGCTATAAACATTACCCAAATAAAGTAATGTCAGTAAGAGAGGAGAGGGCATGAAATGGAGTATTCTGAAATAAAGGGCAGCTGCCTGGAAGACTAAACAGGAGCACTGTAAGGGTCCATTTATATGTAGAAATAGAGACAATGCATTTATTTCAGAAACAAGGAAATGTACTTGAATTAAATATGAGCAATTAAGCAGTACTAAATAAAGCCATGTTAACTTCTCCAAATATCTCATTAACTTGAGCTCTATTGACCTCTTATGAATTCCAAGCTCTCTTCCTCCAGTGATATGGGGCTATTGACATAATCTCCTATAGTTTTTCACTCTACTGAATTCAAATATCTGCAGGAGAGTAGCCTCATGGTCCTGACTCATAGGATCCTACCTTTTTTTAAAAAATGTCAATACTATGCTGCTATCTACTTCTCAGCCATTATGACAGGACTAAGGGAACTCTTAATATAACCATATTCTGTATGAAATTAGTAGTGAAAGATGATCATTTCTCCCAATTACATCAACCCATCCCATCCAATCAGGTTTATTTCATCAAAGTGACGGGATCTAGGAAGAGATCCTTCTCTGCCATTGACCTAGCCCAGTGATGGTGAACCATTTCAGCACTGAGTGCCAAACTGGAACACGTCTGCATGTGCGTCGGCCAGCTGGTCTTTGTGGGCACCAGAGCACCGGAAAACAGCCTGAAAAATTGGCCAACAACCAGGCTGTTTTTCGGGCTGTTTTCAGGCTGTTTTTTGGGCTGAACACTGACGAAAAATGGCCTGAAAATAGCCCAAAACCAGGCCATTTTTGGATCACTTTTCAGGCCACGAATGGCTGAAAAATGCCCTGAAAACAGCCTGGAAAATGAGCTGTTTTTTGGACATTTTTCAGGCCATTTTCTGGCACTCTGGTGCCAACAAAGACCAGCTGGCCATGGAACACATGCCCAGAGAGAGCTCTTCACGCCACCTCTGGAACGCGTGCCATAGATTCGCCATCACGGACCTAACCCTTTGGAAGCTCTTACTCTCAGAGGTGAATCAAGCCCCTACTCTTAGGATCTTCCAGAAGAGCATTAAGATCTTCTGGTTCTGCAGCAGGATCTAAGAATGTTATTCAACCCTGGGGATGGCTGGTTGGTTGAGGGCATTCCTACCACCTTATTAACCTATTAGCTTTGTTAATTCCTTAAGTATGACTTTTTACTTTTTACTTGCACATTTTTAACCTTGTTTTAACCCTGTTTTTAATCACATTTTTAGATTATTTTATGATATTGTTTGTAAACCACTTAGAGTCACGTAGGTGAGAAGGTGGTGCAGAAATTTGATAAATTAATAAAAATAATAGCTTACAAAACATTCATCGATTTCTTCATAAATTGAATGAAGTAAAAACAATATTTGAAATGAAAACCAATAGTATGAATAAAGAGAATTTGAAAGTTTTGACCTAACTCAACCATATTGTGTACTTATCACCTCTTTCAGTTATGCCTTTTAGGCTTCTTGTTTTAAATAGTTCAAAGAAAGGTGTAATATGATAATCATATTTGTACCTACTGAATTTTTGACAAATGGACAGAAGCAAAAAATTCATTTGATTTGAGGGGAGTTTTTGGACAAACATGTATTAAAAAAATTGGAAGTTTCTTCATAAATGAGATTCAACCCATTCAGAAGTTGTTTAAATGGTAAAATCTGCATCAGAAAAGTAGATTTTACTATAGTGTTTTTAGTACCAGTCAAATAAGGTCATTTTTACACCCATGTATTACAACAGAATTATATACTCCTAAACTATTCTATATAGTAGTTTGATTTTCCTTAATTTCAATATTTGATGAGCCCCGGTTAATAGCTTTTACTTATAAGATATATTGGAATTTTCTGTAAAGAGTAAAAAAAAATAGATGTATGCAGTTTTTAATTCGTATGGCACAATTTTAATAGTTAAAATTAAACACTCATGTATCTTAATACTAACAATGAATTTGTAATGTAAGATTCACATGAAGCACCTGTTATATTGAATTCCAGGAGTCTTTTTATCTATCAATATACATTTTCACTTACAAGCTATACATAGTAGGAATACCTTTAATGAAATATGATAAGAAAGGAAAAAATAAATGAGTACATTAAAATAGAACAGGGCACTAAGTTTAAAACAAACCTACATTTTAACAAAATATTTTATAATCAAACACAGCCCTTATTGTGTTCATAATTATCGGTTCTGCTTAACCTCTTTCCCTAGGTTTTAAGGGTCTGATAAAGTGTACAAAACTGTCATAGAGTTTAATTAAATTTTTGCAGAACTCTGTTGTAAATACTGTAGAAAAGGAGTATGTCTGGCACATATGCAATAGAAAAGTGCTGGAGTGTGAAGAACTAACATTAGCAAACATGAAAGGTAATAGGTTTTGTAATATCATAGTCTTAACATGTGCTGTCTTCAGAATTACTTACCGGACCTCCCTTTTCTCCTGCAGGGCCTGGGGGACCTTGCGGTCCAGGACGTCCTGGTAAACCAATCGGCCCTGCTGTTCCTGCTGGGCCACGTTCACCAGAAGAACCCTTGTATGTAAAGAAGTAACAGCTTATTTTAGGACTGATGTGCTAAACATTCATGCATTCATTCATTCATTCATTCATTCATTCATTCATTCATTCCTGCAAAGTGCCTAAATCTCGGGGACTTCTATGGCATAAGAAAAAGGAGCTGTCTTACAGGAAATCATGAAATTTTTGAACCATACATCGTAGAACTATCTTTTTTGATTGCTAAAATTCCTCAAGGGCATCCCTAAACTTTTGTCTTGACATCCTGCTAGGTTGGAATAATTGGCATGGGATGGCATTTTGTAAAGGTTTTTATTTGTGGCGGTAAGTGCTTTGCATTTTAGGAAATCTTGACAGTCAAAAGCAAAATGATATCATATAGTAAAAAAATAAATGAAGACAAGCTCTACAAATGTAGCCATCAGAATCAGTACCTTTTCAACATCAATTTCTTTAAATAAAAAAAACACTTCTGAAAAATGAACATTTTTTCTTGAGCCATAAAAAGCCACTGAATCCTGGAACTGGCTTCATATCATTCAAGAAGCGGTTCTATTAGAATTTGTCAGGCAGTGAATGGTTATAATATCTTAGTGTTACTTTCTACTTCCTACACAAGGCCACCTACATCTGCCACTCACAATTTTGTCACTGCAGAAGATGACACTCACATATCTCAAAACTATAGAAGAATTCTAAAAATGTTTGTTATAATATAGCCCCACTAAAAAGGATCCCACCCTACCTCTATGAAGAATAACCTAAAATGAATACTTGGCTTTATAGACATCTGAATTCATTGAAAACCATTTACTATAATGAATGCACCCCCCCCACTCCCACCCATTAACTCTAGAATATGCTGCAAGTAAGAAAAACAAGCTAACTCCCACAGCCCCAATTCATTCTCCACAGAGCCTATACTCTCTACCCTTGTCTCCCTCAGGGAAATACTCAAAATACCTGCTTTCCCAGTAAAGCATTTGTGAATATATGTAAACCAACGGAATGGCCACTATGAAAAGCCAGCAATCACCTTAGAATTCTAACCTCTAGGAGGGAGAGGGGAATGTTTACCCAAGGAAAACTGAAAGGAGTTTGGTTCTTTCTATTTAAAAAACCTTGGAGGCCAAAAAAGAGAGATCAAGGGAAATTAAAGAGGTGCTGGAAGACATGAGTGGAAGAGAATGCTGAAAACAGTTCTCTGAAAGGGAAATATTGGGAGTCAGGAATTAAAAGAACACCAAGGGCCTTGCTCTCCTCATGAAGTGAAGAGGTAGATTTCTCTGGTTTGGAGGTGGTTGTGTGTGTGTGGGGGGGGGGGGTTAGCCAGGTTCCATGGCATATGATAAAGAAAAAAACTTACATCCATTGCAAAGAGTTTCACATTGGTTTCTTGGGTAACGGAGGTGAAGGAAGGGAGTAAGAAACGAAGTATTAATCTATTGATTCTTATTGACTATTCAGCAGTTTTTGATTTGATTTTGAAAATCCAGGAATACTTTTTAATTACAAACTGTGTCCACTCAACAAGCACCAAACACACTCCTTTTGGAAGAAAGAGACTTTAACATTTTCGTGCACATTCTGGTAACCTCTGGGTTTTAGCAACTGCCTGTAGAGCAGTGCTTCTCAATTATTTTCTGTCATGCCCCCCTAGGAAGAAGAAAACATTTCGCGCCCCCCGCGCGACTGTAAATAGTATCATTTGTCTATAAAATTGTTATAAGTACACCTCTGCCGAGGTCAAACGCGCCCCCCTTTACGGAGCCTCGCGCCCCCCCCCTGGGGGGCCCGCCCCACTATTTGAGAAGCACTGCTGTACAGCAACTTTAGAAATTTCTTTTAATTCAGGAATTTGAACCTGATTGGTTGCTGAAGGAACTCAAGAAGATCCCTTTAGACTTGTGTTAAAAACATTTAGCTGCCCATTTATTTCTAGATGAAATATGAAGTACATTTAAAGCCTTACATTACATAGCTGGGGACCACAATACTCAATAGAGCAATTATTCCTGAATGATTCTTCCTTCGGTCATTAAGATCATCTGAAGAAGTTCACTGCAGTTGCTATGATATGTCATGGATTCGTCTTTAAACCTGGAACTGAGCTTTCTCCATTAAATTACTGAAATGTGCTCCATGTTGCATTCACAGGAGTTACCTACCAAGATACTTACTACAAAATAAGTCAATAATTTTACAGCCCCAAAATTGGGTTGGGCTTATCCACATATTGGCTTACCTAGGAGAATATATGGTAATATTTTCAATAGTAAGTGCTCACATATAAGTCTACCAGTGGATAAGCACTCTTTTATTTTTAATTAAAATGCCATAAAAAATGTGCCATCTGCAGATAAGCCAATTCTGAGGGGTTTTTTTTCCCCTTTGGGGTTTTTATGAGTACTAGATTTATTTATTTGTTGGATTTATGTCCTGCATTTTTGCTTAGGAGCTCAAAGTGACATATGTAATACTATCTCTCTCTCTTTTTCTTCACGTCATAAAGTTTGTCAATTCAGAGAGTGAGTATGACCAGTCTAAGGTCACTTTCAGTGGCTGAAGGTAAAGATGAACCTGGGTCTCCCAATATTAGTCCAATATCTTAACAACTATATCATACTGGTTTTCATTTTAGGTAGTATTGATAAAGCAATACTGTCTTTAAAATACAATAAATAACATTTGTTTCCTGATTTGTTTTCTTTGACATAGCTGATTGCATGCTTAGAAAGATCAAATCAGAGAGAAAACAACAAAGAATTAGGACCAATTTTAAATATTAACTTGGCACGATTCAAAAGCATATAAAAATATTAATACTGCTTTGTTTTGATTGGGACCCCCAGAGAGTGAGAATTAAATTTCATAGCAATTATAGCCTTAGCCCATAGAGGTTAGCTTTTTATGTTTTGTTAGCTATTCTGTTTTTGGTGGAAAATGTGTGTATGCTTAAGGCTTCAAAATCTGCAGAAGATATCCTAAACTAGAGGGGGGAAAGGGCTTGGGATTTATACTCTGATCTTGCTTTTGTACACTTAGTGAAGTTCTGAGAGTCTGCTAATATAGAATCACAAAAGCATAATGTATATCAATGTTTTTTTAAAGGGATCCCCTCACTTGGCAAATCAAAACTATGTGCCACATTTTGAAGATATTTTTAAAAATTTAAAACAATGTCATGCTTTGCATTATTACTATTATTTGTAAAAACAAAATCATGAAAATTATTTTATTTGTGTTAATATCTAATGGACTTAATGTTTTTATTTTGACATCATTCAGTAAATAGTTTTCAAATATGTTAATTTAAATGTTAATACAATAACTATCAATAAATAAACAACCCAAATAAATACAAGCTAATTGGACGGGGTGGGGGTGGGGGTGTTTCTAATACTTTTAGAAACTAATACTAAGAGATCCTTAGAGCAAAAAGATTAAGGTGCACTGGTCTATACTGAGGAACAATTATGCATAGTTATGCACTTATACATTATATTTATCTGTAACTTTATTGCCTGTATGTATATGTAACTATATGAAATCACATATATAAGAGGGCATGCAACTTTGCTAATTCACATGCATATTAAAAGTGATATAATCCAATCTGGGTTAAATCATATTCTGCTGTCAACTAACAGTCAGCACAATATGAAAAGATAGAAACCAGGGAATTTCTATTGTCGTAATAAGGAAAGTTGTCATCAGGATTTAAGCTGCACTTCTCTTCAGATATTTCATTTCTGAGCTAATCTTCCATGCAGGAATGAATAACAACTGGAATAGTTGGTTCTTCTCCTGCCACCACTCCTTGGTTAACAATTTCTTTCTCATTCCCACCCTAGCCGGCTGGGGAAACCAGGGGAAGTTTGAAGGGGAAAGACTCACCTCACCCTGGGTTTGGCTAAATACAGAAAGGGAGAACAAAACCTTTTAAAGAATCTACATCTCAGTCAAGGTGAGGCAGGTGTTTACAAGGCAATTGGGTCAACTCCAACGTTATTAAGAAGCCGTGGTAGTGCAGTGGTTAGAATGCAGTACTGCAGGCTACTTCTGCTGACAGCCAGCTGCCTGCAGTTTGGCAGTTTGAGTCTCACCTGCTCAAGGTTGACTCAGCCTTCTATCCTTCCAAGGCAGTGGAGGGTTTCAAAAAATTTTTAGAACCTCTTCTGTAGGTGTGGGTTCTGTGGGTGGCCTGCTTTGTGGGAGTGGCTTGCCGGCCATGTAACTGGGTGGGAGTGGTTTGGCAGTCATGTGACTGGGTGAGCGTGGCTAACTTGTAAAATGTGGGGAAACTCACGTGACAATGCTCTTGCTTAGCAACCAAAATGTTGGCTCAGAAACTCTGGCATTTGAAGCACGCAAGTCTTAAAGCTGTCAAGTTACAAGACCCTTGCACCCCTAACCCTTTAGAAAAAAAACCCCAGGGGTGTTCAAACTTGACAGCTTTGAGACTTGTGGACTTCAACTCCCAGAATTCCTCCTCTCCCTCTTCATCTTCAGCTGGAACCGGTTCTAAAAGGCACTGTAGATTTGTGGAACCTCTTCTATAGAAGAGGGTAGACCTGGCAGGAACCCACCCCTGTTCCAAGATCAGTAAAAGAGAGACCCAGATTGTTGGGGAAAATATGCTGAGTCTGTAAACCACTTAGAGAGGCTGCTGTAAAGCACTGTGAAGCGGTATATAAGTCTAAGTGCTATTGCTATTAAAAGGGGCAAAAAAGAGAGAAAATTCTATACACCCAACACATAGTTAAAGAGATAAAATGTACGTTCCCTAAAATTCACAAGCAACTCAATTTTCAGCCTTGCTTCATCTGATCCCTCCTCCAAGACTCCAACCATCATTCTCATCAAAGGACCCCAACATTCTTCCTGTTCAAAACCCTAATAGAACCCCTTCCTTTTTTCTCTTGACTCTCAGGAGTCATGTGGCTCTCTAGTGCCATGATGGCAAATCTATGGCACACGTGCCACAGGTGGCATGCAGAGTCCTCTGCAGGCACGTGAGCCGTCAGCCCAGCTCAGCTCTGCCACGCAGGCGTGCACACTTCCTGCCGGCCAGCTGGCTATTGGGTCTCTGCCATGCATGTGGGGCATGGCAGAGGGGGCGTGGCACATGAGCAGGGATCACATGGGGCAGGGCATATCTGGGGGTGTTGCGTGCACATGCACAGGGAGGCGGAGTGTACTCAGTGTCATGCAGTATGCCGGGTGGGTGGGGCGCGCAGGACGCACAGGGAGGCTGCACGCACATTGCATTATGGGTGTGTGTGCGTGTGCGCTTTAGGCATTTAGCACCGAAAGGTTAGCCATCCCTGCCCTAGGGGCACCTAAAGCTGGTTTAGGGCCAGCTGCTGCCTGGTACAACTGTTCTTACATGAAGTGGTTTTAATACCAAACATCTATCCTCTGGAACCAAAGTCACCTATGTTAAAACACTGCGTTTTGAACAAGCAAAGGGTATCACATCAGTATCACATCCTGTAACAGACAGCCGTGATGAAAGGACCAGCCAAAACCATTGTTTTGACAAATAATGGTTATAATAGTGGTATACCGATAAATGCTAGCTGCCAAATAGCAAATGGGCTTGCAAGGTTCAATTCTACTCTCAAAGAGCCTGCAAAATTTCCAAAAATTTAACAATAGGTTCTTGTAAGCCGGGAGGCATCAAGTCATGCACATTATTAAGATTCTTTTCAGTGATTGAAACTGCTAATCCGGAAAGTCATTTGAGAATCGTAACACTACTGCCTGTAAAAAATGCATTCGCTTTGAGTTCCAATCCCGGCAATGCCGCTCAGAAAGGATCTGACTTGTTAGAGACTCTTGCAGTGCTAAATAAACAAAAAAAATAAAGGATGCAAAACTCAAAGATGTCATGAGACACCACTGACATTCATGTTGTTCTTTCTGCATACAATGCCAGGAAGGGAATATTCTCCAAGGAGGAGTCATGTGACCTAGATCCTTCAGAGTTCCACGTAAATAACCTCATTTTCATCTCAAAAGCACCGCAGACAAATTTATTCTCAAAGACCTCTGTATGTGAGAGATCCCTGGTGATCTCTGAGCTTGCTTGTTTTCCTGCAGACATTTCATTACCTTAACTAGGTAACATCATCAGTGATAATGGGACGTCTGCAAGAAAACTGTTCTGATCCAGTTCCCCAAGCATGACAAACCCTCTGAAATTAACTCAAAGATTCCTTTATTAGGAGCGCCAGTAGCCCTGGCAAAAAGTTTATCTCTCAACGCAGGCTAATAAGTCTGGCCAGCCAGAAGATGAATAATTGTCCACCCGCTGCCTTTTATCCCCAGAACTAGGGTGGGGCTTCGTTAGCAGCATTGGTTCTTCCTTCCCAAGGACCAGCCCACAGATTTCCACTGCTCTCCTCTCCTCTGCTTTCTGCACATCTGTGCATCAGGCACTGGACCCAGCTGTTCTCCCTCTTCCACATCAGTCACCTCCAGACTGGGGGCTGTTACAGACTCTCCATCTGAGGGCTGACGGACCATCTAGTCTCCACCTCAGTCTCTCTCTCTCTCTCTCTCTCTCTCTCTCTCTCTCTCTCTCTCTCTCTCTCTCTCTCTCTCTCTCTCTCTTCTCTCTCTCTCTCTCTCTGTGCCAACTCCATTCCCTCTTCCCCCTTGGAGTTCTCAGGTTGCCTTGATTCTGACCCTGACTCCCACGCCTCCTCCTCCTCCTCTGATTCAGCTGCTGGAAGGACCCACAACAAAAACAAGCAAACTCAGAGAGCACCAAAGATCCCTCATTTCAACCTTTAGCTACATATATTCTCCTTTTATTTCTGTAATTAATTGAAGTCTATGTTACACGCTGCTTTAAATGAAAGGAACATGCCTAAGCTGGTCAAGAAGAAAAGACAACTACAAATCCTGAAATATATTCCATATAGGACCTTTGCACTGATTTTAGAAGAAAATCTCTGCTTGCCCCTCCCAGCTGCCACTTGTCTAGCAAAAGGCAGTTTGTAGTAAAGAACATTTGCAGGTAAAAAAATTACAGGAGGGAGGAAAGTAGGATTTCTGACTGGAATCGGCACAGATCTACGATCTGGAAGTGTGCAGCAAAGTCTGGATTAGGACAGTACAGCTCCTCTTCCCCCCCCCCCCCCTTGGTTTGGAACAAAAAAAGGACAATTCACGCAGATGCCTTCTGAAACTTGAATCACCTAATTTGTAATTTGGCCCTAACATGCACACATTTGGGATACAAAAGAATGCAGGAGAGAACTCTCTATCAGTCTCTTTAATAGACCTTATGTTTTTTAATTTCCTCGCACTAAAGACAGATTTCTTTTTTTTCTACCTTGAAATATCTAATGAACAAGAAAAAGCAATTTGCCCCCTGCAGCTAACAGCAGGTTTGACAGAGGCCAACACATTTAAGTTTAGACTTTCTTCTTCCTTTTATGGACTTATTAGTTGCTGTAATTACTAGGAAACTGCTAAGGACAAATATGAATGACACATATTATCCATTTATATAGTCTTTACAACCATGCACAGGCACACATAGCAACATGAAAGAAATAAAAAGAGCTGGTGCGTGTGCATATACAAACACACACACTAGGTGTATATGTCAATATATCAATATACACACATACATACACATATACATACATATATAGAGAGAGAGGGAGGGGAGGGAAGGAGGGAGGGAGAGAGAGAGAGGGAGGAAGGGAGGGAGGGAGATGGAAAGAGAAATGAGAGAAATGAAAAATGTCATTGTAACATAAGCTGTGAACAAATCCTACTCACAATTGGACCAGGTGGGCCTTGAGGACCTTCACCGCCTTTCAGACCTGCTCCACCCTATCAAAGGCAATTATTATTATTGTTGTTGTTGTTGATGATGACGATATATACCACAAGACATTGCAACACATATTTTAAAACTTCTTTCTAGTGGCATTATTTTTATGGGCTGAAAATAATAAAATAAATAATAAAATAAATAATAAAATAAATAATAAAATAAAAATAAATAAATAAATCAATAAAATAAAAAATAATATAAAATAATAACAAAATAACAAAATAATAAGTTAAAGTAATAAAATAAAATCAATAAAATAATGAAATAAATTAAGAAATAAAATAAAAAAATACATCTCTTTTAAGCCAATTCTTTTATTAATATTCAGCTTAACGTATGATCTACATTGCCTACCTCCTAATAATCCTTTAACAGCCAACTGTTTCATAGCAGTGGTCAAAATAGGGATCTCAGTTTGGGACCTTCATTGACCGATGCCCTTAAGAACCAAATCTAATCACCATGGCATCAATGCTGCTTCCCCTTCTTGGTGATTAACTCATTTGGGCCCTTCTCGTTTTACCTGAGCTCCTGGCAGGCCTCTTTCTCCTGGGAAACCTCGCAGTCCTGCAGGCCCATCTTTCCCAGAAATGCCTTGAGGACCTGGATCACCCTAGGAAAATAGAACAAATAGTCTTTACTGAAAGTTGGCCATGAAAGCCCAGTTTTCAAAACAAAAACAGGCAATTCATCAACGAACCATCACATACATTGCAATTCTAATCAACTTACAGGTAAATCTTGAACATTGTGTCAAAACAGGATAGAATTTATGATATGTTTAAATGTGCTTCTGAATCAGGAACGGGTCTTTTATAAGTAAACTTCATTAACACGATCTTGTTTTTATCACAATAGTAGTTACTATGTCATACTTCCTCTAGTTTATAATGAAACACGGTGAATCCTTTATTTTCAAATGCAGCACCTCAAAATCCAAAGCCGTAAGCTTCCCCTTTGAAGTTTTCAGAGAAAAATGTAGCACAATTAATTACATGGCAACCAAATGATTACCTAGTCTTTCCATTCAAAATCTTTGCTCTGTGAAAGTTCACGAGCTTGCTTTCTTTGAACTTTTGAGACTTTTACAATGTAGACCTTCCATCTTGTTAAATTAGGAGAGGTGTGTATGTTACGGCAGGCGATACTTCACTTCTGCCAAAAAGCAATCCAATTTGTTTAGCAAGTCTCACTATGATCTTTATAGTTGTCAACTGAAAAAAAAGAATGTGCAGGATCACCAAGGATTAGGAAACCTGTTTATTTCAATTCACTGTTTAATGCAGAAATTGTAAGGGCAAAATGCAGCTACAAATCCCAGGCAAATGACTTGATGGCCAAGTACCAAATGCATTCCATAAGTCACTGTATACATTTCCCTGCGTTTCTAAAAAGTGAACATATACCTTAGCGCCTTCTTTTCCTCCAGCACCAGGAAGTCCTTGTTCACCGGGTGGCCCTGGAGGTCCTGGGTGACCTCTTTCACCAATTGGACCTGTCTCCCCAGTTGGACCCTAAATCCAAAAGCGTGACATTAATAATTCCATAGTACAATACGCTGTTCGTCACTTTAAATTAAAATGTGTTTAATTAACTCCCATGTTCCAATGTTGAACTCCCAAGTTCAAAGGAGGTTGAATCACCTGAGAATTAACATCCCTCCAATATAATTGTACTAGGGTAAGGTACCGTGTTTCCCCCAAAATAAGACAGGGTCTTATTTTCTTTTGACCCCTGGAATAAGAACTTGGCCTTATTTTCGGGGAGGGCTTATTTTGGGGGGAAGGGCTTATTTTAGCGCATGCGCTCAAAATCTCAGTTGGACTTATTATCTGGGGAGGTCTTATTTTCAGGGAAACAGGGTATTACCTTCTCCCTCCTCCAGAATGATAATAAATGGTTTGATGTATAGCTAGTCCTCACGACTTCAATTGAGCCCAAAATTTATGTTGTCAAGTGAGACATTTGCTAAATGAGTGTTGCCCCATTTTACAATCTTTCTAGCCACATTTGTTAAGCGAATCACTGCAGTTCTTAAGTTAGTAGCATTGTTGTTAAGTGGATCTGCCTTCCCCATTGACTTTGCTTGTGAGAAGGTCACAAAAGATGATCACATGATTGCTGGACATTGCAACTGTGATCAATTGCCAATTGTCTGAATTTTGATCATATAACCAGGGGGATGCTGCAATGGTTGTAAATGTGAAAAATGGTGATAGGTCACTTTTCTCAGTGCTGTTATCACTTAACAAACTGTTGTAAGTCAAGGACTACAAGTACAAAGGATCAGCACACAA
This sequence comes from Rhabdophis nuchalis, assembly GCA_039707465.1. Lineage (NCBI taxonomy): Eukaryota > Metazoa > Chordata > Lepidosauria > Squamata > Natricidae > Rhabdophis > Rhabdophis nuchalis. Next base: position 98,511,957 of record CM077644.1, read on the forward strand.
AGAATAGGAAAGGGAGAAATATAGTCGCTTGGCAACTGGCTCGTATTTATGACAGTTGCAGTATCCCAGGGTCATATGATCAACTTTTACAACAAGCAAAGTCAACGGGGAAACCAGATTCACTTAGTAACTGGATTATTAACTCAACAACTGCAGTGATTCACTTAAGAATTACAGCAAGAAAGGTCGTAAAATGGGGCCAAACTCAGTTAAACAAATGTTTCACTTAGCAACAGAAATTTTGGGCTCAGTTCTGGTAATTAAATCGAGGACTACCTAAACATAGTCAGCTTTCTCTCTACCTCTTCCTTAAGCTCACTACTTATAGTTTAAAGAGCTTCTCTTAGGGGTGACACTACTGAGCTGCGAAGTCCTGAAGGGAGATAGGTCTGCTTGCTTGCCTTAGTCCTCATGTCTACACTATTCCTATTCACCAAAACCCACACTAACATGATGCATATGACTTTTTGTGCAACCAGTATGGATGCAACGTGCTAGAATTGGCAAATAGAATATTGTTGTTAGTTTAGCAAAACAGAAGCTATGTGCAGATGGTGTTAAGAGTAAAATTCCCATCAACTCCTGAATACTGGCTATGTTTATTTGAGATTATCCAATGTCCACTCTAATTATGAATGTAAGTGAGTTAGTGCACATGGATAAATTGTCTTGGAGAATACAATGTAGTCTAAGTATTCATGCAGACACTTTGATACAGAAATAGAAACCATCTATGACCTGACTGACTGCCCTCACTTGCTTGTAGGTAGATTTCCTGAATATTGTGAGATAATCCAAATGCAACTCATTGTTCATAGGTATGCATTAGAAAAATAACTGAGGACTACCTCTTCTAAAGCATACGAAACAGTCTTTTTTTTTTTGCTCATAAAGAAACCATTCAAAGGAAAGTTCAAAAGAAATTGAACCTAAGGCTTTGCCACAAGAATTTTAATTATTGTTATTGAAACATTAAGCAGCCATCTGAAACATCAACACAGACTAATAATGATAGAGCTGTTGATTTTTTTAAAAAGAAAACAATGAACAATGACACATGTTTATGCTCCAAGTTCATTGTAAACATGGATGTGTGTAGCAGAATTCAGTTCATAGATTGCTTCTGGTGACAGCAGGCAGCAGGCTTAAACAACGCAAAAAGAATATAAACCTTGACATGGAAAACAAATGTAGGGGATATTCAGGGATATTGGTATACAGCTGAGCTGAGACTTCATTTATCTTTACAAACACAATCACAGCATGATCACACATTCCAAATTAAACAAAGCTTGGTCAATAAAAGAAGCCAGGGAAACAAAAAGATGATTCAGATAAAATTTACACTTAGTAAGACGCCTGCTGTCTCACTTCAATGAAGTGTTTGGTGGGGGAGGGGGGGGGGCAAAGCTGTATGGTGTTTCACTGTTTCTCCTGTACTTAAACTGTTCCTGTCATTAAAGTGGAGCAGTAAAAAAAAAAAGTCTGGTTTCTAAAGCAGTGTTTCCAACCTGGAGCCTTTCAGAGTTGCTAGAATAATAGTTTCCAGAAATATGGACGAGCCCAGTCAGGACTGTTCCCAAAATTAGAGCCCCAATTTTGTTGGAGGACACCAGATTGCATGGCTATTTTAAAGGATAAGATGGTTGGTATAACTAAGTTTCTGAGCCTTAACAATACTCTAAATTCAAGATACAAATAATCTCCTGCGAATCTTCATTTTTCAAAAGCTCAGTTTGAGGAGACCTCACCCATTCCAGAATACTTTAACTGTGCTTTTTGGGGTTTCTATTGGTTTATTGATTTTATTCATTTCAAGCTCCACTGAAATTAGCTCACTTCTTTACAAAATGCTTTGATGTTCTAATTTTACTCTGGCAAAGGATTATCATGTTTGTTGACGGCTTACTATGAAGTAAAGCTGTGAATTTCCAGTACAAAATTATTCTAGATAACAATGGCTAAGTTAGGTTTCAAATTTGATAGGACTGCTTTCAATCCATCTAATCTGAGTTTGACTGGCAGAGATCAACTCCTTTTCCCCTCCGTAACTCCAAAATCATCTCGCCTAAGTATTGTATTTCCGGTGAAATCCTACAGGCTTTCTAGGAAAAAAGATCTTTACCACTGTTAATTCACATAAGAAATGAATTAACACCTTTGATATATTAAATTTTAAATATTTAGTTAAGATGCCTCATTAGGGCTGTACAAAGCTGCTTTCCTTGACCGTGTTCACAGCGGATGCACAGTGGATATCACCATGCATGTATATATTCAGCCATTTGGGGACAGCTCAGTATTCCTCACTTATCAACCATAATAAGGAGCAGCAATTCCATCACTAAGCAGTGTGGTCATTAAGGACAATGTCACATGACCCTATTAACTTACAATGTCAATTCTAGCTGTGGCCATATTATTTCAGACCAGGCAAATGCAATTTGTATTTTAGAGATTCTGATGGTGGCAATCTGTTTATAGGTCGTGAAGATCATAAACTGCCCTTGAGGTGTACTTGGAAATGAAATATAGAGCTGCATAACAGTAGAGTTAAATGAGCTTTTAGAGCTCATTCTAATTCTAATTGCCATATTTTGGACAAACAGCAGCTCATTCCAATAATAATTCCCAGATGTTTCCCCTGGATTATATGATAAGAACACAAAAAATCCTCTAAAATAAATAGAGAGGTAATTTCATCAAACTTTCGAAGCTTTTGTTTGACATTCCTTTGGCTTTTTTCTCATGAAAACGTCAACCTTCACTTGTCGTTTGTTTCCAACAAAACTAAGACAGGTAGTCCTTAGCTTACAGTGATTTGTTCAGCAACGGTTCAAAATTACTATGGTGCTAAAAAAAAATAATCATTTGTTTCTCAGCATAATTTATTATGCAGATTACTACTGCAGGGAGTCCTCACCACACCCTTGACCTTCCTGAGAGAAAGTGGGTTACAAATTCAATCAATCATCAATTTTAAATGACAACACTGTACCTGGGGTCCAACAACACCACCAGGGCCAGGTGGGCCTGTTTTCCCTTGAAAACCCTGCAAAATAAAGCATACAACAGTTAGGCGTACTTGGGAACATTTCAGATCAGTGTTAAAGAGGGGATGGGAAATCATGGGTTTCTCCGAGGGTTCGTATTTTCTGAGAACAAAGATTGCTATTTCAATTCAATTATTGCTGTGCCTTTTTAAACGTAAAATATTGAAGACTCTTTCAAAGAGCTATCATTTCCAATCATCCTGAGCACAGCTCCACCAGTGGTGTGGTTCAAAGGAGCAGATAGTTTTCGCAGACCGGATACTTTGTGAGAAAGCAATTACTGTAGATGCATAAATGACAATCCTTCAGTTCAACTCAGAATACATGTGTTCAAAAACCATCAGGCCGGCACAGCTATACTGAATATTTAAGTGTTTAAAAAAGTGCTGTAGTAAAGCAACAGTCGTTTATTCCTCCCCAGGGGGCACTTACGAACATAGCATAAATATCTGGAAGAAGTACGGTAGCTTCTATATGCACTCCTGCAAGGGGTGAGGGCTTACGCCCATAGAACAAGTACCAGATTGTACAGGAGCTTCTATGTGTATAGACCCCCTCTTGTATGATGTATCGCTTGACACCGGGGGAAGAAACTATTTCATACAACATCTGTACAGCTCTACTCTGTGAAAATATTTAGATACATTCAGTCCATGAAAGGCAACTGATTAGTTTGAAACTGTTTCTTAAAGTATAGTTTGAATATCCCCGGGGGAACCCCTAAGACTCTCCTCAGAGGTCAGCCCACACAATCAAAATTATTTGCCAGATATTGAAGATACTTGCAAACATTTAAAACAGTGTCACTCTTCTCGTTATTAGCTTCTATTTGTTAAACTATAAGGTTTTCTTAATGAAAAAAATAGTTTATTTTTCTAATTGGTTTAATATTGTTATTTTTACATGATTTCATAAATAAATATTCTACAAATGCATCAATGTAAGTTCTTTTCAGGACTTAAAAGAGGAAAGGGGTCCTGACTAAGAAGAAACATGGGCTTGCAGTAAAGACATGGAATTAATACCATGCAATAATTATTTTAAAAATCTACACGTTTACATTTTAAATCAGTCATTTGGTTCTAGGAAATCCCAGAAGAGACACTTTTCAAAGTCAAACTCTCTTTCAATTACACTTAAAAATAGGAGACCATTTCCATAATAAGCATTTTAAAACAACATAATGAAAACCTCCTTTCATCCCATAAAATTTTATAAATATGTCTTCAGAATGTACAAAATAAATAAATAAATCTATGTGGGGAAGGGGTGGGGAAGGGAGAGTATGAAAACTGCTCTGCCAAAATGTATAACGGAATAAAGTAGACTTCTGAAAATATGCATATTCCTACTTGAAACTTTCATTTGTTTTTTTTTAAAGAGATAAATGTGAAAATGAAGAAAGAGAGGTGTGTATGTATTTATCCAGTCTGTATTTAGGTTGCTTTTTATAAAACAAACTAGGAACTGTGGTAAATATTTTCTGTATGAATAGATAGGGCTGCATGAAATTTCCTTTAAGAAAATTTCACACTTTTGCATTAAAACTCCTTCCATTATCTCTCAGAATGCTTAAATCTTTTAGCAATTTAAGGTGTTCCAAATTTGCCTTGAACCGTTGATTCAAGTAAAATCCAGGAGGAGGAGTTATAATTCTGCGATGCTTGATATAAATACTACTGGAAATGCCACAGAAAGATGGATGTTTTCATACAGCACTGTGATAAATCAACCATTTAAAGAAAGAGATCAACAATGCCATAGAATGATAAACGTTTGGTTTTTTTTTAATACTATTATTAAAGGAAAGGTGGGCAGAAAAAGTTTTCCTAAAGCATTTTCTTCTAAATGACAAATCTGTCTTGATCATTGTCCTATATATGGATTTGTAAATACTGTAACTGAACGATTCACCCCACATTATGAATTCCATGAACTAGTAATTTGCTTGCATTTTCGTCTGCATCTGCGTAAAGTATCTATTCTAATTAACAGAATAACAGAGTTGGAAGGGACCTTTGAGGTCTTCTAATACAACCCCCTGCTTGGACAGGAAAGTCTATACCATTTCAGACAAATCGTTGTCCAGTCTCTTCTTAAAAGTCTCCAGTATTGGAGCACCCATCATTTCTGCAGACAAGTCATCCCACATATTAATTGTTCTAATTGTCAAAAAATTTCTCCTTAGTTTTAGGTTAGTTCTCTCCTTGCTTCTTGTTCTGCCTTTGAGTGATTTGGACAATAGGTTGACTCTTCTTCTTTGTGGTAGCCCCTTACATATTGGAACACTGCTATCATGCCGCCCTTAGTTCTTCTTTTCACTAGGCTAGACATACCCAATTCCTGCAAATGTTCTTGGTATGTTTTAGCCTTCAGTCCCCTAATCATCTTTGTTGCTCTTCTCTGTGCTCTTTTGTACATCATGGTGACCAAAATTGAATGCAATATTCCAAGTATGGTCTTCCCAAAGCATTATAAAATCATATTAACACTTCACATGATCTTGATTCTATTCCTCTGTTATTGCAGCCTAGGACTGCACTGTAGCTGCTAAAAGTGACCTGTTGGTTATATTTGGGGGCCAGAAAAAGAAATTTGACAGTAGGTAATGGTGTGAGAAACCTCCACTACTAATAGAAAGATGCAGAATGGCAGAGATAAAGTACTGTTTCCAGTGGAATAGTATTAAGCACATTAGTACATTCCTAAATGTTACTACCTTTGCAATGGAAAGTCAACAGGGAGGACTACCACAGGAAGAAAGAAAGAAAAATAGGTAAAGAAGTATATTTTGCTCGATCTGTTAATTTTTTTTTCAGAAGTGATGACAGACATTTCTTTCAGTTTCCTGATGTTCTACCATGTCAGTTTGCCAAACATCAAATATTGTCTCAGAATGAAAGAAGATGTGATGTGGAGACAAATGAATTTTCCCTTCTTATTTCAAGGAGAGCTATCTTTAGTAGCAAGATAGTTTGAAATTGTCCGGCAGTACTTATAATAATACATACACAAAGACACCATTACAGAAATGGTATCATATTATTTATGTAAATCCCTATACAACTACGTAAGTCACCACATTTGTCTGTGTGACATTTTCTGATGTCCTATTTTGCTTCTTCTTATTCCCTTGGATGGCTACGATGTAGACATAAATTGAAACTGCTTCTATTTATAAGGGTTGCTGCATGTTTAAAGTCCTAAAAGAGTCTGATTCTGCCTTTCATATTCTTGTACTCTCCAGGAACATTCAGGCTGGGGATGGGATGATTTTTTTAAAATACAGGACCACACTGGACCTTTGAATGGGGTGCCAGGAGATCAAATTCCAAAGCATACATTTGTTTTGATTTAATTCAGATTTAAATTAACTATAGTTTGTGTTATTCTCTTCCTTTGTCACATCTATAGTTTCACTAGACAACTGGAGACACTTTGGGTCATTATTTCAGAAATATTTCCTTACTTAAACAGAAAAATGGAATCATCACAGGTGAGCAAAAAAAAACCCTAAAAAAAAAATCCCAATGAGATTGGGAGCAGCTTCTGACTTCCCACTGACTTCCCCACTGACTTTCCTTATGGGAAGTTGGCAGGGAGCATTGGAGATGATGATTTCATGGATCCCAGATTTTGGATAGTTAGCCCATTTGAGGTACACTAATTCATTTTTTTTGCCTCTAATTCATTGTTTCACTCAACTGAAGGTCACAAACAGATATGAGAGATTAAGTAGTATTTGGAAAGCAATTAATATAACATTAGGGGCCACACTAAACTTTTGAGCTATAAAACTTAGCTTCCTGAAACTGCATTTCTGTTCATGATGGTAATTGTTTTGTACTTTTGAAGGAGGGTGATTTTGAAGTTTTAAATTGCTTTTTATACATTTTGTTTTTAACATGTAGATAGTACTCCCTTGGTATATTATGCATTCATTCATCCATTTAGGAATATACACATATTCATATACAAATACAAATATGCACCTGTGATTTTCCATTGACTTTAGCAGGGATAATCGTAATAAAGTCAAGATTAATTAAAACAAAATTTGTAACATACAGAATAATTAGCATCAAAAATACATTTTGGTAGCACATCAGGATCACTGAAACTGAAAACGCTTTTTACTGGTTTTCAAAATACCATTAAATGTGTTTTGAATTTACAACAATACCTTTGTATAACTGACTAATTCACAGGCTTAAAATAATGAACAAATTTGGATTCTTTCCCCATTTAACAGACACACATTATAGTAAATGGGGTGTGGAAAAGGCTACATTATGCAGTATAAATAACATGCTTACAGTTTCACCCCGTTGTCCTGGGTGCCCAGGCAAGCCATCCTTCCCAGGTGGTCCCTGCAGTGCAAAACAAAATAAATGAAATGTCACTTCCCAAAAAAAGAAAAGGATCATTTTAAGTTAGTCACCTTAGTGACACAGCTGTGTTTCAAACTGGTTCTTCAAACTTACTGTCCTCTTACAGAGACAGTGGCTGTGCTTTGTTGATTTGGACATGACCTTGGCTGATTTTCTGATAATGAGAAGAAAGAACTGAAAATCACACTCCTGTATCTTTGAAGAGTAACAGCTAGAGAAAAATAAGTTTTTGTGCAGCTTGAACTGGAAGAAATCAAAATGCTAGAAGGTTTGGAGAATTTAGCTGCTCCAGAATCAGTAAGGGCCTTCTTGGATTCCAGGAATTACTTTTTGGGGCATTTAATGCCAGTATTTTGGCTGCCAGCTGTAGACAGCCATATTGTATTCCAATAAATTTGTCATTTATTTTTACACATAACACTAAAGTTATAGAGCTACCATAAATCTTTCCTATTCCACTCCTATGCAAAGGAGATTAAACTCTGCTACCCTTTGATTTTTCACTAGGACTTAATAGTGCTCTTTTACTTTCATGCCATTGTGAATTTTCCCCTTCATTTTATTTCTTCATTATGAATTTATTACTCCAAATTTCATAACAATCTCTCCAAAGACAGTTAAAAAAGAACACCAACATCCTTTGTTTTCACTTCTCCATAAGCTTGATGTAATCTGTTTTTCCTTCCTTGCACATAAGTACATGCAATTTTCACATAATGTGAAAATAAAGATGTCTATGTTTATATTTTGCAAGGAAAAGTTGCTTTTGGAGATGCAACTCGAAGAGTTGGCAAGAAATTTGTGTTAAACACTTTTCATGCCAACCTTCTTGCCAAAGTTTTCTCCCAAATTGTTATTCTCCCTCTGGGGAAGCAACTGTGTGCTGAAATTGTAACTTTCATTCTGTAATGAAATGATAGCTCCACAGATCCCTAAAGTGAAACTGGGAAATTCTGTTAATTATTCTCTCAATTAAATGAAAGAAGGGAAGCAAAGCTATCCCTTTAGCAAAATGTCATAGCCATGTCAGATAACTGAGGTGGCATGTCATGAACAGACTGCAAAATGTTGGATCATGTAATGTTGTACTTTCATTTCTGGTGAGTGAAGGGAGCACCTGTTTGATTTTTAAATGCTGAATGCAAAATATCTTGGCAATTTTTGGTACAATATACTATGAATCGATTTGTTCTTTGGGGGATGCTGGAACATTTCAATACAATTTCAGCCTGGCTGTTCACTTATTCTAGTGCAAACCAGATCTAAAAGCAGAACTCAAAAATGGTTTCTTCTTTCCTAAGAGGTGCATTACAGAAAAGCCAGCAATGCTTCCCACTGATTCGGATGGCACTGATCAATTCCACCAAGCTAAATGGAAGCCTAAGCATTCTGCGATCGTGTGCATTAGTTCAGGTAATGCTTTGATTCCACTTATGAAAATAGCATTTTAAAGTCAATAATGCAGCTCGTATGAGTAGCGCACTCATTTTTGATGATAGCATGCTAATAACTGATCACATAGTTTCCCATCCCTTTCATCGTTTTGGGTTGGGATTAATGTAATAGAGATGGAGAGTGACCTCTAGTGGCGCTTGGATTCCTCTGCGGAGAAAGCTATGTCGCACACATTGGTGTATCAACTGGAAATAATGGGAAGTTATCTGGCCATGCACATATTTGGAAACAGGCTTTTAAGGAACAGCAAGAATCTGGAAAAGGCTTAGCTGCTATAGTAATTCAAAAAGCAGTGCTTTGTATGTGTTGCAAGTTTCTAAGCACCCATTTTGAAGGATTTGCAAAGACCTAATAGATAATTTTTAATAATCAAGCTTTTCAAATAGTCTTTCATAAAGGCTTCACACAAAAACACAGCATTTGTAAAGACCTGCAGTGGCGTTGTAGAAGGTTTGTGACATTAAAAAAAAACCAGCAAAGGACTTCAGCCACAGAACTAAAACTACCTCAAGATAACAAATTACATTTTAACATAACATTCATTAAGTCATTCATCCATTGTCTTTAAAAAAAAATCTATTCCAAAGCACATGTTTTCTGAGCAGATAGTAAAATAATTGCAGGCTGCCTACTTTTAATGTTTATCTGCATAGCTTTTGTAGCTTCTTTTTCAGGCATTTTCTATTTTGTTATTAGTTTACAGCAAGCACATTTTGTAAGCACATTGTTCTACAGAACCAGCTCTGCTTTAGGTACTTTGCTAAACAGAGAACTGTTCCGGGCTGTTTTTGTGATGTTTAAATTCAGGTCTCCGTTTGAAAGCATGTGTTGGCCTCAGGCTTGTTACTCCACTGTGTTTTTGCTACTTTTGCTGATATTAGAAAAAATATATCAGCTCACATTTAGCTACTCGTCCAGCTTTTCTGAGTTGAATCTGGGACAGAAGGAAGGACTGGATGCATCAGAAACCATCATAAATATCAAGCAGCTCTGCTTTCAGAGGGAATGGTTCTACTTACTAATCTTCAATACTTAAGGCAGACAGAATGAAGCTGGATGAAAGGGCTTTGAATGAGTTCACACAATGCAGAAGTCTCATGCAGAATCAATATTTAGAAAATCTGGTGCATCATACAGAATGCTGCTTAGATTAATAAAGTGTTGTAGAGGAACAGCAGGGTAGCATAGGCTCTACATGGGGTTTTCACAAATGATGCCTCTGAAGAAATATCATTAGGAGAGCTTGAATATATCTAAAGTGTTTGAATAGGTATTAAGGTAGTTTTCCTTCCAAAACAGATCTCTGTCTGTATGAGCAGTTGTATTCAAACTAGAGACTTGACAACAAACAAAGACACAAACACACAACCCCCCCACACACACACATACAGTATATTTATCCATATATATATATGTATATATAGGCTGAACAGCTGAATGGGAGAATAATCAGAGAAGCCATTGAAATAGAGAAGCAACCTAACAATATGAACAAACGTGATGACACCTCCCACCTACCAGACATCTGGAAATCAGCACTGACCAAGATACGAGCCCCACCCTCCATCCAAGCCGTTGAAATTCAAAATAAGGAGAAACATACAAATAAGACCAATCAGCATCAATCTACCCATCATGATACAGCTGCACAGCCAATCAACCCACTCACAACAACAGTCAGCACTCCACACACCCCCCACCAAGATTTAAGGAAGGGCAACACCTTCGAAACCGCAGACCGAAGCCTGAAGATGGCAAGTGAGATCTTGACGAAACGTTGCAAAAACAATTTCAAACTTACACGGGAAAACACCCGAAGACAGCAATACCAGCATACACACACACACACACACACACACACACACACACACACACACTCTATGATAACATATCAGGGGTGTAAAACTCACAGCATCACGGCATCATCATGTGACATATCATGACTTTTCCCCCCTTTACTAAGTCGGGTGTGGGCATGGCCAGTATGTGACGCATCTGGCCCGCGGCTGTGAGTTTGACACCTCTGACTTATATTATCCAATCAGAAGGGAATCCTGTTTTCATCTAATTGGATAACTTGCATTATCCAATCAGATGAAAACTGGCAACTCGGTGAAGAGAATTAGGAGGTCTAATTCTCGAATTCTGTTTCTGTTATCTTCACAGTAGATTAGAATATTCTTAAAGCACATGTAATACGTTGATAAAAATGCTTAATAATCACTTTTTCAATGTTTTCCATCTTATGTTTATTTTAGGACAAATACTTACAGGAGGTCCCTTAGGTCCTGGAAATCCAACAGGTCCCTGGGGCCCTTGTGGTCCCTAAAATCAAAGAAACAAACTAAACAATTGAGAACATATTAATAGAAGCATCATCACAATTTAGCACAGAGAACAGTCCAAGTGTGCCAGGGAAAGCTTTATGGTCTGATAACAGAAAATTAAGTGACTACCCACTTGTAGCACTACAACATAGCTGATAAACAAGTACCTTGCCTGAGGAGAACATCCCCTTCCCTAGTGTAAATATACAGACCAAAATTCAAGGCCATCTAGCAGAGTTTTAACATAGACAATTTGATTTTAGTGTAATCAAATCGTCAAACCAGGAATTTAATATCTGGTAAATAAACAAGGCACCCCAACTTAGCTTTGTGGAGAAAACTCATGCTTGCTTGGGGAAAAAAATCTGGGTTCCAAAATAAAGTTTACTGCCCAATAACCAAATGCCTCTGCAGCCCTATGGTAAATTTTTCAGTTCTTCCCCTATTAATTACAGATGTTTGGTAACACATATTAAAGAGAAAATTGGGGGGGGGGGATCTTGATTTGCTTCCTTGAATCTGTCATTTATGGAAGGAATAGGAATCTTCATTGTAGACTGGACTTACAATGAAATACACAGCAAGCATGAATGCTGCCTTCTTGCATCACAAGAAATGTGTGATGTGGCGGGCCCGGCATCTCTGTGGCGGGCCCGGCCCTCTGGAACGACCTTCCCCCCGATATTAGGACGACCACGGACCTCCGCTCCTTCCGTCTTAAATTGAAAACCTACTTTTTCCGTCTGGCCGGCTTGGGATAGCCTCCTTGTCCTGGGGTTTTTAGGTTTTAGTGTTTAGGGGTTTTAGGGACAGTTTTTTAGTCTTTTATAGATGTTTTTAGCGCAGGATTTGTTGTTTAATTGTGATTTTAAATTATGTATTCTGTTGTGTTTACTGTTTTTTAATTTTCCTGTGCCCCGCCTCGAGTCCCCTGGGGAGAGAGAGCGGGTAACAAATAAAATTTATTATTATTATTATTTATTATTATTATTATTATTAGGAAGATTTTTTTCTGTATAAAAGAAGCAGAAAACTGGGAAAAACACAAGACACAGTATCCTGCTAATATATGAATCTGTTTATATATAGTTTATGATGAGACAGTTGTTTGCTCAGCCAAGGTTTGATTGTGTGATCTACAATTGCTATACTCAATGGATAGGATTATTGCTGAAAACAAATTAAGGTGCCAAAATTGCTTACAAATGAAGAAGAATGCTTGCCTGAAGTTTTTTAAAAAAAACCTTAAAAGAAATAACATCTGAGGTTTTTGTTTTTATTACTTTGTTTTTTACTCTGAGATTATGAATAAATGTGGCCTCTATTTTGAAATGATTGTTGATTCCGTAAACAACACTGGTTTGTTATTACATATTGAATTTAAAAAAAAACCCTGAATACTATTCTCTTAGATCCCAAGCTATCACATTTAATTATTTGCTCATTTCAAGAAGAATCAAACTAATTCCTATTTTATGAAGTAATATTTAGCCAAAATACAATAACTCCTCATTTTGTTACATTGATAATTTTACTGAGAATTGTATACACATGTGCAATATAAGGATTACAAAAATGTAACAGAACTATTTTTTAATGTAAAATATTAAGAGAAATAGAAACAAATTTATGAAAAGGCATTATTTCATAATTTATTTTTTTCCTTTTCTCTCTAGTTTCAATGTTTTGGAATAATGTTTATTCTTCTCTTTGTTCATATCTACCCAGGTTTTTTTTTCCTCTGAAGAACTATCATATAGGAAAAACATCATTCAGTAGATAAGACATGCTCAATTTGGTGTCTTTATAGTATAGTGTTTCTCAACCTTGGCAACTTGGGTTGGGGAAATCTGGGAGTTGAGGTCCACAAATCTTAATGTTGCCAAGGTTCAGAAACATTTTTCTGATGGGTTGGATTGCAGCTTCCATAATTTTTTGGCCAGTACTGTGGAAGATGGAATTCAATATATTGAGACAATATTGTGTTCCTGAAGATTCCAGTAAAAAAAGAGACGAACTAGATATTTCATTTCAATTTCTTCTGAATAGTCTTCTTAATATCTACAGGTAGTCCCCGTCTTACAACAGTTCATTTAATGACTGTTCAAAGTTACAATGCCACTAAAAAAAGGAACTTATGACTGTTTTTCACAGTTACGACCGTTCCAGTATCCTCATGATCATGTGATCAAAATTCAGATGCTTGGCAACTGTATCATATTTATGACCATTGCTGTCACCTTTTGCAACCTTCTGACAAGCAAAGTCAATGGGGAAGCCAGATTCACTTAACATCCAGGTTGCTCACTTATCAGCTATAGTGATTTTCTTAACAACTAAGACAAGAAAGGTCAGAAAATGGGGCAAAATTCACTTAACAAATGTCTCACTAAATAACACAATTTTAGGCCTCAATTACGGTCGTAAGTTGAGGACTGCCTGTATTTGTTTCTTTGTTATATCAAAAGTAAAACAATATTTGTACACACAAGCATGCTTAAATTTTGGGTTTTATCTAAGAGATATAACAGCATAAAAAGTGTTCTAAACTGAAAAGAAAATAGAACTCTAGGTAAACGTGATGTTGTTTTGAAACAAATCCATTGACAAATACTATAATTAATTTAGTGTCCTCTTTTGGTTTTCCTTTATGAGCAATACTGGGTAAATAGAGTAAATACTTCAAAAATCTTGTATTTTAATGGAGCTGAAGTTTTTCATTGACAAAACATTCTGTTGATAGTGTGTGTTCACTTGACTACATGAAAAATATTGCTATACCTTATTATGTGTGAGTATGTGAGTGTGTGTGTGTATTTATAGAGATGGTACTTTACTTAAATGTTGAGATATTATCAAAACAATAAACAGCAGTTGGAACTATGAATCGCTGCCTGCATATTTGGAGAGAGTTATAAACTTGACTTCACACATTTCAGTGATGTACAACCGCAGCCCATACGGTATATGTACTTCCCACCCTCTTCTCCACTTGTTTACTTTGTGCAAACATCTATCTTTCTGGAGAAGGCTATTTTTATTCTTTATCTCCTCAGATCCTGCCAATCATTTCCTCCCCTCAACCCATTCACTCTTCTTTCATATACATCTTTTGTAATTCATTCTCATTCATTATCTCTATAAGACTATTTCAACACACTTCCTTCACATCGGCCATTCTCTTTTATATCCATCCACCCATTTATTCTTACACTTTATTTTTTATATATTTTATTTTATATATTTTTAGTTAACTACATTTAATTGCATTGAACATATTTTTATGTTTCTCTAACATAGTCAACTCTTATTTTCACATTACAAACTGGATAAAAGGACACCCTTCTATGTGTTAAAATGGTTGAGGCAAGTGATTGCATTGATTGTTTACTTAAAAATGAAGGTAGCATTTGTTCTCTCCGTGTCCCTGTTAAATTGCAAGCAATCTGCTTGTAGAAAATGGAATTTAATACCTAGCAATTGGTGTGGGGGGAGTGTTTCAAAATTCAAGAATTATAAGCTGCTCTAAGCAGGCATTCAAAGACAGAGGTTTCTGATAAGTAGGCCTATATTGTGAACACATCTGCCAACCTTCTGTCTGAAGAAACGCACCACTTCACCAACATGCATTTAGGTTAATGTGTGGCCAAATACCACAAATATCAAGCATGTGCAATACAATAGAGTCCAATCATGTTGGGTAAAAACAAAGGAAAACCAGGAAATTAAATAATTATTAAAATTAGATTTCTTTTTTTTTTTAATGGTTGAGGCAAGTAATTGCATTGGTTCTTTACTTGAAAATGAAGGTAGCATTTGTTCTCTCTGTCTATCTGTTAGATCGCAAGCAATCTGCCCATGGAAAATGGAATTTAATACCTAACAGTTGAAAAAACAAGTGCCTCAAAATAGATCATGCAGTGTATGTCTCTGTCAGAAATGAGATGATTAGGCATGGCTCTGGAGAACATGATAGACAAACAAAGAAGCAGTCTCTGGAGCAGAGGGGAGGTCTCGAAAGCTATCTTAGATAAAAACTGATGACAACATAGAGACGGGTGTAATAAAACCTAAAAAAAGTCTACTTGGTTGTTGCATAGTGGCAGGCATAACAGAAGCATACATAGGCCTTATGCTTTCTCAGAAATGGGGCCATCTAGGACCCAGCACAGAAGGCAAGCAGCCCTAAATACTTCCAAATATCAAGTGGGGTTATTGAAGTAGCAAAACTGTAAAATGACTACTGGTCATATAGTGCATTCCTCCCTCAGAAGATGAAGAAAGATCCCCTTGAAGTCATCTATCTGAGCCCATACGTAACAGGCCTTGCTCCTGTTGTGTGCAAATTTGCTAAGTATAGTGAAATGTAAAATTTCTCCCTTGTGGAGCTTCACAGATTGAAACTGTGAAGTTTGGTGCTATTGGGAAAAATTTCAGGTTGTAGGGTATGGATGGGCAGTGATTGTCTGGCTTGCATGAAAAAAACACATCTGTTTCCTTATTCTACAAGCTGGGAATGTAGGTTAATATTAAAATGGGAGAAAATCATAACTATCTGATTTTGGGCCGAATACATTTCTGACACCTCTGTAGATTTCCTGATTTCTGGGAATCCATTCAAGGTATGAAGTTTCTTGCAAGAGATGGCACCAGTGCTGAAAAGCATCTTTGATCACTTTACTTTTGGTTCAAAAAAATAATAATCACATTTTGTTTCTTCTGGCAATAGCTGTCCAGAAAAAAGGTGTAAGGCTGAGGTGATGTTACAAAATCCTCACTCAACAGGAACATTGTTCCTGAGAAATTTTAGAAGTATCAGTCTGAATAACATTGGGGTGAGTGGTATCTGGATGGCAGAAGAAGGCCTGGGAAGCAAACAGGTGAGAGAGAACAAGTCTTGCTGAATGTTTGAACAGTCCCTCTTTCTGGTAATTTGGGCTTACAGTTTTTGTCCAAATGGCAAAATCAAAGATAAAGTGGGAATAAAAGTTAGAAAATCCTACCTTCCAATGCTGCATCTCCTCAACATTGGCGGGCAGGGAAAGAGTGGCTGTATTAAGAAACTAGAGTTAAGCTTGAGGAGAAGTTCCACCTGTATGGAAGTGCTACAGTTCCGTAGAAAAATGCAATATAGGCAGTTCAAAGGAACGTTTTTTATTTTAGCATACTGATTGTTTTAGTGAAGTCAGTCAAGTATAATTTTTCAGAATAAATTACCAGGCCATCCAAATAAATTCCATCAGATAAGAGTCCAACCTGACATGAAAAATATTATTACTAAATTTCATTAAAGCTGACAGAGCAATGACTAAATGACAGAACATAATTCTATGTTCAAATGTTCTGTAATACTGTTAGAGGCAATTAAATATTTGTTCAAATTAGTTTTTAGGGTCCCT
The DNA here is from genome assembly GCA_039707465.1 of Rhabdophis nuchalis. Lineage (NCBI taxonomy): Eukaryota > Metazoa > Chordata > Lepidosauria > Squamata > Natricidae > Rhabdophis > Rhabdophis nuchalis. Next base: position 98,528,582 of record CM077644.1, read on the forward strand.
TAAAATTTAACTTGGTAAAAAAAATGCAGCCATTTAAAAACTTTAAAAATGGAAGGGAGGGTGTGAACTCTAATAGTAATAATATTCAGAATAAAGAAATTGTTAACCACTCTTTTTTAAAAAATCTTTCTTTTGACAAAAAAATGTGCAAGTACTGGCTGTGGATTCAAAATGAAGAATGACCCCTTCTGTAAATTTCTTTGAGGAATTTCTTTAGACAGGCTAGTTCCTTTTGAGAACATGGGATGCTGGCATTGACCGAGACTCTGACTTCTTAGAACCAAGTTACAGTATATTGACATGATCTATGGGATGGGATGGCTCATAGGTTTTCTTTCTCCTCAAACTGTACTTGACTGCTAAGGCAAGGGAAAGTGATAACAAGGGCAGGGGTTATTCAGACTCTACAAATAATTTTAAGTTTCTGAAAAATCACATCTAATGTCTTCTGGGTCTCAGAGGAAAAGTGGATTAACAATCTTTACTTTACTTTAATCAGATTTTTATACCGCCCTATCTCCCAAAAGGGACTCAGGGCGGTGCACAGGAAGAATAAAAACTAATAAATACAATGATAATATAAAAGTTAAAAATACATTAAATACAATGGGTCTGTGCTAAAACTTACATTTAAAAACAATTAAAATTATTAATAAATTGGGACTATCATAAAAGCTATGCTAGGCCAGCAACATGGAATAGGTGTGTTTTTAAAGTTCGACGGAAGCCAACCCATCAACAATACCATAAAGACATGGAAAGGGCAAGCCAAACAAAGAAGTAAGGATTTTTAACAGTCAAAGATCAGCCTTGCCTTCTTAGCAAAGAGAGAAATCACTGATGGCAGATTCTTACAATTATTGGAAAGAATCTACTATCAATGGTTTCCACTACCACCTACTGGTCCTACTGGGTGAATGAGCAAGACAGAAGTGTATACAGTGGCAAAATCTATATATATATATTTAATCAGGGTTTGGAGGTTTATTTAAAAAATCTAGTGTGAAGAGTATTAAAATCAAATACTGATACCCAGCCCAATCTAATTGTTGGATGCATAATCAAACTCCTGAAAAAGTAGAGGTGGATGTCTTAATTACTACTTAGTAAGCCGGGACGGGAATGATTAGGGCATTTCCTTACAAAATGCCCCTTTGTTCCATATGTAGCACTTAGTAAATGCCTCGGAGCATAAAGATTTTTCTGTAAAAGGCCTCCATCATTCAGGTTATATAATATTTAAGAAACAACATTTTTCTCTACCTCACATTCATTCAGTTTGTTACACGTTCTTACCCAGAACTCATTCCTGGTTCTTTCAGTTACACAATTCCCAAGAGAATTAACATGCAATTTCTGCCAACTATACATTCTATTTCATACACAACAATCTAGAGCACAGCAATGAATATTTTTTGACTGCAATATATTTCAGCCTTTTTGTTTGCAATTAAGTCTAAAATTTCCTTATGCTCATCAACTCCATTTCATAGATTAGGATTTATCTTTATTCAGACCTGTATACCTTCACTTTTTCTTTTTCTCACAAACATCCTTTCCTTTCTCCTTTTCTTTCCTTTCTTTTCCTTTCTCCTTTCCTTTCCTTTCTCCTTTCCTTTCCTCTTCTTTCCTTTCCTTTCTCCTTTTCTTTTCTTTCCTTTCCACTTTCCTTTCTTCTTCTTTTCTTTCTTTCCCTGTAAGCTTCTTTGAGCTTCAGAGAAAAGCCCAGGATATAAACAAACCTGACTAATAAATTTGGTCCTCTTACAGTTCAAGTCATGTTTCTTTGTATGCCTCAGCTTTAAATATATTATTTCTGCACATAATGATAAAATAATGTATACATAGATAACATTATTTTCTGATATAATATAACCTAAACTTTTTTATTTGAGACCATGCTAGCCAATGATTTCGGGAGCTGGCCCAAAACACAATGCTCAGGAAGGTTGATACAAGCACATTGTTTGAGTTGAGCGGCCCTATAAATCCATTACATACATAAATACATTTTTAGGTAGTGCGTCAACTATCCTGTCTCATCTATTACCTTCCCAGCAAATGTCAACAAGGATCATAAAATACAGAGATTATGACAAAAGACTATAAAACTTCACAATATGCTGAAAATTGCCTTACGAGGTAGATACCATATTTTAAATAGACTTGTCTAATATATTATCTGTGTAAATAAAAAGCTTTCCAGACCTTGGTGGTAAATAGTCTTTTTTTTTGTCAAATAGTCTTTTAGCAGAGGGGTGATGTTTACCTCTGGGTACTACTATAAAATCATGCCCATTTCATTTTATGATTAAAAAGATATTTATGGAAAATCTTATATTGTTTTTCTACCACTCAGACAGGATGCAGTCAATTGAATACAGAATGGATGAAAGAAAAAGCTGTGATCACTTCATTGTCGGGGTTTGGTTTTTTATTTTGGTTTTTGTGTGTGTGTGTGAATGCTCAGCCTGCCAGCTGGAGCCTGCACTAGAGCAACAGGAGGTAAACAAGGTGATGAAATTAATTCTGGAAGAAGTATTTCAATGCATCCTATAAATTTAAATGGCAAGGGATGAACCATATCCATGTTTGACATGGGCCTTCTTTGCCCTCTTTTGTTCTGGTTCACCTATAGGCAGACACTGGGAAATGAAAGACACTCAACTTCCATGGGCAGGCTCGGAAGAGCAAACGTATTGGCAAGTGAAAATTTTAGGGAGCTTCGCTGAAATCAATTTCTTGGGTGGATGCAGCTCAGAACAAACTTTTTTTCATTTTCAGAAAGTTTTATATGATCTATCTAATTATTCAGGCTACAGATCCCAAAATACATTCTCAAGTCTCAAACCAACTTAAAACTGGATAACACGAACAAGGATTACTGGGTAGAGGCAAAGGAATAGAGAAGTAGTATTTGAAGAGTAAAGACACTTCTTACTCCAGTGCTGAGATATTCCACCTTCCACTCTTTTTTTTAAGCTTCAGGCAAGCCTTCTTCAACTCTGGCAATCACCCGATTCTGAGAGAAACTCCCAAAATTCCTTAGCCAGCATTGATATTGCGGTGTATTCTGTGAAGTCTAAAGGGCACCAAGATTCTGAGAAGTTTTTTATGTCGCTACACTTTTCAGGAAAAAAAAAAGACTACAGCTTAGAAATCTGTCCATAGAGCCAACTATTAGTTCTCATCTGTTGGGCTCTTCACTAAGTGACATATTCATATGCATTCTTTTGAAAGTTCCTCAAAAGATCCCAACATCTGGAAATATGTTCATTTTGGCAAATTGGTGTGTTTCCATTTGTGAATTGCAATCTAAACACATTTCTCAACCATCCATCTCTAATTGCCACAGCTACCTTTTGCAACATCTGGCTACAATGAGAGACACAATAGACACTGGCATAGCAATAAGCCGTAAATCTCTTCCACAGTGGCACAATTCTTGCCTTGCAACAATCCCACAGGGAAGAATTTACTCAGCAGAAACAAAGCTAGGTTTTTAGACCCAATGCAAGGGATCTGAAAAATGTCCCAAAAGTACCAGTTTCTTTTGCTTTTCTAAAAGCAGATGTGAACACAGCCCACTCACAAGATATCCCTCATTCACCACAATGGAGAGAAAAATCCCCCTGTAAAACAACCATTCTGCTCTACTCAAATTGGTGCCACATGCAGCATGCAATGATTTGGGAATACTTGAGAAATAGTGAGCCCAGAAAAAGGAAATAGACATTATTCTTTGCATACCCTTTCACCAGATGGGCCAGGTGGGCCATCACCCCCAGCAGTGCCCTGGGAGGAAAAAACAACAATACAATTTATTTAAAAAATGAGGTGGGCATTTGCACCAAGACAAAAAGCTAAACTCAGAATTAGTTACTGCATTCTGTCAAAATTACCTTTGGTCCAGGTTTTCCGGTAGGACCTCTTGCACCTCTGGATCCACGCGGTCCCTGGGGAGTGAGAGAAAATATGTAATTAGCATTTTTATTGAGCATTGTTGCATAGGAGAATATATGCACATGCTAGTTTTTTCTTTTTTTCTTTTCTCTCTTTTTTGTTTCTGTTATAATTTTGCACCAGTGAAGTTAAAACCAATTTCATTGTAATTTTTACAATGACAATAAAGATTATTATTATTATTAAACCAGGTTTCTGACCACAGTGTAGATAGCAATAAAAAAAAATGCATGCAGTGATTTCAAGGGCTAATAATGCTTCTACACTGAGATCCCCCCTCCCCGGCTTAAAAAATATTACTTACTGTTGGTCCTCTTTGTCCTCTTGGACCTGGTTTGCCATGTAATCCCTGTCAATCAAATTTCACAGAAATTAATCTGGGCTTTGGGGCAGATTATTTATTTATTGGCATATTTCTATGCAGCTACAATAAAAAAGATTCTCACCAGTTCTTTGTAGAAAAATACAACTTAAAAAAACCATGGTAAGCAAAATAAAAATGTGATAGCATGACAATAATATGGACTATTAAAAATAAAGGAAAGATAGCAAGATAGCTCAGGAGAAAGCTCTCCAAAATAGCTTAATCTTCCTGGAAAGAGGTTTTGCTGCTTTGAAAAAGGAAAACAGAACTGTAATAATTTAGAAACCAGCTAGCATAACCATCTCCTTTGTCTTCATATTTTAATAAACATGTATTTTTCATACTCTGGTGGTAGCTTGTCCTCATTTCTTTTGTTATCACATAAAAGTTCTGTTGAAGCTGTTCTTAATATTCTCTTTAGCTTCCTTTTTTTCTTGTCCTATTAACTATTATTCTTGGCTGCTCAATTTGTCTACTTGAAAGATCTTCTTCCTTTAGGAGGAATAATTTAAATCTCATTCCTCTACCTGAAATTCAAACCACATGAATTTTCACTCTTTCTTCCTCCAATGGGTACTGAATATATTACTGAAATTGCCAAATATGCCATTACGATAAAGAAAGAAATTCAGACCTTACTGCCTACACACTCTCATGGGCAAGAGCCTTCAAAATGCTTCTCCATAAAATGCTCTGGCCTGGCTTCCCTTGATATTCTTTTCAATGAAGCCAGGAAAAGAACTTCCTCACAGGCCGTGCGTGATCTTCCCTCCCTCAGTATTGATTGGGAGTGCCTTAAATGAGTTGTGCAGGGTTGCCAATCCTTCTTTCATTTCAGCTAAACAGAAAGCTACTTCAAAGCCCCTTCCTTCAGTACAATCCATTAAGGCTTCACTTCTGAGAGGCCTCTTTTAATCAAGGCCGTGATTGAAAGCCCACAGAGTAAGCAAGCTGAACTGTTTTAGATCCATCTTCCAGTAGCAGAAGAAAATGTGTGTATCTGTACAGGTAGTCCTCGACTTGAGACCATAACTGACCCCAAATTTTCTGTTGCTTAGTGAGATCTTTGCTTAGTCAATTTTGTCCCATTTTACGACCTTTCCTGCCACACTTATTAAGTGAAGCACTGCATTTGTTAAGTTAGACACAGGGTGGTTAAGTGAATCTGGCTTCCCCATTGATTTTGCTTGTCAGGAGGCCACCAAATGGGGCACTGCAACCGTCATAAATAGCAGCCATTTGCCAGGTGTCTGAATTTTGATCACATGACCATGGGGATACTACAATGGTCATAAATGTGAAAAATGATCATGTCACTTTTTTCAGTGGTGTTGTGACATTGAATGATCGCTAAATGAACAGTGGTGGGATCCCACCAGTTTAACAACTGGTTTGGTGATCCTGCACTTCGCAAACACTGAACCGGTGTGCTGATTTGAGTAAACTTGCCTTCCACATTACTGCTGGGGAAGAAAACAGCTTAGGTGCAGCAATCCACTCTGCCACGCAACTCAGCTGAGAAGATATAGGCCGGTAAAGCGCAAGGGTGGGCAGGCAGGCCCACGTGATCATGGGAGCGAACCGGTTGTCTCAGCTGATCATCAGAGCTACCGGTTCGCCCAAACTGGTTCGAACTGGTAGAATCGGGGCCTAGCTATATACGAGACCGCCTCCTGCCCCATACATCCCTTCATCCGATCTGCTCCCACAGAGAGGGTCTTCTCCGGGTACTGTTGTCCGGGCAATGCCGGTTGGCGACGCCCAGGGGAAGGGCCTTCTCTGTGGCAGGCCCAGCCCTCTGGAACGACTTACCCCCCGACCTACGCACCACCTCGGACCTCCGCCTCTTCCGCCAGCGTCTCAAAACGTATTTATTCCAACAAGCCAGCCTAGCATAACCCCCCGTTTCTGACTTTTATCTGAACAAATTTTAATTCTCATGGTTTTAAAGGGTTTTTAGCACGAGATTTAATTTAATAGTTTTTTAAAAATGTATTTTGTATTTTGTATGGTTTTATATTGCCTGTGCGCCACCCTGGGTCCTTACAAGGAGAAGGGCGGGGTATAAATTTAATAAAATAAAATAAAAATAAATCCCACCCCTGTAAATGAACTGTTGTAAGTCGAGGACTACCTGTATAGTTGTATGTGTGTGAAGAAAGGGCACCTATAGAATTTAAGGAAGTAGAAATACTTATTGACAATTGCAAATGAAAAGTGCCCCACTCTTAACCTGAAAAGTCCCACAGCCACAGATAGAGCTCAGCTGGTAGGATGTATTTTTTCTTTTAATTGATAACATATCACAATAAGGACAAAGATGGATATCGGGGTTGTGAATGTTATGGTTGTTTCATGTTATGCAAATAGCAACTGTGGGGAAACTTTCCCGAGCAACTTCTGGACTCTGAGAGGTAGGGCACTTCCCCCCCCCCCCACGTTGTAGTGCCAGCACAAATTGCTCATCTGAATCCAGCGTTTGCATTTCAAAAGAAGTCTCCCCCTCCTCCCCCCCCAGCTCCTTTGAAGTGCAGGGCCTTTAAAATGCATGAAGCAGCTTCAGAATTACAGTCCGTTGTGGCAAGGAAAAACAAGTTCAGACTCAGCTGACCTCTCCCCATTTGCCTAGCCCCACATTTGCTTCGCTGCTCTGTAGCTTCCATTTGCATAATAAGAAATTAGCACATTAACTGTATTCATAGAACTGATGTCTGTTTCAATCTTGACTGTGATTATTTTGTCAGAAGTAATGCACCAAGTCTGGCTCTTAGCATGATGTAAATCTCTACTCAGCGAAGCATAAAATGCTACCATTGTAATTAATACAAGTTTATACTTTTAAATTTACAAAATACCTCAGTGATTATGCTGAGTCTGTAAATTCTTGCAGGAGACACAATCTAATAAAACTATCCCAGCACGCAAGATATTTGAGCCAAAGGTTCAATCTGTAGGTTCTTTCTTTTTTTCCTGAGTTTCCACTCAGTGCAAAAATTAGTTATCCATTTAGATATAAAGCCAAATGAAGGCTATTGTCCTTGATTTTCAAGTAACTGATCTAACCGCAATTTCAAACATCCTGCCTTTACTTAATCGATTCAAATGTGCACTTCCTCTCCTTATTTCTTAAAATCATGTGAGTTTAAGCTCAGACTGGCCATAGTGTAGAGGAGATGAGGTGAAAATGATGTGACATGCTGTATGTCATAATATCATTGTTTGCCATGAGTTACATGGCATCATAAGGCATGTAATGTCAGTGTGATTTCTATAAGATACTTATAGCCATGTATGTATTGGTCTGGTCTGGTCTGTGTATCTATCTTTATGTACTGTACATATATATGTGTATATACTGTATGTATATATCTCTCTGTGTAAAATGAAATATAACAACCAATATACAGAATAATTAAATGAATGACATTTTAAGAAGTAAAGATATATCCGTAAAGAGTTAATATAGAACTTAATCAGTTTTTTAAAAATATTATTACATCTATTGCTCCATCTTCTCAGCCTTAATAGTATACAATATTTATATAATATACTTAGTGTCTTGATATTCTATTATTTAGGTATCTTAAACTATTAAATATAGATAAGAAGCGAGGGGAAGGAGTTGCTATTCTATCCAAGTTAATTATAATTTTAATTTTAGTTAAAACATAATTATTTTACTTTTTCTTCAAAATTAAATATAAAATTGGAAACAAAATGAAAAATAATGAAGAAAGAGTATACAATAAAATACTAGTTTCATAATGAAGGTTTCAGTCTTAAGCTACATTACTTAATTTTAAAATCTGCAATGTGTTATTATATGTATACAGTATATACATATAAGAGGAATATGGATGTATGTTTTCCATCAGAAAATTAATGGTTGGGTTTCCTGTCAGTTTGAAAATGAATAGGGCAAAAAAACCCCTACTACCGGTATGTATTATAAGTAAGAAAAAGAAAGAAAGGAAGGAAGTCCTCAAAACATCAACTTGTGTGAAGTACCCTGTCTACTTTAAAGCCCTCAACCTCTCCCCAAAAAGTTATGTGTAGGCCTTGACAACAAAACAGTTGCCCAATTCTACCTTAAATTATAACTGAGAAATTTAATCTACTGATAAATTGTAAAAAGGGAGACTGGAGTTTCTTCCTACTCCCTTCTCTTCCTTCCCTACAATCCATCTGCCTTTATTACTAGATGGGTTACAGAATAGGCATGTGTTAGATGCTTTTAAATTTGAACACTTTTATTACCCTTCACATATACATGATATAATATTTATACGTCTTTGAAGGATTCAGAGAATTCCATATGGAGAAGGGAACCCCATTCTCCTAAAGATTAATTGTGCAAGCAATTAGGAATTCATGAGTCCCCTTTAGTTATAAATATCGTTTTGCCAATTTATGTGGCAAGCAGTCCTCATATGGAACTCTGTATCTAGACATTTAAAGTGATAAATTTCAGTCCCATTAAATAAAATGAAATGATAGGCAGATTAATGGCATGCATTACTTCAGTCTCACTTAATGGCACACTAAGCTACCATGAAGTATAACTGTCAGCCCGTCTTTTCCCCGTTGATGACTTTCGTGCAGCTCTATCATGAGCAATCAGCTACATCCAGCTGAGCTTTATGGATAACGATGCTGTGAATTTTTGACAATTTGCTTAGTCGGCATTATGGATGTATTCACCATCTTCAACTAAAGAGCAAATTCTTGATATCTTATCTGATTAAAAATGTTTTCTTTAGAAGCTTATTCTATTTTTGAGGTGCAGACAAGTTGACTGTTCAATGATATCATTGGGGGGGGGGGGGAAATTATTCGCCAAAGCATATTATGAACATTTGTCTTCAAAAGAGCAATTTCTTACAGTTTCAGCATGGGAATTGAATTCACACTCCATAATTATGAGCTGTGGTGGTGCAGTGGTTAGAGTGCAGTACTGCAGGCTAACTCACTGCTCACTCCAGGAGTTCGATTCTGAACGACTCAAGGTTGGCTCTCAGCCTTCCAGCCTTCCAAGGTCAGTAAAATGAGGACCCAGGTTATTGAGAGCGATATGCTGACCCTGTAAAACGCTTACAGAGGACTGTAAAGCACTGTAGGTCTAAGTGCTATTGCTGTCTACAAATGTTCTTTGCATTTTATATATTTAATGATATACTTAGTTTGGCCATCCACTCATACCTTCATCTGCCTAACCCAGTGTCATGCCATCTCAGTGGCAGCACCTGAAACACCATCCCTCCAGAGATTCAGAGGGTCCCAACCCTGTTTGGCTTTTTGCAAGGAATTGAAGATCTGGCTATTTCTCCAGGCATCTGGGTCAGGTGGTTAGGTGAGTTCTAGTGTATTTGTTGCTTGTTCTTGCAAACTGGGGTTCATCGTGAGTCTTTCTATGTTTCAGTTCTTGTAAATCACCCAGAGACATTTGTATGCAATGTATGCACCCAGAGACATTTGTGTGCAGTTATAACAAACATGCCAATCAATTAATCAATCTCCTTTTCACTAGCCAGGTATAGGAGAGAAAAAAATAACTCTGACTTCTGTACTCTCTCTAACCTGTGTCGTCGCATATCATTGAGCAGTATCTTTTAATGAGAAGTTGCATTTGTGTGTAATAGGGCTTCACGTTGCTTAAATTGCAGCCATAATGGATATGTATAGCATTGATTTTTATTTTAAAAGGCTTGATACTCCTGAATTGCTATCATTTTTTTTCCTTTGCTCCTTTGTTGTTTATCCAACATAAAAAATATATATTCCAATCTTTATGTTACCAAATTCAAATTCCATATATTCATAATTGTATAGGTAAAATGCTGTGACTTACCCTTCCTCCTTTCTCTCCATTAGAACCTGAAAATCCAGGGAACCCACTAGATCCCTGCACAAAAAATTATAAATGTACTTTTAATTGATATAAATATTTAGTAAACCTTTCACGCTATATACTTTTGATAGATTTTAATATTGTATCCTGAAGATGATAACATATTTGATGAAAACTTCTACTGTCCGTTCAATTGCACAAAACCTCTTTAAACTAAGCCCAGCATTTTTAATAGCAAATGTATTCAACAGAGCTCAAACTTCCATTGGAAGCATAGCATGATAGAACATAGAATGCTGTCTTAGATCAAGTCAAGCTATTTGTCTATTTATTCAACATCTCCATTGTTGTTCTTCAAAATTTGAGACAGAAAGGACTTATCCTTCAATTTGATCATTCCAAGGATTTAGTCTGGAACTCCAGGATGTAAACCACATTTTTATTATAAACTATATTTAAGTAACATGATGCATATTTTTTGCAATCCAAATATAAATATTAATAGTTTTCAGTTACTTACCATAGTTGCTCAAGTCCAGAATGCAGTAAAGAATTAACAATAAGCTTATTTATTTATTTTGAAAACAATGACATGTCAAGCCACCATTCATGGAAAGAAGACACAGGAGTAGCAGTAGAAATAGATGTGTGCCAATACAATAATTTGACTATAAAGTACAAACTCAGCATACTTAACTTATATAAATACACACTGGTTTGACACAGTCTGTTTCTTAGGGCTGAGAGTTAACGACTGACCCATGATTATTCTACTGGCTTTGTGCCAAAGGTAGGACTAGAAGTCATAGACTCCAGGTTTCTAGATTTGATTCATGGTAGTATACATAATTATCCAATATAGTGTCAATATAATTGTCCAAAGTAGGATATCCAATCAGAATTACTGGACTTCCATTAGAACCCGGGTATCAAACTCAAGGCCCACCCGTTGGATCTGGCCTGCGGGGCGCTTACATCTGGCCCACGGCCCTCCCTGGAAACAGCAAAGGATTGGCCCACGGTGCCTCTGCCAGCAAAAATTGAGCTCAGGAGGGCTGCCTGTGAGCTCCATTTTTGCTGTAGAACGGTGCAGGAGGTTGTCACAGCTGAAAATGGAGCCCAGGAGGGCCGCACACTTTTAGGTAATGTTTAGATTGCAGTAAGGGTGTTTTATAATTCCAACTGGATCAATTATAAGTAACAAACTCATACACATCCATTCACTAAACAAACGTGCACGCACTATTAAGTCTTAAATTACATATATCTGTCCAATGCTGTAGCAAATTTACCTTAGGGCCTTGTCTTCCTGGATATCCTGGCAATCCGGGAACACCAAGTTTACCCTTTAATTAAAAAAACCCCCAAGCATTAATTTTTCATTTACTTTTTCAAAATATCTCCATATTGTAACTACCAGAAACATTTATATGTAGCTATCATTGATTTTTAGCTGTTGGGTCTGTCCTTCTATCCATAGATTGATCTATATTTCTCTGTCTGTCTGTTCATCTATCCCATAGATACTGAATTTGTGAGGATCAGAAAAGAATTTTTGAAAGATGGGATACATGAGACCTACTCAGAATAAGCCATGGGGGAAGAAAGGGGGATTTTGGAGTATTTCAACATAAACAGCATGCAGGAAAATACCAGGATGAAGATCTTTAAGAAGGTTTATTAGAGAACATTCCTCAAAATAAACAAAGTTTACTATATGAACTAGATAAGCTGACAGTACCCAAGAGAAAAATTTAAAAAAGTAGTTTACTGGGCGTGACCAAGCTTTATCAAAAGTCATAGAACTGGATGAAAACTGTAAGGTTTGGGGACATCACATAAAGTGAGACATTGTGCCAGGTTTCTTCTGGAGTTCGAACCCAGCGTAATCAGATAGAGGGTAGGGAGGGAGAAGGATGAGAAATGGGGTAATGTAGTGAATAGAAATTTTGGAAATACTTTGCTTAGTGCGGTAATAAGAGCATTACTGATGATCACTCTGCTCTTGAGAGACCATAAATTAATTTTGTGGCCTTCTGTTTGTAATATTTTGGGGTGCTTCCCATCTTCTATTTGCCCCAGAAGGATGGAAGTAAGTACTGTTGAAGTTTTGCTTAAGCATGCCGATGCTCTACAAAGCACCTGAGCAAGCAAAATATCTGGCAGCACTATATTTTCCCCAAAAGTTATCTGTTTTGGAATTGATGTTGTTGCTCATGGAACCAAATGTAAATAGCCACATAATGCAAAAGTAAGGCAAGCCCTATTGGGGAAGAGTCACGTTGTTTGTAGTGTTTCACTGCTCCTGTCCTCATAAAACACTTCACTAAATCAGACTTAGTGAAATCAAATCAAATCAAATCTCCTTAACAGTGATTCTAGCAATTCATAATGAGAATATGGAATCCCCAGCTTAATATCCGTTAAATCTTTGCGCTGAGAAAATACTGGCAAAATTTCATTACTTTTCTTGTCTCTTTAATACCGATTGTGCAAACAGGTGTTGTTTGGCCATTACTGCAAACCAGAGTTTGGAAGATGTGCTGTGCGCTGCCAGGCCTTGGCAAGAATTTGATAATGGAGAAGTTTGCTTTTTCAGCTGCACTTTCTCTTCCGTTCTTTTTGGGTATTCCAATGATATATCTAACTGGTTGGAGTTAGTTTAACTCTTTGCATGATGGAATATTAGCTTAAGCTAATTTAACTCCCCAGTGGCTGACAGGGCCAACTGAACCCTTTTGTGTGTTCCCATGACATACCTCTCCAGTCCACTAAAGCATATTGAATGAATAAGGATCATTGTGCTGAAAGGAAAATATGATAAAATACAGAACAGTAGAAGACACAAGCAGCAATGAGAAACTAGTATGGGATCAGGTAGAATTTGAGGCCTTAGCTAAATATTTCAACTTCCTGAAGTCCTTTTTTTACCCTGAAATATTCACTTTTCAACTTTCAGAGTGGCAGTAGCTATGATAAAGATGATGATGTTCCTGAGGTATATACAATAATCAGGGTCCTCAGAAATGTACATGGTTATGATCCTTGAGATCTGATCAAGTAAGAAATTGTAAAAGCATTCCATTCAAGAGGAAAGAAAATTTGTGTCTTTAATACATTTTATGCCTATGTAAACTATCTTAAATCGTAACTTGTTTTAGCTTACAATTATAGATTTTCTGCTTTTCTTAGATTTTATAACTCATTAGACAATTATTTAAAAGATGAAATATGAAAGATTATTGCTCAAATTTGAATAAAATATTTTTTAAAATATATATTTTAATTAAGAATCACAGACCTATTGTTACTGTGTAAGATGGTTTGAGTATGTATTGTTGTTGTATAGACATTTTTAAAGGAATCTAATATTATTTCTCTTATGTTTGGGTAGAATTAACTAATTTAATGAATTATGGCTTCTAGCCTTCCTGGATTTGGGTTGTATTTTGTTTGTTGTATTTTCTCTCCAACTTGTTTATTATTTCTCTCTCCCAAAAAACTGAAATCAAAACAAAAACTTCAGGTAGGAAGAGTGACAGAAATTCCTGATTCTAAGGCAGTGATGGCGAACCTCTGGCACGGGTGCCACAGGTGGCACACGGAACCATTTCTGAAGGCACGCTCCAGCGCGCTTGTGTGCACTGGCCAGTTGATTTAGCCCTTTTTTGAGGCCGTTTTTCGCCTTCTGGAGGCTTCAGGGAAGCTCCTGAAGCCTCTGGAGGTGGTGGGGGAGGCTGTTTTCACCCTCCCCAGGCTCCTAGAAAGCCTCTGGAGCCTGGGGAGGCGAAAAAAGCGTGCCAAAAGCAGGGGGTCACGCACATAGCATTATGGGTGTGGCACACCCACGCACGACTCCCCTGCGCTCCCCCCGTTTTTGGCCCGCGAGCCAAAAAAGGTTCGCCATCGCTGTTCTAAGGCATGCCAAATCTAAATGTAGCTATAAATGAACCATGGGCTGATAAATTTCAATAAACTCAAGGCAATGACAGGAAAATTTGACAGAAAAATTTTCAAGTCAGAAGCTAAAGAGAAAAAGAACTAAAGAACTCATCAAACTAAAGAGTGTTAAAATTATAATCACAGCAGTGGGGGAGGGAGAGAAAATAGTTGAAGGAAAGCAACAGTTATCCAATGGTGATATTTAACTAATAAAAATGTGGAGAAAAAAAATTGGTTGGCTGGAGTGCACAAAATTGTAGAGCTGGCTTCAGAAGGCATAAAGGCTCAGCACAAGCCTTTGTTGATAAAGAATGCAGAAAACAACAGAAGTCTTTTGTGTGTGTGTGTGTGTAATTTCAGAATAAAGGCAAGTAACAGAATTAGTGTACCAACTGCTCGATAAAGATGTTAAAAGCAAAGTGATAATTTAAAAAAAGGCTCAGTTACACAGGTTTTATTTTGATTGGGTTGTTGTTTTTTTTGATAATAAGGTATGCGTTCCATAGCCTGATGAACAATGAACTGAATCAACCAATGTATTGCAATTGTTAGTTATTCAATTTGTAATCAAACTGAGCAAGAGACAACAAAATGTTTTGCTTACAAAAAAGGCAAACATACTTTTAGGATGAATCAGTAGTTATGTCGTAACATTTTCAAATCAGGAAAAATAATAGTTCTGTCGTACCTTGTGTTTAAATCTGAGCTTGACAACTTAAAGGATTACAGAAAAAAAAATGGAACACAATCAAGGAACGATAATGAGGACAATCAGAGAACTGCAAAATAAATCCTATATGGAAAAATTCTGGTTAGGTTTAACCTTAATAAGAAGGATAGAAGGGATGCGAGAGAATGGACTGCCAATAACTGAATGATGGATGTCACACAGAAAAAGGCCAAGATTTATTCTCTATCAACCCGAAGTATGGGATGCAAAGTACAGATTCTAGATGAATGTTAAAAAGAAATCTTAAAAATATTTTAATAATAAGAGTAAGTTGACAGCGGAACCAACTACCAGCACTGCGGAGTAGAAGAGCTGGATGTATTGAAGGAGATACTTGATAGACATCAATCAGAGATACCTTAATTCTTGCACTGAGCAGGGTATGGCCTCAATGGATTCTTTCATATCTTAGAGTCTATGATTCCTGCGCAAACTGCGGAGGAAGGCAAGATGCAGATTGCTCTATAACCAACCTGTAACAACTTCACATAAAGATACACTCATGTAAACCTTTGCAAAATCGCACTAACACTGTCTTCTTTTCTTCTGCCCAAACTCCTTTCACACAAATTAGATACAGAATTTCAGACAAATTCTATATCTATCGTAATACTTCCCTATCAAAGTAGCACAGTAGGAATTAATTTAGGTTGTAGGAGAAAGTGAGTTTCGTATATTCCTGTTTTTTATGAAATTGGAATTTAATGGGAACTTAGTGATAACTTTCCAATTATGCTACCATTTATCCATAATTATAATAGTGGCGTTCTTTATTCATGACCTTTTTAACAGCTGGCAAGATGTCTTGAAACATTATAAGGATCATTAATTCCAAATAGCTCCCAACAGTTAAGTGAAGCTGAAAGGAATATTTTCTGGAATGAATGATCTGACTTTGAAAGTATTTTTATGACAGCTTATAAAGCTCTCTAGTATCAAATTATAACCTTCCTTTCTCTTTTTTACATGGAAAGGGAATCACCTGGGGAGAATCATTTAAAAGATTCTTATAAACAAGCCTGTCTTTGATCAGACCACCGATGCAATCAAGCAGAAATGTAGTTGAATGAATGGCTATCTATACCCCAAGCAGAGAGAAAGGACACCTGGAAGTAATTTGGGAAAGGTGAAAGAATTTGCCTAAATATACAGACATTAGATACAGAAACACAATCCAGGAATAGTCAATTAAGGGACTATTTCAGAAAGTGAAACAAAATATTGAGGAGACGCTACAGATTCCTCTTGGTCCATTGCTCTACCACTGTTAATGAACTGTGGTTCTTCTTTTCCTTCCTTGATAAGAAACTGTGGGTTTAAGTGAGAGATTTGGTTTTCTACTTTACACCTCCCACTGGCATAACAGTCATCATGTAAAAATGTGAATTGTCCCCCTCCCATGGAAAAAAGGGACTTATGTGACATAGGTTCTCATAACTCCAAATATATGACAAATCTGAGGTCCTCACATGGTCTACATACATGATTCCATATGGCCTTTGTGTTTCAATTATTTCTGTCACATTCTTGCTACTATTGTGCCGATCAAGTCTCCTAATAGAAATATCAAACCATTACTCACTTTTTCTCCAGCTTGGCCAGGGCCACCTGAATCTCCTGTGGGACCTGCACGACCTTTGGGACCTTCAGGGCCATCTTCTCCTCGGGGACCGATAGAACCAACTTCACCCTTAAAAAATAAAACAATAAAAATTAACCATCTGTCTCCACAATAAATAAAAAAAACCTGAACACTAATTAAAGCCCACCTACTGACTCTCTCAAATTAAGTTCCCCCTAAAACATTCTAAAGACAATAGTTAAGGAGCCACCCCAGAAAGGAAAAAAGTTGGCATCCCTTTCCTTTCTTTTCTATAACTTGATTATTCAGCATCCTCATTAATTGTTCTAGCTAAAATCAGAAAGGTCGCCACTATTAATTAGAGTCAACTGTGATACAAGAAGAAATCTTCATTCAGTTTTTTCTTCTGTAAAACCTTTTTGTTCCAGATCCCTCAATATTTATCATCTGAGCCATGGTGGCGCAGTGGTTAGAATGCAGTATTGCAGTCTAATTCTGCTGACTGCCAGGAGTTCGATTCTGATCATCAGAATCAGGTTGAGTTAGCCTTCCATCCTATTCCATCCTTCCAGACTTCCAGTGCTATTGTTATTGTTGTTAATCTTGGCAGTGGTTTCAATTTATTTTGAATAAATTTAATAAGTATTATTCAAACTTGATCCATCTTAAAAATCATCTTGATCCATTTTATACAAAAAATAATTCAATAAATACAGATGGCATAGAAAATGTTCTTGCTCAATAATATCAAACTGCATGGGACTTTGATAAAATATTAGCTTCTGCACTATATGGAGATACCGCTTCTGTACTACATTAACAATGCTGAATAAAAGAAAATCAATTGCTTTATTTTGTTATAACGTTTTTGGCGGTTTTGAGATATTCATAAAATGACTCTACCATTGTAAGAAGAAGCAACAAGTAATTTGAGATCTGTCAAAAGAGTACAAAAGCTGACACATTCATACCAATAATGAGAATCATAAATCATAAATGTCTGGAGAATACTAAAAGTAATGCTTTTGCAGGAGTAGTATATAGGAATGCATGTACAATGATTCTACTACTGTGTGTTGTTAGTTTACAATTTAAATTACTTTAAAGTTACCTTCCAGCCAAGGTGAGACAATGTGGAACAATTAAACAGTAAATACCGGTATTAATCAAAATTCAATTATTAATAAAGCATAAATAAAGCTTTAATGAAAAGCTTTAACTCGTCCTCAGATTATAAAAATCAGAAGCCATGCAGCCCCATAAAATACACCTCTTAAGAAAGGTTCTCAAAAAGCAAATGCATCTTTTGACATTTCCTAAAGATTTGCAGTACAACGGTAGAGATTACTAAAAGCTCTCATCAATCTACTGGGTAGGGAAGGTGAGGACAGGAATGGAGGATAGAGAAGTTCTAGTACAAATCTTAAACCATTGTCTTCCTAGAAAAGATCACATGTCTTCAAGTTCCTTCTCCTAAACATTGTCACCTACACGTTCTTGATGGCAAAGGTCTTCTCTGGGCATTGAAGTACCCCAACAATCTAGGTAGTCCTTGATTTACCATTGTTTGTTTAATGACATTTCAAAGTTACAACGGCCATGGAAAAAGGGAATTACAGCCAATCCTCAACACCACCCCTAAAGTCATGTGATCACAATTTGGGCACTTGACAGCCGACATGCATTTACAATGGTTGCCGCATCTTGTGTCATGGGACTGTGATTCAGGAGCTTTCCTGATGGCTTCCGCCAAGAAAATCAATTGGGGAAACTGGGTTTGCTTAACAACCACATGATTCACTTAACAACCAGGTGATTTGCTTAATATCTGAGGTTAAAATGATCATAAAATCATCATAAAATCAGGTCTCAAAATGACTTGCTTAACAACTACATTGCCTAGTGACTAAAATTCTTGTCCCAATTATGGTCATAAATTAAAGAATGCCTCTACTGGGATTTATGGGCCTTTGAAAAAAGGTGAATTAAAGGCCTTTGAAGGAAGGTGAATTAAAAGAATCCTCTTGTATAGTATATGACTAAATAGATTTGTACAATTCCTTAGCATAGGAATAGTCTGCTATATTGTATTTTCATGGATGTTAAAGTTTCTTAGTTATTGTGTTGCTTTATACCTATTTACACATGGCAGAATAGTCAATTCCTTAGTCAGTCAATGACCAGAGCAACATAAAAACTAATTATTAAAAATCTAATATAATCATCTTGCCTTTTCTTTTGGGAAAACAGAAAAAATTTCAGAAGAATCAATCATACTGTATCTATAGCACAGCAGTTTTCATTAATGAAGATCTCTATGTGTTCAACTGAGTAAAAAAAACCCTTCTGAGTGGATGAAATGATGATGAAAGTTCCCTTTACCAATTTAAGTACAATTCCTCAATAGATCTAAAGAGGTTTTAAAGTAATACTTACTCTATCGCCCTTAAGGCCCATATCACCTTTAAATCCAGGGAAGCCATCTTCACCCTATGTTTTTTGTGGTGAGAAAGGGAAACATAATAGACTTCCTTAAGAAATTAGAATGGAAATTGTTAAAGAATTTGGATAAATTAATATAATGCCTATGACAACCATAGCTATTTTCAAATAAAGGCTTTTTTTTTTATAATCGTAGACTGGCATAACAGCTATTTTGCTGTAAGTCACAATAATTTACATTACTAAAGCTGGATCATAATACACCAAATTGCTGCAATATGACAATTTCTACATCCCGAAAAAAAAAGTCACAGCTGAATTGAATTACTTTTCAACTTTAAAAAAAGAAGAATGAATGAGAAAGGTGCTTAAGGCAATAAGAGCATTCATTTCTTAATTTGTCAATGAGCTCTTCATTAAAACATTACTTTTCCTTATTAAATTTCCTCCTTATATTTCCAGCTTTAAAAGTGTTGGGAATTTTTCCCATCAGATATTTCATATTCAAAGGTTGATTGGAATATAACCCAAAGATAACTACTACTGCTTAAAGGCTGATTAACATAGCCATATTTTACTTGTTGCAATGTTGCAGTAACCACAGCAAATCGGCACCTGGAAAGTTAAAAAAACAGCATCTCCAAGCTGTCCAGTCAATGAATTCTAGCATTTGATCTAATTCAGAATGGGTTGGTTCTGTTGACAGTCTTTGTTTCTCTCTTTTTTATGTTATCTTTTCTGATTGCTGGTGGATGAACCAGGAATCATTGGGACCAAACATTAGAATGCTTCTGCTATAAATCAATGGTATTATGAGCCTTGGCAAATATTTTCTACAATTCCTTAGTAGGCTGTTTTCTATGAGTTCACATTTGAATACTACTAGACACAATTAGTATCTCCCAAATTAGAACATAAATCTCTCTTCTTCTTTTTTTACTTCTCTGAATTTTGCCAAGAAGTTCTCAGATTAAACACACAGACTAAGAGATAAATTTAAAGAAATGGCAGGTTAAATTTTATGAATTTTCCTGAGTACAAAAAAATGCATATACAATTTTGTAAAGTTAAAAAAAAAAATTTAGTAAATGATTATTGCTCTCCAGCAGGGTAGACCAATTGACCTTTGGGGGAAATGCAAATATTGTAGAGAATGAAAAGTTTTGTTCATTTCTGTTTCTGACATTTTTATCATGTTCATACAGCCCCGTAGTTTTTAATGCAATTATAGATGCTATAAGTAATATCTCAAAAATCAGGAATCTTAGGAAATGCAGTTCCCAGCAATAATGATGCTAGAATTATTGGCCATTAATTAATTAAAGGAATGGAACTTTCCTTATGCATCACATCAAAGTAAGTCAAGAACTTTAGCATTGTTCCTACAAATAATTCCAATTGTCCTACATAAGTAGCTCATAAAAGACTAATGATCTACATGGAAAAGCTTACTTTCTAACCCTGGAGACTGCTCTTTTACTATTATCTGATTTTCCAGTAGCCATACTGAGAAATAGTCCTACATATTAAAAGTATTGAAAACACCAAGCAAATTGGCTTAATAATTATATGCAACATTTATATAACTATTAAAAC
The DNA here is from genome assembly GCA_039707465.1 of Rhabdophis nuchalis. Lineage (NCBI taxonomy): Eukaryota > Metazoa > Chordata > Lepidosauria > Squamata > Natricidae > Rhabdophis > Rhabdophis nuchalis. The sequence continues at coordinate 98,549,049 of CM077644.1, forward strand.
ATATTTACCAATACTCCAACAGATTGTGTTCAACTCTCTCTCATTCATAAACAATTAGCACATTTTCTGTGGGAGATGAGCAGGCTGAGTCCAAGGGTGGAGATAAATATGTCATCTCTCTTGAGTCCCTTCATGCCCACAAGAGATCTAAGTTCAGGCCCACCCTGAATTCCACTGACTCTTATCTACTGCCTATTTGCTTTGACCATTAGTAGTTCAGATTCTTATAGACAACTTAAGCTTGAAATAAACATTTATATTCATTTCAACTGCCTAGCTTTCTTAATTTCTCATGCTTGACATTTCCTGTCCTATTTTGAAAGAAGTACAAGAATTATTATTTTTTTGCTGAAATCATTGGGCTATCTGAAGACATTTCAGGAGGGTACTGTGCCACTACGGCAATTTCTCAGCCACCATATAATAATTTTGCACCTAAATGTAATAGTCATTATTTTCACTTAAATTTTCCCATTTAATTGGGATTTTTTGCAATAGAATATAAAAACAAAATAATATATTACCTTTTCACCTTTGCCTCCCTTCAGCCCTCGGACACCATCAGCACCCTACGGGAAAATACAAATGACAATGGCCAAGGGACCAGATTAGCAAAAATTAATGCCAAGTTGATTGTTTATCAAATAAAAACATAATGTTAGCCATACCTTTACACCACGGGGACCAGGATACCCGACTGGTCCATGAGGACCTGCAGGCCCCTAAAAGACATTGAATTTTATTTAGATTATACTAAGTTTAAACAGAATATATGCGATACGACAACACACACGATGCTGCACATTTACTTTTGAAAAGTATCTGCTGCTGTTTTGAACATGCTTTCTTAATATAATCTGCAAGGTTCAATCACAAATATCCAGAAATATATTAATTTAAGGCAATTGCGGTCAAGTTGCAATCATTCATTTAGTGACTGTTTGAAGTCACAAAGACACTGAAAAAAATTGCATGACTGGTTTTCACATATAGGACCCTACAGCATCCTCATGGTGATGTGATCAAAATTCAGGTGTTTGACAACTGACACGTGTTTATTACAGCTGAGCTGTCATGTGATCACCATTGGTAACTTTCCCAGCCAGCTTTCAATAAGCAAAATTAATGAAGAAGCCAGCTTCATTTAACTATTGCCTGCTTCACCTAAAAACTGCAGTGATTTGCTTAGCGCCTGTGGCAAAAAAATATTGTGATTGGCGCACAACTCACTTAACAACTGTCTTACTTAGCAACATAAATTTTGGGATCCACTGTGGTCATAAATTGAGAACAGCCTGTATATTGCATCAGTCAAGAAGCACAAATTGTGTATGAGTACATAACAGCAGTCAACTGAGAAATTATTTAGTAAAACTTGTACTAAGGAAGGCTTCTCAAGTGTACTGGGAAATAAATATGGAATTTAAACCAAGGCTACAGTGAACTGTGCCATGAAAATCCATCCAAATTGAATGATAAATTATATAGCTATTCAGGACAATTTTGTACCTTAATATACCCAATTTTTAAAAATCATATCAAATAAATCTTTATTTATACTAATTTATGAGCATTAGGAAATACCATGATAGCGTTGGGCATGCTATCCTTAGTTCCTATATTTCTTAGCAGGCGGACACATGGCTGACTCTCCTTTTTTAATTTATGCTAGGATACATTTCCAGATTAGGACTATCATTCACAGTGTTGGAAGCATGAATTCCTCAAGAGAAAATTAAAAGTAACTCATTGGCTGCAATGTTTTTCTTCTTCCTTTAACTTCCACCGGATTGGCTGGAGGTTAGCAATGAAGTTAATGGAGGAAGAAATAATTATTCTCTCATCCATACACAAATACCTAAGGTAGTTCTAACCTGGACTGAGAACCCACATACTTCCTTTTACATACATAAGAGGGTCAATTGGCCATTGCATGAATACCATGTTATATGAACAAGGGAACAAAAAATAAATGCAAATGCTTAATATTTTACTACGGTAATCTAGTAGATGTTGGAAACACTAATAAGGGAAGGAAAAACATTGTTTTTACAGAGAGAGGGGGGAGGGAGGGGGAGGGAGGGAGAGTGTTTCAGAAGAACACTTAGAATTTTGGACAGTCAATATTGGGTGGAAAAACAACATTGGATGAAAAAGAAGAATTATGGAATTAAAGGAACCATCTGTACTCTGTTGAACCATTACAGTAATGATGCTGTGCTACATTATCTTTAGTTAGATGATGGATGTTCCTCACCATGGTTTTAATCTACTAATCTGTAAAAACATTATCTTTCAAACCTGTTGGTGCATTCACTTGTGAATACAGTGGTACTCAACTGCTTTGAAACTCATCAAATTTGGTACTCAATGCATTTTGATGTAAACATTTTGTCTCAGTACTCATTGTTTATTTAGTTTTCAATGCACAAGTTAGAATTTATCAGTGCCGGCTGCATTGTGACTCACTACATTATTCCATAGGGGAAAGATCTGTTTGATACTCATAATTTTTGGCACCCATTGCACTGGAATGTATACCAAGGTACCACTGTAGTTCAATACATGTTCAGGCTACAATCTACAATACCATACTCAGCTCAGTGAGCAGTGTCAACTTATTTTAAAACCAGTCCGCTGGATTTTAACCATCTGTAAATGTGACATGTACTTTGACAATATAACCTGGCCAACGTAAAGTTGTTGAGTAATAATTTGACATTCACTTCATTTGAAGTAATAAAGTTTACTTCATTGAAAGTAATTTAAAATGGAAAAACAAATGGGATGCTCACTGAGAACAGAATGAAAAATAATTCATATTTTTAAAATTTATTATTTTATTTTATTTATTTGCTACCCATGTTGTTGCCTGTCAACCGCTGGCCCCTCCTGAAACCAAATCAGATGAGGAGGTGGCATGGGAGTCAGGGCCAGCATCAAGGCAATCTGGGGGGGGGGGCGAGAGGAAATGGAGCTGTCAGATATAGAGATCAAGGTGGAGCTTGGACCATCCATCAGCCCTCAGATGGAGAGTCAACAGCCTCCAGGTCTAGAGGTGGCTGATAAGGAAGAGGAGGAACAGTTGGGTCCAGTGCCTGATGCACAGAAGGCAGAGGAGAGGAGAGCAGTGGAAATGTATGGGCCGATACTTGGGATGGAAAAGCCACCACTGCTAGTGGAGTCCCACTGTAGCTCTGGAGATAAAAGGCAGAGCCCAGAGACAAATAGGTGTGACAGACAACTATTCATCTCCTTGCCGGACAGACTTGTTATAGCTGCTGTGTGTGTGCGAGAGAGAGAGATTTTGCCGGGGCTGCTGGCACTCCTAATAAAGGAATCATTGATTCCTACAGAGGGTTTGTCATATTTGGGAGCTGGGTCAGAACAGCCCATTTCATATCAAAATTACTCTGGGCAGATTTATTGCCTAATTTATTGAGAATTTATAGTTATTTCTTTATTTATTGAGTTTATTGACAGAAACATTGGAGAAACTAAGTTGTTCTGATCTAGAGAACAATATAAATACATGAAATTATTACCATCATAATCATCTATGTCCAATAACCAAAACAGTACAGAAAATAACTTTTATGTTAAACATTCTCCTTTTATCTTTAAATAGAGAATATCTAGTTGTTTAATTTATTTATCCCTTTTGGTTTTCTTTTTATTAACCACTCACAGACAGTACAAAAGAATTGCAAGGGAGAAATTAAATAAATAAATATTCTTCAGTAGAAGAAAAAAAATTGTAAAAAGCTAGATTACAGTGATGATAGTTCTAATGGTTTAAGATATCTATCAATCACAGTTTATTTAACATAGTTCCATACTTGTAACTCTTTTTCCACTTACACACTCACTCACTCATATGCACACACTTTTTACAGCAAAATAAAAATAAAGTATAAACATACCGTGTCACCTTTATCTCCAGTCTGCCCTTCTTTGCCTGGATGGCCCTATTAACAAAATATATTTAGGGGATGAGAAACACTTAGTGTGCAAATACCATATAAATGGATTTATTCCTATTCTCAAACAATTTTTTTTGTATTTTCGTTATTTTAAAAACACAATACCAACGTGGAATATCCACCCTCTCCTCTTACAGAAACTTGGCATCTATAATCTGATTAAGGATAGACAAATTCTACTAAATTTCTACCAATGATTATTTTCAGGATCTTCTAAGAAGGATTCACAGTCTAAAACTGACATAGGTTTAGAGTGATCAGTGTGAAGCAATGAAGTCATGGAGGTCTTTGGACAAGCGGATAGATAATGGCTATTGTTTTTATCACCTGTTGCTTTTGCTGAGTACATCCCTAGACTTTGGCCTCAAAATGACATCACTGAATAAATATCAGAAGAATCCATTTGATTCATCAGGTCAAAGTCCAACACATTGGAAGTAATTTGCTTCCCCAGAGCTGTTCTGTTCTCTTGGCATTCCCTTTCATAGACATTCTGATTGGAAGAGTCCATTTTATTGTCTGTTTATTAAATTACTTTTAATAGCCTCCAACTGAGACATTGTACCAGGGTTTCAATGGGAGACACAACCATACAATTGAAGTTCTATTCCCTGTTCAACAGGGATTGATTGCATGTGCATAGCATAATATAATGAACAGGCTTCGATCATATATCTTGATTTTTGCCTTGCTTCGCAATCTCTTTTAAACTTATCTAAGCCAGGGACCATTCTAGATTGGAATAATAAATTCTCTATGTAAGTTACTTAAAATGAAAAGTTACTTAATTTAAACTACCTTGAATCCAGGACAGGTATTATGGAATTTGGGGAGAAGGCAAAATTAGCTTTTAAAATAGGAACTCTATGGTACCATATATAAGAGAACATAAGGTTATTTAGAAACAAGTTGTTTAGTTGTCTTTCCTGCCAAATGTTTAGTCTGGAACCAGAGAGCATGGCAAAAAATTATTTCCTAATCCCATTCTTCTTTCAGTATATAGGAAAGTGGAAAATACAGAATGAAATACACTTTGTTGCAAACATTTTTCACCCTTTCATTTGTTTGATTGTTACATATGGGCTGGGGAGGCTGCTGTAGGGCTTCCTCTGAAAATAAATTATTAGTTATCAATAGGAAAAAAAATTGAACGGGGGTGGAGGGAAGCAGATTTTGGTGAATATCACATTTCCCATAATATATAATGTTGAACTACAAACAAATTAGAGTCATAAAATAATTCAGAATAATAACTGGCATAATCCAGCTCTATATGGATACTAGCATACCATGAGGCTGCTCTTGCCACATTAATAATACTAGCATCTAGAGATTGCCTTCAAAAGTATAAATTTGTATTGACAATATATCAAACCAACAAAGATGCTCTTTTATTTTAGATCCAAATATTTCTAAAGGTAATGAAAAAACAAGTAATGCACTGGAAGTATTTCTCCATTTGATGTGTTTTCTCTGGAAGATAGGAATTGATTATTTTTATCTGTCACCAAACATTACACTAAACTACACCTTTAAAGTTATGGCACAATAAGATGAAAGAAAACAGTAATAGAAATATTTTACTGCCAGTGCAAATCAATAGCCTGAAGACTTTCCCACTGGGTTAAATCCACATGCAAGTTAAGAGTATAATAAATCTTCAGCTTTGTTGTCCATCTCCAAAATGTAAGAATATATAGTAGATTCAGCATGTGATTTAGGTTGTAATCTTACATACATAGTTACTTAGAAGCAAGATTAAATTAGATTTGCTTTTGAGTAAAAATGTACTACTGTACTAGAGTTGCATCATCTTACTCATTCCATTTTGTTCTGTTCTTTTAATACTTACTTTAGGGGGAAATTTCATTTCTATTTGCTCTTAAAAATCCAGTTTATAACTCAACTCTATCCTCTATTCTGATCTCTTTATAAGTGCAATAATAAAAGGATTGCTACAGTGGCAATATATATGTCACTCCTATTCTCAGTTACCTAGAAGTAAATCTCACTGAATTCAGTGGGATTTATTTCCAAGAGATCAGAGTATGATTGCACTGTACCTGTTATTATCTTCAGAGGGATCTAGAAAGTCTAGTTGACAGGCTGATAATCAATAAAAATAATTTTCAACACGTTGAAACTAAAATAACCTGGGGAAAGTAATGATAGCAGAACTGGCACAAATTCTATATTATGCTGAAGCAGAACCATACTGTATATTAAATCAGGGCTGATTTAACACAGATGTGCTACTCTTCAGATGTGTTAAACTCCTATCAAGCCATCAGCACAGATATTGCAACCAATATGAGTTATAGGCTAGCATGTCTGCAGGCCATCCACCCAGGCAAGTCCGTCCAAAATAATGATGGCATATAGTTAAGCACAGATCCTAAACTTCATATATGCAGATCATAAGATTCACTATTAGGCTTTGGAATTTGAAGTATCTGATTTCACAAATTATGCATTATCCCCATTTGACTATGGCGAGAGGTAAATAGAATACTGAAAACATGATTATCCACTGTAGAGAATAATTGCTATTATTTGTATAATTACATCATCATCCGAATGAAAATAATAATGTGGTATATGTCTATGGAGATTCAGGTCATGGTTACCCCAAATGTGTTTTTTTAAAGGCAACTGAACTTTGTTTTTCCTTGAAGACATTTTGCTTCTCAACCAAGAAGCTTCTTCAGACAACATATTATGCGATATATGTCATTTGTGCTGTGTGATTGCCCAACTAACACAGATTACAAAAACTACTTCACAGCACAATGACATTATGATGTATGGGATGTCATCAAGGCTTTTATTGGATCCCTGGATCTAAACAATCATTATTATCCATCAATGTGGCTTCAATGCAAACCCAAACTGGTTTGGTAAACACATTTCTATTTATGAGATAACCATTTTGTTTTTAATAAAGATGTTCTAGCTTATAAAAGCAGAATAATTTTGTTGTTTCATTTTGAAATTAACATTTTACCGTTGGAATGAAAACTGCCACAATGATTAGAACTGAAAAGCTATGAGTTCAACCTTACCTCAAAAGCAACGAAATATTTTTACCGGTAGAGCAGTTTATTTAATTTAAAAAATAGTTTTCTCCTAAAACTTCTATCATGTTAATTTCCAGTATTTTATATCTGTCCTAGACAGGTCAGGCAACTAAATGCATTTTTTTAAATTTCAGTGCCAGTGCAATTTCTCATCTGCCATTTCAATGACCTTTTAAAAAAAATAAAGGCTTAGATGAGAAATGTGGATCAGGTTGAAATAACGAAAGTGAATAAGCTTTATATTTTCTGCTTCAAGCTACTGGTGTGCAACTTCCTTGTTGAAATTCATGAGCATAGCACTGCAAAATGATTTTTTTAACCCAAAATATAAAATGGACTAAATTACATATCACTTACAGAAGGGCCATCAGTACCAGGAAGTCCTGCCAGACCAGGTTTGCCCTGAGGTCCCTGGAGACAGAGATGAAAAAAAGATTTTTGAAAAACCAAAGATAAGGCATGCTGCCAATGTTTGCAAGTCAATGATTATTTTTGAATCAAAATCAAAACTCAATCAGGAAGAAGAAATGAAGTAGCACTTCAAAGTTGAAGGCCAGTTAAACCATTTTGAAGTTGGCATCCAGCTGAAAGATTGACAACACGTCATTTGGATGGGATGGTCTGAATATTGTGGCATGATTTTTTTTCAAAATCACTTTACACATTTCTTTTATCAGTTACATACGTGCACTCCATTATTATTTTTTATCAGAGTATATTTATTCAAAATATTGAAAATGTGGTGAATTTTAACACTCAGGAGTAGGAGTAAATGGTGAGACTCTCAAATAAATTGGCATGAATATCTGGAAATAATTCATTTCTTCCATTTTTAGATGAATAAAAATGAACGGGTTTTTTTTGCATTTATCAACATTTAAATGTTTCCAAGCTATTAATCATGTTTTGTTACAATAACATTCATAGGTGAGTACTGTCATTTTTAAAAAATATTACAAGTATAAGTACAATTATGAAATAATAATAATAATAATAATAATAATATATTTAATTTCTAGACCGCTCCCTCTCCCCAAGGGGACTCGGAGCGGTGCACAGGGAAATTAAGACAATAAATATATACAAAACAATTAAAAACAGATTAAACATTAAGACCCTGCGCTAAAATTCCCCAAAACCAATCACTAAAACCCTAAACCCTATAATACTGTAATAAGAGGCTACCCTAGGCCGGCCAAGCAGAAAAAGTGCGTCTTGATGATGGGATAAAACAGACAATCAAAGAAAGAAAGAAAGAAAGAAAGAAAGAAAGAAAGAAAGAAAGAAAGAAAGAAAGAAAGAAAGAAAGAAAGAAAGAAAGAAAGAAAGAAAGAAAGAAAGAAAGAAAGACACACCCCGACATGGGGATATAGCTTGAATGAGACTTAAAAGAAATGTTTTAATTGATGTGATTTTAGGATTAGAACTGCCATGAGATTGCAATGAAAGATGCAGCTACTTTAAAAGTTTGCAAACTAATACTATATTTGAATCCCTATGCACTCTGATGAAACTTTTTTTGAATCAAATCGAACTTTTTCTAATCAGACCTACTGTCATGTGTTTGGAACAAGAAGCTTTGGCCTAGCTTGAAACTGACTTTGCTGTTGTGTCAGTAAAAGTAGCATTTTGTTAGCATTCATACTTGAGAGCTGGAGCTTGCAAAGTGGAAACGAGGAGCCTGGGGCCAAACATGACCATACTGTAAACACAGGCCAGGTGCACAAGACCAGCTGAAAGGAGGGAGGAAGAGAGAGATAGGAAGAGAGAGAGAAGATTGCAAGTAGTCTATTGCAAAAAGGGTAGGAGTTCAGTGTTTAAACTTTAGGACACACATAGATGGTGAACTAGTTTCTCAGTCTTTGTAGAAGTTCTGTTTCATCACAACAAAGTTTGCTTGTATTTATCTACTCAAGCCCCTGAGTCCCCTAACATCAATTGGAGTGAGACAGTGCCAGGGCAACCTTTGATAATAGTTGCAAAGGAATGGTGAATTGATACTGCAGGAGATTCTGTATGTGTTTAAAAGAATGGTCTTCATATGTGTTGCTATCAAAGTATTCTCACAAATCTAACACAATCATTCCAATTTCATAAGGGTTTTTTTTTTCCTTTTGTGTAAAAGTCACTAGCAGAAAATAAGCCAATCTATGGTTACTAAACAAGCAGGATATATTTTATTTTCATTATCTTCATTATCATCTCTTACAATATGTAATGGTGTGTGCGAATGACCTTGGGAGACAGGTGGGGTTGATTTTGCCTTTAATCAAGTAAGAGAGGGACACAGTCTGCAGTTACATGATGGACAGAAAAAGAAACTCAGAAAGAAACTCTCCTAACCTTCTCAAGCTATTAAAAAAAAGGTGAGAAATATGTACTATCAGACTTCCAAGATTCTATTAATGTAGACTTGGAATAAAGCAGAATTAGCTCATCTGGTGGTGTTTCCTATCTGGTCTGCCTGTAAAAGCTGACAAACTATCATGATCACTACTGTGCTTTTGTCCAGCTTATGGGTTTCCAAGACCTTTTGGCTACTGTGAAGTTGTCTAATTCAGCAAGGTACTTTTTATGTCCTCATGCATGTGAGAAAATGCATCTTGTAAACATGTTACTTTTTAGGAATGAAATCAGAGGTGGGTTGCTCCCGGTTCAGCCTAGATCGGATGAACCAGTAGTAGTAGCAGCCGGAGGCTCCAGCCACATGCCTAGATGCTTCTGCACACAGGCAGAATTGTCGCACATGCGCGCAAGCAAACCGTTAGTAAAAAAATTAGAAACCCACCACTGAATGAAATGAATTTAAATGAAATCATTTAAACATGAATTCACAGATTAACAGAATGTATCTAGTGTTGATCACAGTATGGATAAAAAATATGAATTTATTGTCATAATTAGCTTGGTATGAAAAGGTCTTATTGATTCAGCATGGTCCCGTCTATTGCAACTTCATTTCATTTCTGTCATAGAGAAGATATCTCATATGTGGAGGCTTTTTCTGAGATATGGACATCTGATTTCTAGAGTTCTATTTCAACAAAGAATCACCCAACGCTTAGTGCTCTACCTCTGACAATCACAGAAAATGAAGATGAAAAGCAAAATCTTCATCTGCATCACCACTTAGAATGCTTGGTTAAAGATGATTGACCAAAGAACCCAAAGAATGGGAGAAGAAAGAAAAGAAATAGGCTATAATTAATACAATGGAAAATTAGCCCACACAGAAGCTATCTTGATGTTGACTATGGAGATTCTCAGTCATTCAGGTCATGGTTTTCCCAAAAGTGCTTTTTCAAAAGACAAGTGGACTTGTTTTTTCCCCTGAAGATGTTTTGCTTCTCATCCAAGAAGCTTCTTCAGCTCTGAATTTTGATGTTGCTCAGTGCAGATTAATAACGCCTTATGGAAAGGCATCTTATTTATTTATTTATTTTATTTTATTAAATTTATACCCCGCCCTTCTCCAAACGGACCCAGGGCGGCGCACAGGGATGTTAAAACACATATAAAACATATAAAATTTTTAAAAACTTATTCTAATAGACCCTGCGCTAAAAACCGAATTTAAAAAACCCAAATTTAAAACTATCTAAGAGTCAGTAATGGGGGTTATGCTGAGAGTATTTCCCTTAGAATATGGATATCATGGGGCCAGGGAAGTCTGTCAGAATCTACATCTCTGCCTCATCAAACTGATAGCAGCCAAGGGCCATTTCAAGCATTCCATGTATGCACAACATCTCTATGAGAAATAGATGTGCTTAGAAATGCTCCTCATGACAGCGCAAAGACCTTATAAGGATAAGTTCCAACTGACATAAAGAATCCAAAGAACTAGGCTGATTTTTAATAGTGAGCAAAGGAGCTCAAGCTTTCCTGTTTAAACTGGCTTCACTCTCCCTTCAATATAAAAAGGAAATTATATTCAAAGGGCCTATTGTAATTAGTTTATTCTTTGACGTAAGGCTGAGTTTTAATTGATATTTTGGCTTCAAGTGTCATTGATTCCATTAGAAATTGATTCTAGAAAAAGAGATATTATGGTATACAGAGACAAACTTGGTGGAGAAAACAGTTTTTTTTTTAAAAAAAAAAGCTTGCTTGAGGCCTAGGAAACAAAGAAAGCCTGACAAATAAGCTGAGACTGACTTGACCCTAATTCACTGGAGTCTAATGGGAAAGGAAAGGAAAACTCAAGTCCGGAGGTCATGATTATGTATTATATCTATATCAATAAGATAGAGCTATAGCCAAACTTGTGGGATGTGCTTCCTAACCTGGCCTACCTTGAAGAGTTTACATACAGGTAGCAAAGCTGAAGAAGTGGAAATTAGCACTTTCATAGAAAATGGCATTTACTCTGATATTGTAAATTCAAGATAAGTAGAAAACAGGATGATGTTAAAAATATGTATTCTACTGCCAAGCTCCAGGATTTTTCTCCTCACAGAGTACATGTAAATAAGGTTAGAGGTCGTAAGAAAAGTATCAGTGTGTCCCAAGAAACTGGACCGCTACCTGAAATTTATTTTTTGGGGGGGGAAATCAGAGCACATCTTTAAAAAGCAGAGATTTTGCCGTTGGTTATTCAGCAAAGTAATATTCCTTACTTTTTCACCTGGAACGCCAATTGGACCTTGTGGACCTGGGAGCCCCTGTGGAAAACATGAAAAGCACATCATAAGAAAACTAAACACTGACAGAACTACTCTCTCTAGAGTTGTACCATTAAAAAGAATCCTTTCCTCAGGAACTCCTTTATAATGAAACATGATTAAGACAGAAAACAAGATAATCGTAAGAACTTCACATTGGCCGTTCTGCAGGCAACAGGGTTGTCATATGATCCACGATGAAACTCTCTTATACTATTGCTATTCTTGTTGGAACCAAACCAGTCATATCTCCCCAACCTCTCCCCCCCAAAATACTAATTATATTTGGAGGATTTGTGAAAAGGTAATGTAAATATTTATTACTTTTTATACCAGGAACATTTTCAAGATAAGAAGGGAAGGGAAGGGCATATGGAACCGAGGAAATGCATATTTGTCTGACCTAAGCATAGTACATAAAATTGTCTGCTACAACATCCTACCTGTTAACAACTACTTCAGCTTCAACCTCAATAATAAATGGGCAAACAATACAACACAACACAACACAACACCAGACCAGAACAGACCAGACCAGACAAGACAAAACAAGACAATACCAGAGTTGGAAGAGACCTTGGAGGTCTTCTACTCCAACCCCCTGCCTAGGCAGAAACCCTATACCGTTTCAGACAAATGGCTATCCAACATCTTCTTAAAGACTTCCAGGGTTAAGGCATTCACAACTTCTGGAGGCAAGCTGTTCCTCTGACTTAATTGTTCTAACTGTCAGGAAATTTCTCCTCAGTTATAAGTTGCTTCTCTCCTTGATTAGTTTCCACCCATTGCTTCTTGTTCTACCCTCAGGTGCTTTGTAGAATAGTTTGACTCCCTCTCTTTGTGGCAACCCCTGAGATATTGGAACACTGCTATCATGTCTCCTCTGGTCCTTCTTTTCATTAAACTAGACATACCCATTTCCTGTAACTGTTCTTCATATGTTTTAGTCTCTAGTCCCTTAATCATCTTTGTTGCTCTTCTCTGCACTCTTTCTAGTGTCTCCACATCTTTTCTACATCGTGGTGACCAAAACTGTATGCAGTATTCCAAGGCATTATAAAGTGGTATTAACACTTCATGTGATCTTGATTCTATCCCTCTGTTTATGCAGCCTAGATACAATCTCAAGGTAAACCACTCCAAATCCGATTGCAGAAAATACGACTTCAGCAACAGAGTGGTCAATGCCTGGAATGCTCTACCTGGCTCCGTTGTTATATCCTCTAACCCCCATAGCTTCCACCTCAAATTGTCTACCGTGGACCTCACCCCATTCCTAAGAGGTCCGTAAAGGGGGCGTGCATAAACGCACCAACGTGCCTACCGTCCTTGTCCTACTGTCCCCATTTATTTATACTTATTTCCTTTGTTCATGTTCATGTCCATGTTTATACTTGTACATGTTTGACAAACTACATAAATAAAATAAAATATTCAAACTTTTCACGTTTGACTCTCCTGAACGTTTTCTTAATGGCAAAAGCTGTCAAACAAGGGCTTACCTGTGGACCGGGGATACCTTGCTGCCCATGTGGCCCTGGTTCCCCTTGTGGACCCTGTTTTATAACAAATGCACAGGAGAATATTAATCTCTTCATTATTCCACATCATCACTTGAAAAATAAAGGGAGTTTACAGAAAAGATGGAGGAATTATGTATTGATTCCTCATCCAGACTTATTTTTGTTCCGTGGAGACTTCAAGTCATAATTTGCAATATAGATCGATTAATCTGTGTCCTCTTTAGTAACCCAACTGGTGTGTGGGTGGGTAGATAGAAGACTCATACTAAGGATAAAATGCAAGTTTTATCCACAATATCTGAGGAACATACAAATAAAATTAAAGAACTGTAGACACAAATAGGAGAATTATCAACTTGAAGGTTGTTGTTTTAGATTTCTTTGGGAAAAAACATGTATTTGCCTCAGCTACCCAAAGAGAAAAGAATTGAATCTACATACCAGATTTCCTTTTGGGCCTGATGGTCCATCAACACCTGGGATTCCCTACATTAAAAACAAGAAAAACTAATATAGGTCACCATCACATTCAAAGGAAATTTCAACATTTCAAGGTATTTCTTTTAAAAATACATACAGGTTGTCCTGGGAGTCCTGGAGTTCCTCTGGGCCCCAATAACCCTCGTGGACCCTGTGATGAAAAATGTTACTCAGGGTTAGTTTTTTGGTTCATGGAATGCACTTTTTAAAATGTAAATGAAAGACCTCTGGCAAAACCCAAAGAAAATGACAAAGGTTAAAGAGCTCTGTAACTAATTATTATCAATCACTGAAATAAATAATTCAGTCTTTCTCTTCTTCCTGTTTTGTACAATGGAAAAAAGAGTAGTATATAAATGGTAATAGTGGATTTAAGGCCTTTTTCTTTTCCCGTGTGCCTTGACAAGGTGCAAATTGCAGAGACAAATATTCTCAAAAACTGGCCTTTGGATCACTGACGATCTACATCACTTCACTACATTCATAAGGCAGAGATCTTTCACTTTCAGTTAAGATTGTCAGCCAGATAGATGCATTTAGTACTGTATTTCTTAAAAAATAAGGTTCATCCAGAAAATAAGCCCTAATGCATATTTTGGAGCAAAAATTACTGTAAGACACAGTCTTATTTTTGGGAAAAATATGGTACCTATGTAAGAAATCTGGCAACAATGAGCAGGTCTTGAGTGAGGCTACCTATTGAAATCTGGTATATATATGCTATGCTAAGTGGAATTTTTTTTTTTTTTTATTGAAAAAGTTTTATTGGTTTTACATTTTTTAACAGGATAGGGTAATGGTTACAAAGAAATTTTGAGAGCATTCACGTTAGAGTCGTCGGACCTTCCGAGACCTCAAAATACACAATAAAAAAAGTTATCATAGAAAACATTTTCCATACCACTATAAGATGAAAGCAAGTACGTTTACTTAAATTCTCCATTCCATGCTGTCAGACATTTACAAAAAGTCCAGATAGAAATATTATACAAAATTGTTCAAGAAAAATCAAGGCAAAGTTATTTTTTTGATCTAAGTCTTTTGGCTATTGTATCTTCTTTCTCTCCCCCCTGGCCCCCCGTAGGCGGGGCCGTGGCCCCCTCCGTCCCCCCTGGATCTTCCCCCAGGACAGAGGAATATTTTTTAAGAAAGGCTTCCGCCTCAGCAACTGTTTTAATCCTCCCTCTTCCTCCTTCCCAGAACACCAGCATCCCTTCAGGTGTCATCCACTTGAACCAAATCCCGTGATCAAACAAGGTTTTAGACAAGAAGGAAAATTTCCTTCTTAAATCTCTAATTTTTCTAGGGATCTGCTTCAAGATAGTGACCGTTTTTCGTTGATAAGTTAAAGGTTTCTCTCTCTGCGCTTTCAGGATCTCCTCTCTGGTTGACCTTACAAATTTCACATGTATCTCTCTAGGCACTTCATTTATCCTGGCATATGCTGAGTTAATTCTGTAGGCTAGGTCAATGTCCCCCCTGATCTCATCCTTAGGTTTTTGTAAATAGTCTGCTAAAATTGTGCTCATAAAATCAGGGAGGCATTCACCAGATTCCTCAGAAACATTTTGAAATCACAAAAGATCTTTTAGATATCTGAATTTATAACTATGGAAGCCCATTTTGTTCAGTGATTAAAGACGCTGGACTAGAAATCAGGAGACTGAATTCTTGCCCTGCCTCAGTGACTTTGAGCCAGGCCCTCTCTCTCAGCCTAGGAAAGATAAAGAGCAAACCACTTCCAAAGGAAACTGCATGGATTTGTCCATATCAGGAGTCAAGACTGACTCAAAGCTATAAATATACATTTACAATTATATATAGCAACGTGCTTTCAGAGCTTCAAAAAAAGTATATAGTTTAAACTGAAAATTAAGGGATGTCTCTTCAAATTCCGAAGATGCCGTTTTGAGAGCAATTTGAAAAGCCACTAATTGCTGATCTTTTTTTCTCAAATCAAGGTCATCTCAGCTTTGAAACACTGAACTTTTTTTCCTATTCCCAACATAAAGACACGGATGGTGCGAGTTCCCTTTCCTAACCCATTTTGAGGATTCTGGGATCACTAGAAAAGTAACATACAAATTACTCACTTTTATCCAGAATCATTTTTTTATTTAAAAAAAAAAAAGGACAGGATATGGGCAGCATATACCTATATACAAAGTTCCTACATACATAAGAACTTTAGAACCAAGAGGGAAAATAATTACTATTAGACATGTGTCTCCGAAAATAAGACAGGGTCTTATTTTCTTTTGAAACACCCCCCCCCCAAATAAGCACTTGGCCTTATTTTCAGGGAGGCCTCACTAGGTGCAGGAGGCATGGTCACCTCATGGCTGCTGCTATCTTGTAATATTTTTGGGGAGGGATTATTTTTGGGGAGGGATTATTTTAGTGCATGCGCTCAAAAGCCCGATTGGGCTTATTATCTGGAGAGATCTTTGCAACAGGGTATTTGTTGCATACGTGTATTAATCCAAAACCTAAAAATTAATCCAGAATATGCCATGCGTGTGATGAAGTAGTTTTCTTCTCTGACAGCTAATACACTCTAAAAGATCAATGTGAATTCTGTATTTATTCATGTAAGATGGATCCATAAATTGTAGCAGTGATAAAATTCTCTAAGTGGGACTTATGATGAGATTCACTAAAATTAAATAAGCAAGTGGAGGAAAAATGGCCATGGCTATTCATAAATAAAAAATATAAATGTATCAATGGAAATTGCATTAGTTTACTTCAACGAGGAATAAAGAACTCTTTATGAACAAATCAGACATATCAGCTGAATTTGTCCCCTAATTATATTTGATTCCAAATTGATGCTCTGGACGAACTATAGTAATTTTTTTTCAGAGACAAATAGATTCACAACAAAAGCAATCAGAATTACTAAACAAAGAGAAAGCTTTGCTTACAGATTCACCTGGAAGGCCTCTTGGTCCAACTTCACCGTCTTCTCCCTTATTTCAAGAAAGACATTGAAAGGGGTTAAGCGTGAAAGAAACACTTCTTTTAAACTTTTATTTTGCAGGTGAAAAAAAGAAGGAACACTGAATGACATACTCTCATTCCATCTTCCCCAGGAGCACCAGGAGGCCCTTGTGGTCCACGATCTCCCTGAAGAAAAAACATGATAAAATCACATTTTGGGGAAGAGATAAAAATGTATGCTGATGCTCGTGTTTGAGCTTTATGCTGGCATGTCAGGACATGGCTCCACTAAAAAGGCACAGATCTCTACATTTTATATCACACTGTAAACACTTCTATTGAAGGCTGAATTCAAAGTATTGGCCACAATCCAACACAAGAGTAAAATATGTTTAAATCCATTGAAATGAAAAGGCTGAAACACATCTAATCCTGCACTAGGTAATGGACAATATTTATTCATTCTCTTACATACAAAACACAATTCTAAAAATGCCGCATAGCTTTCCACATTTGCCATCCCTGCTTATTGGATGTTTAGAAATAAGAACAAAGTTTCTATAGAGCCAAAATAGTTTAGCATTTCTTGAGAAAATCAGAGTAATTTTATACCTATATGTTCAGCACTTAATGACAACAACAGTAAATATATAATACTTTTCAAAAGAATCTGCAGATCACAGACTAAAGCATCAAACCAAATCACAATTTAATACACTTCTAGTTCACTCATTCCCTTCTGTTCTCTGGAGCACCTATGATACACAGTTGGAAAACATTTGAGTCTTGACCACAGTTTGCTATATAATCCAGCTGCAGAAACTATGGTTAATCACTTCCACTGAAAGTTAAGTATTGAATTAACAGGGGAAGCAATGTTTTGGAAAACTCCAGGCAGTGGTAAAGGAGAAGAAAATAAAAGACCCATACGCCCAAGTTCACTGTGATTCATCCTCAATAACTCAACTATGCTTTTGTCTGGTATTCAAACATGGTTAGTAATTTCTAATTGAATGCTGAAATATTAAGCAAAGTTCCTTCTGGAGGATGACAGCTATGTTCCCTAGGTAGCAAAAAATTGTGTCTGAATGCAAATCAAAAGCTTTTGGATCTTTGAGGTTTAGAATGAAAAAACACTCATGATAGATAGATAGATAGATAGATAGATAGATAGATAGATAGACAGACAGACAGACAGACAGACAGACAGACAGACAGACAGACAGACAGACAGACAGACAGACAGACAGACAGACAGACAGACAGACAGGTATATATATTCTGTATAAACACACACTGCATACACGCAGAATAAATACTCTAAATGCATTTCAAATTTGCAATCCATACCTAACCTCGCATAAAAGCTTGATTATTTGAAATTTCAGATTGCAAAGGCTGGTTTTCCCTAGGTTAATTTTCCATTTTTGAAGTGTATTATAACTTGTGGGTATAGTTTCTAACATTGATGCGGCTGTTTCCAGATGCAGAAAAAAAGCTGTCAAGAAATTATTATCAAAGGTGATGTTAAATATGCAAGGAACATATTGATATAATAGCCAGTCATTTACCTAGCCCTGGCAAATATATTCTCAATAACAGGATCATAAGAAAAGTGAAAGAAGTTAACAAACAATGAGTGAGAACAGTCACAACCTCACTTTACTTCTTATTTGTAGGGAACATTGAATAATTGGATCTTTAGGCAGTCAGAACTAGTAGAAAAAAATATGTGCTTCCTAGAGTAATGTACAAATTAAAATTATGTTTTGGCTCAGAAACTTTTCAAACTATGTTTCAAAAAACATAGTTTGCAACCTATATAGCTAGATTTAAAAAAAGTCAATGCTTATTTTGTGCAAAAATTTAAATATATTTACATAAATTTTCTTACACATTTTTTAAAAATTGTATTATAATAATATGCAAACACACTGTTCCCAGATTGTAAATGAACACGTGTATAAAAACATTGTGAACATATATCAAGGTAAGATAGGATTTGTGTGGTCAGGCTGGCTAGAAAGTTTGGATGTTGTAATCCAATGGGCCGGAAAAGCTTGCCACCATCTATGGTTTAACAAAGCCAAAGGTAAATGAACCACATTATAGTTTAGTGCAGCACTGTCAAACTCGATTTCATTGAGGGCCGCATCAGAGTTGTGTTTGACCTTGGGGGGCTGGGGTGGGCATGGCCAGGGTGGGCATTACCAACTCAACATCACTTGTGTGATCAAATGCCACTTTTTCTAGTAGTTTGCTTTGCTAGCACTCATCCAGCAAAAACGGAGCTCAGGAGGGCTGCACATGGTCCATTTTTGCTGGCAGATGCACTGTGGGACGGCCCTACACCGTTTCCCTGTGGGCCAGATCTAAGCACCATGTACTCCAGATTCAGCCTGTATGCCTTGAGTTTGACATCCCTGGTTTAGTGTGACATGAACAGCTCTAAAAATCTGTCCATAAGGTAGCTACAGTAATGAATTTGTTTTGTCATCATCATCACTCTACTCGTTGTCTATCCACTACAGCAGCGGTCCCCAACCTTTTTTGCACCAGGGACCGGTTTCATTTTAAAGAAAATTCTGCGGACCGGCTGAGTGGCTCAGCAGTCATGTGACTGGGTGGGCGTGGCCAACTTGGAAAATGTGAAACTCACTTAACAATGATCTTGGTTAGCAACCAAACTTTTGGCCTCAACTGTGGTCATAAGTTCTTTCTTTCTTTCTCTTTTTCTTTCTTTCTTTCTATCTTTCTTTCTTTCTTTCTCTTTCTTTGTCTCTGTCTCTCTTTCTTTTCCTCTTACTCTCTCTCTCTATTTCTTTCTTTCTCTCTTTCTCTCTCTTTCCCTTTCTCTCTTTCTTTCTTTCTTTCTCTTTCTTTCTTTTTCTCTTTCCCTCTTTCTCTTTCTTTCTCTCTCTTTCTCTCTTTCTGTATCTTTTTCTGTCTTTCTTTCCTTTCTGTCTCTTTCTCTCTGTCTGTCTTTCTCTCTCTCCCACTTTCTTTTTCTTTCTTTCTCTTTTTCTTTCTCTCTCTCTGTCTCTCTCCTTCATCCTCCCATCTCTGTCACTCGGTGTGTGTGTGCGTGTGTCTGTCTGTCTTGCATTCAGTCAATCACTCATTCTGTGTCTCTGTCTATCTTTCTCTCCCTCCCTCCCTCTCTCTGTCTCTCTATGTGTGTCTGTCATCGTCGTCGTCCCCCACCCCACCCCAGCCTCCTGAGCCCGCTTGCCGCACTTGGTTGCTCATTCGCTCGGTCAGGCTCCGTGGCTGGGTAGGAGCCGGGCTGGAGAGGAGGAGGAGGGGGCAGCCCATTGGGCAGAGCGCATGGGAGAACGCAGGAGGATGGTGGGGGCTCTTCCTCCACCCTCGTTGACGGAGGGACTCCTGGGCGCCGCCGGAGGCCGCCAGTTCCCTCCCCCGCCCGCGGAACCTCCGCAGCCCCTGGAAGAAAACGAATGGCCGGCATGCCAGCAGGGGAGGGAATCGGTGGCCGGTCCGGCAGTGCCCAGGAGTCCCTCCATCGACGAGGGTGGAGGAAGAGCCACACTCCAACGGCACGAACAGCCGCGCCTGCATTCTCCCGCGCGCTCTGCTCAGGGGGCTGCCCCCTCCTCCCTCCTCCTCCTCTCCAGCCCTGCGGCCCGGCTCCCACCCAGCCACGGACCGGCACCGGTCCGGGGGTTGGGGACCCCTGCACTACAGGATGAGGGCCTCTACCACATGTTTCCAATCAATCAGGTCGTCAGCTTTCTTTTGTCCAATGGGCCTACAATACTTGCTGATGCCAGCGCTCCATTTTGTTTTGGGTCTCTCTTGTGGGTGCTTTTTATTAAGTGGAATCCAGTCTAAGACTGCATTAGTCCATCAGTTCTTCTTGCTATATACAGTTCAACATTTCAATTGAATTCAAATTTCATAATTGTATTATTGGCTCTGAAATACCCCAAGAATCCTTTGAGAGGGAATGATATATAGGAACTTATGTAAAATGTGTCCCTATCAAATTAGCATATGAGTCATATTTTATTCCAATTATAGACATACATATCATTAAAAGAAGACAGTGGAGAGAAGCAAAGTATGCTTGCTATCATATTATTCAAAATTTCACATCAATTTTGCTACTTGTATTATTATTATCTAAATTTATCAGTTGCTTAACTCCGTTGGATTCTGATATACAGTGTAATACAGTATTAAAAATTGAAATCTTGAACTGTTCAAGATACAAGCTAATGCTATTTTGGGGTAATTACAAAATACACAAAGATGTATTTCTAAAGTAGGGACTAAGAGGATATTGTAGTGGGTCAACATGGCTGAAACTGTGATAATCCCATTGATCATAGACATCAAGAACTTAAATTGAATTGAATTGAATGCTTTATTGTCCAAGTGTGGTTAGATACACAAGGAATTTGTCTCTGGTACAGAAACATTTAGTGGACATTCAAAACAATAGAGAAAATAATAATACCACTAAAGAGGGAAAGTAAAGAATTAAGCATATTTCTGAATTAAAAAGTCCTCCCATGTAAAAAGCTTCATAAATGATAATAGACTGATAGAGAGACAGACAGATAGTATGTAACTAGGGCAGTACATATACCATTGTAATCAGCAGTGGGTTTCACATTATGTTACCATCAGTTCACCACACATGCGCACGGCCTCAAAAACATGCCTAAATAGGATGCCAACAGGCAATTCCCACTACTGGTTCAGGTGAACCAGTCCAAACCGGTGGAATACCACCTCTGATTGTAATTCAAAAATATTTATCTTTTATTTCCAAATTGCCATACTGGAGAAACAAGCTACACCGAAGGCAAAGTCAAACACCTGTAATGTGTGTGGGACAGCAAAATGGACGTGTTATCAACTACTTTCTATTAAAAAAATTCTAAGTGGATTAATAAGTAGACTTGTGATATACTGGCCTGTCTTTTTTAAAATGTGCCTATCAGTTTAAAATATGTGCATATTTTATCCTGTACGTCCACACCTTCCCATTGTTACCATAGGTAAGGCTTCTATATTCAGAATTTACCTAAGCCTGTGTTTCATGAGGATTGCCCCGGTTTTAACATTTATAAAGTTCAAGTTGGAAAATAACCATAACGTAAGTATAAATGGATGTGACAATGCAAATAGTCATCTATAAATAGAAACGACATAAAGAAAAGTGGAAAAGGAAATGGGCACTTAAAGGTCACACAGTTGCTAGCTCAGCCAAAGTGGCTTAGACAAAAACGGAGATGGAACTGTGGGAATATTTATCAGCCATGGAAAAGATTCCTGGAGTGACGTATTTAAGTAGCACAATAGTGATTAATGTACAGCGCCCTCTGCTGACCATTTGGTTCATTGATTTGATTTTCAAAAAACTGCACAGCTTCCTATTCAAAATGTCTATCAACCGTATGTACTCTACAAATTAAGTATTGATACACACAGCTAGGGTAATCACCAAAGAGGTACGTGAAATATAAAAGTTAATAAAAAGCTAATGGTATAGGCTTTTAACATTACCCAAACTATCATTATATAATTTTTTTCAGGGTAAAAATAGTTATTTGGGGGAAGGGGAGGGACTTGTTTGTTACATACAAACTTCCAATTGATTAAAAAATGGATATTCTTTTTTTCAAAGCAGTTGTTGGGTAGCCTTTAAAACTTCACTTCCTCAAATGGATTTTGCAATGTCTTTGCACCATTATATCCTACATTGTACAAATGAAGCCTTCTTACGTCAATCTTACGGATACAGCAGAGTTAGAGCTGGGAAAAATGTATATTATGGGATCCTTTTGTGTAATTTTTTTAAACTGTTTTTGCATATTCCACAATATGAGTGGAATGAGTTGAATTTCTGTCACGTCGTGAAGAAGTGAAATACCATAAGTCAGCAGCCCCCAACCCAGGGGTGAAATTCAGCACTTTCTGACAGGTTCTGGAGAACGAGTAGCGGAAATTTTGAATAATTTGGAGAACTGGAAAATACCTCCTCTGGCTGGTTCCAGAGTGGGGTGGGAATGGAGATTTTGCAGTATCCTTTCCTTGCCACACCCACCAAGCCACGCCCACAGAACTGGTAGTAAAAAAAATGGAAGCCACTGCCCCTACCTTTTGGGCTCTAGGAACCGGTTCTGTGGAAACAGGCTTTTCCGTGGACCAGAGGGGGTGTGGTTTTGTGTATTGACTGAGAGAGGAGGGGAGGGGCATTTACTGCTGAGCACAGGGGTGGGGTTATAGGTGGTCCATCCTTGTCTATACTGACAATCCATAAAAAGAAGAAACAATGTAAGTCAGAGTTTTTCAAGCTGTATTTCACAAAAGCTGAGGCATCCACAAGAACTTGATAGGATTTCATGAGAGATTATATAGAGAGAAAAGTTGTCTTGAACGCAACATTTTTCTAGCACTAGAATTTTGCCTCATGATCAAGGATTCTGGGATCTTACCCCTCCCCCAATTAACTAAATAACAAATTCTTTAAAAGCTTGAAAACGTCTGATCTGAGTTACCACTTTAATCTACAGCAATATTACTGACTTCAGGGAAGAGATATTTCAATCTGGCTAACAAAAACCCGCAGACATATTCAAAGTCTAAATCCCATACATATTAATTTACTATCTGTTTGATTTCCATCCCATAACTGGGCATACATCTCACTGAAGGCAATGGGAGTTATGTCTGAATAAACATATGTAGAACATGTAAACATATTGAAATCATATAGTTCTGGAAAACATCACAATTGTTTTGGACAATTCCAGATGTAGTTTTAATGCTCCCATGTTTTTAGATAAAGAATCATGCACATTTTTCTTACCCTGTGTCCTTTTTCACCTGGTAGTCCAGGAAGCCCATCAAAACCTCTGTCACCCTAATAGGAATCACAATAATAACAATAACAGTGTGAGCAATTCATTCTCGCATTTTATAATAGTCTTGATAAATGGGTTGATCTGATAAGTGAATTCTGCCATACATCTATTTTATTGATGGATACCTTTGCCCTAAAATGAATGTTGCTTGGAATTGCAACAAATATCATCCTAAGGATGTTATTTCTAAAACCTAATTGGAAAGAGAAAGAACATTTTCCTGGTTTAGGATAAAATATTCAAATTCTGGAAAGGTACACTTCAGATGAAGCAGCAAGAATATATATTTTTTTCTTTTCTTTGGAGCAAAAGACCCCTAAACATCTTCTCCCTTTTGGTTTGAAGACTTGGGGGAGCCAAGAAACATCTCTTTTCATTTCCAGACATTCATTCATTCAGAAGGAAAGTACACCATGAAGTGGCTTTGTTTATGTACTGCAAAGAACAAATGACATCATACAATAGCCTTACTCCACCAAGGGTTTTCCTTAAAGGTAAACTGCTTTCCTCTATTTGTTAAAGCCTGCTAGTAGGGGTGGGCTGCTGGGGGTTCACAGGGGTTCAGGAGAACCTCTAGCTAAGATTTTGTGCAGTTTGGAGAACCCCCAAATCTCATGCCTGGCTGGCCCTGCCCACCCCATCCCACCCTGCCCCTCCCAGGAGTCCCCATGTGGCCCATTTTGGATGCAGGTAAGTGTAGGGCATGCACGGAGGCTTGAGGAGGGTGGAAAACTGGCCTACTGAAAGTTTGGGAAAGCCCGTTTCCAGCCTCCAGAGGACCTCCGGAGCCTGGGGAGGCTGTTTTCTCTCTCCCAGAGGTTCAAGGAAAGCCTCCAGAGCCCGGGGAGGGAGAAAATGCACTCACACCCCAGCCGTGGTGCAGGAGGCCAACTAGGCCACACCCACCATAGCCATGCCCACCCAGCAACCAGGCAGAGAACCCTTTGCTAAACTTTTTGAAGCCCACCCCTGCCTGCTAGCCACGAAGGTGCACCTCTATATGCAAAAATGGGCAACAACTGTGTTACTAGAGCTAAGAACTTCTATTTCATTCCTTACTCCGCTCTGCAAAGTCAGCCAGATTCAATCATGTAATGGTACAAAAGGAGACATCTGGTTCCTAACAAGATATCTGGACATTATAACAGCCTCCAGATAATCAGAATACATCATTACTAACCTTAGAACCTGTCTCTCCTGGTATTCCTCTTGCTCCATCTGCACCAGGACGACCCTATGGGGGAAAAAGAAATGTCTGTTTTCCTAGGCGAGGCACATACTGCACATCACAAAATTAAAGAAAAAAAACATCCCATCCTATAACTCTAGAGTTATTTTTTATCATAAATGACGATTTTAAAGCATCAAAACTTACTCTTTTACCAGATTTTCCAGGCAGACCAGGTGGACCTTGAACGCCTCGAGGACCCTGAAAATATATGCATATGTAAGTGCACATGCTGTACACACACACACACAGAGAGAGAGAGAGAGAGAGGGAGAGAGAGAGAGAGAGAGAGAGACTATTTCTGCTACATTGCATCAAGGACATCATGAGGAGATTCTCCTTCATTATAATCCACCTCAAACTAAGTCTTTAATTGATGTCAACTAAAAACCACATACATAAGTGCTAGGTGTTCCCGGCTCTAGGGGGCAGTGCTAATCTCTGTTTCTAAG
Source organism: Rhabdophis nuchalis (assembly GCA_039707465.1). Taxonomy (NCBI): domain Eukaryota; kingdom Metazoa; phylum Chordata; class Lepidosauria; order Squamata; family Natricidae; genus Rhabdophis; species Rhabdophis nuchalis. The sequence goes on from CM077644.1 coordinate 98,574,295, forward strand.
CCGAAGAGCCAGCGCTGTCCAAAGATGTCTCCATGATCATGGCATGACTAAATGCTGAAGGCACACGGAATGCTGTAACCTTTCCTCCAAAGGTTTTCCCTATTTTTCTACTTTCATTTGTACATGCTTTTGAACTGCTAGGTTGGCAGAAGCTGAGACAAGTGATGGGAGCTCACTCTGTTATGTGGCGCTAGGGATCCGAACCGCTGAACTGCCAACCTTTCTGATCGACAAGCACAGCGTCTTAGCCAGTGAGCCACCACATCCCCTTGATGACAACTAGGAGACCAGTAAAAATGATTTCAGATTGATTTCAAACCAAATGAAGAGGAATCATATGGAGTTCTTGATCTTCACTGATCTTGGTTGTTTGCTTGCAGGTTTTTCATTATCCAACTAGGTAGGTAAGATCAACCTCTTTGAAAGCACCAAGAATCCCATAGTTTAACTCTGAGCTATATCTATTCTCTTCTATTGGATGAATAACCAGTTTGCAAAATTCTTCAAATATTTTTATCCACTTGAAAAGGATTAAAAAGAAAGACTTTTCCATAGCCTTGAACACCCATAAAATACAGTTCTTTAAACTGTACAAAATAAGTGCTTGCTAAGAAGGAGAAAAACCCAGACTCTATTAAATAATGGCTTAAGAAATCCATTCCATATGGATTGATTAGATCCCACATTATGTCTCTCCAGATCTGTCTTTCTACGAGCATAAATCTCTCATTCTCTTTTCTGTGATGGAACCACAGATTTTAAATCGAAGTCTTCGCTGAATTGTTGACATTTAGTATTTTAAACAAGATTTCCTTCATTATACTATATATCCAGCTGTACAGTTTGAAGGAGTGGACAAGTCTGCCAGCTTCGTTTTCTATCACATTTGCTTTTTTTTAAAAAGGACATTAATTCTTAAAGATTTTTTTCAAATGCCAGTAAATTGGGTTTTTTTAAAATAAATTCTCTTATATCCATATTACAAATCACTGTTTCTCAATCTTGGCAAGTTTAGTATGTGTGAACATCAACTCCCAGAATTCCCTAGTCAGCATGGAAAGTGCGCATATCTTAAAGTTGTTAAGTTTCTTAAGTTTGTGAAACACTGCTATAAATATTCTATGTATTGATTTACTATGCTTCTATAGCCATTCCTACATGACCAGATCTCAAAGTTGTTTACAATGCAGTTTTCTAGTAGGAATAAGCAACCTATTTAACCTTTTTACATCCCAAAAATGTATTCCATGATTGCAATTATGGGAAAATGTTCTGAACAAGCAGAAGATCTGCAAAACTATTATTAGATCCATAAAGCAGGGATCAGGGGACAATATCACAGCAACACAAAATAGCTGAATCCTATTTGTATTTTTATGGGGAAAAGACAAAAAATAAACTAGTAGAAAGTATAAACTAAGATCCTGGTCAGTAGCAAGGAACATTTGTATGAGGGGAGATAGAAAACAGAAATCACTAATTCTCTTCAAATATACTGTTAAGTCTCCTAAACAGGAAATATTGTTACAAAGACGTAACAAGTAAACCAAAACAAACAAAAGAAAACAAAACCTTGTTGGTCTGTTGTGGGAAGGCATTAAAATTGAGGGTATGTTTATCCAACTAAACTAATGTACAATATTTGGGGGAAAATAAGAATGAAAAAATACCAAAACAATTAAGTTGGCTGTTTGAAGTCATAAAATTTCAATGTAGGTGGTGGATTGAATGCAGTGATACTATTAGTATCAGATTACACCTGGATTTAAAGACAAATTGCCTTAGGAAACAATTCTCTCAGTTACTGAGATCACTCCAGTAGCTCTCTGGGACTAAAACTGAGGGATCCCGTTACAAACCTACCATTTGCATCTGTTTCTTCATTGCTGATAGACTCTTACCTGAGGTCCTGGATCTCCACCATCACCTTTGATACCAGATGAGCCAGGACTTCCCTACATCAAAGGAAAGATGACCAAGAGCATGCTGTTTTAGTTCAATCCGACTCACATTTTGACACAGAAAAATAAATACTTTTGTATTGCTGATTATGATGGACATGTTCACATCAAAATGGTTCATAATTTTATTTATTGCATTCCAGCCATCATCTTAAACCTAAAATTTACTGTCTAAGAATAAATACCTTTAAAGATCCTGGTCAACCCAGGATCAATAATAAACTGAGGGTATTTCTACATGGATTTTGTCACCAATCTGGGTTCCACCCTGTAATCTCATATTGACAAGCAGTTATAGCCAACCTCCATTTTAATTTTCAGTGCAGGAGCTGCCAGGCTGTTGTTCACTGTCTCTCAGTTATATGCATGTTTTAAGATTTCTCCACCATACCAACAACACGAACATGGTATAAGCTGATTTTTGAGTTCTCAAGACTGGTATCAAGACAATTATGGACCATTGTAAAGATCGCTCTGAAGATTTAGAGAATGACAGTGGTGGCTCTGTGGAAGACTCCTGAAATTCTTCAGCTTCATTCCTCTAGACTTCAAGCTAGATACCTGAGAAATCCCAATAGTCATTGTTCTTTCTCTCACGCTACCTCATTGCCCCCTTTTTAAATAAAAAGAAAATAACGAGAAAGGGAGTGGACTGCATGCTACAAGTTCCTGTCATCCATGTCAAAACAATCCCTCCAACACTATTGGTGAAAAATATGTACAGCATTTCCTGACAGGACTGATGTAATACAATTCAGCATAGGGAAAAAATATTCCATATTCAAGGACACTTCCAATGGGAAACTCTCTGCACTAGTAAGAGCTCTATTCTGTTGGTTCTTCCCTTTAAAGTCTTAGTGAGATTTTCCTCTGTCTTGGAGAAGGCAGATCTGCCTGCCTGCCTGCCTGCCTGCATATTTCTCTATCACAGGGGACCCTGGGGGAGTACACAAACATGAAAAATGATAAGCAAGGAGTTTTGGGTTGAAATGCAAGCTCCCAAACTTAATTTTTAAAAAATAGCCAATTCAGCCTAAAGATAAATAAAGGCACGGATAGGTGAATGAGAAATTTAAGGGTAGATGGTAAGAGTGAGGTCACCTTCATGAATATTTAGAAATGTTAAGTATTATACCTTGGATCTCCAGAAACAGTACTCATTCTAAAGTTAGAAAACTAGCATTTTTTTAAAAAAAAACTACTCTTGGAATCATTGATTAAGAAGTCATTGGTGGTGGTGTTTTCGCTAGGAGAGGGGAGGATGTTACAACCAGAAGTAAAATAAAGATTGGGAGGGAAAAAAAAGACTTTTGCTTAAATTTTCTAAATTAGATAAAAAATAGTTGGATTTCTCTAGCCTAAGTGGAAAATGGTGGCAGGGGTCTGCAAAGTTGGCTCTTTTAAGACTGGTGGACTTCAACTCCCAGAATTCCCCAGCCGCCTGGCTGGGGAATTCTGGGAGTTGAAGTCCACCAGTCTTAAAAGAACCAACTTTGCAGACCCCTGGTTAAGGTAACTATTTTAATGCAATCCCCGATTAACACTAAGCCCTGATTCAGAATTTCAGTTCTGGCTTCTACCCTACTTATTTCAAAGTAACTTCCACTGAAATCAGCAGCACTGATTAAATATTACATTGGGATGCAGGGCTGGGTGTTTTTTATTGCATCACTGAGCTCTGCAGAATGTGTAGCTTGCTAAATCACACATGTGGTCCCATCCTACTCGCAATATGCTCCTGTATATCATCAGCCAGAACTTTTCCAATACAGTAATATCTCTTGCCTGCAAGCTGGCTACAACCTCATTCCAAAAGGAAATATTTTATTGAAAACAGGAGATAAACAATGGCAGCAGCAGTGAAATAATTCCACAGGATCCTTTTTAGTGGCAGATGACAGACTGGTTGTCCAGCTGCAAGACACCTTCAGACATCAAGCACTTGTGATGATCTTCTCTATCAGCAGCAATCTACAAAATCATTCTGATAACCTGGCAAGGAAGTGATGAATGAACCTTTTATCCTACAAATCAGAGATTAGAGTGGGCTAATTGTAGTTATCTGAGCCAAAGGATATGAATCAAATCTATGTAGCTGGGGAATAGTTAACCACAATGTTTCATTTTATTCTTCCTACCCTACCCTAGAGAAGGGTAGTACTTTTTTCTTGCAGAATTTATAGTTGGGAGCATAACAAGTGGTCTTTGTATAAAGATCACTTTGCATTCGCTTCAACTCATCCCTTCTTATCTGTGCCTCTCCCATTCCTCTTCTGTGTTTTATCTACGGCAGGTGCTTTGGCAGGACTTCCCTACTTACATTTCAGTTGTTCATTTATTGGCTTTAAAATATTCTACTAGTGGATGGCAGCCTGTAAATTAACAAATAATGCTATACATTCCTAGCTGTGCTGAGCATACACTAAATAAAAACTAGAGGAACCCAATCTCACATCACTATACCCCAGAGGTTTTGGGTTGGGGATTTTAAAATGAACAAACTAGATTTGGGGATTTCTAAAACATCCTGTCTGTTGGGACTTCTCTTTGCTTGTAAACAGAATCTCACAAGTGCTTAGCAATGAAGGCCTTGCAGGCAATTACGGTAATTGTTGACATATCTTTTCCTCCCACTACTACTGCTGCTTCTTTTTGGAAGAATAGTTTTCATTTCACTACTGACAGACTCTTGCATGACAAAATGCAAGACGTTACAATAGAGTAACAATAGCAATTAGACTTATATACCGCTTCATGGTGCTTTTACAACTCTCCCTAAAGAGTTTACAGAGTCAGTATATTGCTCCCAACAATCTGGGTCCTCATTTATCCTCCTTGGAAGGATGGAAGGCTGAGTCAAGCTTGAACCGGTGAGATTTGAACTGCTGAACTGCAGCCTGCAGACAGCTGAAGTAGCCTGCAGTACTGCACTCTAACCACTGCGCCACCTTGGCTCTAAGATACTTAGGAGGTATCTTCTCTATGGAATCTTCTCCATGGCAGATCATAACGCTCCACTCATTAATTATTTTACAAACTGACCCACCTCCATTTTCTAAATCTCCTTCACTCCAGGAAGAAAAGAATTGATGAGACCTTTCCTGAGGTCTTGATTGGTAGAAAAACCAGTTGTTGCCTATAGTAAAATACAGACTTTGGGACTAGAGACCGTCAGAAAGATCCACTGAGGTCCACACTGTAAGGTCTCTCTACTTGACTTAATGAATCAACAGAATAAATATTTCCCATCACCACTACTGTCAGAGATGTCACTACTTTCATAAAGCTTTCTCTCCTTCACAAGTTTGCAATTGTAGTTTGCAAATATATGTTAATTCTTGCAGTGAGAGAATGGTAAAAATATCTAGAAGTGGGATTGTTTTTATGGACCCCAAAAAAAAGGTTTTGACTTATTTTTTTTATCAAGAAAACTGCAGCACATGTACAATGCAACTCCCACTACAGAGTTGTCAGATTACTCATATTGCTTTGAGGCACCTGTAGCACTGTTTGATGTTATAACAAAACCTGTGCTGATGTTGTTGTTAAATAGAAAGAATATAACTCTCTCTTTCCTTAACTATACATAGCAAAGCCCCTACCCAATGGATTTGGGTTTTCATTGTACTTATCATTCCACCTGCACAGCTGACAAAAACAGTTCGTGTTTACAATGTACGTATTTTCAGCAGCACATCCTTGAAGCCTGATGTCGGACATCAGCCATCTAATCACCAATTAACATGGCCTTTGGGAATTATGACAACTGGGACAGTCCAGAACATGTGAAGAAGTCTGGGCTAAAGAACAGCTACCATTTTTCTTCAAATGAGCTGTCACAGGAGCCCCTAAGATAGCTGTGCTGGCTAACCTGCTTTTGCAAATCAGGGAAACAGCACACGACATTAGGAACTAAATATATCCTTTCATTCTGAATGGCATACTTCCTCTTGACCTTTATGTCTAAGTGTTTTTCTATCTCGGTGTAATTACTGAGGTTCCTCTGGAGACTACTAGGTTTATGCAAAGTCTGTAATCTTGGTTGTAATAAGTATCATTTTATATTGTTGTAAATATACTTGGATAGCTTGGAAAGAGATAGTAACTGCTTAACTGCAGCATTTAAATGGTTCATTTTGATTATCTCTGTCAGCAGAGTATCCCTTTAGTAAAAGAGGAAGCCATCATTAGAAGAAAATTGCCCAGGTAATTTAACAACTGCAGAGCTAGTGTTCTGCTTTTGTCATTTAAACATTTAAAATGCTGGCAAATGTCAAATCTCTATCCAGTGAGTCTATAATATAGAGGTCTGCAATTTTGCTCTGCTTGTTTTCCAAACTAGACAACTGGGACATTCTGTTTTAAACAGAATGCCATTTTAAACTTCAGGCTAAAATCAGAATCTCCAGTGTTCTCCTCATTAAATCTTGTATTTAAACAAAGTTAAATAATGAAGGGAGGGGGAACCTCCTATTTTGTAATAGGAGATAAAGTTCTAAATCATTATTTCCTGATACAAATAAGACAAAAGTGGAGGACATTAACCCTTCAAAAATTGCGGAAATGGTACAAATTCCAAGGAGACAAATAAATGCATTGAGAAATATGTTAACCATCAAATGAAAAAAATATTTAAGTTTATGAAGACAGCCTGTGTCCTGGCCAGGTTATACTGGATTATAAAGGACTATATGGAAACACCCTACTCTTGCAGCTGAACCTCATTTAAGCCTTGATTATAGGACCACACCCTTTATTGCAACCTGGGGATGGAGGTTAATTTAGGAGTATGCAGAAATGTCCAGTTTTGTGTCTTTTAGTATTTGGCAACTTTTTACTATCCGTTGCCTCAGGCAGACATTTCATTCTGCTTAATATAAGGCTGAGCAGCTCAGAGACTGTATAAACTCCTGTCACATAATTTCAAAATCCCCATAAATTATGCTCCCCAACTTCATTTAGCAAAATGTTGAACAACAGAAGAGCGATTTCCAAACAAATTTCAGCGGAGAGCAAATATAAAGGACATATAAACCATCAGAACAGCCAATAATAATTTTTAAAAGCAAAACACAGACCAACCCATGCATGATTGAAAATCCTAGCTCCATTCACTCATGTAATGTTGTTGCACGATTATATCCGCCTCTGGAGTCAATTGCTTCTTAATTTTGTTTTAGAGTGTGTTTTGTTGCTTCTAAAAGGTTGCCTGTCCCCCAAACGTAGTGCTAGGGACAGTTCCTAGACAGGCAGGCAAATAAATCACTATAATCCCAGCCAATTAAATGGCACTGCAACTAAGGTAAATCATTTATGGGGTACCTCAGGGGTCGGTCCTCTCGCCACTCCTGTTCAACACCTATATGAAGCCGCTGGGTGAGATCATCCGTGGTTTTGGGGTAGAGTACCATCAGTACGCTGATGACACGCAGCTGTACATATCTACCCCAAAGCACCCCAACGATGCCGTTGAAGTGATGACCCGGTGCCTGGAGGCCGTGCGGGTCTGTGGAGTAACAAACTTCGACTCAACCCATCCAAAACCGAGTGGCTGTGGTTTCCGACGTCCCGGTACAGCCAGTTGATTCCATCACTGGCCATCGGGGGTGAGTCACTAACCCCCGTGGAAAGGGCCCGCAATTTAGGCATCTTCCTGGACTCTCGGCTGTCCATGGATGACCATGTGACGGCCATGGCCACGGGGGCTTTTTACCAGGTCCACCTGGTACGCCAGCTGTGCCCCTTTCTCGACTGGGACGCCCTCCGCACAGTCACTCATGCACTCATTACATCCCGCCTAGACTACTGTAATGCTCTCTACATGGGGCTCCCCTTGAGGTGCACCCGGAGACTGCAGTTGGTACAGAATGCGGCCGTGCGCGGGATCTTGGGAGCCTCACGGCATTCCCATGTAACACCTCTCCTGCGCGAGCTGCACTGGCTACCTGTAGCTTTCCGGGTGCGCTTCAAGGTGCTGGTAACCATCTTTAAAACGTTCCATGGCATGGGGCCTAGTTATTTGCGGGACCGCCTCCTACCACACACATCCCTTCGGCCGATCCACTCCCACAGGGAGGCCCTTCTCCGGGTGCCGTCTGCCGGGCAGTGCCGGTTGGTGACCCCCAGGGGAAGGGCCTTCTCTGAGGGCCTACCCTCCCCGAACTTCAGACCACTACAGACCTCCGCCTCTTCCGCCAACTTCTGAAGACCCACTTCTTTCATCTAGCCGGCCTAGCCTAGACCCCGAGGCCATTCTTACAGACTGAGTTTTAATGATTTTTAATCTTTGGTAATTTTTATTATTTTAGCGGTATTTTTAGCATACTAAATACCGGCTATTTTCAAATTTAATCATATTTTAATGTTTGTAGTTGTATTTATTTGTATGTAATTGTATTTATTCGTATGTCTGTATGTCTGCATTTTAACTTTCCTGTGCACCGCCCTGAGTCCCTTCTGGGAGATAGGAGTGGTATAAAAATGAAATAAATAAATAAATAAATAAATTTATGAATCACAACTTTGGATAACAATTGTTTTGCATACCACAGGACCGGGTCTTCCAGTAAGTCCCATTGGACCAGGGGGGCCTCTCATTGCAATCTGTAATGTAAACAAAAATAAATATTTAACTTGCTAAACTATTCATAACCTCCACCAAATAGGACAGTAGCCATTAATAATTAACTATTTAATTATGTAAACATTTTGTAGCCTTGCTACATATTATGAGGAAAGATCATGATGCATCATGACTCTGGAATGATACAGATTAAAACCCAAAAGTTAATTTTAGTAGCTCTTGGATTTTACAAAAAATAGGAAGCAATGTCCCTTATGCAAAACTGAGTAAGATAAACACACCTATTATCTAATCCTTCTTCCCAAGAAGTCAGGAAAAAGGGTGAGTTTTTTCTTCCTTGAACCATCACAGAGCCTGTTAAAGATGTCTGGTTTGATCATATGGCCAAGGAAAAAATGTATTTAAAAAGTGCTAGTATCTGTTCCTGAAAAGGGCATACACACACCCAAAAAAGAAAGAAAGCAAGGGCAGAACATTTTCAGCAAATAGTGCTCAATGTAATATTCTTGTTTTTGTTACCTGTAGAGAGTAAGGAAGATAACTTGACTGAGATATGCAAGTGCTATTATCTAGGCTACAAGGGCTAAAGCAGTTTTTAAGTCTAAAATGTTCAGATAATACATGGAAGTGATTCATTCAGTCATCTTCCTAATTCACTGAACTATAAGAATAAGAAACAGCACAACCAGACTTGCCAAGATTCGAGTTATAACCATAATGGGGTCTGCTCATCACAGTCATAATGCAGGATGGTCATAAATTGGGTCATTCATGTGACCAAACTGATTTCACAATCTTTTTTGAGGTAGATAAGAAAACATTGCAGGCTTAAGGGGAACCCAATGGACTGGTTTTGCCAAAAACTGGAATTAAAGGATGGTTTTTGACAAAACCATTATAAAACATGGCCACCGGGCCACAGGATGCTGCAAACAGCTGTAAATGTGGCTCAACTGCCAAGCATCTGAAGTACAGCCAGGTGACTGTGGCGGGGAGAACTGATTGTCAGAATTTTGAATCCGTGTTGTAAGAACCTGCCTTTGGTAGGTCCATTATACTTCCAAATGGCCGCCAAGCTACCCGTTATAAGTCAAGGACTACCTGTGTCAAGTGCCAAAGAAATCTGGAGATTCAGGCAGTTCAAATGAGAATAAATATTTATTGCCAGCTTAAGCTTTCTACAAGTATCTGCCCAACTGCTGATCAAAGGAAGTACACGGGAGATAAGAGAGGCATTCAAGGTGGGCTGGACTTAGATCTCTTGTAGGCACACAGAGACTCGTGACTTATGACAAGTTTGACCACTTTCCTCAGGCTAAGCCTGGTCATCTACTACAACCTGTACGATAGCCAATCTCTGTGGAATTGGTCCTTATCTGGATTATGAGGCTTAATGGGGCTGACATTTCCCCACCAATACAGCAGGACCAGAAAAGGTCATAGAGCAGATCTCAATGCAGTTTCCACATCTAATCACTTCTACTGTAGCTCTACTCGTTTTCAGTTCTGGTTCCACTTATGTCAGAAGGCAGATCACAGCACAGAGATCACAGAACTCTTGAAAAGGGGTGGGTAGGAGTGACAAGGTTTTCCAACTTTGCTATGGTCTACACCCCAACTTACCCTGGCTTGCTGAAGAATAGCTTGAGCTTGAGCCTCCTGAGGTGAGATTGCTGGGCCCTTCTCACCACCCCCACTAAAGCGGAACTGAACAGGAGAAAATCAAAATGAAAAATTCAGAATTAATCTCTATTCATTTCTCTCTATTCATTAGTTAAATATTTTTCATTAAAATCTTTAAAAACCTTCCTTTGATATAAGGAGGTTTTATTTAAGTAGTTTTTAGGTTGTATATTTATCACATATTTTATACCCTTTATTAAACAAAATTACTGCTGGTGGCAAAGGGATCTCCCATTCATAATGGGTTAACCTTCAATAAACTAATTTGGTCAAAGTGTTATTTGCTTATTATTACATTTATATACTGCTCATCTCACTGTTTCGATGAGATTTAAAGTGGATTGTTTTCCAATGACATCATTCCAAGCTCTAAAGCTACCCATGCTTTTGATGACAATTACTGAGGCACTGCAGCCTCAGCACTTCTTTGCTTTGCTGCTTAATCTCCAGTTCTGCCTTAAAAATTATCAAGGGGATGTTTTCAATGCAAATATTACTGGCAACTTTTAGCTTGCCATGTCTTTGGTGCTTCTAATTAGAGATCCAGCAGCCCCAGGTCATTTTTCACATGAAGAAGTCCCTCTCGATAAGGATGTAAGCCTAAGAAATATCAGTTTTCTCTCCTCCATTACTGGGGCTGTAGAGTTAAGTTTTAGAAGATGTCAACCCAAAATAGGCCTATCGAAAAGTTCAACTGGAATTTGGTTCAGTCCTAGGAATTTTAACACTATCGTCATAAATACATCCTCAAGGGAAGTTGCTTTTGTATTTAATTAAAGTCACAAATCTAATAACTCATGAACTCAGAAATTTATTTAATTAGTATGTATCAAAAGTTCAGGCAACAGACCTGTTGAAACCGCCTTTTAACCCAAACCTGGGCATTTTATGGCCTCTAGGCCATAACCAGCCCTTTGAGCCCTGAATGGGCTATGTGAGGTAAGTCAGAAATTAGAAATCAAAAGTAAATAAGTGTGCCATGAGGGACTAGAGAAATAGTGAAGTCGGGTCTGGCTACAAGCAGTCACCATGCACTCCTTCACTCAGCTGGAAGTCGCAGGAGGGATCTAGAAGAATTTGCCACAGCCAACTCGCCATGGTCATCTCGCCACAGCCAACTCACTATGGGACCATTCACTGTGGCCAATTCCCTATGGGAAAATCTGCCATAGACTCCACACAGGATAACTAAATGTTACCTCCACTATTTCTTTGAGATTATTTCCATTGAGAAAAACAGAAATAATATCAAGAAGCAGTGGTGGATAACATTTATCGTGTTGAGTTATCCCACATGGAATTACCTGTGGTAAGTTGCCCCATGGCAAGATGACCATGGTGGGTTATCCTGCAGTGAGTTGGCCACAATGAGATGACCATGGTAAGCTAGCCATGATGAGACAGCCATGGTGATATGGCTGCTGTGAGATGGCTGCTATGACATGGCTGGGGCGAATTGTCCCATTCCATGCAGGAGGTTGAAGAAAAAGTACTTTTCTGCACCTGTGCAGAGCTTGCCCCTCACTTGTAGCAGCCTGAGGCGTTGAGGTAATGAAGTTTGAGGATATCAAATCAGGTTACATTGGTTCGGCCTTCTCCAGCTTCTTGTCTGGCCCCTTGGGAAAATTAATTGCCCACTCCTGTTCTAACATGAACAACAGAAACAAAGATTTCTTTCAAAACCTGATCTATATGCTTGTCTAGAATGGTGGAAGGAGTGCAGTTCCATTTTTATTAGGAATGCCCTGTTATTTCAGGAGTGAGCAATGAATATTCTTTTGTGGTTCTCCATCAACCTAAGACATGCCAGCACAATCTGGCCATTTCCCCCATTTCAGAGGCACAATATTAGGCCATTGTATAATTTGAGGTGAAATGTCACTTTGCTGCATAAATGATGTCATCATGTCACTGGTTGTTCTGAAAAGCAGAAGGCAACATCAAGTACATCAACATCATTCCCAAACTGCTACCTACTTCAGATGCTATTTGAATGAATGATGTGGAAAAGAGACAGTCTAACATTTCTAAAGGGTGAATTTTTAGCAATTAATTGGGGGATTTTAGCACAGGGTTAACTGTTTAATTTGTTTTTATCTATTTTTACTTATATTTATTGTTCTCATTTTTGTATTTTGTTGTTTTTACTGTTTTAATATCCCTGTGCCCCGCCTCGAGTCCCTTCGGGGAGAGAGAGTGGGTTATAAATAATAATAATAATAATAATAATAATAATAATAATAATAATAATAATAATAATAATAATAATAATAATAATAATAATAATAATAATAATAATTATTATTATTATTATTATTATTGTTGTTGTTGTTGTTGTTGTTGTTGTTGTTATTGTTATTGTTATTGTTATTGTTAGCAGAACTATGTAAAATTTTTACAATGCTAGCTTTGTTTCATGGCTTGAAAAGTCAGTTTCGGGAATTAGCTCTTTGATTGATTATTGTTAGATTTATCTAACTCAGTGGTTCCCAACCTTTTTTTGGCCATGCCCCACTTAAGCATCTCTAAAATCCTGATTGTGTGTCTCCCTACTCACCGGTGACATATAATTGTTACTTTACTCAAAAAGTGAACTCTACTCATGGGGAGGAAGCCTAAAAAGCCATTAACTTGGTTTAAACAAGGTTCAAATTGCCACCGCACCTGTGGCGCATGGGCCCCATGTTGGGAACCACTGATCTAACTTCTAAGAACTTTCCAACAGCCCCTAGAAGATCTATTAAGATAAATATTAGTAGTTAATCCTACTGCATTGAAATTCTTATTTGTCCCTTGAACATGTAACATTTGTAAAGCAAAGTAAGACTTACTGGTAACATTAACATGGTACCCGGGGGTCCAGGTAAGCCATCAGCCCCTGGAAGACCAGAACGTCCTGGTGGACCCTAAAACAGAGATTCAAGAAATTAGAAACATCTTAGAGCATGTTTAATTACTACAGTTGCAAATTGAAAAGTAGAATGATTTAAATCCAATCTTATATTCATTCCATCTCATTTCTATAGTTTTTTAATTAAAATTTCCAGAACAGTGTATACATACTTTTGTGCATGTGTCTTTTAATAAACTCACTGCTGTCTACATTTTCCACTTCATTTCATATGTGGATTCCAGGAACATGTATATTTTGTGAGTGCTTTCCCACATGGAAGCATGTTTTTGTCTACATCTTGTTCTAATACAGTATATGTGTTTCTGTGTTTCTTTCTTTGAAATAATTTTTGTTTGGTTTTAAAGTTGTGAAATATAAGCCAAAATGTATTAATGTGTGTTCTAGTTCAAATCTGGGTTCAGGAAATGCAAGTTAAGAACGTTTACATTCAAGCATTCTTACATCTTTATGTAAAAATGGATGTTAATAGATTTCTCAATAGTTATGAACCACAAGAATAAAACACACATATGCTTAAGAGCAAAACATCTCAAAGCAATTATGAATAGCTTCCTATAAGAAGTTGGCAAATCATTATTGCAAACAGCTGACTAGTCTTCATTTAACATTCATGAAGGTGATATTAAAATGCCTATGTCCTGGGGATACTTTTTAATTCCTTAAATTATTAAACCAGCATTGCAGGAGAGTACAGATTAAAAATCAGATTATGCTCACACATACATTAATCAAAGCTTCCCTAATCACTTCAGTTGCTATCTACATGCACATACATCACAATATCCTAGATTTATTTTATTGGCACTGCACAAAACATTGTTACAATCAAACTACAGGTAGTCCTCAACTTGCGACCACAACTGAGCCCAAAATTTATGTTGCTAAGTGAGAAATTTGTTAAGTGAGTTTTGTCCCATTTTATGACTTTTCTTGCCACATTTGTTAAGTGAATCACTGCAGTTGTTAAATTAGTAACGCAGCTATTAAATGAATCTGGTTTCCCCATTGACTCTACTTGTCAGAAGGTTACAAAAGGTAATCCCATGACCCCTGGACACTGCAACAGTCATAAATGTGAGTCAGTTGTCAAGCACCCGAATATAAATCATGTGACTCTGGGGATGCTGCAACAGTTGAAAGTGTGAAAAATGGTCATAAGTCACTTATTTCCGTGCCATTGTAACTTCAAAGTGAACTGTTGTAAATCAAGGACTACCTGTGCACAATACAGAATTTTGAGGGGAAAATAAACTCAGCTACGATCTTCTTTGCAAGAATAAGCATCAAGTACATACATAAGTATGAATATACAACTCCTGGAGACACATTCAGAATACAAAATTGCAGTGTGAAACAGCATGGCAAGGGTGAGATTACCAATGATTTATCTCCTGTGTTCCTTTAATATCTAGGATAAGGTGACCTAGCGCTTATCGCTTCTTTATCTGAAAAAGTTGCAGGCAGATTCCAGAAACTTTCTAAATGTCTAGGCATCATAAGTTAATAAAGTATTCTTTTCTCATATTGCACACTGTTTCAGTTGCCGAAGCTAATGGTTGAGCTGCCGTGCTTTTGATATTGTCCTTTCAGTCCATTTTTACATTTGATATATTGGTGGGTTGTTGCAGAAATATCATTACATACACATGTGGTTTTATGCCGATAATATCCAAAGATCTATGCAATTCGGCCCTTAATATATCATCATGTATTGGAAATCTCAAAATGCTGCAATACAATTACAGCACACAGAGGACGAAGCAAAGAAGGGACATGATGGGAACAAGGCTGGAGCAGACTTACCATGCTAAAAATATTTGTGGTTAATATTGAAAGATTAAGTGGGAAATCAGGAAGGGCAAACGGATTAACCTATGCTAATCTGTCGTACCAGCAAACTAATAACAAGGCCTTAGATAGCTCTTATCTCAAGAGATGTGAACAGTTATCCTTCAGATGTAATAGCAAGCAAAACAAACAGAAAGAGAAAGCCAGCTACATTTCCAGTTCATCCACCTGTTATCACTAAAAGTCACCCAGAAATAACAAGACATCTGCTGATCTGACTTGAGCAATCCATTAAAGCTAGATAATGGAGATTGTCTTCCGACTTTCATTTGCACCACTGATAACAACATTTTCCTTTATATTCAGTCACCCTGAACATATTCAGTAATGTGGGCTTGTTTTCGGGAGAATCCAAAGCCTTCAGGATGTCCTAACTCCTCCACCAACTCTATGAGATGACCTTTAGGTGGCAGAATTTAGACCCAAGGCCCTGCATGTCCTATCTGCAAAGCGACAAAAAGGATCTAGTCCTATCCTGGCGAACCTCTAAAAATCTCATTATTTCTCATTAGAGGAGTGTCAGATTTGACCTGAAATGGATCAACCTGAATTCATTATCAGAATGAACATATTTTATTTCTATAATGGTTTTGCAAAACACAAGTGTATTCCTTTAAGCTACAGTAAAAAGTAAAGGTAAAGGTTCCCCTCACACATACGTGCTAGTCGTTCCCAACTCTAGGGGGTGGTGCTTATCTCCAAAGCCAAAGAGCCAGCGTTGTCTGAAGACATCTCCGTGGTCATGGTGGTTCCTATTTTTCTACTTGCATTTTTACATGCTTTCAATCTGCTAGGTTGGTAGAAGCTGGGACAAGTAATGTTACACAGAACTAGGGATTCGAACCACTGAACTGCTGACCCTTCTGATCGACAAGCCCAGGTCTTAGCCACTGAGCCACTGTGTCCCTCTTAAGCTACAGTAAGAAATTAAAAAACCAGTTGTGCATCCTTAAGAATTGTTTACATTCCCAACCATTCAATCTGCCACACGTGGGATGCTCATTTGCAACCCATGGAGACTTACCCTATCACCGGGATCACCAGGAGGACCAATGGGGCCTTGCATACCAGAGGGGCCCGAAAGACCCTATAAATAAATGTAATATGTATATTAGTTATCCTAAATAACTTTTTATGGCAATAATTAGGAGCAATTTTGATCAAGGACTGGCAGAATATGTAATGGTTGCCCAACAGAAACAAAAACACACAGTTAAGTAAACGACATCATTTCCCAGATGGAACAATCTGTACTCAATGAAAATTTTTGTTATGTACATATGAGCCCCGAAGTAGTCATGCAACTATCTTTGTTAATAGTATCAATAATTTTATTTAAATTATATTTAGAAAGCATATACTTACGGGTTGTCCTGGAGGTCCTGGAGGTCCTTCAATAAGCATTCCCTAAGGAAGCGAGAAATGTATTGTATATTATGTATTTAATGTATAATTGTGAAATATGTAGCATTTATTCCAGCAAGTGTGAATGGCGTAAAACGAACCATAGTTTGCAAAACTTTTTGTGCTGCATGTTCCCCCCCTGAGTTAAACTTTGTAATAATCAGTGGTCTAGAGAAGGTGAAATAGACTTCTTAAGCTTTCTATATAACATTTCACCTGGTTAGGCTTTATCCTAGTTCTGCCTACTTTGTCAGAGTTGTGTGTTTCTAATGCAGCTGCCACCATTTAGTTTGCTAGAGACCAACTGGCCTGCCTCCCTTTGGTTTTTCTACCTAAGGTCAATAGGGCTCCCTAAAAACTCTCTTAACTTGGTTGAAAAAATAAAGCTTACAACAACTGAAGAATAAACCCTGGGCCACCCAGCTTCAAAAGATGAAACCAGAAGCTATTCCATTCCCTCCTGTTGGGAATAGTTTGAAGAAATATAAAAACAGGTTCAATGAATCCTCCAAAGTTTAATAAATACTATAATTATGATTGAAAATGGTTGATTAAAGAATGATTAATTGATGATTAAATAAGAATAACTAAAGGAGGTCAGTATCAATCAATTGCACAACAAAATAAAAATACTAAATGGGATGCAACAGAATGTAGACCTGTTCAGATGTCTACGGAAGAACTTCCTAAAGTCTCATTATCTCTCATGCCCATAAGTGACAAAACACAGACTATTGGAAAGATGGGTCTCTTTTTTAAAAGGTTTTTTTTTGTCTCATACACATATTTACAAGTATACATTATCTTAGTTATTGTTCTTATCACATTTTAACACTTTTAAATTAAATTACTTTTTCCATATAAAAAATTAAAATATATAATCGGGATTGCTTTGCTTACCATCCCATACACCTATTTTGTTTTGCCGCCACCCTATTTTCTTTCCTTTACTTTTCTTCCTCCCTCCTTTCTCTACTCTCTTCTCCTCCTCTCCTTTCCCTTTCTTTCTTCCCCTTCCTCTCCCCTACTCCTCTCTACCTCTTCCTTTTCATACCCTCTCTCCTCCTCTTCCTATCCCTCCCAATCTTCCTCCCCTTTCCTCTTTCTTCTTTCCCACTCCTTCTCTCTCCTCTCCTGGAAAGAGGGAACTCTGAAAGTGTTTTTAAAACTCTTTTTTTCAGAAAGGAAGGAAAACATGAGTGGCATTGAACAGAGTTACAGGCATCCAATCCCTAAGAAATATAGATCTCTGATAACCTTTTCTACCCTATGGTGGTTCTTTATCAGGCCTTTATTGTCTAAATCTACAACCCTTAAAGAGATTTATTCACCATAGAAAACTTCAGTCTATTTCAGTATTTCCAAATTCGTCATTGAATTCCCTGCTAATGTTGTACATGTTATATTTTTTTAACCTCTCTGCTACTGTCTATTCTCCCATATGCTATTGATTTGGTGCAAATTTTCTGCTCTTTAATAGGGATTATTTTTTTCTATTAAGAGCAGTCTTTCTCAGTCTTATTCCAGGTGAATTGCAACTTCAATGCCCCCAAATTCCCAGCAAACCTCTAGACATGTTGAATCAGAAGTCTGGGATTTGTCGTCCTAAATGAACTAAAATGAAAAATGATTTGAGAGCTGATTTAAGTGAAACTAGCCAATTTGCAGCATTACACTGAAAGGCAAGTTCAGAACTATCTACATTCTCTGTGGCTTTGGTTCAAAAAATAAATACAGGTGAGACAGCATAATTGCAGAGCTCCCATAACTGACCTCTTAAGTAATCCTAGGCAATCTGAATTACATGGTGATTAAAAGATCTCTCTAATCCTACTTCATGGAGTGGTTTCTAAATGTCTTGTTGCCTTTAGGTTAAAAACAAAAAGGCCCTAAAAGGAAATTAGTTCTTGGTGAAGATAAAAATATCCATGAAAATCATCACCCTGTTAAGTTTAGCCTTTGTTATAAGCCTGCCAGTAGCCTCATATGCTCCATATATTTTTTATTATATGGTTCCCAAGGAATATTATAAACTCTTGTGTTTGTGACCAGTGTAAACCAACTGCTTTTTTTTTTAATGAGGCAATGATATAAAAGGAAGAGACACAGCCAAATTTTGCAGCTTATTTTTGGGAGAAATTTAGAGTTTTATATACAATATGGGCCATCAACTGAAACAAAGGCTAAATTTGGATGAATATTTTCATCCTTATTTTACAAGAAATGCAAAAAAAACACCAAACCCCACCAAATTGGCAGTTCATTGAAGGTTGATTTTCAGTTGTGTGATGTGGTTACAAACCTACATGTTACCTGCCTTAGACAAGCACTCAATGGAAGAGCCAAACTGTTGATGAACTACATTAGAAAGATATGATTTTTGCATAATACTTTACTTTTACTTTACTTTATTTTAAATTTGTATACCGCCCTTTTCCCTTTCGGGACTCAGGGCGGTGAACAGGCATCAATAAAAACAGCAATAAAAACATCAAAATATATTAAGATACACTAAAAATAGTATTAAATGGGTGGCCTGTTCTAAAATCCAGATAAAAACCCCTGGTAAAAACGATTAAAAACTACGCCAGGCCGGCCGCGCGGAATAAGTGCGCTTTCAAGGCCCGACGGAAGAGGCGCAGGTCTGTAATTGTGCGTAGGTCGGGGGGTAGGTCATTCCAGAGGGCAGGGGCTGCCACAGAGAAGGCTCTCCCCCTGTGGGTCGCCAGCCAATATTGCCTGGCCGACGGCACCCTGAGGAGGCCCACTCTGTGGGAGCAAACTGGTCGGTGGGAGGCATTTGGTAGCAGGAGGCGGTCTTGCAAGAAAGGAAAGGAAATCTTTTCATATAAAAAACCCCCAAATGAGTCACAGAATAAAACCTACAATTATCATGACACCTGTATTTGTATATACTAGGATTTTTTATTTATATATACATCCAGTTCTTAAATCACTAGAGCAACACACTAGTAAATACAATAATATATCAAAGGAAAAACACTTTACTCATATATTATCTTTATTCCAAATAGAAACCTAATCAAATGTGTTAGTTTTGCTTCTTGAAATAAATATATCTAGCAGTTCCATCGTAAGCATTGCTTTTCAACACAATTTCTTATAGAAGTAAAAACCAGGTACCTGTTTACTTTAGAATCTCTTCATAGTTTTACTAGTTTATTAGGATGCTATTTGCATTGTTTCCTTGGCCTGTTAAAGAAGGATCTAACACAGGAATGGGGATCAATGGCCATTTTATGACTTGTGGACTTTAATTCCCAGAATTCTAGAGCCAGTCATGCTCAGTCATGCTGGCTCAGGAATTCTGGGAGTTGAGGTCCACTAGTCATAAAGGCCCCATCTACCCCTGATCTAGCATGTACCACAGAAAAAGGTTTAACAGTAACCTGGGGAGACAGAAATCCATTGGAATACTTTTTTTTAAACCAAAGTTTCTCTATTATTGATATGGATTCAATTTTGGATGATATATATTTATATTCTGCCATCATCTAGGCTAGCAGCGATATTTTATTACTATGCTCCTCCTAAAGGAGATAGTGAAAATAACTATTGCCAGAAGTGGTAATTTTGACAAAAGATGGAAAGGAACATTCTAAAATTGAGAAACAGCGGCAAATTGGAAGAAAACTCCCACAGATCAGAAAAGTACAGCATTTATGATCTACTCTTATAAAACTCATCCCCACAAAAAGATGATTCAGAATAATGATCAAGTGTCTCTGCTGGTGCTTCCTGCTTTTCCCAGACTTATCTTTGAACAGGTAATACAACAATAAACAGCTGAGAAGCTTGCAATATCTTGGAAGCGTGAAATGCCCATTTATGACAATACAATACAATACAATAGCAGAGTTGGAAGGGACCTTGTAGGTCTTCTAGTCCAACCCCCTGCATGGGCAGCAACCTTATACCATTTCAGACAAATGGCTATCTAACATCTTTTTAAAGACTTCCAGGGTTGGGGCATTCACAATTTCTGGAGGCAAGCTGTTCCAGAGGTTAATTGTTCTAACTGTCAGGAAATTTCTCCTTAGTTCTAAGTTGCTTCTCTCCTTGATTAGTTTCCACCCGTTGCTTCTTGTCCTGCCCCCAGGTGCTTTGGAGAATAGTTTGATTCCCTCTTCTTTATGGCACCCTCTGAGATATCGGAACACTGCTATCATGTCTCCCCTGGTCCTTCTCTTCATCAAACTAGACATACCCAGCTCCTGCAGCCGTTCTTCATATGTCTTAGTCTCCAGTCCCCTAATCATCTTGGTTGCTCTTCTCTGCACTCTTTCCAGAGTCTCCACGTCTTTTCTACATCGTGGCGACCAAAACTGTATGCAGTATTCCAAGTGTGGCCTTACCAAGGCACCATACAGTGGCATTAACACTTCATGTGATCTAGATTCTATCCCTCTGTTTATGCAGCCTAGAACTGTGTTGGCTTTTTTGGCAGCTGCTGCACACTGCTGGCTCATATTTAAATGGTTGTCCACTAGGATTCCAAGATCCCTCTCACAATTGCTACTATTGAGCAAGGTACCACCTATACTGTACTTGTGCATTTGGTTTTTCTTGACTATATGTAGGACCTTACTTTTTTCACAATTGAATTTCATTTTATTAGATAGTGCCCAATGTTCAAGTTTGTCTAGATCCTTCTGTATCTTAAGCCTATCTTCTGGAGTGTTGGCTATTCCTGCCAGCTTGGTGTCGTCTGCAAATTTGATGAGTTCCCCATTTATCCCCTCATCCAAATCGTTGATGAAGATGTTAAAGAGTACTGGGCCTAAAACAGAGCCTTGGGGGACTCCACTGCATACTTCCTTCCATGTAGATGCAGTTCCATTGAGGACTACACGTTGAGTGCGGTTGGTCAGCCAGTTGCGAATCCATTTGGTGGTGGTGCTGTCTAACCCACAATTTTCTACTTTATCTAATAGTAGGTTATGGTCTACTTTATCAAATGCCTTACTGAAGTCCAGGTAAATTATATCTGGTCCACTGATTTTGTCACTTTGTCAAAGAATGCAATTAGATTCGTCTGGCATGATCTGTTTTTGACAAACCCGTGTTGGCTTTTGGCTATTACTTTGTTTGCTTCTAGGTGTTCACTTATTTGTTGTTTAATTATCTTTTCCAGAATCTTTCCTGGTATTGAGGTCAGGCTGATGGGTCTATAGTTTCCTGGATCTGTTTTTTTTCCCTTTATTGTGTGGGTGAGGGGGGGGAAGATGGCGCCTACAATGTGTGGGTGAAGGGGGGGGAGGATGGCGCCTACAAGGCTTCCTAGGTGAAGTGGTGTTCTTAAACATGCTTTAAAATAATGCAGCAATGGAGATCCAAGCCTTAAAGACAAACCCACTGATTCAAAATCTGATGTCAATCAGGCAATGTTCTTTTACAAAAAAGTTCATTTTTGTAAAAGGAGGAGGAGAAGGAGCACTGGGAATGTTAGATTAGGTTCATTTTAAAAATATAACTAAAACTTTCAGGGAAAAGAAAAAAGAAAATCTCTAAAGAAAATGAAGAGAGACACATCCCGGTCCAAGCAAGAACCAGAGACACATCCCGGTCCAAGCAAGAACTATTAATATACTTAATAGTATATTAAGATTCTAAGTTTAGTATATTGTTGTGATGAAGTAACATATTGTACTAAAACTGAGGAGTTATAAGTGGTTAATATGTCTAAATTTAATAATGCATTAAAAATTAAACTACTGTTGTATTAACATTTTACGGCTATACTTTTAGTTTTTACAAATGTCACTCCATTATTCATTATTCTATATTTTTTTCTGGTTTTATTCACACTTTTCTATTTTTAATTGCACCTCATATGTTCTAGTTGTTATACTTGCCTGTATATTTATTTTATACAGTATATAAAATTTTATTATTATTGTATATAATATATGTATTATGCATAATATATAAAATAGCATACTCACTGGTTCTATGACAGCTGCTTCTCCTTTCTGTCCTTTTTCTCCATATCCATGATGGCCATTCACCTACCGAATCAATGCACAAATATATAAGGATATAGGATACAACAACAACAGGTCTTTGGAAAGGACTTGATGGGTAGTCAAAAATGCCAAATTCAGTCTGATCATCTGGCCGACTGTGCACAGAACCATAATATTTAATAAGACTTAAACACCCTGTTTCTGATAAATTTCTGAGACTCTTAGAATTTATTGGTCTTTCATTAGATCTTCACAAAACTGAAAACCAAAGCATGCCATAAGACTGAACGCTTTGATCTGTTCTTAATCTGCAAGTGAGTTCCTAAATTCCATGGGAGATTAATATGCTGCTTTATATCAATACAATCTTCTATCCAGCCTTAACTGCACTGACAGAAACCCAATCCTATCTGCAGTTGCCTGGGACAGAACTTTGACTATCTGCATATAAAGTGTGTGTGATTTACTGTCGATCAACAAAGTAGTTCCCCATATGAACAAACTGATAAACAAAATAGCTTAGCAGAATCCATTAACAAATCAACAGCTCTGATGTAAACATCCATTGAATGCCGTCCCTTTCTATAGTATGTAGTATCCGTTTGCTTACTTCCTTCATATTAACATTAACAGAGGAGGTGCAATCTGTACTACAAGGGTCTCTTATGATAACAATGTTTTCTCTTTCTTTTAAAAAGAAACCTGAAAACTATTTTTCTAAGAGTTAAATCCGTGATTTTCAGTTTGTGACTATTAATATTTTTTGTTCCACAGATTCAAAAATGTTTGTGGCAGGCTGGCTTTTTTTGTTTGTTTTTTGTTTTTTGAGGGGGAGGGAGTCACAGACACACACATACACACAGACGCGTAAGTTTATTTACTGGAGGAGTTATGGGAATTAAGCAGTCATAAACACAAATGGTTTGTAAATACAAATTCTATATTCAGCCATTTGTGCATGCGGGAGCAGAAAGCCACTTATTTACACTTACTTATTTACATGCATTCCTCACCTTACGGGCACAATTGAGCCCAACATTTCCATCAATAAGCAAGGCCTTTGTTAAGTGAATTGTGCTCCATTTTATGACCTTTTTTTGTCACAGCTGTTAAGCAAATCATTACAGTTGTTAAGTGATTTATGCAGTCGTTAAGCAAATCTGGCCTCCCCACTGACTTTATTTGTGGGAAGCCAGCTGGGAAGGTTATAAATGGTGATAATAATAATAATAATCGTTATTGTCATTGTACTAAAATTACAATGAAGTTGGTTACAATGATCACCAGGATACACACACAACATGGGATGTGGATGAGAACTCCCAAATTCAGAGTTCTATGTTCATAATAGGTTATTTTTTTGAAAATTGACTTTTAGCCAAGTCATTTTTATGGAAGTATACACAGGTAGTCCTCGCTTAACAACCACTCATGTGATGACCGTTCAGAATTGCAATAGATTTTAAAAACGTTACTTACAATCCATCCTTGAAGTTATGTTTGTCATGCTTGAAAACTGGCTCATATTTACAATTGGTTGCAGTGTCCTGTGTTAATACGATCACAGTTTGCAACACTTATCTTAGCTGTTTTGGCAAAAGTCACCAGTTGGAGAATGGAGATTCACTAAAGCACCACATGGTTTGTTTAACAATCACATAATTGTCTTCAGAACTGTGGTGATTTCCTTAAGATTGTCATAAAAACAGTTGTGAAATCAAGTCAGGGCCCATGGTGACCGACTCAATGACTGCAATGCCTTATGACCAAAATTCAGACCTCAGTTGCGGTTGTTAAGTGAGGACTACCTGTAAATATTCCCTTTCCATTCTCCATTTCTAATTAAATGATAAAATATAGACACCCATAAAAGAAACTGCTAGCCATTAATTCATCTTTGAAGACTGTCTCAGATGTATCCAACTTACGGTTGTTTCTGTAATATCAGTCTCTGCAGGAACGCCAGGCCCAAACTCATCATTAGTAGGACTGGTTGGTTTCTCTTCATATTCTTTATATTCATAAAAATCATATTCGCCTAAATCTCCATCTACCACAACTTCAGCTTCGCTGTGGTCTACTCCTCTGTTTCCATAATCTGTTTCCTCATTATTTTTAGTCTTTGAATTATAATCCTCTCCCGTTACGTATTCTTCAGTAAACACTTCTTCAACAGGAATGTGCTATCCATGTAAGCAGTACAGGTTTGGAGGAATAGGATGAATATGTGGATTATGGTTAGTAAAGCAATGTAAGCAATTTGCAGATTTTAATATAATGGTTTGCAAAATAAAGCAACATCTTTTAACTTGTTTCTGAAAAACGCAGAAGCCGGTTTTTCAGAGTTATTAAAAGAATGCTCCAACATACGTAGTTATCTGCAATGAAATTAATTATTTTGAAGATTTATACTTTCATGTATGCATATATTAAATGAAATCCTGTGTAGGCTGGATTGATATAATTAGATTTAGTGACAAATTCTCACTAGTCCAACTTTTTTAAATTGAATTATACAGGTATGCCATTCCTAGGACATAACTAGAGTAGTGTTTCTGTGTATGTTTATTTACCAGAATTACTTCTAAGTTTTTATGCTTGGCTTCACACATATTAATGTCAGTAACAGTATTCAAACTATGTACCAAGTTCTAATGAGATATTGATTAATGCTATGTATCTGCCGTATTTTTATGTCCTAAAATGATTTGCCATGTTTTAAAGGAGTTTGCAGATGTTGTCCCAGACCCTTTCTTTATCTTTGAGAAATCATGAAATAAAAGCATCATGCCAAAAAACTGGAAATAGGCAAATGTTCTTCTTAAGGCTTGAATAATTACACAGTGACCAGCTTGACACTGATATTAGATACTAGATTGCCAGCATACTAGATAGATACTAGATACCAACATAAGTTCATCAAGAACAAGTCATGCCAAACCAAACTGATCACCTTTTTGGATAGAGGGATCAGTTTAATAAACCATGGAAATGTGATCGATCTTCTGTATGTGACTTCAGCAAAAAATTTGTTAAAATTTACATATTATATCAGTAGAGAAAATGGGAAACTATGGATTTCCTACAAACTTTGACACAAGTTTAATATGTTTATATTTCAAATTTAGGCGACATCTATCTCACTATCGAGATGACTCTGGGCAGTTTGCAGCTAAAAATATTCTTTGAACAATTGTTCTCAATGGGTAAGTATGTACCACACTGGAAGAAAGAATTGAATAGTGTAGCACAGGGAGGTATAGACAATGTGAACCAGGATTTAGAAAATAGTATTATCAAATTTGCAATAGAAAAAAAGAAGGAACAATTTAAAGAAAAATTAGGAATATTCAGGAGACTCTTGTAAACCCAGAACATTGAGCGAAAACTAATAAGATTATATTTAATAATGATAGACACAAGATCCTTTTAGAATAGGAAAAATTAAAGGTATGAATATGGATTATGAGGGGAAAGGATCTTGTGTAACAGATATGAAAAATGGATCAGACTGTCTTGGTGGATCATCAGCTGATAATGAGACAAGGAAGTAGATTTTAGCTGGCAGCGAGGGGGAAAATTGTAATGGTAAGAATTGTTCAAAATGGAGTAGACTGCTCTAAGATGCAGAGGTCCTTTAATAGAGGTGAATAGAAGGGAAGTTGCAGCAATGGATTCCCATTTTAGATGGAGTTGGACTAGATAATCTGCAGGGCTTTTATTCTCTGAATCTACGATTTTGTTAACATCCTGTATCTATTCATACTTAAAAGGAGAACAGGTGAAAGCTAAGTCTTTCTATCTGAATGCACTGCTTTGCAAAATTTTGAGCTTATCCAAGTTCAATTTTATATCCTTAATAAAGAAAACATTGTTCAACATTGATTGAACATAAAAAGCCGCTATCATGGAAGACAGCAATTCTGAAAGTTGTGACTGAGAGCTGTGTGAAACCAAGCATTAAACTGTTAAGCACTAGCATTAGTTAAATAGCATTTTCTTCAATATGCAGAGAATAAGACCAATCAAGCCCCACAGTAAACGTATCTGCTTTAGCAGAATCCAAAAACTTTAGAAATTATTGCTTAAAATCTCATATTTTTTTTCAGCAGGGCAATATTTATGAATTGCAGTATCCATTCATAAATATTAGCTGATTATGCACATTCAGAAATGAGCAGATATCAGCAATAGAAA
Source organism: Rhabdophis nuchalis (assembly GCA_039707465.1). Lineage (NCBI taxonomy): Eukaryota > Metazoa > Chordata > Lepidosauria > Squamata > Natricidae > Rhabdophis > Rhabdophis nuchalis. The sequence goes on from CM077644.1 coordinate 98,600,872, forward strand.
GTTTAAGGCTAATTTTCAATAAAGCTTTTGATTCATAACTTAAAGAAAGATACTTTTAAATATCAGTGCATAGTTTTCAAATGCAGCTGAATTGTAAATTATAGAGGTACAGAAAGAAATATTCCTGAACCAGGAAATGAAAACTGTACTTGACAAAAGTTATGTGTATGGGTTCCCATAATGAACTAGAAGCCATGTGAGTAGAGCAGAAGACATCCAGATGCTTATCTTTATGGTATTGTGCATCTTAGCTATCATAGTTACACCTACTTACTCTCACTCAATATTTGGTATAAATAAGACTGTAATATAAATGTGAATAAATTGACTCTCTTGTACATAGCCAAGTGACTATTTTCAAGACTCCAGTCACCATCCACTCACTATGGTTGTTGTTTTTTCACTTAAGTAGGAGTCTCAATTGGAACACATATTGTCTATAATGACTACTGAAAAAGAAACTAACACTGCCTTTCATGCCACTGAAATCAAAAGTGTGGGCAACATCTTACAACATGCTTAGCTTTCCTTGAACTTTGCTTGGCCATTATTAAATATTTTGTTTGAAAATGGAATCCAAAAATGTATGCCATTGCATTCCTACAGAAAATAAGAATCTCTTGAAGTGATTTCTCAGGTAAAGACTGAATGTGACTATGAAATACCACAAAACTGGATCTCAGATATATATAACACACATGATTTTAGTCTTTAACTGTTCTCTGATATGACATTATTTCTTTATTAGATTTTTTTTCAATCCTGCCTTTATTACTTTGTAAGTAACTTAAGGAGGTATACATATATAATACTCCTTCCTCCTCCTGTTTTCCCCACAACAACCCTGTGAGGTGGGTTGAACTAAGAAAGAATGACTGGCCCAGAGGAGCCCTCATGCCTAGAATTCACAGTCTCCTGGTTTCTAGGCCAGTGCCTTAACCACTACACCAAACTGGTTTTCTAGCTAGCTGATAACATGACATGATCATATTTTTTGTTTTACTGATGAAAATCTTTGAAATAGTCATTATATCTTTATATTTCTCTACTCTTCAATACCTCATTTCGTCCAGTTGTTTGAGTAGGAATCGCAGTCTGGTAAGCTTCCGTTCCATAGTCAACTTCAGCCACATTATACTCATGATATTCATCGACAACGTTGGCCTAATGCGAAAGGAAAAAATGTACAAAGTTAACAGGCAGCCTGGGGAAAAGGCAAACACTTAAGGAGAATTTCTGTTTAGCTAGATTGCAATATTAGCCAGGGGTGTTTTCATCTACTAAGGGTTAGAGCTACTGGTTGTCATCATCACAGATCTTCCAAGCTTAGTCGAGGAGAGATCTTGATTATTGCTGAGCTACTTTTACCCCTATTTTGCCTCTGGCTGCAGCTCGAGAGCTTTTCTTCTTCTTGGATGGCAGTGTTTCGGATTTTTTGAATTTGAACTTTGGGGGGTGGTTCTTTGAGCTAGCGTTCCCTGTCTTCTTCTTCTTCTTTTGGGCTTTGTTCTTTTTCTGCAAAAAGGGGGTGAAAGATGGAATGGGAGAACATAAACAAACAACAGGGGAAGAGCAGTAAGACATGAAAGACATCAGGACAAGCAAAGGAGGACAAATCATGATTTCCTGTCAATTGCCCTGACTGCCGCTGTTGAAATTAAAATGAGTTTCCGTGCACAAACAGGAAAGGAAAGCAGAGACAGTGAGCTTGATCAACAATAAGACACCACGTGGACAAACCATCAGACAGACAGGACGGACGGACATCAGACAAGATAGACACCACGTGCTGTTACCTCAGTATATGCTACAGTCTCGTCGTATAGTGGGGGTCCCTCTGTTATAGTTTCAAGGTCTTTATAATCTTTATAATCTTTATAATCTGGATCCCCATACTCATAGTCATATTCGATTAAATCTTCGGTTGCATACTAAATTGCGAAAGGAAAAATAGCAGGCATTGGTGGATTAGTGGCAGGAAGTTCTATTAGCAGTCCTGGGAAGCTCTTTGCAATGCTTCCCTTTTGTAGTTGGAAATAAATGTTACACAATTAAGGCATCAGATAAAGAGTAGGATTTTTGTTTTCAGAAAAGACTGATTAAACAAGTTTTTTTTTAACTTTGCAAATTGAATAAAAAAGGGGCAATACAACTTTTTTCTTTGCTAAAATATGATTTATGATTAGTATTTTACTGTAAGTGTTACGGTGCGGAATGGGACAACTTGCTGTGGCCAATTTGCCATGGCCGACTCACCATGGGACACCTAACCATGGCCGTGGAACAGCTCACTGTGGGACAAGTCAATAACTCAATTTAATTATTTAAAATATTTTTTAAAATATTTTAATTTTTGTCATTCACATTTCATTTTGTCCCTCCTTTGGCATCCTTTCTTTAATAATTCTATTCCACCATTTCTTCTATATTAGTGTAACTCTTGCCTGTGGCAAATTGTCCTGTGGTGAGTTGGCCATGGCGAATTGGCCCATAGTGAGTTGGCCACAGTGAGTAGTCCTAGATCCTTACATGGAGTGCCATTGTATTAAATGTATGGAAAAGCTTATCGTAAGCTTTTGGGTTGCTTAATATTATTAAGCTGAGAAAATCTCCCAACTAGTCATGCACCCTACTAGATGCCATACAATAAGGATTAATAAATGTAATCCTGGGTTACAAACACAGTACTAAATCTTTTACCACCTGAACAGTTCCCCATATTTAGCAATATATTAAATTCAGAACACCCGTTTCTAGAAGAATTAGCAGCATTTCAACAGGGATTTTGGAAATGCTATATGATGCCTTCAAGTCAGTGTTGACTCCTAAGTACTGCCTGGACTATTTGTTGTACTGAATATTTTTTGGCAAGATTTCAAAAGTGGCTTGCTGTTGCCTTCTTCCTAGAGCTAAGAGAGAAAGATTGACCTAGGGTCACCCAGTTGGCTATGTTCCTAAAATGGGACTAGAACTCTTAATCTCCCATTTTCTAGCTTGGTGCCTTAACCACTACACCAAACTGGCACTATGATTATATGCAGAGCCAATTTAATGTTGTGGTTAAAGCACCAGACTAGAAACAGGGAGACTGCAGAGTTCCACCTTAGGCATGAAGCCAAAAAACTGTCTATGGGCCAGTCACTCTCTTTTAGTTCTAGAAAGCAAACAATGGCAAGCCACTTCTGAAATCTTGCCAACAAAGCTGCACAGACTTCTCCAGGCAGTCTGCTGATGTCAATACTGACTCAAAATGACCCCTAAAGAAGTTATATGAGAAAAAAATACAAAATAAATGAGACATGAGTCATTTTCTGGCATTAGGGTTTGTCCCTTTTATTCTGACTTCTATGTGTAACTGAGAAAATTCTAAACTGACACTATAACCATATCATGCTGAGTTGTATGATTCAAAATGCTATGATGTTAAAATTCAGAGGGTAAACCATTACTGTTCTGAGTAACAAAGGGAAGCAATATGACAGCAGATGTGAACTGCACATAATTCAAAGATACAGTATAAAGGCAAAGCATGGGAAACGTAATCTAGTCTCACATGGAATGAAACCATATTTTTACTTCCAGTTATTTAGACTCTTATTACTCTCAAAGTTTAATCTAAAGATACCTAGCCACAAAATGTGGACTCCATCCAAGCCACGTTATCAAAGTTAACAGACCATAACAGGACAATAATAGATATAATAGAAGGACCCTATTATGCCTCAAGCGATCTTTGCAATAAGTTAATGTTGACATTTTAGACCTGCCTCCAAACTTTTTTTACCTCCAAACATTACCTGAAGATGAAATGTATTGCTTTAGTGTCTTGTAATTTCAGCAGATGCAAAGTTTTGCAAAGGAAAACTAGCACATTTAAAAAGAAATTAAGATTATCTTCTACGAATTCAACAGTTCGTTTTAATACACATTTATTACATTCTAGCAAACAAGACTTTTTTTTTTCCAAATTTTAAAGTTTAAACAAAGTTACAGCTTGTTGAAAAGAGACATTAACTGTAATGAACTGACTCTTTGAACCCGCTGTACCTTTTTGAAAACCAACAAAGGAAAACAATCAACCTCAAATAAATTCAGAAAGGGAATAGTAAGACACAGTTTTAGAAGTTTCAAGATCAAATTAAAAGTTCCGAAAAATATTCTTAAACCCTGTATATTTTTCTGAATTTGATCCCCCTCCCCATCTTAGCTGAGTTTCTGAAAGCTGTACTGACAGACAACTAAGAGATGATGACCACAAAGGAATGTAACAACTCAATGTCTTTTTTCTTTGGCTAGGCAGCAGAGGAAGCTCAATTACATGCATTCATGGGCTCATGTGGGCAAACAAACAAAAATGAATGAAAATATGTCGCTAACAAAAACTTCATTAAATTCAGTATAATTATTTTATGAAGCGGGTAAAGAAGAAAAAAGAGATGAAAAGAGAGTCTTAATGGCTATTCTAAGGTACCCAGTTGAATTACACAAGTTTTCAGCGAATCAACTCAGTTTTGAGTCAAACTAAGTGAAAGTTGTGTGTGTTTAAATTCCCATCACTTGTGTAAAATTTTTTTGGAAATGAACACATAAAGTGTGGCATGTCTTTAAGACAAGGCTGAAATCCCTGTCTAATCCTTCTTTTAGGATGCTAATGATCAAACATATTAATGTATGAAAACAACTTTCTTCAACATATCTCCCTTAGCTAAGGCAGCTCACTAAGTATTTGAGACTAGTCTAAGAAGATTTTTTAAAGTAAATAATATGACCATCAACCCACATATAGCCAACTAGTCATGAAGAAGGCTATATTTCATTAGCAGACTATCCCTAGCAAGCATAAATTTTATCTGGCAAAATGTTGGTTATGTTTCTATGACAACTACCCAGGAAAATAAATAAATATATATTGGTCTGTTCCAATGAACACAGCTTTGCCATATGTAACTTATTATTATTATCATTCTGTGGTTAATCTATTGTAAGATTCACAGCCTTTGGGGCTGGTTAGTAGTCCTAACCAAGGACCTAGGAACTGTTAAGGTAACGTCGGAGGATATAAGCTGTTACAAGTAGGGTGTTTTTTTGTAGAGTCAGAATGTTCAAGTCCGGTAAATTTAGAATTTCTAAATAGCGAGGGAGCCCTTTAGGTATTGCTCCAAGGGCTCCAATTACAATCGCGATAACACACAATTTCTTTTTCCACAGTTGCTCAACTTCAATTTGCAAGTCCCGGTACTTTGTGATTTTTTTCTTGCTGCTTACTTTCAATTCGTGCATCACCGGGTATTGCAATGTCAACGAACCATACTTTATTCATTTCAACTATTGTTATGTCAGGTATGTTGTAGGCCAAGTGCCTGTCAGTCTGAATTCTGAAGTCCCACAAGATCTTGACTTTCTCATTCTCTAAAATTTTCTCAACCTGATGTTCCTAGTGGTTTTTGCTGTACTCAAATCCAAACGTCTGGCACAATTTCCAGTGAATGATCTTAGCAATGCAGTTATGGCGTTGTAGGTAGTCAGTTTGTGAAATTTTTCTGCATCCACTGATCAGGTGGTCGACTGTCTCATCTTTCTCATTACAGAGGCAATATTTGCTGTTGGTGGTAATATGTTGAATTTTTGCCTTCATGCAGTTTGTGGCTAAGGCTGCCAAAATAAAGCCTTCTGTTTCTTTTTTCAGTACTCCTGATCGTAACTAGTTCCAAGTTAGTTTTTGGTCAGCTTTGCCTTCAATACTTTTCAAGTATTGGCCATGCATAGCTTTGCTTTTCCAATTTTCAGCTCACTTCTCAATTACTTCTTTCTTATATTCAGCTTTTGACTTAGTTGTCTTTAAAAGGCCTCCTTTATTTACTTCCTTAATCATTGGTTCTTCACTTTTCTGGATATAATCTTTCAAGCTGTGCCTTTCTTCTTCCACAGTCTGCTTTACTTGCAGGAGTCCTCGACCACCTTCTGCTCTTGTTAGATATAATCAGTCAACATTACTTTTAGGGTGCAAAGCATGATTCATTGTCATAAGCTTCTTCATTTTTCTGTCCAAATTGTTCAACTCCATCTGGGTCCAGTCAATTATTCCTGCAGAGTATCGAATCACAGGTATAGCCCAGGTATTTATGGCTTTTATGATGTTTCCTCCAATTAATTTAGACTTTAATATCTTGCGAATTCGTCGAATGTACTTGGCTGAAGTTAATTCCTTGACTTTATTATACATTATGTCAGAGGCCTCTAAAATCTCCAAGTACTTGTAATTTAATTTAATTTAATTTAATTTAATTAATTTTAATTTAATTTATTACATTTATAAACCGCCCCCTCTCCCCAAAGGGACTCGGGGCGGTGTACAGGAAAATTAAAAACCATCTAAAAACATACCATACATAACAAAATTAAAAACGAATTAAATTAGCCTGTACTAAAATTTTGTAGCCTTCTTCTGATTTTACTGCCTTTATCATTGCTTCATTCTCAAGTTCTATTACATCACTTTCTATGACCTTGCCTGCTTTGGTTGCCATTTGTTGCCATTTGTTGCACATTTGTCAATTCCAAACTGCATACCAGTTTATTATTTATAATAATTAATTAATAATTAATTATTATTACTATTATTATTATTGTTATTATTGTTGTTGTTGTTGTTTTGTGTCCTTCCTAGAATTTGATTTTAAAAATAGGGATGTCTTGCCCAAGATGGAGGCTATAAATTATAAAAAAATTATAAATTATAAATTACAAATCAAGGGCTTTATTTATCACTGAGCTATTATACAATAAAGGAGTTATTATTTCTTTCTAGCACTCAGATGAGCAATTAGCCAGCATTTTTAAAAGGACTACCTAAGTTTAATATTATTTCTATTAACAATGAGAGGATTTGTCTGATTGCAAAATTAGCAACTGTTCCAGACTGTGCCAATTTGGGGGTTAATAAAATGGCTACAGACAGGTTAGAAGCAGTTCTTTGGAGACCACGAAACAAACGGAAACATTGACTGAATAAAATAAAACAGTGCCAAGTATGCTGATGAAAAACACACACAAAAAGACACATTAATTAAATTGATATTCATTTTAAGGCTTGTCAGAGGCACATTTCGAAAAGCTATTCATTCATAAGAGTCAAGAAGATACATCTAAGAAAAAAAGGATATTTAGAAGGCAAAACTGCAGCATAATCAATTGAAAAATAGTTATGCTGTTTAATATTTCAACAAAATATCACTTTAAAAAAGACATTATGTTTATTCATTATATTCACTACATAATTCTATAAGGACTTTGTGAAATGTAGTGTACCTTTCCTTCTGTCTCATGTTTTTCCCCTAAATTTATGAGTTGCCATTGATAATTTTTTATAAAAGAGCCAAGAATTCAGTGAGCCAGTATGCTATAATAAATGCACACTTAGCTTTGTCAATTCACCTAAAGACTGTCAACAGATTATTTTGCTACCTAGATGCATTAAATATTAAATATTTTAAATATTTATTAAATTTATATCCCGCCCTTCTCCACAGAGGACCCAGGGCGGCACACAGGAAATTTAAAAAGAATACAAAATACAATAAATATAATTTAAAAAACTATTAAATAATCCTATCCTGCGCTAAAACCACATTTTAAAACCCAATTTAAAACTAACTAAAAGTCCCCATGGGAGGTTAGGCTAGGCCGGCTTGTTGAAACAAATATGTCTTAAGACATTGGCGGAAGAGGCGGAGGTTGGTGATGGTACGTAGTTCAGGGGGTAGGTCATTCCAGAGGGCTGGACCCGGCACAGAGAAGGCTCTTCCCCTGGGTGTCGCCAGTCGGCATTGTCCGGCCGACGGCATCCTGAGAAGGTCCTCTCTGTGGGAGCGGATCGGTCTAAGGGATGTATGGGGCATAGTCCAGTAGTCTGCTAATTTGGAGCAAACATGACTGTGCTTGAATAACTGAGGCATTATAGAAATCTTCTTGATATAACATCTACCAGAGCTAAATAGGTTTTCTTCCTGAGAAAACTTTGGGGCTGTAAATAGCTCATCAATTCACATCCACCATGACACCATGGATCTGTTTCAATGAATACAACTTTGCCATATGTAACTTAAGAATGAAACATTATGGTGATGGATTCCTATCTCATGTTTAACATGTTGTGCAATGTATATGTATATCATTTGAGCATATGAAATGACCTTCTACAGAATCAAATTACTCCAGATAATTAGCATAATATCATCTTCCTTTGACTGGAAGTGATATTGTAGGATCTTCACACACATGCACACACACACACACACATAGCTCTCATCAGCTAGCCATACCCTTACTGGGATTTGAACCTGGGCTGTTTTTACATGTTGGGCAGTTATATTAGCCACTAAACCACAAACTCTCCTCCCTTATCAGCTGAGCTAAAGAAATAACTAAGTGTTATGTCAAAGCACCTGGTATGCCCAAATATGGGAGGAAGCATACTACTTCCCTTTTGCCTTTCAGCTCCATCCTAGGAGCCTTCCAGGCAGGAAACCATTTTTGTGTTGCATTTGTGCTGATAAATAAATAAAGGGAGACTAGTAGGATAAGGGAGGAGAGCTTGTGGCTTAGTGGCTAATACAACTGCCTAACATGTCAATACAGCCCAGGTTCAAATCCCAGTAAGGGTGTGGCTATCTGATAAGAGCTAGATAGCTTGAAATAGATCTATGCTAGTTTCCCTTTATTTATTTATCAGCACAAATGCAACACAAAAATGGTTTCCTGCCTGGAAGGCTCCTAGGGTGGAGCTGAAAGGCAAAAGGGAAGCAGTATGCTCCCTCCCGTATTTGGACATACCAGGTGCTTTAACATAACACCTGCCTGCCTGCCTGCCTGCCTGCCTGCCTGCCTGCCTGCCTGCCTGCCTGCCTGCCTGCCTGCCTACCTACCTACCTACCTATCTCTCTCTATATCTATCTATCTATCTATCTATCTATCTATCTATCTATCTATCTATCTATCTATCTATCTATCTATCTATCTATAAATTAATATTGATGATTGGTCATTCACAGGCAAATAAATGTGTCACTGAGCAATATCCCTTCAGTGGATTCATTTATTTATTTATTTTTCATATTTATAACCCGCTCCCATCTCACAACAAGGGACTCGGGGCGGCTGGAATCTTGTCACATCATTTTCTGAATTCATTTTGTCTTCTTACTTACTTATGCTCAAGTTGTATTAACAGGGTTAGAGACCACTTTTAATATTTATCAGTTCAATTTTAAACCACAGTTTTCTATAGGCACCTTCTTTCTAAATATAGAGCACCTGATGGTCCAAATAGCTTGTGGCGATGAAGCAGCCTGTTTAGCTTGATAAACCAAGAGCATCAAAGTATATCTTCTTTCAGATGGAGAAATATAGAATATAGAATAATAGAATTGGAAGGGACCTCAGAGGTCTTCTAGTCCAACCCTCTTTGAGTAGGAGACCCGACATCAGATAAATGGTTATGCAGTCTCTTTTTGAAAACCTTCAGTGATGGAGCACCCACAACTTCTGAAGGCAAGTCATTCCATTGGTTAATTGCTCTCACTGTTAGGAAATTTCTCCGCAGTTCTAAGTTGCTTCTCTCCTTGGTTAGTTTTGATCCATTGTTCTTATCTTGCCTTTTGGTGCTTTGGAAAATAGTTTGACCCCCTCATCTTTGTAGGAGCATCTCAAATATTGGAACAGTGCCATCATGTCTCCTGTAGTCCTTCTTTTCATTAGAGTAGATATAGCCAATTCTGCAACTATTCTTCATACGTTTTAGTTTCTAGCCCCCTAATTATTTTTGCTGTTCTTCCTCCAAATAAATAGAGACTAGGATAGATCTATTTCAAGCTTTTTAGCTCTCATCAGCTAGTCATACCCTTACTGGGATTTGAACCGGGGCTGTATTACATGTTAGGCAAAGCCTTAGCCACTTAAGCCACCAGGTTCTCTTCCTGATCAGCTGAGACAGGAGGATAAGTATATACTTGTGCCATACAGCCCCGGTTCAAATCCCAGTAAGGGTATGACTAGCTGACGAGAGCTAAAAAGTTCGAAATAGATCTATCCTAGTCTCCCTGACTTATTTATTGATCAGTTCAAAAATGTAACACACATATAAAAAAATTACACAACGGAACTCATGGCTTTCTGTCTAGATGGTGATGAGTCGAAAGGCAGAAAAGGAGAGCAGTCTGCTTCCTCCCTTAATTGGGGCTTAAAAGGGTGTTGTGGCACAGGTATATACTTATCCTCCTGTCTCAGCTGATCAGGTATACACACACACACACATACACACACACATATACACACATATATACATTTCTCTTCAGGGATTTGAAATCTCTTTCCTTTTAAGCAGTAACATACTCTCAAAACAAGTTTGGGGGACCAAACATTTCAGAACACTGAAACTAAAGATGAGTGGACTTTTACTTTCTTGGGGAAAAAATAGGCAGTTCTCCCTTCTAAAAAGTCTCTCTCATACACACTCTCCACTTTCTAGTCCTCTGATAACAGTTGCTGAAAATAAAAACTTGAGCATGAAATATGTGTTGGAATTTGTAAACTATGAGACAGCCAGAGGATTACTTCTGGAGCTTCTCCTGGCTAGCTGTTTCATTCTTAATCATTTTTTCCCTTCTCCTGGGAAAGGCAGAGAAAAGAGCAGAAGCATTATCCAAGACTCATAAAGTTGTATTTGATCAGAGATTACACGGGCCTTATAAAGTCATATACACATATTATAAGGTCTGGTTGTTGAAATGGCTATTTTTTTGAACTTGTACCATTTCAGATGGCTGTTACTGCTCAGGTAACAGAATTGTCCTCTGCACCACAAACTAGAATAATATAAATACAATTATATACATGCAAAAGTAGATTTCAGGAAAAAAGAATATATTTCCACCCAGAAATTTTTTTCATCATTTATTTCTTTGCCAAGAGGAACACTAACCCAATTCACCCTACCCTTTCTTATACTGAATTGGTACAGCCCAGAAGAAACTCCATCAGTTCATTTGCCAAATGTGAAAAATGGGCCTGAACTACTGCCAAGTTTATGAAAGGGTGAGAGCAAAAATACTGAACACATTATTGATGATTTGATTTAATGTACATCCTACTATCTCCTGAGAACTAGACTGAACAATCTAGATATATCATATATTCATCCTACATTAAGGATGAAATTATATACCATTACCTCAACCATAAATTTCACTTGGAAACCATTTTAATGTTATCCAAAGATTTTTCTTCACTAGTTTTTCTTTTAAAAATTTTGTTCACTAGTTTCACCACTTATTTAGGCACAAAGCAAATAAGAAAGGAGCTATTTCTGATTTAAAAAAAATTATGGTAGCTATTCAGAGTAGTAACAGAATAACAGAGCTGGAAGGGACCTTGGAGGACTTCTAGTCCAGGGGTCTCCAACGTTTGCAACTTTAAGTCTGAAGGACTTCAGCTCCCAGAATTCTGGGAGCTGAAGTCCTTCAGACTTAAAGTTGCAAACGTTGGAGACCCCTGTATCTAGTCCAAGAAGGCAGTTTGATGATAAAGTTTCCCAACTGGATGTCTTCTAGATGTGTGGACTTCAATTTTCAGAATTCTAGCCAGCATGGCCATTACTGGGAATTGCAGAGTTGAAATCTATTTGACTAAAGCCACGATGGCGAACCTATGGCACGGGTGCCACAGGTGGCAGGCAGAACCATTTCTTAGGGCACGCAAGGCATTGCCCTGTCAGCTCCAGCACGCTTGTGTGCACTGGCCAGCAGATTTAGGCCTTCTTTTGAGGCAGTTTTTCGCCCTCTGGAGGCTTTAGGGAAGCTCCTGAAGCCTCTGGAGGTGGGGGGGGAGGCTGTTTTCACCCTCCCCAGGCTCCTAGAAAGCCTCTGGAGCCCGGGGAGGGTGAAAAAAGTGCGCCAAAAGCAGGGGGTTGCGCACATAGCAATATTGGTGTGGCACGCCCATTCACAACCACCCTGCGCTCCCCCCGCTTTTGGCATGCGAGCCAAAAAAGGTTAGCCATCACTGGACTAAAGGGTACCCAGCATAGGGAAATTTGAATCAGAGCACAAAATCTAAATCAGACTAACTTATGCATTTCAGTTAATGATTGCCTTACATGCCATATTACTGAGAGACTCTCGGTACTCTCTGAGCTTCTTGTTTACTGCAGACGTTTCATAATCCAAACTAGGTAACATCTACAACAACGTGAAGACGTTACCTAGCTTGGGTAATGAAACATCTGGAAGTAAACAAGCAAGCTCAGAGAGCACCAAGCACCCCTCCTTTCAACCCTGAACTACCAATATTCTCCTTTATTGATGCCACATTATTCTTCATGGATAATTATTTGCCATGATACTAATCAGTAAAGGTTGCATACCTTATTTTTATGACAAATTTATCTTACATACTTAAGAAATCATTCTCCACCTCCAAATATTTATTTTGGTTATGTGCACTCCCTCCCTCAAATTTTAACAATCCAAGCATTTTTATAAATGCACTGGCTACCTGTCGTCTTTCGGGTGCGCTTCAAGGTGTTAGTTCTCATCTTTAAAGTGCTCCATGGCTCGGGACCTAGCTATCTGCGGGATCGGATTCTGCCTCATACATCCTCCCGGCCGATCCGCTCCCACAGAGAGGGACTTCTCCGGGTGCCGTCCACTAGACTTTGTCAGCGGGCGACGCCCAGGGGAAGGGCCTTCTCTGTGGCGGGCCCAGCCCTCTAGAACGACCTTCCCCCCGACATTAGAACAACTACGGACCTCCGCTCCTTCCGTCAGAAATTAAAAACTCATTTTTTCTGCTTGGCCGGCCTAGGTTAGTCTCTACCCAGGGATTAGGGATTGTTAATTTTAAATGGGAATTTTAGTGCAGGGATAGTTAAATTTAATTTGTTTTTAGTGTATTTATGTATATTTTTATGCTGTTTTAATTTTCTCCCTGTACACCGCTCCGAGTCCCCTAGGGGAGAGGACGCGGTTATACAAATAAAATATTCGTATATTCGTATTCGTATAAGTGAATGCTTTCAGGCTAAATTCCTTATATTTAATGATATTCACAATTATTACAAATTGCATCAGACATACAAATAAGCAGATTATTCTTTTTAAAATGTATCCTTTCTATTTGAGCTGTTTTTTATAAATAGTTTCTGAAAACATTTCATGTATTTGCATCTCCCTACCCCATCACCCAAGGAGAACATGCTGATGAGTTTCCATGTGGCTCTCTGCCAGCATTAATTATGTGAATGAAGAAATTCAAGGACAATTCTCAAGGGTCACTACATTAATATAATTATATGTATAGTACCAATATTATTTTTCAAAAGTAAAAGCATTTTTCTTTCTTTCACAAATACTAAGAAATGATAAATACTAAACTCATTTCAAAGCCATTCCAAAAGCATAACCGTGCACTAATTGGTCATAAAAAGTCAATAGAACCAAATTTCAAAAACAATAAAGTCTACTGGGACGGTAGATGAAAACCTTAATGGGTCTCTCATTCTAGACAATTTGGTTGCAAAAGATGCAAGAATGTACATTATGCAGATACCTTAACTCAGTGTTTCACAATCTTGGCAAGTTTAAGATTTGAAGACTTCATTTCCCAGAATTCCCCAGCCAAGTTGAGAACCTTGCTTTAACTAATCAGTGTAGCTTCTATCAAGGTAATGATGACTCCTCTAGCTCAAGTACCTCTCTCCCCCAAAAGACATAGAGGAGAACCTGGGAGAAAATCCTAGAGAATGGGGTGAGGGAATGCTTAGAAGGAGCACTTATTGGGGGAAATTCAATCTAAAATTGTAATAGAAATAGTTATAAGAAAGAAGTATCTTTCTTATAACTTATAAGCAATTAGCAATCTATCATCATCCAATTATATAAATAAATATTTAACAATAGTTTGTTCAAAACTGCTAATCTCAGAAAGTACTGCAGGGATCGCCACCAAATTTTCACACAATGTTCCTAAGGAATACAGTAACAATGACATGTATAGATTGTGTGGATGGCACGCCTGTGCCATGTGCATGCTACACAAATATAAAAGTACTGCACGTATGAGTTTTTTACACCAAGGTTAATTGGTATCTGAGAAAACATTCATTCCCAAATCCTTGAACATACCAGTAACAGGAGTTTTGATCTAACTGACAAATATTCCATTTGTTACAGAAGCAATTGTGGATGAAAATGACTTCTATGATCTGAAAAGCAATAATCGTAGCTGCAGGCAAAAGACAAGAAGCCATTAGAGGCCCAGCCTGGATCCAGATTGAACTAAAAGGACAGAATGTCCAAAGTGAGTTAAAATCTAGGGGGAAAAAACATTTCTTTCTGTAGAATGTCTGAAGTTACAACAGAGTTAGGTCCAACTGGTAAAGATCCATTTGTAATGATTATTGCACATGGACGGGTGTTTTGATACAAGTTCAGGAATGAAATGAATAAATCCTTGTGTTGCTTGATGTAATATAATCTTTCCACTGTGAATTCATGCCTTCTTTTACCAGAGAGAAGCACATTTGTATTATACAACTTAATCATTATGCAGCTCCAGTGAAAATGACTGTTTTCTTCATTAGCTGCATTCTAGAAGCATCAGCTCACCGCTAAAAAAGAGGAAACTGAATTATATGACATATTCTAAGTTGAAAACGAAATCTGTTTTTGTACTGGATGTGGTTTTTTTTTTCTAAAATTCCCAAAAATAAAATAATATTCTGATGATTTCATCAACTTTTGAGTTTGAAGGAATACTGAGAGAGGAGTTTATTAAATCCTTCCTAAAGGAAGAGATAAAGAAATGATAAATGAATGGATCAATTCAACTAATCTAAAATAGGCAACATTGGCATGGAAGTTGATGAAGAAAAAAGAGTGCTCCATTTCTAGCATCTACTAATGATTGACATACCCCTTGCTCCTCCCCTCAAATGGGAAGGGCAATTACTCCAAATGACTTTAATATGAATAAAGGTAAAGGTTTCCCTCACACATACACATGTGCTAGTCATTCCTCACTCTAGAGGGCAGTGTCATCTCCATTTCAAAGCCGAAGAGCCAGCACTGTCTGAAGATGTCTCTGTGGTCATGTGGCCGGCATGACCCAATGTCAAAGGTGCATGGAATGCTGTTATCTTCCCACCAAAGGTGGTTCCTATTTTTCTACTTGCATTTTTACATGCTTTCGAACTGCTAGGTTGGCAGAAGCTAGGACAAGTAACGGCAGCTCACTCCATTACGCAGCGTTGGGATTCGAACCATTGAACTGCCAACCTTCCTGATCGACAAGCTCAGCATCTTAGTCACTGAGCCACCACGTCTCTATTAATATGAATCCATACTTGTTTTAAGCAATTCCAACATTATGATTTCCAATGAGAACCTTCCTAATCCATATCAATCTGTAAATGCCTATTTGCTTGCTTGCTCTATAAACATTTATATAGTTGTCCATCTTTCAACCACCTGTGGGTTGCTCCCAGTCAGAGTCTCTCCTTATAATGTTGCAAACCTCAAAAAATTCAAGTTGCTATTAGGATTTCCTATCTATATTAAAAATGTAAATGAATGTTAGTACTTGAACATATTGAATGATTCATATATCAATAAATCATGCAACAAATATCTCATATCCAAAGGGGGCTGATTTTTACATCCTACTAAATGCACTATAAAAGATATCGCTAAATGGCAAAGGTGGTAGTGAAGGACATAGGGAAGCACTGCGTAATGTGTCTACCTTCTAACTTGAATGAATGATATTACTATAATTCCAAAGAAGAAGCAATTGTTTTAGGGATTGCTTTCAGAGTAGGATATCTTACTATGTAGAAATCCTATTTGAAGACGGTGAAAACTAAATGCTGTTGACTTCTGGAAATATTTCTGATTCTGACAATCTCTAGGTGGAGTTCATTGAATTAGGTTGCTGCTTGTCTGGCCAAAGACAGATTAACAGAGTTGGGAGGGACCTTGGAGGTCTTTTAGTCCAACCCCCTGCTCAAGCAGGAAACCTTATACCACTGCCTCCCACAAAACTTTTCGGCACTAGGGACCGTTTCCGTGGAGAGAGTTTTTCCATAGACTGGAAGGGTCATGGTTTTGCGTGCTGCCTGCATCCCGTGGATGGGACTTCACTTGTAGGCGTGGTCCAGTTTCTGGCAGGCTGCAGTCCAGTGTCAGTCCACAGCCCAGGGCTTGAGGACGCCTGCCCTATACCATTTCAGACAGAGAATTGTCTAATCCAGTGTTTCTCAACCTTGGCGACTTTAAAGTCCTGTGGACTTCAACTCCCAGAATCCCCCAGCCAGCATATAATTCTGGGAGTTGAAGTCCACAGGACTTAAAGTCGCCAAGGATGAGAAACACTTGTCTAATCTCTTCTTAAAAACCTCCAGTGCTGGAACATCCACAACTTCTGTAGGCAATTCGATCCACTAATTAACTGTTGTCACTGTCAGGAAATTTCTCCTTAGTTCTAGGTTGGCTATCTCTCTTTAAAGACATTTCCCTGTCTTAATGCATATTAGTACATGACATCATCCAGTGCATTTAGTCTTTAACGTGACATGTTGACAACACTGTTGAGATTCTCCCATCCCCCACATTTGCCCCAGTGAAGGAATTCCAAAGCATTTCTGAAATAAAGGGCCCTTTCTACACTGCTGCATGTAATTTGACTCAAAGGCACAAATTGTTATCACGTTAAATAATTTGAGGTTAGAAGAGGTCAGTTCCCAAAGACTGTACAAGAATCAAAGGTTACTGAAATATTTATGGATGGCATTGTTGTAATTGCTTTCAGGAAATACACTGAAATGCTGTCCTAACTAGACCGTTTTATTATCTTTACTAAGGATAATATATCTAATTCATGCACATCCTTTGTGTCAGATATTAGAAGGGTGTCTCATGTGAACTATGTCTCTAGGGGAAAATAGCTCTAATAAGGCAGCAGGATTTGGGAGAAAAGGAGAAGTACATTAATGAGGGGAGGTGGGAAGTGCAATAAGTCTCTAAAAAAATATAGCTAGACGTCCTTCAGTTCTTCCTTCCATAAAACACTTTTAATTTAAACATGTGTTTGCTTTCTTTCAGTTGTCCCCTGCAACTAGGGCCAAGCCAAAACAAATGAAGCACACTTCCCTTTGGAGATCAATTTCTTCAGTCAAGGTATTGAGATTTATTGAGTGGTGGGATTATGTTCCAAGCAAAGAACTGAAGCCTTTTGTTTAAGAGGCATTTTCAATCTTGCTTATATGCACATACATATTCCAATCCAGTGCAGAGAAGGCCAGAATGTACATTAATACAGATTTCTTTTCCCCATCTCTGACTCCCAAGTTGGGACTACAGTGATATGATTTGTCTTGACTTAGCTTAATGTATCTGAAGAATGCAAGGGAACGTTTACAAAAAGCAAGACTGAGAGTTTTCGAAACCTTCAGAAGAAGAAACAGAGCCTCAACTCTTAAGGCACATTCAAAACTATAATACAGATTGTCCTTCACTTATGAGCTCAGTTGGGGCAAGAATTCCCATTGCTCCATTGGTTAATGTTGTCACAACTTTTTCTGCTATGGTTAAATGCCTCAAACTTTTAATTGAGTCACTGCAGTTGTTAAGCAAATTGCTGCAGTGAATCCAGATTTCCCCATTAGTTTACTTTAGTTTATTTACATTTATATCCCGCCCTTCTCCGCAGAGGACCCAGGGCGGCGCACAGGAAATTTAAAAACATACAGAATACAAAATAAATACACAATTTAAAATATAAATTAAACCATCTGATCCTATGCTAAAAACCCAATTTTAAAATACCCGATTTAAAACTATCTAAAAGTCCCCATGGGAGGTTAGGCTAGGCCGGCTTGTTGGAATGGGTATGTCTTTAGACATTGGCGGAAGAGGCGGAGGTCGGTGATGGTGCGTAATTCGGGGGGTAGGTCATTCCAAAGGGCTGGGCCTGCCACAGAGAAGGCTCTTCCCCTGGGTGTCGCCAGTCGGCATTGTCCGGCCGACGGCACCCTGAGAAGGCCCTCTCTGTGGGAGCGTATCGGTCTAAGGGATGTATGAGGCAAGAGGCAGCCTCGCAAATAACTAGGCCCCGAGCCATGGAGCGCTTTAAAGATGGCCGTCAAGACCTTGAAGCGCACCCGAAAGACCACAGGAAGCCAATGCAGCTTGCGCAGGATCGGTGTTATGTGGGAGCATCTAGTGGCTCCCGTAATCACCCGCGCGGCTGCGTTTTGGACTAACTGTAGCTTTCGGGTGCACCTCAAGGGAAGCCCCATGTAGAGAGCATTACAGTAGTCGAGTTGGGATGTCACGAGAGCTTGAGTGACTGTGCGAAGGGCAGCCCGGTCCAGTAAGGGGCGCAATTGGTGCATCAGGCGTACCTGATGAAACGCCCCCCTGGCCACGGCCGCCACATGGTCTTCCATGTACAGCCGGGAATCCAGGAGGACACCCAAATTGCGCGCCCTCTCCACGGGGGCCAGTGTTTCGCCCTCAATGGCCAGATTTGGAGTAATCTGGCTGAACCGGGGTGCCGGAAACCACAGCCACTCAGTCTTGGCAGGGTTGAGCTTGAGTTTGTTATCACCCATCCAGATCCGTACGGCCTCCAAACACCGGGACAGCACTTCGACGGCATCGTTGGGGTAGTCTGGGGTGGATATGTACAACTGATTATCATCAGCGTACAGATGGTACTCCACCCCAAAACCACGGATGATCTCACCCAGCAGCTTCATATATGTGTTGAAAAGGAGGGGCGAGAGGACCGACCCCTGAGGAACCCCACATACAAGGGGCCTCGAGGTCGACCTCTGCCCTCCTGTCAACACATATTGCGACCGACCAGAGAGGTAGGACGAGAACCACCGCAGAATGGTGCCTCCCAGCCCCAACCCCCCCAGTCGGCGCAATAGGATACCATGGTCGATGGTATCAAAAGCTGCTGAGAGGTCTAATAGGACTAGGATAGAGGAATACCCTCTATCCCGCGCCCTCCAGAGATCATCGACCAACGTGACCAATGCCGTCTCGGTGCTGTGACCGGGTCGGAAGCCGGACTGGCGCGGGTCTAGATAATCAACTTCCTCCAGGTGTCGCGGGAACTGTTGGACTACCACACTCTCAACAACCTTCACCAAAAAGTGAAGGTTGGAGACCAGACGATAGTTCTCTAATAATGCCGGGTCCAGTGACGGCTTCTTGAGGAGGGGCTTCACTACCGCCTCTTTCAAGACGGCAGGTACGGACCCCTCACTCAAAGATGCATTGACAATGCCCTGGAGCCAGCCTCGTGTCATCTCCCAGGATGCCAGTACAAGCCAGGAGGGACACGGGTCCAATAAACATGTGGTCGCCCTAAGCTTCCTTGACAACCTGTCCATATCCTCGGTGGTAACAAAGTCAAACTCCTCCCAAGAAGGAACCTCAAGACTAGTCTCGGACAGTCCCACAGGACCACTGGCGATGGAGGGTAGCTCATTGACTTTCCTTGTTGTAAGTCTTCCAGAAAGGTCACCCATGGCCACCACATGACCAGGGATGCTGCAACCATTGCAGATACATGCCAGTTGCCATCACCCTGAATTTGATTTACATGACCACTGGGATGCTGCAATGGTTGTAAGTACGAGAACCAGTTGTAAGTCATTTTTTTCAATCCCTCTGCAACTTCAATCGGATACTAAACAAATGATTGTAATTCAAAGGCTACTTAGTAACAGTAGCAGTACAACACATGGTGTCCCTATTGATTTATAAGCTCACACACAGTTTGCAGATATTTCAGCGGAGCTCAATCTAATATTTTACTGTCAGTTCTTTTGCCCATATTTATTTAGCTACTGTTTCAGGACTAGCATTCTCCAGTGGGGAATGCCAACATATAAAGGTTTTTCTTTTTTTGATGCCCAATTTTATTCTGGATCTTCTTGAGCAACCACGAAATATTTGAAGGGAAAGCTTTTTCACGATTTTTCTCGGTGTACCTCAGTCCTACCCTGCCTTAATTATGGTTTTATGTTTAAAAATTGGTTTTCATCATTTTCTCTGTCTTGCATTTTTATTACATTGATTATGACATTTCTGTTAATGAAAAGGAGAATAGGCATGCAATAAACAATAATGAGATTACTAAAGGATTATTAAATCCTTGAGATACTAAAACGTAATGCATGGTATGAATGCTAAATTCTTAGCAACCACACCTGAAAGTGTGGACAGAATAGTAGCATCAGATTGTCTAGCACAGGGGTCCCCAACCTTTGCAAGTTTAAGTCTGAAGGACTTCATCTCCCAGAATTCTCCAGCCAGCAAAGCAAAGCTGGCTGGAGAAGTCTGGGAGCTGAAGTCCTTCAGACTTAAACTTGCAAAGGTTGGGGACCCCTGGTCTAGCAAACTTAAATCACTGCACATCCTTAAGATATTTTGAATCCTAAGCACAGACTGTTGACTAGCTATAAAATATTAGGTTCCTACCACAAGTAATGAGGCTTCTAATTCAATCTAGAGCAGTCCCAATTTTTCATCAGTCTTATAATAATCAATAATACAAAATAGAAGCTTTACATTTACATTCTTTGGGGCTCCTGAAGAGTCCAAAGAGAGCAGGTCATAGAGATGTTCAAGTACAAAATGAATCAATGTCGTAATTTGAAACAGCAAATTCTCTTTCTTCTTTGAGGTCTAAAGATACTATTGCTCGTCACTCTGAATACCTGTTCAAAAATATTTCTTAAACACATTTAAGATATACATTTTAAATATACATTAAATAACTTTTTAAATCTCAAAATAAAGATTTATATCTTAAAAGTAAGGTTCTTAAAATTGACAGGTTGCAAAATCAATTAATCACCATTAAAATTGCTGTAAACAAGAATACAAAGAAGTGATAATGTTTCTATTTTTCTTAAGCCAACTGTAATATCCTATAAATATTCACATGGAGAAAATGCATAGTTATTGGAAAATTTCATACACTGCATGCAAATTCTCTCCTCTCCCAGTTTCAATCCTTAGAAACTTTAGATTGGATAAAATTATCTCTTTGGATAAAGAGAAAATTTAGTATTTGTGATCATAATTGCTTCCATTGTAAAGATCTTTTTCACTATTCACCTTTCTCTTATCTTTCACCTGTGGGCTAATGGGAAACACTGTAGAAATAAATATAAGGTATATCTGATTTCATGGACAGAGTACGGAGGCAGACAGGAAGGAAGGAAAGTCCACCCTCACTAAAATCTGCCACCCATGACTTCAGAGATAAAGCAACCAGTGTGCATGTTTAGCCTTAAATATAAAACACAAATGCAATGAAAGCTTACTTAGACTGAATATATACTGTACTCCAAACTAGTTAAAGACTATAACACCAAGCCTCTAACTAGTACGTTCTAATCAATGGGGTTATCAGATAGCAATTTTTCAAAATCTTCCATGCGTCTAAAAAACTCAGCCATATCTTTATTCCACAGATTTGTTAACCTTTTAAACAAGCATAGAAAGTCAAGTTGGAACAGCATTTGCAACTAGCATTTCTTCATCTTTTTCAGTTCTTATTTCGTAAGATTGGCAATTACCGGTACATGTAGGGCTCAGGGGGAGAATAGTAAGGACTGTTTTGGGAGGGAAATCTGGTGGTTGTTTTTTTTTTTTAATACACCATGACAAAATCCAGAAACGGAGCAGGAATCGAATGAATGAATGAATGACTATGGGAAGACTGTATAAAAATGTCAAAGAAGCCAGAGAGATTGTCTGGAAGTCAACTTGCACTCAGGAAGAATGTGCTGGCTAGAGTTAAGAGTTTACTCTTGCCAGTGCCTTCTAAACTTTCTTTCTACTATATGAGATAGTTCCATTTCAATAAGAAGTATTACATCTCAATTGTATTTGGAAATGTTGGTCACAGACTTGGGAGCCTGTCCCTTTAGTGAGTTGGCCTCAGTTAAGAGAACATATCCTTGTTTCCTTGTTATTTCCAACATTCCAATAGCCCATAAAATTACATTTCTGTCCATTTAAATGAAGGAGGACCTTGAATTTATTCAGAAAATCAGCCTTACCTGGTCTGTGTATAAATTAAATATGCATGTATGTCAGGATAGAGAGGCAACATTTGACTCTCTCACACTCTCACTCAGAATGGGAGGCATTTAGCTCCAGGTCAATCTTCCATAATAGCATGAACGCAACATACCTGCAAAAGTGTAATAAATCTAATAAAAAATAGTAATGACTCATTGCTTACTTCCTCCACTTGAGGTTCTTGAGCCTGAGGAGCATTGGGCACAGGTGAATCACAGTCTGGGCTGAAGTGCTCACAGTAATCATACGCTGCTCTGGGATCACCAACAATCAGCATCTGCTGGATATCACCCTGCCAAGGAAACATAAGATTATAAATTAGCAACCATTGCAGGTCACGGGGTGTAATGAAAAGGAATCCTTCTTCTTTACAAAGCAAGCTCGGTTAAGTGAGATGCACCTAATACGGGTTTAATTATTCTGCAGCACCTGTTAATTTATTTGAGTAATTTATCTCTTGTCTGTTGTGGCTCCAGCACAGCTTGTTAATAGCTTTGTTACAAACAAATAAGGAGATTTATAGTGAGATGAAGTCATTTTGGGGCAAGAGCCAAACGCTTTTAAACCCTTACGTACAAAGTGAGTGCACGAATCATAAACGGAGGCTGAAACTACTGTGTCGTGATGTAATAGATGGAAACAATACTATTCAGATATTATCAGGCTATAATGACTTCTGATGGCTCCTTCCATAAACAAAAAACAACATTCAGAGTTTAAATAGTAATGATATAAAGTATATGCATTTATGGCAAGTGGAAAGTAGTAGTATATTTAATAACTGACTGCATGGACTCAATAAAGTTAATAATCTCTACCTGGCAATTTGGAGAGTTATAGTTCAATCCATCTGGAAACTACCAGGTTGAGAAATGCTGATTTAAACCCATGACTACAACCTTCTTATTGAAATAAATGAGGCTTTGGAACTTAATTATTAATTCACACAACTTTTTTTAAAAAAGGAGGGGGTGATACAACCAAATCAAAATGGAGGAACGTTTAACTCCTCCAGTATATTTTGGGGGAAAAATAATTTCCATTAAATCCCATAGTATTAAAATGATTTGATTTGGTGGGATGGTGGCCTTTTTTTGCAGAGGTAAAATAAGAGTGCATTTTGCAAGCCATTGAAGACTTGGTTATTTCCCCAGGCAGTTGGATCAAGTGGATGGATGAGTTCTGTTATAGATGTGTTTTTCTGTGAGTGGGGCTATTGTTTATCCTTGGGCTAAATTGGGAGTTATTGGTTGAAGGTTTTTCTGTCTTTTAATCTTGTAAGCCACCCACGGTCACTTATGTGAGATGGGCAGCGATATAAATCATATAAACCAACATTGCTCAACCATGGCAGTTTGGAGATGTGTGGACTTCAACTCCCAGAATTCCCCAGCCTGCATGGCTATCTGGGAAACTCTGGGATTTGAAGTCCACACATCTTCATACTTCCAAGGTTGAGAAACACTGATATGAATAAAAAGCAAACAAATGGGTAGATCATTACAATTCCTAGCAGGCATGATTCTGGGTCCCCAAACATGACCCACAAAAACACATGCAAGGAGTTAAGTAGTGTTATATATTGTTTTACTATACTGTAAAACAAACAACATTATTATTCATTCATTTATTAATTAATTAAATTTATATATCTGCCCATCTCTCAAGATATGATTCCGGGTGGCATACAATAGAGTCTATTGAATAGACAGTAAAAAAAAAAGAATACATATATAAAATATTCTTTTATATTCATATGTAAAACAATACATATATAAAAACTCAATATAAATATTGAGTTATTTAAAACTATAAAAATCAGCATTAACAAGGAGATGAGTAAAATTCAAAATATAGACAAACCCCAGGCAGAAAGCGAGTGAGTATATCCATCTCAATAGTGAAGCTATCTATGCGTCTCCAGTTCCTTGGGTCCCCCAGGCCTTGTGGCATAACCAGGTCTTGAGGGATTTCCTTGCATTTAGCCAAACGACAGTTCTGGAGGCCCAGAATATCACATGATGTGGAGGACTATGTGAAATCCTGCCCAGTCTGTGTGACCACAAAAGGAAAGGACACAAGGAAGTCCGCTGGCCTCCTGCAATCCATGGCTGACCCCACTCAGCCAACATCAAAAGGGATGGAGCTAACTAAATGTTCAGAAAATGTTCCACAATTTGGGTGCCATGGCAGAGAAGGCCTGATACCTGGGACCCAACAATTGTAACTTCATGGCACAGCATGGCCTTTCTGTCATATGCCAGACTCATAGAATCAAGGAGTCCCTCAGATAATCTGATCCCGTGCCATGAAGAACTTTAAAATTTATAACCTGTCAGGCATGAAAAACCAGGTCCAGACATGAAGATTCAATTAAATTGATTTATTGCTAAAAAACCTGTGCAAGAACACATTAAAAATTAGTGGAGAATGAGAATTCAGATAAATCTGGATGTCTGACATTTCATTTTTATGTAAATCCTTATGGGATAACTTTAATTTAACTCCTTTAAGATGTATCCACAGGAAGCCAACTGGATGACCTGGGACCAGTCACTCTCTCTGAGCCAAATACACCTTACAGGGTTGTTATTGTAGGGAAAATAGAAGGAAGGTGTGGGTATGTTTGTCACTTTGAGCAATTTGTAAAAATAATAAAGATGGGATACAAATAAACAAACAAACTGCAGTTAAAGGATAAATCTTTGAGAAAGTCTATGCAATGACTATTTGTTGTCCAATATCTATTTATTGTCTAAGGATCTATGATCATTCAAAGAACTGCCAATACACTTCACATAAAGTCTGATTCACATTAGACCCACAAAAGATGGGGGGAAATAGTGGTGCATTAACCTCTGCATAGGTTGCATATAAATTCAAGTTAAATAATAAACTGAAGCTAACATTTCATCTAATACAAATTATTGCAGGCTAGTCTAATTAAAACATAGATTGCATCTAGTCTCAGTAATGAATTTAACAGTGTTAAATTCTGTGGTGCATTGTGGCTATTATTTGCAATCAGAAGTACTTACTGCAAAGCTATTGTTTTTAAATGAATTAACAATCCTTTGAAGATATTTCTTGTGTTCAACAGATTTGTATTTAAACCAGCCAAGGGTGGAACTTCACTAATGAAATCATGGTACCTGTGGAATTTGTAATCTGTTTTCTTACTTTCTTCTCCTTCTGCAACCTTTACTACTTCCCACCCCCCCCTCAAACCTGCTTGAGGCAAATAAACTATGTTTTCCCAAGCTAGTGCTTGGAATTCATCTGTGATAATTCAGAATTCTGATAGTTGCATTCCTAATGAGAATGGGAGATCAGCTTACATTTTTGTATTGAAATCAAACAAACAGGTTTAATAAATACAACACTGGGAAGTATGATACAGCATAATCTGCTATCTCTTTTTCAACCTGCCTTCAGCTCCCTTTCAAAGAGCAGTAAAAATGATTAACAGTTTCCCCAAACGTTAGGCAAGTTACTAATGAAGATTCTATTTGCCTACTAAAAAACAAACAATGAAAGAATCAATTCCCATATTCTGATGACTTGTTTTGCATTTAATCCTCTAGTTAATCCAGCGTAGAGAAGATTAATACTTTAATCTTATTTTACTTACAGTGGTGCAATTGACTCACAGTTATTCTCATTACCCTCTCCCGCATTTGGATCTTATAATCTAATAATTATCCAGAAGCAATAGACAATACTTTAAAGTCACCCTTAGGTTTCTTTAACTTTAATTACCTTCGCTTATGAATATTGCTTTGGCTGTTCAGAACTGATTACTTGAACAGGGTAATTCTTTTTTCACACATATATTTATCCATAGTCAAATCTTGCTTCAATGAACCACATGAATGAAAACCTACAAGTCTTTGCTGGAATATATCATCTTTTTTAAAACAAAGAGTTGAGGGTTTATAAGTATCTATTTCAGTCATTGGGATCTAAACGAAATTCTTGAGAAATTATTTAAGACATTATACCCTGATCCCTGAAGCTGAAGTTCAAATACTTTGGCCATCAAATAAGAAGAGAGGACTCATTGGAAAAGGCCCTGTTACCTTCTGAAAGACTGAAGGTAAATGGAGAAGAGGTCAGCAGAAGATAAGATAGTTAGATGGTGTCATTGATTCAGTGGGCATAAGTTTGGGCAGACTCTGGGGGACAGTGAAAAACATGGGGGCTGGTGTGCTGCAGTCCATGGGGTTGCAAAGAGTTGTACACCACTTAGTGACTGGACCACAACCCTGCTCCTATTTAAAATGATGCAGAAAATGTTTATTCCTATAAGTATGTTCATAGAAAGAAACAGGTTTACTGTGAAATAACAATCCGAACATTCCCTACCAGTACAATTGCGGTGTTAACACAGGGTACTAAATCATAATTTTAATTGTCATTTGTTGAACAAGATGTGGTATCTCGGTTAACTGAGACTGCTAATTACTGCGTTCAATAATAATAATAATAATAAATTTTATTTATAACCCGCTCTCTCTCCCCGAAGGGACTCGAGGCCCTTCACACATCTCCATGAGCAAAAAAGAACAAGTTATAGTTTAATGCAGGAGTGTCAAACTCGATTTCATGGAGGGCCGCATCAAGGCTGTATTTGACCTTGTGGGGGCGGGGCGGGCCTGGCCAGGGTGGGTATTGCCAGCTCAACATTACTCATGTCGGGGGCGCCTGTGGTGGTCCGAGTGCTCTCTTATTGAAAATGGGCCCCCAAGCTCTGTTTTTGGCTGCAACGGCCTCCTACAACTTTCTGCCAATGAAAACGGAGCTCAGGGGATCCCTTGCAAGCTCCATTTTTGCTGGCAGAGGCACCGTGAAACAGTCCTTCACTGTTTCCAGGGTGGCCTCACGGCCAAGATCTAAGCTTCCTGTAGGCAGGATCCGACTCATGGGCCTTGAGTTTGACATCCCTGGTTTAATGCAATGTGTGCAACCAGCCACTGGAGGATGACCACTGAAGCAACTTCCAGTGTACTATTATAATGTCCTGTCCCCAATAGGGAAGTACTTGATTTCCCTTCTTGTTCTGTAATCAGATTACATTATTCCACATGTCAGGAAAAAACCAATCTTTTCTATTATTATTTTTACCATGTTTGAACTATTTTAAATACATCACTACATATTTTTTTTAAATCAAAAGGCCACTGAGAATTGAAATATATATTAACAATCAGATATAATTTTCTGTGCATGCACATAAATGCATTCCGGAGTATTTTTCCTCAAGCATTCAAAATGAATTCTGTGTATTCTATTTATTTTTCCATTGCAGTAAAGATAGCTGAGGAATAACATCGAAATCAAACCAAATTTCTTCCTAAAATACTAATGATCATCAACATTGCAAAAATTAGATTTATTCATTTATATCTAGAAGCACTAAAACTGATTAACTAGATTGTAATAAAGCTGATTATTGATCATAGCAATGTATCAAGATGGACAATACTTTTGTTAGAATCAGCAGAAATATGAGTTGAAGGGTTAACAGTTGTCCATATAACATCTGTAATCTGAAATCTTTTTATGAACCTTCCAGATGTATTATAAGCACAATGGACTTGTAAACCAGGAATTTTAAGCATACATTCTGCCATTATTATGGTTCATCACACAGTCAACCAGATGTTGAGACTTGATTTGACATTTTTATCCATCTATCAAAACTTTCCCAAGGAGCTGGGTTAGGCAGATGTTGTTTGATGGTGTTAAAGGACTCACCACAGGATGTCGGCTTTTCCAAGTAATGCTGCCTTTTGCAATTGACTAGAGATGATTTTGTTAATGCTGATGATGTCCAAGTGATGCTTCAGTTCTTTTGGCATTGCACCAAAATTTCAAGGCAGATTATTTTTGGTAGTATCTCTGCTTTCTTTTGCCACAGTCATTCTATTGCTGTTTTCAGGTTTGTCCTTCCTTCCTTCCTTCCTTCCTTCCTTCCTTCCTTCCTTCCTTCCTTCCTTCCTTCCTTCCTTTCTTTCTTTTTCCTTCCTTCCTTCCTCCTTCTTTCCGTTTTTTGCTTATTATTATTGTGCATCACACAGTCAACCAGATATTTAGACCAGATTTGGCATTTTTATTCACCTTCCTAAAGATCTGGGATGGGTAGATGTTGTTGTTCATGGTGTTAAATGTATCATCACAAGATGTAAGCTCTCCCAAGTAAAGCTCCTTTTTGCAAAATTATTATTATTAAAATTGGAAAAAAAATTCTACTAACATTAACCTACTACTGTAGTAAATAATCTGGTGGTTTTGGGGTAGAGTACCATCTGTACGCTGATGACACTCAGCTGTACATATCTACCCCAAACCACCCCAACGATGCCGTCGAGGTGATGTCCCGGTGAACATCTAGCCCCCGTGGATAGGGCACGCAACTTAGGTGTCCTCCTGGATTCCCGGCTGTCTATGGAAGATCATCTGACAGCCGTGGCCAGGGGGGCTTTCTACCAGGTACACCTGGTACGTCAGTTGCGTCTCCTTTTAGACCGGGACGCCCTTTGCACAGTCACTCATGCGCTCGTGACATCCCGTCTAGACTACTGCAATGCTCTCTACATGGGGCTTCCCTTGAGGTGCACTCGAAGACTACAGTTAGTTCAGAATGCGGCCGCGCGGGGAATTTTGGGAACCTCAAGGCATTCCCACATAACGCCACTCCTGCGCGAGCTGCACTGGCTGCCTGTGGCCTTTCGGGTGCGCTTTAAGGTATTGATCACCATCTTTAAAGTGCTCCATGGCACGGGACCTAGCTATCTGCGGGATCGTATCCTACCTCACACATCCCTTCGGCTGATTCGCTCCCACAGAGAGGGACTTCTCCGGGTGCCGTCCACTAGGCAGTGCCAGCGGGTGACGCCCAGGGGAAGGGCCTTCTCTATGGTGGGCCCAACCCTCTAAAACGACCTACCCCCCGAACTTAGAACTATCACGGACCTCCGCTCCTTCCGCCGAAGTTTGAAGACCCATTTTTTCCATCTCGCCGGCCTGGCCTAATCCACACCATTAGATTTGGACTGAAATTTAAATTGTTTAATTCGGTTTTAAAGGGTAAAGTTTTAAGATTTTAATGGTTTTAGGCTTTTTTAGCACAGGGTATTAGGGTTTAATTTATTTTTAGTACTATTTATTGTCATGTTTGTCTTTTTATTCTATTTTAACTTCCTGTGCACCGCCCCGAGTCCCTTTGGGGAGAGTGGGGCGGTTTATAAATTTAATAAATAAATAAATAAATAAAATCTGATATCAGCTGATGAGGAATTAATCATAAGTGAGGTTGGGAGGTTAGTACTCTTTGCCTTTCTTGTGAAATTTGATGATCCAATTCATATATTATAGCAAATTTCAAAATGCCTTGAGCAATTACAAGCCAAACCTAAAACAGATTCCAGCCTCTGGAAATGCTCACTCTAAAGTAAACTTCCACACCCTATATCAGGGGTAGTCAACCTTTTTCTACCTACCGCCCACTTTTGTATCTCTTTTAGTAGTAAAATTTTCTAATCGCCCACCAGTTCCACAGTAATGGTGATTTATAAAGTAGGGAAGTCAATTAAATTAAAAAAAGGAAAGTGCTTCAGTATTGGACAAAACCCCTATTGCCCACCATGAAAGCTGGAACGCCCACTAGTGGGCGGTAGGGACCAGGTTGACTACCACTGCCCTATATTAAGAGGTGAGAAGGAGGTAAGCTGAAAAGAAAAATGCTATAGTTATATACGGTACTTTCTGGAGAACCTGTAATAAAACTTGAAAAGAATGAAATCTCCTTTACTCGTTTTTTCACAATTTTAGATTTATTTTCAAAGGATGTTCACAAAACTCTACAATGGAAAGAAATATCTCCAATAGTAAATATGAATCTGGGAAAGAGTGCTTCTCAAAATCTGAAAGAAAGGAAGAGTAGGGTTCCAAATCTTGGGGAAATAGGGGTTGTTGGGGGTTTTTTGGCAAGGGATTTTGTGCTGAATAAGAGGTTCAGCATTAGTGAAGTCACAATCCTATCTTTGAAAAAATAAAAGTAAAAAGTTGCCTAGATTAATTCCCACAGCTTGCTGTATAGTTCTGTATAGTTGTTCTTTTCTTCTGAGTAGAACAAAGCAGAATCACAAGATTCACAAGAATTAAGAACCACAGAAAAAAGAATGAATCTAATTAGAAACAGAACAAAGTCAGCATCTAATGCTGCCATAGTCTCTTCCTCTACTCTAATCTTTTTGAATCCGTGGTGGATTCCTACAGGTTCGGACCAGTTCAGCCGAACTGGTAGTAGTTTGGCAGCCTGGATCACTGGAACTGGCAGCAACGCAGGCCTACCACGCCCCCAAACCAGTTCTCCCAGTGCTGTCGTAGAAGCAGTCATCTTGTTTTTTGCTTCTGCTGCGCATTTGCAGAACAATTGTTATTGCAT
Organism: Rhabdophis nuchalis; assembly: GCA_039707465.1. Taxonomy (NCBI): domain Eukaryota; kingdom Metazoa; phylum Chordata; class Lepidosauria; order Squamata; family Natricidae; genus Rhabdophis; species Rhabdophis nuchalis. Next base: position 98,631,484 of record CM077644.1, read on the forward strand.
TTTGGGTCAAATGTGCACATGTGCGTGAGCAAAGCAAGCATACATGTGCAAAATTGCATGTGCACCAAACTGGCAGTGCTGCTTTGGATCATAGCAAAAGTCAGCCTCATTCCATGGTCTTTGAGGTGAGAACTCCACTTTGATTGCTTCTTATGGATTTAATTCTTGGTCATTGAATAATATGATGAATCTTTTTTCTTTCTTCTTTCTTTCTTTCTTTCTTTCTTTCTTTCTTTCTTTCTTTCTTTCCTTCCTTCCTTCTTTCCTTCTCTTTCTTCTCTCTTCTTTTTCCTCTCTCTCTGTTTCTTTCTTCTCTCTCTCTCTCTCTTTATCCAACCTTTATTACCTTATAAATAACTCAAGACAGCGAACATGCCTAATATGCCTTTTTCCTCCTATTTTCCCTACAACAATAGTATGATATGGGTTGGGATGACAGAGAGGGACTGGATCAAGGTCACACAGTTTGCTTTCATGCCTATGGTAAGACTGGAACTCAAGAGTCTCCTGGTTTTTAGGCTGGTGCCTTAACCACTAAATCACTAAAGTGGCTTAATAAATGAATTACATTTAGGAAAGCCTGTTGAGATTCAATTGCTTGGGTTCTTATGTTTACTGCATTTACAAATGTGGAATTCTGGCAAAAGCTTGTTCTTGCTGGACCATGTGTTTGTATGAAGCACGTACTACAGGGCCTTTTTACGGTTTGGCACTGTGGAGAGAAAAGTACTTAAAGCTGCTGCTGTTGTGTTGTCCACAACTTCCAGACTCCTCTTTCTAACAGTGGAAGCAAAGAAAGGAACCAAAGAAAGGGGAAACCATTAACAAGCATTGGTAACTATGCAAAGGTCATTTTTTTGAGACTTAAGAACTGGGTGGTGCCGCTATTTTATCTGTGGGAATAATATTGTATTGGGTGATTGTTCAACTCTAATTCTTTTTCTTCTAGCTGATGTAATATTTTTAAAGAGTTCCAAACTTTATCCAACAATCTGGTTTATTATGAATGTAACTGGAGTTTCCCACATTGTAATCCAGAAATGTGCAACTTTGTGAAACAGATTGATTCATTTTTGGGGGAGAGCAAGGGCCAAACAGTGAAGTGATGGAACTAAGCAAGTGAGGCAAAACGTTACCCCTTATTTAATTTGGCAGGGGATCATGGGTCATCACCTTTTTCAAAATTTACATTAAGCCTCTTTTATGGCTTACTTACACTACTTTTTAATTCCTGCCTCAAAATGACCCTAATCTTAGTTTCATTATTTCACTGTGCTCCTTGACTTTCTAGAACTACCAGAAAGTTCTACTAGAACACAGAGATCTTTTGCAACTATTAAAGTAATGTAATCAGTATGAATGCCTGGTTCATATTTTCAAGTATTGGGATCGGAAGCAACTTGCAGATTTAGGATTCTTTATGACAGTACACAATTGACATTGGCTGATCCTGAAAAAAGCAAAGTATGCTGGTTTAACAGCTGCAGAGAGGAAGGCACTACAGAGAGTGATCAATTCGGCATAAGAAACCATTGGTTGCCCTCTGACACCACTGGATGACATTGCCAGATCTTGCTGCTTTAGCAGAGTAATTCAGAGATGAGTCACACCCTGGTCAGTGTCTCTTTGCACTTCCACCATCTGGCAGAAGACATCAAAGTATACCCAGCCAAACAAACATGTTTAAAGATAGTTTCTATCTTTGGGCTGTCAGACTTTTAAATACAACCACAATCACACCATGCACACACTAGTTTTTTTTTCTTTTTCTTTCTTTTTTCGTTTCTGCTATAATTTTGCACCAGTGTGGTTAAAACCAATTTCGTTGTATTTAAGTACAATGACAATAAAAATGATACTATACTATACTAATTGGTTAAACTACCAAGAGGAGGAGGAGGTGGTGGTTTGTATTTATTTATTTATGTACCTTCATTATTTCTGAAGGCTTTCATGGCTAAGGAACTACAGCCCAGTCTCCCACTTTCTAGCCCGCTATACCATAACCATTAAAGCAAATTGGTGCTCTCTATTGTTATCCAGGAAGTGTCCATGCAGTCACCAGGAATCAAACCTTAATTCAAGCACATCTTTAACCTCATGCCACTTATACTGAAACAATGCAATCTTCTGTGAAACCTGTGATGCATACAAACCTATCATTTCAGCAATATTTTTGAGGTATGAAGTTAAATGCCATAACCCTGCCTCTTTAAAACTTCAATTCCCTCATTGACCAAATGCTCACCAAGAAAGGATGTGAGTGGTGAGGTGACCTAGGGAAGCTTTTCTTTTAATTTCAGAGAGTACACAGCCCAGCATGATTTATAGGATACCTTGGTTGGCTGGTAATCAAAAGGACATTTTGCCACCGTGCTCAAAATATGCTTCAAAATGAGAAAGTAGTTAATAAAGGACTACCAAAAGCACCTTCCCCAAACCACTTCAGAGCTAAATCACTAAATTAGGCAGCTTTGGGAATGGGATACTTCATCCCAGTAAACACTAAGACATACTCTTGCATATCATTTAAACAACACTGACCTTATATTATTTGAGAAAAGAGTAGTAGTTGGGAAAAGCAGGCTGCAATATGCACTTGCTCAGTCTAATAATGTATTGCGGGAAACATACTGTTATCATAGTTACTATTATCCTTCACAGTGTCATAGAGATGACAGGATTCTCTATTGTATTGGGAAGGTAGTGACATCAGCGACGTTTTATCATGTCATTTTATCCTATGGCATAGATGTGAAAAGCCAAAAGATCAAATAGTCAGTTTGCCTCAGCTCTTGATAAATAAACTGGAAATAAAAACATATTCATATTCAGTGGTTCTATGGTATAAAAATATTGCAAATTCAGTCAGACAACCAACTTTTTTGGGGACGACGATGGACTAAATATTATTTCACCAATTCAGACGGCAATATTCTTAGTCGTTGGAATTTGATACCTATCATCCCAAAATTATATTTTCCACTTTCAGTATTATGCCAACTACTTAGAATCAAACTTTCCCCTTTTCTCATTTTGAGCAAAGCCAAAGAATACTTCTTGCAGATGTAGAAATGGATCACTCTCAACCAGAAGTGTTTGACATTTGATTTTATTCAAAATTATTCAAGTGCAACCACAATAGGCAACTTCAAGAGCTCTCTTCTAGATTTAGATTTTAGATTTTATTTTTCTATACCGCGTCCTCTCCCCAGGGGGACTCGGAGCGGTGCACAGGGAAAATTAAAACAACATAAAATATATACATAAATAAATACAATAAAAACAAATTAAATCAACTGTCCCTGCACTAAAATCCCCATTTTAAAATTAACATTCCCTAACCCCTGAGGTAGAGACTAACCTAGGCCGGCCAAGCAGAAAAAGTGAGTTTTTAATTTCTGACGGAAGGAGCGGAGGTCCGTGGTTGTTCTAATGTCGGGGGGAAGGTCGTTCCAGAGGGCTGGGCCCGCCACAGAGAAGGCCCTTCCCCTGGGCGTCGCCCGCTGACAAAGTCTAGTGGACGGCACCCGGAGCAGTCCCTCTCTGTGGGAGCGAATCGGCCGGGAGGATGTATGGGGCAGAATCCGATCCCGCAGATAGCTAGGTCCCGAGCCATGGAGCGCTTTAAAGATGAGAACTAACACCTTGAAGCGCACCCGAAAGACGACAGGTAGCCAGTGCAGCTCGCGCAAGAGCGGTGTTACATGGGTATACCTTGCGGTATCTCTTCTCCCACCCCATTTTTGGTTCTTCTGAGTGTGATGTAGCCAGAGAAGTGCTTTTCAGCATGAGAACTACCCTTTGTAAATCCTTTAAACAGAGGAAGTTTGCAGCTAGTGATAAGGAAAATATAGTATCTTTGACAGAATCCAGGGTAAATGACTGGTTTCATACCTAACATCACTAGTTGACATAAATCAATGTCTACAATCATTCTTTTAAAATCATTTCTCAAATATTTTTTGACACTTCTTATATAAGAAAACTTTCTTCTAGATGGTAAGGCTTTGTAGAAGCATCATTCCATTGATGATGCTAAGTATCCATAACATTTTGAGATATAACAAATATTTTGCACAACCCGATCTGATCTTCCATCTTCGGGAAAAGAGGTTTACAGTAGCAAAACTACCAAGTTTGATATCAATGGTCTTACTATTAGAAAAGCAAGAATGAAGCTATACTAGCAGAAGAAATATCTAAATTTTTAAAAGCCTAAAAGCTTTTGGGAATGTGCCAAGAAGTTTCTAATTAGTTTCTTGATAATAAAACCATGGATTGAAAATTACAATAGTCTAGACAGCCTGGCCATCATTGTTATAGATTTTGGAGTACACTGCTGCTGAGTTCATTTAATTTTCGTGTGCAAAACGAGGGAGGCTGACAATTTCCAGAAACCTTGAATATAATATTCCACTATACAATGTACAGTTCTAAGTGGAACCATCAAGATAGATTTTTTACAGCATGCACCTGCCAGATTCCTCAAATGTTATGAAAGCAGTAAATGATGAAAATAAAATGGTCTATGCATCAGAATGTGCACAGAAATCACTAACACCAGGTATTTGGTAATAGATTCAAATCAGAAGCCAGTGTTATGAACACATAGCAGAAAAGAAATGTAAAGTGGATGGAAAGAATACTTTTTTCCCTTCTGACCCTCTGATTTCCTTCCTAATGACTCAGAATCATTTTCTTAGTTTTCTCCAACTTTTTTTTTTCCTTTTAATGAATTGTCTCCAGATCTACTTCACTACAGAAATAAGGGTAAATTTATGGCTGTTCAGTAAGGCTAATTCCTGAAGGAATTATTTTTTCCACTCTTGACTTAAATTTATTTGGATAGGGATAGGGAAAACAAATACTGAGTTTATCATGTTGCCTGTGGCAATCAAGGTAGATATTATACCAAAAAGTTAGGTCCATGAGGCGGGTTTTTCTTTTCTTTCAAACTTAATGTAATTTTTTTGTTCCATTTGTAAAAAAAAAAAAGTGAGACAATTTGAAGGAAGAGGCTGGTACTTTAGAGAGGACTCTTTTGAAACTCCTATCACTTTTCTTAGAGAATAGATGCACAGTCCTATTTCTTAGAAAAGAGACATTTTGGTGGTATAAAAATGGAATGAAAAGGAAAAATACATCCATCTCCAGTGGTTGGTAATTTAAGAAATGAAGTCATAATATCTATACATATTATGGATATAAAAGTAAGGGAAGCTGATTTACTTTTTACAAATAACAACCAATTTCATTTCATAATCTATAAAAATGTATTAAAAATGAGCTATTACACTGTATCAGCTATTACAAACTTTACTTAGCCGTACTTAGCTGGCTGGGACTTTTCTGCAATTGTATACAATTGTATAAATTAGTAAAATCTATGCAATCCAGTAGCAAGAGATGCCTACTAGACTGGCAGGTGTAAACAGAGATTAATGTTAGGTAGAACCAAAGAGTTGCAACATTTTTTATTATTAAATTCACCTTTATATCAGTGCTGATATCTTCTATAAATCACTTACAAATATGGAACATTATAATTACAAAGAATTTAAATCTAGGAATAGTGGCACAGCTGGTAGCATCAAAACTATTCTGACTGATTTCCCAAAAGCTAATCAAGATTAAGCCTCGTTAGCACATGAACAGACACCAGCAAAATCCTAGGTTTATAAGAAATGCAAGGAAGTTTGAAAAATATTCTGGAATAGGTCAGTGACAAACCATTTATTGTCCATATATAGGTGGTCCTCGACTTATGACCATAATGGAGCCTGCCCAAAGTTGCTGAAATTTTACATTTTTGGTAGCAGTTGTAAAACATATGTCAGAGTCATTATTGGTTCCTAGAATGTGTTTTTGCCAAAAACTGGAAATAAACATTGCTTTTGAGGGCGGGAGGATGACATAAATTGCAGTCACAGAGGATGTAGCAAATGGCCATAAATGCAGGTTGGTTTCTGAGTGTGTGAAATGCAGTGACATGTCCATGGGGGGGAGCGGGGAATGAAACCAGGTCATAAGTACCTTTTTGGTGGTCTGTTGTTAAATGACTAGTTATAAGTTGAGGACTTCCTGTACTTCCTTCTTAAGAATGATTCAGAAGGTAGTGAGCCACTGTTCTGATTCCCTCCCTTCACAAGATAATTAACTAGACGGACTGCTACTTGGCAGCTTGCCTGAACTAACCTGAACTAGACTGAAAGATTACAGGACACAATTCTCCGACTCTGTAGCTTCTCTGTTGTTTCCTGCAAACCTACTCTTCACAGAGGATTTCTTTTAAAGCCTCTTGGGAAGGGCCAGGCAATTAGGCAGCTGATACTGATGATCTCCGACGGCGTCGTTCTGCTAATTGCCTCCTCTCAATCCTTAGCCTGACATCCGGGACAAACTGGATTTCCTCCTCTACAGCTGACTCATAGGACTCCTCACTAGAGGAATCCATCAGCAGCTCCTCCGGAGCCAGCTGGGCCACAACACCCACTTGGCATACTCAATTATGGACATAAATCAAGGACTACCTATATTAGAATTTCTAGCTGAGAACATAACTCTCAATTCACAGAAAAATATACAGGACAAAGTGAACACCTCTGAATGTGGAGAACATGAGAACAATTATTTTCTTTAAAAATTAGTGCATCTAGTTTTAAAATTCTGGATTTCAAGAGACAGTTGGTATTCACCTGCTAGCTTACTTCATTGTTTATATATAGAAGGCCTACTTTATTTCACACACAGTTCATATTCAACGATTCTTTCAGATAATATTCTTTTTGTGCATGTTTATGACATCCTTGTACATTCTATTCGCTCATACATACTTCCTTCTCTCTTAAAATCTATTTTTCATATCACTGAATAGATCTATTCTGTCATCCATGCACATATAGACCTCATGCGAGCCTTATGCAGAGTTCCTGCCATCTCATTTTGGCTCCCACATCAAGAGCTTACCTGTGCCCCATTCTCTTACCCATGGTCCATTTTCATTCACGTACACCTAAGAATCCTGGTGGTGCAGTGGTTAGAATTCAGTATTGCAGGCTAACTCAGCCACCTGCCAGCAGTTTGATTCTCACCAGCTCAAGGTTGACTCAGCTTTCCATCCTTCCGAAGTCGATAAAATGAGGACCCAGATTATTGGGGGCAAAATGCTGACTTTGTAAACCATTTTGCGAGGGTTGTAAAGAACTATGGAGTGGTATATAAATCAAAGTGCTATTGCTATTCCTTCTACCACAACCCATTTTTCCTCATCATTATGAGTGCATGCATGCCCCTCCCCTTCATGCACCCATATTTTCTCCCGCAGAAGTACACCCCGTTTCGTCGCACAAACGCTCTAAAAACTTTACTTTTCTTCCCTTCCCCTTGATTCTAAATCAGATTCTCCTTCTTTACTGCTTCTAAAGAAACATACATCTATTTCTTTACTCACAACTTTTCTTTCAACGTTCCATAGTACGTGAGGCTGAAGGACAGGATTATAAATTGTAGGAAGGCAAATTCTGATTGGAAGCTCCAAAATGGATTATTCATTGTAAGAGGAGGTTAATGGCGTAGTTTTTTAAATTGCTTTAGTTTTTAAATTGGTTTTAGTAAGGTTTTTTTTAAATGGATTTAGATCAGGCCAATCCATTTAATATATTTTTAATCGTATTTTAATTGGATTTTATGCTCTATCTTATTGTTCTTATTATTGCCTGTACACCGCCCTGAGTCCCTAAAAGCGATCTAAAAATTTAATAAATCTAAATCTAAATCTAATGGTGGAATTAACCAAGTTTCCCACCTCCCACCAAAATATCCTTCTATGTAACTTCCTGCCAAGCACACCGATGTTGTAGATGAGATGACATCAAACTCCCATCTTCTTCATAATATGATAGGCCCTAAATATGTTTTCTGACTGATTTCAGACCAACTGTGACCAAGCATATAAAATAAAAGGTTTTGACACAATACTTGGGCAGCATCCATGTTTTCAGTGTGTATGTGTCAGAGACAAAAACACCTCTGAAAAGTTTCTTGCACCACCCAAAGGCCCAAAATCAGGACTCCACCTACATTTGTGTCATCACAATACCTCTAGCCACACACCCTGAGGTTTTCAGTAAGGACAGTGTTGCTAACAAATTCTATGACATAATGTGCACAAGGTACTTTAGCTAGCTGGTGATGAATGTAGTTTGACAGCCTTAAAGCTCGAAATACCTATTTCTCTGCTGATAAAATATAGCTAGGTTGACAATATTATAGCTTGATAATTTTAAAGCCAAATGTATCTGTTGCTCTGCCAATTTTTTAAAGTTCGAATACATGCTTTTTACTGTACAATAGGCAAGGTGTATAGTTTAAGCGTGCACTGTAATACTGTTCTGCTTCTATCTATCTGGCATCCTTGAATATGTCAATGATAGGCAATGTAGAATATGTGGGAGGAAATTATTATTTACCATTGCTGCTATTTAACATCCATGTCTTTCAATTAAAAAGAATTTGTATTGCTCTATTCAGGTCAATAGGGGTAGTGAAATTTAGCGTAGAGGAGTATGGAAACAACCTTGATGCAAAATTGCAGTGTCACATTGTCATATGAAGTGTTGCAATTCTGCCCCCTCTTCACTAAAACAGGGGTGGGCATGGCCAGAGCATGATGCATCTGGCCTGCGGGCCACAAGCTTGACACCCCTGATGTAATGCAATAAAATCATAGAATCATAGGGCAGTGGCAGAGCCACTAAAAAAATATGAATTAAAACCAGAAAGGGCTCAGGAAGACACTCAATATAGCCCAGCTTTACTGTCTTTCATATAAGAGGAAGGAAAACAGGAATGCTGGTAGGCATTTGAGATTCAATTACTATCAACAAAGCAGAGTTGTAGTATTTCATGTGTCTGCTTCCTGACCTGGCCTACACTGAGGGGCTGACAATAACACAGTAGAGTACCCTATAAACACACAAATGTTACCTTTATGACAATTGCCCTGAAAGGAAAGTAAAATTATATGTTGTAATTTTACAGAGGGGCTCTATAGCAAGATGGCCACCATATACATTTAATAAATAAGCTAAAAAAATATGCCGGCTTTTCTTCTCCTCACCAGCCAAGCCTGGTTCACTAGCTCAGCTCACTTTCATCATATACCTACCGAGAGAGCTAGTCCAGCTTTCTGATATGAACTAAGAGATTTCTATTGAAGAACATTCTTGAGAAGCATGTTGTTATTTTATGACATGGTATACATAAAATAACTCAATGGTAAACAAGTACTTTTTTGGAGAGGTAATTGTTCAACACAAAATTTAATATGACGTCCCTTTAAAAATGGAGGGAATAATAAGAAAATACACACAAATCCAGCCATAATCAGGTAAGTAAAAGCAATGTAGTCCTGGGCTGCATTAACAGAGTGATAGAATCAACGCAAAGCATTAGTACTACTTCATATAATGCCTTTATATAAGACCACACTTGAAATATTGCATCCAGTTTTAGTTGCCACAATGTAAAAAAGAGGTTGGGACTCTAGAAAGAGTGCAGAGAAGAGCAACAAAGATGATTAAGGGACTGGAGGCTAAAACCTATGAAGAATAGTTGCCAGAATTGGGTATGCCTAGTAATATGACAAAAAAAACTAGAGGTGATATGATAGCAGTGCTCCAATATCTGCTACAAAGAAGGGGGTCAACCTGTTCTCCAAATCACCTGAAGTCAGGACAGGAAGCAATAGATGGAAACTAATCAAAGAGAGAAGCAACCTAGAACTAAAGAGAAAATTCCTGACAGTTAGAACAATTAATCAGTGGAACAACTTGCCTCCAAAAGTTGTGGATTGTCCAACACTGAAGGAATTTAAGAAGTGATTGGATAACCATTTGTGTGAAATGGTATAGGTCTCCTGCATGAGCATAGGGTTGGAGTAGAAGACCTCCATGGTCTCTTTTAACTCTGTTGTTGTTGTTGTTGTTGTTGTTGTTATTGTTGTTGTTGTTATTATTATTATTATTATTATTATTATTATTATTATTATTATTATTATTATTAGTGAGATAATCCGTGGTTTTGGGGTAGAGTACCACCTCTACGCTGACGACACACAGTTGTATATATCTACCCCAAACCACCCCAACGATGCCGTAGCGGTGATGTGCCAGTGCCTGGAAGCCGTGCAGGCCTGGATGGGAAGTAACAGACTCAGACTCAACCCGTCCAAGACCGAGTGGCTGTGGTTTCCGGCCACCCGATTCAACCAGTTGACTCCATCACTGGCCATAGGGGGCGAACATCTTACCCCTGTGGATGGGGTGTGCAACTTGGGTGTCCTCCTGGATACCCGGCTGTCCATGGAAGATCAAGTGACAGCCGTGGCCAGGAGGGCGTTTTACCAGGTTCGCCTGGTACGCCAGTTGCGCCCCCTATTGGATCGGGATGCCCTTTGCACAGTCACTCATGCCCTCGTGACATCCCGACTGGACTATTGTAACTCTCTCCCCCTGAGGTGCACCCGAAGACTTCAGCTGGTCCAGAATGCAGCCGCGCGAGCAATAATGGGGACCTCTAGGTTCACCCATATAACACCTCTCTTGCGCGAGCTGCACTGGCTGCCTGTCGTCTTTCGGGTGCGCTTCAAGGTGCTAGTTGTCATCTTTAAAGTGCTCCATGGCACGGGACCTAGCTATCTGCAGGATCGGATCCTGCCCCATACATCCTCCCGGCCGATTCGCTCCCACAGAGAGGGACTTCTCCGGGTGCCGTCCACTAGACTTTGTCAGCACGTGACGCCCAGGGGAAGGGCCTTCTCTGTGGCGGGCCCTGCCCTCTGGAACGACCTTCCCCCCGATATTAGAACAACCACGGACCTCCGCTCCTTCCGTCAAAAATTAAAAACATACTTTTTCTGCTTGGCTGGCCTAGGTTAGTCTCTACCTTTAAGGCGTTAGGGAATGCTAGTTTTAATATGGGGATTTTAGTGCAGGGACAATTAAATTTAATTTGTTTTTATTCTATTGTATTTATTCTTGTATGCATATTTTATAATGTTTTAATTTTTCCCTGTGCACCGCTCCGAGTCCCCCTGGGGAGAGGACGCAGTATATAAAATAAATATTATTATTATTATTATTATTATTATTATTATTATTATTATTATTATTATTATTATTATTATTATTATTATTATTCTGTTAAGAGATGGGCTTTTAAAGACAAAAGGGTGTGTGTTTGTGAGAGAGAGAAAGAGACAATTGAGTGTTTCAAACATTTGCTTAGTGATCTATGTCTGTAGAACATATGACAAGGAACACTCATTTAGATCAATTGAGACGTGAGAGGAGTTTTTTAAGGTACAGAAAGTTACAATAAAATCAAAAGCCAGTACTGTATTTCAATTATTTTTGAAATGCTCATGGCAAATTTTGGGAAGTGGAAGAACAGCTATTTGATTCATACAAGTGCATTATAAGCACATCAAATAAGATGAATCTGCTTATTGTGACATGTCTTTGACATTCCAAATGACATAATTCTTCAAACATATTAAATGATCTCTTTCCACGGTAGAACAAAATGTAAGATTTAATGAATCCCATATAAGGGGTTTGCCAAGTTTGAGCAAAATCCTTCAACCCAGATGCTAAAATGTTAATTTATGCAGTTAATAATAACTACTGTGGCTACATGCAGTTTTTGGAGTGCTGAGAAAATGCTAATTATGTCCAGATTTCTATAATCTTAAATTAGAGTAATTACCAGAAACTTTATTTTGTTTTGAAGATGGGTGAAGAGAAAGAAAGATTCCTGATCTTTTGATGAAGTCAACTTTGTCCTTGCAAACATGATGTTTTTTTTTAAAAAGTAACCCTACTTTTTTGTAGTGTGAATTACAATAAAGAGTGACAAATTATTAAAATTGGCAAAATATCAGATTTCTGCTCTTCATAACTATTGAAACTATTGAAGACTTCATCACGAACATTTGCAATTTCTTCTCTCAAGGCCATATGCCTATCACACAGCTGAGTGATCTTTCTTTCAAGGGTTTGATCAGGAAGACTGCCATCTTGCTGAACTGACCCTGCAGACACTGGCAATAATATACCTCTTCTTTAGCATAAATAATTCTGCAACAGTGATACACAATGCAATTTTGCTTCATAAATAACCTTGTGTTGATAAGCCATTCTCTGGATCGAAATAGTGGCATGGTTACAGAACATCAATGTGTTGTGCAAAAAAGATGAATGTGAAATAACATCATAAATAATTATTGAAAAAGGCTCTCTTTAATATATACATTTGAGTCACCCAACCAAAGGGTATGTTAAAACAACTTGGTTCTACTGTAGTCCATCAAAACCTCTTGTTAGGATATTCAGCCTTATATTGGGTTGACAATATATATGAGCCTATGTTCTTAAGGAGTTATGTAGCTTTAAGAACTGTGTTAAATTCTAATTGGCTGTGCTTCTCAGCTCTACCATATAAGCAAGCTCAGAAACACAGTCCATTCCCTTTTCGATTCCATTTGATTTCCTGTTCTTACTGTTTGCCGAGGAGCTGAAGACTGAAGACTAAAGAAGTATTGGTTTTGCATCACTGTAAGATAACTCTGCGTTTGGTGAAGGACTGTTATTGTGTGAGAAGTTAGAATCACTGGTCAGAAGAAGTATTTTAGTTGCTACAAAGTAAAGACTATTTATTTTCTTACTATCACTGTTTTAGAGTTTGTTTGTGGTTAAAGCAATGTATCTCTTTACTGTCCAGTGTATTACACTATTCCACATTTATTTTCAAACACTGGTTACGGGACCAGAGTTGTAACACTGGCTCTGAACCCAGAGTTGCTAACACCTCTGATAATAATGTGGTAGCCCATAAAAATGAAAAATATGGGGATTTCTGATTTACAGGATGGCATTTGCAATTCCAAAATATTTTTTTAAAAAAATATAAGCTTAACATACCAATAATCATTCTCTCTAACTCAATTAATTGTAGCCAAAAATGTGCCTGGAGTACAGTTTACCAAGCATACGACTGAGAGAAATTATGAACCACCAACCCAAATCCTTTACTTTCGATATATAGAAATTTACTCCAGGCGCACGTTTATCTAACAGCGCAATGCTGTTTGCACCGGGTAGAAATGTGTTTTTTTAACCCTATTATATTCAGCTCAGTGAAGCCAAAGATTTGATTAGACTTATAACAAGCCTCATTACTCCCTAATGTTGATTAAAATGCCATTAGTAAGAGCCAAGGGCATACAACACTTGACTGGATCAGGGCCATCACTTACATAAGTATAATTGCTTCTTTTGCTAGAATAATTGACAGATCGTACTAAATCCACCTCTATCATTGATCCCCTTTAATCTTTCAGGCTGTTCAAAATTACATTCTCATGCATAGTCTACACAACTCAGCTTTCACCAGCTTGTATACTCTCTATATGCATCATTGTTTATCAAATCTTGCCAACACAGATAGTCCTTGACTTATGATTAGAATTGGGACCAAAACCAAAACAAAGTTGTTGTTCAAGGGAATCATGCCCAATTTTTCAATCCTTTTGCCATCATCGTTAAACAAATCACTCAGTTGTTAAGTGAATCACACAGTCATCAAGTAAATCTGGTTTCCTCCATTGACTTTGCTTGTTGGAAGCTGCCCGGGAAGGTCACAAAGGGAAACACACACACACCCAACCATCATAAATATATGCTGGTTGCCAAGTGCCCAAATTTCGATCACATGATCACTGGAATGCTGTGAAGGTCATAAGTGCGAGCATTGACTATAAGTCACTTTTTTCCAATGTGATTCTAGTTTTGAACGGTCGCAAAACAAATGTTTGTAAATTGAAGACTACCTGTATAGTGAAAGATCAAGGGCAATGGGTGTTTCGGTCCAAGAAGAAAGCTTTCATATGTGCATGATTGAACAATTCCAATTTAATCAATTTTCTGGGATAGAATGATACATTGAATTAGTACTGAAGCAAAAGGATTGCTAACACACTAAGCCACAATCTTGGTTAAGCATTCCAAGGGAACAAAGCATTTGTGTTTGTTATATACATCTACAACAATCTATATTATCAAGGTTTCATCCGCATGAGGGTGCATATCACATTACATGTATATCTGCTATCTGTTCTAACATATGCCACTAACATACTTCACAATCGATACAAAAGCTAAGAGTGGCACAAAGAGCATTGAAAAGATACATGCTCAGCATCACAAGACAAGATAGAAAGGCCTGCACATGGATTAGAGAACAAACAAAAGTATATGATATCATCATGAGAGTAAAAGAATTGAAATAGGCTGGTCACCCAGCAAGATGAACTGATAGTAGGTGGACTACGGCAGTCATAGAATGGATTCCACTTGATAAAAAGCATCCAAAAAAGAGACCTAAAACAAAATGGAACGACAACAGCAGCAAGTATTGTGGGCCCAACTGGCAAAAGCAATCTCAGAACCATATTTGTTGGATACATGCAGAAAAGGTCTTCATCTTGCAGTGGATAGACTAGCGATGGAGAACCTGTGGCACGCATGCTGGAAGTTGCATGCAGAGCCATCTCTCAGGGCACACCACCCGTCACCTGCTGCATTTCTGGCTTCTGGCAAGCTGGCCAGCTGGCACGCATTGGGGGGGAGGTGCCAGAAACTGGAAGAGCAGCTCCCTGGCACACATGTGCGCACCAGGAAGCTGAGCTTCTTCATATGTGCATATGGCAGAAACTGGAAGACCAGGGGACTGATGCGCATGCACACACTGAAAACCAGAATCCCCGCTTCCCGGTGTGCGCATGCATGCTGGGGAACTACTCTTTTGGTTTCCGGCACTCCCACATGTGTGCATCAGGGAACTGCTCTTCCGGTTTCTGGTGCTCCCCCGTCCCATTAAGGTTGCCAACAATGGGATAAATGGGTAGAATGGTGATGATGATATCTCCCCTTTTTTAAGGCATTCAGGATGGCTTACATGGTGTCATTTTCTCATTACAACAACTTGCAATGTAGGTTGGACTGAGAGACAATGACTGGTTCAAAATCTTCCAATGAGTTCTTTAGTTCAGGGAAAACCTTTAACTATGGTCCCTGTTAACTATTACTTTATAGAAGCAAACCCAGATGAACCCTTAATGTGAGTTCTTGCTTTAATATTTTGAAATGAATTTTATATTTCTACCTATTTATTTTATCTCTGGGCAAATAAACAATTCTATATTATTTTGGTTTGTCCTCCTGCTCCATATAAAACTTATCTTGGGGAAGAATTCATATTAAGGAGAATGTTTCAAATTCACACTTTCTTGATATCCTTTTTTTTTATCTGAAGCAAACTTAAACAAATGAAGAATAAACACTATACCATAATCTTTAGAACAGAGTATCAGTTCAAAAGTGAAGCACTTAATTCTGTTTTGACTGAATTAAGTGCTTTTCATTTCTGAAATATAATTATTATTTTTAAAGATAAAATTACATGTATGTATATTTACGTGAGTGATGTGGGCTGTTCTTTAAAATGCAGAAATGCTGCCACATCATCCATATTGAGTTTGGCAATTTTTAAATTAAATTTAATTTAATTTGAATTTCTAAACCGCACCTCTCTCCCCATGGGGACTCAGGGTGGTGCACAGGGAATTAAAACGACAATATAAAATATACAATAAGAAAAACTGTACAAAATTACATACTAAACATCTAATTAAATTAAATACCCTGCGCTAAAATATCCTAAAATCAATTAACCCATTAAAATTCTAATTAAAAATTTTAAAACTCAGTCTACTAGTGGCGAAACGGGTGGGGGCTAGGCCCGGCCGGCTAATTGAAAGAGGTGAGTCTTTAGATGTTTGTGAAAGGAGCGAAGGTCCGTGATGGTCCTGAGTTCAGGGGGTAGGTCGTTCCAGAGGGCTGGGCCCGCCACAGAGAAGGCCCTTCCCCTAGGCGTCGCCAGCCGGCATTGCCTGGCGGATGGCACCCGGAGGAGTCCCTCCCTGTGGGAGCGGATCAGACGCAGGGATGTATGAGGCACGATGCGGTCTCGCAGATATCTAGGCAATAATATTCTTGGAAATTATCCATTCCTTTCTCACTGTCCCTTCATCTTTCCTGCTAAGGTTTGGATTATACAGGTACTACAGAGAGATGAGTAGCTCCCTTCCTTCCAAGTACAGTGTAAGTTAAATAAATGTATTTTTAAAAGTAGTATAAAAAACCACCACAAACAATTGTAGCAATTTTTCAGGACAACTCATGCTAAATCAATCACCTCAACCGGGAATTCACAAAGGAGGCTCATTTGAATGTCTTCACTGGGACCCAACATATATTTTCATTTTATATTGAAAAAGTTTTATTGAGTTTTACAAATTTTTTAAGTAGGGTAGGGTAAGGTGAGATGAAAAATATATTTGCATTTTAAAATGGACTGTACAGAGATAGTATTCAGCCAGTTCTCTCTGGTTTGGGAGAACCAGTAGCGGTGGCTGCAGGGGGCTCCACATACCCGCCCCAATATAAAGTGCAACCTTCTGCGCATGTGCAGACGGTGGCCCCTGCAATCTCACATTTGTGAACCGGTAGGGAAAGTAAGTGAATTCCACCGCTGGGACTTTAGTAGGAAGAAACAGCTTGAAAAGCTAATAGGTTACAGTAGACTGTTATGGTATTAAGTGAGATTTATATTTTAGTGGTAGCAGCCAAGTGGTTACCCAATTTATTGGAGGAAAATACATGTTGGTTCCCAATCTGACAGCCAGTAACAATAGTTGATGACTAGATTCAAAGAACAAATTCATCTTAAAAGTAACTGTCAACTTTCACATCTTTAATTCACAGTGTTTTCACATCCCTGGCAGCAACAGAATAAAGAGCTCAAGCTGCTACACATTTACTCCAAATTATTCCCAGTTTAAAATACTTAACTTTACCTGGATTAGATTCCAAATTCAAATCCAAAAAGAAAGTGAGCAGAGAAAAGGCATCATGCATTTATCTGGCCACATTCCCAGTCTTTCAACATAGAAATACCCAGGTTGCCATATTCATTTAAGGCTCATTCCTCTGCTTAGAAGCATATGTTCCATTTATAGGTATGAGGTTCACTGCAAGGGACCCATACTTAGCACTGCAATTTCAGAGGTGACATATTCTTCAGGGATTTCCCTGCCAAGCTGATCATATAGCTGAAACCTCTGCAAGAGTGTATGTGAATTGCAATAAATAAACTTGTCCCCCATCTGGGACCAAAAATAATAATAATAATTAAGTGGAAACTAATAATATTTTATTGATTTTTATTATGAGATCCATAAATAATGAGGAGGGGAAAGCTTTTTTTCTCCACATCTCAACTCATTCCTAGCCCTAGAACAGGGATGTCCAAACTTGGGAACTTTAAGACTTGTGGACTTCAACTCCCAGAATTCCCCAGCCAGCTATGCTGGCTGGGGAATTCTGGGAGTTGAAGTCCACAAGTCTTAAAGTTCCCAAGTTTGGACATCCCTGCCCTAGAAAAAAGGCCTATGGGGGGGGGGGGATGGTGCCACCCTCTTTTTCTGTAGCTATTGCTGCTGTTTCTCATCATATTGCATAAATGGAAACACCACTGGTTTTTTTTCCCATTAGGAAGTGGCGAAAAGCAGCGGTTTCTATTTCCTTTTCTCAGAGTCCCCACTGTCACACTTCTCCCCTGTGGGAAGATGCGCAAACTACAGAGGAAAACCAAACAATGCATATGCTACCTACCCCAGGGGAACACTAAATTCATTCAGACGGGAAGAAAGGAAGGCGCTAGCCTTTTTTTTTTCCCATGGCTTTCTTCGATACAATAAACTTTGGGGAGAAAGCCACTCTTCATTTGAGCAGTCCAGCAATCCATAGAGTTCAAAGCTCTGAGTTCTCAACATGGACCCTTTCCTGAGGGTACATCTGAGTGAACCATGAACCCAGAGCCGCAGGGTAAAAAAAAAAAAGAACAAATAAAGCGGCATCTGGAAGAAATAGAAGATTTAATAGAAAAGTCTCAAGAGATTTTTTTTTTCTACTCCAAAGCCAGTTCTGTCAGAACAGTAGTTCCCGTGGTATTTTTGGCATTCCTTATTTCATCCCCGCCAGGGTCTATGTGTCATTGAGCACTGTGGAAAATCAAATACAGTGTTTTAAAGACGGTTTCCACTGAAATGAAATCTAGTCTGAAAAATATGTCAAGAATGAATGGATTCAGCCTCCTTGCACATTATTGCAAAATATTTTTTCTGTTAATTCCTAGTAAAATTAGAATTTGGTAACCATTAAATCTACATTTTTTTCAGTGTATTTGACATGTAATCTATAGAACAGCCTACTATTATTATTATTATTATTATTATTATTATTATTATTATTATTATTATTATTATTATTAATTTGTCACCCATCTCACCTAGTTATTTTTTTCATCTTATTTTTCTTTATTTCTTGATATACTGAAAGAAAAAAACATCCCCATCTAACTCAGCAGAAAGCCAAATAGGAGACAATAATATATGTTAAAAATGTAGTTGCATTATAAGTGTTTGTATAGTATAGACATCCTAATGAGAGCCAGTTTGGTCCAGTGGTTAAAGCACTGGGCTAGAATAGCAGAAGACCAGGAGTTCAAGTCCAGCCTTAGCCTTGAAAACCGGCTGGGTAACCTTGTGCCAGTCATTCTCTCTCAGGACTGCTGTGTTGGGGAAATAGGAGGAGGAAGGTGTGTTTGATATGTTCACCACCTTGAGTTATTTGTAAAAATAATAAAAGTGGGATATAAATAAAAATATAAAATAAAAATAATAACAACTGTCTTATTACAGATTCTTTTGCAGATTATCCCCTACATGGAATGCAGGGATTCCCTCTCCCCTAGCTTGCAAATGTTGGTTTGGTTCATACATCCTGCCAAGCTATAATGTAGCTCGTCTGGTTCTGACTTAACAGACCATGTAAGCCCAGCAATTGTGGTAGGTAAATTACAGTCTAAGGTTTATCATATCATATGAAGTCAACCAACTGTGGTTTATTCAATAAACTATTGTTAAGCAAACAATGGTAAAACATAACCAAACCCAACCTCACCATCATTATTGAGGTTTATCACTGAACACATACATACATACATACGTATATATACATTTATCACTATCTCATCATTCTTTGTCCCATTGAACACAACTATTGAACCACCCTTACCATTTTAATGCTGATTTAATAATTACCAATTATCATTTTTTCCATATTGGATGCTTCTTGACTATGTCTGTCTTTTCAAAACAGAAAGCAGAATTTCTAAATATATGTAGTAATGGGTAAACATATCCATTACTGTTGTGGCATCAACCTTTATTCATGAAATGGCTGGCAATCCAGAAGAGAAAACAACTTTCAGAAAATACATGAAAACACTTGAAGATATTTCAAGCTTCAACAGAAATATGGATGAGAATTGTAATCAACCCCAATGAAAGTGATTGCTTACATTATCTTTGACCTTGAATGATTAATAAATGTGTAAAGAAGAGTCTAAGATACTTATTAGAGAATTACAATATTTGAAATAAACTAGGAGATTATAATAAAATCCTTGTAGATAAATGGCACCACCTTGTGTCCAACTGTGTGCCATATTTGAAATGCTGATGAACTATTTATTCACTCTCTCCAACTTAATGGGACATTCTTATCCTTATTTTGTTGAATCAATTGAGTAACCATTAATTAGGCCAATAACTACTTGTTAAATCCCATAAAAACAATGCTGTTCCCAGTGCTGGATGTTTACATTCCAAATACAGAAAAGTATTTCAAAGAATTAACTTATTATGTATAGAGTCACTGCCAATTTTTGTTCCATTTAGCCCTTTGACAATGGCACTAAGATCTAATGTTAATATACGTTGCCCTGGTATTTATTTATAGGGGGGAAATGTCTGGACCAAACGCAATTTCTAACGTTGGATTTTCCCCCTTACCAGAGGGAACTCCCTTGTGCAGTACTGTGAAGCCATTAGCATGACAACTCCACTGCGCTGCACAGTAGAAGCCATTTTACAGCAATACAGTAGGAGCCATTTTAAGGTACAACAGGCTGTATCTTAACAGAACACACACCCTGAGGGGTTTTAGGGGTATCTTACCCCCACAATATTTTTTTTCTAGAGAACAAGTCATCTGTGTACCAAGTTTGGTTGAAATTGCTCAAGGCATTCCAGAGTTATGCTGGAACACACACACACACACACACAATACACACACAGCCATCTAAAAAAAACATTAGTCAGTTAGTTCTTATAGTGAAGCTACCAATGCCTTGGTTTGTCCAGTGTCTGAGGCTTATTAAGGGCAAAAGGAAGTGGCAGCCCTTAATTCATCCAGCTATCTACTTTCCCTAAGAAGACTTGAACCCAGAATCTTCTTGCCCCTAGTCCAGTAGCTTAACCATGATACTTCTCTATTCAGACATCTCATCAGTAATGTATGTATTACATAGATACTCTGGATATTGGTAAAATAAACAATCATGACATACATACTGACATGAGTATTGAAATATTTTGTCCTTAATAGTTACTTTCTCAAATCCTGCCCATGGGTGGAACAATACTTCCACTCAAACCTAACACAGACGAATCATTCTTGGCTTCTTAGCTCATGTATAAAACCACAGGACTATGTTTGAGAATGTATGTAGCAATGGCTGCAAAATGGAAATCACTGCAGGAATTCAAACAACCTCACCAACTACCTGCAGTTAGAGCAATAAAATCTGCAGCTTAAATGTGCAAAGCCTAAAATTGCAGCAGAAGACAATGAAGCAGTACAAAAAATGTGTTTAGCTTTATGCTTTTAGGTGTAAAACATTCAACACTATTCCACAATATTCATCAATCTTACACTATTCCATCGAGCCCTTTTAATTAACTTTACCATTCTCACATTTAGATGTGAGTTATATTTTCATTAGACTTCAATAATCCTCTGCTGATAAATAGTTTCTTGATACATACAGTAATTAAAAGGAAAAGAAGAGATAGCCACATTCTGCCACTGATACCTTTTCAAACATTATATGTTTTCTTCTAATTTACTTGCTTTCCTAAAAATGTTCTAAAAGTTCTAAAATGCCCCCTAAATTCAGTTCAAATTTCAATTTAGAAAAATAATACCTTGACAAAAAAGGAACGTGGGAAATATACAACACATTTTTTTTTATTTTTTGCTGTTCTTATCTAAACTTTTGTAATTACCTTTGGCAATCTGAAAGGCGTTTTTCCCTAAACCCTAAAGTCTTGAATTACGTTAGGTCAAAATTTTGAAAAACAACCAAACATTTCTTTAAATGTGAGAAATTCATGGGGAGAAATAATGCTGATTGCAATGAAATGCTTGCACTTCTAACTGTATATTTTTCAGAAACTAATCTGGCGTCAATCCAAATGAACCTGAAATATTTTTGCTGCTTTGCTAACTAACTCTGTGGGGAGCAGAAAGACTAACAACTACCACATCCATTCCTAAAGACCATCTTTTCAGCTTGGATTATTTTTCTTGGCATATGACAGCCTTGTAAAATCAGACGCCTGAAAACATAAATGCCCTCCAAATGTCTGTTAAAATAATCTTTCTAGGGAATACTTCCTATAAGAAGTTCAGTCTCCCATATAGATTCCTTTACACAGATGTATTTCAGTGGTCTGTATAATCCTTCTTCCTGGCTTTTAAATAGTGGAAAAATATACTTCCTTTTGCCAAACCTTCTTTAGTTACTGGAAAGATTGATGAAATAAATAAATATCAAAAGGTATAAGTCACAAATAGGGTTGTTTCTGGACCACCTCTGTAATTACAGGAAGGCTGAAGTCTTACTCTTAATTACAGTCACTTCAATGCATGTGTTTTCTTGGAAGAAAGACTCAGAACACACTTATAAATATAACATGAACACTGGTTTAAATACCTTCCCCATGATAACCTGTCTCTCTTGTCACCGTAATGTGTCACACAAACTGATGTATAATTCTGGCAATTTGCACAGAAAATATCTTGTCCCAAAGGATGCCGAACTCTCATAATAGCCATAGAATACAATGTAAGTGTGTGTGTGTGTGTGTGTACACACCTAAATACACACACACACACACACACACACACACACACACACACACACTAGGTGCCGTGGCCTAGTGGTGAAGATGCTCACCTCCCACTCGGAAGATTTAAAATTCAATCCTACTAGTGGCAAATGTTTCTCTCCCAGGGCACAAACAAAAAAATATCTGCTGTGAACTTTGTGTGGTGTCAGGAAGGGTATCCAGCCAGTAAATGCTCAATTCCATCAAGTCGCCCCAACTCTAACCCGAATGAAGGGATTACAATGGGTTGTAAAAAGCAAGTTATTTCTGTATATACTCTGTGTGTGTGTGTGTGTGTGGCTTCTATATTCAAGGCATGCTATGTTCAAATATCACATACATTTATTTTTTTATGCTATCATGATTAGCATTTGCACACTCAACCCCAGGAATTAATATATTTAATATTTAAAAAATAATAATCTTGGATTACAATTTAACATTCAGTTAATCAAATTAGGCTGAAACATGAACATTATTGCAAATTTGAAATCATGTTCCCCCTCCTCTGTCTTTACTTTTCAGATAACTAGGGAGGGTTTTATCTGAAATGCTTACTCCACATCCATTTGAACTCAGACTTTGTTTATGAGATTGGTATCTAAACTGTGCCTCCTGTTATTCTCCCCCAACTACAATGAGAAACACAAACTCATACACATGCAAAACTGTGCAGTCGTTTGTACTAGAGTATCCCCATGTCTACAATGGGCATTCCACCCTGAAGGAAAGATACTTGAGATCATCATCATCATCATCATCATCAATTCCAAATAAGTAGTAGGAGGGTCGAATTTCCCCTTCCCACTTGCACTGAATGGAACACAACTGACTAGAAAGCCCATAAAGATTATTAAACTAAGCCAATGGTGAATTATCTTCTATTACAACTTAGCCTAGACGTTCATAACATCTTTAACATCTTTTCATCTAGTAAAAACAACCAACTATATAGAATTTTAAAGCAATTTTACTATGGGTATTTGCAATGGAAATATTAATTTTATTTAGAAAGATTATTCTTTATTCTACTTTCCCCAGGATTTGCCCTCCCAAATTGCTTTTTATTTCCAACATATGATCTGCAACAGCTTTTTTAAAATTAATGTAATAAAATGTAGAGGAAAGCTCCTTCCTTCCTGGCAGTTCTCTCTTTCTATACACACCCACATCCACACATCATTCTGAATTTTGCTAAATTCAGAATTGCAGCCTCACTGTTACTATTGACGATAGATTAATAGACTGTTCAATCAATGTACTGATACTAATTATAATAGCTTCATAAGTCTACTGCTGTGCTTTCATTAGCATTAATTCATGCATATTACCAACTGGATTCACTCCAGATGTACTGCTTTTAGACTACCGTATTTTTCAGAGTATAAGACGCACCGGAGTATAAGACGCAGCCAGGTTTTGAAGAGGCATTTTTTTTAAAAAAAAAGTAGGTAGATAGATAGAGGAATAGAGAGAGAGAGAAAGAGAGAGAAATACAGTAGGTAGGTAGGGAGAGAGAGAGAGTAGGTAGGTAGCAAGGTAGGGGGGAGAGAGAGAAAAAGAGAGAAATACAGTAGGTAGGTAGGTAGGTAGGTAGGTAGGTAGGTAGGTAGACAGAGTGTGTAGTTAGGTAGGTAGGTAGATAAAGGGATAGGGAGAGAGGGAGAGAGAAATACAGTAGGTAGGTAAGTAGGGAGAGAGTGTGTGTAGATAGATAAGTAGGTAGAGGGATAGAGAGAGAGAAATAGAGAGAGAGAGAGAGAGGTAGGGGGGAGAGAGAGAGAGAGGTAGGGGGGAGAGAGAGTAGGTAGATAGGTAGATAGAGGGGAGAGAGAGAGAAATACAGTAGGTAGGTAAGGAAAGAGAGTGTAGATAGGTAGGTAGGTAGATAGGTAGAGGGATAGAGAGAGAAAAATAAAGAGAGAAATAAAGAGAGAGAAAGAAATACAGTAGATAGGTAGGGGGAGAGAGAGAGTAGGTAGATAGGTAGATAGAGGAGAGAGAGAGAGAAATACAGTAGGTAGGTAGGAATAGAGAGAGTGTAGATAGGTAGGTAGGTAGAGGGATCGAGAGACAAAAATAGAGAGAGAAAGGGAGAAAGAGAGAGAAATACAGTAGATAGGTAGGGGGGGGAGAGAGAGAGAGTAGGTAGGTAGTTAGGTAGGTAGATGTTCCCAGGTGTATTTACCCATGTGCTGGAGAATGAAATCACTGGCCACCTTTGGAACAAATCTTTGTTTCTGCAGGCACAACTTAATTCTCATCAATCACTCTAACTAAACAGCTTTCCGAAAGGGGGGAAAAAACCTTTTTACACTCTGCAAACCTCCCCCAAACAGCCCATTTTTTGTGAAAATGGGCCCGTTTTTTTTCAAATAAAAGGCATTAATAGCCTTGGGGGGGGCTTGCAGAGTGCTCCGGGGGGGACCCAAAATGAGGAAAAATGGCCCTTTTTTCTTTTTCTTTTTTCTTTTATTTATTTATTTTATTTCGGATTTATATAACCGCACCCTCTCCCCAAAGGGACCCAGGGCGGTGCACAGGAAGCTAAAAAACACAACAGTATCACAATATAAATAGTTAAAATCAAATTAAATAAATTATCCCTGTGCTAAAATTTAAAAGGTTAAAACATAATCCCATTCAAACCCAATTAAAACAATGTATTATACAGACTGTAGGCTAGGTAAATAATTTAGGCCAAGCCGGCCTGATGAAACAGGAGTGTCTTTAATTTCTGGCAGAAGGTGCAGAGGTCCGTGGTTGTTCTGAGGTCGGGGGGTAGGTCGTTCCAGAGGATTGGGCCCACCACAGAGAAGGCCCTTCACCTGGGCGTCGCCCGCTGGCATTGCCTAGTGTATGGCACCCGGAGAAGTCCCTCTCTGTGGGAGCGGATCGGCCGCAGGGATGTATGAGGTAGGATGCGGTCTCACAGGTAGCTAGGTCCCGTGCCATGGAGCGCTCTAAAGATGGTAATCAACACCTTGAAGCGCACCCGAAAGACCACAGGTAACCAGTGCAGCTCGCGCAGGAGCGGTGTTACATGAGAATACCTAGACGTTCCCAAGATCGCCCGCGCGGCCGCATTCTGGACCAGCTGTAGCCTTCGGGTGCACCCCAAGGGGAGCCCCATGTAGAGAGCATTGCAGTAGTCCAGCCGGGATGTCACAAGCGCGTGAGTGACTGTGCGAAGGGCGTCCCGGTCCAATAAGGCATACCTGGTGGAAAGCCCCCCTGGCCACGGCCGTCACATGATGTTGCATAGACAGCCGGGTATCCAGGAGGACGCCTAGGTTGCGTGCACGGTCCACGGGGGCCAGATGTTCACCCCCTATGACCAGTGATGGAATCAACTGGTTGTACCGGGATGCCGGAAACCACAGCCACTCAGTCTTGGATGGGTTGAGTTTGAGTCTGTTGTCTCCCATCCAGATCCGTACGGCTTCCAGACATCGGGTCATCACTTCAACGGCATCGTTGGGGTGGTTTGGGGTAGAAAAGTACAGCTGCGTGTCATCAGCGTAGATGTGGTACTCTACCCCAAAACCACAGATGATCTCACCCAGCGGCTTCATGTATGTGTTGAACAGGAGCGGCGAGAGGACCGACCCCTGAGGCACCCCACAAGTGAGGGGTCTTGAGGTCGACCTCTGCCCTCCTGCCAACACAAATTGCGAATGGCCGGAGAGGTAGGAGGAGAACCATCGTAAAACGGTGCCCCTCACCCCCAGCCCCTTCAGCCGATGCAATAGGATACCATGGTCAATGGTATCAAAAGCCGCCGAGAGATCTAACAGGACCAGGATGGAGGAACAACCCCCATCTCTGGCCCTCCAGAGATCATCCACCAACGCGACCAATGCCATCTCTGTGCTGTGCCCGGGCCGGAAGCCAGACTGGCGCGGGTCCAGATAATCAACTTCCTCCAGGTGACGGGGAAACTGTTGTGCCACTACACTCTCAACAACCTTCACTAGAAAGTGAAGGTTGGAGACTGGACGATAGTTTTCCAATAAAGCTGGGTCCAGGGAAGGCTTCTTGGCCCGTTTTTCTTGAAAACGGGCCATTTTATGGTCAAGAAATAGCAGGCATAGCCTTATAGAGGCTTATAGAATGCTGCTGGGGGCAGGGGGCAGGGAGTCCTTCAGGAATAGCGCGGTATAAAAAACCAATAAAACCTAAACCTAAACCAATGCTCATGATACTACCAGATTTATACGAGACAACTGTTTTTCTTTTATTGATTTTAATAGTTGAGCATACAT
Organism: Rhabdophis nuchalis; assembly: GCA_039707465.1. Lineage (NCBI taxonomy): Eukaryota > Metazoa > Chordata > Lepidosauria > Squamata > Natricidae > Rhabdophis > Rhabdophis nuchalis. The sequence continues at coordinate 98,657,947 of CM077644.1, forward strand.
ATTATAATAGCGATGCAAGATGGTGCCAGGGGCCTCTGAGCTGTTATGAGTGAACAGCCCCCCTCCACTTAAGCACAGGAATGGCAGAGACCTTGACTGCTGAGCCAGTGAGGCAGCTTGCTGGTGGACCGGGAAGCCAGCTGCACAAAAAGCTTTCCAGCAAATACTGACGCAATTGCGCTGGTCTTAAAGTTGTGCCTTGTTTCAGAATCCAAGGAATTATTTGGTTATGTGAAGCTGTTTCTTCTCAAGCATCTCTACTGGGCGAAGACTGAGTCAAAACTGGGGAGCCGCCAGGCAAAGGAGATGGGACCAGAAGATTGACAGACTCAGTCTCCGGGCAGAGAAGCAGAATTAACTCATCCCTTGGATTCTCTAGTCAGCACACTGGGGAACGACTTAGTGCAGCAGCCCGCAACCTTTTGGGTACCAAACACCAATTTCATGGAGAGAGGTTTTTCCACAGACCAGAGGAGGTGCGGTTTCATGTGCTGCCTGCATCCCATGGATGGGGCTTCGCTTGTTCGCATGGCCCTGTTTCTGGCATGCTGCGGGCCAGTCCATGGACTGGGGGTTGGGGACTCCTGACTTAATGTGTTTGCTACATTATAAGGCATTTCAGATCGAGTGATCTAGGAATGGACTCACATGCCATAGCAATACATAGCAACAGAGATAACATGTCAGAGGGATTAAATAATAGACTGACTGACCCCCATGAATATCACAGATTTATGGAACATTATAACCAATAATGCTTTCATTTAAACCTGTACAGATGTACCGAAATGTGCAAAATTAAGATTTTTAAATGTATTTGTATATCATCTTAATATAACCATATTTCAAAATATATACTGTAGCACAACCTTTCTATTTGGAAATGTACTCTCCAAAACCTTATATAAAATAGCCTACATACAACAATTTTACCATTTTCTGCCTTCAACAGATATTCTATTCACACAGTATTGAATATGCTGCCATTTGACAGACAAATATTTACCTCAAACACCTCCTCATCCAGAATTCGTGTTCCAAAGACAGTAATGCCATTGGTGTCAACGACCGCCGGACTGCTTCTCTCGAGTGGTTTTGTGGTTTTCTTATTACAGTCCACAATCATGGTAACTGATTTCCTCTCCACACTGATGGCCACCCGATGCCACCTAGTATAAGAATCAAAATGCTTTTAAAAGAAGAAACCATTTATCTAGAAAATGTACATCTTAAGATCAATGGAGTAATTATATCTGCTTAAAATATTAAAAGGCTATATTTCTTCATTATAACCAGGAACTCAGTTCAGAAGCTCTAGCAATGGGAATTGCTATTAAACAGCAAATTTGGAGCAAATTGACTGGATGCCTTGGTAATCAGTACATGGACATCCTTTAAGAACTAATGTGTCTAGAAAAGCTACAAAAAGCATAGCCTGGACATCAATCTTTTTCACCTAGCAAGTCCATGGGCAAGTCAAATAGTTACGGTTCTAGGGTTAGAGTTAAAAAATGTAAATGTTCTGCAACAGAGTAGAGTAGAGTAGGGTAGGGTAGGGTAGGGTTGGGTTGGGTAGGGTTGGGTAGGGTAGGGTAGAGTGGAGTGGTGGAGTGGAATGGAATGGAATGGAACGGAACAGAATGGAATGGAACAGAACAGAATTGAATCGAATCGAACAGAACAACAGAATTGAAAGGTACCTTGGAGGTCTTTTAATCCGACTCCCTGATTAGGCAAGAAATCCTATATCATTTCAGACAAATGGTTATCCAATCTCTTCTTAAAAACTTTCAGGTGTTGGAGCCTTCACAACTTCTGGAGGCAAGTTGTTCCACTGATTAATTGTTCTAACTAGTAATGCTGTTGGGAGACCATATTGCCCTAGACCCTGTTCTACTCATGGCAGCAATATAATACTAGCTCCCCCCTTTTAATATGAAACATAAACTAGGGTACCCAATCCTAAGGATTAGTCCAATCTTAACTCTAAGGCTACCTCATGGGGTGTTACAGAGTCCAAAAAATGTTAACATGGTCCTACTAGGCAGTTCCAGCCCACCAGTGGTGTTCTCCAATATCATACTGGAAACCACCTCAGCCAGTTTGGCTAGGAAAATACTAGGCAACAGGGTACATAGTATGCAATAAACAAACTCATCATCATCATCTCTGAAACGTGCAATGAAAGACAATACAAAATTCTGTCTCATGCAAAGACAGTAACCATTATCTGGAAGTGAGCACCTCACAGTCCAAGGTTCTAAGATATAATGGAAAGAGAAAGCAGATTCATGATCTGGCCAAAGACATAAACACACTTCCACTGATTAATTGATTAGCATTGCAGATAAGTGAAATTTTGTCTACCTCATGCAATATAAAATCTCCAAAAAGACAAAGAAAATGCTGGTATCCTTCAGGCTTAGCTGGTTCTAAACGTGGAATGGGTATGAGTAAGAATACATGTGTGAGTGTACAGGCATCAAGCTTGTTAAACCAATAAAGCTTTATTGTTGTCAGAATTCAGTGTTCTTGTTATTCCTTGCAAGATCCTAGCTAGCTCTTTAATTGAAATTCTATCTGAAGGTCGGGGAGGTCAAGGATCAAGGGCCTCTAGGGCTGAGTGTGTGTTTTCTTTGAATAAATTCTCTCCATTGACCAAAGCTGGGCACAGAGTAAATACAAAACTCCCAGTTGCGGATCAAAGCAAGTGGGGAGAGCTGGGAAGGATGTTTCTCAATGGAAAGTGTAAGGAAAAATGACTGACTCTAGGTGAGATGTATAAAAATACAATGGACATTTAGAGTTTGAGGATTTTTGTAGCAGAAGCATTCGCTTTCCTCAGTCTATCTCACTGATTCAGTTCAAGATTAGGGTTCTCATACCAATCCCAGTTCAAAAAGTTTTCCAGTGAGTTTTCTATTTGCTTAAGTATTCTCCCATAATAGATGGAGGGGGCACACAAAAAAGGGCTCTATTTTGAAAGCATTTTTTTTCTAATTACCGTATTTATTCGAGTATAACGCGCACCCGTGTATAACGCGCACCCCCTAATTTTCGATTAAAAATCGGTATAAATTTTTTTTTTCACTTTTTCTCGGCTTAGACCAAGCATTGTAAGTGACAAACGTTGTTGAACACGTAAAAATCATTTATTGACAATGTAAACTATGAACACAATACCGAAATAAAATTACCGGTAACAATATTTATTTAAATCCTTCAAAGTCAGATTCATCATCAGATATACTAAAGAGTTGTTCCCATTCTTCTCCAGTTTCTTCGCTTTCTTCTGAGTCTGAATTCCACAGCAGGTCGTCTTCTGTGCCGTCCATTTTATTGCTGATGCCTGTCTTTAAAAAAACTCTTGATGATCATTTCTTTTGGCATGTCTTCCCATGATGTTTTAATCCAGGACGTCACGAGAGATAGGCCAGGTTTCTTGAGGTTTCCTTTTGCAGTCAATTCTTTGTTGTCGGATTTCATCCAGGTAATCCACTTTTCCCTGACTCTGTCTTTGAAGGGTTTGTTTAAAACAACATCTAGTGGCTGAAGAATAGAGGTTAGTCCACCTGGAATCACAGCTTGAAATGTTTTTAGACTTTTCAGTTTGTCCTTCACAGTGTCTGTCAAGTGTGAGCGGAACTGGTCCCATACAAGCATGGATTTCTTCAGTAGTGCGCCTGGTCTATTATTCCAAACTTTATTTAACCATAAAATGATGCCCTTCTCATCCATCCATCCTTTAGGATGACAATGGATCACGACACCTGGTGGAAATTTAACTCCTTTTGGAATAGTCTTTCTTTTAAAAATCACCATTGTTTTAAGTTTAAAACCGTCTGCCATACAGGATAACACAACCGTAAAATGAGTTTTCTCATGGCCTGTGGTTTTAATCTGGACTGTGTGCTTCCCTTTGCTGTCAATTGTCCTGTTGCCTGGTAGGTCAAAACACATGGGGGTCTCATCCATATTGCCTATCTGTGAAAGTTCAAAATTAATCTGCTTGCGTTGGTTGATTATAAAGGTATGGAATGAAGCGATCTTCTCTTCTAAATCATTTGGCATCTTCTGTGCTATCTTTGTTCTCTGACGTATTGCAAGTCCATGCCTTTTCATAAACTTTTGTGTCCATCCATTAGAGGCTTTGAAGGTTGAATCTTTGCAAAACTTTTGGGCTTGAAGTCTAATGTGGAGTGATGTGACGATGTACCCACTACTTCTTTGGTCAATGATCCATTCATAAAGTTCCTTCTCCATGTCTGGGTACATGGCTTGTCTCCCTCGTTGTGCTTTTTTGGTTTTCTTCATATCTTTCAGGATGACTTTCTGTTTTCTCCATTCTCTAACATTCGTCTCTGGTACAGTGAATTCTCGGCTAGCTGCTCGATTTCCGTGAATTTCAGCATGATCAACAACTTTGAGCTTGAATGAAGTGTCATATGCAGAACGTTTTTTCTTGATACCCTGAGTTGCCATCTAACAGATACCAGTATATCAATAAAAATATGAGCGGGTGTGGGCGAGGTGAGGAAAGGAAATGAAGAGGCGACCACGTGTATAACGCGAGTGAGGCTGGTTAGTTTTGGGGTTCATAGACAGAGATACCATGGAAAGAAAAAGTTGACTTTTCTGGCAATGGGAGAAATGGGTGTGGGGAGGAGAAGGGGTAGAAGGAAATGTCTTCACAGGGCGAAAAGTTTAAGGGCCGGAGTATTTTTGCTTTTGTATGCAGAGTGAAGTTTACCCGCTCACCCATGCCTGAGGTAAAGGGGAAAGGGACTGATCGCGACGCATTTCCTCCGCCTTTTTGACAAATGCCGCCTGCGAAGAAACAGGTTTCCACCCCCTCTGAGCCGCCTAGGGATTGGTCAAGATTGGAGAGGAGGATCCTCCTAGAAATAAATTGGAACGATGCCGTTCCACCCTAACCAGCCCGGCAGGGCAAAGGGCTCCTCAGCTGAGGAAACCTTTGTGGCTCCGTTTCTCCCCCCCCCCTGCGTCTCTTTCTGGCTCCGTTTCTCCCCCCCCCCCCCCGCGTCTTTTTCTGGGCTCCGTTTCTCTCCCCTGCGTCTCTTTCTGGGCTCCGTTTCTCTCCCCCGCGGCTTTTTCTGGGCTCCGTTTCTCTCCCCCGCGTCTTTTTCTGGGCTCCGTTTCTCTCCCCTGCATCTCTTTCTGGCTCCGGTTCTCCCCCCCCCTGCGTCTCTTTCTGGGCTCCGTTTCTCTCCCCCGCGTCTTTTTCTGGGCTCCGTTTCTCTCCCCCGCGTCTTTTTCTGGGCTCCGTTTCTCTCCCCCGCGTCTTTTTCTGGGCTCCGTTTCTCTCCCCTGCATCTCTTTCTGGCTCCGCTTCTCCCCCCCCCTGCGTCTCTTTCTGGGCTCCGTTTCTCTCCCCCGCGTCTTTTTCTGGGCTCCGTTTCTCTCCCCCGCGTCTTTTTCTGGGCTCCGTTTCTCTCCCCCGCGTCTTTTTCTGGGCTCCGTTTCTCTCCCCTGCATCTCTTTCTGGCTCCGCTTCTCCCCCCCCCCCCCGCGTCTCTTTCTGGGCTCCGTTTCTCTCCCCCGCGTCTTTTTCTGGGCTCCGTTTCTCTCCCCCGCGTCTTTTTCTGGGCTCCGTTTCTCTCCCCCGCGTCTTTTTCTGGGCTCCGTTTCTCTCCCCCGCGTCTTTTTCTGGGCTCCGTTTCTCTCCCCTGCGTCTCTTTCTGGCTCCGCTTTTCTCCCCCCCCCCCCCGCATCTCTTTCTGGCTCCGCTTCTCCCCCCCGCCGCCGCGCAGAAACCCGAACCCTCGTTTATAACGCGCACCCAAACTTTGAGTTCTTTTTTGGGTACAAAATTTTGCGCGTTATATTCGAATAAATACGGTATATTTATTTGGCTTAGATGCTGCCGGCTTCAAACTGACGCTCCACAGATAGTTCTTAACTTATGACCTGTCACTTAATAATCCATCCACAGTCTTGGCCTGTAAAGCATCTGGCTTTTGTAAAATATTGGATTGCCCCCACCCACAGTCACATGATCACATTTAAGCCACTGGGCAACTGGTTCACTTTTATGACTGATTGCAGTGTCCTGCATTCATGGGACTGTTTGTGCAATATTTTTTGCTGATTTCTTGCAAAAAACACTCATTCAAGGGGTGTAGATTCAGACTTAGGACCATGTGATTTGCTTGTAAAAAAAGAGTTTAAAAATTCTGATCTGATCACATAATGCCTTGATATGCAACTACAATGACTTAACAATTGAAATCCCAGTTTCAATTATGGTCATAAATTGAGGATCGCCTGTACTGCTGGGGTAATACTGAACAAGATGGCATGTTTATAGACTTCGGCTAGTCCCCTAATGCAAATCAAAAGCAGTCAGGTTGGTATCTTCATCCTTTTAAGGTATAAATGAGGTCTTACCAAGCATCCACTGAAGGATGGAGAAAATACAGGTGAAACTTGAAAAATTAGAACACGGTGCAAACATTCATTTATTTCAGTAATGCAACTTAAAAGATGAAACTAATATATGAGATAAGACTCATTGCATGCAAAGCAAGATAGTTCAAGCTGTGATTTGCCATAATTGTGATGATTATGGTGTACAGCTTATGAAAACCTCTGAAAAGTATAAGCAATGCGGCATGGCATGAAGTCTATCAGCCTCTGGCACTGCCATCAGCTTCCATGCCACGTCACATTGAGGCAGTAATTGCTGCAAAAGGGGCCCAAACCAAGTACTGAGTACATATGCATGCTTATACTTTTCAGAGGTCCGATATTGTTCTATGTACAATCCTTGTTTTATTGATTGCATGTAATATTTTAATTTTCTGAGATTGTGGATTTGGCATTTTCATGAGCTGTACGCCATAATCATCACAATTATGACAAATCACGGCTTGAACTATCTGGCTATGCATGTAAATGAGTCTTATCTCATATATTAGTTTCACCTTTTAAGTTGCATTACTGAAATAAATGAACTTTTGCAGGATATTCTAGTTTTTCGAGTTTCACCTGTAGGAAAATATCGACTAAGTAGTATGTTAAGGGCAATAGAACACAAAAAGCAAGACAGAGGTGATACACACTATAAAAGCAAAGAAAGCAGCAGGAAGATGCCAATTGACAACATATTCAAATAATTCACACAGACGTCATGACCTTTTGATGGTGTTCTACTTACTTTCCATCAGCAATATTGACCGTACCAAATATGGGATAGTCTTCTGGGGCAGGCTTTCCATTTTGATCTTCAAACAAGAAGATAGGCGACCTGCCCACTTCAATGCCAACCTGCTGGATGCCGTGTTCATTGTAGATAGATAAAAGAAAGGACTGGACTCCTTTTTTAGGTTTTATTGTAAATAAAACTGAAAAGTCTTCAGGAAATTTTCCACCTGTCAAGAAAACAAGCCAGGGTCACAAATCCCAAGAGTAAAAAACACAATTTTGGAAACACTTCGTTCATTAGAATGCGGATCAGACTTTGTACGTTTTATGTTTAATTCTGCAAATTCCACTGTAGAAATATTTCTTCTTAAAAGTTACTGTGCTTTCTTGTTTTACAGTGCACTTGAATTTGGCCACAGTATAGCCTACATAACACTTCCATTAAACTTATTTCAATCCTATTAAGATTCTATTGGCTCATATCAGTGGTGGGTTTCAAAAAATTTTACAACCTCTTCTGTAGGTGTGGCCTGCTTTGTGGGAGTGGCTTGCCGGCCATGTGACTGGGTGGGAGTGGCTTGGCAGTCATGTAACTGGGTGAGCGTGGCCAACTTGTAAAATGTGGTGAAACTCACTTAACAACGCTCTTGCTTAGCAAACAAAATGTTGGCTCAGAAACTCTGGCATTTGAAGCACGCAAGTCTTAAAGCTGTCAAGTTACAAGACACTTGCGCCCCAAACTCTTTAGAAAAAAAACCCCAGGGGTGTTCAAAGTTGACAGCTTTAAGACTTGTGGACTTCAACTCCAAGACTTCCTCCTCTCGCTCTTCATCTTGATGATGTGTGGACAGACGGGGGGAGGGAGCTGGAACCGGTTCTAAACAGCACTGTAGATTTGTGGAACCTCTTCTATAGAAGAGGGTAGAACTGGCAGGAACCCACCCCTGGCTCATATACTGTGTTCCTTGAAAATAAGAATATATATACAGTTCTTATTTGGGGGGGGGGGATGTCTTACCTGCTTACCTTAGGACCACTGCAGCCAGGCTTCCCATACCCTGACACCTGTTGCACTGTTGCTCAACTTCTTCTGTGGCTGCTTAAGGTCACTTATGGCCAGATCCCATGTGGCGCATTGCACCAGTGCCATCATACAGCCTGCTGCTGTACGCAACAGCACCATTACAACATATCACATGGCGTACTGCAACCATGGGTAGTGGCACTGGCATGATGCAGTCTTAACTAGGGATTATTTTGGGGGTAGGGCTAATTTTTGGGGAAACACAGTATTTAATTTATTTGGAACTTAGCATGTGAAGATCAGTCTAGATCCATATTATATTCATTCATTCATACACATTAACTATCATATTTTTTAAATTAAATGTGCAGTTTTTGCTATCAATTGTATTTTGTGTGCTTCTTTTCTTAAGATATACATGTATCTATGCAAATTTCCCCATTTCCTAAATTTTAGGCAGCTATCACTAAGGCACATTTTTACAAATAAATTTTCAAATACATACACAAGTTCTCATTTTTGTGTACTTTTTGAAGGCAAAAACAACTGAAGCTAAGTAGACTTTATGAATTATGTATCAGTTTGTGCTGCAATAGAACCTGTCCCTTTAGTTATAAAAAAAAACTGATTTGTTTTAACATTCTTCAGGATCCGTGATTTCAGTAGAATTTACTTCGAAGTAAGCAGCAATTGCTGTCAGTTTACAATTCCAAATACAAACACACGAAAATAAATTCCAGTGGAATGAATGGTGTTTCCTTGAGAAGGGGGAACGTGCATGGAATTGATAACACTTGCCCCAGTGGTTTAGTTTGATTTAAGCAAATCCGACATTTCTGAGAGAATATGTATTTATGTGGGTTTTAAGAAGCAGATTCGAAGTATAATTACAAAAAGCAAGGACAAAACACACTGATGTTATTTCAGCATGTGGCAAGCAGGAGGAGGAATATACTGTATTTTATTTATTTATATATCACATTTAGAAATTGCCCATCTCCTTCATAGAGGGACTTTGTATAGGCTTGGCCTGCAAAGGAAGAGGAGGGTGGATGTGTAACAATTTGGCAGAAAGTTAATTTAAGCCCACAAGAAGAGCCGTCAGGTCATTCCAGGCCATAGTCCTTGTAAGTGATGATGTCAGTGTGTAAATCTTCCTTAAATAGGGAAGTACACAAGGGAATGAGAAGGTCTGGCTTCCGTGTCCATGTTTTGTCCATGACAAAAGAGTAATTGTTTAAATATGGGTGTGGGACAATACCAAATGTAAATATCTTCTCTAAGATTAGAATCTTCACCACAATCAAAGGTGGTATTCAGCAGGTTCTGACCAGTTCTGGAGACCTGGTAAATACCACCTCTGACTGGCCCAGTCCCCATCTATTCTCTGCCTCCTGAGTCCCAGCGGATTGGGAGGAAATGGCGATTTTGCAGTAACCTTCCCCTTCCACACCCACCAAGCCATGCCCGCAGAACAGTTAGTAAAAAAAATTTGAATCCCACTATTGACCACAATGATCTGTTCTGACCCCTCCTTTCTCCGACTAACACAAGACTGGCTGCCTGCCACTAACTCTCTTGGCTGCTTGCCTGAATGACTCTGAACAGATACAAAGCTTCCTAACTCGACTAAACACGAACCTGAAAATCAGCACGAATAAACACGAACCTAGAAATCCAACGTTGTTCTCTGCAAGGACATTCTTAGCAAAGACTTCCTTTTAAACCCTCTTGGGAGGGCCCAGTCATTAGGCAGCTGGGACTAATTCAATTCCTATGGGTTAGCTTCTGATGCAATTGAAGCCTCCTTTTTTCAGCCCTTCTCAACCTAGCATCAGGGACAAACTGGCCTTGATCCTCCCCACTACTCCAAGACCCAGGTCTCCTCTTGATGACCTGCCGGGGCCTCTGCTCTCTCAAGGTCGCCCTCCTCCTCCAGAGCAGACTCATAGGACTCCTCACTAGAGGAGTCCATCAGCAGCTCATCCGGAGCTGGCTGGGCCACAACATTGATCTAAGCAGTAATTTAGCTAACTATCTTGAAGAACTACAGGTAGCCCTCAATTTACAACCAGTTGCTTAGCAACCATTTAAAATTCCAAATCATCTACCTGGGGGTTACATAGGTCCCGGATTAGAAGCTCCAACCATTTCTCCCCTCCCATAATCACAGGATCACACTTTGGGTGTTTATCAACCAGACTGCATTCATGACTGTTTGCAGTGTCCTGTGGTCATGCTACCATGTTTGATTACGATTCTTCCCAAAGAAATATCATTTATTTCTGGTTTTTAGCAAAACCACAACAATAGCAAATCATTCATTCATGTAACAACTGCAATGATTTGCTCAACTGCCGCAAAAAAAATAATCATAAAACCGTGTTAGTCACGTGACTGACCGGCTTTGCAACCATTTTGAGTTATAGCCGTGATGGGCAGGTTCCTTACTATTGCAACTTGAGGACTACCTGCACATTGAGCCGTGGTAGCGCAGGGGTTAGAATGCAGTACTGCAGGCTACTTCTGCTGACTGCCAGCTGACTGCAGTTTGGCAGTTCGATTCTCACTGGCTCAAGGTTGACTCAGCCTTCCATCTTTCCAAGGTTGGAAAAAGGAAGACTCAGATTGTTGGGGGCAATAAATCCCAATAAACCCCTGACTCTGTAAACCACTTAGAGAGGGCTGTAAAGCACTGTGAATATAAGTATATATAAGTCTAAGTGCTATTGCTATTACGGATGTGTTGAAATCTTTCAGTAAAGGAGAGGAAAGCTAGAGTGAAAATCTATAGGAAAACTGCTGTTGGGATCCAGACAGCTTGGAAGTAACAGTTGGGGCTGTCATCTGTCATCACCTTTCTACCACTATGGTGTTCCCTCAGCATTCTTGTCATCTACTTTTAATATTCTAGTCCTCGCTGCTTTTGCTTCCAAGACAGTGGGATGAGGTCATCTATAATAGCTATATGGTGAAGCTTGCCTTCAGAACTATTTTTTTTTAATGCGCAAGCTTAGTCTTTTCTGAAGTTTCAGATTTTTAGTAATGTTAGGGTGAGGGACATTTACTATTATAGAACTCGTTTTTTTTCATATGTCAGCATAGTTTATACATAGCTTTTTTTCTATTATGCTGGTGATTTCATTTTGATTCATCAAGAAAAGAATGAGACTATGTCAGCCAAAGCCAAAAGTTTTCCTTTTCCAAGACTAAATTAATAGCCTGTATGAAATTGGTTATTCTTAAAATAAGCAATATGTTACGGTTGCCTTCCATTTTTATAGCATGACCATCCCAGAACTGGAGAAAATCTTTTAAAAAACAGAAATAATATATATCATTTTCTCCTAGTGAATATGGAGCGGTCAAGGTGGAACAGATGATGATAATAGTTATCTCTATTTTACTACTTGGAGGGGGAATCAGGGATGTTGTACCGCATTTCCCCAAAAATAAGACAGGGTCTTATTTTTTTTTTGACCTCCGAAATATGGCCTGGGTCTTATCATCAAGGGGGGTGGGATTATTGTTTTGGGGTTGCTGGCAGTTTCTCTCTTGTGAGCGGGCTCCCGAAGACTGGGCTCAGCGTCAGGAGTGAATGGCTGTGTTACGCTGTCACAGCAGTGCAACATGAGGTGATCACACTTACTAGCAGCCAATCAGCAACTCCCATCTCCAGCCAGGCAGAGCACTACTCACCAACCTAGCGGTATCCCAAAGGCATCAAGCCGCACGAGTGCCTTTGCCCCCCACCCCAGCTCCTGCGACTTGGTGCCTTTGGGATACTGCTAGGTCAGTGAGTGATGCTCTGCCTAGCCAGAAAAAGGGGGGGGGTGTCCAAGAGGGCTTATTTTGGGGGGAGGGCTTATATTTTTGCCCACCCCAAATATCTGGCATGGCCTTATTTTCATGATGTCATATTTTTGGGGAAACACAGTAACATTGGAAGTACCAAAGTCCTTTGACTGATCCTATCAGAAAAGTTCCCAAAGTCCAAGGAATATTACTGAATTTACAGTAATCCAATGAAATAAGATCATTAACATCATAAGTGACAAACAAAAAAGACTAAGGCAGCGATCTTGTCTAAAAATCCGATTGCCTAGAGTCTCATCATTATTCAAACATCCTTTTTGCTGTGCTTCAAGCTGTTATCTTCTCTGCTAACTTGAACAACTATCTCAATGCATCACTTCTCACTTATGCGGTTTTGATTCTCATAGCAGAGCTGTGCTGAAAAACAAAACGGTAATTCTACTGTCTATTTAGCTGAAGTTGGTTAACAGATTGGCTGATTCTGTTTACTTATTTCTACTAGGATGGAATGGGAGAACTGGATCCCCAACTGAAAGATGGTAACCATAGTTTATTACCTATCTGAAAGTAGCCATGTAGGCTGTCCACATTCCATTTTGCTTTTAATGCAGCCATAATCTGGATTATGGATTATGCTGTATTACACTAGATTATGTGCAGCGGTATTGCTTAAAGTGGTGAGAGGATTTGTAAGCACACTTGAGAAGCATTCTTCTTTTTTAATATTTATAAAATACATCGAAAGGAGGAGAAAAAGAGTTAAGCAATTGTTTTCTTTCCTTTTAAACTGTCTCAGTTATAACAGTTTAGGATTTTAGGGGGTCGGGCTAAAAACAATTTGTATGTGAGCAATGTACAATTGCCTGGGTCCATTCATTAAAGTGGCTTCGTAGCACTGAAGTATTACATGCTCTGTAAATTTCCAATTATTTAAGCTCCTTAAAACCTTTGTAAATGAGCAGGGGCTTAAACAGATTATACTTAGGGAAGACTTTGAAATAATATTACAAATCATTTGAGCTTCCGTGTGTCTCTGGATAGGTTTATGGGTGTTTGATTTATAATCCTTTTGATAAGGATGGCAAAAGTTCAGATGATACCACACCACCAGCTGCATTGGGAATAGTGGAGATACGGCTGCAGTAAAGGAATTTACATGATATTTACAGCTCATTTTACCAACCGTTCCACTTTAAGAAAAAGGATTCTGTATTATAAGATCTAATTTGCACAAGTAACCTCCAAAGGAAGAAAAAGGAGTTGGCCTAAAAAAAAAAAAAGGAGGAAGGGGCTGAGGGAAGTTTCAAGAACTGAATGCAGCTCAGCACCTGCCTTGTCTGAATTGCTTAACCTCATCCAAAAGTTATGCTGAGAATGTTTAAGGCAGGGGAGCACTGATTCATCCAGTCTGGGCATGTGCTTTCAGTCAGATACAAACAAATGGTAGAAAACCTGCAAGAAGTTAATTTTTTTTTACTGTAAAAATTGATCCTCTCCCATGGTTACTGTCAACAAACAATAAGTACAGGTAGTCCTTGACTTAGGACCACATTTGCATCCAACATTTCTGTGTTGAGGGAGATGTTTGTTAAATGAGTTTTGCTCAATTTTACGATCTTTCTTGCCAACGTTATTATGTGAATCCTTGCAGTTGGTAAGGTAGCAACCCGGTTAAATCAAGTGTGTCTGGCTTCTCCATTGATTTTGCTTGTGTGGTGGCCCGCCAGCAGCCAATGGAGCTGGCGGCAGAGTTGGGCAGTGAGGAGGTTGGGAAGGAACATGGGCCAGTCCTGGGGATTGGGGAAAGCTCAGGTGATGGCTCTGCATCAGAGGCAGAGAGGGAGTTAGATAGTAGTGAGGCAGAAGAACAGCTGGAGCCTGTTCCCAGTGTGCGCATGCGCACAGCTGCCAGAAGACAAGAACAATGAAGAAACCAGGGTCGACTTAAGAGTACAGCCACACCTTGGAGGTGATTGGCCCCTCCCATAGGAAACAAAAGAGGAATTAATGAGGAGTGGGCTTTTGCAGGAAACAATTTGTTCGGTTGTGTCAAGAGTGGAAAGTTCTGTTTGTGATTACAAGAGATTCGGTGTCAAGTTTTGCTTTGCCCTGTGTTTGGAAACTAGTTATCTGGCAGCGCTCCAAATGAGATAAGATGCATGTGGATAAACATTCCTCTGAAAGACTGTTTGCTAAGCCTTGCTGACTGTGAATGAAAAGAATTCACAGTCGTGTAAATAAAAGAGGTTTTATCGGGACCAAGACTTTGCTTCTTGCTTTTTAAGGTCGCTTGGGTCAGAACAGCTTGTCTAAATGTCGCAAAAGGTGATCACATGACCATAGACACAGCAATGGTCATAAATATGAACCCATTGCAAAGCATCTGAATTTTATTCACATGATCAGAGGGAGGCTGCAAAAGTCGTAACTGTGAAAACAGCAGTATCTGTTTCCTTTTCCATGGTTTCCAAGGCTGCAAGCATGGTCACCTCATGGCTGCTGCTGTGTTGCAATATTTTCAGGGAGGGCTTATTTTAGTGCATGCACCCCAAAGTCCGATTGGGCTTATTATCTGGGGAGGTCTTATTTTCAGGGAAACAGGAGCAATGAACTTTTTAGGGGGTGCAATCTTTCTTAAATCAATGTGTATATTTGGTGATCATTTTATTTCTCTTTGCCATGCACGGTTCGTCCAGCAATGAACATCTGCGTAAAGCCATTTAATAAAGTCAAATAAATTCCAAAGCCAAATGCACGTTATGACTACAAAGCCTCCTAGGTCAGCTGGGATTCTCTGTGTTATTAATACTTTGTTTTTTTGGCCCAATGCTGGTGTTACAATTTTGAGAAATGCTGTATCACTGGGCGGAGTTTTGACAGCATCTTTTTCAGCTGATTCATGAAAACATAAAGTTATGTTTGGCCCGTGTATGATTTTTCCATTATTTCTACAGGAGCTCAGCCTTTAGGTGATGATTTATAAAGAGCTGAAGACCGGTAAGAAAATAGTTTGCCACCAAAATGCTATAGGAAGCAATCTCTAATTGAAAACCTGAGTAGATAATACAGAAAACAAAATGGCGTCCCCCATGGACACATTGAAGAATTCGATATCTGTCATCCGTTTTCCTAAATTTTCTATGCAGAGCTTTTTTCTTTTCTTTTGAGGCAAACAAAGATGTTCTCAGTTCCTAACCATTCGTTTAGCAACTGTTCAGTTACCGCAGCATTGAAAAGAAGTGATTTACAAGAGGTCCTTGCTGGCTGTCAGAGATTGAGGTCGAAGACTTGCGGCCAGTCGTAAGTCGAGGACCGGTTGCAAGTCGAGGACCTCAACAGTCCTCACACTTATGACTATCAAAGCACCCCCTGCGATCATGTGATCGAAATTCAGGTGCAACCAGCATGTATTTGCCATGATTGCAGTGTCCCAGGTCATGTGACCCCTATCTGTGGCCCAGCCAGCTTTTGACAAGCAAAGTTAATGGGGGGAAATCAGAGTTTATTTACTTATTATTTATTTATTAAATTTATACCCCGCCCTTCTCCAGAAAGGACCCAGTTGCTTAACCACCGTTTGATTTGTTTAACAACTGCAAAGATTCACTTAACGACCATAGCAAAAAGGGTCCAGTGCGACTCATATAACAACAGTCTTACTTTCAAATGAAAATTCGAACCCATTTGTGGTTATAAATCGAAGAGTACCTATAACTGGGGTGGGCTGCTGGGGGTTTGCTACCTAACCCCAACCCTAACCCTAACCCTAACCCTAACCCTAACCCTAACCTCTAGCTAAGATTCTGTGCAGTTCAGAGAACCCCCAAATCCCACTCCTGGCTGGCCCTGCCCACTCCACCCAGGCCCTCCCAGGAGTCACCATGCAACCCATTTTGGATGCAAGTAAATGCAGGGCATGCATGGAGGCTCAGTGAGGGCAAAAAATGAGCCTACAAGAAGTTCCAGAGCCTGAGGAGCCTATTTTTGCCCTCCCGTAGGCTCGGGGAAAGCGTCTGGAGCCCAGGAAGGGCAAAAACTCCCCCCCCCACTGTGGTGAAGGAGGCCAACTAGGCCACACCCTCTATGGCCACACCCACCCAGCAACTGGGCAGAGAACCCCTTGCTAAAATTTTTGAAGCCCACCCCTGTCCTATGAATAAAATTCTCTAAAGCAGTGGGCCATAAGGTACTCAATGGAAGCATTATTTCCAAAATGCTAGGGATTGGACACACCAGCTATAGTTCCTTAAAGAAGCACCAGAGCCAGTTCAAGATTCAAGCCAATTTCATTGTAATTTTAGTACAATGACAATAAAGATTATTATTATTATTATTAAGATGATGTCAGTTCTTGTTCTTAGCCTCCAGTGGCTGCTTCAGAAAATCTCCACAGAGCTATTTTCCCCAGAAACCATTCTATGCAAAGGTTCCCACTTGCCAGATGATGGATTTTGTTAACTAAGGGGAGGAGCACGCTACTGTATTATACAGGTAGTCCTCGACTTACAACAGTTCGTTCAAAGTTACAATTGGGTCCTGGTTATTTGCAAGACCGCCTCCTGCTACCAAATATCTCCCACCAACCAGTTCACTCCCACAGACTAGGCCTCCTCAGGGTGCCATCGGCCAAACAATGCCGCCTGGCAACCCCCAGGGAGAGAGCCTTCTCTGAGGCAGCCCCTGCCCTCTGGAACGACCTACCTCCCGACCTACGTACGACCACTGACCTGCACCTTTTTCGTCGGGCCTTGAAAACGCATTTATTCCATGAGGCCGGCCAGGCGTAGTTGCTTTTAATTGGTTTAATTGGTTTTATTTAAGAGTTTTTATCTAGATTTTGGAACGGGCCCCAATTTAATATTATTTTAAAGTATTTTATGTATCGATGTCTTTTGTATGTTTTTATTGATGCCTATTCACCGCCCTGAGTCCCGCAAGGGAGAAGGGTGGTATACAAATTTAATAATAAACATAAACAATGGCACTGAAAAATGTGACAGGACCATTTTTCGCAGTTATGACCTTTGCATCGCAGGCCTGGCCCCCGGGTCTAACACGGGCCCACCTCGAGGATGGATTGATTGATCCAGAGAGGTGGGCGCAGCGCAAACTTAGGGGGTTTTTAAACAAATTTTTAATTCGGCTTTTAAGGGGTTCTGGGGCGGGGGGAGGGCTCATTCAGTCAGGGGGGGGTCAAGATATAGGGCCGGCTGGCGGAAGTAGGATAAAGGAGGGGTCCATTAGGGAGGGGGGATTGGGGGTTGTCTCTGTTGAGGGCCGTCCCATTCGATTGGTCTTGGGGAGGGGCAGGGGCGGTGGGAGGCAGGATGTCCATCGTGGGTTGGAGGCTCGTGGTCGCTGGTTACGAGCGGTCGCTTGCCCCAACCCCCTGTACTCCACTCGTGGGCTAGGCGGTCAGGGATTACAGAGCCGGGGGCCCAGGCTGATGTTCTGCAACGCCAGGTCCGTGGTGAACAAAGCCCCCCTCATAAATGACCTTGTGTCAGAGGGGGACCCGGACCTGGTGGGAATTACAGAAACCTGGTTGGGCCCCGAGGGGGGTTTACCCCTCGTGGAAATGTGCCCACCAGGCTACCGTGCATTTCATCGGCCTAGGGCCCTAGGCAGGGGTGGGGGGGTGGCGGTTATTGTTAAGGAAAGTCTGGAGCCGAAGGAGACCACTGTGCCTCAGACGACCGGCTGTGAGTCCCTCTTCGTGAAATGGGGCCTAGGGAGGCAGTTGGGCTTGCTGCTTGTATACCTGGCTCCCCGCTATGTAACAGCAGCCCTGCCCGAGCTACTCGAGGTGATCGCCGCGATGGCGGTGGAGACCCCCAGACTTATAGTCATGGGGGACTTTAACCTGCCATCGGCGGGCGAAACATCCGAGGTAGCTCGGGAGTTCATGGCTTCCATGACGGCCATGGACCTGACCCAAGTAGTTCAGGGCCCCACTCACGAGGGAGGACACACGCTGGATCTGATTTTTGTCTCTGGACACTGGATTAGTGATCTCGGAACAGGGGATTTAGTCATCTTACCCTTGTCATGGACAGATCACTCTCTCCTTCGGATAGACTTTCCAACCGTCACACCTCACCGCGGGGAGGCGGAACCGGAAACACCAAGTTGGTTCCGCCCCAGGCGCCTGATGGACCCGGAAAGGTTCCAGAGGGAGCTTGGGCCAGTACCTGTATCCCTGCCCCGCAGCTCGACTGAGGACCTAGTGGCCGCGTGGTATAGTGCGGCCACGGGGGCCTTGGACCGAGTCGCGCCCTTGCGGCCTCTCATGCGGCGTCGAGTCACCCAGGCTCCTTGGTTTACCGAGGAGCTTCGGGAGATGAAACGCCGCAAGAGACGCCTAGAGAGTAGGTGGAGATCTTCTCGATCCGAAGCTGACCGAACACTAGTGAGAGACCATATTAGGACTTACTTAGTGGCGCTAAGAGTGGCCAAACGTGAGTATTGTGCCACCCTTATCGCGTCCACGGAAAACCGCCCTGCCGCCCTGTTTGGGGTGACCCGCTCCCTCCTTCATTTGAGGCCGCGGGAAGCCCCTCTGCAGGGTCGAGCAGAGGAATTTGGAGTATTTCTGCAGGACAAAATCACTCAGATTCGGAACGAGTTGCCCTCCACTAGTGGCCCAGTCGGGGCGTCCGGTGCTGGTCTTGAGATAACACCTTGGGAGGAGTTCGACTTTGTTACTACCGAGGATATGGACAGGTTGCGGAGGAACCTTAGAGCCACCACATGTTTATTGGACCCGTGCCCCTCCTGGCTTGTACTGGCATCCTGGGAGGTGACACGAGGCTGGCTCCAGGGCATTGTGAATTCATCTCTGAGTGAGGGGTACTTGCCCACCGTTTTGAAAGAGGCGGTGGTGAGGCCCCTCCTCAAGAAGCCATCCCTGGACCCGGCTTTATTAGAGAGCTATCGTCCCGTCTCCAACCTTCACTTTTTAGTGAAGGTTGTTGAGAGTGTGGTGGCTCAACAGTTTCCCCGACATCTGGAGGAAGTTGATTATCTAGACCCGCGCCAGTCCGGCTTCCGGCCCGGTCACAGCACCGAGACGGCATTGGTCGCGTTGGTTGATGATCTCTGGAGGGCACGGGATAGAGGTTGTTCCTCTATCCTTGTCCTATTAGACCTCTCAGCGGCTTTTGATACCATCGACCATGGTATCTTATTGCACCGATTGGGGGGGTTGGGGTTGGGAGGCACCATTCTACGGTGGTTCTCATCCTACCTCTCTGGTCGGTCGCAATGGGTGTTGGCAGGAGGGCAGAGGTCGTCCCCGAGGCCCCTCATATGTGGGGTCCCTCAGGGGTCGGTCCTCCCCTTCTGTTCAACACCTATATGAAGCCGCTGGGGGAGATCATCCGTGGTTTTGGGGTGGAATACCATCTGTACGCTGATGACACTCAGTTGTACATATCCACCCCAAACCACCCCAACGATGCCGTCGAAGTGCTGTCCCGGTGTCTAGAGGCCGTACGGATCTGGATGGGTAGTAACAAACTCAAACTCAACCCGTCCAAGACCGAGTGGCTGTGGTTTCCGGCACCCCGGTTCAGCCAGTTAAGTCCAACACTGGCCATTGGGGGCGAACAACTGGCCCCCGTGGAGAGGGCGCGCAACTTGGGTGTCCTCCTGAATTCCCGGCTGTCCATGGAGGACCATGTGGCGGCCGTGGCCAGGGGGGCATTCTATCAGGTACGCCTGATACGCCAGTTGCGCCCCTTACTGGACCGGGGAGCCCTTCGCACAGTCACTCAAGCGCTTGTGACATCCCGGCTGGATTACTGCAACGCTCTCTACATGGGGCTCCCCTTGAGGTGCACTCGAAAGCTACAGTTAGTACAGAATGCGGCCGCGCGGGTGATTATGGGTGCCTCAAGGCAAACCCACGTAACACCTCTCCTGCGCGAGCTGCACTGGCTGCCTGTGGCCTTTCGAGTGCGCTTCAAGGTGTTGACAACCATCTTTAAATCGCTCCATGGCTCGGGGCCTAGCTATATACGAGACCGCCTCCTGCCCCATACATCCCTTCGTCCGATCCGCTCCCACAGAGAGGGCCTTCTCCGGGTGCCGTCGACGGGGCAATGCCGGTTGGCGACACCCAGGGGAAGGGCCTTCTCTGTGGCGGGCCCGGCCCTCTGGAACGACCTACCCCCCGACCTTCGCACTATCTCGGACCTCCGTCTCTTCCGCCAACGTCTTAAGACGTATTTATTTCAACAAGCCGGCCTAGGATAGCCCCCTGTTCCTGACTTTTTTTTTTAAAAAAAAAAAATTATAATTTGGGAAGGTTTTTAACATGGGTTTTAGCACGGGTTAATCTAATTTAATATATTTTAAATTGATATTTATTGTATTTTTGTGGTTTTAATAATGCCTGTGCGCCGCCCTGGGTCCTAACAAGGAGAAGGGCGGGGTATAAATTTAATAAAATAAAATAAATAAAAATAAATGCATCATCCCCATGGTCCCGCATTCAAAATTCAGATGATTTGCAGCTGGTTCATATTTATGACGGTCGCAGTGTCCCAAGGTCATGGGATCACCTTTGGCGACCTTCTGACAAGGAAAGTCAATGGAGAAGCCAGATTCATTTAACAACCACTTACTAACTTATCAACTACCGTGCTTCACTCAGCAACTGTGACAAGAAAGGTCGTAAAATGGGGCCAAATTCATTTCATAAATGTCACCCTTACCAACTGAAATGTTGGCCTCAAATGTGGTCGTAAGCCGAGGATTACCTGTAGTAGTACATATAGCACCATTTGGCTTGCTGCAACTCTTATAGCTGTATTGTTGGAAAGAGTGTTGGCAACATTTTTCCCCCCAGTGGATTAATGAAAGTTAATTGGTTTTGGTTCTATCCTTATCTACTACTAACACAATAAACCCTTGGTCCACCCTTTACTCAAGTTCAAAGTGGCAGGGGCAACAGTCTGCGATCTAACTATACTCTAATGGGGAAACTCTCTCCCTCTGACCTGTTCTGAAATTTTGAATTTATTTAGCTTTATTTGGCATAGCGTGAAGCATTTCTCTTTAACAGGCTTGGTATGAATTGATAGGCCTGTGATGACAAAACTATGGCATGCATGGAGCCCCTCTGCAGACACGCAAGCCATCACCCAGTTGAGTTCCACGGCGCATAAGCACACACCTCCCACCAGCCGATTTTTGGGTCTGCCGCACATGCGGGAGAAGCACCAGCGAGCGTGAGAGCAGGGGGAAGCACCCCCCTGCACCCCTGTTTTTTTGTTTCAGGAGGCTTCAGGGAGGTCTGCTAAGCCCAAAATGAGGCGCGCTGGGTACGCATGCGCAAGGAGGGCACGCATGCACGGGGGTGGGGGAGCATTGGGGCTTGTGTGTGCATGCACAAGGGAGCAGGGGGCACTGCATTGTGGGTGTGGGCACATGTGCTAGGGTGTAAATTCAGAGCGTTTGCAATATCTGCTGTGTATTCAAGAGCACTTTAGCAGGCAAGTGGAACCTGTGACAGTTTCTAATGTTGCTGAACTGCAATACTCAGCAGGTCATATCAGAATGATCAAAAGCCAGTCAGCACTAAGTACATTCAGTCTTCAAGTCCAATCTCCGCTAATATTGGATCTCATTAGGCTTATAAATATCATCCTCTTGTGTCCCATTATGCGCAGTGTAAGCACAAGCTCCTTCTCCTGGAGATAAGGCTTAGGTATTAATAACTGCAACAGAAGACTAGCATTGCTTCAATAACAGGCAGGGCAAACCACAATGCTCATTCATTTTAATCGCTTTAACAAAAGCTCCTTAAGTATATTAGGCACTTATATACAACGAGATACAGCACTTTATCATGCCCATTTCTCAGCCTGCTCTCATGATGCTAACAGGGACATTGGAGGTAGATAAACCACCACTGATCTTACAGCTTTCTGGCTACGATTGTCTAGGTTCAATGCAAACTTTGGCCATGACAAATTCACCTCAAGCCCATTCTGATATTGTAGAAGTTTTGGTTTGAAATACAGAAGCAATCTAGGCAACCCCCCTACAGTTTTGGTAGCTCTTAGACCACTATGAGCCAGAAGTCAATAACATAACGTCATTCTAACATTTTGGCTAATATGGTCATAAGAGCCCATATTTTAATTATTCCCTTCAGTTAAAGATGCATGGGTTGGTTCTATTTCAGCCCCCTTCAGTTTGCATTTCATTCATCAGTCTACTGCATACCATTCTGACATTAATCTACCAATATTTTACAAATGCTGTACAGAATGTCCAACTCCAATGCATTTTCTCATGAACTGCACATTTCTGGATCTATTTAATCCCTATAACACACACACACACACACACACACACACACACACACACACACGTTATTTGATCAGAATTACAAAATGCAGTGAAATGTGAAATTCAAAGTACCACTACATCTCAGGTCAAGTCAGCTCAGGACGCAGGTCAAATTTAGTGGTATGTGGGAATAACCTTAGGAGACAGGAGAATGAGTTACAGTCTAGGCCAGTGTTTCTCAACCTTGTCAACTTGAAGATGTCTGAACTTCAACTCCCAGAACTCCCCAGCCAGCGAATGCTGGCTGGGGAGTTCTGGGAGTTGAAGTCCAGACATCTTCAAGTTGACAAGGTTGAGAAACACTGGTCTAGGCAATGGTCTGATAAATGAAATCTGAGTCCCAGGGAGGGGGTAGGTGGAGAAAGTGTCTAAGAAGGAACATCCCTATTTTATTTTATTTTTATGGTGAAAGTAATGCAAGGGAAAGGTACTTTCAGACTTGCAAGATTCTGACAATAAAGATAGTCTTGTGTCTTCTGCTTCTTATCTGGAAGAAACACTGACACTGACACTCAAGAATTCTTAGCTCTAATTTTCTATGGAGATTCTCTGTCGTCCAGGTCAGGGCTCTCCAACCTTTGCAACTTTAAGTCTGAAGGACTTCAGCTCCCAGAATTCTCCAGCCAGGTTTGCTGGCTGGATAAGTCTGGGACCTGAAGTTCTTCAGACTTAAAGTTGCAAAGGTTGGAGACCCCTGGTCCAGGTCATGGTTGTCCCAAAGTTGCTTTATCAAAAGGCAACTGGATTTTCTTTCTTTTTCCTTGAAGACGTTTTGCTTCTCATCCAAGAACCCTCTCTGGAAGCTTTCACGAAGAGACTGGAAGGCCATCTGTCAAAAATGGTGTAGGGTCTGCTTGGGCAGGAGGTTGGACTAGATGACCTACAAGATCCCTTCCAACTCTGTTAATCTGTGATCTGTAAAGCACCTTTGGGATTTAGCTCTAATTGATCCCTCCTCCTTTGGCCGGGTCACGCTTGGTGTGATATGAAACCAGGCAACTACATAGTTGCAAATTCATGGCTTAGCATGATGTGTGAATCTAACCTGGATTTCCATTTTCTAGGAACTATTATCCTGGAGGCTATAAAACCATTCTGTGCTCATTTTTATCATCTTTATTCACATAATTCTTATTCAAACACAAAGAACTACTTCTGGACATGGGAAATAAGCAAACAGCTTTGGATGTGTTTCTTTTCTGCTCCACAAATGACTACTGCTCTTTTTGTTTGAGAGTCCGTTCCGTTCCTTCATTAAGGTAGAGAATAATACTTTCTTCCCTTACCCCTCAAAAAGCCTTTTTGAAAGTATGCTTTGTGAGAAGAGGCTTATATGCACTGGAAAGTTGCAGGTAATAAGGTCTAGGGGTGGGCTTGCAGGACTCACTGAACCAAAGTTTTAAACCAGGGGTAGTCAACCTTTTTATACCTACCGCCCACTTTTGTATCTCTGTTAGTAGTAAAATTTTCTAACCGTCTACCAGTTCCACAGTAATGGTGATTTATGAAGTAGGGAAGTCAATTAAATTTAAAAAAGGAAAGTGCTTCAGTATCGGACAAAGCCTCTACTGCCCACCATGAAAGCTGGAACGGCCACTAGTGGGTGGTAGGGACCAGGTTGACTACCACTGGACTGGTGTAAACTAACATAATTGCAATATGGACCAGACATATTTCTAACGTAGATACTTTTATGAATATGCAGTATTTAGAGCAGAAAGAATGAGACGTGGGAAACGAGGAACTGAAAGTAATGAATGGCAGAGAGCTTCAAATGCACATGGGTGTTTGCAGAGAGTGATGGTCAGTAAGAATGTAAAAAAGTACAAGGAAGGGAAACTATGGAATGTGAATGTCAGCTAAAAAGGAAAGTATAAGAAATGTGACTTGAAATGAGAAGGGTGTCCTTTGCTCCCGGATTGGCTGAACCAGTACTGGCGGCGGCGGGAGGCTCCGCCCAACTGTCCGGGTGTTTCTGCACATGCGCAGAAGCGTCACACACACACATGAGCACAAGCGAACCGATAGCACCGGAATTTGAAACCCACCTCTGTCTTTGCCCAATAGCAGTCCTTGCAGGATCTGCTATGTACCATTGGACGCCATTGCAATGGTTTAATAATGTAACTGTTGTTGTGGAATTGCATTGCTATGTTGGCTATAAATGTTCCAAATTGCTCATGAAATAAACCTCTGATCTTTAAGTAAGATTTATTGCTTGTGGTTTGTCTGTGTTCCTCGTTATTGGGATATTTTTAGGACAGCCTTCACCTCCCCAAATGAGGCTAACTGGGATATAAATACGAATTCCTTGCCTTAAGTTTAAGGTAAGAAATTCTGTGGCTGCCACAAAAAAGAGAGGTGAAGGACCAAGAAAGCTACTGCCAAAGGCCGTTTTATTTAATGAGATTATCCACAAACTACCTAAAGGGTGAATTTACTCAGTGCTCAAAACAAAAATGAGCTACAGCCAGGTCACTGCTAAAATTACCAACTCCATTAGAGTCTTAAAAAGAAAACACTCTGGTACAGAGGGAGAAGGGAAGATGTTTTGTGTTAACTCTTAGTTCTGAACACATTCCATTCTCACTGTGCACCACATGAAAGGCGACATCTGTCCTGGTCTTCTCTGACTTGCCTTTAGCAGGAAGCCTTTATTCTTTGCTAAAAGGCAACACCGCAAGGGTTTTCAATGACAAAGTCACTGCCGTTTAAGGCTGAGGGGCAATGACGTTTGAACACCCAGTCTTACTGGTGAAAGTGAGACCTCAGGACAGAGCATTAGAAAGTAGAAAAACATCGCTAAAGCACAAGAGCTCAAGGGGTGGCCCAGAGAAGCAACCAAGTTGGTTAAATCAAAGCTCTTTTTTTTTTGCCAATCATTGAACAGAAGCTGTTGCTTTAACGGACCTTGAGTGAATGGCTTTTCCAATGGGATGCATTTGTTAAATGTTGAGAAGAGGATGATTTGCACCAGGGGTAAAATGCTACCCCGGTTCAGGCTGTTTCACCGG
The DNA here is from genome assembly GCA_039707465.1 of Rhabdophis nuchalis. NCBI lineage: Eukaryota > Metazoa > Chordata > Lepidosauria > Squamata > Natricidae > Rhabdophis > Rhabdophis nuchalis. Next base: position 98,683,324 of record CM077644.1, read on the forward strand.
TGGCAAAAAAATGCTACCACTTCACCCAAACCGGTAGTTTAAAAAATTGCTTTAAAAAGTTTTTTTTTAAAGTTTCGACGATCACACGGCACAGGTGATTGTCGCACAATTGATCATCAGAACTTTTTTAAAACATTTTTTAGCATTTTTTTTACTAGCAGTTCGCCCAAACCAGTAGTAAAAAAAAATGCTTTGAAAAGGTTTTTTAAAAGTTCCAACGATCAGCTGTGTGACAATCAGCTGTGTGGCGTGATTTATATTCACTAGAAAGGTTTAGTATCTGCATTGTGCATGCGCGCAAAGCGTTTGGCACGGATGTAGCAGACTTCAGAGCATTTCACCCCTGATTTGCACCTCATTTTTCTCCTTAAATTTACCTTTAAAAAACCCAAATCTGAGCTGCTTCTAAAAGTAGGATCCAACCTTTACATTGGACACACACAAAATCACAAGCATGGATATGTGGAGTGGCAAATAGAGATAACTGGAACTACCATTTAATTTAATTTGGAACTCAGCTACCAGAGTTTGACTTGTTCAGAATTGCTTACGTGACACCTACTTTCAAAAGAACGTCACAGTGCAGTGATGGTTGATGTTAAAGCACAGAGGAATGGAAAATGTTTAAGGCATTCTTTCACCCAACAGCGCAAGATGTCAGGGAGCAAGAAACCTAAATCCTGCTATCAGCATTTACAAGGCAGGCCACTTTTCCAATGCGCTAAAGAGAAATAAGTAGCACATACAGTAGGTGAGTTTAACCGATTTTCCTGTGATTCCTGTCCCTTCCCCTCCCCACCCAACTCCACCCCAATTCCTGTTAGAACTGTGACTTGCCACTGTTTTTTTTGTAACAGGTGCCATCCACTAGGCTATGCCAGCGGGCGACGCCCAGGGGAAGGGCCTTCTCTGTGGCGGGCCCAGCCCTCTGGAACGACCTTCCCCCCAAAATTAGAACAACCACGGACCTCCGCTCATTCCGTCAAAAATTGAAAACACACTTTTTCTGCTTGGCCGGCCTAGGTTAGTCTTCCGTCTTTCGATAGGGTTTTAGTGGTTTTTAGTATAATTTAATTTAGGGTATTTTAGCGCAGGGACAATTGTTTAATTCGTATTTTAACAATTTATCTTTCTATGTATTTTATATTGGTTTTTTATTCCCTGTGCACCGCTCCGAGTCCCTTAGGGGAGAGGAAGCGGTATACAAATAAAATGTATTATTATTATTATTATTATTATTATTATTATTATTATTATTATTATTATTATTATTGTAATGATTAATATTTGGAAAGCAACAAAAATTATCAGGGGAGGGGAGGAGTTGCATAGGTCTAGTTTAATTTTAAAAAAAGGATTAGAGGTGACATGATAGCAGTGTTCCAATATCTCAGGGATTGCCACGAAGAAAAGGGAGTCAAGCTATCTTCCACTTAAAGGCAGGACAAGAAACAATGGGTGGAAACTAATCAAGGAGAGAAGCAATTTAGAACTAAGGAGAAATTTCTTGATAGTTAGAACAATTAATCAGTGGAACAGCTTGCCTCCAGAAGTTGTGAATGCTCCAACACTGGAAGTTTTAAACAACAGATTGGACAAGCATTTGTCTGAAATGCTATAGGGTTTCCAGCCTGGCTCAGCTGTGTGCTGTCCAGCTTTCTTTTAGAAAAGGCTGACCTCCCATTAAATTTAAAAAAAACAACCATCTGGGCTATGATAAGGAATGCATCAGTTTCCATTCTCTAAAGAATTTCCCTGAAAGGAATCCATCCTAATAATATTCCCAGAGATTCTTTACGCAGATTTTGTAATCTGCCCTTAAAAAGCTTTAATCAAACTTGGTTTTTTTCAAAATTCTTGTACATTCTGTGAATGTGTGTATATATCATATATTCTGTGGGGGGAAAACTAATCAGCACGCTAGATGTCATGTCTCAGTTCTGCTCCCAACCGGCATGAACAATTCCAAAAGAATTAACAATTGGCTCTTGCAAGCCAGTAGAAGCCAACTTCAGCACAGCGCATTGCATATTGACTGATTACGTGCCATAAAGTAGATTTTGATTTCTAGCGGCCACACAGAGAGATTTTCTCCATGAACCACTGCATATGCATATTCATTATAAGCCACTTGGAAATGTTCTAATCAGAATAAATGATTTCAATGAAGAGCTGAATATGCATTCCTTATTTTTATTGTCTTCCATCCTAAGATGTCTTTCTTATAATCGTCCTGCTATATTTTCATTAAAAGTAGGAATTTTGAGATTCTATACTGAGAATGTGGCCACATCATCAATGGAAAAGGAAAGGAAAGTAGGCTAAAGATGGCAGCTGGGTTTATTCAGTGCAGGGCCCTCAATAAGTAGTTGGTTCAGCTACTTATTTTGCATTCATTGCTACTCTGCTGTTGTTCATTTTTCTATTTGAAAAATGCCTGGTTTAATCCGGGTCCTTTCGGCAACCATCAGCTTTGTTCCTCCTGAAATGTAGACACTTATATAGGCAAGTACATTAGTTAGCCCTTTGGTCTCTGCACCTTGTCTGTTACAGACAGATAAAAAGTTGTGTGAATTCCATTAATGGTTTATGTTAGGCGTGTTGAATGCTTACAACATTAAAGACCACTTAGTAGAAAGGGAGGAAGCAATTTAATGCATTCATTTGTTTCAACTCAGGAAAAAAAGAGGCATCAGATATTAGTTTATTTCTTAAAGTCACGTATATTCCATAGAAGTATAAAATTACTCATTGTAGCTTGCAGACGGCATATTAAAATTACATGTTTAAGCCTGCAACAACAAGAAACTTTTGCACCCTTGCCTCAAGGTGAAAGAGATCTCTTCTGTATTCTTTTTGCTTCCTGAAGTTGTTAAGACACAATCAGAAGAAAATCATAGGTACTTGAGGAAAAATTATGAAAAGCCTAAACAAAGCTGTGCTTGGCCACAACTTGTGTGTTTGTGTATTAATTTGAGGCAGTAGGAATAAATCCTGCACCTGTATCAATCATGACAGCTACATCAGAATAGATGACATAACAGATTATAGATATAGTTTATAATAGTTATGTTTATATCCACAAAAAATCTCATAAATTGCTCACAATGTGATTCTATGTGCGCTACATTTTATTTTATGGGAAATAATAAAACAATACAACTTGGAATACAGGTAGTGCTTAATGTACCACAACTGAGCTCAAATTTTCTGTTGCTAAGTGAAACATTTCTTAAGTGAATTTTGCCCAATCTTACAAACTTTCTTGCCACAGTTGTTAAGAGAATCACTGTAGTTGTTCAATTAGTAACATAGTTGTTAAATGAATCTGATTTCCCCATTGACTTTGCTTTTCAGAGGTCACAGAAGCTGATCATATGACCCCAAGACAATGCATCCATCATAAATATGATGTAAGTCATAAGTGTGAAAAATGGCCATAAGTTACTTTTTTCAGTGCCGTTGTAATTTCAAATGGTTATTAAATGAACTGTTGTAAGTTGAGGGATGTGAACCGGGGCTTTATTACATGTTAGGCAAAGCCTTAGCCACTTAAGCCACCAGGTTCTCTTCCTGATCAGCTGAGACAGGAGGATAAGTATATACTTGTGTCACAACACCCTGTTAGGCCCCAATTAAGGGAGGAAGCATACTGCTCTCCTTTTCTGCCTTTCGGCTCATCGCCAGAAACCATCTAGACAGAAAGCCCTGGTTCAAATCCCAGTAAGGGTATGACTAGCTGATGAGAGCTAAAAAGCTCGAAATAGATCTATCCTAGTCTCCCTGACTTATTTATTGATCAGCTCAAAAACGTAACACACACACACAAACATATAAATAAATATATAAATAAATAAATAAATAAATATACATACATAAATTTATTTATACATATAAATAAATATATATATATATTTGTTTTCGTAGATTTTTACGGGTATAGGTATGTAGATTTTGGTTTATTCGGGTCTTTTCCCGTGTAAAATTAAAGGTGTTTTTGCAACGTTTCGATGGGATCACCATCATCATCATCAGGCCTGGGCCTTTGCAAAACATGATGATGGGGGTGATCCCATCGAAACGTTGCAAAAACACCTTTAATTTTACACGGGAAAAGACCCGAATAAACCAAAATCTACATATATATACATATACATATACATATACATATACATATACATATACATATACATATACATATACATATACATACATACATACATACATACATACATACATACATACATACATACATATATATATATATATATATATATATATATATATATATATATAACCAGTTCTGTGGGCATGGCATGGCTTGGTGGGCATGGCAGGGGAAGGTTACTGCAAAATTCCCATTCCCTCCCGATCAGCTGAGACTCGGGAGGCAGAGAATAGATGGAGGTGGGGCCAGTCAGAGGTGGTATTTACCAGTTCTCCGAACTAATCAAAATTTCTGCTACCAGTTCTCTAGAACTGGTGAGAAGCTGCTGAATATCACCTCTGATATATGCTCAATAGAATACATATATTCTATTGAAGAATTTTTTAACAAAATCAAAGCAAATTAAAAGCAATAATTTCTTCGTTTCACCGGATGCCATTAACCCCAAGGCATAAGGCCTGTTTTTAGTTAAATTTGCCAACCAGAATATGCTCAATGCAAACTCCAATTTTTGCATGCTGACTTTCTTGACAGGGGAACTTCTAGCTTTATATGAGATTCCCTAAATCACAGACCATGAAGATAACAATGTAATCTATAATGCTTGCCAACTCTACTAAACAAAAGTGGAGGAGAGGGTTGTGGTCTGTGGTCCTGCCACAATATATTCTTTCCTTTGAAAGTCTCCTAACACAGGGGTTCCCAATCTTTGCAACTTTAAGTCTGAAGGACTTCAACTCCCAGACTTCTCCAGCCAGCTTTGCTGGCTGGAGAATTCTGGGAGCTGAAGTCCTTCAGACTTAAAGTTGCAAAGGTTGGAGACCCCTGTCCTAACACACCTGTCAGAATTTACTGCCGTACTTCTCACAATCAGACACGAGGTCAATTGTTGAAAAAGGGAAGCATTGTTTTCCAACCGACTATAATATGAAACTTTGGTTTAATAACAACAAAGAATTATTCAACCAGCACACTCTGGCATTAAGAAAAGAGAAGGATCGTATTTCAAAAACATGAAATTATTGAACCAGTAAAAGAGATGGGGAAGGATGAGATCACAGTGCTGACTCCTGAGTTCAAAGATATCTGAAGCACCTTCTAACTACAATTAGCCTAGCCTCTAATTTACAAAGTTTATTTCCAAACTGTCGGAAACTTAAAGGATTATGTCATGGTTTTCTACATAAATTTACCAGCGCATAAGAACCCACTGTCACAGCCACTTTTAATTATACTGCAAATATTACTATAGATCAGTGATGGCTAACATTTTTTGGCTCGCGTGCCAAAAGCGGGGAGAGCGAAAGGGGGGATCCTGCATGGGTGTGCAACACCCATAATGCTATGTGTGCAACTCCTACTTTTTGTGTGGTTTTTTTTGCCCTCCCCAGGCTCCAGAGGCTTACCCCCCCCACACACACCTCCAGAGGCTTCGGGAACTTCCCTGAAGCCTCCAGAGGGCGAAAAACGGCTTCAAAAGAAGGCCTAAATCAGCTGGCCAACACACACATGCATGCTGGAGCTGACAGGGCAATGCCTCACGTGCCCTCAGAAATTATTCCGCTTACCGCCTGTGGCACCCGAGCCATAGGTTCGCCATCACTGCTATAGATAGTCCCTACTTAATAGTAATTGGGAGTGGAATTTGTCGCTAAGTGATACTGTTGTGTCCACTGCCTCGCGGACGTGCCCATGTGCAGGACACTCCTGATTGGCTGAACAGTTGACAGTTTACATGGGAAAATGCGGCTCGCTGATTGGTTGCCGTTTGACAGCCACTGCTATCTAAAGCGCTGTCGAATGGGGGTTCATTTCTCCTGTTACCGTTTGCCATTTCATTGCTTGAGTTACTGGTTATTGTTAATCCCAATAAAGGGATTGTTATTTGCAGAGCTGTCTTGCCTCAGTCCTTGTCCACCCAGTCACCCTCCAGAACAGATACAGTCATAAAGGCAACCATCATGCGACTTTATCACTTAGCAGCTGCAATCCCAACACTCTCCATTGCTGTTGTTATGTAAGGATTGTGGGTTTTGTTAAGCGAGGATCTCACATGACTGTGACCTGTAACTTCCTGACAGCTTCCAAACCACAAAATCAATCAATGGGGAAATCAGCAGGAAGTCGGAAGTCCTGGGAGGCTTCCAAGCAGGCTGGTGGGAAAGTGCTATGAAGTGCAGCTTGGTGGGGGAGGGGAAGGCTGGGTAACTGCAGGCAAGTGTAGAAAGAAGCCTGCAGTGCAGAGAGTGGGGGAGGGCAGGAAAGGGAGCTGTACTGGGTGTATGAATACAGACAGGCATTGGATGGGAACTCAGAGGTGGTATTCTACCTATAGCGGAAATCGTGGGTGGCCCCGCTCACCCACCCCAGCTCTATGGCATCCCATTTAGGCCTTTTTTTTTTGCCCAAAGCGCATCATGGAAGGCTGAGCGCATGTGCAGATGCGCGTGCTCACATTTGCAAACTGGTAGGGAAGGTAAGTAAATACCACACCTGGGGAAACTATGTAAATGTGCAGACAGGTGGATGTACACTATGGGGTCCAGGTAGAGGGTGCTTCAGGCAAGCACTAGGTGCTTGGGAATGTACTTCCCAGGAGAAAAGTCAATGGGAATGACTTACAGGAGTAACCTGTGACCTTCCCTGCCAGCTTTCCCATTGACTTATCTTATGGGGACCCAGAAGAGAAAGTCTCAAATGGCAATTGTGGGACTGCAGGATGGGGCAACTATTGTAAGTGCAAGCTGGTTGCCAAGCATTCAGATTGCAATCATGTGAGTGGGGGAGGTTGCTGGGACATTAAAACTTGGACAAGTCATAAGTATTGCTCATTGAGCACCATCACAACTTCGAACAATTGTTGGTTGAGTAGTGTATCTGAAGATTACTTTTAACAGCTTTAATAGATTAAGGAACATTAAGAAAAACGAATGTGGGATCCAAACCAAAGATTCCCAGAGCTTCCAACAAGATTTTTTTAAATTGTAGTTCTATTACATTAATAACTAGTCTCCATCCACTTGTTCATGTTCCTAAGCAATTGATGTTCAGAATATAATTTTGATTATTAGCCACCTGATTTATTTCTCAAATTCCCACTTAAGGCTAAATTGATGTAAATATATTGGTTGTATCAACTGAAAAATGAGAACCTTTGAACTGGTTACCAGAAAAGTAAAGTTGAAAGAAATGCTTAAAATCCACTCCACATACATACATGTACTGTATATGCTGGCATTGCTTGCTTTGGGTATTTTCCCGTGTATAAGGCATGGAAATGTTATTGCAATATTTCGACAAGATCTCACTTGTCATCGTCAGACGATGACAAGTGAGATCTTGTCGAAATGTTGCAATAACATTTCCATGCCTTATACACGGGAAAATACCCAAAGCAAGCAATGCCAGCATACCTACACCCATGAAAATCTACGAAAGCATACATGTATATGTATACACAACATAATATTTACACTGACTCACCTGGGTACAATTGCTGAGTTGGGGCACTGAGTTGTGCATTTTTTGAAACTCTGTAGGCAACATCTGATCCTTTGGAATTCTTTCTGTTTATGCAGATTCCTGATGTTTTTGATATTCCTTCTGGAGATTTATGAAATTCTAATGCTTTCAGTACATCAACTGGTTCAGCTGAAACATAAGGGGGGAAAAACAATTTAGAATATTCATAGCTCTTCCAAAATATTACCCATCCTTTAAAAGGGGGGGAGTTTATATGGGGTTCTGAATTTCTCATACTACGACAAAAAACTCTAAGCAATCTCAGGGATCCAACCACAAAGCCAACCTTGGTCCACAAAATTAACCAGATTCTATCATAATTCCTGAAAGCCAATACAATATTGACTTGAGCATTAACAGACTGCTGTCTGCCCAATCTGCAAATGAATTGTGAATTGACAGTAGAAATGAAAACACCTATAGAGCAAAGTGTCTATACTTCATTTTTTCAATAGTGCATTTGTCATCACACATGCTTTAAAGAGAAAAATGAAGTACAAATCTATTCTTTAGTTATCACACACATATTCTTACAACCCCCACAAAAGGCAAATATCGCTCGTGCCCTTGATATGGTCATCTAATATAACTTGGCTAATGTCTTCTATTTCCTCAACTAGCTTTTTTTGAGAATGAACCTGAGTTTTCTCCCCCCCACTCTTGACTGCCCTGAGTTTTGCTCTGTCTCACTTTGTAGCCAGTCCAAACCCTTACAGCAATAGCTCTTCACATTACTTCCTGAAAACACCTTTCATGGCAGAGTTGAATGAAGATTGGGAATGAATTAAGTCCATCTTAAAGAGAAAATTATTTATTTATTTAATTTTGTAATGCAACCCTGATAAGCCAATAACCTGGATAACAATCCCAGCTCTAAACAATGTGTAAAATTGTGTTCATGCCAATAAAAAACAAGGAGTCCTTCAAACAGGTTAATGAAATTGTCAGGTGCAAAAGTTCAAGTCCATATGTGAAAGTCCAGTTAAACTGATTTTCATCAGGGCATCATCAGAACACTGATTATTTTACCTACTTTGGGCAATTAAATGCCTGCATGAAAACAGCCAAGCTCAGAGAGCACCAAGGATCCATTCTTTCCAACCCTGAGCTACAAATATCATCCTTTATTGGTGCCTCATAGATTTCAACAAGATCAGCAATGAGAGGCCAAGTTTCTTGACAGTTTGGTCACCGAGAACAGTTGGCTCAGCTGAAGGGAGATTTGAATGTTATGAAACAGCCTTTAAACCAGGGGTAGTCAACCTTTTTATACCTACAATCCACTTTTGTATCTCTGTTAGTAGTAAAATTGTCTAACCGCCCACCGGTTCCACAGTAATGGTGATTTATAAAGTAGGGAAATCAATTAATTTTTTTAAAAGGAAAGTGCTTCAGTATCGGACAAAACCCCTACTGCCCACCACGAAAGCTGGAACACCCACTAGTGGGTGGTAGGGACCAGGTTGACTACCACTGCTTTAAACAAACCTGACACTTCATAGGTATACTGGATTACTATTCCCTCATCTGGGAAAATTGGGAGTTATGGCCTGATTCTTCAGAAGAACCTCTGATTCAGGAAACCCTTTCCACAATAAGAAAACTGGGAAGGCCTGGATTCTGTCAGAATCATTGTTTCCTGTAATTCTGAGGCAGGAGGCATTGTTAACTATGTGGTAGGTGAGAGTTTTAGAAAGACTGGAAGCAAAACACATTTGAGAGGCAAGGACAAAGTGACCGCTAGCATCATTTCCAGGAAAGGGGAAGGGTTGGAGGGGAAGATGGACAAAGCCTGATTGCTGTTTCCACAATTAACATTTTGAAAATGAAGAAGAAGAAAAAGGAGCAGAGTGAGCAAAGAGCGAAAAGCTGCCATACTAAGCAACTCCTTCCTTGGGTACTCATGTCATTTGATGGCCAAACTATCTCACTAACTGAGCTGGCAAGTCAGCAATCTTTTCAGGAGAACCCAATTTCCAACATCTTCCAGACCTTCCACAATAATAATGGTTTCCCTGCTATGGAACCAGGGACTTCTAGTAGAATCCTAAATAAGCAATAAGCAATCCTAAAACCTCACTTTCAGAACATTTTATCCACTCACTAAATTTCTAGCAGACAGGAGACCAAAATCAGATAAGCAAAAGAAGAAGTAAAACCTCAACAGAGTTATATTATATCAGTCAGTTATATTGAGCATATAATGGCAAGTATTAAGGTAAGTACATAATTGCCAAGAATTAAGATAACATTAAATCTGTCAAAATTCAAGGAATACACACACTTTTCATGGTTGCCAACATTTTTCTCTTAATACTATAAGAATCTACATTAAACCCATCAAAACCACATTAAAGCTACCACTATACCATTTGATTGAAGTGTTCCTATAGGACCAAAATGACTACATGTCAATTTACTTGGAATTAAGGCTTACAGGGTGCAAACTAAGCCAAAAAAACATTGTTAATTTGGTTTTGGATTAGCTTGTGTTTCGATTCAGTCGTCTGTGGTTTATTCAACAAATTGTGGGAAAAGATGGGCTTGCATTATGAATGATGCATAATTAGTGCAATCATTGAGGCTGGCCCCAAATACTTCATGCACTAAGTGTATTGTTCTATAAATATTTATTTGGAAGAAGGAGATCATGAAACCAGTAGAACCTAGTTGTGAGACACTATGGACAGGCATTGGCACGATCATATATGTAGGCATATTTAATTGCATTATTTCTATTACAAACATAGATGCATTATGCAACATTTTATATCTTGTTGCTACTGTTCTAGCTATGAGTACCACAGATCATGAGGTTACAAGAGGGCACCAATTATTCACTCACCGATCTGGCTATTCTCAATTATAGAACAGCAGGAAGGACCTCAGATGTCTTCAGAAACATAAGGTTTCTAGAGAGTTACCCTCAGAGAATGCAGTGTACATACCATTTAGGGAATTCTGATATAGTATACAGGAGTATGGAGACAGCCTTACAGAATGCAAGAACTATTAAGTAAAGTTTAATTTAGATTGGGTAAGGAAGACAGTGTGAGGAAAAAATCTCAAGATAATCATGCGTTGGTTCTAGTTGATATAAGAGGAAGCAGAGAAATTTAAGTTTCCAGGGTTCTGCTATCCAGAGGTGGTATTCAGACTGGATTGGGCAAACTGGTAGCAGAGATTGGTGGGCCCGCCCACCTGCCCCAGCTCTATGCCATCCTATTTAGCCATGTTTTTGAGGCTAGGCGCATGCGCAGAAGGCACATGCACGAGCAAAGCTTATGCACGGAAGGCAGGACACATGTGCAGAAGGTGCACACGTGTAAAGTAAGCATGCCCACGCAGGGTGAACTGGTGGTAAAAATAAGTGACACCCACTGCTGCTGGTATCACACATATATCAGTAAAATAGAGTTCTACTAATAACTAATCCTTGTATTGACTGCTGCTTGGCCTGTATACCTGAATGAGCTGATACACACACACACACACACACACAGCTGTCTACAAAATTTCTTCAAATGATAAGAAAACATTCTGTAGTAAATCACATATCTCCCATTAACATAGATAAACCTATTTCCTAGACTAGGACTCAAATCTAATAGACACAGTTCAGCTAGATGACATTTTTTTATCGTAAAGAAGAATGAACCCAGATTAAATAATTCATTGCCTAGCGCCAGGATAAGAATGTAAGTTACATTCATAGCTCTAGTAGTAGAAACCCATATTTCTTTCTGCTCTTTCTATGACTTTACAGACTCTTTGTACAATGTATGGTGGGCTTAAAGCTGAGCAGATGCTAAGCATCTACATAACCAACAACTCAGGTCTAAGAAATACTACCTGTTAGTTTATTTATCACAATAGTGATCAATTGGTAATAAATATCAGGAAGTGGGGAAAAAGAAAGGACTTCTATGTAATGAAAAGGAAAATTGATACAATCTACCCCTACTTATAGAAACTTGTGTGGTTGACGTTGAGTTTGGTCTGGGGATAAATTCAATAAGTCTTATTTCTTTTATTTCTGTCAATATTTCCATTTTTTGTTACGTACACATGTACAAGCCAGCTTTTTGACTTTTATCCTTTAGTCCAGACTACTTCTTCTATTAAAAAAAAAATCAACCATAATGTACATTAACATCAATTAGTGTAAGATCCAGATCACTGTAGACCAACACTGGAATAACATAAAACATATGAATAATTTTAATGGAGTAGCTCAAGATCAAACTCTTCTAGCATTTCCATTAATAGTCTAAAAGCATCACCTCTTAGAGTTTATTAATAACAGCTACTCTTTAGTGTAAGATCATGTTTCTATGTTTATACAGCAGTCAAGCCAAGGAGACAGTCTTTCATACAACTTTTCATGTGGGCTTTGAATGAATTATCTAGGAAGATACATTCAATATGATTTTACTAAACCAATACTTAAAGGTAAAGGTTCCCCTCGCACATACTGTATGTGCTAGTCATTATCAACTCTAGAGGGTGGTGCTCATCTCTGTTTCAAGGCTGAAGAGCCAGCACTGGCCGAAGACATCTCCATGGTCATGTGGCTGGCATGACTAAATGCTGAAGGTGCACAGAACATGGTTACCTTCCCACCAAAGGTGATTCATATTTTTCTACTTGTATTTTTACATGCTTTCGAACTGCTAGGTTGGCAGAAGCTGGGACAACAAATGGGAGCTCACTACATTATGCAGCACTAGGGATTTGAACCACCGAATTGCCGACCTTTCTTATCGACAAGCTCAGCATCTTAGCCACTTAACTTTACATAACCATGGCCAGCACACAAGACAGTTTAAACCAGATATGAGCTGTATGGAATTTAATTTGCCCATAAATAGGACCTAGTCTACTAACATTTTAGACCTTGAGGTCTAAAGGACAACTAAAATAGCCATGAAGTAGTGGCTGAACTGGAGATTCACATGCCAGGAAATGAGATTCAATGTCTCCTTGAGGACATGCTCAGTCTAAAAATTTGTCATTGGTACTAGATGTTGTTCCTATGGCTATACTTTACAAACTACAGAAAACTACTGAAAGATCTGCAGCAGATCCCAATACAATTCATCTTTGTTTCAAAGCACTTAGTTATACTTGATAGCGAGCAGGTTCGGGAACTTGAAATGGTATGAGATAATGACCTCGGGAGACAGAGCAAAGAGACACAGTGAAGGAAACGGTCAGACGAGAGGGAGTTAACCACAAAAGGAATATGACATAGCAAACATCTCAGAAGGTATCCTCCCTATTTTCTTAGACTATAAAGGTGACCGGAGGGGAGGAATGTACATTCAGACTTGCAAGATTCTCTTAATGTAACCTTACAATAAAGTAGAATTAGTCCATCTGCTTATGCTTTTTGTCTGGTCTATCTTGTAAGACTGGCAGGACTAGTTGTTAATTAGAATTGTTACCATATATCTTTTACTAAGGGACACGGTGGCTCAGTGGCTAAGACACTGAGCTTGTCGATCAGAAAGGTTGCGAGTCCGGCGGTTCAAATCCCCAGTGCCACGTAATAGAGTGAGCTCCCGTTACTTGTCCCAAGCTTCTGCCAACCTAGCAGTTTGAAAGCATGTAAAAATGCAAGTAGAAAAATAGTCATGGGAAAGTCTTTGATGGGAAAGTCACAGTATCCTGTGCGCCTTCGGCGTTTAGTCATGCTGGCCACATGACCACAGAGACGTCTTTAGACAGCGCTGGCTCTTTGGCTTTGAAAAGGAGATGACACTGCCCTCTAGAGTGAGGAACGACTAGCACATATGTGCGAGGGGAACCTTTACCTTTTATCCTGTGCTAACTATTTATTTCCAAATGGTAGGAAAATCCAGAGGTAATGCCTAAAGAGAAAGTTTGCCCATGGGGGGGGGGGGGGGGGGAGAGAAAACCATACTGGAGATTTATGTTTCATATAAAGTCATTTACTACCATTACTAAATCACACCAGGCAGCAGTAAACATTACCTCAATAAATACTGTTAACAGCTTTGCTGAGACAAAATGCCTGACTGATAAAAGGAGCTGAAAGAGCCAAGGAAGGGCTCTGCCCCTATATCTTTTCCCTTGCACATGCTCTCTAAAGACTGTTGCCACCACTAGACTTATCTCAAGTGTCCAACTAAAATAGAGTAAATTAAAAAGAGCATCAGAACATTAGCAGGAGGAATACTTAGTTAGGTCAAGAGTTAAGCAACCTTTCTTGTCCTGGTCCTTCTCCAAGAGGCTAACTCCCCAGTTCGGCATTTGTCTTACAAGGAAATCTTTGAGTTCTTCGAGGTTCCCATGATTGGCTTTGATAGTAGCCAGATGGCTAAATATCCTGTACTAGAGGAGGATTTTTCCTATTTACATATGTTAAACATTGCTTCTTTTAGAGAGATTTTATTTTGCTGAAAATGTATATTCCCCGTGTGGATATGCAAGAGCCAAGTTAAATGGATGAAATGCATTTTTTTCAGGATTGTATCAGAAAAAATGGTAAGTCATGAACTGATAAAGCAAGAAAGAAATCTGGTGTACTCAGCACTAGTAAAAGACAGGAATCCTAAGTATACGAGAGACTGGGCAGAAAATAAAATTGTAGCAATGTAGAGTGGTAAATCAACTACTTTTCAGATTACTTTTTGAAATTTTGCAGATGAGATCCTTGCACATAATCTACTGGGAAAAAAGTAGTCAATTCACAAAGAATATAAACCACAACACAAATCAGTCCAAACTTCACAGGTTCTCAGGGGGTGGGGGAATAGAGATTAATTTAAACAGGATTTCCTTTGGACCTTTTGGGGATGGGGGGAAGAAGCAAAGTATTCACCTGGGCTTTGATTGAATATAACTTCCCCTTTGTATATTCAGCCTCTGAAATGCCAGAAGCTGAAAGAAATGGGGTCAGTAGGAATAGGAACCGTTGTAAGTTCTTGCCTGAAAAGGCCCAGCAATTCCAGGGATAGAAAAAAATGAAAGCAGACTTGAATCAGAGGAAATATACTATTCATATTTATTCTATTTATTAAATGTATATTCCACCCATCTCTCTTTTCAGAGCATCTGTGGACATATGATGGAGACAGAATACTTAGTTAGGCAAGTGGGATTCTACCGGTTTAGGTGAACTGAAAGCTCTGAAGATCAGCTGGGAGTGAACCCCTGAGAAAGGAGGCCGCCTGCCCGCCCCTGTGCTTTACCCACCTTTATCTTCTCAGCTGAGTCACATGGCAGAGTGGATTGCCGCACCTCAGCTGTTTTCCTCCCCACCAGTAATCCAGAAGGTAAGTCTTCTCTAAACTGCACATGTGTTATTCTGGCGCGTGCACGAGCAAACCGATTAAACTGGTAGGATCCCACCCCTGGCCACACACACACACACACACACACACACACTGTGTATACATGTGTGTATACATACATACATACAGTACAATAATATGAAAAGGAAGACCTGCATATCAGAGCTAGTTTGGTCTATCTATTAAGGCAGGGGTCCCCAACCTTTGCAACTTTAAGTCTGAAGGACTTCAGCTCCCAGAATTCTGGGAGCTGAAGTCCTTCAGACTTAAAGTTGCAAAGGTTGGGGACCCCTGTATTAAGGCACCAGGCTAAAAACTAGGAGACTGTGAGTTCTAGTTCTGCCTTATGCATGAATGCCAACAGGTCTACTGTCTCTCACATCCCAACCCAATTCATAGGGTTGATGTTGTGAAAGAGGATGAGGAAGAAGTATTAGGCATGTGTGCCTTGATTTGTTTATAGAAGTACTAAAGGAGAAAAGAAATTTAGTAAAATATTCTATTCTGTTTTATGCTCTGCTACTGTTCTATGCTATTATGATAATCACATGCATAGGTAATTATGTTGTAGGTTATTAACCACTTATTTTTCACTGATCCCATCCCCTGCCAAAGTATCCTACCCGCCAGAGACCATTGAGACACTAAAGCTAAACAAATAGCCAGAATATTTTGAACTAGATCAGGATTCATCTTCAGAAGACATGAAGTTTGCATGTATCTGTCTGGGGCAAGTTAAGAAAATGAACAGTACTGATATTAAGACATACGATGAAACTTCTGATTTATAAATTTATAAAATGAGATTATTTATTAATGATAATCATTATAGTTGGGGAACACAAGAACCAAACAATCTTCATTATTAAATGCTGGGCTTTTGGCTTTATGAAGACAGTAGGATCAAGTTCAGGATATTAAAAACTTTATCCAAGTCATTAACATACATTTATTTGCTGAGCAAGAAAAGAAACTGCTATCCAGATGCATTTTGCATGACTTTTATTGCTGCAACATACACATTTTAGAGCTGGTGCCCATGTTCATCTCTATGACTTAGTAATTCATCTGTATTTATCACATGTGTGTAAGGATGGGTGTTGATAACTCCTCAAATTCCTATTACATCACACTTTAATTAACAAGGCTGCTCATGGAGAATTTACATTCAAGTCAGGAGCAAACACTTGGATAAACAACCCTTAACTGACATAAGGAATGTCCTTTATGCAAAGAAACAAAATTATCAAAGTGCACTAGACAAATACAGGTAAATTGATTTTGTTTACCTAAAAATTAGTTTGTTTAAATCAAACCAACCTGTGAGCCATGAAAGGGAACAGAATGTAGCACTCCTGAGTTTTGTTTCCAGGTTGGAAACAAGAGTTTTCATTAATTGAAATTGTTCTTTATTGCTTTTAGTTGTTTTGTTCTCTCTGTTGTGTTGCTGGATTGTTGTTTTTTAAAATTTTAGACAATGTTTTAGTAATACTTTCAGAATATTCAGTTGCATACCTACTTTGAAAATTATTTTAAGTGGTACTCTGCAAAGCTTTTGAGTAGGTTAATGGAGAAGTTTTTGTTTTTTTTAATCTGGCAAAAAGGGTGAATATTTGCTTCAATTAGCATATGTTCACTTTCTTGGTGTTTATGGTTTTCATTTCACTGGCAAAAATATAGAATAATAATTTCATCATTAAAGAAAAAACTGGCAAGAAAGCTAAGCAAGTGATTTGCAGCTATACTGGGAGGAAAAATACTTTATTTACAACTATCAGTCAAAACAAGAATGTTGAAGGAAAATCCATACACTTCTCTTATTGGTGAGATAGTGTATTAGAATTATAAGACATTCTTAAAACAATACAATATTATATAGGCATATTATATTTGCAAAAATCCAGATGACCATTAGTTGGCAGCAAAACAAGACAGAAAATTCATATTCTTTACTGCCACTTTGTGGTCATCTTCTGGGGGGTTTTTTCAGTCTAGGTATGGGATGTCAATATTATTGCTGGAATATTGGACAGAGGGAGGAAAAATTTCAAATTTTAAAGAGAATAATCTCCAAACATTTATAGACCACCTTGGTGAGAACTAGGAGTGAAATTATACATAAATAGATATATTCTACAGGTTAAATCAATATTCATGTAGATCTTTCTGAACAATCATATCTTTAAAGTCCAGATACTGCAAGGATAATCAGCTGAATGGGAATTGGTTTTGAAGAATAGCATTGAAGCCTTTTATTGCTCAGTGGAAGCAAATTAATTCAGCTCTGTCAATACAAATAGCTAGTCCTGTGCCCAAATTCCTTCTGCACATTTTTTTACTCAACATCCTTCAACTTGGTGAAAGGAATTTCATTCTGATTCCAAGAATACAATTTTAAAATGGTATTGAGTAGTGAGCAGAATTCTTGCACTTACTTTAGTTATGAAGTAGCCAATCTATGAGAATATTAAGGCTAGGCCCAAACTGTGAAAAAGTCCTTTGATGTGGTAATGTTTTGACTTTGTCCCACCGAAATAGTCATAAATTCAAATAGGAACCTACTAAGCTATTGAATCGAATTAGATCGTTTCATAGCACTTTCCTTTTGAAAAGAAAATTTTGGGATTTTCCATGTTGCACTATACCATGTTGCAACTTCATTTTTACACATGGAGAATGCTGTGAGGGTGGGTTGAGTAGTGACATGAATATCCAGCTTATTAATTTTATCATCACATTAAATACTTTTGAAGAGGCAGCATCGACAAGGCTTTGGGTCTCATTCATTTCCTCAGCTCTCAGAATTTTGAATGTGGCCCCAGAGTTTACTTTGTTCTTTTGTGCTAAGAGGATGCTATATTTCTATGCTAGTCTTGAAGATGAGTTCCAGGCTGTCTAATCCAGTCTGAACCCTTGGATCAAACCTTATTTCCAAAATTTGGAATGAGTGAACAGATGTCTGGTGGAAAACTAAACATTTAATCTCTCAAGAATAGACAGGATAGGGATAGAAGCAACAGTCTGAATGCTATTCTTTTCCCTATGCTTATTTCTGTTAAATTGTATATTTCATTGCAAGCTGCTTCTGCTGTCTCTGCAAACTAATTAGGAGTATTGCCAGCAAGCCTCAATGTTGACACTACTCTTCCTTTAGGTGAGGCCACTTAGCAGCCAGCTATGCTAAGTCTCCTGGCAAGTGTGGTGATTGCAAGCAGCAAAATTATACCACTCTGTTGTGTGTGGACTTCTCCCCTCAGGCTGAATTGGAAACAGACATATAGGCAAACACGACTAAAGAAACTTTCTTAATTTCTTGCAGAAAAGCTAAGAAGCCATTACCAAAGAAATGTCAGTGATTGCTGTATATCAAATGCAAATTCTATTTATATTACAATCAATGTTCAAGAAGTTTGTTCCTCTTTCTCCTGCCTGCTCCATATAATGGGCTGGAAGTGACTGTCATATTGGGAGGGGAGGTTCCATCTGTTTCTTGTTTTACCAATGGCAGAATTGTATCTGTGTGTTTGTTCTTGATTGTACAATGTAAGAGCTATCCTGTTTCCCTGAAAATAAGACCTCCCCGGATAATAAGCCCAATCGGGCTTTTAAGCGCATGCGCTAAAATAAGCCCCCCCCAATAATATTGCAACACAGCAGCAGCCATGGAGTGACCACGCTCGCCACCTTTTGTACCTCAAAAATAATAATCCCCGAAAATAAGGCCAAGTGCTTATTTCGGGGGTCAAAAGAAAATAAGACCCTCTCTTATTTTCAGGAAAACACAGTAGTTCTTATTCTCAAAGAAGAACTCAATGGTCAACCTTTTTATTCTTGCCAGAAGAGGCTAAACCAGCCAGCCTCATACTACATGGAAGCCAGTGATAAGAAGGATCTTTTCAGGAGGAGCCAAATATTTTGGTTGTCCAACAAATCAAGTGGTCTTCTCCTTCACCTTCCCACCTCATTTTTTAAAAGCTATTTTATTGAGCTTAGCAACAAAACCTTGGGGATGTTAATTGGCCACAAATGGGTGCTTTGGAGCTGTTTGTGGGTTACTCTCTTCTGCTTAATGTGTTGATATAGCCAGATGTTTAATTAGGATTCAACAAACCACAACCTACCATGATATGTGAATCACGTAAATGGATGTGCTTGAGTGCCATCTGGTTCCTTTATGCACAGCAATCATTTTGACAGCTTAACAACTGTAATAAGGACAGGCACTAACGCAAATATTGAGCAGTTGCACCCACTGCCATGACAGCATCACAGTGGTCACACATGATATGCCAAGATGCCTTCACACAAATGCTGCCATTAACGTCTTTGCATCCTGACATCTGACACAAGTGTGTGTAAGTCTTGCCACATGTGTGATGGGCGAAGCGCGGCCTTAGGGGTTTTTTAGTTCGTAGATTGTTTAAATTAGCTAAATTATCTTTTTTAGGGGGTACTAGGGAGGGGGGTGGGTACAGACAGATGGAGATGGAAGTTGTGATCAATAGGAAAGGCCAGGCCAGCAGCCAACAGAGGGAAGCGGAAGGTGCCGATAGGAGGGGGGACACACAAGTCGTTCCGCAGGAGGGCTTACCAATCCAGAGGGTCGTGGGGAGAGGCAGGGCTGAGGGGAGACAAGTTTCATCCTCCCGGTTGGTGGCACGTAGCCGTTGGTTACAAACGGTCGGGTGCCACTGCCCCCGCAGGCTAGGTGGTCAGGGAGTACAGAGCCAGGGCCTGCGGCTGATGTTTTGCAATGCCAGGTCCGTTGTCAACAAAGCCCCCCTCATTAGTGACCTTGTGTCAGAGGGGGAGCCGGACCTGGCTGGAATTGCGGAAACCTGGTTGGGCCACGAGGGAGGACTTCCCCTCGTTGAAATGTGCCCACCAGGTTACCGCGCCTTTCATCAGCCCCGGGCCCTTGGTAGGGGTGGTGGGGTAGCGGTCATTGTTAAGGAAGGTCTTGAGCCGAGAGAGACCATTGTGCCACAGACTACCGGCTGTGAGTCCCTCTGCGTGAGGTGGGGCCTAGGGAGGCAGTTGGGCTTGCTGGTTATATACCTGGCTCCCCGCTATGTAGCAGCAGCCCTGCCCGAGCTCCTGGAGGTGATCGCTACGGTGGCAGTGGAGACCCCCAGACTTCTAGTCATGGGGGACTTTAACCTGCCATCGTTGGGCGAATCATCCGAGGCAGCTCGGGAGTTCATGGCTTCCATGACGGCCATGGACCTGACCCAAGTAATTCGAGGCCCCACTCACGAGGGTGGACATACGCCGGATCTCATCTTTGTCTCTGGCCAATGGAAGAGTGATCTGGGTATAGGGGATATAGTCATCACGCCCTTGTCATGGTCAGACCACTCACTTCTCCGGCTCGACTTTCCGACCGCTGCTCCCCTCCGTGGGGAGGCGGAACCAGAGTCTCCAATCTGGTACCGCCCCAGGCGCCTGATGGACCCGAATGGGTTCCAGACGGCGCTTGGGCCATTTCCTGTATCTCTGACCCGTGCCCCGATGGAGGACCTCACGGCCGCATGGAATAGTGCGGCTGTGGGAGCCTTGGATCGGGTCGCGCCCTTGCGGCCTCTCTTGCGGCGGCGAACCACCCTGGCCCCTTGGTTTACCGAGGAGCTGCGGGTGATGAAACGCCGCAAGAGATGCCTAGAGGGAAGATGGAGGTCTACCTGAATCTGACCGGACACAGGTAAGAGCCCATTTACGGACTTACATTGTGGCGCTGAGAGTGGCCAAACGCCATCATTGTGCTACTCTCATAGCATTCGCAGAAAACCGCCCTGCCGCCCTGTTTAGGGTGACCCGCTCCCTACTTCAACAAAGGGTGCGGGAAGCCCCGCTACAGGGTAGAGCAGAGGAATTTGTGACTTTTCTGCAGGAGAAAACCGCTCAGATACAGAACGGGCTACCCTCCATTGATGGCCCAGTGGGATGCCACGAGACAGATCTTGTTTGGGAGGAGTTTGACTCCGTTACTTCCGATGATATGGACAGGTTACGTGGGCGACTGCGAGCCACCACATGTTTATTGGACCCGTGCCCCTCCTGGCTTGTACTGGCATCCTGGGAGGTGACACGAGGCTGGCTCCAAGAGGTTGTCAACGCATCCTTAAGTGAGGGTGCCTTACCTGCTTCCCTAAAAGAAGCGATGGTGAGGCCCCTCCTTAAGAAGCCCTCTTTGGATCCAGCTCTTTTAAACAACTACCGTCCAGTCTCCAACCTTCCCTTTCTGGCGAAGGTTGTTGAGAGTGTGGTGGCGCAACAGTTTCCCCGTCACCTGGAGGAAGTTGACTATCTAGATCCGCGCCAGTCCGGCTTTCGGCCCGGGCACAGCACCGAGACGGCATTGGTCGCGTTGGTGGATGATCTCTGGAGGGCCAGAGATGGGGGTTGTTCCTCCATCCTGGTCCTATTAGACCTCTCGGCGGCTTTCGATACCATCGACCATGGTATCCTATTGCATCGGCTGGGGGGGTTGGGAGTGGGAGGCGCCGTTTTACGGTGGTTCTCCTCCTACCTCTCTGGCCGATCGCAATTTGTGTTGACAGGGGGGCAGAGGTCGACCTCGAGACCACTCACTTGTGGGGTGCCTCAGGGGTCGGTCCTCTCGCCTCTCCTGTTTAACACATACATGAAGCCGCTGGGTGAGATCATCCGTGGTTTTGGGGTAGAATACCATCTTTACGCTGATGACACTCAGTTGTATATATCTACCCCAAACCACCCCAACGATGCCGTAGCGGTGATGTGCCAGTGCCTGGAAGCAGTGCGGATCTGGATGGGAAGTAACGGACTTAGGCTCAACCCGACCAAGACCGAGTGGCTGTGGTTTCCGGCTGCCCGATTCAACCAGCTCATTCCATCGCTGGCCATAGGGGGCGAACATCTTGCCCCTGTGGATGGGGCGTGCAATTTGGGTGTCCTCCTGGATACCCGGCTGTCCATGGAAGATCAAGTGACAGCCGTGGCCAGGAGGGCGTTTTACCAGGTTCACCTGGTTCGCCAATTGCGCCCCCTATTGGATCGGGACGCCCTGCGCACAGTCACTCATGCGCTCGTGACATCCCGACTGGACTATTGTAACTCTCTCTACATGGGGCTCCCCTTGAGTTGCACCCGGAGACTTCAGCTAGTCCAGAACGCAGCCGCGCGAGCAATTATGGGAACCGCTAGGTTTACCCATGTAACACCACTCTTGCGCGAGCTGCACTGGCTACCTGTCGTCTTCCGGGTGCGCTTCAAGGTGTTAATTATCATCTTTAAAGCGCTCCATGGCTCGGGACCTAGCTATCTGCGGGATCGGATCCTGCCTCATACTTCCTCACGGCCGATTCGCTCCCACAGAGAGGGACTTCTCCGGGTGCCGTCCACTAGACATTGTCAGCGGGCGACACCCAGGGGAAGGGCTATCTCTGTGGTGGGCCCGGCCCTCTGGAACGACCTTCCCCCCGATATCAGGACGACCACGGACCTCCGCTCCTTCCGTCTTAAATTAAAAACTCACTTTTTCTGTCTGGCCGGCCTAGGATAAATCTCTCTGTCTTTGGGGTTTTATTGGAATCAGTATTGTTTAGTTTTAAAAGGGGAAATTTTAGCGCAGGTTTGTTTAATTTGTTTTTAGAATTGTTTTGTATGTATGTATTGTTTTTATTCTGCCTGTGCACCGCCCCGAGTCCCCGTGGGGAGAGGGTGCGGTTTTATAAATATTAAATTATTATTATTATTATTATTATTATTATTATTATTATTATTATTATTATTATTATTATTATTATTATTATTATTATTATTATTATTATTATTATTATTATTATTATTATTATTATTATTATCCAAGTCTGGAAACCAGAGTCTCCTTAAGCAGGAAATACATAGGTCAAGTAATACCTTTACTTGAATACAGACATGTTATGTTAATCTTGATTTGGGAGATCATTTGGCTACTTGCGTTCAATTCTGCAAATTTCTGAAAGCTAACAATTTCATATCTTAATAACCTGGTGGGATTCAGCAGGTTCTCTCCAGATTGTGTGAACCGGTAGTGGCGATTGCAGGAGGCTCAGCCCACCCACCCGGACGTAACGTGTGAGCACTGTGCATGCACAGAATGCTTTGCGCATGTGCAAAGATGGCGCATGTGCTCACATTTGCAAACCAGTAGAGAAGGTAAGTGAATCCCACCTCTGCTGCACAAGTTAATTTTAATTTCTTGTACAGAATGTATCGTTATTTTGGCTTCTTCCAGAATCCCAACTTCCTCACACAAAAGTTTCTTTAAAGCAAAAAGAGCACTCTTAAACACCAATTTATTCTAAAATCAGAGTTATCAGATTATGCTAGCCCAACAGCCTTGCTATATTAACTTGTATAGTTTGCAAAGCTTACTGTTTTCTTTCTAAAATGATGCCTTAATCTGACAGCTGGTAATACATTTTTCTGTGTTAGTTCAGAAGTAGTGAATGGGTGATTTGTGGCTTTGGGGCTGTGGTATCTTCATTCCAAAAGACTAACTGTTTTTTTTTCCAGGAACGATTTCTTTCTCCAAAGTATAAGAGATGCCTTCTGCTTTCATTTAGCTTACTTGGACCCCACAGTAAATTAATAAATGGTTAAAGATTTTTTTTTACCTTAAGGGAAGCAGGAAAGTATGGTGAGAAAAAGAGCAAAGTTTGCTGGTAAAAAAATCCAGTGTTTTGGTTATACAAAATGAAACAGAAAATGTGACAAACAGAATTATCCCAGTAGACTTTTGTTATTATTATACTTACAGCATTATTGTAATAGTTCTTTTTTTTTGGTAGTTTTCTATACTAAAACAGGGCAAATGGCCATAGAGCAGGAACAAATATGTCCCCTGACTTGGCATCAGCACAGTGGACAGAAATTAGACATCCCAAGGAGAACCGTTGAGATTTATTAAAGAGTCCTCCGTAATATATCAATTAGATGTCGAGTGGAAAATGAACATGGGATTTAGATTATATTTTTTTAAAAGATTTTTTTTGGGATAGACCCATCCCAGCTGTTGGCCATCATCTGTTCTGAGGTTCATGTTGACCCAGCCTTCACACTATCCTTATCTTGGCTGCAGGAGATGTTTCCTCTTTTCATTGACTGACTCTGAGAGCCTGGGTCTAAATTCCTAAGGCAACATTAGGTTGCCTTTTCCTCTGCAGAGATATTCCCAATACACACAGCCTCTGAAAGCAGGAGTGGTGGCAAATGGGACACACAGAGACACAACCAGCGCACATTGCCCAGTTTTCTCTCTGCCCCTTTTGCATTGTACAGAAACTAACAACTTTTAAAAAGTTATTATTTGCAGGTACTCCTCATTTTATGATTGACACATTTAATGACCAAAGTTACAACCATGATGAAAAAGTAACTTTGTGACCACACTTTGCATTTACGATTTTCCTAAATCTGTAAAACAAAGGAAACCTGGAATAAGATTGTAAACACAGTTGCTGTTTCATTTATCAACCATTTCCTTTAATGACTGATTTCTGGCCCCAATTGTGATTACTAAACAAGAACTACCTGGGTTTTATTTTGGGGGTTAGTATGGCTGTTCAGAATTCATGGTTGGGGTTAAAAAAAACAACCCAGTGGGACAAAAAAGAAGAGTTTAATGTTTGATGTATCAAAATTGAAATATATGGAACATTCCCAAACTGCTTCTAGCATCTCAAGATGAAGGTAAATTCTTATGTCCTAACAACTCCCCTGATCCTTTTTACCTGAAATGCCAAAAGCTCAACTTGAAGTCTTCTGCATGTAAAACTGAGCAACCTAATACTAAGCCTTGAAGTACAGCAATAGCATTTAGGCTTATATACCAGCCCCTAGAGCAGTGATGGTTAACCTTTTTTGGCTCGGTGCCAAAAGCAGGGGGAACGCAGGGGGGGGGGGCGTGCGTGGGCGTGCCACACCCATAATGCTATGTGCGCGAACCCCTGCTTTTGGCGCACTTTTTTCGCCCTCCCCAGGCTCCATGGGTTTTCTAGGAGCCTGGGAAGGGTGAAAACAGCCTCCCACACACATCCAGAGGCTTCAGGAGCTTCCCTGAAGCCTTCAGAGGGCGGAAAACAGCCTCAAAAGAAGGCCTAAATCAGCTGGCCAGCACCCACAAGCGCGCTGGAGCTGACAGGACAATGCCTCACGTGCCCTAAGAAATGGTTCCGCGTGCCACCTGTGGCACCCGTGCCATAGGTTCGCCATCTCTGCCCTAGAGCTTCACAATAGTTTCTGGTTTGGTTTACAATGTAAGCCAGAGGTTCCCAAACTTGGCAACTTTAAGACTTGTGGACTTCAACTCCCAGAATTCTCCAGCCAGCAGAGTTGAAGTCCACAAGTCTTAAAGTTGCCAAGTTTGGGAACCTCTGATGTAAGCCTTATTTGCATACTTTCCCCAACAATCTGGGTCCTCATTTTGCCGACCTTGGAAGAATGGAAGGCTGAGTCAACCTTGAGCCCTGTCAGGATCGAACTCCAGGCTGTGGGCCTGCAATATTGCACTTTAACCACTGTGCCACCAGGGCTCCCAGTATTGTCAAAGCGATTTATTTATTGACTGATTTCATCAAAGCAATGCTTTCTGCTATTTATTAGAAGGGCTGTGCATACTTCAAAACCAATTTGCAAAAAGGGCTTCGGATGTCAGGCTAACTGAGCACATCTCTCTCCTGGTCATCACAGCAGGCATATTCTTTCAAGGTCCTGTCCAGAAAGGCGCTGCTCTCAATTTGCTCCAAAGCAGGTCTTCAAAACCATTTCCAAAATGGGCACAGTCCTCTTTATTACATTCAACGTTTGCTTCCAGAACCCTCCTTCTTTGAGCCTCGTTCCCATGCCCTTTTCATCGCTTATTGCAACAGTCCACTTGCAAGGCCATCAAGCAGGCCATATTTCATCATATGACCTCAAATGCATTCAATGATCCTTTTAATCCCAAATTTCTAGTTCTCTAGCGAACATCAAACAAGCAAGAGATATCTAGGATTATGAAAGACCTCCCTGTTCTACAATCGCCTTCTTCTCAGCAGACAAGTTTACAGACACAGATTAAGATTAAAACTGTTTAAGATAAAAACATGCACATTTCTTCCATGTTACAGGAAGGGGAGAGGTCTGTTCTGAGGTATTTTTTTTTAAATATGTAAGTCAGCAACAAAATAGGAAGCCATTTCTTAGACGGAGTGGCTTAGCAGTGAGGGAGGAAAAATCTACCTTCCTTTCCTCATAGGATTCCCCCCCTCCTCTCACCTCCTTGTAAAGGGCAAGTAAAGAACTGCAGGACTTAGACAACATACCAGGCATATTTTTGTGTCAGCTGCCAGACCAAGAAAGAGAGAGAGAGAAAAAGATATCAGTATTTGGCCACTGAAAAGGTTTTTCAGACTGGACCTTGGTTCTTTTCATTGCCAAAGTTAAGGATGTGCAATGAAGAGATTGGGGTCGTATTACTCTCTAATCCATGGGATTCAAAACCATGTCTGTGGGTGGAACTAGCTAGAATTTATTTCAGAATTCTCCTCATTGTTTTCTAATTTGATCATCTTTCCTAATTCAGTAGATAAGATTGTAGGAATTCTGCCTAACCTGCTTTGAATGGTACCTGAGAAACAGGTAAAAGATATTAATGTAATCTGAAAAGAATATTTTTGGGGGGCAACTATAGCAAATACAATCGATCAGCACATGTTACCTCAACATTTCTACTGTAAAGTTCACTGAAGGCTGTGTTTTAGAAATTCCTCACTAAATTTAAAACTGCTAACCCATTAAACAATACGCCTTAATAAAACTGTTGTTTTATTCATCTGCCAGACTAGAGAGATGTTGAATAAAGTAGTCTATTCATGCACCCTTGGCAAGTGATTTCATATTACAAAAATAATCCACACAAAAAATCTGTTAGAATAAGCTACTTTAAAAAAAAAGATGAGAAAGTACATTAAACGTGTTTACATATAGCAGCTGCTTCATGAAAATTAAGCATTGGTTTTTCTTTTTATTTTCTTTCTTTCTTCTGTCTGACTGTCTTTCTTTCTTTCCTCCTTTTCTCCCTCCCTCCTTCTCTTTTAGGTTTTTAGGATTTATTCAAATGTGTATACCGCCCTTTCTCCCTTACGGGACTCAGGGCGGTGAACAGGCAGTAATAAAAACAACAATAAAACATCCAATACAATACATATATTAAAAATCGATTAAACATAAAGCCTGCTCTAAAATACCCTATAAAACCCCTAATAAAAAGCAAATTAAAAACTACGCCAGACCGGCCGCACGAAATAGATGGGTTTTCAAGGCTCGGTGGAAAAGGCACAGGCCCGTGGTTGTGCGTAGGTCAGGGGGTAGGTCATTCCAGAGGGCAGGAGCTGCCACAGAGAAGGCTCTCCCCCTAGGGGTCGCCAGCCGACATTGACTGGCTGATGGCACCCTGAGGAGGCCCTCTCTGTGGGAGCGGACTGGTCGGAGGGAGGTATTTGGTAGGAGGCGGTCTTGCAAATACCCAGGTCCATTGCCATGGAGCGCTTTAAAGGTTGTTACTAACACCTTGAAGCACACCCAGAAAGCCACAGGTAGCCAGTGCAGCTCGCGTAGGAGAGGTGTTACATGGGAGCATCTAGAGGCTTCCAAAATCCCCCGCGCGGCCGCATTCTGAACTAGCTGGAGCCTCCTGGTGCACCTCAAGGGGAGTCCCATGTAGAGAGCGTTGCTGTCTCTCTCTCTCTCTCTTTCCCTTTATTAGCTGTATAAATAACTCAAGGCAGCAAACATATCTAATGATACTTCCTCCTGCTACCAGAAGACCAGAGTTCTGAAATATATATGAATTTCCAAAACATTCTCTGAATGGGAATTCTTGTATGGTATCATCATCAACCTCTCGCATCATTCTAAATCACTGCGTACCCCTCACTCACATTAAACCAGTGCCACTTATTCAACAGAGTTGCATTCACATTAACATCACATTGCATATGTGCAATTATATGTATATGTTAGGTTGGAAATCTCTGCAGATTCAGCACAGCTTATTCAAGATATAAGATTTCAATAATTGGGATTGGTGACTTTTAAAGAAAACTCATTAGCCTTGTTTGGAAAACTGCTTTTTAAGTAAAACAATGCACTGTCTTTTTAATATTAGAGCTAATTTACATTCATTTTTAAAATAGTATCTTTAGAATATCTAGAGGCTATTTTACGGTGGCTTTATTTAAATAAAATGTGTGTTTTGCATTGTTATTTTCCAGTGTTCTTCTACCACTGCATGGGAGACAGTTTATATCTATTTTACATCTTGGAGGCCTTGCTAACCACAACAAAAGGAAAAGTAAAAGAATGCAACTTTTAACCTATGCCTTTCGGAAATGCCAAATGGGCTCTCTCTCTCTCCCACTTAATTTTAATGCCTGCTAAAATGATCAAAAGTTTGACTGTACTTCAAACAGTTACCACTGTTCAGGAAAGAACTTGAGGACTTTTCTGGGAAAAGAAACAAAGAACAGCATGTCTGCAGATTTCTTTTTGGCATTCTAGAAAAAAAAAGGCAGATATTAGGAGGCGATGGAGGGATTTGTCAAAAGTGTGATTTCTTAATCACTCTGTCAAATTGACATCAGACAGCAGCATTCCAATATATGTCTACCCAGAGGGCAGTGTCATCAAAACATTCTCCCATATTGCATACTTCAGTGAATTACAACCCTAGAAGGATCAACACTAGACAGCACAGCACACAAAACTAGTGTCTGCCTATTTCCAATCATCTGGATTGCACTGGGAGAACAGCAAGATTCACTCCTTTTGAAAAAAGAAAAATACTGCTTAGCCTTTGATTTCCCAGGAAAGAAGTGCAGAGCAAACCAGTTGGTCACGGAGTAGAATCTCCAAATCATATTTGGATCTTTGGAAGAAAGGAACGTTAAGAAAACAGTAGCTGTATTTTCCCCCTCACACATCCCTTCTCTGAAAGCTTTTCTTGGCACCAAGCAAGAAAATAGTAATCCTACCCCTGCCTCTGAGCTGAAAGCGTGGTTTGACTTCTGTGCCCACAGCTTTATTTCAGAGCAGGCCAGCAGGGGGCAGATAGACAGGCTGAGGTGACTGACAGGTCCAGTCCAAGAGGTGAGCAGGAACCCAGAGGCTGAACGGGAGCTTTCAGGAAGCATCCTTCTCCTCTCCTTGGCGCTTAACAGTTGAGCCAATGAAAAGAAACATCCCATTCAGAAAAGCGAGAAGTGCAAAGGGAAAAATGTCACGATGGAGTTAAAGTCCTCATATTACCATGGCTTTGGGGTGTAAAAGAGGAAGGAAGGAAGGAAGGAAGGAAGGAAGGAAGGAAGGAAGGAAGGAAGGAAGGAAGGAAGGAAGGAAGGAAGGAAGGAAGGAAGGAAGGAAGGAAGGAAGGAAGGACACTCTACAATAACTTCAACAGATTTCAGTGGACAGAAGAAGTTAACAAAGAATGTAGTCACAAGGCAAATCTGGGGAGAATAGAAGGCAAAGGATAAACAGATTGCTATAAAACCACACTTGGGGAAAGCCCTTCTAAGTTCCCAGGAAACCTCCCCATCATGGATCCCAGGTATTTGGTTTAGAACTCATTCAGCTTATTATAAATGGGACTGTGTCTGTATGTTCTCCCAATATCCCCCTTCCAATAGGGGAAAAATAGCCTTATTATTATGGCATCCTCCTCTTGAGTCCTTCTGTCTCTGTCTGTCTGTCTGTCTGTCTCTCTCTCTTTTAATGATCTTCTTAGTAAGATTCAATATCTGCAGCTCCAGAAACTGCAGACTAACACATGCCCACCTATGGGACCATTCATTCCATTCTGCTCCTTCTGCCAAAGATGCACCTAAGGGGGAGGGGGGATGAGGGAGGAGTTTCCTGCTCCTCTGTGCATTGCCCTCCTGTTTCAGCTTTGCCACGTAAGCTGGCTAGAGTCAATGGGGACTTTGGGGCAAGCAACCAGAGAGTGGGGGCAGGTAAGGTAATATTTGAGATGGGTTAAACCCTCAGGCTCTCTGAATGCAACCATCTGAGCTTCTTCTGAAGTCGTCTTGTCCGTTACCCACCACACACCTGATGAGCATCTCTGCATCACTCAAAAGTTCTCAAAGACAGATCAAGCAAGGGATTATCAAGACATTTCAGAATCCAAGCTAGAAAGAGCTCTGGGTCCATTTGAAATAATTCCTTTTTTTTTTTTTTGAAGCCTATGGATTTTGTAGTCATAGTGTGAACGTGAACCAAGCCTTCCCCTCTGCGCCTCCCTTCTTTCCTTCACTTTGGCCAAACGTGTGTGAATTCACTCAGCTCAAAAATCTCAACAACTTCAAATAGAAGGAGGTGGTGGGAGGGAATTCGCACAACCCATCTCTTCACGGGGTTTCAAAACTGGCCGACCACCCCCAAAAAAGTAGTGTGTGGGGGGGGGGGAATTGTTCAAAAGGTTCCTTGCCCTCTTCTCGAGTTTCAGATCTTTCCATTACTGCATCCAGCAACCCACCTCCTTCCCATTCTCCCTCTGCCCCCACAGCGCTTTTTAAACTGGGCGGAGACGGTATTTGAGACTCACGGACTGATCCTATCTATGGATTTTTTTTTGGTCGAGAAATAAACTTTACTGAATTTAGCTGGACGAGAAGCACTGGGGGAATCCTCAGGTTCTCTTCCTAGCATCCTTCCATAGGCTGAAGTCAAGGAGCTCCTAATTCGAATGTAAGGATCAGCCGAGGTCCGGGGCTCCAGTGTCGGCTCAACCAGCAAGGGAGGAAAAAAATTCCTTGGACCATACACAGAGTGCTCCCCAATCCAATCAGCGAGCAGATCCCAGAGTCAAACCTTCTCCGCCTTGTGATCAGGGAGAGAGGCAGGTTCGATCCCCGTCTCACTTGCTAGGGTCACCTTAGAAATCAAGGGCTGTGACCTACCCTGATGGTGT
Source organism: Rhabdophis nuchalis (assembly GCA_039707465.1). NCBI lineage: Eukaryota > Metazoa > Chordata > Lepidosauria > Squamata > Natricidae > Rhabdophis > Rhabdophis nuchalis. The sequence goes on from CM077644.1 coordinate 98,714,306, forward strand.
CTCCTCACCCCAGTCCCATCTCTCCTAACCGGGGCTTAAAGGGGGGGGGGGGCTCTCTTACCTCCTCGGACTTCCGCAGCTTGGAGCAGAAGCACCGCCGAGACGAGAAGAGCGGGGAAAGCCGAGTCCCAGGACCGCCGTTTCGTTTTCCACCTGGTGGACCACTGCCGACTCCTCTCCATGGTTCGCCCAAACACCGGGCGCGCCAACGGCGACCCACCCGCCCTCGCCGGGGCCCCCCGCTTCTTCTCTCCGCCCGGCTCGCCCGCCGCGGCCGCCTCCGTCCCGCTTGTATTCCAAGAGACGCTCGGCCTCGACTCCCTTAGGGACCCATCGAGAGTCCAAGGACAACTGGGTTCAAAAAAAGAAAGAAAGAAAGAAAAAGAAAATCCGTTCCCGGGAAAAAGTGCCGGCTGAGGAGGTGGGTGTGGGGGGCGACTTCGGATCGGCGCTGCCGCTTGGTGGGGGTCTAATAGCGCCCGGATCCGGCCCTTCCGATTCGCCTCTCCAGACCGAAAGGAGGAGAGGGGCTTCAATCCATACGCGAGGAACGCAGCATCTCCACTAAAGGCTGCATCCCACGAAGGGGGCTGGCCAAGAGGCGCACCGGGAAAGCGGCCGCGGTAGCGAAGAGCGAGCGAGAAGGCGGGCGGGAGGACGGGCGGCCCCCTCCTCCTCCCCGCCCTCCCAGTCTATTCCCCCCCCTCCCCTCTCCTCCTCCTCCTCTCACCCTCTAGGGGAGTCTAAATTGGCAGGGAGGATGCCGGGCACAAACCAATGGGAAGTTTCCTTAGAACTCGAAAGCCACGCCTGCCTCCCGCCCCTCCCCTTCACCCACGAACTCTCGACCCCGCGTCCCCAAAGAAGTCCATTCAGGTAAGCGGGATACAAGGACGCGCGCGGGTGATTGTGTCACACGGCAACACCCCCCCCCCAAGGAACGGGTAAACGACTTGGCTGAGGAGAGGTGGGGGCGTAAGGGGACACCCCCCCCCCAAGCGCTGGTCCCAGGATGAAGACCCTAAGTCAAGTGAAGCGAAGCAGAGTGCAAACCCAAACTCCCATAACTTTAACCTAAGACTGTCTATTGTCGATCTCACCCCATTCCTAAGAGGTCTGTAAGGGGCGTGCTTAAGCCCACCAGCGTGCCTAACCTTCCTGTCCTACTGTTCCATTTATTGGTACACATTTACTGTGTTCATATTTATGTTTATACTTACACCTGTTATCTTTTATATGATTGACAAACTAACTAACTAACTAACTAACTAACTAACTAACTAACTAACTAACTAACTACATACATACATACATACATACATACATACATACATACATACATACATACATACATACATACATACATAAATGAGTTGAGCTCTTGGGCTTCATCCCCACAACTGCCCCTGTCTCTCTTTTATTCAGTATTGGTCAAGGAAAAAGCCGGCTGTGGGATGCGTAGAACCCAGGAGATGCTTTTCACTTTTGGCAAACTATCAAGGAGCCTTAGGACAAAAAATCCCTTGAAGCCCAGCTGGAAACTCCTTACTGGACTTCAGGTTGTATACGTGACTGAATCCTAAAAGAAAATGCTTTTCAGCATGCCCCCCCCCCCCTTGTGCGGAAGTAACTGTATATGTCAGATCAGGGGGATAGGGAGATGTGGCACTGTCTTTCATTTTTTAGCAATTAAATACACCAAAAGCTTAAAAGTGCCCTTAGCTGCAGATGTTTCAGAAAGTTGGGTAAACATGTGTACAGGCATGTTTATATACCCATAAATGTTCTCCTGATACCAGACGGCCCAGGAAAATAATGAAAATATGCTTAGACAGATAGGATTAATGCAGGTAGTCAACCTATGAACACAGCTGAGCCCAAAATTTCTGTTGTTAAGTGAGACTTTTGTTAAGAGAGTTTTGCCCCATTTTACAATCTTTCTTGCCACAGTTGTTAAGTGAATCACTGCCGTTGATAAGTGAGTAAGCCAGTCATCAAGTGAATCTGACTTCCCCATTGACTGTGCTTGTCAGAAGGTTGAAAAAGATGATCACATGACCCTGGGATACTGCAACAGTCATAAGTATGAACCAGTTGCCAAGCATCAGAATTTTGATCGCACGATCATGGGGATGCGGCAAAGGTCATAACTGTGAAAAGTGGTCACAAGTCACGTTGTTCAGCACCCTTGTAACTTTGAACGGTCACCAAAAGGACTGTTGTAAGTCAAGGACTACCTGTCTTTCAGCCTCAGTTATTCATCAGTAATATGGGAAGAACCCACGGATATCCTAGCATCACAATTAGGAAAGAAGTCCCACTGAATTCCGCACAATTAATTCATTGTGATGCTTTGGCTGGCTGTAAAGAAGCGCCAGGTAAGAATGGCAGTGCAAATAATGTATAGCAAATTCCAGTGACAATACTGTGGAGAAATACAGCCCCATCTGAAGCTATTTAGCCAGTAGTCCGATTGAACTCTAATGGGGTTAATATTTTGAGTTTAGAATGCTCTTTTCCTTCTTATTAGTGATATGTGTCTCATGTTAACCATATTATAAACAATAAACTATATGCTATATAAATTGCCTCGAAGGTATGTGCATATATGTGTGTATGTGTATATGTATGTATATAGGATGATCTTGGAAACCAGTATAGGCTAGTGCTGTGATGGCGAACCTATGGCACACATTCCACAGGTGACACACAGAGGCCTGTCTGTGGACACATGAGCTGTTGCCACAGCTCAGCTCCACTGTGCATGTGTGTTTGCTTCCCGCTGGACAGCTGGTTCTCAGGTCTCTGCCGCCCATGTGTGGGGATGGGGTTCATTTATGGGTCACACATGTATGCGTGGTGATCACATGTGCAGGGGGTGGAGGGAGAACAGGGAGTCATGCATGCATTTCATTATTGATGCACCCATGCACACGCTGTCATGCACCCATGCTTTGGGCACATCGCGACATAAACGTTAGCCATCGTTGGTGTAGTGGTGGAAGCATTGGAAAGGGATTGGAGAAATTCAGATTCAAGTCATGCTAAGACATTAGGCAAGTTTACACCAGTCTGTCTGAGTCCAGTTTATTAATTATGTGGATAAAATGCAAGTAATCTGCCTTAGGTTCTTGGAAGAAAGGCAGGATAGAAATGGCTACATAAATATGAATAAATGCACACACATAAATAGGTGTTAAGGCCTTTGTACCTCTACTAGTGTTCTGTACACTGAATATCATTCAGATATTCTTCTGAATGAATATTCTTCTTGCCTCCTTCAAGTCCCTGGATATCGACACCACCTCCTGGGAAACCCTGGCCCAAGATCGATTGACATGGCGCATGCTGATCTACCAAGGCTGCCAGACATCTGAGGACAGAAGAACAACCAGAGCACCAGAGCACTTTGCAAAGCCAAAGATGCAAATGCTGCAACAATGGTGCCCACACATGTCTGCCCGACATGTGGCAGAACATTTCATGCCCGTATAGGCCTTACCAGCCACCTGCAGACACATCATGGACGCCCACAACCTGTTAGATGTCAAGGTCCTCTTCGAACACGATGGACGAACATTATCATTCAGATATAGTGTCCCTAAAACTTCAGTGCAATCATATCCTTCATCCAGGTTGTTAGGATAGGGTGAAAGAGCTGCTGGAAAGGACTGATATGGGATGGTGAAGGACTTCAAAATGGAAAACTGATGGATCTGGCCAATAGCAGTGGTGGGTTTCAAATTTTTTTAGAACCTACTCTGTAGGTGTGGCCTATTTTGTGGGTGTGGCTTGGCAGTCATGTGACAGGGTGGGAGTGGCCACCTTTTAAAATGTGGTGAAACTCATTTAACAACGCTCTTGCTTAGCAACAAAATTTTGGACTCAATTGTGATGATAAATTCTTTCTTTCTTTCTTTCTTTCTTTCTTTCCTTCCTTCCTTCCTTCCTTTCTTCCTTTGTTTCCTTTCTTTCCCGTTGGGTCACTGGCAGCGATGGGCCAGATTTACTTCCAGGTACGCCGGTGGAACCCCCTCTCACCGGTTCTCTAAATTTCACCATCCGGCTCTCACGAGTAGGTGCGAGCCTGCAGAAACCCACCACTGGTCCATAGGCACAATTCACTAAGACTGCTTTCTCCAACATGTGCCCTCTTGATATGATATCCAAGGAAATTGTGTGGTGTGACCAGACAAAACACCAAAACAACAGGTCTTTCTCTTTAAGTGATATTTTATTGGCTTGGTACTTACAGTACAATTTGCTTTTCAATCAGTGATTTATTAATGTTATCTATAATCACCAACACCCGATGATGGATATGGCACAAGAAGAAGAATCCATAATAATATTGATCTCTTCCAGACTTATGTGAAATCATCAATGGAATGTATGCCTTACTTTGATAATTATGGAAGTACATTTCAATATTTGTAGCTCCATATTTGAAATGAGAGGGTCTTTGGTGCTCTCTGAGCTTAGTTGTTTTCTTGCAGATGTTTCATTTCCCAAACTAGGTAATATCATCTGTGCTCACTTTATAATACATTACAATCATTTACAATATCCAAGTAAATTAATGTATTTTCTTAGGACATAAAAGAGAGAGAATTTGATATTTGGAGAAGCTTTCAAATGATTAAATTAGAAATTCCAAAATTATAGACTATTTGGGGAAGATCAGGTAAGTATCATCAAGATTTATTGTTGTTGTTGTTTCATTTCTCCTTACATTATAACTTTACATCTTCTTGAAAATACTTCTGCAGAAGGTTGGCTAGAAAATGAGACTCAACTGAACTGGGGAGAAAAAAAAGCTTATTTGGAGCCTAGCCATCTTCCTCTTCTCCCCAGCCATGGATGTTTAAGGGCTTTCAGAAAGATGCAAAATAGTTGAGCAAGTTCTCTATCTAGAGCGTATGTTTCATGGAAACACACAAAAAGGCAGAAAACACATGATCACTTCAGCTGTCTAGTGCAGAAAGAAGAAGTAGGATAATTGTCTCTTCTTTTGAAGTCCCCATGACATGTTCATTCGAGGTGCAATATGGGGTGTCTTTGTAACCTATATTATCTAGAACAGGGGTCTCCAACCTTTGCAACTTTAAGTCTGAAAGACCTCAGCTCCCAGACTTCTCCAGCCAGCTTTGCTGGCTGGAGAAGTCTGGGAGCTGAAGTCCTTCAGACTTAAAGTTGCAAAGGTTGGAGACCCCTGATCTAGAATGAAGCAAAGAATCCAACAAGAAAGAATCCAGTTGCAAAACGAAGGTGTGAGTGTTATGTGTGTACAAATGCACACACGCATATACATACATAGCATTAGATAGTTTCCCGAGGCACCTGTACAGGGTCTGCAATCAGCAGGATTCCACATTTATGATATCTAATGGGATTGTGTCCATTGTTTTCTCAAATTTTATTGCGAGTAAAGCACATATCTGCCAAAATCATCACTGTCCCTTTTTTCAAGTATCCCACATTATGCTCCAAAGAAAAGAAATGAAAGTGTTGGGTCGCCTGAATGTTAAAACCACTCTTTTAAGTACATTTGCTAGAAGGTCAGTTCCCTGAGGTCAATAAATTAGAGGATTGAGCCTTTGGGGGCTGCAATAATCTGAATTTTTGATTTATTTTCTGAAGAACAATGGGGTCAGTGCTTGTATTAGAGCAAGAGGTCTGACATCAAAATAACCAATGATCTTTTTCTAACTGTTTCTCCACAGAGAAGAGCTAACATCCAACAGTCATGATAGAGTTACTGACTGTTTTTTTTTAAAGTGGTACAACCTAATACAAAGTTTACGATATTGTAACATCTACCTTCTTAGGGAGTGTGGTTCATATCATAATCTTGGTTGATTTCATAAATTAGTTGCATGTATGCTTTGCACTGCTTTAATAAGATGCCTTCCTATCCTCCTGAACATTAAGAAAATGTCTGTGGTATGAGAGATATAGTGGAATATGTAACAGGAAGAAACCAGATAAATCCAGTATATAACAGTTTTGGGTGGGGTATAAGGTTAGAATGGTTTGAGTTAGTCTCTCTCCCAATGTTAAAAACATGACATTTTGAGCCACCAGACATTCCCAACATATTAGCATAAATTAAATACTATTTATAAGGGCAATTAGCATACAATGGTAGATTCAGGGGGGAAATGCAAGACATTCTTTTTAGTCATGTCAAATTATATATGATTATTTCTTTCTAATAATAATCAAATATTTAAGGACCCATTTTTGGTCTACTTCTTGTGTTTCCAGGGGGTTGCTGATGATATTTATAGTATGACATGATTTGCCTCATATTTTAGAAGAATAATGTCTCTATGTGCTTGATCAATCCTAATTGTTTAATTGTTGTCTCCTGCATGCAGCAAGGAAATGTGACATGACATGTTCATAAAGCATAGATCCCACTTAAGAGCTTAGCTCAGATTTTTTCTTGGCCAATATCTAAGCTTTACAGTGAATTAATCATTACACTTATCGAGTTATTCTTGATTTATGTGTTTGAAAATTATTTTTACCTCATTAGGCTTTTAATCTGCCTTTCAAGAGGGCCGCCGACTAAACAGAACAGTGTGATATTCACGATACAGTTTTTGAGACACAGGCAGATGAGTTCGTTTGGTTAATGCGTTTGGTTCTTTCTACCCTCAACACAGATGGGGCATTGTTGTACTCTCAGGCGGTGGGGGAAGGGTTAAAGAGTAATGAGTGGAGAATGCTTTTCTTCTTCCTGAACTGAAGAAGCTCATCCTGACTCTTTCACATTCTTTTGCTCGCAAAACCCGACAAGAAAGCTCAGCTTCGCTTACTGGTATATTCTTGCCACTCAAGTCATATGCTTATTTACCCAGGAGCACACGCCCCACTGAGTTCAATGGGTCTTGCTTTTAGACAAGTGTGCCTTACTTAGCAATCCCAATGTAATTGAAAATTCTTGTCCCAGACGAAGAAATCACAACATCTACCCGACAAACTTATCTTGGTCCCCCTTGAATATAAATAATGGATTAAAAATCAAAGAAAGAGAGAGTGTAAAAGGCATTGGAGAATCATTCCCAGTATTAATTAGAGGGTTAAAACCTTTAGGAAAAGAATCAGATTACTGAACAGACAGTAATTAATTTGGCTTTACACAGATGCCAACACTTTTTTTTAAGTTCTGAGGGCCACTGAAACTCTTAAGATCTGGAGGTGAAGATCTGAGGCCCATTTAGTTGATGTTATCATAATGAGTAACAAATACAATATTTACCTGCTTTATTGCAATATCTCAAGATATTCTTCAGCAATGCTGTAACAGTTAGTGGTGAAGATTGGGAAAATATCATACCACAACACAGATAAAAGCCTTGAAATGTTACAGGCACTAGGAGAGCATTCTTTATCGATTTGCTACTTTTGAGGGGAAGAACCAGTGGTGGGATTCAGCCAGTTCGCACCACTACGGAAGAACTGGTTGTTAACTTTCTGAGCAGTTTGGTGAACTGGTTGTTGGAAGAGACCATTAGGGCAGAGAACCAGTGGTTAAATTATTTGAATCACACCATTCGGAAGAACATTGTTTATCATTATTAGTTCTGCCATAAAGGTGTACTCACAGGGACCTTAAGGTCTGCTGATCTGGCTACCCTTTTTCATGTTATTCTGCTATCCTAGGAATCCTGTTGCAGGATTTTAAAGCCTGGGATTGATTTTTAGAGTCAGCAGGTACTTTTATGTTAATTAGGCAAGGAGAGAAGGCCAGGGTCCTAGGATTGTCCAACAGACCAATTCATTCAGAGACCGAGAATGATATTGTTCTCTCTTGCACGTAAATGTGTTCTTAGTCCTTCACATATATAGTTCTTCCTAGATGAAGTTCTGCAGTTCCTAAAATACAGAGACATCCACGCTTTATTAAGTCAATACCAGAATTAAAAGTATCACAGGTAGGGTTTCCATTTTTAATCAGTTATGTTTAGTGTAAGAACTATCTCAAATATGCTTTTTCAAGAGGCAATTGGACTTTATGGTTTTTCTTTGAAGACATTTCATTTCTCATCCAAGAAGCTTCTTGGATAAGAAGCAAAACATCTTCAAAGAAAAACCAGAAAGCCCAATTGCCTCTTGAAAAAGCACCTTTGGGACAACCATGACCTGGACGGCTGAGAATCTCCATACACATTTTGTGCAGCAACTAGAAATGCCATGAAAGATGTAACCTCTATTTATAGTGGATGCAAGGGTCAATCCTTGAACCTCTTTCTGCCATCCACATGGGCTTTGGGGTAGGAGGAACAATTCCTGTTAACTCCCAAAGAAGTTGTCAGTAAAGTGCCTAGATTAATGGAACCCATTGATGTCAGTTAAAATGGGCATACAAAATTATCTTCATCACATAGGCATAGATTTCTATCAGTAGAGCACTAACTTGAGAGATAAGCAAACGAAAAACTGCGTTGCTGGATCAGTCTGAAGATTAGAGTGATTTATTTTACATGCCTCCTCAAATGGTGATGTATGCAAGCACATCAATGATGGGCTTTCTAGTTTTTTAAGCTTCTCAACATTCCCACTGGATTCTGGTATTTGGAGGTGTAATTGCCTACACATAAAGCTTTTACTGAATCAGCTTAATTGATATATGTAGACCCATAAATCATTTTTGCATATTTATTATTTTTGTAAAGCCATCAATGCTAGCCATAAATTCCCTTAGTTAATTAGATCTGTACAACACATACGTCAGGGTTCCAATAACACCCTCAACAAAAGAAGACCCTGAGGCTTTAAGTTGCTCAAAGTTCCACTTTATTAGAGATGTCATATTGGCACATTTGGGAAAACCTGAATCTGAAAGTTTCCAGGATTTGCCCACCCAAAAGAAAATCCAAGTCCCTGCCCAGAACCCACGTGTTCATCACATGACCCAATCAGGCACCATTCCAACTGGAGATGCCTCCTAGTCATGCCCATCGTGCAGGGCAAGATGTCCGTGACTCTCTGAGAAAGGAATATTATTTTGACTATATACTGTATCTCCCATACTCCATGTAATCTCCCCTCCCGTTTTCCCATTGCATTGAACGTGGAAGGCCTGAAGGCTCAATGCAAAAGATGGCTTCCAGGCCCGACAGCATGTATGGTAGTTTTGCATTGGTAATACATCTATAGCATAGGTGTCAAACTTGTGATGTCATGTCATGTGATGTATCATGACTCCCCCCCCCTTTGCTAAACAGTGGGTGGGCATGGCCAGTGTGTGATGCATTCAGCCCACGGGCCACGAGTTTGACAGCCCTGATCTCTAGGCCCTAGTGACTTCTATGGGAATTTCATATATATTGCTACTGAGAGACATATGGCTTATCCACCAAGTATAAATCTTATCATGGTTTGTGACAGTTTTTGGCCACTCATCCTGACAAGTCTATTTGAGAACGATGGGAAACCAAAGGGGCTACTGTTGCACAAAAGCGATTGGTACACTTAGTTAAGGGAGACCTTTGGCTCAGACACGTTGTTTGTTCTTCTTACCCTGTTCTTCACAGAACAGCTTTGGTTTCTTGGAACACAGAATCAAAGACCTCCTAGAAACCTAACAAAAGAGACTTGGACATTTCTTGACATGCTTTGGCTACCCACCCGCTATGCAGCTCATATTTCCTACTATAACATGATTTAGTTGCCTGGAAAAAGATCTGATCACATTATCAGAGGCACTACTGCATTTAACAAAGAGTCATGGGCCACAGCAAGGTAAATTCTGAACATTTTTCACTATCTCCTTATGTCTTAGACTATAAATCTAGTCTGAGAGCTGCCAGGAACACCAGGCATAGATCACATAAAATATTTGAGTATCTACATTACTAAATCCCATAACTGACTTCAAGGTGGAGCTATGGCCCTTCTACAAGCCTGAAATGGGTTGAGCTTTAGCCTCACTAACCATTTTTAGTAGTTTGGTAGAATTTCTATACTTCTAAGATGGCACCCTGCAGCGATCTGCCCACCATTGTTTCTTCACATGCACCTCTGACTCTGGTATGGTGTCCAGTGCAATACCATACACACTGTCCCGAAAGAAACCAATCATTTCACCATCATTGGGGAAAAGGTGAACATATGAATGTTTCTCTGTACTCAGTAACAGTATTTCTAATTTGGGAGAAAATAAACCTGTTCCAGGTTCTGAACGTGTGGAAAGACTCCCCAGTTTTCATTTGCAGTTTTCAAAGATGTGTAAGTGCTCATTATGCTGACTGCCAACATTATTTTCTCTGAAAATTTCCCTTGGAAAAAAATATATATTAAGTTTGGATCGCTGAAACGCCACCCCCAGAACCCATCAGAGAAAATAAATAAGCTAAGGCAACAACGGAAAGGGGAGAGATGAGGAGGGAAAGGAAGAAAGGGTAGAGAAAGTAAGGGTGGGGAATTAAGAGTAGGAGAGAGGATAAGAAAGAAAAGAGGAGAGAAGGAGAGAGGAAAGAGAGGGGGGAAAGAGAGAAGAGAGGAGAAATAAGAGGAGTAAATAAGAAGGCAGAGAAGGGAGCTTGAGAAGATAGGAGTAAGGCTGTTACAAAATAAGATGGAGACAAGGGGTGGCAAGAAAGTGATCCAAACTGTATTATACAGTATATATGTAAGAATGTGTATAGAGATTAATGATGGATAGATAAATGTTAAATAGCATTTATAAGAATGTATATCAATGAATGATTTTGAAATGGGAAAAATAAAAATAAAACTATTTAGAGAAAATTTCCCTTGGAACTGTTATATCACCCAATAATAGTAAAGGATACAGTACATATAACCCAGGGTTGAGTTGTTGGCTACTTGATATTCTTTTTGCTTGGTTCTGATTTTGAAAGGAAGGAAACCAAGATCAGTGAATGCCAAGAGCCCAACTATAGGAACATTTTGGAAGCAATGGAAAGGAGGCTCACATGTTAGCCAGCTAAATGATTTAGGAAATTGTTTGTGCTGCTGCACATCAATATTAAGCCTGTGCCTTCTCAAACTGCTGAAAATAGTTTCTCCTTCCTGAAATCTCTCCACTTTGGGGGTAGGGGTGTTGACTCTCCTGCCAAATTCAAGTCAACAATGTGAGGAAATTAGTACATAACTTCAAAACAGCATCTTCTACCTGAGAGATGTCAATCCTTCCAGTTCTGTTATAGCATGTTATCTATCTCCCCTTATGTGTAGACCTGCCTGGAAGAGCATGCATACAGATATAAAGCCTGCATAAAGAGACCCGCCTTATTTATCTACCTCCAACCCACAAGGAAACCAACCTTAACCTTTCCTAGCCTCATCTCTCCAAGTATGTTTTCTTACCATTCTACTCAGCCATAGTGGCCAGTAGTGATAGGAAGAGTACATGCATGGAGGGATTGGTTTGTGGAAATACAACTCAACTGGCATGTCACAAACTAGGATTTGGTGGTGGTTACAAAGTCAAGATGGCAATTTTGACTATGTGACTGAAGCCCCACCCCTTCTATGCACATCAGTAGTATACAGACCAAATGGTGGGCCTTCAGTGTTGTGATCACAATCATATCTTGACTATTTAAACCTAGCTCCTCCTTCTGTAGATACTCAAGAAGAAACAAATGGAAACTAAGCTAAGAGAGAAACAACTTAGAACTAAGGAGAAATTTCCTGACAGTGACAACAGTTAATCAGAGGAATAGCTTGCCTTTATAAGTTCACTCAAAATTTTAAAAAAGCGATTGGACAGTCATTTGTCCAGAATGGTATAGGATCTCCTGACTCAACAGGGGATTGGACTAGAAGACCTCCAAGGTCCTTTCCAACTGCTCTGTTAAAGCTATCTTCCTAATTATCAGGACTGAGAAACTAAATAGCACCACCATATTAAAAGAATACAGATTTAGTTAGCTGGAGCTCATCCAGCTCATCACTGTAGCCAAGGAACTGTCTGCACAGGCTTTCTTCAACCACATAGACTGCTGAGGTAAAATTGAGTGTCATCAGCATACTGCTGAAAGTAACCTTCAGATCTCTGGATGATCATTCCAAGAAGCTTTATGTAGGTCTTGAACAATGGATCTTGCAAATACATGATTGATCTTGCAAATACAAGGATTGAACTATGGGATTGAACTAAAATTCCAGACTGAAATTTTGCATGGTATTCTTTACGTATATTCTTCGTGTATGTATATATGATTGATCGTAACAAGCGGATTATGATATATGTGTGTGTGTGTGTGTATACACCAGGGGTGGGTTTCTGCAGGCTCGCACCTACTCGCAAGAGCCGGATGGTGAAATTTAGAGAGCCGGTGAGAGGGGGTTCCACCGGCGGACCCAGAAGTAAGTCTGGCCTGCCGCTGCCAGTAACCCAATGAGAAGGAAAGGAAAGAAAGGCAGAAAGTAAGAAAGGAAAGGAAAGGGAAGGGAAGGGAAGGGAAGGAAGGAAGAAAGAAAGAAAGAAAGAAAGAAAGAAAGAAAGAAAGAAAGAAAGAAAGAAAGAAAGAAAGAAAGAAAGAAAGAAAGAAAGAAAGAAAGAAAGAAAGAAAGAAAGAAAGAAAGAAAGAAAGAAAGAAAGAAAGAAAGAAAATTTATCATCACAATTGAGCCCAAGATTTTGGTTGCTAAGCAAGAGCATTGTTAAATGAGTTTCACCACATTTTACAAGTTGGCCACTCCCACCCTGTCACATGACTGCCAAGCCACGCCCATAAAATAGGCCACACCTAGAGAGTAGGTTCTAAAAAAAAATGAAACCCACCACTGGTATACACACACACACACATATATATGAATATAACATAAAAATATTATATATTAAAATACCCACAGGCCATACCTTTGATTCTGTGAGCACATCAAAGAAAATTTATCTAAAGGAGGAAATTTCATATCTTTGCATCACATCAAAGCGATACAGCTATAGTTTTTCTAGATAGTATGCTTCTGGGAGGTCCTGCACTACTTTCCAAATTGTTACCTTTAACTTTTGAATTTTGAACTTTGGTATATCTTAGAGTTTTCCTGGTATTAGTATACTATGTAATATAAATTTCATGGAAATCAGGCCATTGGTCTACAGAGCTATACAATTTCAGGTTTCAATCTTCAGGAATTCCTTAAATAATAGTATATATGATATAGATCATCTAGATTTTTTGTTTTATTGGGGCAGCATTTATCTAGTCAGAAAAAAAAATGCACAAAGACATTCTTGGCATTTTTAGTTTCGTGAAAAACTATTTTCCCCCCACTTCTGAGCTGACAAATGCAGGTGACATTTGTGCGGTGTGTTGGGCAAGCACTTCAAAAACAATGCATTTGGCTATGCCAGAAGCCAAAAAATAAATAAATAAATGCAAAATTGATATGTGCTTCTGCCAAAGTAATTTGCCAGAATCCAGCCCTTGTCCATCTTTCAGAGAAATTATAATACTGTTTATTTGCTTTCACTAGTTTTAGACTCAACTGATTATTCCTTTTTAACTTTAGCTCAGCTTATGTTTGATTGCTCTTTTTTTTTTAGAAGGAAACAAACTTTATTTCATTCAAAAATAATACCCATGTACTAAGTGGAATCAAGACTTCAATGCAAATTTATATTCTGATATAAGCCATGATTATTTCTTTCTGAGCATAGCTTGGATCACTGTAGATTGAAAGACTAGATACACAGAATAAATAAATTGGCAGTTTAAATAAATAAACCAGCACTTAGATTTACTGCCTTTTTCAAATAATCTAGAATTGTTTCTTCAACTATCTTTTTGGCTGATATTCCTAGAAATTCTAAGAATCTTTGTCCAATTTCCTGATTATAAATAAATAAGCCTTTCTTTCTGAATATATTGCATCCATACCTACAGGCCATACCTTTTTTTTCCCTTCTCCAGTATTGGCAACCTTGAATTGCTCTCTGTCTTGCAGTTACCTGTGTAGTCAGTACTCTGAGACTTAATTAAGCAGCTTTAATAGAAAATAAAGAAATAGACTACATCAGTATTTGGTTTTCCCATTGGGAGCCAAATTAACATTGCTTTTTGAACTCTAGCCTGAAAATAGCTCTGTGTTCAAATACTAGTATTTTCCTTTCCTGAGTATCCTGTAATTAATCACTCATATGTACACACAGATACATTACCAAAATGGCCCAAATCTCATAAGATTACCAAATCTGACAAGATTTTGGCAATGTCATCCTGAGTTCTCATGTGAGGAAACAACATTTCAAGAGTTCAGGCAATCTTAGGAGACGTGGGTCATTGTTAAATCTTATTATATTATTGCTTTGATTTTATAGGCTTCTTTGATTTTGATTTTCCAACCATTCCATGCAATTACCATATTGAAATCACTACCTAGTAATGCTACCAGCCTGTTAAAAGGCCTAAAGAACAACCTAAGGCAGGGGTGTCAAAATGGCAGCCCGTGGGCCGAATGCATCACATGCACACCACGCCCACCCCAGTTCTGCAACCGGGAAAAACATTGTGAAAGGTCATGTGACAGCAACATGACACAGCAAGTTTGATACCTATGACGTAGGAGGATTAGATCACAAGTCTGACTTGTTTGATTTTTTTACGCAATCTATTTTCACAAAGCTTCTCTTTGTTGTTCTCAGCATTTGTCTTGCTCAGATCCAAAATCAGATTATTTTGTGTATTATCACTTATTCTTACAGTAATGCTTATCAATGCATGATGCAGCACAGGCTTTTGGTTTTCAGTTGGCTTGCTACAGAACCTTACACCAATTTGAGTTGAGAGGGAGTGACAGGTCTAAGGTCATCAAGCTGGCTTCCACCCAGGCTCACAAGTCAGATTCTGAAGCTGCATCTAGAGTAGTTGCTCAAGCTGAACCTGTGGAATGTCAGCCTCAGGAAACACAAGCCAAGACTCACATGAAGCTTATCAAACAGAAGCACCACCTGGACAGCTGGAGCAATCAGAAGAGGAGGACTTAAGCCTCTACATTTGGTGAATAGAGAGCAGATCAATTCCATGAGGCTACTTGCCAAGCAAATCTCTTGATGAATGATACCTGGCTGAAGCCTGATTTAAGAAGTAGTTCTGAGCCATGTTCTCTTTGTTGGAAACAGCATCTGATCTATGGCTCTTCTGTGTCATTCCCATGAATCCTGTTTGTGTAAAAAAAACCTTGGACCTCTGGACTAATTGAAAACCCTAACTTGGCTCTTGGAACCCTGGATTAGATTTGGACTATTCTTCTGTGAACTACTATTATTAGCAAACTCTTCAGGCAAGCTTCTGTTTTGTTAACATTCTTTGCCTGCTATTATTTCTTTAGCTTTGAAATAAAATTGCTAATTTCCATAATACCTATGTCTGAATTATATATGGTTGAAACCAGAAAAGGGACACTTGCTAAGGATTGCTCCCCAACTCTATTAACAATGTTAGTTGAAGAAACTTCTTGATCACCTCTTTTCTTCGTCCTGCAATAGCTTATCAAAGGGACATCCACATTGTGAGTCAGGAAGATGATCTTGAAGGAAATTTGTAGGAAATTTCCTAGGAAAATTTCCTAGGAAAAAAGGATGGAAATATTTTTAAAGTCCAGAACAATAAGATAACATTTAGAATTGCCTCTAGTAAATGTGTCCCTAATTCACTGGAATATAAGAAGTGGGAGGAAGTTCAATCAGACTGGCTAGATTTTGTTATGATTACCACTCAGAATAAAAGCAGCTTCCTGTGGAGTGGATTCCTGATCTAACCTATTAATGGGATGACATCAATCTTGCAAGTCTGATTGTGTTGGATCCCATCTCCAACATCTGGCCTGTTATATAAAAGGCACAAGAATTATTCTTCTCTGCTGAAGTAGATACTAACTTCTCAATCTTGTTCATGTTTAAGACCAGAAGTATTCACTTACTTAACTGAATATCTGCTGATTGGAGAATTCTAGGAGTTGGTTCTTCTATCTGAAAAACACTCAAGTGTAATTTAAAAAGCTGATCAGTTCTCCCTAAAATGTCTTGATGGATGTACTGGAAAATGTGAATGCCCATGGGGGATGAGGGGAAGAGATGCTACATGGGGAATGATCAGACAAGAGAGGGAGGATTCCCATTGACTTAAGTGTCAGAGAAAGAAAATTAGGTAACATCCTAATTTATCAGACTACTAAAGTCATGATGGAAGAGCTGTACTTTCAAACTTGCAAGATTCTGTTAATATAGCCTTACAGTAAAGTAAAATTTGCTCAGCTGGTCATGTTTCCTATCTGATTTACCTGGGAGGGCTGATAATAGATGAATTTCACTTCCATCCAAACTTGAATGTTAAAAATCTCACATTCCTTTTGGCCTATTTATATATAAATGCCCCAAGTTTGGGGTTAATTTTTACAAAAACCCCAAACAAAACACAGTACTGATCCATCCGTATACTTTAGTACCTGAAATTGACATTATCCAAAGCATTATCAAACAATCACATTGTACCTGTGAGCAAGAGAAAACTTGGAAAAAAATTACTAATTTGTAAATGTAAATTCTATACTAAGTCATAGCAAGGTTAAAGTAATTTAATTAATTTTGAGTATGAAGTAAAATTTAAAATAAAAGCCATATTTTACAAACTTTCCAAAAGGCAAATGTGGAAGAGGACGTTGTCTTTAAAAATTCAGGCTACTTTAACAGATTAACAGAGTTGGAAGGGACCTTGCAGGTCATCTAGTCCAACCCCCTGCTCAAGCAGGAGACCCTACATGTGCTCACAACCTCTTGCTTGTGGAGCAAAAGCTCTACCTCTAGGCCACAGTAAATATATTTAGAAAAGGCAAGTTTGCTAAATGTTTCTTCTGCTGGACCAACACCTTTAAAATACTCATGAAATGGATAGTTTTTTAATCGTCAGCTTTATAAATTATGTTTTAAGTTCTAGAATTACTAACTCTATTTGGTTGATTCTGTAAGCATATAATTTACTGCATTCTTCACCAGGGGGCACTCTAACATATGGGCCCTTAACTTGGCCCTCACCCACAAATTTTTCAGTTTGCTAGTAAGTTTTTTCCCCCCATCCTCTAAAAATTAGGGTACCCACTCCTAAAAAAAGATTGAATATTTATAACTTCCATGCATGTATCAATTTAAAAAATACCACACTCTGATATGTCTTAAAATCTCAGGCCCGCACAAATTGGAAAATACATTTTAAAAATGAAATGTATTGGATGTTATTATTCCCATAATTTCTAAATAGGGAAATCCTAATGACATTCCTTTAACAAAAATAAGCAGACTGTATACCAGAGATGTTAATGGATTAGGCAAAAATTTCTGGGGCAAAACCAGAAGTAGTAACAGTCACCTATGTTCTTTCTACAATTTCTTTCTTTCGCTCCTCTATATATTGCATTGCTTTCTGTTTCCTCTTGAGAGTAAACATATTAAAAAGATAACTATGGATACCTGGATAACAGCCAATAGTTAAAGCTTCTAATGATTTTCTGGATGGTGGATCTATTTAATATGCTGCTTAATGTTCTTCAGATCCTCCCATATCGTCGGTATTAATATCCCTTCCAAACAGTTTCAAGTTAATATAATCATCTTCATTGCTATTGATCTCAAATCGAAAACACTTACGGTAAGTGAATTTCTGTAGTGTGAGAAGAGAAAAAAGTAAGGGAGGGAGCAGCAGGAGTCAAAGTGCTAACCAACAGGAATGCTGGAGCAGGGGTCCCCAACCTTTGCAACTTTAAGTCTGAAGGACTTCAGCTCCCAGACTTCTCCAGCCAGCAAAACTGGCTGGAGAACTCTGGGAGCTGAAGTCCTTCAGACTTAAAGTTGCAAAGGTTGGGGACCCCTGTGCTGGAGGACTTGAAGCAAAACCCTCTACGTTTGTTGCTATTTCAGATATATTGCAGCTGAGTCAGCAATACGCAAAGTCATCTCTACAGCATAATGAACATCATGAGACTGGACAAATTTGGAGTTGATTCTTAACTGGTGCAAAAATTTGATGCAGTGGTGCCTTTACTGATGCATGCATCCGTAAAACAAAATTACAGTTACTTTTCAGACCAGTGGTAGTCAACCTGGTCCCTACCGCCCACTTGTGGGCATTTCAGCTTTCATGGTGGGCGGTAGGGGTTTTGCCCGTTACTGAAGCACTTTCCTTTTTTTAATTTAATTGACTTCCCTACTTTATAAATCACCAATACTGTGGAATCGGTGGGCGGTTAGAAAATTTTACTACCAACAGAGATACGAAAGTGGGCAGTAGGTATAAAAAGGTTGACTACCCCCGTTTTAGACAGATAAAGATATATAGATGGTCAATATATTTGGTGTCTTTACAAAAGTCTTAACTTCCCACAATTGCCTAGACAATTAACTCCAGTTTTTTGTGGGAACTTTTTTTTAAAAAATGGTATACCACTCCCTAAGGGATGCGGTGGCTCAGTGGCTAAGAGTCTGAGCTTGTTGATCAGAAAGGTTGGCAGTTTAGCGGTTCGAATCTCTAGTGAGCTCCCATTACTTGTCCCAGCTTCTGCCAACCTAGCAGTTTGAAAGCACATAAAAATGCAAGTAGAAAAATAGGGACCACCTTTGGTGGGAAGGTAACAGCGTTCCTTGTGCCTTCGTTTTTTAGTCATGCTGGCCACATGATCACAGAGATGTCTTCAGACAGCGCTGGCTCTTCGGCTTTCAAATGGAGATGAGCACCGGCCCCTAGAGTCGGGAACAACTAGCACATATGTGTGAGGGGAACCGTTACCTTTTATACCATTCCCTTCTTCCCAACACTGTGAGAATGAAATGGCTCCAAAGTCAGCCAGCTGGCTTTGTGCCTACAGTGGAACTACAATTCATGGTCTCTTGGTTTCTAGCATCATACCTTTATCTAACAGTTCTCAACTGGGGGCCACATTGGATGGTATTTCAAGGGGACCACAGGTGAAAATTATTTAACAAGAACTGAAAAGCAAAGTTTATATATTTTATTTTATTATTCAGATTTATATACCACCCTATTCTTCCTAGTGGGACTCAGGGCGGTGCACAGCAGTGGTGGGTTTCAAATTTTTTAGAACCTACTCTGTAGGTGTGGCCTATTTTGTGGGCATGGCTTGGCAGTCATGTGACAGGGTGGGAGTGGCCACCTTTTAAAATGTGGTGAAACTCATTTAACAACGCTCTTGCTTAGCAACCAAAATTTTGGACTCAATTGTGATGATAAATTCTTTCTTTCTTTCTTTCTTTCTTTCTTTCTTTCTTTCTTTCTTTCTTTCTTTCTTTCTTTCTTTCTTTCTTTCTTCCTTCCTTCCTTCCTTCCTTCCTTCCTTCCTTCCTTCTTTCCTTTCCTTTCCTTTCCTTTCCTTCCCGTTGGGTCACTGGCAGCAGCGGGCCAGATTTACTTCGGGGTACGCTGGTGGAACCCCCTCTCACCGGTTCTCTAAATTTCACCAAGTGGCTCTCGCGAGTAGGTGCGAGCCTGCAGAAACCCACCACTGGTGCACAGAAAGAATAAAAACCCACAACAAGTAGACACAATATAAAAGAGAATTAAATAATTAAATCGGTGCTAAAAGTAGTTAAAACAATTAAAATCTTAAATTTAAAATTGAACCATTAATCTATGCCAGGCCAGCCAGATGGAAAAAGTGTGTTTTAAGCACCCGGCGGAAGAGGCGTAGGTCCGTGATGGTGCGCAAGTCGGGGGGCAGGTCTTTCCAGAGGGCCGGACCCGCCACAGAGAAGGCCCTCCCCCTGGGGGTCGCCAGCCAGCATTGACCAGCAGACGGCACCCTGAGGAGGCCCTCTCTGTGGGAGCGGACAGGTCGAAGGGAGGTATGTGGCAGGAGGTGGTCTCGCAAATAGCCAGGACCCGTGCCATACAAGTGTATTGTATTGTAATCACTGCCTTGCTGTTGCTAGAAAACTCACTAGTTACTGTCTCATGTACTTAACTCTATTTAAAGGAATTTCAGAATACTGAGATGTGCGTTCCCCATGCTGTTTCTTATTTGTGAATTGTTCGCCTTCTCTTGTGGGTTTTTTTCCTCCCTGCCATTTTCTCTTTGATCTGCAATTCTTAATTTAGGGGGGAAAGTATTATCACATTAGGATTGGTAATCTTGGAAGGTTCATGTTTCCCTTTATCTAAAGGCAAATTAAGACATCTTTTTTTTTACTCTGGGCCTCGATTGCTAAAAAAAAAATTACATGGCAGCAGAGAAGCAATACAGTATGTAATATTAGCTTTGACATTGCCATATCACCCTCGCCAGTAATGTGGAGTATTTCACACTATTACCAAATACTGTCAAGAGATGATGATGCTTTTATTTATTTATTTATTTATTTATTTTTATTTTAATCGCATTTATATCCCGCCCTTCTCCACAAAGGACCCAGGGCGGCGCACAGGAATTTAAAAAACATACAAAACAATAAATACAGAATTTAAAAACATATTAAATTAAATTATAATCCTATGCTAAAATCCAAATTAAAATCCCCAATTTAAAACTATCTAAAATAGTCCCCACGGGAGGTTAGGCTAGGCCGGCTTGCTGAAAAAGATGTGTCTTTAGACACTGGCGGAAGAGGCAGAGGTCCGAGATGGTACGCAATTCAGGGGGTAGGTCGTTCCAAAGGGCAGGGCCCGCCACAGAGAAGGCTCTTCCCCTGGGTGTCGCCAGACGGCATTGCCCGGCCGACGGCACCCTGAGAAGACCCTCTCTGTGGGAGCAGATCGGCCGAAGGGATGTATGGGGCAGGAGGTGGTCTTGCATATAACTAGGCCCCGAGCCATGGAGCGCTTTAAAGATGGTCGTCAGAACCTTGAATGGAACCTTATGGAGATATTTTGGGGGGGAAATCAGTCTCATTTGAGTGAGAAGCACAAAATAAACATTGCACTGAATATGAACTCCAGTAGATAGTTTATCAACAAATGGTTAAATAATTTTGATTTTCATTGCAATTCTAATAAAAGTTCTCGTGGCTTGTTCTGTACAAAGAACATTTGCGGTAAACCAGTGTATATCATTGTGGTTATGATGGAATATCAGGTCATTATGGATCTCTCTTTCAAAGGTATGTGATGAGAGAGAAATATTTTATCTATGTTTTTAGCCCACCTAAGGCATAGCAAATGGCTTCGAAAGAGAAGGTGTAGTGATTGCGCCATGTTTTAACTGAAGTTGGTTATTATTTTCCAAGAGACTGGAAATCCCACTCTTATATATGCTTCCTATTTTTGTGAAAAGTTGATGAAATATTCATGAGGCAAATCTTAAATATCAGGCCTTCTTAGGTGTCACTATATAAAGGCTTGGGCCCCCAAGGGTTGAAGTCTGCACTTTTCTCTTTCCTTACCTCCATCAGAGTTGATTTTCTACGTTCATTCCCAAAACTTTATATTATCATTTCTCAATGATTTACTTCCTGTTTATTTGTTAGATGGAGTGTAGAAGGAATCTATAGAGATGCAAATTAAGTGGTGGTCTATTCAGATTAATTTCAGAACTCCCTTTAAGGCTGATGGGGAAAAAGAAGCAAAACATTATGGTCGAACCCACTGCACCTCTCTTTAAAATGATAACATTCATTCCAATATCTATTAATTTTTTTTTAAAAATGACCTGAAGTCAAACAAGACAGCAGTGTCCAATGTTTCTTTGGTATGGACTGCAAGAGAGCATTGCCAAGCCCATCTTTTTCATTGAGTTTCCAGTTGGAGGAATCATAGGAATCAGACTTTGCTAGAAAGTTCAGTAGAACTTTAGCAAGTCTTCTGGTTTGCAATGTTTAGAAGCTCAACTCTAGCAGATTTTGTTGATTTGATCTCTCTCTCTCTCTCTCTTTTTCTCTCTCTCTCTCCTATATCGTCCTTCTCCCTCTCTCCCTCCCAAAAGTAATTGGACAGCTATAGAGTGCAGATGGGGGTAGTAATTTTAACCTTCTCTGATCTACTGTATGAAGTCGGGCAATACTATTCCTGATTAGTATCCAGATAAGCTAGATGTGTAAAACAGTCTGATAAGTCAAACACAGAGAGAGAGAGAGAGAGAGAGAGAGAGAGAGAGAGAGAGAGAGAGAGAGAGAGAGAGAGAGAGAGAGAGAGAGAGAGAGAGAGAGAGAGAGCGCAAAATACATTTGCCAAGAAAACTGGATGCATTCACCATTAGTTAAGTTTGAGTTGAAGGTGCCTTTGTTTGAAGGATTTCTTTTAAATACAAGCATTCCAAAAAGCAATCTAGTGTGTCCTTTATACTCGATTTATCTTTTCTTGTTTTGCTATGTAGCTTAGAAGGAACTAACCATGAATGGGGAGGAAATTAGAACTTCATGGTCATTTACTAATGGTTAAAACATGAACTTGCCGAGCAGATAGAGGGAATATCAAGATTACTCCTGTCCCAGCCCCCCCATTCCACATGTACATAAACAATCTCAGCATCAGCATAACAGGACTGCTTATACATCTGACTGCTGCAGGGCATGAATGCATCTGTTAAGATGAAATGTAAGGCAGGAAGAAGTATTGGGGGCTGGAGTGGAAGAGAGTAACCAAACCAGGCAAACGTCATCCAAAAAGAAGCTCTTTCAAACAAGAGCTACTCCTTTTTTTTAGTGAATTTTATCGTGCTTTAATTAAAAAGCCACTTTGTGACAGGATAACTTCTGAGCTTTGAGAACATAATTGCATTTTCATTTTAATCTGTTGCCAGATCAGCCCAATTCAGGAATAAGAATACTAAGAGCAATACCACACTGTAGCCTACATTGATTATCTCCCATTTTGTTCCTGCTTTTTCTTAGGCCAACTTCAAAACTTCCAGTCAGATTTGCAATAGGTTGGCCATGGGGCTGGACTGGTACTTAGCCAGCCATGACAAGACCTGATTGGTTGTTGTCTTTTCTTGTCCTTCCCATCTGTACCAAGAAGGCAAGTTTTTATTGGCTGGCTGATGCGTGGACTGATCTCCCAGGGCCTCTGGTTGTTCCTTCTCATTGTCTTTGTGTTTTGCCTCTGCTTTATCAGATGTTTACACAATTCTCCTCATCCCACATGATCTCCTTTGGAACCAACACAGATATTTTTCCTTTTCTACCCTTATGGTTCCATTATAGCTCTGATGCTACAATAATTAAAGCAATAGGGGAAAGCTTGTGTTTGTGTTTCCCTGTAGGTCCATGGAAACTTTCCAGTAAGGAAGAGCTGATACTTCATCTTCCAAAGTAGCAACTTCTGTAATTTTAACTCAGAGATTAAAAAAAAAGAAATAATTTGAGGGCTGGTGGTATTGTGGACAGAAGATAGGAAAGCATGTTCTACCCATGGAAGGATGCCGACTTGGAGATATAAGGAGAGGTGGTATTAGGCAGGTTCTGACCAGTTCTGGAGAATCGGTAGCGGAAATTTTGAATAGTTCAGAAAAGCTGTAAATACCACCTGTTACTGCCCCTCTCAATCTATTCTCTGCCTCCCAAGTTCCAGCTGATTGGGAGGGAATGGGGATTTTGTAGTAACTTTCCCTGGAGTGGGAAGGGAATGGAGATTTTACAATATCCTTCCCTGCCATGCCCACCAAGCCACACCACGCCCACCAAACCATGCCCACAGAACAGTGGTGGGTTTCTGCAGGCTCGCACCTACTCGCGAGAGCCGGTTGGTGAGAGGGTGAGAGGGGGTTCCACCGGTGAGAGGGGGTTCCACCGGCGTACCTGGAAGTAAATCTGGCCCGCTGCTGCCAGTGACCCAACGGGAAGGAAAGGAAAGGAAAGGGAAGGGAAGGAAGGAAGGAAGGAAGGAAGGAAGGAAGGAAGGAAGGAAAGAAAGAAAGAAAGAAAGAAAGAAAGAAAGAAAGAAAGAAAGAAAGAAAGAAAGAAAGAAAGAAAGAAAGAAAGAATTTATCATCACAATTGAGTCCAAAATTTTGGTTGCTAAGCAAGAGCGTTGTTAAATGAGTTTCACCACATTTTAAAAGGTGGCCACTCCCACCCTGTCACATGACTGCCAAGCCACGCCCACAAAATAGGCCACACCTACAGAGTAGGTTCTAAAAATTTTTGAAACCCACCACTGCCACAGAAGCAGTAGTAAAAAAATTTGAACCCAACCACTGGATATACGGGCTGAATAGAGCATGAGCTTCATTGGTTTAATGGGCCGTCACTAGATTAACTTCAAGATTGTATAAAAAATAGCAACTATCCACTGGCAGAAAACATAGGGACTGGAAACCTGGGAACAAAAGTGAATACAAGGAGACACCTACTGAAAGCATCTCATCACTTCACAGCTGGCTTGATATCACATCTCTTTCCTCAGCAACCTATCCTTTATATTCTAGGACTTTAAGACTTGCGTTGCAGAAATTTAGGGGGGGGGAATAGTCCCCAATAATACAATCATGGTTTGTATTAATAAAAAATAAGGTCTGATTCTTTGTCCTCCTCCCAAACTATGGCTCCCAGTTGCACCAACATTGGGACATTTTGCTAGTTAATTCTGGTTGAGTGATTCCAAGTCATTTGAGTGATGAGAGGAGGGGGGTTATTTGTGGGTAGATGCGGGAATCACTAGCCTGCCAGAAGAACTCTTGTTCCCACCCAGATTCCTTGAAATCTGAAAAACAAAGACCAAAAGAAAGAGAAAACAGCCAACTCTGTCCTTTTTAGGGACGTCATAATTTTTCCATTGACATTACCTGAAGCCTTCGAGCTCATTATAAGAATGAGTTACGGTTCTAGAGTCGGTTGCCACATCAGATTTGACATATGGAGTTGGATAAGGCAAATTAGAATCTTGGAATAGATCCAATAGAATAATGCAAAAAAGATTTCCCCCTCTCTCTAAGAAAATCTCTCTCTGGATATTTTCATTATCTCTTTTTGTTTTTCTGCCAAGCAACTATTCTCATCTGTACCTGGGACATCTTTTAAATGCATGCACATCTAACATCATATTTGCTCTCCCTCTATTGAAACCAGTTTGGCACAGTACTACAAATCTACATTTGATTCGTGCAAGTACTGCTGGCATTTATTTTCTGCTTGGCCTTCTCCAGCCCCAAAGTGTTCCTGTGCCTGCTTACGTGCT
Source organism: Rhabdophis nuchalis (assembly GCA_039707465.1). Taxonomy (NCBI): domain Eukaryota; kingdom Metazoa; phylum Chordata; class Lepidosauria; order Squamata; family Natricidae; genus Rhabdophis; species Rhabdophis nuchalis. Next base: position 98,739,403 of record CM077644.1, read on the forward strand.
TTTTGATCAGTAAATATTTCTTTCTTCTTTTGTGTTATTGTAAAAACGGTAGGGGATCACAGCATAAATGCAGACGCAGACAGTTGAACGCCGAAAGTGGGCCCATTCCGGTTTGCAGTGTGCTTGATATTTCAGTCTGAGCACATTTTAATGAGAGAACTTGAAAAGTACTACTGTTGGTTAATTGAAATTCTCCGTGTCAAGTCTAGTCAGTTTGTTATGTTAGCTACCACTGGGAATTTGCTCCAAGTTTCAAAGGGAATATTTAATGAGCAAGGTCTTCCTGACTTTGATGAATAAATGAAAATTTAGGAAACTAGCCTGTGCTAGATCAGCCATTCCCTACAAAATATCCTTACATTTGGGAGGGCACCAGGCTGAGACCGCATTAGGATGTAGTGGAATTGATTTACCTATAAAAATCTTGCTGCCGCTATGAGGTTTAATGCCCCTCCCAAATCTCTATATGATCTAGGTGGGACTCAACAACCGACCAAGGGGGAAAAATGCAGTCTTGTTAGAACAGTCATTAACACTGTCTGGAAAAGGGGAAAATGACTCATTAAAAAGAAGCCAGAAGACCTCAGCTTGGAGTTAAGGAGCCACCAGATTGAAAAAGGCTGCTTGAGTTAATCACCAACTTCAGCTTCAATAAAGGACAAGTAAAGTAACTCCAAATTAAATGGGAACTTCTCTTGAAAACTAGAACTGAGAAACGTGAGCAGAGGTCGTGCGTGTAGCATTACTTTTACATGACCACTGTGATTTCCAGGAATGGCAGTAGAATTTTGGAGTTGATGTTATTTCTTTCCTGGTGGCAAGATGGACTTTCTCATAGGGCAGGGATGGGCAGTTGGCCTCAAGGTCCTTGAAATATTTATGTTTTGTTACCAATATCTGTCAGAGAGAGAAAAGGTGCTTCTAACAAAACATATAAATTTGCACCGCCCTGAGTCCCATTTTGGGAGATAGGGCGGGATAGAAATCTAATAAAGTAAGTTAAGTATAAATAGAAAATAAATAGCATAACGAACAAATAGATCTACAGAGGACACTATAGCCATCATTCTTCACGCTGCTCTGACTCACCTGGAGCAGCAGGCGGGCTATGTGAGGATGCTTTTGCATTCTTCCACATAAACTCGTGCCTAAACTTATGGACCTTGGGCTTACTTATTCAATCTGCTTTTGGATTATGGATTTCCTAGTCTGGCCACTCTCAGAGGGTCAGATTAGGTAATCATACCTCCTCGGCCCTTATTCTTAACACTGGTACACCACAGGGTTGAGTGTTGAGTCCCTTACTCTATACTCTTTATGTACATTTATTTATTTATTTATTATTCAAATTTGTATGCCGCCCTATCTCCCCAAGGGGACTCAGGGCGGTGCACAGAAATATAAAAAATATAAAACAATACAGTACAAAACAGTTAAAAATAAATTAAATGAAGGTCTGTGCTAAAAGTTAGATTAGAAAAAGGGTTAAAATCAATTAAAACTATATCCATTAAAACTAAGCCAGGCCGGCCTCTTGAAATAGATGTGTCTTTAGTGCCCGGCGGAAGAGGTGTAGGTCCGTGACGATCCGAAGGTCGGGGGGTAGGTCGTTCCAGAGGGCAGGCCCCGCCACAGAGAAGGCCACCCATCGGCATTACTGTATTCCCACTCATGCCAGTAATACTATTAAATTATTATTAAATTTGCATATTATTACATTTGCAGATGAGACAATAGTGGTAGGGCTCATCTCCGAGGATGTGCATGTGTTTGAGTCTGCCTATCAAGATGAGGTGGACCGGTTGCTTTCATGGTGTGGAGACAATAACTTAGTCCTTAACACCTCAATAACTTAGTCCATTAACACTTCACGCGATCTAGATTCTATCCCTCTGTTGATGCAGCCTAGAACTGTGTTGGCTTTTTTGGCAGCTGCAGCCAGCAGTGTGCAGCAGCTGCCAAAAAAGCCAACACAGTTCTAGGCTGCATCAACAGAGGGATAGAATCTAGATCGCGTGAAGTGTTAATGCCACTGTATAGTGCCTTGGTGAGGCCACACTTGGAATACTGCATACAGTTTTGGTCGCCACGATGTAGAAAAGACGTGGAGACTCTGGAGGGAGTGCAAAGAAGAGCAACCGGGATGATTAGAGGACTGGAGACTAAGACATATGAAGAACGGCTGCAGGAGCTGGGTATGTCTAGTTTGATGAAGAGAAGGACCAGGGGAGACATGATAGCAGTGTTCCGATATCTCAGAGGGTGCCACAAAGAAGAGGGAGTCAAACTTTTCTCCAAGGCACCTGGGGGCAGGACAAGAAGCAATGGGTGGAAACTAATCAAGGAGAGAAGCAACTTAGAACTAAGGAGAAATTTCCTAACAGTAAGAACAATTAACCTCTGGAACAGCTTGCCTCCAGCAGTTGTGAATGCCCCAACCCTGGAAGTCTTTAAAAAGATGTTAGACAGCCATTTGTCTGAAATGGTATAAGGTTCCTGCCCATGCAGGGGGTTGGACTAGAAGACCTACAAGGTCCCTTCCAACTCTGCTATTGTATTGTATTGTACCAGTAAGACCAAGGAGCTTATAGTGGACTACAGAGGGAATAGATCAGACATCCAGCCCTTGGTTATCAATGGAGACAAAGTGGAGCAGTTTTAAGTTTTGGGGTGTTATCATAAAAAAGGACCTGACCTGGGACGCTCACATTGCAGCACTGGTCAAAAGGGCCCAGCAGAGATTAAACTACCTGAGACTTCTCAGGAAACAACAACTGAATGAAAAATTGCTGGTGACCTTCTACTGCTGCACTATAGAGAGTTATTTTAACTTACTGCACCTGTGTATGGTTTGCTAATTGCAAAGTGGCAGATAGGACAGCGCTCCAGAAGGTTAACATCATTGGTCATTGCCCAGAGGATCACTGGTTGCCCTCTCCCCTCCTTGGAAGAGCTTTATAGCTCCCGCTGTCTTAAGAAAGTTCAAAACATTCTTAAACATCCATCTCATCCTCGGCACCCTTTTTTTGAACTATCACCCTCTGGCAGATGGTACAAGACCATTAAAAACAAGGACAAATAGGCTGAAAACCGCTTCTATCCCGGAGCAGTAACGATATTGAATTCTACTGTATAGTGTGATATTAAAGCCGTATCATGGATTTTCAATTCAATTGTATAGAATGTTAAGGATGTGTGTTTTTGTTTTATTTTTTTTATGGTTTTCTTATGTATGATGTACACTGAAGATGGCATTTAATTTCATTGTACGAGGTGCAATGACAATAAAGTAAACTTAAAAAAACTAAATAGAAAATAAATCTTGAAACATGCTACTTGTGTCGCATCAAGGCATCATTGGCCTTGGTTTAGAACAGAGGTAGACTATAGAGTAGAGTACAAAGTAGATTAGCATAAAAGATTTGGAGGTCTTCTAGTCCAACCCCCTGATCAAGCAGGAGACCCTATACCATTTCAGAAAAACGACTGTTCAATCTCTTCTTAAAAACCTCCAGTGATGGAGTCCCCACCACTTCTGAAGGCAAGCAGTTCCATTGTTCTAATTGCCAGGAAATTTCTCTTTAGTTCTAGATTAGTTCTCTCCTTGATTAATTTCCATTAATGTCCTACCTTCAGGTGCTTTGGAGAATAGGTTGACCCCCTTTTCTTTGTGGCAACCTCTCAGAATTTGGAGAACTGCTATCATCTCACTCCCTAGTCTTTCTTTTCATTAAACTAGACATACCCAATTCCTGCAACCATTCTTCATGTGTTTTAGCCTTCAGCCCCCCAATAATCTTGGTTGCTCTTTTCTGTACTTATAATATGGTAACCAAAACTGGATGCACTATTCTAAAAATGGTCTAACTAAGGCCTAATACTTCATGTGATTTGATTCTAGCCCTCTGTTAATGCAGCCTAGTGTTGACCTTTTTAGCAGCTGCAGCACACTGTTGCAGAGGTGGTATTCAGCAGGTTCTGACCAGTTCTGGAGAGCCGGTAGCAGAAATTTTGAATAGTTCGGAGCACCGGTAAATACCACCTCTGACTGGCTCTGCCCTCATCTATTCTCTGCCTCCCAAATCCCAGCTGATTGGGAGGGAATGGAGATTTTACAGTATCCTTCCCCTGCCAAGCCCACCAAGTCATGCCCACCAGCCATGCCATGCCTACTAAGCCACGCCATGCCTAGTAAGCCACGCCCACAGAATTGGTAGTAAAAAAAACTTGAATCCCACCACTGCACTTCTGGCTCAAATTTCAGTGATTGTCCACTAGGACTCCAAGATCCTTCTCACAGCTTCTCATCAAGTTGCTGAAAACTGGAGGTGGAGGAGCAGATGGAACAAGTAGACCCTTGTTATAAAAGAGCTTAAAAAAAAACCTGGTAACCTGGATTTTGCTGGTAAATTTCAGTTTAAATGAAAAACATGGAGGAGCTTCTGGGCAGGAAAAAAAAAGCCCATATTAATAAGGCTTCAGGAATAGGTCGACCCAACCCATTAGATTTCCACTACGTTTTACCTAAATCAACATTCTTTCAGCTATTGGGGAATCTTGTAAGAAAAATTCCAGTGGTTTTGAATCCTAATGCAAACATTGAGATGACTGAAAGCATACTTTGGAAAAAGCAAACAGTGTGTATGAGCCTTAAATGATATTTCAATGCATACAGAAGTATAGCCAGAATGTTATATTTGGGGGAGGGATTAGAAGGGTATTAGCAAGGTGAGGGTCTTTTTTTTTTTAAAGGAATTTTGGTTGGACCACTTGCAGCAGCTAGTAATAATGAATGACTAAGCTATGTAAAAAATCATAAACCGATGTTCAATTTTGGTGTAAAGCTCTCTTTCTTTGCAAAAACCAGCCAAGATATTTGAGAACATTTGACAAACATCTTCTTTCAAGTTAAATTAATTGACATCAGACAGCAAATATTTTGCCCCCCTTCTCCTTTTCCTGATGAGACAGAACTGCTTTCTTTGCAAACTAACCTTGCCTTGGAGAGCAGCAGCCACTGCAAAACCTCTCAAAGGCTTAAAGTAACTAATTTTGTTCCTTCTGACCCACTTGCAAATGAAAGGTCACTGTAAATTGTGACTCTAACTGTGATGTTATTCCAGTATCACCAATCATATACTTACTGGTCCCTGAACTGGATAGAAAGAAAGGAAGGATAGGATAGGACAGGGGTCTGCAAAGTTGGCTCTTTTAAGACTGGTTGACTTCAACTCAGTTTATTTCTGGGAGTTTATTTATTTATTTATGTATTTATTTTATTTATTTAGATTTATAGAACCGCCCTTCTCCATCGAAATGGACCATAATGGACTCCATCGAAATGGACCCAAATGGACTCCATCGAAATGGACCTAAGTCCACCAGTCTTAAAAGAGCCAACTTTGCAGACCCCTGGGATAGGGTATGAAAAGCATGATTTTCTCTACTAAGGTGTGGTTGAAACACTATTTATCTTCAGTATTATTCAGACTTAGACTTAGAATAACTTTATTGTCACTTTGAATGTAACTAATCAGCATATATTAAAATGAAATTTTGTTGCCTACAGCTCTCAAAGGGTCATCACCTCCAATATACACTATGTAAACATGACAAAATAAATAAATAAATGCAAAATATACCCACGTTGTTAGTTGTGAAGTTGTGCCCAATCCATCGTGACCCGATGAACAATGTTCCTCTAGGTCTTCCTGTCCTCTACCATCCTCTGGAGTCCATTTAAGCTCATGCCTACTGCTTCAGTGACTCCATCTAGCCACCTCATTCTCTGTCATCTCCTTCTTCTTTTGCCCTCAATCGTTCCCAGCAATAGGCTCTTCTCCAGTGAGTCCTTCCTTCTCATTAGGTGGCCAAAGAATTTGAGTTTCATCTTCAGGACCTGACCTTCTAAAGAGCAGTCAGGACTGACCTCCTCTAGGACTGACTGATTTGATGGCTCTGCACTCAAAGGGCCTTGTAGGAGTCTTCTCCAGCACCATAGTTCAAAGGCCTCAATTCTTTGGCTCTCAGAACTTTCACAGCCATACATTGCAACTGGGAAAACCATAGCCTTCAATATATGCACTTTATATACCCACATATATAGCCACATATATTACATGACACAGAGAAACGAACAGTTCAGATGTATGCATGTACTATGGTGAGAAAAACAAACCTTGCAAGTTGGTATACCGACAGATGATATAGGGCAGGGTCTGCAAAGTTGGCTCTTTTAAGACTGGTGGACTTCAACTCCCAGAATTCCTCAGCCAGCCATGGAATTCTGGGAGTTGAAGTCCACCAGTCTCAAAAGAGCCAACTTTGCAGACCCCTGGTATAGGGAGCAAAGCTGTCCTGTTACAATAACAATACTTTGAGTTCAAAGCACACAGCGCTTATAAACAGTATCTTGAATGATAGGAAGCGAGCTTCCAATAATCTTCACACCTGTCCTTACACTCTCTGTACGGGCTGTCTATCTGAGGCACTGCTGCCACCAAACCAAACCAAACAGTGATGCAGTTTGTTAAAACCCTCCCAATTGTGCCTCTATAAAAAATGGCCAGGATAGAAGGAGAACGAGGTGCTCTCCTCATCTGACACAGGAAAGGCAGACGCTGGTTTGCATGCTTCATTAAGGATGATGTGTGGGGAGGCCAGTTCAGATGGTTAGTTACCTGCACCCCTGGATACTTAATACTGTTGACCACCTCTATAGCTGCATCCTTGATACTGAATGGAGTGTGACTATGCTGGCTCTTCCTAAAATCTACACTGATCTCCCTTGTTTGATTAATGCTTAGAATCAGGTTACGTTTATTGCACCAGTCCACCAGAGCCTTCACCTCTTCCCTATAAGCATCTTCACGGTTGTCCCAGATAACACCCACCACTGCTGTGTCCTCTGCCTCCTTCACAATATGATTTGTAGCAGATTTGGCACAGCAGCCATGGGTCATCAAGGTGAATAGTAGTGAACTCAAGACACAGCCCTGGGGGAAACCTGAACTCAAGGTGGTGGGGTTGGAAACTTTTCTTCCAACTCACCCAAACTCAATATTCAATATTGAGAATAAAAATGATAACAACATTCTTAACTTGAAAACCTCTTAAACTAGTTAAGGATTTCAAGAAGCGGTATCAGCACACCGTCTACGATAGGCAGCCTATATTTTAGCATTCCAAGAAAAGTAAGGAGAAGTTTAACATCTTCCAGATTTCCATAAGCTTAAGAATCTAGTCTGAAAGGAGCTGTAGTCCAACACAATATAAATGGACAAAGTTCATTCTCCTCTGCAGTTTCTGGTGTGTTAAAAATTCACACAGCCCTTTCCAGAAGCCTTGCTTTTTAATTTAATTTTTAATTTAATTTTAATTTTATCAGATTTTTATACCGCCCTATCTCCCTAGTGGGGACTCAGGGAGGTGCACAGAAAAGATAAAAAGGTAATAACATATAATACAGGATAAAATACAATTAAACTCAATAGATCTGTGCTAAAATTGTTAAAAACCATTAAAACTATTTAAAACCCTATCTTAAAATTAAGTCATAAAATCTATGCCAGGCCGGCTAGATGAAAAAATTGTGTTTTAAGCCCCCGACGGAAGAGGCGTAGATCTGTGATGGTGCGAAGATCAGGGGGGGGGGGGTAGGTCGTTCCAGAGGGCCGGACCCGCCAAAGAAAAGGCTCTCCCCCTGGGGGTCGCCAGCCGGCATTAACCGGCGGACGGCACCCTGAGGAGGCCCTCTCTGTGGGAGCGGACAGGTCGAAGGTCTTTTATTTAAGGTCTTTTATTTAAGAGTGTGTAACAATACAGACATCTGCAAGCCTCATTAAACACTTCGTCCAGAATGGACTAGAAATACCTAGTTTCAAAAGTTAGAAATATCTAAGATACATAACTCTCATACGTCAGGCTGCTTCAATTTTTATTATCATTCTCAGTCCAGACTATTTTGCAACACAAAGGTCTTCCAGGCTGTACAATGTAGTCCCCTTCTTCAGAAGGCTTGGCTGTATGTGACCCTCCAATCAACCTATCTTTCCTTGATAAATAGGGGCGGTGTGGTGCCAAATACGCCAAGTTGGTCATTACAGCACTTTGATACCACTCTTCTTACTTAGTGAAAGCAAACATTATCAAACTCTGCAATTATGGATTACCACCTTAACCATCCAACACAACATCCTGAAGCATAGCATAGTCATTTAGATACACAAAGACAGGTTTTAGTGTATCAATCATATCATTATGTATATTGTGGCAGGTAAACTCCACCAACATAGGTACAAAAGGATATTAGCAAATCAAAGGGGAAAAGGTAGAAGAAAAGGCATAGACCTATAGGTAACTTCATGAAACAGAGTTTCCCAAAACACTTTTAATTTCAACCTTATTACATCATTCTGTTTCAAATTTCTTGGGCTTTATTAAGTTCCTGGTTGAAAAGAATCAATAACTCCTTATTTCAAAAAGTCAATGTATAAATAGAAGAAAACATGAGTTGAAGGAACTTTTTCTTTTTTTTTTACAATGGGGTAGGTAGCCCTACTTCATCTACAACTCCCCCATATCTGAAGATTGTTTCACCAAAAATCTGGCAACAAAACGATCCTTTCCCAAATAAGGATGGAAACAGAGCTGGGAAACCTTTGGTCAGCAGCTCCCGTTTCCATCCTTAACCCATCCCCAAATGGCCCAGAGCAGTACTGCAGGAATTTAGCTGTTTCACTGCCATACTTTAATAATGAGGTTTTTGAGCTGGTCAAGGGGGAACATTTGGCAGGGGGCCAATCTCGTCTTAAACTCAATCCTTGAGTTTAAGCTGGCAGAGAGTTAAAAGCAGGCAGAAAGAGTTAAAAGCAGGCAGAAAGACACTAGCTATTTCTTTCTGAGTGTCACCGTTCTAGTGATATCATAGGCTAATTCCCATCTGGCCTTTCAATACTTGAATTAAACTTTGTTGTCAGCAATCAATATTCAAGAGCTAAACACACTCAACTACTATGGACCACTGTCAAATATGGGTGCTTTATTCTTAATACATCTCTACATGGGGCTTCCCTTGAGGTGCACTCGAAAGCTACAGTTAGTTCAAAATGCAGCCGCGCGGGTGATTACGGGAGCTTCGAGGCACTCCCATATAACACCAATCCTGCGCGAGCTGCACTGGCTTCCTGTGGTCTTTCGGGTGCGCTTCAAGGTTTTGACGACCATCTTCAAAGCGCTCCATGGCTCGGGACCTAGTTATATGTGAGACCGTCTCCTGCCCCATACATCCCTTAGACCAGGGGTCCCCAACCCCCGGTCCGCGGACCGGTGCCGGTCCGCGGCTTCATAGGAACCAGGCCGCAGGGCCGGCGAGGAGGAGGGAGCAGCGCCCTGGGCAGAGGATGGGCGAGCGCGCCTCCACCACCTCGTTCTGACGGCCACCGCAGGGCTTTGCACTTTCCGGGGCTTCCTGGAGGGGCCAACATGTCGACTGGGGAGGTTATCCCGCAGCGGGCGGGCGAAGGACCCAAGCTGCGTGCCGCCAAAGCCATCCGGGCGCCGCACGCCCAGCCCCGGACGGCTTCGGCAGCACGCAGCTTGGCTCCTTCGCTCGCCGGCTGCGGGATAACCTCCCCAGTCGACATGCTGGCCCCTCCAGGAAGCCCCGGAAAGTGCAAAGCGCTGCGGTGGCCGTCGGAACGAGGTGGTGGAGGCACGCTCGCCCATCCTCTGCCCAGGGCGCTGCTCCCTCCTCCTCGCCTGCACTAGCCGCAGCTCGGGTCCTCCGTTCGCTCGCTGCGGGATAACCTCCGCAACCGACATGCTGACCCCTCTGCTGCTTCCCCGGGTGGAGGGAGGGAGAGAATGGCAGACACACAGAGAGGCAGACTTAGAGAGACAGAAAGAGAGAGAGAGGGAAACACACACACACACACACACAGTGACAGATGGGGGGGAGAGAGAGACAGATACAGAGAGAGAGAGAGAGAGAGAGAGAGAGAGAGAGAGAGAGAGAGAGAGAGAAACAGAGAAACAGAGAAACAGAGAAAGAGAAAGAAAGAAAAATAGGGGGGAAAAGATGAATGGAGGGTGGGAGGGAGGGAATGAAGGAAAGAAGGGGGAGGGAGGAGGAAGGGAGGAGTGAAAGAAGAAAGGAAGGAAAGAAAGAAAGAAAAAGAAAGAGGGATGGAGGGTAGGAGGGAAGGAAGGAAAGAAGGGAGGAAGGGGGAGGGAGGCAATGGAAGGAAGGAAAGGAAAGGAATGGAAAGGAATGGAAAGGAAAGGAAAGGAAAGGAAGAAATCTATTTTCCTATTTCCTTCCACCTCAAGCTACCTGTTTGGTTAACCAGGTTAAAGATCTATTTTTCTCCCAGTGATCATTTCAAAGGAATCACATCCTCTGAGTCATTTCCTGGATTCAAACCAGCATCCCAAAGAGTCATGGGCTGCCTTTATAATAATAATAATTTATAATAATAATAATAATAATAATAATTTTATTGTTTCTATACCGCCCCCTCTCCCCACGGGGACTCGGGGCGGTGCACAGGTAGCATAAAAGCAATATATAACAACAATAAATAAACAACAAAATTTAAAAGCCAATTAAATAAACCCTGTGCTAAAATCCCAATTAACTAAAACCTATTCTATAAAATCCCAAGGCAAGGAGGCTATCCCAGGCCGGCCAGACGGAAAAAGTAAGTTTTCAATTTAAGACGGAAGGAGCGGAGGTCCGTAGTTGTCCTAATGTCGGGGGGAAGGTCGTTCCAGAGGGCCGGGCCCGCCACAGAGAGCGCCCTTCCCCTGGGTGTCGCCCGCTGACATAGTCTAGTGGACGGCACCCGGAGAAGCCCCTCTCTGTGGGAGCGAATCGGCCGTGAGGACGTGTGAGGCAGAATCCGATCCTGCAGATAGCTAGGTCCCGAGCCATGGAGCGCTTTAAAGATGATGACTAGCACCTTGAAGCGCACCCGGAAGACGACAGGCAGCCAGTGCAGCTCGCGCAAGAGCGGTGTTACATGGGTGGACCTTGCGGTCCCCATAATTGCTCGCGCGGCTGCATTCTGGACTAGCTGAAGCCTCCGGGTGCACCTCAGGGGCAGCCCCATGTAGAGAGAGTTACAATAGTCCAGTCGGGATGTCACGAGAGCATGAGTGACTGTGCGAAGGGCGTCCCGATCCAATAGGGGGCGCAATTGGCGAACCAGGCGAACCTGGTAAAACGCCCTCCTGGCCACGGCTGTCACCTGATTTTCCATGGACAGCCGGGCATCCAGGAGGACACCCAAATTGCGCGCCCCATCCACAGGGGCAAGATGTTCGCCCCCTATGGCCAGCGATGGAGTAAGCTGGTTGAATCGGGCAGCCGGAAATCACAGCCACTCGGTCTTGGTCGGGTTGAGCTTGAGTCCGTTACTTCCCATCCAGATCCGTACAGCTTCCAGGCACTGGCACATCACCGCTACGGCATCGTTGGGGTGGTTTGGGGTAGAAATGTACAGCTGGGTGTCATCAGCGTACAGATGGTATTCTACCCCAAAACCACGGATGATCTCACCCAGCGGCTTCATGTATGTGTTGAACAGGAGGGGCGAGAGGACCGACCCCTGAGGCACCCCACATGTGAGGGGTCTCGCGGTCGATCTCTGCCCCCCTGTCAACACAAATTGCGATCGGCCAGAGAGGTAGGAGGAGAACCACCGTAAAACGGTGCCTCCCACCCCCAACCCCCCCAGCCGATGCAATAGGATACCATGGTCGATGGTATCGAAAGCCGCCGAGAGGTCTAATAGGACCAGGATGGAGGAACAACCCCCATCTCTGGCCCTCCAGAGATCATCAACCAACGCGACCAATGCCGTCTCGGTGCTATGCCCGGGCCGGAAGCCGGACTGGCGCGGATCTAGATAGTCTACTTCCTCCAGGTGACGGGGAAACTGTTGTGCCACCACACTCTCAACAACCTTCGCCAAAAAGGGAAGGTTGGAGACGGGACGGTAGTTGTTCAAAGAAGCTGGATCCAAGGAGGGCTTCTTAAGGAGGGGCCTCACCATCGCTTCTTTTAGGGAAGCAGGCAAGGCACCCTCACTCAAGGAAGCGTTGACCACCTCCTGGAGCCAGCCTCGTGTCACCTCCCAGGATGCCAGTACAAGCCAGGAGGGACACGGGTCCAATAAACATGTGGTGGCTCGCAGTCGCCCACGTAACCTGTCCATATCCTCGGAAGTAACGGAGTCAAACTCCTCCCAAACAAGATCTCTCTCGTGGCATCCCACTGGGCCACAAATGGGGGCTAGCTCGTTCTGTATCTGAGCGATTTTCTCCTGCAGAAAAATCACAAATTCCTCTGCTCTACCCTGTAGCGGGGCTTCCCGCACCCTCTGTTGAAGGAGGGAGCGGGTCACCCTAAACAGGGCGGCAGGGCGGTTTTCTGCGGATGCTATGAGAGTAGCGCAATGATGACGTTTGGCTACTCTCAGCGCCACAATGTAAGTCCGTAAATGGGCTCTTACCTGTGTCCGGTCAGATTCAGAACGAGAAGACCTCCATCTACTCTCTAGGCATCTCTTGCGGCGTTTCATCACCCCCAGCTCCTCGGTAAACCAAGGAGCCAGGGTGTTCCGCCGCCGCAAGAGAGGCCGCAAGGGCGCGACCCGATCCAAGGCTCCCGTGGTCGCACTATTCCATGCGGCCACGAGGTCCTCCATCGGGGCGCGGGTCAGGGGTACAGGAACTGGCCCAAGCGCCGTTTGGAACCCATCCGGGTCCATCAGGCGCCTGGGGCGGAACCAGATTGGTAATTCAGGTCCCGCCTCCCCGTGGAGGGGAGCAGCGGTCGGAAAGTCGAGCCGGAGAAGTGAGTGGTCTGTCCATGACAAGGGTGTGATGACTATATCCCCTATACCCAGATCACTCGTCCATTGGCCTGAGACAAAGATAAGATCCGGTGTATGTCCACCCTCGTGAGTGGGGCCTTGAATTAGTTGGGTCAGGTCCATGGCCGTCATGGAAGCCATGAACTCCCGAGCTACCTCGGATGATTCGCCCAACGATGGCAGATTAAAGTCCCCCATGACTAAAAGTCTGGGGGTCTCCACTGCCACCGTAGCGATCACCTCGAGGAGCTCGGGCAGGGCTGCTGCTACATAGCGGGGAGCCAGGTATACAACCAGCAAGCCCAACTGCCTCCCTAGGCCCCACTTCACACAGAGGGACTCACAACCGGTAGTCTGTGGCACAATGGTCTCTCTCGGCTCAAGACCTTCCTTTACAATGACCGCTACCCCACCACCCCTACCCAGGGCCCGAGGCTGATGAAAAGTGTGGTAACCTGGCGGGCACATTTCAACGAGGGGGAGTCCACCCTCGTGGCCCAACCAGGTCTCTGCAATTCCCACCAGGTCCGGCTCCCCCTCCGACACGAGGTCGTGAATGAGGGGGGCTTTGTTGGCAACGGACCTGGCGTTGCAGAACATCAGCCGTAGGCCCTGGCTCTGTACACCCTGGCCACCTAGCCTGCAGGGGTTGAGGCACTTGACGAGTGCCCATAAATCCATTTTTACCATCTTCAGAAGACCAAAGACCAGCCAGAAATGGAAGAAAGAAAGAAAGAAAGAAAGAAAGAAGGAAGGAAGGAAGGAAGGAAGGAAGGAAAGAAAGAAAGAAAGAAAGAAAGAAAGAAAGAAAGAAAGAAAGAAAGAAAGAAAGAAAGAAAGAAAGAAAGAAAGAACTTAGGACCACAATTGAGCCCAAAATTTTGGTTCCTAAGCAAGACTGTTAAGTGAGTTTCACCACATTTTCCAAGTTGGCCACGGGTCACATGACAACTGAGCCACTCCCACAAAAAAGGCCACACCTTTTGGCTCTCAAAAGAAATTTCAGTAGTGGTACTGTTGATATTTGGCTCTATTGACTAATAAGTTTGCTCACCACTGCCCTAGACGGCCAAGTGAGCCGACTCCCCGCCCCCCGCGTGCGCATGCGCTGCCTGTTCCCCCTCCCCCCCTCCCCCTCTAGGCCAGCCGGTCCGCAGAATTTTCTTTAAAATGAAAGCGGTGCAAAAAAGGTTGGGGACCCCTGCCTTAGACCAATACGCTCCCAAAGAGAGGGCCTTCTCAGGGTGCCGTCGGCTGGACAATGCCGACTGGCGACACCTAGGGGAAGGGCCTTCTCTGTGGCGGGCCCTGCCCTGTGGAACGACCTACCCCCAGAACTTTGTACCATCATCGACCTCCGCCTCTTCCGCCAGTGTTTAAAAACACACCTCTTCCATCAAGCCGGCCTAACATAGCCTCCACTGGGACTAGCCATAGATAGTTTTAATTCGGGGATTTTAATTGGTTTTAGTGCAGGATGGGGATCTAATAGGTTTTTTAAATTTTGTATTGAGTTTTTTGTATGTATTTTTAATTTCCTGTGCGCCGCCCTGGGTCCTCTTGGAGAAGGGCGGGATATAAATTTAATAAAATAAATAAAAATAAATAAACATATTACCACTTTCTCTTTTTTCCTTCATGTTTCTCCCCTACGCTTCCTCTCATTCCTCCAAAATACTTGGGACTTCCAGAAAGAGGTTCTCAGAACTACCATTAATATGGCATGATGTTTCTAGGACACTGATTGCATATACTGCAGATGGAAAACAAGGACAAGCAAAACCACAGAGGGTTATAAATGAAACATTACAACATCTGGGCCCCTCCACTTTAAAATTCTAGGTTATGGGAATTTCACAATAAAAATCTCATTCAGAAACAGTCCTTGACTTTGAACATAAATATTCGCAACAGGCAAACACTGTTCTGCCAAAACCATCAAAAAGAAGAAATCAGAGAAGGGGATAATCTTCTTCAAATGTCACTCCTCTAGTGTGGATTGTTGTCTGTTCTCTGTACCTGAAATGGAGAAAGGACACAGAGATGAGATGAAATGGAGTGGGGTGGAGAGTGGAGTGAAGAGGAGTGGAATGGAATGGAGTGGAGTGAAAAGAGAAGGAAGTTGAGGAGAGGAGAGCAGAGGAACAGAACATAATTTTTAATTGGCCAAGTGTGATTGGACACACAAGGAATTTGCCTCCGATGGATAAACTCTCAATGTACATACAAATAATAGACTGATAATAGATCGTAAATCATACGATACAAACCACAATTGATAAATCATGATATATACCAATAGAAGGTAGTAGGAAAAATGAGAGGTGACAAAGATAAAAAGGTAGCAAGGATTATAGCAATGGCAATATACTATTGCTAAATGTAGTGTAGATGTTTTATCTGAAGTTGACAGGCTCGCAATGAAGATGATTCCAAACAATTCAGCTTTCTGCACATAAAGCTCATCATAATCTAATTATGCAGCCACAGCAAGATGAACTTTCTTTACAAATTGAATTCTCCATTTGCACATATGAACTAGTCTAAGAGTGAGAAGTTGTAATTTGCTTTCCCACCCACATAGTTCCTCCATCCAGATGTTGGTGAAACTGCACTAAGTGAAGTATTAGATTGTAATCCCATTGAAATCTGTAGAATTGGTTTCAGATCTCTTACATTCACATCTGGTCTCCCTGACTTGCTAAGATTTTAAAAAGTGGGATGAAATGCTGCAAACCTTTTACAATTTAAAAAATTACTCCTATCAGCAACACTAAAAATACTGGTGTACTGAGTACATAATTATTGTCAACTGTCCTTGGAGAATGGAACCAAGATGAGCAAAATAAATTGGTGTCATATTATTGTTATATAACCATCATTATAATTCATTACAGTTCTCTACCAAAGTTCTTTAAAAGACATGTAAAAAGTAAATCAAAAAACATTTCTATGAAACCAAAAAAGAGCTTATGAGTAAAGCTAGTTTTTCGCCATCACCATACAAAGCAAAGTTCACTCTCTGATCTTCACGTTACCATGTGCAGCACCTATTATTAGGATTACTCTTTTGGATACATTCATCTAGTTCTTGGTATTTAGATTGTTTGCTTGAAATGGAGAGTAAAGTTGCATAAACAGAGGGATAGAATCAAGTTCATGTGAAGTGTTAATACTACTTTATAATGCCTTGGTAAGGCAACACTTGGAATACTGCATCCAGTTTTGATCGCCACAATGTAAAAAAGATGTTGAGACTCTAGAAAGAGTGCAGAGAAGAACAACAAAGATACTTAGAGGACTGGAAGCTAAAACAAATCAAGAACGGTTTCAGGTACTGGGTATGTCTAGCTTAATGAAAAGAAGGACTAAGGGTGACATGATAGCAGTGTTCCAATATCAGGGGGGCTGCCACAAAGAAGAAGGAGTCAATCTATTCTCCAAAGCACTCGAGGGTAGGACAAGAAGCAGTAGATGGAAACTAATCAAGGAGTCAAGCGATCTAGAAATAATGAGAAATTTCACGACAGAACAATTAACCAGTGGAACAACTTACCTCCAGAAATTGTGAATGCTCTAACACTGAAATGTTTAAGAAGAGATTGGATAACCATTTGTCTGAAATGATATTGGGTTGTGATGGTAAACCAATGGCACGCATGCTGGAAGTAGCATGCAGAGCCATTTCTCCGGGCATGCCAGCCATCGCCTATTGCTCTTCTGGGTTCTGGCCAGCTCGTCTTCATGCATGCAGGAGTGCTGGAAACTGGAAGAGCAGCTTCCTGGCATGCGTGCATGCATGCACTGGGAAACTGAGCCTCCTGTTTCTGGTGCACATATGCGTGCCGGCCAGCTGGCCTTCGCACGTGCATGCGCACCAGAAACCACAAGACCAGGTTACTGACCCATATGCACACACTGGAAACTGGAAGCTCAGTTTCCAGATGCACTCATTTGCGCCAGGGAAGTCCTCTTCCAGTTTCTGGTGCTCCCCCACACCTACGCTCCCATTTTGGCACTCAGTGCCGAAAAGGTTCACCAACACTGATACAGGATTTCCTGCCTAAGCAATGGATTACACTAAAAGACCCCCAAGGTCCCTTCCAACTCTGTTATTCTATTCTAGGTTGACTCTAAAGAGTTAAAAACCACAGGCTAAAAGGTCATTGTATTATTTTCAATGGGAAGTACCGTGGTATCAAAGCTTGTTTTTTCCCACCCACAATAATCATATTCATTTCAGGGGGAAATATTATGTTAATTGGCTGCCTTTAGGACATATGGCAAAGGAAGAGAAAGGAAGAGAAACTCGCACAATTGAGAAAGCATGGATCAAAAGTAGATGATTTTTTTTTTTTTAAATATAGCTCGTAACTGAATTCAAGAGACCTATCTCCATCTGTCTATCTCACCTCTGGACTTCTGTAAAAATCACAAAATGAAACTGATTTATTGCAGAGGTTTTCAGCAAGACACTTCAGGCAATAAGCCTAACTGGAATTATGTGAGACTCCAGAGATAGCTGAGTAAGAGGAAAAGGCATTGCTGTAGGCAGAAGAAATTCTAATGGATCACGCCAAAAGGGTTAGATCATTCAGATAAAAATAAACTGTCTTCCCCCAGCAGAACAAAACCATCATCAGCTTCAGTTCAGAAGTGTTGGCGAAAGATTATGTTATTTACAATGCAATAATCCTACAATTTGCTTTGTGTGTGCCTCTAACCCAGGGGTAGGGAACTATGGCTCTTTTATGACTCATGGACTTCACTACCCAGAATTCCTGAGCCAGCATGGCTGGCTCAGGAATTCTGGGTAGTGAAGTCCATGAGTCATAAAAGAGCCATAATAATAATAATAATAATAATTTAATTTATATCCCGCTCTCTACCCCTGCGTCAAACCTCTATAGACTGCAATGACACCACACTAGAATTTCTATGCAACTCGTTTATACCAATTTTATTAATTTATGATATAACATACAAAAAAATGCAAAAAAAGGAAGGGAAAATGAGGAAGGGAAGGGAAAAGTGTGGAGAAGAATAGGAAAAAAGAAAGAAAGGGCAGTGACTTCCAACTTCCTTTGGCACAGTAGAATAAGGCATTAACATCAAACCTCAACTTTTTTAGTTTCACATAATAGTTTAAATTAGCCATTTGCATAGCAACAACTCTATCTAATCTATCTAATGCAGTGGTTCTCAACCTTCCCAATGCCACGACCCTTTAAAACAGTTCAAGTTGTGATGGCACCCCCTCCAACCATAAAATTGGTGTCTCGGTTCCTAAGACCATCGAAAATATGTGTTTTCCGATGGTCTTAGGCGACCCCTGTGAAAGGGTCGTTCGACCCCCAAAGGGGTTGTGACCCACAGGTTGAGAACCACTGATCTAAAGGGTAAAACCCAACTCCAAAATACTGGTGTACACATTTTAAAAACTTTTACACAGGATTCCACACGATGTGTTGTAGAAGTTTACTGGAAAATAAATTAAGCCCTATAATCTTGTTGGGAATTAGCATCATTACTCGCTTGGCACAAAATCAAACTATGACACCTCTTACATAATTACCAATTGCGTGGACAGATTTGAAATGTAAACAGCAGGCACTGGCTCTTTGTTTTGAACCCAAGGTAAGGAAGAGAAGATTTATTTTAAGTCTATGTCAACCCCCGGTCAGGGGTTCCATTACATTTTTCCTGTTCACACTGAAATAATGGTTCCTATACGTTTTAGAGTTGTAGCTAAAAGATATTCAGGTAGTTCTTGACTTAGAATATCTTCAACACAAGGGTGTCAAACTGGCAGCCCACGTGCCAGATTCGCCATGCACAGACCAAGCCCACCCCAACTCTGGGAAGGGGAAAAACATAATGAAATGTCACGTTTGACACCTGTGCTTTAACACAGGGGTCTCCAACCTTTGCAACTTTAAGTCTGAAGGACTTCAGCTCCCAGCTTTGCTGGCTGGAGAATTCTGGGAGCTGAAGTCCTTCAGACTTAAAGTTGCAAAGGTTGGAGACCCCTGCTTTAACACCATCAAATAACAACATCTGCCTATCCCAGGCGTTTTGGAAAGATTTGATAGGTGGATAAAAATGCCAGATCCAAACTAAAAATATGGGTGACTGTGTGCCCAACCATGAAACCTGTTTATCTGTAACTATCCTTCTATTGTACATCGCGTATCTAAAAAAAAAACATGAATGCATTTAGACCTGGCATAAGTTTTCTGATGCATACAATTACGTAGTCACTTTGCTCTTCTGTTTTCTATAGTCTAAAAAAGTGCATGAGAGAAGGAAGCTAACATTCTAAAAGTGCAGCCAAATTCTGGCAATGTTTTCTGGAAACTAATTTAACGTTTATCATTAATGCAACATGCTTGTAAAATACAAGAATCCATATTTCAGATACATGTGATGCTGTCATAATTTATATTATGCATACTGTATGATGTTCTGACTACATTTGGGCTGTGTGTGCTGAAGCTTCCTTTTATTTACTAGCTGAGAACAACAGACTGAAGTAAAACTGGCAGGAAGAATATGAAAATATGAAAATGTTTGATATGTATTTCATAATTAGGCCAAAGGATTATAAAAATGTAAAACTCTGCTAGAAGAATTACAGAATGACAATAACCATATGTGTGGGTGTATATCTAACTTTTCCATCAAAAATCGTGTTTAAGTCGATTGTTAGTACAACATTCATAAAATGTTACAATGAGGGCATTAACGCTCAAGAATTTAAACAATACATTGTAAGCAGTAAATAACACAATTAAACTTGATCCTGCAACAAATCAATTTAAATACCACATGTTGGATAAAAATGGCTTTAATCTCCTCTAATGATGGGACCACCATAAAACAAAGTTTCCAAAGCTCATCACTCCCGGACAACTTAAAAGTATTATGTGATAAAAAGCTGCTAAAAGATTTAATAAAACAAGAAAATGTATTGGCTCTCTAGTTCCGACCATAATTTTTTGAAATGGTGACATCATGACATCTCATTCTATGTTCTAGCACTTTACTTATGGAATGGAATAGTGGAAATTGGAAGGAAAAGATTCAATGTGGTAGGTTTAAGGAGTTAATAAAAAAAAATCACTACCATTTCTTGGGAATGATTCCTTCTTTCCTTGTCATTGTCTATCAATTGCCTGGACAGGTTCTTGCAGTTTTCTTGGCAAGGTTTTTCAGAAGTGATTTGCAATTACTTTCTTCTTAGAACTGATAATTACTAGCCCAAAAATCACATAACTGATTTTGTGCCTAAGGCAGAACTAGAACTCACAGTCTTTTAAGTTCAGTTTTGGAGCCTTGACCACTACACCGAACTGCCTTCCTGGAGGAATTACACCCTTGCAAAGAGGTGCTCACCCTTACTCTAACTCACTTGGATAAATTGGAAGCATACTCTTGATAGATCTTACCACTCCAAAGATCCTGTCAATAACTTTGGACTGCTTACATTCAATACCATCCATTATGAATAGGGCAACTGCGGTCACAGTGACATTATCTCGAATTAGATGATTTATTTTATTTGTTAGATTTATATAGCCACCCATCATACACAAAGCAATTCGGAGTTGCTAGTATAATAAAAACATCGATAACATTTTTTTTAAAGCAAAACATCAAAACAGAGGGAAAACAGCAGCCAAGGAAATTCAATACAATTTTATTTAACATGGCTCTGCAGCGGTCTGCATTTTCCTTGTATTTTCCAGGATGCACCAGATTTCTTACCCTCCCTCCCCAAAAATAGTTAGATGATTTTGTACAGATGTGCGGGGCCCAGCACTACCATGGGAACCATCTTTAAATAGTCTGCAGTCCATGTTCAGTCAAGGCCATTTGGAGCTTTCTGACAACCTCCCTCTCTCACACATCCCACTTATCTCAACTGCCTCAGCTTCCTTGACAAACAAAGAACTTTTTTGGCTCTTAGGTGAGGTAATCAGTTCCTCCAAACTAAATCCAGAGAAACGGCAATCTCTGTATCTCATTAAAGAGAAAAGAGTTCCCACACATTGAAATGAAATGATAGTTTCCTTTCTGGGCGACTGCCCACCTAATGTGCTTCTGATGTACAGTGCTCATCAATAACATGTCTTTTTATTAACAAGACAAAAACATGCCTGTCTTTAATAAGTTAATGCTTAGAAGTGTCTACTGGGACCTAGAAAGAAGACTTGTGCTGATACTAATTCCTTGTAACATCAAGTTGTTGACGGGAGGGAGGGGCACAGATGTGGAGAGCTGTGAGCAACTCAGTCTAGAACACAACAATTATATCTCTGAATTCTCCTCTTCACTAAAATCTGTTAACACCAGGAAGATCAATTCTGGGCCACATCTTCTAAAAAGGCCTTTTCTCCCCCAAATTTGGTTATGTGATTCTTGAGGAGACTCGGGATTTTTTGTTTATCAGATGACTAGTTGACTGTTTAGTCAACTGGTTGACTAGCTGGTCCCTTCTAGTGATGAATTGATTGGTGCAAAATGTAGATACCAGTCTTTCATCCCAAGCTATTCCTCCAATAAAAATATTAAAATATATCACCTATAATTGTGTGCTTTTTTTTTTAATGGTATTTTGGGGAGAAGGTAACTCAAGAAGTTGAAGTCTATTCCAAAAGGTTTGGAAACAGGAAGGTTCAGGGTATAATTCAATAAACCACTGAAGATGATCATGAAAGATTTGTAATTCTAGCATGCTGCTAAATAAATCAAATGTTTAAGAAGATGGTTCTACCTTACTGATTCATGCACCAATTAATTCTGTGTTTTGGCTACATTAGAATACCATTGACCAGTGTTTCTCAATCTTAGAAACTTTCAAACATGTGGACTTTGAGTCCCAGAATTCTCCAACCATGCATGGTGCAGTAGAAAATATATAGATCATTGGTAGAAAAAAGATAGACTTGAGGATCAGTAAGTAGAGGAACATAATGAATGAACCAATTACTTTCATAGCAAACAATGAGATGGACTGGAATTTATTACAGTATTCTTGGCAACCTGTCAGGACAGAATTAATACAGACATAAAGATCATTGAATTAGACTTGGTTGCTGCACTTGATCGCATGAAATGGCATTCATTGATCCAAAAAGTGGACCCTACACCTGCAGGAAAATGCTAGGATGAAGAAAAATAATCCTTGGCAATCTACCAACCAGCAGTTCTGTCTTGAGACTCGTTCCACTTATACACCATAACTGCAAAGATGGAAATGGTAAATATATTAATGCTAACTTTCCAAATTCTCCAAGCCAGACAGCGGGCCAATCTCTGTTGTCATTATTCAAACAGGTAGCTGGATTTTTAGTTTATTCTCAGAGGATCTTGAGAAATAGTTTCTGACATGGTACAGCATAAATATAAGCAGTGTACTTTGTTCGCTAGTAGTTTTTTAAAAGGTTGCATGAATCATATTTGTCAGGGAGCTGCTTCTTCAGTTTTGGTTTAGCACATTATCTTTTCATAGCTAAAAACTGTACTTATTTATATTGTAGTTTTCATACAGCAGCTCAAGGCAACATACAGATCACTCTTTTCTGTGATATAGATTCAGCTAAGAGGAAGTGACTGCCCCAGGTTACGGTGGCTGAGGGTTTACTAAAAACTACTAAAGAGGTGGAAACTAACCAAGGAGAGAAGCAACTTAGAATTAAGGAGAAATTTCCTGACAGTAAGAACAATTAACCTCTGGAACAGCTTGCCTCCAGCAGTTGTGAATGCCCCAACCCTGGAAGTCTTTAAAAAGATGTTAGACAGCCATTTGTCTGAAATGGTATAAGGTTCCTGCCCATGCAGGGGGTTGGACTAGAAGACCTACAAGGTCCCTTCCAACTCTGCTATTATATTATTATTGTATTAACTAGGTCTCTCCAATCCTACCTACTTCAACACCCTAATCACTACACCACACACTAGTTCCTAAACTTATCATTTAGAATGCCAAATTAGGCCAGATAATTACAGCTTATATAATAAGCCATTTTAATGCATTGTGTGAACCAGAGGTGGTATTCAGCTGGTTCAGGTTGGTTCTCCTGAACTGGTAGCAAAAATCGCAGCCCCCACCCCATGCCATCCTATTTCCATGTTCCAATGGTTATAAGTTGTGTGATTCCAATCTAAGATTCTAAATGTTTTTCAACCACTTTCATCCAATTTGAAAAAAAAGAAAGAAATTGCATTTAGTGGTGTCCATTCATTCTCCCTTTGTAATCTCCCCTGAAAAATAATCTACAGTGTTCTGTTTTTATCTATGTGTGATGTATGAATGGTTAGCTCATATTTTATGCCATTTACATCTCTTCTAGTTTGTTTTCAAGTAGAAATATGCAAATGGTCTTCTAATAAATGTCTGGAGAACATATATTACAAATCCTATTGGTCCTCTGCATGTCATTATAATTTTTAAAAGGAGGGAGGAACAAAATAAAATTTAGAATAACTGTTTCTCTTGAATCACTTATTAAATCCTGTAGAGTTGATCACTTGGGAATCTGTCAATTTTCTGAATGTGAACATAAATTGAAGGAAGTAAAAACATTGTCTTTTTGAAAATTTGTTTAAAGCATTTTATACCATTTCTCTCAAAAAGCCTCTCAAACATCTCTCAATCTCAAATATCTCTCATTCCCAAAAGATATATGCACAGTATATTTATGTGAGATGATGAATGATCCTTAAATTTATACAAAGCTATCAATACTACTAGCTTCTGCTAGAAGTATCTGAAAGGTATTTGACAATACAAATAATTAAGAACATTTGATAATATTTATTGTCAGGACATTAGCATATCAGGCAACACTAAACCATTTTGTTGCTTCCATAATCTGAACTCAAACACCAATTAATTAGGAGAGGAGTATAGGAAAGGTAGCAATTAAAAATGCAAGATCAGCATTGATTAAAAAATTGCCGTAATTCAGGACAAGATAAGGCTAAAAGAACATGTCTTCAAATACTGATTGTGAGTATATAAATGTGTATTCAAGGTCTTTAGTTATCTCCTTGCCAACATACAACAACTTATGGTGATTCTGTTGTATCTTTAATACAGAAATTTCTGTTAAAAAAAAGAGATGGAACACCAAGAAATGCTCCCTAAGGCCAAATTGAAAATGTCAGTTTATTTTGTAGTGCATTCCTGAGCTGTGCATCAAATAGTTTGCTATAACCTTTCTTTTTACTGGAGTGTGGAATGATGAATGAGTGCAGGAAGGCAGTTCTACAATATTTATGGCTAAGCATATTTTTTTGGTTACTACAGCCTTGTCCTTACCTCCCTACTCAAATATAAGATTACATTTATATTGATATGAGTCACGAACTAGCTAGGAATAAAATGGAATAAAATAGGACCTTTTTAACACTCCAGAAGGAAATAGTTGGCATTCCTGACTTTGTAACAAAACCAGCGACAGAAGAGTTACTGAGTTTATTAATTCAAGGTTCTTAAAATTCTCCTCTCGTGAAGGTTTTCTTATAATCAGTAAATTCAAACAACAAAGAAAAATATTAGTAGCTTCCATAAATATTGAACTGCACAGGACGAACAGAAATAATAATTTATTAATGTGTAATTTATATTGATGCTCTGTATACATAGCTACAACATAAACTGGTTATGTGGTTGCCCTAACATGAGAAATAACTTAAAATTACTTAACTTCCACATTTAACCAGAGGTGGTATTCAGCTGGTTCTGAGCAGCTCTGGAGAATCGGTAGCAGAAATTTTGAGTAGTTCGGAGAACCGGTAAATACCACCTCTGACTGGCCCCGCCCACATCTATTCTCTGCCTCCCAAGTCCTAGTTGATCAGGAGGAAATTGGGATTTTGCTGTAACTTTCCTCTGGAGTGGGGAGGGAAAGGAGATTTTACAATATCCTTCCCCTGTCACACCCACCAAGCCATACCCACAGAACCAGTAGTATTTTTTTTTTAATCCCACCACTGCATTTAATGATCAGGAACAGCTATGTGGGATGTTTCGAGACCAACAATTTATGCCAAGCGGTTACAGATATGCATCTTTGAAAATTGTTTTGTTTTCACTCAGTGAGGTTCATATTTGTCTGTTTCTTATATACTGTATATATTTGCTAGTATATCTGGGTGACAGAAAATATTCTTTTCACATCCTAACATTAAGTCTGCCTCAGACTTCCAATTGCCTGCTGCTATTTCTTATGATTATTTTTCAATGCTACCTTCTCCGTGGTGGCTCAGTGGTTAGAATGCAGTGGTTAGAATGCAGTACTGCAGGCTACTGGTGCAGTGGTTAGAATGCAGTACTGCAGGCTACTTCTGCTGATCACCAGCTGCCAGCGGTTTGGCAGTTCGGGTCTCACTGACTCAAGGTTGACTCAGACTTCCATCCTTCTGAGGTTGGTAAAATGAGGACCCAGATAGTTGGGGGCAATATGTTGACTCTGTAAACCATTTAGAGAGAGCTGTAAAAGCACTGCAAAGTGGTATATAAATCTAAGTGCTATTGCTATTCTTCAAAACCACCAAGACTAGAAGAGAAATCCTTTGGCTCTTTATGCATCGACTTCACACAATGAAATTTCACAAAAGATGGTGAGCATGCTACTCTTCAGATGCTGCTGAAACCATTGCTCCTAGCATCCATCCCCATTGACCATGAGGCTACTGAGAGTTGGAATTCAGCCATCCCAAGAAGGCTGGAGGTTCCATGACCCTGAGCTATCAAAAACCTAAAGTACATTCTCGGCACCTAGTTCTGCATTGACCCCACCCATCAGCTCAGGTTAAATACTAGACTATCTTTGAGAGAAAGAACCGTTTAACACACTTCAAGGTGATGTTCTTTGAGCAACCAGGTCAATGGTTTGCATATATTCCTTGATTCTAACTTTTGGCCTCAGTTCTGGAATAATTCCAGGTCACATAGACCGAGTATAGTGTTGTCCTACACCCAAAGTAAATGAGAAGGCAGCGGAAAAGACATAAAATACGTTCTGCGAGGCACAGGGGAAAGACAGGAAATCTAAAAAACATTGCTGCATTTCTAAGTAATTTATAAATTCATTTCTTTTTGATGTGTAGTGTATGGGGCCAGGCATGCCCTCTCTAAAGGCAATAAGGCTACTTATACATGTAACAGCATGCAGGATAGAGCTCCTTAAATGATCTCACAGATGTTGGAAATCTCTGCAGTCCTGCTGCTGAAATCCAACGACAAAACTAATTACAACAGAGTGTAAAAAACTTAGTGAACCAAAAAGGATTAAGACATTTTAGAAGCCGTTGAGTACGTAGCACCATTGATCCGCTCGAAGAACATTAGTAGATGCTTGCTAGGGTTTATGAAAGAGTGATTAATGGAGGTCAAAGGAGAAGGATCTGTGGCATGCTCCCAGGGAAACCTTGGTTTATTTTGAAGCACACAGCAGCCAAAGTGGAGTCATTTGAAGCAATAGTGATGGTAAATTATAATCTTTAGGGCTTCTGGTGAGATTTTTCTCCTTAGTTTATATTGCTCTTAACAAACTCAGACAGATGTAGCACATGGTTTAAAACAAAGATAGCTGCAGTCTCATTTGTCTTTAAAAATTCTGGCAAAAGGCACTAGGGGTTGGAAAGACACTTCAAGCCTCAGCTCATGAAAGAGGCAAAATAACAGGACAAAGATGCAGAATTTGCTAGCAGGATTTATGTGGCAGATGTAGCTCTCCTCCTGGAGCCACGAACACATATATGAGGCAATGGCACATTATACACATGATGGACCTTAGGTTCACTCCAGGCATGAAATGCTATCATCTTCGCTACCAGTTCAGAACCGAAAGCATGTGTGCAGCGCTTTTGCACATGCGCAGAGAGTCCATGATGACGTCTTGGCTGGTGGGTGGAGCCTCCCACCACCGCCACTATCTGGTTCATCTGAACCAGGGCGAACCAGCAGAATACCACCTCTGGTTCACTCTCATCTCCCATAACCACAGCACAAAGATGCCTTGATGACCATTTTTAAATGTCCCTCTGATGATGGATTTGACTCATCTCTAGCCCACAACGTAAACAGTTTAAAGTTGTCTTTAGCTATTTTAGCTTTAAAATAATGTTACCCACCTTTTTTCTGATTCCTCTCCCCTCCATGAATATAACCTATGATACTTCCTCAGTGATGCGGTTGCTGCCATAGTTTGGGTCTGGAATCTGACCAAAAAGAAAGCAGTGTGATAAAGCAACAAGAAAAGGTGGTTTGGTCTCTGCTGCTTCAAGATGAAACTTTCAGATGTGACTGTTTGTGGACCAGTTCCTGGGACTGGGCCAGTTCCTGGGATTGGACACCTTAATTTCCCTGCCCCACCTCCCCACCCTTGCTTGTCACTCAACTGTGCCCTCCTAGATTTTCAGGTCCTGCTGAAAGTGGAAGTATATCCATGATTCATGTTGTGTGCTGGTTGCCCTCTTTTCTAGACCAGGAGACCCTTCAGGTGTGTAAGGCGTATAATGCTATAAATCATTTATGGAAATGACCTAGGTCTTGTAAGTTAAGGATGCTCATAGGACAGAGTGCCACAGAAGGAGAAAAACTATAGGTAGCCCTTAACTTACGACCACAACTGAGCCCAGAATTTATGTAGCTAAGTGAGACATTTGTTGAGTGAGTTTTGCCCCATTTTACCACTTTTCTTGCCACTGTTGTTAAGTGAATCATTGTTGCGAAGTTAGTAACATGGTTGTGAAGTCAACCTGGCTTCCCCATTGACTTCGCTGATCAGAAGGTCACAAAGGTTGATAGCAGCACAACAACCATCATAAATATGAACTAGTTGCCAAGCACCTGAATTTTGATCATCACCATGGGGATGTTGCCACGGTCCTAAGTGTGAAAAACGGTCATGTCACTTTTTTCAGTGGTATTGTAACTTTGAACAGACATTAAGCAAACTGTTGTAACTTGAGGACCACCAGTATTTTAAAGCGATCACTCCAACTCCATTATCAGAAACCATCTACCAGTAGAGAGACACGAATTGTGTTATTCTATATGTCTTTATAGTTTCATGTGCTTCTACTAGTTACCTATCCAAAATACATAGAAACAGGTTTGGAGCATCTTAGGCCATTTTCTTAGTGGTAATTTATAGCAGGTGTGTCCAACCTGTGGCCCACGACCCCATGCGGCCCTAGACAGTTAGTAATGTGGTCCCACATATTCGTAAACTTTTAACACTGTAACATAATTCATATACATTAGCTATATTTTATATGCAGCCCAAGAAAATTCCTCTTCACTCAATGTGACCCAGGCAAGCCAAAACATTGGTTGCCCATGATTTATAGCATTTTATTGACTACTGAGCCATTGTTCAATAGTATGAAGTCAAATTTCATATCACTGCAGCAATAGCTAGAAGTTACTACAAGAGTAAAATACAGTGGAGAAGTAACTCTGCACAAGTAACTTACAGTGATCTTATAGGCATGAGAATAAGAATTAAGAGATAAAGGGTAGATGAAGAGGAGAGAGAGAAAACTGTAGAATGTTAGTTTCATGCTTAACCTGAGAAGTTGGTTCTGGCAAGGGAGGTCAGGAACGGCTGATTCCAACATGGTGGCAGAGAATATACCTAGTGGCATATTCAAAGCTCTGATGTCATTGTACCACACAAAATCTGACATCTCAATTGATGACAGTTGAGTGCAGTGAAGCCGAAATAGCAGACATACCAAACAACCAGCTCCTGTAATCAGGCACAAGATGAATCCCCCAAGCAGTTGTCCAATGTAAACTCTATAGTCCATCATCAAATAGCAAAATGATATGCTTTATAAGAATGTTTTTTTTAAAAAATTCAAATCCCAATTGCAACACTCGTCCCAGTTATTTTCTGACCTATGTTATTTTCCACTGTGGTAAATTGCATGAAGGAGAAAAGAGATGACATATTTACCGGCATATTATCTTAATTTCTGTACACACACACCTCTATAGAGTATTAGACTTCTCAGCATTCCATGATTATTACACAGCACAATAGAATCTGCTCTCTGTTTCTTGTAAAAAGGCATGGCTTGATCTCAAAACTAATAAAAAAGGAGGGGGGGGGGAGCTGCAAATTCTTGGATATATGAAACTATTTAGTGCATGCATATATTCTCTCTCTCTCCCCATTACATACATACATACATACATACATACATGTGTGTATTGCATTTGTACTGATAAATAAATAAAGGGAGACTAGTAAAGTTCTATTTCAAGCAATTTAGCTCTCATCAGCTAGAAATACTTTTACTGGGATTTGAACCTGGGCTGTTTTTACATGTTAGGCAGTTGTATTAACCACTAAGCCA
This sequence comes from Rhabdophis nuchalis, assembly GCA_039707465.1. Taxonomy (NCBI): domain Eukaryota; kingdom Metazoa; phylum Chordata; class Lepidosauria; order Squamata; family Natricidae; genus Rhabdophis; species Rhabdophis nuchalis. Next base: position 98,768,661 of record CM077644.1, read on the forward strand.
TAAGCTCTCCTCCCTTATCAGCTGAGCCATGGAAATAAATAAGTTTAATTAATAAACTAAGTAATTAACCAATTTCATTGTAATTTTTACAACGACAATAAAGATTATTATTATTATTATTATTATTATTATTATTATTATTAATTAATTAATTAATTAACTAATACAATTGCCTAACATGTAAAAAGAGCCCAGGTTCAAATCCCAGTAAGGGTATGGCTAGCTGATGAGAGCTAAATAGCTTGAAATAGATCTATACTAGTCTCCCTTTATTTATTTATCAGCAGAAATGCAACACAAAAATGGTTTCCTGCCTGGAAGGCTCCTAGGGTGGAGCTGAAAGGCAAAAGGGAAGCAGTATGCTCCCTCCCATATTTGGGCATACCGGGTGCTTTGACATCACACACACACACACACACACACACACACACACAATGTATTATGATTACAATTCAATCATAAATAATACAATTCAAAACACAGACTTAAATATTAATATATCCCAATTATCAGATTAAATCCTGACATATTACTACACTGTTGGTAAGCAATATAGCAAAATATTGCAACCTTATTTCATGATTGGTATCAACCATAAATGAGTCATAAAGGATAAAGAAAATGAAGGAAGCCAATCTACATGGATAGTATACCAAAATTAATATAACAACTGGGGGGCAAAGTGTCTCTCTAGAATTCTGGAGGTATATTAGGACCTGAATAACTGTTTCCTCCTCTCTAGGACCACATGAGCAAGTTGTTAAGAGACATTGGTCTTGTAAAGCTACTGTGTGCACCACATCAAAACAAAGTACTATCAATGCAGTTGCTTTACCATTCCTCAAGTGACGTATTTGTTCTTTCACCTCTCAAATTGTAACAGGAGGCTGCTTGGCAACTGGATAAGGTGCCTGGGACCCAGATGTTGTATAGGTGCAAAACCAGACTGAAAAAAAGTCCCATGATTTTGCAGCGCTTGGCGGCCTAATATGGATGGAGTGCCCTAAACCTCTGCTAATTATTGTCCAGAAGCTTGTATCTAATATCTATAGAATCACGGATATTGTGGAAAAATATTCTTGGCCTATTTTTCAGTTTCCACATATGGATCAAAACCAGATTCATGATCGCACGCAAATATATTCTCAGTGGTTAAGCATGACTATTAGAATTGCCTTGTTATTCTGGGAGTGATCTGAGACACATTTTTTTTTAAAGTTTTCACTATCATTTGGTAAACACCAGGGAGCAATTGAATAAAAAGCATTTTTGTCATATATCCAGAAGAATGTATTAATAAACTAGATTTTATTTCCATTAAAGGCCAATTTATATAATGCATGCTATAGTTTCTGTACTGTAATCTCCTGACATTATTTTGTGTTCCAAAAACAAGTAGCCTTTTTTTCCTGACTGTATTAAAGCAGGGGCCTCCAACCTTTGCAACTTTAAGTCTGAAGGACTTCAGCTCCCAGACTTCTCCAGCCAGCAAAACTGGCTGGAGAATTCTGGGAGCTGAAGTCCTTCAGACTTAAAGTTGCAAAGGTTGGAGACCCCTGTATTAAAGGATCAGTGTAGAGGTAAGCCATGACTTATGACCATAATGGATAGATAAAAAGCATGATAGTTGTAAAATGCATCATTATATCACCAATCCATTTTTATGAACTTTTTTTGTAGTTGTTGTTAAGCAAACTCATTGCTTGAGCAATGAGAACAAATGGAGCATTTTTGCCAAAACTTGGAAACAAATGTCCTTTTTTGGCAAAAACAATGTAAGTCACGGTCATATGACCACAAATGGCCATCAATAGCAATAGCACTTAGGCTTATATACTACTTCATAGCCCTCTCTAAGCTGTTTACGGATTCAACATATTGCCCCCAACAATCTCAGTCCTCATTTTACCAATCTCAGAAGGATGGAAGTATGAGGCAACCTTGAGCCGGTCAGGAACGAACTGTTGAACTTCTGGCAGCCAGCAGTCAGCAAAAGTAGCCTGCAGTACTGCATTCTAACCACTGAGCCACCATTGCCTTGCAGGCTAGTTGCAGAGTGCCTGCAATACAGGCACATGGCCATGGGGAGGACCTGTCCATCAGAATTTCAGAACCCAGGTCTTAAGTATCTTTTGAGGAGAATCTATTGTAACTTCAAAAAGTTGCTAAGTGAGCAATTATAAGTCAAGGGTTAGTGTACCTAGGATCCAGGATCAGCAGGTTGCAAACTAAAAGAGGTTTATTTGCATCCCTTCATCACATGTATTGTATTATATCTGACTGGCAAAGTCTGTGTGAGATTTCCTTATCTTTTGTAGAATAAGAATTGAGGTATACCCTGTCCAATATATGCAACATTCCGTACACATATCCAAAATTATATATCATTTTCTGTGAATAGTGAAAGTACAGCGAACCAGAATTTCATTCACAGAAAGATAATCGTGTAATTTCAAGCTACTACAGAATTCTTTTTAGTGCAGTGGAGAGCTGTAATTAAAGGAACAGTTAGAATTTCTATTCATAATGCTAGCTATCACCTCACACACTCATACTTTTCATGAAACAAAAGGTTTCCATAAGAAAAATAGGACAACAATTGTTAAAAATGTTTTGGATTTTTTAAAATGGTCGTTTTTTTCTTCCAGTCTGAAGTCAGGAAAAAACAGTCCCATATTACAAGACTATTGACTCAGCCATGTCACTAGGTGAAGTTCCAATACAGACAAGATGGGTGTTTAATTGAAGAATTATGTCCTACCACAGGAATGTCCAAACTTGGGAACTTTAAGACTTGTGGACTTCAACTCCCAGAATACCCCAGCCAGCATGGCTGGCTGGGGAATTCTGGAAGTTGAAGTCCACAAGTCTTAAAGTTCCCAAGTTTGGACACTCCTGTCCTACCATCTTGATTTTTTGACATGCCTCGTCTTCATTGCTGGCCTGATTTGAGGCATGTATGTTGGCTGACATGTATGTCAGTTGGCTGACATGTATGGGAGCACCTATACTTAATGAAGGATTGCCCCCAGGTTTTAAAGAGTTCCCTGCTTCTCAGCCATCTTCTTCAAGCAGGCCAAGCATTTCTTACCCAGGTCAGGAGAGACATATTTCTAAATTCACATGGTACTTGATGTTTTATTTCTTACCATTTAGTTATCTACCCCCATCCTTTTTTCCTTTTTTTAATGACTTCTAGCTGCCTTCAGTCACAATTTGGAACACATGCCTCATAAATGAATTAAAGGGTTCATTTAAAAGTTGAAATTGCAGCTTAGCTCAGCAGAGGGCAGACAAACAAATTTTAAAAAAATATAAAATTCAGTATTTGTTTGTAGGTTTTAATATGAATAGTTTGACCACATCATCATTTCTATAATTATTTACACTGGTATTACTTTTATCTTTGTATATCACAGCCTAAAGGGTGAGGAAAACGGGCTGTCTCCAACTCTGATACATCAATAAATAAGCTATTGTAAAGATGGAATAAACATTTCTAAAACTAAAATATGGAAGTCTAGGCATTACATCACCAACTGATAACATCCCTTAAAATCTTTTGTGGGAAATGAAACTGTTTTTCCTGATTTGTAACTTTTACACATTTTTATATTCAGAAAGAGAAAATAATTTGAATTTCACTCGGTCTTTAAAATACTTTTAGCTGTAATATAACACATTGCCTTGGAAATGCATCCAACTGGACAATGGGAAGATCTTTCTGTCCAAACTGTTCAGTTCATGCCAAATGCATATTAGAGCAAGATGGGGTAGTTTGCTTTATAAGTAGGAATCACCCTTTGGAAACTATTGGAAGGAAGACTGCAAGAAGTATTTCATCTGTAAGCCACAAGAATTATAATGTGAACATTACTGTTCTCCCCTCCCCCCCTTTACTCTTTTAAGCACAGTAAGCAAAAGTGTGTATTTTTCATTGCAGACTTTGGCGTACAGTAGCTATTTGACTAACCATTAGCACATGTGCCTTTGGCTGGCTCAAAAGATGACCTATAGACTAAACAAGAGGATTTGGAATGTGGAACTATTGTCGTGCCGAGATGAATCAAAAGAACCTTAAAAAAAGTAATAGCATGAAAATGAAGCTACCTTAGCAATTTTATTCATGTAATTTTATGAATAAAATTAATATTTACGTACCTTCCATAATAAGGTACTTTATACTGTAGTTATTACTAAACACCATCCAATGGGTTATTTATATTATTAGCCTATTCTTTGCAATAACTTATTGTAGACATTATATAGCTGGCTTAGTCAATGGTGGCAGAAAATCAGGAATGTAGCAGCACCTTTTCCACTCACAAATGTGTATGCTTTTTAATAAAATTTGTCAGTTGGAAAAAGTACTACAAGATTCCTGACTTTTTTGCTTCTTAGGATAACAGCAACCCTTCAACACTGGAAATTATTAAATGATATATTAAAAGATGTATTTATTTATTACATTTATATAGCTGTCTTATAACCAGTTCTGGGTAGCTCCCGATCAAAAGTCGAAATAGAATGAAAACAATAGTAAAACTATAAAACTAAACACATGAAAACATTAAAAGCAACATAGAGATATACGGTAATAGTGACATTTCTTCATCTTTCTCTTTCAATCAGATCATTCTGTTTTTATGTTACATATTTCACTTCTAAAGACTAATGAGATTGTTATTCACCCTACAGTTAAGTACTTAATGGGTCACGATATAGAGGATGCAATTTAGATCATTTTATTTCATAAACATTTGCTCAGAACTGAAGACTTAAGTGCTTAACAGGGATCACAATACAAAGGATGTAATTTACATCATTGTATTTAGTAAACATTTGCTCGGAACTGGAGAAAACGATGTAATATATTGTCATTATATTGCATTCTAATGTCATTATATTTAGTAAACTATTCAATCATGAAACTTGAGTGTCACTTTGGAGATCTTTACAGTTGTTCAGTATATACTAAACCAGTGGTGGGTTTCTGCAGGCTCGCACCTACTCGCAAGAGCCGGATGGTGAAATTTAGAGAACCGGTGAGAGGGGGTTCCACCGGTGGACCCAGAAGTAAGTCTGGCCTGCCGCTGCCAGTAACCCAATGGGAAGGAAGGGAAAGGAAGGCAGAAAGAAAGAAAGAAAGAAAGAAAGAAAGAAAGAAAGAAAGAAAGAAAGAAAGAAAGAAAGAAAGAAAGAAAGAAAGAAAGAAAGAAAGAATTTATCATCACAATTGAGCCCAAAATTTTGGTTGCTAAGCAAGAGCGTTGTTAAATGAGTTTCACCACATTTTACAAGTTGGCCACTCCCACCCTGTCACATGACTACCAAGCCACACCCACAAAATAGGCCACACCTAGAGAGTAGGTTCTAAAAAAAATTGAAACCCACCACTGTACTAAACTATTATGCATGACCCATATGGAAGTTATGTCTCAATGGAAAATGCAAAAAGAAGACCAGCAGCATATAAACCACTGCTTCTTAACCAGAGGTGGCCTAATTTTTCTTGTCTTCTGAGGACAAGACTGTGTGTCTCCAATTCCTTAAAGACACAAATTGGGAAGGGAATGTTCAACACCACCTAAAAATGGTACAGAGCCTTCTACATGTACTCTGCCTAAGGGGACTGGGCTATTTTAGCCATGTGGCATGCAAATTGTGTCCCTCAGATGAGGAACATGGACCAGAAAATGAGAAGGCACGTTATTGCTGCCCTACACATCTGCTTTTGAGAGGGAATTACTGCCTTGTTTTCATATCCCTTGAAGATAAAGATCTTTTATTATTATTATTATTATTCTTACTCTCATAAGGTAACATTTTAAAATCAAATGTTGTGGTTGGAAATTCTGAGCATGGATGAAATGGAATGTAGAAGGCACGCAGTCTATGATCTTCCAGATGTCACACAACGATTATCTTACAATGAAGCCTGTCTCAGCACTGAATAGAGATTTTCTGATTAATTTACAGTAGCTGTAATAGGATGGAAAATCAGCACCCAAGAGTGATATTAATGGAACACCTTCCAAATCTTAGCCAAAAGTGAAAATTAGTGAAAATCTATTAGATGTTTCTACAAGGTCATTATGGATGTGTTGTATTTCTGCCTTTTTCTATTTCTGTAGTATCAGAAACTGTTTAGAATAACAGAACTCCAGATGGAGCTACAGAAAGTGACTGGAGAGACTGAGAACTTGCTCAGTTTCTACGTCTAAAATTATTTCAAACTTGCTCAGATTCATCAAGAGTATTTATATCAAGCTATTAAAAATGCCATTTCCCCAATGTCTGCCTAGGTATTCTTCCAAAGAGGACCTAAAATATCAAGGTGAATTATGATGCAGAGACCCCATTATAGCAATAAAAGTTCAACATTATCTTTACAATTTACACTGCATGGTACATTAAGGCCCTAATTTTGTTTTCCAATTTCCTGAATTTCTGGAGCATAAACGGAGATGGGAATAATCTTCATACCCGCGAGAAAGGATTTAAATTAACTTTAAAAACCCTTAATTTAAATTTACACGCTTTTAATAATTGCACCATTTTATCAATACAAGATAGAAGAGATGGCTATCAGGCAGCTTAATTTAGCATATGGGGGGGGGGTTGTCAGTGATTTGTATGCTACTTTTTTATTCCTGGGAGAATAGATGGAAGAAATGGGGCATTCCTTTTAAGATATCTGTGAGATAAGCTTCCAAATATCCCATTCCTCCCTGTTAACTTTAGCAAAGGTACAGTCCTCCCAGGAACATAATGTGGCATACAACTCCTTCCCTCCCTCCCCTAAACAATCTACAGTACACACACTAACACATAAAACCCAAATAGCTTTCATTACTGTGGAGGAACAACTGCTACTTTTATCACTCCAAACATACAATGTCAATTTTTTTTTTTGTCTCCACACAAGTCTTACAAGAACCTTAAGAGAAGAAGCTGTTTCTTGGGGCCACAGACAACAAAAATTATCTCCCCCAATAAAAAAGTCCACCTCACAAATTTAGGATGATACAACAGTCCATTCTTTCTACTTGCCAGGGGGCTCCAATGTGACTGAGAGACAGTGAAAGACATTGGTGATTTGGGTTGACTATCAAATTTCTCCAACTTTGGGGGATTATACCGAACACAAAACTAGAGAAGGACACTCCAGACCCTCCTTCTATTCCTGGGAGAGAAAGAAGCAATGCAACTTTTTAAAAAAAGCAGAAATGGAAGAAATGCCTTTCTAGGAGATGTAATATTCTGCCTTTTCAATATTTCCTAGGAGATTTCATTTTTCTGGGAGAGGGCTCGGTGATAACTTCCTAGGGGTCTGCAAAGTTGGCTCCTTGAAGACTGGTGAACTTCAACTCCCAGAATTCCCCAGCCAGCCATGCTGGCTGGGGAATTCTGGGAGTTGAAGTCCACCAGTCTTCAAAGAGCCAACACAACGTTATCAGGTAGGTCAAGTTCGAAATCCAGATTCGACCCAAAACACTCTGCGTTTTTAACTCATGCCTACTATATTGTGTCGATTTAGACGTGTAGGAAAACGGGTCACATCTGCTGGAGACGCGACCCAAAAGGCCACCGTCGTATGGCTTGGGGAAATTGGCGTGTTTGGCACCGGGGAAATGAAGAGATGATTTAAATCCCAGTTGACGGCTGGCTGACCGGTGGAGGAACGAAGGAAAAAATAATGGGAAAATTGTGATGCCTTTGGTGCTCTCTAAGCTCTGTTGTTTGCTTGCAGACGTTTCGTTACCGACTACGCCTGTGCAAGCAAACAACCGAGCTCAAAGAGCAGCAAGGTCTCCAACAGTTCAACTCTGAGCTACGTATATTTTCTTATATTAAAAATGGAAAAAGGAAAGGTGGGGCAGAGGAAAGTATTAAGGGCCAGCCGGGAGCTTTTTTTGTTGTTGTAAAGGGGTGGGGGTGGGGGAGGAGGAGGGAAAGCAGCAGAAAGCATTGCATGAAGTGGACAAACAGGGACGGGGTCGAATGTAATTAAAGAACCCGAAGTAGGTTTTTTGGTTTTTTTTGCTGGTTAAAACTGTCCAAAGAGGCGGGAAAGTTGCTTTCGGAAATGCTGCCTCCGCCGAGAAGAGGCAGCCTCCGATCTAGTATCTGGTGCGAGGAGGGAATTCATACTCCCAGAATTCATACTCACATCTCAAAATACGTTTTTGTGTTGTGTTTTTGCACTTCAGCAGTGGTAACTAGATGTCAGCCAGTCGCATTCCTGTCCTGGGAACTGCATGGAGAAACTGGTCATCTTGACCCGATTGTAGTTAATCGTTGTAGCTTTTCCAAGATCATTCTAATACTGTAATGTCTTTCATCCTCTCTCTCTGCCTTATCCAATTTCTCCTTTTTCCTCTAACCTTGCCAATGATAATTATTGTAGACCAGAGTTTCTTCAACCTTGGCAACTTGAGGTATGGGCCTAGCATCCTGGCTGGGGATTCTGGGAATTGAAGTCCAGACATATTCAAGTTGCTAAGGTTGCGAAACACTGTTGTGGACCATCATCTCACATCACATACCTAAAAGGTGAGATATTTCCGCTTGCAGATTATTCTTTAAATATTTTTTTTAAATTTTATTTCTAAAATTAAAATACACAGTCCAAAAAAGATGAGAAAAAAGACAAGACAAACATACAACATCAGAAAATGGATAATAGGTTTTCATATTTGTAATATTTTTTTAATGTCATATGGTAATTTAGCAAATAAAAGATGTAGAAGGCCATAAATTATGGACCTATTTTACTAGTGGGAGAGGGGGGAAACTGTTACTGTTGAAATATATTCATCAGTATTCAACCAGGGGGACAATCTATGTGTATTTTTGTTTCTTTGTTTTTATGCACTTTTTTCCTGTTTGCAGATTATTATTATAAAGGAAAGGCGACCCTTTTTTTGGCCCAGAAATGGCTGATTAGTTAAAAGTCCATGGTACTTTTATCGCGCTACCGGAGGGCAGTGGTGCAGGAGTCCCTTGGTTGGCAGAAAAGTATGCTGAAATTCAGTGTGTTGCTCATTCCTAATTTATTGCAGCTCACATTAAAGAAAAGAATAGACAACTTATCCCTGATTGATTTCTTGTAAAGAAATATGGAGATGTCCTTAAGGAGGGAATTCAGTAACTATTATGTATCAATCAATTTAGATAGATAGGGAAGAAAAAACTTGAAACTTCCCTATCTTGATTCTGTTTTCATATAAAATAAGAGAGGTGGGAAACCGAAGGCTTGTGAGATTCTGTTGTTGTGCCATAGGACAAGAAAGCAGAATTATAATAGTTCATTTGGTATCAGTTTCCTGTCCTGATCTTCAAAAAGCTGAAACTTCTTTTCCCACCTGCCTGTGGACAAGCAGTTCCTAATGTTCTATTGAGTAGGGAAGTCTAAGCAGGTGCTTAAAATGTCAGATTTATCTACCAATCAAGTTGTAGTTGTATGTGGAGTGAAGCCGGAGGGAGCCAACCCAGTTCTCATTCAGTGCATCCTCTCATGGTCCCCTGTGACCTGTCAGATGGGCTAGTTCTGAACATGGATCTAACCATATTCTGAAAGAGCATGCTAAATCTAGGTTTAAAACTAAACCAGTTGACAAGTCACAGATGGAGAGAGAGGTAAGGCGTGGAATGAAGGCAGGAGACGATTAATGAGCCATTTCGTAGTGTAATAATGCAAAAATATATAGCAACTGGCAGTGATGGATCACAAAGTCTATTCTAACCTTGTGGCCATTAGCACTTAATGTTGCCATATCCAGAATTGACTCAGAAAAATTAAGATAATATCAGTAAAAATTGCAGCCCTGCAAAATCCCAGGAAAACACCTGTAATATGTACAATGGTAACAGGACTAGCAATCCTTTTAAAAAGTTTACTTTCCCCCCACCCCAGGTGAAATCCACACCCACTCTTTTGACCTGGCTCTGCCAACTTGCTTGGGGCCCCAATGTGGGGCATGTTATTTTGGAAGTTACTGGACTAAGGTAAGCTCCCTCCCCTCCTTCACCCTGTGCGCATCTTGCTCCCTTCCTTCCCATCTTTGTCAATTTTAAACCAAAGTTAGTATTACTATGTATTCTAATATTTTATATAGTTGTTTTTCTTGATTGTAAGTTGACTAGAGTTGCCTCTAGGAAAGATGGGTAGCTTGTAAGTTTAATCAATAAATAGTAAAATAAACACACGGGTGGAAGAACTTGACTTTCTTTCCTGGTTTAAACCAACCTGTGTGGCACATGATGAATGCTTTTGCAAGAATCTAATGTGCTATATGCTCTAAACTAGGAATGAAATAATAATAATAATAATAATAATAATAAATTTATTTATATACTGCCTCCTCTCCCCGAAGGGACTCGGAGCGGTGCACAGGGAATAAAAACCAATATAAAATACATAGAAAAAATCAATACTTAAGAAACGAATTAAACAATTGTCCCTGCGCTAAAATCCCTTAAATTAAATTATACTAAAACCCCTAAAGCCCTATAAAAAGATGGGAGCCTAACCTAGGCCGGCCAAGCAGAAAAAGTGTGTTTTGAGTTTTTGACGGAAGGAGCGGAGGTCTGTTGTTGTTCTAATTTCGGGGGGAAGGTCGTTCCAGAGGGCTGGGCCCGCCACAGAGAAGGCCCTTCCCCTGGGCGTCGCCCGCTGGCATAGCCTAGTGGACGGCACCCGGAGTAGTCCCTCTCTGTGGGAGCGGATCGGTCGCAGGGATGTGTGGGGCAGAATCCGATCCCGCAGATAACTAGGTCCCGTGCCATGGAGCGCTTTAAAGATGATAACTAACACCTTGAAGCGCACCCGAAAGACGACAGGCAGCCAGTGCAGCTCGCGCAAGAGAGGTGTTATATGGGTGTACCTAGCGGTCCCCATTATTGCTCGCGCGGCTGCATTAAATAAACCAAGTTTATTGTTCTTTTAAAAGTCTGCTGGATCTACACTCTCAGTTCTGATGTTTGAAAGGGCTTATTGAGCATTATGGCAGCACAAAGCCTCTGCAGAAAGATGCTCAAGCCAAAAGGGCCATATGGGATAATTTCTGGTACCTGGAGAGAAAGGGTGTGCTCCACCAACCCAAAGTGACTCCTGAGGCTGGGCAGATCTGAAACTCTAATTACATCAGCAGTCACATCATCGGTGAAATATGGGAGATTGCATCCAGAGCCAAAATTGTGTTGGAAAGGGAAGGAAAATACTACTTTGGGAATAGCTAAGGATGACTTTTTTTTTATTATCTTGAACTCCATAATTCAAAAAGATCTTATCTCCTCTCTTGTGTGTTCCGTAATGGCCAACTATCATAGAATATTATTTTTAGAAAATCCACTGTTATCACTGAAATGTTTACATCTCTCACAGTTGTGTCTAAATTTGCAGATATATACTTCCCTAGGGTTAGTCTCTGTTTCTCTATTGATCATCTTTGTCTGTTCTTGAGGTCAAGGTTACAAAACCCACCCAGTTTAATTTATTTCAGTCCAATTTAATTTCTTCCAGTCCTACAATTTTTATAACACATTTACTGTATAAACCACAGAGATATGGAGGTAGTGTGAATCTTCACCTATCCTAGTCCAGTTTGGTCTAATGGTTCAGGCACCAAGCTAGATAGCAGCAGAATGTGAATTCCAGTCCCACCAAAGATATGAAAGCTGTTTGAATGACTTTGGGCCAATCACTGTCTCTCTCTCTCTCAATCCAATTCACAGGATGGTTGTGTGGAAAATAGGAGGAAGATGGAATATTAAGTATGCTTGCTGCCTTGAATTATTTATAAGAATAAGGTGTGATAAAATAATCTTAACAAGCCCCCATCATCTTGCTCCAAATTTAGTTATTGTAGTACATTCCTGTCCATTGTAAAGACAAAATACTGAAAAGAGTAAGATGTTTTAGCACACTCATTAAATCTTCATAGGCATTCCAGCATTCATACGGGCTACTTGCTGTATTCAATAAAGCTAAAGTAAACTTGTTTCTTATATTCCTTGTTCTCGCCCTTATACAACTTGTGTTAACTCTTTCCGTTTGCCTTTTCTGAAATCTGTCTATTAGTATTTTTCTCCCCCTTTAGAATAGTATTGTTTATAGGCTTTGTGCAGTGGTTTAACAATTTGCCTTCTTTCAATTCTTCACTTCTCTTTACAGGTACAGATAGTCCTCAACTTACGACAGTAGTGTAACCTGGAATTTCTATTGTATTCATGACAGTTATAAGTTGAGGCACCCATGTGACCAACCCAATTTTGCAACATTTCCTGTAGCTTCCTGCGTGAGCTACACTGGCTTCCGGTGGCTTTCTGGGTGCAATTCAAGGTGTTGGTTACTATCTTTAAAGTGCTCCATGGCTTAGGACCTGGGTACCTACGAGATCGCCTTCTGCCACCGAGAGCCTCCCACCGGCCAGTACGCTTCCATAGAGAGGGTCTCCTCATGGTGCCGTCAGCTAAAATTGTCGACTGGTGACACCCAGGGGGAGAGCCTTCTCTGTGGGAGCACCTGTCCTCTGGAACGAATTGCCCCCAGAGTTACGAATTATCCCTGACCTACGCACCTTCCGCCGTACTCTCAAAACCTTTCTTTTCCAACAAGCCGGGCTGGCGTAAATATGAATTTTTATTAATTTTAATTGGGGTTTATTGGTTTTTAATCTTATGAGGGGCCAAATTATTTAATATGTTTTTTTTAATAGTTTTTAACTTTTATATATCTGTTTTACTTTGGCTGTACACCGCCCTGAGTCCTTCGGGAGTAGGACGGTATAAAAAATTAATAAATAATAAATAGTAATAGTGATTGTTAAAGCAAATGTGGTGTGATCATTAAGCAAGCCCATTGTCTACCATGGGTGATTTTTTTTGCCAGAAACCAAAGTAAACACTAATTTGCTGCAAGAAACATCATACAGTAAATCATGGCCATGTGACTACAGGATGCTTCAAAAGGCGTAAACGTGGGTTGGTTGCCAAGTATCCAAAATGCTGCGGCCACAGGGGGAGTCCAGATGTTAGAACTTCAACTCTGGATCATAAATACCGTATTTTTCGGAGTATAAGACGCACCGGAGTATAAGACGCACCAAGGTTTTGAAGAGGTAATTTACAAAAAAAAGTAGGTAGGTAGGTAGGTAGATAGATAGATAGAGGGAGAGAGAGGGAGAGAAAGAAAGAAAGAGAAATACGGTAGGTAGGTAGATAAAGGGATAGAGAGAGAGAGAGAAATAGAGAGAAATACAGTAGGGAGGTAGGGAGAGAGAGTGTGTGTGTAGGTAGGTAGGTAGGTAGAGGGATAGAGAGAGAAATAGAAAGAGAGAGAGAAAGACAATAGGTATGTAGGGGGAGAGGGAGATGTGTGTGTGTAGGTAGGTAGGTAGAAGGATAGAGAGAGAAATAGAAAGAGAGAAAGACAATTGGTATGTAGGGGGAGAGGGAGATGTGTGTGTGTAGGTAGGTAGGTAGAAGGATAGAGAGAGAAATAGAAAGAGAGAGAGAAAGACAATAGGTATGTAGGGGGAGAGGGAGATGTGTGTGTGTAGGTAGGTAGGTAGAGGGATAGAGAGAGAAATAGAAAGAGAGAGAGAAAGACAATAGGTATGTAGGGAGAGAGGGAGATGTGTGTGTGTAGGTAGGTAGGTAGAAGGATAGAGAGAAATAGAAAGAGAGAGAAAGACAATAGGTATGTAGGGGGAGAGGGAGATGTGTGTGTGTAGGTAGGTAGGTAGAAGGATAGAGAGAGAAATAGAAAGAGAGAGAGAAAGACAATAGGTATGTAGGGGGAGAGGGAGATGTGTGTGTGTAGGTAGGTAGGTAGAAGGATAGAGAGAAATAGAAAGAGAGAGAAAGACAATAGGTATGTAGGGGGAGAGGGAGATGTGTGTGTGTAGGTAGGTAGGTAGAAGGATAGAGAGAGAAATAGAAAGAGAGAAAGACAATTGGTATGTAGGGGGAGAGGGAGATGTGTGTGTGTAGGTAGGTAGGTAGAAGGATAGAGAGAGAAATAGAAAGAGAGAGAGAAAGACAATAGGTATGTAGGGGGAGAGGGAGATGTGTGTGTGTAGGTAGGTAGGTAGAGGGATAGAGAGAGAAATAGAAAGAGAGAGAGAGACAATAGGTATGTAGGGAGAGAGGGAGATGTGTGTGTGTAGGTAGGTAGGTAGAAGGATAGAGAGAAATAGAAAGAGAGAGAAAGACAATAGGTATGTAGGGGGAGAGGGAGATGTGTGTGTGTAGGTAGGTAGGTAGAAGGATAGAGAGAGAAATAGAAAGAGAGAGAGAAAGACAATAGGTATGTAGGGGGAGAGGGAGATGTGTGTGTGTAGGTAGGTAGGTAGAAGGATGAGAGAGAAATAGAAAGAGAGAGAAAGACAATAGGTATGTAGGGGGAGAGGGAGATGTGTGTGTGTAGGTAGGTAGGTAGACGGATGAGAGAGAAATAGAAATACAGTAGGTAGGATGGAAGAGAGAGTGTGTGTGTAGGTAGGTAGGTAGAAGTATATATATAGAGAAATAGAGAGAGAGAGAGAGAAATACAGTAAGTAGGGAGTGTGTGTGTGTGTGTGTAGTTAGGTAGAAGGATAGAGAGAGAAAGAGAAAGAGAGAAATACAGTAGGTAGGTAAAAAGAGAGAGAGATTAGATAGGGAGGTTGATGTTCTCAGGTGTATTTATCTATGTCCTGCAGAAGGAAATCGCTGACAAACCTTAAAACTTTGTTTATGCTTGCTCAGAAACAGTTAAAGAGCCTTCCAAAAGGGGAGGGGGAGCCTTTGCATGGGACAAACTTGAAAAACAGCCCATTTCTCCGTGAAAATGAGGCCATTTTTTTTTCCAAATAAAAAGCATAACTAGCCTTGGGGGGGGGGGGGGGCTTGCAGAATGCTCCTGGGGTGTGTGTGAAAATGAGCAAAAAACCCGCCCCATTTATCGCCCGTTTGAGGCTAATTCCTGCCCTCCCCAGCCCTCAGGAGCTGTCTGGAAGGCTCGGCACAGCCAGTTTGGTGAAGGGGGCGGGGTTCCAGGAGGCAAAAAGGGTTTTTTTGTGCTTTGCATACTTCCCCAAACTGCTCTTTCTCCGCGAAAACCGATTTTCTTCAAATAAAAAGCATAACTATCCTTGGGGGGGCTTGCAGAATGCTCCTGGAGGGGTGGGGGATAAAAAATGAGCAAAAAACCCATCCCATTTATCGCGAAAACGGACCATTTTTATGTCAAATAAATTGCATGCATAGCCCTATGGAGGCTTATAGAGTGCTGCTGGGGGCTGGGGGAGGGGGGAACGGCCCGTTTGAGGCTAATTTCTGCCCTCCCCAGCCCCCAGGAGCTCTCTGGAAGCCTCCATAAGACTAGGCACAGCCAGTTTGGTGAAGGGGGGTGGGGTTCCAGGAGGCAAAAAATACTGTATTCGATGTATAAGACGCACCCAGATTTTCAGCCTCTTTTTAGAGGGAAAAAGGTGCGTCTTATACTCCAAAAAATACGGTATATTTGGGGGGCCTGTTATAACTTTGAACAGTCACTAAATGACTGATTATAAGTTGAGTACTACCAGTATATTTCTGTACAGAGACCTTTTACAGTTGCTTAAGCCAGCTTTTCTTTGTTCACAGGGAAAATCTGAATGTAGTCATCAAACATTTCCTAAGCTTTCGTTCTTTTCCTTAGCTATCATTACTGTTGATTCTGAAAGCTGCTTATATTCTTTTTCTCTTTGAAATTTTGGAACTGTTCAGCTTCAGTTTTTACAGTGTATCTTATCTCTCCTCTTGTAAAAGAAGTCTTTTTACATGAGAATGCTAAATCTGTTGAAGATATCCCTTCTCTTTTACATTTTTAAAAATATAATCCACACAATTGACTTCAATGATTCACCAGTAATTCCATAATTACTGGTGAATTGCATTTTTCCATCTTTCTATTTTTCATTTTCTCATAATTTCATTCTTCTGCATCCCAATCACATATTAGTATTTTTATGTCCTTTCTTGATGTGTGTAACACACCTCTTTCAATTTACCACGGAATTCCTCATCACAGCTACTATAGGTGCATATGTTTGTTCAACATGGATGATAACTGTATAAACAATAGATGTGATCTTATTATTTATTGAAATCCATCATATGGGCTGTTTAGTTGGTTAGCGTATTTCCGACTTAAAGAAGTATAGCCTGACCACCCAAATCCAGTCATTTTTAATGTAGTTTTAGACTCTCCTAAAATGAGAGTCTAAAACTACTTTAAAGGTTTGATGCACTTACTCAGTCACAACGGAAGTGCCTTCTGATCTGCATTATATGGCACTCAGCTCATCTAAGTTTTCCAACCGTATCCAAGCAATTTTCTTGGTCACAATGTGGAAAATTAATCATCAGTGTCATTTTCTGAAATATTTTTTTCAACCTGCAATTTATTTGTACTTCTGGGATTTTCCAGGTGGTCTCCCATCCCAGTAATTTTTCCAAATCAGCTAGAGATTGCCACCTGCCGAAGATGAAGTAACGCAAAGTAAAATCCTTAGTTGTTTTTTTAAAATAAAACTGGTTACCAAATAATGATTGGGTCCATAAATTAATAAAATCTATATTCTGGCCAAATGTGAACTTCATGAAGCTTATAAAGTAATTAACGGGGTTACTTTGTGTGCCAATGTTCATCAATCTGAGCTACAAGTGTACACATGTACACACACACAGGGTTTAAACTTCGTTACAGTCTTAATATGAGAGTCTTATTGGAATCTCATAATTCAGATTCCTTACTACAGCATTTTTTCCATCTGGCCGCTCTTTTGTATAACTTGAAGTAAACTAGTTGCTTGATGGTCATAGATAATGTAAAGTCAGACTTATTTTTCCAGATGTTTCTTAGCATCTTTTATATACAGTCTATTATGGATCCAAAACTTGTAGAGTTTCCACATCATTTCATACACAACCTTGTATTTTATTAACACATTTTCAAGCAGCGCTTCCTGTTTATTTATTAACCATATTAATTAATCAGTCTCTTTCCACTGAAGGTTATTTCATGACATATTTCTTTAGAGACTTCATGTTTACCCTGCACAATTTCCATACGTATGCAGTGAATAAGTTGTTATTTTAGGAACAAAAATAGTTGCTCAGACGAGTCTGAGAGATGGCAGAATGCATTCTCTGTCCCTTTTGAGGTGTGCCATTGTAACAAAGGAGTCTAGACTTTGGCTGCTTAAGTGTACATTCTATCTATGGGTCATATACATATTAAAGTACAGCGCGGACAATTTTTACAAAAAAATTAACTTCTGCTGTTTTCTGTTTAAAGTGAATGTGAGCAAATTCCACTTTAAAGCCATTTTAAACCTTTAAAAAGAAACAGAAGAAGCAAAATAGCTTTATGAGAAAAATAGACCTACGGTACATTTATACCGTAGTATAATGTACTACGTAGTACAGAGGGAGTACAGAGCCAGGGCCTGCGGCTGATGTTTTGCAATGCCAGGTCCGTGGTCAACAAAGCCCCCCTCGTTCATGACCTTGTGTCAGAGGGGGAGCCGGACCTGGCAGGAATAGCGGAGACCTGGTTGGGCCACGAGGGTGGACTCCCCCTCGTTGAAATGTGCCCACCAGGTTACCGCGCTTTTCATCAGCCCCGGGCCCTAGGCAGGGGTGGTGGGGTAGCGGTTATTGTAAAGGAAGGTCTTGAGCCGAGAGAGACCGTTGTGCCTCAGACCACCGGTTGTGAGTCCCTCTGTGTGAAGTGGGGCCTAGGGAGGCAGTTGGGCTTGCTGGTTGTATACCTGGCTCCCCAATATGTAGCAGCAGCCCTGCCCGAGCTCCTGGAGGTGATCGCTACGGTGGCAGTTGAGACCCCCAGACTTTTAGTCATGGGGGACTTTAATTTGCCATCGGTGGGCGAATCATCCGAGGTAGCTCGGGAGTTCATGGCTTCCATGACGGCCATGGACCTGACCCAATTAATTCAAGGCCCCACCCACGAGGGTGGACACACCCCGGATCTCATCTTTGTCTCTGGCCAATGGAAGAGTGATCTGGGTATAGGGGATATAGTCATCACACCCTTGTCATGGTCAGACCACTCACTTCTCCGGCTCGACTTTCCAACCGCTACTCCCCTCCGCGGGGAGGCGGAACCTAAGTCACCAATTTGGTTCCGCCCCAGGCGCCTGATGGACCCTCATGGGTTCCAGGTGGCGCTTGGGCCACTCCCTGTACCCCTGACCCGCGCCCCGATGGAGGACCTCGTGGCCGCATGGAATACTGCGACCACGGGAGCCTTGGATCGGGTCGCGCCCTTGCGGCCTCTCCTGCGGCGGCGAACCGCCCTGGCTCCTTGGTTTACCGAGGAGCTGAGGGTGATGAAACGCCGCAAGAGATGCCTAGAGAGAAGATGGAGGTCTACTCGTTCTGAATCTGACCGGACACAGGTAAGAGCCCATTTACGGACTTACATTGTGGCGCTGAGAGTGGCCAAACGCCATCATTGTGCCACTCTCATAGCATCCGCAGACAACCGCCCTGCCGCCCTGTTTAGGGTGACCCGCTCCCTCCTTCAACAGAGGGTGCGGGAAGTCCCGCTACAGGGTAGAGCAGAGGAATTTGTGACTTTTCTGCAGGAGAAAATCGCTCAGATACAGAACGAGCTAGCCCCCATTCATGGCCCAGTGGGATGCCACGAGAGAGATCTTGTTTGGGAGGAGTTTGACTCCGTTACTTCCGAGGATATGGACAGGCTACGTGGGCGACTGCGAGCCACCACATGTTTATTGGACCCGTGTCCCTCCTGGCTTGTACTGGCATCCTGGGAGGTGACACGAGGCTGGCTCCAAGAGGTTGTCAACGCATCCTTAAGTGAGGGTTCCTTGCCTGCTTCCCTAAAAGAGGCTATGGTGAGGCCCCTCCTTAAGAAGCCCTCTTTGGATCCAGCTCTATTAAACAACTATCGTCCAGTCTCCAACCTTCCCTTCTTGGCGAAGGTTGTTGAGAGTGTGGTGGCACAACAGTTTCCCCGTCACCTGGAGGAAGTTGATTATCTAGACCCGCGCCAGCCCGGCTTTCGGCCCGGGCATAGCACCGAGACGGCATTGGTCGCGTTGGTCGATGATCTCTGGAGGGCCAGAGATGGGGGTTGTTCCTCCATCCTGGTCCTATTAGACCTCTCGGCGGCTTTCGATACCATCGACCATGGTATCCTATTGCATCGGCTGGGGGGGTTGGGGGTGGGAGGCACCGTTTTATGGTGGTTCTACCTCTCTGGCCGATCGCAATTTGTGTTGGCAGGAGAGCAGAGGTCGACCTCGAGACCCCTCACATGTGGGGTGCCTCAGGGGTCGGTCCTCTCGCTTCTCCTGTTCAACACATATATGAAGCCGCTGGGTGAGATCATCCGTGGTTTTGGGGTAGAGTACCATCTCTACGCTGATGATACTCAGCTGTATATATCTACCCCAAACCACCCCAACGATGCCATAGCGGTGATGTGCCAGTGCCTGGAAGCCGTACGGATCTGGATGGGAAGTAACGGACTCAGACTCAACCCGACCAAGACCGAGTGGCTGTGGTTTCCGGCTGCCCGATTCAACCAGCTGACTCCATCGCTGGCCATAGGGGGCGAACATCTTGCCCCTGTGGATGGGGCGCGCAACCTGGGTGTCCTCCTGGATGCCCGGCTCTCTATGGAAGATCAAGTGACAGCCGTGGCCAGGAGGGCGTTTTACCAGGTTCGCCTGGTTCGCCAGTTGCGCCCCCTATTGGATCGGGACGCCCTTCGCACAGTCACTCATGCTCTCGTGACATTCCGACTGGACTATTGTAACTCTCTCTACATGGGGCTCCCCTTGAGGTGCACCCGGGGACTTCAGCTGGTCCAGAATGCAGCCGCGCGAGCAATTCTGGGAACTTCAAGGTTTACCCACATAACACCGCTCTTGCTCGAGCTGCACTGGCTGCCTGTCGTCTTCCGGGTGCACTTCAAGGTGTTAGTTATCATCTTTAAAGCGCTCCATGGCTCGGGACCTAGCTATCTGCGGTATCGGATCCTGCCACATACATCCGCACGGCCGATTCGCTCCCACAGAGAGGGACTTCTCCGGGTGCCGTCCACTAGACTCTGTCAGCGGGCGACGCCCAGGGGAAGGGCTCTCTCTGTGGCAGGCCCAGCCCTCTGGAACGACCTTCCCCCCGACATTAGAACGACCACGGACCTCCGCTCCTTCCGTCTAAAATTAAAAACACATCTTTTCTGCTTGGCCGGCCTAGGGTAGTCTCTCTTCTATAGGGTTTTTAATATATTAATTTATGGGGAATCTTAGTATTTTAATGGGGAATTTTTAGCACAGGAATATCGTTTAATCTGTTTTTAAATATGTTTGTATATTTATTGTTTTTTATCCTCCCTGTGCACCGCTCCGAGTCCCTATGGGGAGAGGGAGCGGTCTACAAATTAAAATTTATTATTATTATTATTATTATTATTATTATTATTATTATTATTATTATTATTATTATTATTATTATTATTATTATTATTATTCTTGTAGAGTCAACAATTAAAACATGGAATCTTTGACAAACCAATCAAAGGAAGTAAAACCTGCAATCCCTCATGCAAATGTTTGGGGGTTTCCTCTTATATACTTGGCATGCTCTTACATAGTAATGGTTTGGCAATGACAGAGTGGGGGAGCCAGCCCTGATTTGGCCACTAGCTATAGCTCGAAATTTGACAATATATGAAAACTGGAAATCTTTACTAATCAGGATTCCCAAATGCAAGAGGCATATTCCTGGGTACACTTATTTGCATGTTTAGCTCCCACCCAGGCATTCCAAGCAACATTAGTTTAGCTCAGTGCTTCTCAATTATTTTCTGTCATGCCCCCCCTAGGAAGAAGAAAACATTTTGCGCCCCCCGCGCGACTGTAAATAGTATCATTTGTCTATAAAATTGTTATAAGTACACCTCTGCATAACACTGTATCCTTATTAACGTATAAGAGAATAAAAAAAGAAAGAAATGTGGATCAATTTACAACAAAGAATAGCTTTATTAACTGTAGCAGAAAAGATTTAAAGTGCATTAGAAATTTTAAAAAAATTAAATCCTTAATTAAACTAAACTGCCGAGGTCAAACGCGCCCCCCTTTACGGAGCCTCGCGACCCCCCTGGGGGGCCCGCCCCACTGTTTGAGAAGCACTGGTTTAGCTGAACATTTGACTTTTCCCTGGTTACATCTACCAAGCCTGCAATTCCAACAGAAAAGGCATGATACTGGTCCCTTTTACTAAGGAATGTCATCTGATGGGACCCAGGAGGAGAGTCTTTTCTGCTATTGCACCAGCCTTCTGGAATATCACATTTTATAGTTTTAATTTATATGAATGGGGTTTTGATTTGGTTGTTTATTTGTATTTATTATTATTTTTCTTTTAACTGTGGGAACTTCCCAGAATCAAAATAACAGTACAGGTAACCATTAACTCACAACTACTCGTTTAGCAACCATTTGAAGGGGCCTGAAAAAAGTGGCTTATGACATGTCCTCGCATTTACATTGGTTGCAGCATCCTCACTGTCACATGATCAAAATTCAACTGAATTTACAAACTTAGAAACTGAACTTAGAAACAGTATGTATTTATAATGGTTGCAGCATCCTGGGGTCATGTGAATACCATGTGTGATCTTCCCAGGCAGCATCTGACAAGCAAAGTCAAAGGGAAGCCAGATTCCCTTAATTACCATGTGATTTGCTTAACAATGTGGCAAAAAAGTCATAAAATTGGGCACGACTCATTTAACAATTTCCATTGTACTAATAAGTTGAGGACTACTGTTCATAGGTAGCAGGGGTGTTACTGTCACATATATAATATACTAGCTGTACCGGGCCACGCATTGCTGTGGCCCAGTCTGGTTAAATGGCCAACCAAACTGTCTACACACAACCACCGTATAACCACCAACCTACCTACCTACTCTATTTCTCCCTCTCTATCTATCCCTGTACCTACCTACCTACCTACCTACCTACCTACCTACCTACCTACCTACTGTATTTCTCCCTCTCTATCTATCCCTGTACCTACCTACCTACTGTATTTCTCCCTCTCTATCTATCCTTGTACCTACCTACGTACCTACCTACTGCATTTCTTACTTTCTTCCTCTACCTACCTACCTACATACCTACTATTTCTCTCTCTCTCTCTCTCTATCCCTCCCTCTACCTCTCTATCCACCTCGCTGATGCTGCCACTGTGCCTGCAGCTCTTGGCGCTTCTGCCGCCTCCCCACAGTCGGCTTGGCCCCCCTCCCTCCCTCGGGGCTGGCAGCTGCAGCCACCTTGTGGCTTCGCGGGGTGCCGTGTCCGTTTCTCCTGGGGGTGGGGGCAGGTTTCCGCCTCCGTGCCTCCTCGCTGATGCTGTCATGGTGCCTGCCGCTCCTGGCGGTTCTGCCGCCGCGGCCGCAGCCTAGCCTTCCGCCTCCCCATGGTGGCAGCACTGGCGAGAAGAGATCAGTGGGGGTGGGGTTGCCGTGGCGGTGGCGAGGGCGCCGGGAGTGGCGGTGGCATCGGTGAGGAGGTAGAGGGTTACCCCCCCGCGAGAGGCCAGACGCGGTGTCCCGCAGGACTGCAGGGTGTCTGGGGCTGTTGGCTTGAGGGGGGGGAGGGCCGGGTTGGCAGTGGGGGAGCGGTGGAGGCATCAGGAGCAGTGAGGAGCATGGAGGCGAAGCTTTCTCCCCCCCCCCCAGATGCCGGGTGCGGCATCCCACGAGGCTACCGGGTGGCTTTGGCCATTGGCTTGGCCCAGGGAGGCGCATGCGTAGATATCCGCGTTGCCCTCAGCAACATACCGCCTCAAGGCCATTCACTGATGCAACAGCCGGGTGGGAGGAGTTACAGGGAGGTAAAAACCTGATCAGTGGGTACATTTTATATTTGTGTACAATAGGCACAAAATGAGTACGTATTCTATTGTCAGAAGTCCTTGGGAACATTGCGTCAAAATTTGGTGTAAATCTGCAGTAGTTTTTGAGATTAGCGACTATGTACAAACTATTTTACATTTTTATTTATATAGAAGATGAGGATAAGGATATTGATGAAGGTCTCATTCTATGCTAACAAGTTGCAATTGGTTTCAACGTATTACCCCCTGGTTCTGAAAACTACATAACTATCGGAGTCTAAAACTGCCTTTTAGCACTGAACGATACTGTGTTAGAAATGAGATTTGCAACAATGCTATTTTAACTCCCAGAAGTAGGATTTCCCTTGCTTCCATTATAGAACTGCATGGCTGTAGCTACTTACCTTTATTTGTTTGTTCAATTTCTATAGCTGCCCATCTCAGTAAATAACTCCAGGCAGCTTACAATATAGAACATATATTACAATTTAAAAATTAAAAAAAAAACATTTTAAAACAATAAAAACAAAGCCTGTAGAAAACATTAAAACATCCAATCCAAGGCACATGAGCAAGATATTTGGCCTGCTAGCAATATAGCAATAACACTTATATACCGCTTCAGCATATTGCCGCTAACAATCTGGCTCCTCATTTTACTGACCTCGGAGGATGGAAAGCTGAGTCAACCTTGAACTTGGTGAGATTCAAACTGCCAATTTGTAGGTAGTCGGCAGTCAGCAGAAGTAGCCTGCAGTACTGCATTCTAACCACTGCGCCACCACAGATCTATGTATCCAGCAAAGGGGGTCCTTGGCGCATTCAGTGCCCCAGACTTGAAAACATACTAGACTTTTAAGGCCTCACAAGGAATTGACAGAGTTGGGGACATTCGAAGGGAGGATGTCCCAGGGCCACTGCAGGTAAATGTTTCCTTCTAGCCCCTGACAGCTGACATTCTTTGGCTGATGGAAGCTGCAGCAGGCCCATCCTGTTTGACCTAGTTTTGACACATAGGGACTCTTTAAAAAGATGATCCTTCAAGTACCCGCTTCCAAGGCTTTTATAGATAACCACCAACACTTTGAACTTCACCTGGAACACTCCGGTAACCATGCTGCACTTTCTTCTTCTCGTCTTTGCAGTTCAGACCCTCTGAAAATTCAGTATTTCAAAAAAAGTAGAACACAAGATTCTGAATCTGAATATAATTTTAAATCTTTTTAAAAATTTTGATATACATATTCCATTGGTGTTACGTTTATGGCCTGACTAAATGAAATAAAATAATAGAAAATCGGAGGGGGGGGGCACACACCAATGATCAATGGGAGGCTGGGAAAACCTACTGGAGAGCTGGAACAAAATGGAAACTAATCCCATGGACTTCTTCTCCAAATGGCTTCATGGAACATATTTTAGGAAGAACGGAAGGGAGGGGGAAGTCAAGAATATATAATAAGCAGCCAGTGTAAAGAAAAGGTTTTCCCTTGACATGCGTTTAGCTGTAAAATACTGACTACTGTCTGGAAATGCAATTTTATTATGTAATATGCTTTGTCGGGGAAAACTGCAGCAATGGAGCCAAAAGGCAAGTGCTATTGGAAATGGAATTCTCATTACTGCAAAACCAAAGCTATAGGTTAACCAAAGAAATATTAGCTGCAATATTTTAAAAGTTTATTGTATCTTTTGGACTCTTCTACTTGTATACTGCACCTGCACCCTTTCTCTTTGTGCCTTTGTGTTCCCTACCCCTGACCTAGAGGAACTCTCTAGTAAGCGGATGGATAGGTGTCATGAAGTTTGCCATAAAAAAACCAAAATGTATTGGTTAAAAAGACAGAGTTGTGCATAAAAACTGGCTCATGTTTCTGTATAGGAAAAAAATTACATATTTGGCAAATATGCCAGTTTAAAGGGAAGATGGTGATGCCTGTCACTCTGGGAGTCACCGTAAACTGATGACAGACAACCACAGTATTTAACAGCTGCATTCTTAAAAGTGAACAAACGTACAAATAGACAAAATACTTTTAAAGAGAGATCTTGAGAGATGCCAAGCAATTTCTAAATCAATCCAAAATACAAGAAATGTGGATCAAACGTTTGAATAATCTTGGGGGTTTCTGAACTGGAAATATTTCTGAACATCTAATTCGACATTTTTCACCCACTATGACTTTGGACTTGTTAATATTAATTGCTCAGTTTTATTGTTTGGGAAATTTCATACGTCTCAAGTTAACATCCTCCCCTCCCCTGGAAACAAAGTTCATTAATATGACAGTGCTTTGCTCTGCTATAATTGAAAAGACCCTAACTGACCAGAATAGCCAGAGCAATGTGGTGAGAATCAATGTAGTCAAAAGGAATATCACGATGGATCAAAAGCTTATGATTCTGAAGATTTTTTTTTACAATATTTTGTTTATTAATGGGTCAGATTGTTGCACATGGCAAGTTCTAAGTGGGGGCTGACTTGTGAGCACCTAGTGGAAAGAAATATGACTTAGAACAGGGGTCTCCAACCTTTGCAACTTTAAGTCTGAAGGATTTCAGCTCGCAGAATGGGAGCTGAAGTCCTTCAGACTTAAAGTTGCAAAGGTTGGAAACCTCTGACTTAGAAAATGGGCACAACAAGTAGTAGGATTTTAAAAGAATTCACTTCAACTAATCAGGTAGTGTCTGTAGTTAGTCCTCGATTTATGACCACAATTGAGCTCAAAATGTCTGTTACTAAGCAAGTTGTTGAGTGGGTTTTGACCCATTTTATGATCCTTTCTTGTAGTGAATCACTGCAGTTATTAAGTTAGTATCACAAATGTTAGGTAAATCTGGCCTCCCTATTGATTTTGCTTGTCAGAAAGTCGTAAAAGATGATCGCATGACCCTGGGACATTTCAACCATCATAAATATGAGCCAGTTGCCAACTATCCAAATTTTGGTCATGTGACCAGGAAATTCTGCAAGTGTGAAAAATGGTCATAAGTCATTTTTTGAGCTGTTTTACTTCAAACAGTCATTAAACTAAACTAATGGTTATATGTTGTGGTCTACCTGTAATAGTATTTGTCTTATTGTCTTCAGTCTTCAAAACTGACAATGCTTCTTGGATGTGCAACAAAATGTTTTTCAATGAAAAAAAATCAAGAAAGTCCAATTGCCTTTTGGAAAAGCATCTTTGGGATAACCTGCTCCATGAACTTTTCTGGCACACGCAATCAGAAAGGCTCTGAGAAATGCTCAAAAAGTTTTCTTTATTGATGAACACCAAATGTACAGGAATCTCGCCAGCTTGTCTGCTTTCCTTTAAGGAAAAAGCAGATATAGACCTAATGCCTTGACTTTCTTCTCCTTCACAGATTCCTAAGCTGAAATGTCCCTTTACTCCCTTATCGGGGTCTTCTTCCCTTCAGTCAGTGCTTCTACCAGCTCAGTGATGATTCCATATCATAATAGAAATTACATTACGAAAACATTGCTGTTTCTTAAGGTTTTTATGAATCATCAAGTTTAACATTTGTTAACATAGAAGTGCTTTAATTTTAATAACTGCCATATCTTAACAAGTCCTGACACAGTAGTCTAAATTACTCTGCATTTGAGAGAATTTAAAAAAATAGTTACAGATTACATACCATCAGAACTGTTCCTCCATTCTTTACACATAATATAAAAGAACACAGAAGCTATAAAAGATAAGACTGGTCATGCTCTCATGGAAGAATACTTGTTAAGTTGCGTATCTGTCAGGGTTCCAAGAAACACCCCCAATGAAAGAAAACAAGCTTGAGTTTCCTCAAAGTTCCATTTTATTAGAGATTTCATATTGGCACATCTGGGAAAACCCAAATCTGAAAGCTTCCAGGTTTTCCCATCCAGTTGAAAATTCAAGACCCTGCTCCAACACTCACAAGTCCATCACATGCTCCAATCCTTCACTGCCATGAAGACAGACTTCTCCCATCCACATCCGGCCAGGTGCAGGGACAAAAGTGACCTTGATGTTCTGAGAAAGAATGTTATTATGGCTACACATCATTCATACTCTATATAATCCCATTTCCCCATAGTAGAAACTGTATCAGGCCTGAAATAGAAAAAGTAAAAGATGGCTTCCAGGTCTGACAATACCAAGTATATGAAGAAGTTGGCACCACACACATAAAAAAATACATACACAATTTATTGACCCTGTTTTCTTACTAGGAACTTACTTGGATAGCTATTTTAGAATGGTGTACCATGCCAGTCATTGGTTTCTAAATTATTTTGTAATTATTTAAACAAAAAAACTCATAGGATCTGATCAACTACACAAGAGGAAAATTCTTGGAAAGCGGTGGCCTGCCGAAATATACCCACAAAGCAAAACCATTAACTTTTGGGCCTAATCTGGGAACTTCCTCTCTAAATCCATGTCACTTCACTCTAAGTGCTTAGATAATTTTAGCTTTTTTTAGGACTGAAAGATCTTACAACGTTCTTTGTATTTATTATCTTTGGATGGTCAACTATATTATTTCAATGGTATCCCAATGTAGTAATCCAGTTCTGTGGTATTTGGAAGCTTTTTTGCTCATTTTGCTGAGAATAGCCCTGGATTAAACCTTAGCTGGACACTGTCACCGACTGATAATGAATATAAATTCATTAGCACTTTCTGCCTCATTGCTCGCCACAATTTTGTATATGGACTTGTAATGTGGCCAACATCCTTGAGCCATGATATGACTCATGGGTGTTCAGCTACAATACAGTTTAGGGTGGCTTCCATACCATATTTTTCTTCCTCCTCATGTCACACATAATTTTGTGCCTAACATTTATAGTTCAAGCAACTGTAGGGGAAAAAATAGAGGGAACCTCACAGCCTTGACAACCAAGTTCAATGACAAACCCACTTGGCTGTTGCCCCCTCCAAGACTGCAATTGAATTCTGCTTGACATGAAATCTGGTTGAAGATTCATGATTTCAGCATCATGGAATCATATTGCCAAAAGCAGTGAGCGAAGAACGATGAGCCACGTTCACTCTTGGAACTGGATCTACCAAGCATTTCTCTAGGAAGCATTTTGTTGCTATTGTGTTACTACAGAATCTTTACTGCAGTGTGACTAGATGCAAAATACTCATGCATAAGCCTATGAAAACACTAAGTAAGCAGTTTGGTGACATCTTAGACTTGTCTGTTATCTTTCCTCCAGAAGTTCAGAGTGGCACACATATAACTTTCTTTTCTGATATTTCCCCACAATGATAGTCCTGTTAGAAAGATTTGAGTGTGAGAGTGATTGGCCAAAGGCACCCAATGAGCTTCTCTGGCTAGAGTCTGGGGCTGTCCATTCCTAGGCTAACACCTAAACTACTTCCCATCCTGTAAGAATGTGAAGTGGGTAAAGAAAAGCACAGCAGTTTTACATCATTTACTTTGTTGTCTGACTGCTATAAATCTCTGTGTTTATTATTTTCAGGCTCTGTCATGCATGATGAAAATGGGAAGTTAAACAGACTGTTTTGGGTTGTACTTAAAGAGATCCCTCATTTTGCTTTGGTTTGAGTTAATCATCTGGCTTCAAGGCAAAACCTACAATAAGATAATTGACAAATGCTCTTGGAAAGATATAAAGCCAGCTAAATGTCATAAATGGTAGTGGAAATTCTCCCTTCCCTTCCCATATAGAAATTTAACATTAAGCTTCAAAAATGATTAGGAAAAAATGTTTTTGACCTGTGAACTAAGGGACAGAACTTCCCCGTTATTCATTAAAGGAGTCCAGTCTTTTCAGGCTTATGCACAAGCATGTAGAAAAGTATGTCTGGCTTTAATTTTTCTCCGTGGAAGCCTGTGGAAAATCAGAGTCCTTTAATGAACAGCAAGAAGTGCCATACTCAGGTTGGGCAAGGTCCAGTGTAGTTCTTCCAAATTGTTTTCAAAGCATGTTAAATGTTCTATCAAAGGGGAAATAAATTAAGAATATCATAGGCACTTCTTCCCTTTGCATCTCCCTATCAAGAAAAGAATATCCTGCAATCTCTTTTCCACAATTATGAGTCAGATTACTTATGTTATATAAAGACCTTCTTAATAGAACAAAAATATATTGTTTCATTTTGAAACAGCTTTTTATGTACTATTGATTTCAGTTCAGCAATAGAGCAATTTAACGTGCAGAACATTCATTTTCTTTTCCATTGTAATCTATAGAACTTAACATGTGGTCGTAAATACAAATATATCTTTATTTACATTTGCTTGCTAAGTAACAGTCGCTATGTTGAAGTAATACCTGTAGTGAGCTCAATGTTAAGATTCAGATCTGATCCAGAGGAAGAAGAATGCAAAAATAAGAGTTCAAACTCTGAATGCTTTCAACAAGTCTACCACAAGCACAACCAAGTTTGGATTCAGTCCAGAGTATGCATTTGTTTCCTTAAGGACTATGATTCTGAAATGAATGTGCATTCACAAATGGATTGTGTTGCTCAAACTTCAAATGTCCAGCCGGGTGCAGCTAGTCCTGAGAATATAGCATCTCTTTATAATCTGGTAACTTCATTGGAACTGGAACAAGTGGTAAGCATGCAATTACATTGAGCAATTCTGGGAGAAAATATATTTATGGGATTACCAGTTGCCCAGCCAGCCTGTTGGAGTAGCAGATACTTATTTCTGTCCACTATTGTGGTAAGAACTCTTAGAAATTTATATTGCTACTTTGCTGACTTCCAGAAGTAACCAAAGAACCAGATTACTCTTTTGGTTTGATACTGCCAAACATATATTGCCTACAGTTCACCACCAATTTTCCTATCTTCCTCCCTAAAACCTGATCATCCATCAGGTGGTGAAGATGGGGCTTCATCCCTGGTTGACAAAGGACAGAAGGAATTTAGACCCATCAAATTTTGCCCATAGTGATGCTGTTAGCTTTTTCTTTCAGTTTTCCTTTTATCTACAGGATTCCTGTGGAGTTTACTCTTATGTCTGGTTATAGCTTTAAATGTTAAGTAAACAATCCAAGTCTTGTTGGGTCATCGCTTCAGAGATATTTCCTTACCTAAACATGAACAGAATGATAATGGGTGAGCAAAAAAAGTAATGGGAATAGGAATGATTTCCAACTTCCTGCTGGCTTCCCCATTGAGTTTCTTGGTAGGAAGCTAAGAGGGAGCATCAGAGATATTCTCTTCCCTTCCCAGACAGAGTGAGGGATTGCAGGTCTGTTTGGGAAACTATCATGGAATGTTGAAAATGAAGATCACATGACCACAAAGCAGGAGCATCCAGTAGCACTGAAGCAGCCACAACCTGCCCAAATTTCATTCCTTTGGGAATCATGGGTCCTGGATTTTGAACACATTCTGTCAATTAGCCCATTTGGGACACCTTAGTTTGAAATTTGTGATTCTATGATGCACCGTTTCGCCGAATTAAAAGTCACGACAAGAAAAATACTACTGTATGGAGATATAAAGCATGAGTGATATACATTTCATCAGTTGGTAGGAAATGTGCACCCCAATTTTGCACATTGTACACAAAGGAAATGAGGAAATGAGTCCAAATGTACCAGTCTAGCTTAGGGCTGCTTTACAAGCCTCATGGTTAACTCACAAAAGTGGTGCACTTACATACAGAGCCCAAGTGCTATATGTGCCTGATGGGAAAATAATGATTTACAGTTGGTTCAGGGGATAGATGTTCATCTACCATCCCATAAAATGTTAGTGGAAATGAACGGGTAGTAAATATGAATCACTACAGTCATTGTGGTATTGTGCCACATTAAAAACTACCTTCTGTTGGCAACTTTGGAGGCTGCTACCCCTTAATTCATTGCAGAATCAAAACTGCAGCCAAACTTAATGCTAAACATAAGCACACATTCCAATTTTCTGACAATCATGGTTGCTATTAAGATTGGGGTACAACTCCATTGTTGAATGATTTAATATGGAAGGAAGCAGCGCGACCACATACACAGATACACATTCCCTATCTTCTAACCATATGAAGACAAATCTGTGCCAGGTCTATACTTCATAATCCTGTTTCATCAAACAGACTGTTTACATAAAGGCTTACAATTTCTCTCCCAATTCCCATTTTTCTTCACTGGCACTGAAGACTTTGATACCGTCATTCTCTATATCTAATCTACCGTGACTTTCCTGCATTCAAAATTAAACCTTAGGAATATATATATGTGGCAAAGCTCATTTCAAACAATTGCCTAAAGCCTTCAGAAAATAAAATTAGACAAGGATTTATATGCCATATTATTTGCAGAAAACAACATAAAATATGGCTATGATTTATGGGTCACTTTTGTTTTATTAATTGATGGTTACTTGTCAAAACTGTACATAAAGCTGTACATAAAGCCATCAGCAGAGAAAATAACAATTTCATTCTCAAGTTCCAAACTCGCAGTAAAAATAAATGAAAACAATGAATCCTTCTGGATCTTGAAGTCAACATTTCCACAGAAAGCTCTGCAAAAGGATGTAAGGTGTGTAGTGTATTTAATTATATATCCTTTATTTCTCTACTGCTATCTCTCTACTGCTATCTCTACTGATCTCTGGAGGGCCCGAGATAGAGGTTGCTCCTCTATTTTGGTCCTGTTAGATCTCTCAGCGGCTTTCGATATCATCAACCATGGTATCTTATTGCACCGACTGGAGGGGTTGGGATTGGGGGGCACCGTGTTGCAGTGGTTTGCCTCCTTCCTCTCCGGTCGGTCGCAATTTGTGTTGGCAGGAGGGCAGAGGTCGACGTCGAGGCCCCTCACATGTGGAGTGCCTCAGGGGTCGGTCCTCTCGCCCCTCCTGTTCAACACCTATATGAAGCCGCTGGGCGAGATCATCCGTGGTTGTGGGGTAGAATACCATCTGTATGCTGATGATACTCAGCTATACATATCTACCCCCAACCACCCCAGTGATGCCGTTGAAGTGATGTCCCGATGTCTGGAGGCCGTGCGGGCCTGGATGGGGAGTAACAAACTTCGACAAAACCCGTCCAAGACCAAGTGGCTGTGGTTTCCAGCGTCCCAGTACCGCCAGCTGACTCCATCGCTGGCCATCGGAGGCGAGTCACTAGCCCCCGTGGAAAGGGCCTGCAACTTAGGCGTCCTCCTGGATTCACGGCTTTCCTTGGATGACCAGGTGACGGCCGTGACCAGGAGGGCCTTTTACCAGGTACATCTGATCCGCCAGTTGCGCCCTTTCCTTGACCGGGACGCCCTTCGCACAGTCACTCAAGCGCTCGTTACATCCCGCCTAGACTATTGTAATGCTCTCTACATGGGGCTCCCCTTGAGGTGCGCCCGGAGGCTCTAGTTAGTGCAGAATGCGGCCGCGCGGGGGATTTTGGGAGCCTCACGGTGCTCCCACGTAACACCCCTTCTGCGCAAGCTGCATTGGCTGCCGGTGGCCTTCCGGGTGCACTTCAAGGTATTAGTTACCCTCTTCAAAGCGCCATGACACGGGGCCTAGTTATCTGCGGGACCATCTCTTACCACATACCTCCCTTCGACGGATCCGCTCCCACAGGGTGGGCCTCCTCAGGGTGCCGTCTGCCAGTCAATGCCGGCTGGTGGCGCCCAGGGGTAGGGCCTTCTCTGTGGAAGGTCCAGACCTCTGGAATGACCTACCCCCCGAACTTCGTACCACCTTCGCCTCTTTCGCCAATCACTCAAAACGCACTTCTTCCACCTAGCCGGCGTAGCTTAGAGTTAGATTAGATATAATTTTAATTGATTAGGTAGTGGATTTTAACATTTTAATCTATATTTTAGCACAGGTTATTTCAATGTAATGCTATTTTAATGTTGTGACTGTATTTATTGTTGTTTGTTGTGTCATTTTTTAATTTCCTGTGCACCGCCCTGAGTCCAATGAGATAGGAGCAGTATATAAATTGAATAAAACCTAAAACCTAAACCTATCCCTACAATCATCCCATTCAAAGGCTTTACAAATTTATTTATTTATTAAATTAATATGCTGCCCGTCACACTATCTTGGGTAACTCTGGGCAGCTACACTAATGTTAATAAAATACAATCATAAAAGCAATGCATTCATAATACTTAAAAAGGAGTGGGATAAAAAACAAAGAAAAAAAATAGGAGAATTTTGTGGAATGTCAAGACCACCACTGAGAATGTCCATTGATAAATAAACATAAAATGACGTTTTGCAAGTCTGCCCATTTTTGCAAGAATCCACCATATTAGAAATTACTTATGTTCCATCACTAAATTCAAGTTCTGTTAAATTTAATCAGCAGACTCGTAAGAATGGAACAAATCCAGTGAAATGAATTATAGTTGTGATCTTACGTCTACTTTCTTTAAGGTAATGACTTTGACTTAATGAACTCAGAATTTTCATTTCCACTGTATAGGCGTGGACAAAATGGTACTTTAAATTAAACTTGGCAAAAAAACTCAAAATCATCACATTAGTTGACACTATGCCTTAGCTTATTTAGCTTCTATTTCTCTGACATGGGTAATTTAAACATGTCAGAAAATAATCCTGACATGCTGAATTTCTTTTAAAAAACATAATTTTTTATCCGTTCGATGTTTCTTCAGCTATTACTTGGTACTGTTTCATTAACTGGAGAGTGTGCTATACAGCTACATGGCAATCAAAGTAGATATCTGATTTCTTTGTCCAGTCAGTATGAGCCTTTTTGGTTTACACGATTTCATACTCTGGATTGAATCTGGATTTCATGGATCTGTTGAAATGAAAGGAAAATGAATTATTCAAATATATATATATGATTGATTTCAATGGATCTGCTCTAAGGATAGCTAATTTTGCATGTAAGCTCTTTATTTTATTTTGCAGAAGAGAATTTCAATTAAATGATTTTAAAATAATTTGTAGATGAAAGTGCAATATGCAATTGTTGGGATCTTCACACATGCACAAAAACCACTAAAGGTGTTTCATCTGTTTCTAGATGTGAAATGGATTAGATCTTCAGAAAAACCTGATAGGTATTATAGGTAGTCCATCATTTACAACCATGTGTAAATGTTTATTATTATTACAACAGAGCTGAAAAAAGTGACTTATGAACTATCCTCACACTAACAATGATCACAGCATCCCAATGGTCACATGATCAGAATTTAGTTGCTTGGCAACCACCATATATTTTACAACAGTTACAGCGTCCAGTGTGGTGAAGTTGCCGACTTCCAACCAACAAAGACAATGGGGGAAGCCACATTTGTTAACAACTGCATGATTCACTTAACAGTTCTAGGAAGTGAAAGTCCATCCATTTTATTTCAGATGTTTAGCTTTGCTTTACAGACGTTGCCGTGAATTTTATAGTTTGTAGGGTGCAACATGTTTGCCCTTTTCACCTTATGGCTGTCCTTGACATTCCTTTCTAATAATATGTAATTAAGAATGCCAATAAAAAATTACAAAAATGCACAAGAACCCATGGGAAACCTTGAACTACCTTTGCAGTAACTATATCCTATAACCCTCTGCGATTGATTAGAAATAACTTTGGCATGGGAGGCAATTTTTTTCTAGCTTCAAGCCCTGGAAGAAAAACTCTAATAAAGCAACACTAAAGATTAAGCTAATGCTCATCTTAAGTGCACAAACTCTTATACTTTCCAAGAAGACAAATTATTATTTATTTAAACTTTGTGCTGCAACAAAGGCAAATATGACATATTAACGGTAAGAAACAAACCCTCTAGACTAGAGTGCAAAATAATAATAATCAAAATCCAGAGACAGACCAATGTACAATCTAAAAGGAGAGCAATATTCAAAATATATAAGATGGACGTGTGCGTGCATGCATGCAGGGTATATCTGTATATACAGAGGCATGGAGCAAATATATATGGAAGGAATATGGAGGAATTGTGCTTTGCAACCTAGTGGTCCACAAAGTCAACAGTATTTGCCTCAAACATTTAATGGATTTTTCCTCACAAAAATTCATGCAATTATTTTAGGTGAATCTTCCCTCCAGTTTCTTTATCTCCTTTTCTGTAATGTTTGAAGGAGGGTTTTCTTTCTGTTTTCTGAGCTTTTAAGAATTGATTTATGCTACATTGAAACACCTTTCAACCTGCCTATTGCAACAGGCTCAACATGGGGCTGCGCTTGAAGAATATCCTGAAGTTTAGAATAGAATAATAGAGTTGGAAGAGACCTTGGAGGTCTTCTAGTCCAACCCATTGCTTAGGCAGGAAACCCTTCACCACACATGGTTATCCAACATCTTAAAAACTTCCAGTGTTGGAGCATTCATAACTTCTGGAGGCAAGTTGTTCCAGTGATTAATTGTTCTAACTATCAGGAAATTTCTCCTTAATTCTAAGTTGCTTCTCTGCTTGATTAGTTTCCACCCATTGGTTCTTGTTCAGGTGCCTTGGAAAACTTGGAGCTTCAGCTGGTCCAGATTGCAGTGATAGAGGCAGTAATGGTGATGCATTAACATGACCAAATAACACCCCTGCTTTGTGCACTGATTGTTATCTATAAAGTCCTACGGGGCACAGGGCCTGGTCACTTAAGGGATTGTCTATCTCCTATGATATCTGCCTGGACTATTCAATATGGCTGAATTGATACATTTTGGGTTCCTTTAATTAAAAAAAACACCAGCTATTGGGAACCTGGAAATCTTCACTGTAGTACTGCCTGACTTATGGAATGAGATACCCCAGATATCTAGTTGGCCCTAACCCCACTGATGTTTCAAAAGTCCTTCAAGACCTGGTTATTCTCCCAGTCCTTTGATATAAGGGTGACTGAATGCCTCTTTTTGTGGTACAGGTTTGTTGTTAGTCCTGTCCTTTCTTTCTTGACCTTTTCTACTATTATATGATTTTGGGAGTCAGGTGATATACAGATTTAAAAAACAAGAACGTAAGTCTAATTTTTCAATATTTCATTATTAAGAAGAGTATTCATACAGGCAGTGAATCCCACACCCTCTCAGATTCTGATGCTTTTGGCTTTTCAGACCTGAAAGAAGGATAGAACTCAAATTGTTCTGTTTCTTGGTGATTTCATTGTATGTGGGAATGTGCAAATGTTGATTCTTGACCATGGAAAATATACAAAGACAAAATTCAAGGCACTCAATTTTCCACTCATACACATACTGTACTAGCTCATATTTTAAAAACAGGCAAACGAAGCTGGTCCATGTAATTCCCTTCATTTAGTTTGAACAGTTTCTTTCTCTTAACAAAATTGTGCATTATGTCCAAAATCCTTCTGTGATCCTTTTAACCCTGAAGGTCATGCACCATTCCTTCCTTTGGCTCATTTTGTTTCCAGATCTGCACCTCAGCCTATATTCAGTTTATTATTCTATTTCTAGCGAGGAAGAAGGAAAGAATTTGATGGATTAAATGTTCCATGGAAAAATATTTTCTTGTGCTTCAGATTGCTGAGTTTCTGAATGTTGCTCTGTCTATATAGGCATTTCAGCGTTTTATTGAACCCATACAGAGTCTTACCACCATAGCCTCATTACATGTCTGCATTTCTTCTTCTTTCTTTGCCCCTTCCTACAGAATGTGTAATTTCTGTTCTGCAGTTTCTATGCTACAATGCATATTTCAACATTTTGTAATACATTATTGCTGTACTCCATGTGCTGACAGCTGCTCTCTAAAGTGCATCGGCCCTTAAAATATACATTTGCAAATGTAAATGTAGCTTTAGCCGAGTCGTAGTTAATAACTTAACAAAGTAACTAGATGAATTTGCATAATATATTCAGTCTGGTCATTGAATTAACCCGTTTTTTGGATTACCATAATAAATTTAATCTTTAGGTTTGCACATAATACAGCAAGTCACAAAAAAAATCACCCCTATTGAAGCATCTGACTACTAGCTATTCTCTATTTTGGATCTGTTTTCTAGGAATAATTATTTATATATTATAATTTATACAGGTTTTTCTTTTTCTCACTCATCCCCCATTGTTTGTAAAAACTTATTGAATCTTTCTTGCTCTCTGATCAGAAATAAATGTTCAGTCCCTAGTCATCTCACAGCTGGACTATTATAATGTGCTCTACATGGTTCTACCCTTGAAGTCCATTTGGAAGCTACAGCTGGTACAGAGCGTGGCAATGCAGGTAGTCACAACCCCCCCCCCCATGGCCCCTGTAACACCAGTGCAGTGGTAAGACACTGAGCTTGTCAATCAGAAAGGTCGGCAATTCAGCGGTTCCAAGCCGCATCCAAATGTGCTACGGTTACGAGTTACCAGTCGGCTTCCAGGTGCAATTCAAGTGTTGGTGATCACCTTTAAAGCCCTTCATGACATGGCTCCAGGTTACTTGAGGGACCATCTAACCTCGCTGGGATTGCCTGTCCCAATCATGATGTCAGTGGACGAGTGCTGCAGGTCCCTTCAGCCCAACTATTCTGGCTGGCAGTGTCAAGAAGGAGGGGCTTCTGTTCTGTTGCTCCTGCCCTCTGGAACATGTTGCCCCCTGATTGTGAGATTAGCCCCAACCCTCCTATAATTTTGTAAAGGCTTAAAGACATGGCCTTGCTAGTTGGCTTGGGGCCCCAGTGGGGCAAAAACACAATGGAGGTGGTTGATTGAGTAATAACAGATCCCGATTCCCTCCCCCACTCCCCCATCTGCCCTGACCATGTGCCCTTGGTTTTAATGTCTGATTTTAACTTTTTATGTTTTAACTGTGTATACAAGCCTGTGGTAAATACACAAATAAATAAATAAATGTGGTTGTTCTGAGCCACACATTTTATTAAATGCCATAGGCTTTTGTGAACTATAGCTGAGACAGAGCTACTCAATTGATGGAACTAAACTAGCCATATAAATTAGGCATTCGGGAGGCTGAACTACCCATCCATTAAGATCAATTGACAAATTTATAGAGTCAGATCAGTTCTAATGAAGAACCTATCGGAAGTTAGTTGACAACAATAGATAGCCACTGGTTTCTAACCTACACTCTCAGCTCAAATTATGAATAAACTGTAACTTTTCTATGTATCTTTTCTTTTATGTATACACTAAGAGCATATGTACCAAAGACAAATTCCTTGTGTGTCCAATCCCACTTGCCCAATAAAAAATTCTATTCTAATAAAGAATTCTATTCTATTACATTGCTAGAGCCAGTTTGATCTAGTGGTTAAGGCACCAGACTAGAAAGTTGAAGACACTGAGTTCTGTTCACACTTCAGGCATGAAAATCGGCTGAGTGACTTTGGGCCAGTCACTCTCTCTTAGGAATGCTTTTGTGGGGAAAATTGGAGGAGGAAGAAGTATTGTGTGTGTTCGCCATCTTGAATTATTTATAAAAACAATAAAGGTGGGAACTAAATTGATTGATTGATTGATTGCATTTTTCTGAGGTACTGGGTGGCAGGCCCATATTTGCAAACAGATATCTACCCAACCTATAAGCATCAAGAAACAACAGAACAATAATGCTATCATGAGATCCTCACCTGCAACAAATCTGGATGTCTAATCTGCCCCCACATTTACACAAATAGCACAACCTGAGAACACATAAAATTCATTATTTTAATAAGAAATGGCATCATCATCATCATCATCCGCACATGGAGATTCTTCTAAGGAACAAAGGAACAGAGTTTGCAAAAAATGTTCCTCTGAGGAACAAATAGAGTTTCCACAAAATAATCAATGGACAGACGTTTGACATCCGAACCCAAAAGAAAGTTGAATAATAGCAGGCTATTTATTTATTTATTTATTTATTTATTTATTTATTTATTTATTTATTTATTTATTTATTTATTTATTTATTTATTTATTTATTTACAGTATTAGATTTTTATCTGTTTTTATTACTTTATAAGTAACTCACGGTAGTGAACATACCTAATATGCCTTCCTCTTCCTATTTTCTCCACAACAACCACCCTGTGAGATGGGTTGGACTGAGAGTTACTGGACCAAGGTGACTTTCATGCCTAAGGCAGGATTAGAACTCTCAATCTCTTGGTTTCTAGGTCAGCACCTACCACCTACCACTACACAAAACTGGTGAACTCAAAGTAGTATTTTTGGGAACAAAATGGCTGTCAGCACAATTAAGCACGAGTCAGCTGAATTTATATAAATTAATAGGCTCTAAAATGTATTATAAGGTCTTAACTAACCCAATAGCTTTTGTAACACATACAGTAAATTGACAAACTAATCAATCTCACATATAGCCTGCATCTGCATAACTAATTTTTCCCACTATCTTTTATCACCCCTTTTTAATGCCGCATTTGTTTACTACTCCATTAATCTGAAAAAGTGAGCTACACTTCATGAAAACTTATGCCTTTTTAGGGATTTTTTTTAGTCCAAAAAAGTGCTGCTAGACTCCTACTACTAATTGAAATAAAATGATACTGTCACCTAGTGGGACATTATTAACATTGCAAATACCTTTTAAATCTATTTTTTGTATTAGATATGTACTTTTCCCTTCTTCCATGAGGCCCAGGGTGGCTTCTTCCTGGAATCATGCTCATAATAGTTTTTATCCTTTAGAAAATTGCTAAAAATAGTCTCTTCCATAAAGCAGTTGAAGACTTTATTGGAGAATAGTGACTGATGTATTTTTTTTTTTGAAAATTCATATTTTGCTACATGATATTTTAATGTTAATAATATTGTAAGCAACATCTGCCAAATAGTTGGCACACATTTTATGATAATAATTAACAAAACAAAAAAATTAAAAAATCAGCTTAACAATAACTCATTGTGGGAGTTAGTGAGAAATATTTCAGAACAGCTTCACCATGGAGCCACCGGGCCCTCTGGTCTTTCTTAACAAGCTGGTTTATTGAGGGGATGTCACACACACTGGAAGAAAATAGGAGGTCACAGAATTGTGCTCTGCAGTTGCACACTCAGCACATGACCCCTGCTGTGTGAAAGGGGCCTATACGTCTAGAGATGTACAGAGATCAAGCTTGTTCATGTGAGAAGGAATCCCCATTCAGTAACAAGGATGTGCGGTATGCGAGTGAACCTACAATGTGTTTTGTCATGCCACGATATGGATGCTATCCGGGAATTTGGTGATAACATCTTTGATTATTTGAAAGGTCTCATTGGTACTGTCTTTCCTGTTTCATTGCGTCTTCAAATACATTCTGTGACTACTCCTTTGTACAGAGGGAAAGCAACTTCTCTGCCACGGACAATGTAGATGTGGAAACATTAAAAACTCTGAAGCCGAATTGAATCATGCTGAAATGAGGTATTTTACATATGGTGATCAAATCAATCTTGCAGGGTTGTTCTTTGTTTTTGTTTTTTGATACTTCCAAAACCTATGAGTTTGTGCCAGTCTGGAAATTTACTCTCGTGTTGCCTTTTCTTCAACAGCAGCTGTTCTAAATACCCTCACGGATACGTATTCTGATATTATTTACTTTAAAAGCCATCAGGCCAAGATTTGCTTGAAGAATACATTTTTCAAGACAGCTGGGCCTTGAAGCAAACAAGATCTGAATAAAAGATGAATATAGCTGGTTCCTAGAAATGTCCCAAATCTCAGCGCATGGAATAGTTAGAAGTCACAATGGAGTTGTATACTCCATTATAGGAGCCAAGGAGGGTGAGGCCAATGCTGCAAATAATCCATAATATATATAATTTACGTAAAGCTAAAAGGGTTGCTGGCACCAGGCCTCTCACCAGTGGAAAAAAATATCCTCCTCTGTCAAAATGATGCCCATCTTTAATTTCTATTCTTAAAAATGCACACATAATCATGAAGGCCACTTGGGAGCAATTCAACAGTCAGGTTGTGCCCAACTCTCTATGAAATAAAGTGAATTACTGCTTGGGTTGCCTGTTGTTCGTGCTATATTTTTCAGCTCACAT
This sequence comes from Rhabdophis nuchalis, assembly GCA_039707465.1. Classification (NCBI taxonomy): domain Eukaryota; kingdom Metazoa; phylum Chordata; class Lepidosauria; order Squamata; family Natricidae; genus Rhabdophis; species Rhabdophis nuchalis. The sequence goes on from CM077644.1 coordinate 98,809,530, forward strand.
TATCCCAACCATGATTATAATTCTTAGAAGTTTTAAAAAGTATGTAACAAATGCTTAGAACTGAGCCATTGTTTATAACCCATGCATGAAGAGAGTCCAAAGCAGACTTTTAAATAATGGTTTCATTATTTCCTTCAGGAAAATAATGACCAGATAATTGGTGGCATGCTAGGTCATGTGCTGACATCTTGTCATTCCTTCTAGGTAGACCAGAGTAGGAAAGAAATGCCATGTAGGTTGATGCTAGTTTTATTTTAAAACTAGTATCTTTCTATCTGAATCTTGCAGGAAGAAATATACTTTTCCCTCCCTCTCTGTAGGAGAAGGACTGGCAGAATCTGTGTGAGGGGAGGCGGAATGAAGAGAGGAATCAGCATAGAATCCTTATGTATCCACAAGCAGACTAAGTTCAACTCCCTCTTGAATTCTGCTAACCCCAATCTAACTCCAAGCAACTACTAACCATTAGTTGAGAAAATCCCTGTGCATAGGAATAAATAAGTTTAATTGGATTTTCAAGTGTATATCTGAACTTTTGGGCCTGACACTTCCTTTATCTTCATGTAAACTAGGAAGAGGGTTTATTTATTTATTTATTATTTATTAATTTAATTTGTATACCACCCTCTCCAGTTTGGGACTCAGGGCGGTGCACAGGGATAATAAAAAGATAAAATGCATATAAATACAATCAATTAGAAAAATTTAAAATTAAAATATTTAATATTAATATTTATTTGCTAAAATATTTAAAAACCCTATTAAAACGGTGGTAAAAACAAACTATACTAGGCCGGCCGCATGAAAAAAGTAGGTCTTTAATGCTTGACGGAAGAGGTGAAGGTCCGTGATAGTACGAAGGTTGGGGGCAGGTCGTTCCAGAGGGTTGGACCCGCCACAGAGAAGGCCCTTCCCCTGGGAGTCGCCAGCCAGCATTGTCCAGCGGACGGCACCCTGAGGAGGCCCTCCCTGTGGGAGCAGACAGGTCGGATGGAGGTATGTGGCACGGGTCCAATAAACATGTGGTGGCCTTCGATTGCCCCAGTATCCTGTCCATGCCATCGGGGGTCACGGGGTCAAACTCAGCCCAAACAGTGGTCTCAAGACCTATCTCTGTCACTCCACCCAGACTAGTCCAATTGGAGGCTAACTCGCTCCGGATCTGAACGATTTTATCCTGCAGATAAGATCCAAATTCCTCTGCATGACCCTGCAAGGGAGCCTCCCGCAGCCTCTGGTGAAGGAAGGCATGGGTCACCCTAAACAGGGCGGCAGGGCAGTTATCTGCGGATGCGATGAAGGTGGCAAGATGGTCTAGCTTCGCCGCTTTCATCGCCACAAGGTAGGTCCGCAAATGCGACCTTATCTGTGTTCAGTCAGATTCGGCGCGGGTGGACCTCCAAATGCTCTCTAGGCGTCTCTTCTGGCGTTTCATTTCCCTCAGCTCCTCGGAAAACCAAGGAGCCAAGGTAGATCGACGCGGAGTGAGAGGCCGCAAAGGCACGACCCGGTCCAGGGCCCCCGTGGCCGCACTATTACAGGCAGCCACTAGGTCCTTAGTCGGGTTGCGGGTCAGGGATTCAGGTATTGGCCCAAGCTCCGTCTGGAACCTTTCAGGATCCATCAGGCGCCTGGGGCGGAACCATATTGGCACTTCTGGCTCCGCCTCCCCGCGGTGGGGTGCAGCGGATGGAAAGTCAATCCGGAGGACAGAGTGATCTGACCATGACAGGGGTTCGATGACTAATTCCCCTAATCCTAGATCATTTGTCCACTGGCCGGAGGCAAAAACAAGGTCCAGAGTGTGTCCCCCGGTGTGCGTGGGGCCATGAATTACTTGGGTCAGGTCCATGGCCATCATGGAGGCCATGAACTCCCAGGCCACCTCAGATGTCTCGCCTACCGACGGCAGGTTGAAATCCCCCATGACTAAAAGCCTGGTTGTCTGAGATATTTATTGTGATTATTTGTTGGCCTGGATTCAAGCCTCTTTCATCTGACCTTTGCCTTAGTAGCAGCTCTTACTCTGTTCTTCAAAGCCATTTCCCCATACCCTCTATACCTATAGACTCTGCTGCCTCATTAAGCTATATGCCGATGCTTATTGTCTGTGAATCTTTTGCTAGTGTCATATATAAGCATTTGTTACTTTGGGAGTTTGACCATAAAGTATTTTGTGATCGGTTCAGGAGCTGCAGTTTTAAGAAGAGGTTGTGGGATTAAGCTAGAAAAATATTATGAGGACTTAACTCCAATTCTAATTCTGTTCGATTTCAGTTGGAAGAGTTATTTCATGTAACTTCCAATGTGATAGTAAAAAAGATTTGCATGATTGGTTGAGAAAAGTAAAAACATCAGGCTTGAAGCAAGAATAGGATAAGGCTACCATAAATCAAACTGGATTTTTTTCCCCTCCAATCTATGAGGTGGGTTTGAAAATAAATAGCTTTCTCCTTATTATAAAGGTTGCAGTTAAAAAGTATGAAGAGTAGTACAGGAAGCAACTTTGGCATTTACTGGCAAATAACTCAAAAAGTGGGCACACCTGTATCCAGTTATACAGGAGCTCCCAGCTTCCAATTAGCTACCAATAGTCACACTATTATTTATAATACTGTTTGGCCTAGTGCCATGATAGCGAACCTATGGCACATATGCCACAGGTGGCATGCGGAACTATGTTTGCTGGCAAGTGAGCTGTCAGCTCCGGCACGTATGTGCGCACCGGTCATTTGATTTTCGGCCTTCCAGAGAGCCAGGTGATGCTGTTTTCACCCTTCCTTGGCTTCAGGAAAGCCTCCAGAGGCTGGGAGAGTGAAAAACAAAGGGCCAAACCAGAAGTTCAGAAATGATCTATTTCTGGCTTCCGGAGGGCCTCCGAGGAGCCAGGGGAGGCTGTTTTTGCCTGGGGAGGGTGAAAATTCCACCCCCATGTGGTGGGGTGGGTCATGCGAGCATGTGCAGGTGGGCAGGGGGCATTGAATTGTGGGTGTAGGCACATGCACTTGTGATAGCGCACACATGCCCAATTTTGGCACGCCTTTAGAAAAAGGTTCGCCATCACTGATCTTGTGGTTAAGGCACCAGCCTAGAAATCAGGAGACAGTGAGTTCAAATCCTGCCTTAATCTTAAAACCCAATAGATGAGTGACTTTGGGCCAGTCTTTCAGCCCAACTCGTCTTTGAGCAGAGGTCTCATTCTCACGGCCCGCAGGCCAATTGCGGCCCGCAGGACGGTATCTTGTGGCCCCCACCGTGATATGAAAGTATAATATTAGTATTAATATTAATATAAGGAATCCCTTATGCGGCCCAGACTCACCCAGACTCTGCCTCCAGCGGGCCCCAGGTAAATTGAATTTGAGACCCTTTTTCTTAGAGGGTTCATTGCTGTGAGGAAAGTAGGAGGAGGGAGATGTGTTTTTTAATACAATAGCAGAGTTGGAAGGGACCTTGGAGGTCTTCTAGTCCAACCCCCTGCGTGGGCAGGAACCTTATACCATTTCAGACAAGTGGCTATCTAACATCTTTTTAAAGACTTCCAGGGTTGGGGCATTCACAACTTCTGGAGGCAAGCTGTTCCACTGATTAATTGTTCTAACTGTCAGGAAATTTCTCCTTAGTTCTAAGTTGCTTCTCTCCTTGATTAGTTTCCACCCATTGCTTCTTATCCTGCCCTCAGGTGCCTTGGAGAATAGTTTGACTCCCTCTTCTTTGTGGCACCCTCTGAGATATCGGAAGGCTGCTATCATGTCTCCCCTGATCCTTCTCTTCATCAAACTAGACCTACCCAGTTCCTGCAGCCGTTCTTCATATGTCTTAGTCTCCAGTCCTCTAATCATCTTGGTTGCCCTTCTCTGCACTCTTTCCAGAGTCTCCACGTCTTTTCTACATCGTGGCGACCAAAACTGTATGCAGTATTCCAAGTGTGGCCTTACCAAGGCACTATACAGTGGCATTAACACTTCACGTGATCTAGATTCTATCCCTCTGTTTATGCAGCCTAGAACTGTGTTGGCTTTTTTGGCAGCTGCTGCACACTGCTGGCTCATATTTAAATGGTTGTCCACTAGGATTCCAAGATCCCTCTCACAGTTGCTACTATTGAGCAAGGTACCACCTATACTGTACCTGTGCATTTTGTTTTTCTTGCCTAAATGTAGAACCTCACTTTATATGTAGGATCTCAAACCAAGAAACAGAGCTGGTCCTGGCAGACCCTAAGAAAACTCCAGCTGTAGCAAACTGTGGACTTCAACTCCCAGAATTCCCCAGCCAGCCGTGCTAGAACTCACCGGCTCCTGATGACCAGCCCAAAGTCACCTAGCTGGCTTTTTATGCATAAGGTGGAACTAGAACTCCCTGTCTCCTGGGGATTGGTACAAAGTCACCCAGATGGCTTTCGCGCCGAAGACAAAACTAGAACTCACCTGTGTGAAAAACGCTCCTTTTTTTCCCACGGCCCCTGTTGTAACTTTGCTAAATGAACCGTCGTAAGTCGAGGACTGTCTATATTTTGGGTGTTGTTGTTTTTTGCAATGTTTGCATTTTAAAAAAAAGGGGGAACAAGCAGATTACCTACTGCTTGTTTTTATTAATGCAAAGCTATGTCTTGGCGACATCAAAATAAATCCACAAACTTATATATAAAATTGCCACAAAGTCACAATAATGATTACGATGTGTTGGATATGTTCACTGCCTTGAGTTATTTTTAAAAATAAAGGGACAAATAGTTAAATAAAATGGTTATATTATATAGAACTGAATACCATTCTTATTTGGTTTCACTGAACATTGCAAAATAGTTTCAACATCCTTTTGAAACTGCCTTCCTGAATTAAATGAAAATCTATGGCAACTCTGTGGCATTTCTTTTGATGGGAATCTTCTGACAGAGGTCCTCCAACACATTGTGGGGGGAAAATTAGGAAATTCAATTGCATTTTCTTTTGAGGCTCAGGAGGAAGTTAGTTACCAGATGGTATCAGTGTCTTGGGAATCACTCTCCCCTCCTTTAGTATAACCTTCTACAGTTTGTTAGCAGTATGGGGCTCCCTGCAGCCACTTAAGCAACAGAGCAAGTTAACTAGCAAGCAAGGGAAGCCAGACTAGATTTGATTAATTTTATATCATGCAGTCATTCTGATTATTCCCCACATATTACAAGGGGTGGAGTTCAGATGAAGTTTGTTTCCATTTGTAACCTTCCAGTGTTTTTCTCACTATATTTTCCTTACCAAAAAGGAAGAGAGAGGGAAAAAAAGAATTGGTGGAATAAATCCAGAATGACTTTGAATGGAAACACTAAGAGCTAATCATCTGGAAATACCTCTAGACACCCTTGAAAGCAGAGAGTGCTCTTGAAAAGTTAGTAATTCTGTACTTGCAAACATCTGTCTAAACCATCTGAGTTATTGCAATGCTAGCCGGAAATCTCAGAACGTAGTTTAAACACTCCTGGAGTAATTTTTATTTTCCTCTTCTAATCTGATATAGACTTGTCCAACACTTGGAACAGAGTTAGTTGAGGGATGGGGTAGGGAGGAAGATCCAGCATATTTCTTTGAATCTCTTGGGATACATGTTAGGAGAATAAAACAAATACTCTATTGAGAATAAACTGATAATAAGAAAAAGCTGCTAATGAGTGAATTAATGCTTAAGGAAAATGGAAACATATAAATGAATGCTTTTATTTTGACTTAACACTGATATTCCTGTATTCATAGCATCTTAATTGTGGGCTGTTTTAAGAATAACATTGTATGGACTGAGACATGCTTAAAAATCTTTTTGTTTGAGGGCCAATTTGCCTTATCCTTTCTTATGTTAAAGGATAATACTAATTGTCTGTTGCCACCAGCTGGTGGTATTTTCAACTACATTATTTTTAGCTATTTCAGTTTGGACCAGATATCTTTTCATTTCAGAGATACTTACTTTATCACAGGTTATTATTAAATCTTACAAGACAAAAAAGGCCCCTAATGAAACATATGTACACATGTATATTGTCAAAAAGCAAGTTTGATGTCCAAATTTTAAAGACTGAATGGAACAAGGTATTAGGGATTCCTATTTCATTTAATAATGGGAAATTGTTAAGAAAAATTGATAGGAGAATTGCAGAATTCCTGTCATCATGTGATCAAAATTTAGATTCTTGGCAACTGGCTCATATTTATGACAATTGCAGTGTCTGAGGGTCATGTGATCACCTTTTGCGACCTTAAGAAAAGCAAAGTTAATGGGAAATCCAGATTCCCTGAACTACCTTAATTAACAGCTGTAGTGATTCATTTAATAACTGTGGCAAGAAAGCTTGTAAAAATGAAGCAAAATTCACTTAACTTTCTTGCTTAGCAACAGAAATTTTGGGCTCAATTGTGGTCGTAAGTCAAGGATTACCTGTAGTAAACTCTTGTTAGGATATTAAATGTTGTAGCTGTAAAGTGTACAATAGGCCAGAACACAAGTTGTAGTTGATTGGTTAGAGAGACAGAGTGAGTGCTGGTGCCTGCATAAGGCAATCTATGTTATGATTGGTTGCTGTGGGTCTAAAGCAGTGGTAGTCAACCTGGTCCCTACTGCCAACTAGTGGGCATTCCAGCTTTCATGGTGGTTGATAGGGGTTTTGTCCGATACTGAAGCACTTTCCTTTTTTTAATTTAATTGACTTCCCTACTTTATAAATCACCATTACTGTGGAACAAGTGGGCGGTTAGAAAATTTTACTATTAACAGATATACAAAAGTAGGTATAAAAAGGTTGACTATCCCTGGTCTAAAGGGTAGTTTCCTCCCCGCTCTCCCCCCGCCTTATTCTTTTGTGTGCTCTGAATGCTGTAAGATTTATCTCATGATGTTCCAGTGTTCCTATCTTTGTCTGCTAAAAATACAAATCTATATAAATAAAAATTTTAAATAATTTGTGCAAAATTGGTAATCTCAGAAAGTACTGATTGCCACCAAATTTTCACACAATGCTGCTAAGAAAGGGAGTAACAATCATATGTACAGATTGTGTGGCTGGCACACCTCTGCCATGTGAAAGCAGCACAAATGTAAAAGTACCGCACTTCTCAGTTATTTTTCTCCCTTAAGCTCCTCCCACCCGGCTGCTTCTTATGATGCGTCACGCACACGCCCCTCACATTTCCAACGGTTGTTTCCTCAGCAACTGAATCAGCCTCCAACATTCCCTCACACATAGAGAGAGAGAGGGAAAAATACAGTAGGTAGGTAGGTAGGTAGGTTAGGTAGGTAGGTAGGTAGGTGGAAAGAGGAAGAAATACAGTAGGTAAGTAGTTTGGGGGTTATACGGTGGTTGTGTGTACATGTTTGTGTGTGCAGGTGTAGATCTACACACAGATTGGTTGGCCATTTAACCAGATTGGGCCATAGCAACGCATGCCCGGGTACAGCTAGTGTTAAATATATTTATTTATATAAAAATACAAATTCGTTTCAGCATCTCTGACTTCATTTGGATACCTGCTGCAACTCCACTACATCTAATCCCCACATCAATGAACCCGTGACCATGAGCCATAATCTTCTGAAAAAGCCACAAGTAAAAAGGGCTCCCTATTTATGAACTATTCCTACAAGGAGTGCAAATCAGAATATGGGTTCCATCCTGTGGCACCTATGCATTGTGGGAATCTAAGTTTTCCAAAACCTTCTATATTCCACGAAAGAGGCAGCTGTGATTAAGCAGTCATCCTGTCTATACACAGAATTGTTCCTTATAATGTCAGAGACAAGAAAAATGAAAAGACACTATCTCTATTTTGGCACTACAGTTGGACTCTCATCTGCGTATAATCAACAGTAGCTGCTAAAAAGAAATGCACTTGTTTAGGAGAATGTGCTGCAGTATGTGTTTTGTGGTTTTTCTCTTTGCTTTTGGAACAGAAACCACATACACAAAGGGGGGGGGGGGAAATGGGTGGATGCCCAGACCGGATGATTCTATGTGGAAGTTATGAAGTAGTAAGGCTTTAAGCACTCAGAAATGAAGAAAGGCGGAAAAGGGAATTGGTTCCCTGCTTTAGCAGTTTACAGGTGAAGTTACAAAACTTTTTTTTAAAGGATCAAGCCAAGTGAGGAAAAAAGTACACGTGCCCAAATCAGAGTTCTGCATTTTAATGGATAGGATTAAATTTTTCAACAAAAGGGGAGAAAAGATAGAAGGCGGTGAAGCAGGATTAGAAGCAGGATCCATGGATAAAGGCCTGCATCTAAATAAAAACCCAAGGAAAGAAAATCCATGTTCAAAGAGTAGGAGACCTTGACCCAGATCCATGGTTGCTGTTCTGTTTCAAGGTCACAGGCACACACAGTACTCAGAAATTGAAGTGTTTACTACAGTTTAAGCAGAAAGCAGCAAACAGAAATGTAATCCAAATACCTAGCAGTGAGTCCTTGCCTGAAAAAAGCCAATTATAGTCCAAATGGCAATAGCATTGTCAAAAGACGTTCCAAGAGTCACAGAAAGCCAAATCAGGTAGACAGACTGTCCAAGAGTCTTAAAGTTTATATACAAGAAGCAAAAACAAGAATTTCAACCTTGAATTCTTGCCCTCAGCACTTTTGGATGGTCGCTTCAAGAGGCTCCCGATTAACGAGCGGCTATGCCCTTGCGACAGAGCCGAGGTTGAAACTGCGGCGTAAGTCCTTCTATCTTGCCCCATGTATAACGCAGACAGATCTAAGTTACTGTCCTTGAAACCATTCCTTCTAGACTCAATGGTTGTAACTTGATGGCCCACTGCCTAGGAGATGGCTCTCCATATATCACTTTTCAGCTCTCAAAATTCTTCTTAAGAGCTGTAACCATTAGAGAACGCTGTAACCTTCCTTAGTTAAGCTATTGACGATTCATTGCTATGATATTATGATGATGATGATGATGAAGATGATGATGATGATGATGATGATTTTTAACGTTTCTTCCTGTAGTACTTGTGTTTTGGTCTGTGACCGTAAATAAAAGTATATATATATATATATATATAACCTTGAATTCCAGCAGTTGTTTTCGACAAAACTGAAGGCAAAGCAACAATATAACTCTGTCTGCAGACAGCTGATTGCAATTACTTAGACCTTCACCTTTGCCTAGTGAGAAGCCACATTGACTGGTATTGTTCTGCTTATCGTTGTGGGTGTTGAGGCCTGGGCCTTGGAGATAATGCCTTAATTATCTGACCACCACAGCTGATCAGGAGATGCCTGTGATTGCCCAGCATGTTCAGACGAATAATGATTTGACATTAGCTGACAACAATTAATCCACAGCTTTGGCTGAAACAACTTTATCAGAATTGGAGCCAGAGTCTGAATCATGGTCCATCAGAGGTGCCATTTTGTTTCTTAAAAGACGAAGGTTGTGATTCTATGCAGCTGTCAATGAATGGCTGAGCTAATTGTGTAACAGCATGGATGGATGTAAGTGTTCAAAGTGACAGAAGCTGGAAAGTGCTACTTTAAAAGCACAGGAGGAATTCATGTTAGTGAGTTCATGTTAGTGCTAGGAATGGGTGAGTAAGGAGACTCCAAAGAAGCACAGTGGTTTTAATCTAGGCTACTTTCAGTTTATGATGGCAGTTTCTACTAATAGCTAATAGTCTGGAATTGTCTTTTTCTTTTGTGTTAACTTGTGTTTTATGGAAAATCTAGATCAGGGGTGTCAAACTCGCGACATCACGGTTTCATCATGTGACATATCACGACTTTTCCCCCTTTGCTAAAACAGTTGAACGTGGCCAACACATGACGCATCGGGCCTATGGGCCACTAGTTTGACACCCCTGATTTAGATACTCTGTTACACTGTAATGTTAAAATGCTCTCCTTGAGGAAACTGGCATATAAAGGTAATTCTTGACAATCATAATTGAGCCCAGAATAATGGTCAGAGGTTGTGCTGCTTAAGTGGGTCACCACTTGGTATTGTCCAGTTTTACTACTGTTTTTATGGCCATCATTAAGTGAATGCAATTATCATTAAGAAAATTTATTAGAGTATCCATTAAAACTTTGAATTGAGTGATAAGTAACCCTGAGTGCTCCATCTTCTTTTTTTCTTTTTCCATTGATGTGACTACAGCAGCCTCAGGCACCCAAGAAGCACAGAGTCAATCCTCACCGGATTGGATAAAATGTACTATAGATGTAATAGATGATAGAGTTTGTTCTGGAAGAGACCAGGAAGTACCACTTTAAGAAACATGGCTGACTCTGGAATGAGTTGGGAATGAATTGAAGGCAACATTACTTCTATAAATAGTTTTTGAGATGTCCCTTGATCCGCAAGTAGAAAAGCTCAATATGACATCATTGCTAATCCATTCAGTTTCAAAGCCTTCTATGGTAGTTTCTTAGTTTTAATTCCTTATACTGATTTCATTTGTGGTCATTTTCTTTCCTTATTATAGCACAGTTAAGAATGCCAAATGTCAATGCGGAGCGGTAAAATAAAATTGAATCTTTGCAAGACTATTGGGCACTTTGGTACATGTGTGGGATTAGATTAGTGCTTCCAATATCCCAGTGAAAATGCAAATGGGTGTGTTGGCTGAGGAGGATGAGAACTGCAGTCCAAAATATTTCATGAGTCAGGCTGAATTAAGATCTTTAAAAAAAAAACTTTTTTGGGGTTTTCGCCTCTTCATTTGCTTCCTGTTCAGCATGAGCTATTATTATGGATGAATTGCAGCTTTATTACTCAGATCTGTAGTTCAGGGTCTATTTCTCTTTATTTTTGTCTTTATTCTTAAGGGGAACAAAATTCACTGTAATCCTAGGGCTTATTTTCCAGGATATTTCTACTGAACAATTTGCCCTCTTCCAATCTTTATTTGAAGTCAGTAGTAAGTATAGGAAGCTATATTATATTCTATGCAATTTAGATGAAGGGCATTAAAAAAATCCCACTCCATTAAAAATAATGGAATTACCCCAAAGATAGAAGTCTAGTCATTGATTCTGAGGTGACAGAGAAGACAGGTGCAAGTGTGTCCTTCACTACTGCAAACTGTGTATGACATCAGTACAGAGGGGGTATTCAGCAGGTTCTGACCAGTTCTGGAGAACCAGTAGCTGAAATTTAGAGTAGTTCGGAGAACCACGTCTGAATGGCCCCGTCCCCATTTATTCCCTGCCTCCTGAGTCCCAACTGATTGGGAGGAAATGGGGATTTTGCAGTAACCTTCCCCTGGAGTGTGGAGGGAATGGAGATTTTATTGTATCCTTCCCCTGCTATGCCCACCAAGCCATGCCACACCCACCAAGCCACGCCCACAAAACTGTAGTAAAGATTTTTGAATCCCACCATTGCATCAGTATAATAAATATACTGCCTCACACCACACTGCAAACAACACAATTAGGTTGGGTGAAAGAAATTCCAGAACTTATTTTCCTTTAAAAGTTCAGATAATGCACGCCTTCTATTCTCTCCCTTCAGACCTGCAGAAGATTCCTCTTCCAGCTTTCTGTAGAGTTTTTAAGAGCAGTAAAAAAAAAAGGGCCATAATCCAAAAACCTTTCTTTTTATTGTGTTCCAGTCTTTGATTGGCATTCTTCTGCATGAAATAACATCTTAAAAGGTTGCTCACCTATAGCTTGCCAACTGAGTCATCAAGAAATGGTCAGATCACTCGCTCCTGCGGTTGGACTTTCTGACCGCTGCACCCCACCACGGGGAGGCGGAACCCGAGATTCCTAGATGGTTCCGCCCCAGGCGCCTGATGGACCCGGAGAGGTTCCTGACGGAGCTTGGGCCTATGCCTGTAACCCTCACTCACGACTTGACCAAGGACTTAGTGGCCGCATGGAATAGTGCGGCCACGGGGGCCTTGGACCGGGTCGTGCCCTTGCGGCCTCTCACGCGGCGCCGATCCACCCTGGCTCCTGGGTTTTCTGAGGAGCTAAGGGTGATGAAGCGCCGCAAGAGACGCCTAGAGAGCAGATGGAGGTCCACTCGTTCCGAATCCGACCGAACACTGGTGAGGTCCTGTACAAAGACCTACCTAGTGGCAATAAGAGTGGCAAAACGTAATCATCTTGACACCCTTATTGCGTCCGCAGATAACCGCGCTGCCGCCCTGTTCAGGGTGACCCGCTCCCTTCTCCATCATGGGTCGCGGGAAGTTCCCCTGCAGGGTAGAGCAGAGGAGTTCTGTGGTTATCTGCAGGACAAAATCACTCGGATTCGGGACGACTTGGCCTCCATTCCGATAGATCTGGGCGGACCATCCGAGGCAGGTCTTGAGACCGTTTTATGGGACGAGTTCGACTTTGTTACTTCCGAAGACATGGACAGGTTGCCGAGACGACTGAATGCCACCACATGTTTATTGGACCCGTGTCCCTCCTGGCTAGTACTGGCCTCCTGACACGAGGCTGGCTCCAGGGAATTGTGAACGCTTCTCTTAGTGAGGGGCTCTTGCCGACCTCCCTTAAAGAGGCAATGGCGAGACCCCTCCTCAAGAAGCCCTCCCTGGACCCAGCATTGCTAACTAACTATTGTCCGGTCTCCAACCTTCGCTTTTTGGCGAAGGTTGTAGAGAGTGTGGTGGTACAGCAGTTCTCTCGACACCTGGAGGAAACTGTTTAACTAGACCCACGCCAGTCCGGCTTCCGACCTGGGCACAGCACCGAGACGGCATTGGTCACGTTGGTGGATGATCTCTGGAGGGCCAGAGATAGGGGTTTTTCTTCTATCCTGGTCCTATTAGATCTCTCAGCGGCTTTCGATACCATCGACCATGGTATCCTATTGCACCGACTGGAGAGGTTGGGATTGAGGGGCACTGTCCTACAGTGGATCTCCTCCTACCTCTCCGGCCGGTCGCAATTTGTATTGGCAGGAGGGCAGAGGTCGACCTCGAGACCACTCACTTATGGGGTGCCTCAGGGGTCGATCCTCTCACCCCTCCTGTTTAACATCTACATGAAGCCGCTGGGTGAGATCATCTGTGGTTGTGGGGTAGAGTACCATCTGTACGCTGATGATACTCAGTTGTACATATCTACCCTCAACCACCCCAACGATGCCGTCGAAGTGATTTCCCGGTGCCTGGAAGCCGTGCGGCTCTGGATGGGAAGTAACAAACTCCGACTCAACCCGTCCAAGACCGAGTGGCTGTAGTTTCCGGCGTCTCGGCATAGCCAGCTTATTCCATCGCTGGTTATTGGGGGTGAGTCATTGGCTCCCGCGGAAAGGGTTCGCAACTTGGGCGTCCTCCTGGATTCCCGACTGTCCCTAGACGATCATGTGACGGCCGTGACCAGGGGTGCATTCTACCAGGTTCACCTGGTACGCCAGTTGCGTCCCTTTCTGGACCGAGACGCCCTCCGCACTGTCACTCAGGCACTCGTGACGTCTCGCCTAGACTATTGCAACGCTCTCTACATGGGGCTCCCCTTGAGGTGCACCCGGAGGCTCCAGTTGGTTCAGAATGCGGCCGCGTGGGGGATTCTGGGAGCTTCTCGCTACTCCCATGTAACACCTCTCCTGCGCGAGCTGCACTGGCTACCGGTGGCCTTCCGGGTGCGCTTCAAGGTGCTTGTTACCATCTTCAAATTGCTCCATGGCTCGGGGCCTAGTTACTTACGGGACCGTCTCCTGCCACATACCTCCCTACGTCCGATACGCTCCCATAGAGTGGGCCTACTGAGGGTAGCAACCGCCGGGCAATGCCGGCTAGGGGTAGGGCCTTCTCTGTGGCTGGGCCGGCCCTCTGGAACGACCTACCCCCCGAACTTCGCACAATCACAGACCTTCCCCTCTTCCGCCGCTCACTTAAAACATATTTATTTCAACAAGCTGGTCTTGCGTAAATGGTATTGATTTTATAACATAACTTCTGTCAAGGACATAAATGGATTTTAGATTTAGGGAATTTTAGCTTAGGAGGGTTCCTATTTTAATATTTTTAAATTCTAGTACAGGTAATTTAATTCGTTTTTAGCTTTGTTATATATTGTCTGTTTATATGGTTTTTAATTTTTTTCCCTGTACACCGCCTCGAGTCCCTTCGGAGAGAGGGAGCGGTTTATAAGTCTAATATTAAATTAAATTAAATTAAATTAAATGCTTTATAAATAAAGGTATCCTTGATGTATGACCACAGTAGGGACTGATTGCTATGCGAGACAGTAATCAAGTGAGTCATGCCCAATTTCACACCTTTTGCCATAGTCCTTAAGTGAATTACATAGTTGTTAAACAAACTCAGCTTCCCCCATTGACTTTGCTTGCTGAAAGCCCTCTGGGAATATTGCAAATGGCTAAAATGGGACCCCAGAAAGCTGCAACTGCCGTAAGTACAGCAACCCAGTTCTCAAGCACCCAAATTTTGATTCCATGTTTCTGGGGCTTGCTGTGATGGTTGTTAAGTGTAAGGGCCAGTTGCAAGTCACTTGTTTCAGTGTTGTAAATCCAAATGGTCACTAAATGAGCGGTTGTAAATTGAGGACTACCTGTACTGTAAAATATATGCACCTTATTCAGGATTAATTATGTCTTCAAATATTTCTTACAGTTCTTTGTCTCTTCCCTTTTTACTGTGTTTTAAATATTCTGCTGACCCATTTATTCTAATGAACGCACATTATTGCAGTTCCTATTATTCAGACTAACATCTTCTAACTATGATTCATTTAAACCAGTACTCTCAGTGGTACTATGTTAAATGTATAGGATGTTTTCTGCTCTTCTATTCAAAACTTCTCCATTCATTAAATCTTGCCTTTATTTGCTTCAGAGAGTAGTTTAATGCCTGTCTTTCTAAAGTTAAACCAGCTTCACTTTTTATGGGAAGACGTAATTAGATAAATAAGATAGTAAGTCCGTCTTTCAGTTATATATCTGAATCTTGAACCAATTGATCTGCAGATGGAATCCCCATTCCACTCCTTTTACCTCTTATTAGAAGAAATATTTGGGGATTTTCAGAACTGTGTGAAAGAGTACTGGGGATAAGGAGAAATTCATGAAAATTTGTGTTCCCCTTTCCAATTAAGTCTCTGAACAATTTTCAGAGCAGGTTAACTGGGGAACAAGTATATGTTTTTAAGAGAAAGATACACATTTTAATAATATATTTGCATAAAAAGGTGTTTTAGGTTGTCACACTTTTGCTCTACCTTTCCTAATATTTTCTGTTTCAATTGGCAGCAACAGTCAAGAGTATCATATAGAAGTCTTTCACACTAGAGCATGGGTCTGCAAAGTTGGCTCTTTTAAGCTGGGTGGACTTCAACTCCCAGAATTCCCCAGCCACCCATGCTGGCTGGGGAATTCTGGGAGTTGAAGTCCACCCAGCTTAAAAGAGCCAACTTTGCAGACCCCTGCTAGAGCATGATCATATAAACATAAGAACAGCAGAATAGATTTTCTGAAATATATCAGTCCAAAATTTAGTTTGTAACAGTAGTTCACTATATTCCTCTTAAATTCATAAAGCAGAGGGTGAAATCATACTATTCTCCCTCTATTGTTTCCTGGCAGTTGAAATCTAGAGGGTTTTTTGTTGTTGTTTTTTTGCTTCCAACCTGAAGATAACATTGAATTTTGTAAACCTTTCATACAACTAATCTTCAAGAAATTATCCGCTTTCTTTTTAAAGTCATCCAAGTTTGGGGCCATCACTAACTCTTGTGCTAATATTGCAATTTGGAAACATTAGATCGATTGGGATCTTCTTCACTTAAAACAAGTATTGCAATACAATACTTGTAAAAGGAATTGCCTTTTTATGAGAGTCTCTACTCATCTGACCCACTGTAGCAGAATGGGCATGCTGCAGATCTCATAAGCCAAAGAGTGTTGGTTGTCGGAGTCTAGAAGTTAAGTTTTCTCACCCCCGCTCTATGGAATATCCTCTCGTCAGAGATTAGAATGCCCCAATCCTCACAACCTTTTAAAAGGCCCTAAAACCTGATTATGTTCTTAGGTGATGAATGCATCAAGGGTGATATTGCTAACTGGACAAGTATCTCAGCTGTAATGTATGTTTATTTTGGATGTTTCTATTGTTTTTTATTGCTTTAAAATGTTTTTAGTATTTAAATTGTTTTTTTTTTTTTTAAATGTAAGCCTTCCAGAATCATAGTCTGAGATGGGATAGAAATCAAATGAATGAATGAATGAATGAACAAATGAACGAACATCTTATCCTATGCTCAACTTAACTGTTGCATAGGTTTATTGAAGCTAAAATTATGAATTTTTTGCACCAAAACATTTCCCTTTTTATTTTGTGTAAAATTTAGAGGTGGGAGGATTTATTGGGGGTGAATCATTTATAGGGAAAGAGACTACTTTACCCAGTACACATACATTTTTGCTGGAAAGTCTTCTTACTAACGTCTGATCCTGCTATTTAACTTGGACATTCTGCAAGGGAAATTTGGTAGATGAGGAAGGATTAAATCCACCATTGCTGATTCTTTTTGCCCACACCCTTTTAAAAAAAATATGGGACTGTAAAATATATGGAACTATTACCCAACTGTCTTATATTTTTTTACAGGATTTACTCTATCTTGTTTTTGGAATGAGATGTACTGACGGTAAGGTCCACTTTTGATTTATGTTAATTGACTACTTCTAAATCTTGCTGCTACCATGATCAGTCAAATACCATAGGGGTTTTTTTTCTCATAAAAAGGGCACAGAGATGCATCAATTAGCACTTCAGATAGGAGTAGATCATGTCTCTTGTTCACATTGTCCCTGCTACTGAAGATATGTTTGGCATTCAACTTCTCTCTGTAATGAATCCCCAACAATGGATGATGCACATTTTATTACAGCCACAAAGTCGCACAATTAGAATGAATGATTTAGACATGAGCAAACAGAAACATTACAAATACATTTACGTTAACAAAGCAATTTCTGTAATAACAAAACGCTCCAACAGTGCAAATCCTTAGTGAAGGAAAGTGACAATCTGCCATCATTGCAGTCATCATATCAATTATTTGCTTATCAGTTTTCAGGCTGTTTTAGATTATGTTTCTCAGAGTAAATTGAAAAACCAGAATCTTTCCTGTGGAAAAGCTTTATTTCGTCTATCTCTCTTTACCCACTGTAGCTTTTTTGTTCATAGCAATGAACATCTGTTGTAACTGAGCTTTCTCTTGAAGCTGCCATATGATGAAATATGTTATTTTCATTTTTATAATGTTAGTTTTTCTCTCCAGATACATGAATCCTCTTGCCTTTCATTTTAGCATGTGTTCTTACATAAAACCCACAAATGAGTAGCTGAACCAACGGAACATAGCTTCCTTGGCTAACCTAGTGATTTTCAAGAGGGACATTCCCTTTTACACGGAACAGCCCATCGTGAAGACCAGCTGTACTTAGATATTAATACACGGTAAATTGGCACTTTCCGCAAAGCAGAGGCACACTTCAATCCAAGACAGGGCCTTCTGACTTTGCATTGGATGGTTAGACTGTCTGACAGAACCACTCATTTATTTAAAAAAAATTTAAAAACCCAGATGAGAGGTAGACTTGGAACCAAATCCGATGTTAACCTTATTTGGCAAATTAGTCATTGCATCAGTTTTCAAAAAGTAAAGAGTGACTGTGAGGACCTCTAGATAGAAGTGAACCATGGAATGAAGGAAATGGACTTTAACTCTTTGCCATAGCTGTGGTCCTCAAAGCCAGCAACAATCACAGTGACAATAGCAATTCCCCACTTCCTCCTCCTCCTCCTCCAGACATAAAAAGCAACTGTGACCACCACCATGGAATCAGAGGCTTAAAGTCCTTCCTAATGGGTACTACTATCAGAAGCAATTCCCATAACATTTAAAAGGGCTTTAAAACTATACACACAGACAGAAGACTACAGCAAATATAATCAATTCTAAGAGCTTTGCGAGTATTTTAAAACAATGACTGTAGAGTCATTATCACTGTCATCTAAAATTTGAAATAGAATTATTATTGCAATCATGTAATACTCCTTTAGCATAGAGATGACAGATCTCATCATCTAAAACTTCGCTACCTGACATTTTAGCTTCAGTTTTGAGTCATTGTTTCCCTATGCTACTTATTTCTATTGCACTATAATTTTTGTAAAGTCATCTATCTATCTGTCTCTCTCTAGCTAGCTATCATCTACCTAGCTATAGCTTCATAACAATTTATTATAATTGCGCACTTATGATTATGAATCCTCTTCACTTAATTTGTCAGAAGCTCTAGGGCCAAATCTGGGTTCAAATTAAGCATCCGGCTGGGAAATCTCCAAAAAAGCTACACAACAGCATCCTGCATGTGATGCAGTGTTAATAAAAAATACAATGAATCAGTTAATAGCACATTATGTTTACTTTAAGAGATTTCTTATGTAAATACACATGATATTGCAATCATTGAATTATCAATATATCTGTGTGACAGTCCTGCAAGTGAGGAAACAGACACCACCAAAAATATTAAACTTACATCTATTGCTATGGGCCAGGGTGCAGCAACCTTCTTGTTGAATTGGAGCCAAAGGCCAGGTTACCATTTGCAGAGACGTGTTACTCTGCGCGTACTGAGATGGCTAGTGAAGCCACCACCAAGTGGAGATGGTGTTAGTCACTTTCTCCATTGATTGCACAAGTCAGGTGAATATGCTTATTTTGGGGCCAAAGCCTGGCAGATTAATAATAGAATATCGAAAGCTTAACAGTATTTCTGTTTCCATCCCACTTGTATTAAAGAGAGGCAAGATGGGGCTATTTTGAATTTCTGTTAATTCTTCAATGTAGTCCAGACAAGAAGCACTAACTATCAATTGTAAGATTATATTAACAGAGTCTTGCAACTGTGAAAATATTTCTCCCTCTTTTATTCTCCAGAAGACACACAAACGTGTGTGTGTGTGTGTGTGTGTGTGTGTGTGTGTGTGTGTCCCTGAGGTGCTTTCCAATCCTCTGTGGCTATCTTTTGGGTTAGCAGATGTCTAGTTTTTGGCTCTTCACCGTTTCCCAAGGTCATACTCATATAGAATTACAGTTTCTTCCTCAAATCTTATATTATATTAAGTTCATGCTTTCCTAATGGCTGCCCATAGTCCTTCAAGGCTGTCTCTGTTCTCTTCTACCCTGTACAATTCAAATAAATAAATAAATAAATAGCTAGCAACCAAAACAGTTCCTTAAAAGAAAATTAAAGGTAAATGTTTCCTCTGCACCAACTCTATGGGGCGGTGCTCATCTCCATTTCCTAATTGAGAGAGCCAGCATTGTCTGAAGATCCTTCTGTGGTCATATGGCCAGCAGGCTATACGCTTAAGTGCACAGAACACTATTACAGTCCCATTAAAGTGGTACCTTTAATCTACTTGCATTTGCATGCTTTCGAACTGCTAGATTGGCACAGCTGACTCCTATGCAATTTCCACATATTTTCTTCCCAACATTTTTCACTGCTCAGAGTCCATTGACTGAATCTGTTTTATTTTAATATTTTGTTAATATTAAAGAGAGAGAGAGAAAATGAAGAAGTGAAAAGAAGAAAATGAAAGAAAATGAAAACAAATGATACAAAGATATATTGGTAAGTGGACAAAGAAGTTATAGCAATTACATAGTTAGTACTCAGTATATTGTTGATGAAAAAACTAACCATAAAAACCAAAACACATTATTTTTAACAAAAAGAAAAAAAGATTTTAAGGATCTCGTTGAAACACTAAGCTGTGTGCCAAAGTTTCTACTCTTGTTATTTTTAGATACCACTTTTAAAAGCACAAAGAATAAAAACTACCAAAAACCTTACAGGTAACTACGTATTTCATTTGTCATTGTCCTTTTGCTATACTCCAACTGATGTAGAATATTTATAAAGTTACACTTCTCATGATACTTCTTCAGTCCTTTGAATAATTCATTTTCCCACTAAAAACTATACTCTAAAATGCTTACATTTGCCTTGTTGCATAATGCGTTACATATAGAAGCCGTTCTTGTTGGAGTGCGAACAGACCTATGTGTATATGCTATTTATGTTGCTATTACTACATATTCTTGTTAGTTTCATATCTCTTTCCCAATATGGTGCTTACGTTATCCTTTTCAACCCTTGTAATCTTGAACATGAATCTAGATCAGTGTTGATCTAGAATGCTGGCTGGGGAATTCTGGGAGTTGAAGTCCGGACATCTTCAAGTGGCCAGGATTGAAAAACACTGATCTAGATGGAAATCGGACGGAACATTTATTTCAAATGGATAAGGGACATCTATGACAGAAAGACAAATACATCTGGGATAAATTCTGCTGAAAGAAACTCCTGGAGACAATATGCAGCTGATGGTTTGAATGTTTGGGTACCTTTTTTCAGAGGAAACTTTTGAGAAACTTTTGAGCTGCTGCTGCCTTTTTCCTAGAATCAAAACTGTGGATACCCAGGGCCAAGCAATAGATCTGAGCAGGTGGGAATTCTGTAAATAGACTACCTTTCAAATCACCAAGGAGATGCTTCTTTAGATGGGAGAGTTCTATACATTTAGCAAGAAATAACAGGAATAAAAGTCCCTTTCAAAGGTTATAATTGGCTGTCCAGACCAGAGCCCACGCCTCTTTCACATTTGGAAGTAGTTCAGAGAGCTGCAGTTCAGTGTCCAGCTGCAGTAATGACAAGCCCCAGTGTGTAACACATGCTGAATGCTTGTTTGTGGTTACTGTCATTGGCCAGGGGGGAAAAAAATCAGAATAAATAAAAATAGCACCATACCTTCATGCCCATGCTACAATTTGCACTATATAATCTTGAGTTTATTTAAATTCAGGCTTAATATTTAGTAACCAACAATTTGATGCCTGCGGCAAGGCAGAACACCAACTCTTGGCCCAAGGATACTTCTTGCTATGCACATGTGAAGAATTGTTTTCACCTTCTCCCTCCATGATATGGCAATAATACGAGGCTACCCTGTAACACAACAACGAGTGTCCAAGAAAAATGGGGGAATTTTTCATCAGAACACCAAGCCATTTCTGCAATTTATTGATTTCCTAAATCTCTTGATGTAAGAGATCTCCATTACATCAATTTTTATTTCTTGGCTCGCTTTGTTTTTTGTCTTGATAAAAAAAAAAACTTGAAATGTTAGACCTGTTTATGGTGGATTTTTGGAATGCTAACATGGATTTCCTTTGGCTGGACCTCCAGAACTTAATTCTGTAGCAACTTTAGTACAATTAGTTGTGCAATTTATAGAAAACCTGATTGACTAATTGGGACCTCCCCATATTGAATCCTTTCTAGGCAGGTGCACACATGTAAATAACAACAACAACAACAACAACAAGAGTGTGCATATGTAAATAATAACAGTGGTAACAGTATTGATAACAATTGCGGTTGTATAACTATTTGGACTTTAATGGCATATGATAGACGCAGAATAATTTGGCTAAAAATCCTAGTTTTTCTAAAATGACACTGAGTCAACAACAAAAATCAGACCCTAATCAGGAATTTCCAGGTTCAGCGATCATATTTGGCCTCTGTACTTTTCTAATTCTCTGTAGAATGCCTTTTTCCATGAATATACTGAAATAGTGGCACAGCTTCCTCTCTAAGATTGTATGAGGTTTTAGAGTTCTCAGGTGTGTACAGCCAAAAATATGATTATTTGCTGTTTTCAGAACCTACCATAGCTACCAAACTGTAAACTTTCTTATGTGATAGAACCTCATTTCCCCTTAAATCATAGCTATCTTCCTTCTATAGGCTTGTCATCTGAAATCTGGGCCTTTTTAATAAACTGAAATAATTAGCAATGCTTTCAATCATTTACATTGGTCAGCGTCCAGGATAATTTTAAGCCATGACTCATCATATATCTAGTAATATTTTCACAGTTGGATACATTGCATTACCCGAACACACTGATCTTCCTTGTTACCTGTATAATTTATTTATTTTGCCTTAACTGGGTCATCCTTTCCCCCTGATCTCCATCCTGGATGCCTGTGGCTTGTATATTATGCAGGCATTTGCTGAACAGAGTCAATAGCATTTTTTCTGATGATTCAGACCAAGGATACCAGCCTAAACAAAATACAAGGATATTATTAAATAGCCATGTAAATGAAATGGAAAAAGAAATTAGGTTCTTAAAATGTTGGCCAATACATTTTCTAAATGAAAATTGAGTTCTTCATAATCTTTTCAAATCCTTAGGCATTAAAGAAAGAATCCTAATGCCATTAAGGGTTTTAATCCAATTGTCTTTCAGAAAATATTCAGCTTCTCGGCAAGATTTTCTCTCTGCTTATTCAGAAACAGTTATAGCAGTAAGAAAAACTGCTGGCTTAAAAGATTTTTAAAGCAAGCTTCAATTAAAACAGAATCTGGACTGTGCACAATAGAATAATTTTAAAAGCAAAAAATATATATGAATAATTCAATTTACTTAGATGCAGTGCATGTGTTGTGCAGGAAGTCCTCGACTTACAGCAGTTCATTTATTGACCATTCGAAGTTACAACAGCACAGAAAAAAGTGAGTTATGACCATTTTTCACACTTATAACCATCCTCATGGACACACTTGTCAACTGACTCATATTTATGACAGTTGAAGTGTCTGTCCCAAGTTCACAAGATCACCTGATGCAACCTTCTGATAAGTGGCCACACGGGTAATTATGGGGGCGACGCAACGCTCCCATGTAACACCCCTCCTGCGTGAGCTGCACTGGCTTCCGGTGGTTTTCCGGATGCGATTCAAGGTGTTGGTTACCATCTTTAAAGCGCTCCATGGCTTAGAACCTGGGTACTTAGAAGATCGCAATCTGCCACCGAGAGCCTCCCACCGGCCAGTACGCTCCCATAGAGAGGGTCTCCTCATGGTGCCGTCGGCTAGACAATGTTGACTGGCGACACCCAGGGGGAGAGCCTTCTCCGTGGGAGCACCTGTCCTCTGGAATGAATTGACCCCGGAATTAAGAACTATCCCTGACTTACGCACCTTCCACCGTGCTCTCAAAACCTTTTTTTTTCCAACAAGCCGGGCTGGCATAAAAATGATTTTTAAATTACAAATTTTTATTAATTTTAATCAGGGTTGGTTGGGTTTTTTCATTTTAGGCCAAATTGTTTAATATCTCTTTTAAAAACTTTTTTAACTTTTAGATATTTGTTTTACTCTGGCTGTACACCACCCTGAGTCCTTCGGGAGTAGGGCGGTATAAAAACCAATAAACTCAAACTCACACTCACACTCAAGCAAAGTCAATGTTCCCATTCATTTAAGATACATTTAACAATTGTGTTACTGATTTAACACCTGCAGTGCTTCACTTAACAGCTGTGGCAAGAAAGGTTGTAAAATAGGACAAAACTTACTTAACAAATTGCGGCCATCAATCAAATGCTATCTATTTATTTTGGGGAATATATGTTTGAATGCACATAGCACTTGCTAAATGCACATTGGGTAATTAGGATTTGCAGGTACAGGCCTAAATTTACACCTGGAACTGGATGGGGAACTCCTGGAGAACGTCACAGATATCTCATCTTCCTTAATTCTTTTTTTCTGCCTACATATTTGAGAAATGGAAGTTAATGATGCAATCACTAAATATTAGTTTTCATCAGGGTATTTCTTTGGAATGTCTTTTTCCCCCGCTGAGATTTATTCAATTAAATTGCTTCATTTAAGATGGATTGTGCTCCAAAACCTATTATTCACCTATTATTCAATAAATGTAGGAAAATGGAGTACTTTACAAATGATACAATGATACATAATATTTGTATAAAAACAAATAGAGAAATGTGAGTGATGAAGAGAATTAAAATCCATTAAAAAAGAGAAAAGAATATGCCAGTGTTAGTGTTCCTACATTCAAAAATGAAAGGATTTAAAAAAAAAAATAATATTAAGGAATTATTCTCCTTTAATGTCTACATTTACATAAGGATAGGTTTTTCCCCCCAAAAAAAGCAAGTAGAAGAACAAACTCCATATTTTCCCAGTCTATCATTCCAAAGCCCTAAAATATTATGAAAGTCAAAATATCTCTTTTCAACTATGTACCACAGAAAAGTATATCCCGAATTATCGTTTCTTCCAAAAGGATTACTTCTATATGATCAATAAATAGTTCTGTTGGACAAAATTACAGTAAAACATAGTGGCAACCATGATAGAACACTGAAGTGCCTTAACTGAATACATGTATTTTGTCTTGGTTCCGTGATAAAAATTAAAACCCATTTGTGATGCTACAGAAGTCTCTATTTTGTTACTGCTTTATATTGTAGAACTTTTTCTTTAAAAAATGGACTTTTTCTTAATAGACATAAATGAAAAGTAGAACTGAGGAGAAAACTTGTCTTATTCAGAGCCTTGTTAGTGTCTGGAAAGGGCTGTGAGGTAATAGAGTTGTCACTTTGTCAGTTTCCATTAGCAAGAAGCCAGGATGGTGAGGTGTGACTGGGCTGTGGTATACAGTAGGCACCTTTGCTGCCTTGTACAATGAAAAACTGTACCATTAATTGTTCCATCATCAATATCAGAAAGGAAAACTTCAAGCAGAGCAATCTGAGAGCACACAAACACTAATATTGGATCTGGAGATTCCAAAGATGTTCACTTACTTAATGCAGGAGTTGTTCTGGGTTTGCATCGATAATCTAAGAGTTGGCCTAGAGCAGTGATGGCTAACCTTTTTTGGCTCGCGTGCCAAAAGCAGGAGGAGCGCAGGAGGGTTGTGCGTGAGTGTGCCACACCCATAATGCTATGTACGCGACCCCCTGCTTTTGGTATGCAGTTTTCGCCCTCCCCAGGCTCCAGAGGCTTTCTAGGAGCTTGGGGAGGGTGAAAACAGCCTCCCCTCCCTACCTCCAGAGGCTTCAGGAGCTTCCCTGAAGCCTCCAGAAGATGAAAAACGGCCTCAAAAGAAGGCCTAAATCAACTGGCCAGCACACACAAGTGCGCTGGAGCTGACAGGGCAACAGCTCGCGTGCTCTAAGAAATGTTTCCGCGTGCCACCTGTGGCACCCGTGCCATAGGTTCGCTATCACTGGCCTAGAGTCACGCTCTTTCCTTGTAATGGATACTTAACAGCCTTGGTAGGTATGAGCTAGCAGACCCACCTCCTCAATTCTTTCTACCCCACCCCATTTTATGTATTCCAGATTAAGTCCCAAGTAATGACAGGACCAGTCAGCAATACCTCCTGTTGGTCAGTATAAGTAAATCCACTATGCAAGATACACACTGCATAAAAATAGAGAAGTCACTTTCCCCAAGAGGGGAGTAAAGTTAGTTATGACGTATACAATACCTGTATCTTTGTGGTCTAAGAGCTTAAGAAAAAGGAGGTGGATTGTGTACAATATTCTAAAGCTGAATCTCCCATCTAAGTCTCATTTTGGGTTTCACTGCTTTACAGTCAGAAAAATAGTGTTGTGTCGATACTTAAGCTCTGCACTCTACACAGCACTTCATGTAAAAGCAAAGCAAAGTGAAAAAAACAGCAGCATCTCAGCAGAAGCCCTTGTTGGGAGTTTTGATGCCTGTGTTTGGAACGACTACGTTGCTCATGTCAACAGCGACTTTAGTATGTTTGACATCAATAGGTAGGAGCTCAGCAGGTGCAAAGCTAACAATTTCAAACTGCTGTTCTGTAAATATTTCATTTCCTCTGAGTTAGCAGCCCTTCCATAAAAGATGTACTAATATAAAGACTTTTTTTTCCCTTGAGCGTTAAAACACATCTGTCAGCTATTCTGGATGTCGATACAAGAGATGGAAATATTTTCCATGCAGATATTCAGACTGGGACTATGAGGGATGCAAATTATGTTCAAGAAGGGTGG
Organism: Rhabdophis nuchalis; assembly: GCA_039707465.1. Classification (NCBI taxonomy): domain Eukaryota; kingdom Metazoa; phylum Chordata; class Lepidosauria; order Squamata; family Natricidae; genus Rhabdophis; species Rhabdophis nuchalis. The sequence goes on from CM077644.1 coordinate 98,835,408, forward strand.
GTCTATGCCTTCATCTCAAATAGAGAAGCCTGTTATTTTGGCCTCCCTAGTTCATATCATGTTTCATCTTTAACTCTGGATGGGATGGCACTGAGCTGGTGTATTATCTTGGAGTTCCCCCTAGACTCACAGCTGCTGCTTAAGAATAAGGTAGCAGCTATGGCTGGGAGACGTTTGCACTGATTGATCTACTTCTGCTTCAATCCTTTCCTGGCCCACCAGGAGGCCTTGCTTGTGGTCACTCATACCTTCATCACCTTCTGTTTGGATTACGCAATGCACTCTACATGGGGCTGCTCTTGAAGATCATCTGGAAATTTCAACTGAGTACAAAAACACAGCAGGGCACACTGTGATGAATGTCCTAGATTTGCCATGTAACACCTTGGTTACATTGCACTGGCTTCCACTTCCTTTCTGGGTGCAATTCAAGGTACTGGTCATTGCCTTTAGAGCCCTATATGGTACAAGGCCAGATTATCTGCAGGACCACCTTTCCCAAAGGACATCTACCTGTCCTGCCAAGTGAGATAGAGTAAGCATGGTCATAGTTCCTTCCTTTAGACCAGGGGTCCCCAACCCCCGGGCCGCGGACCGGTGCCGGTCCATGACTTGATAGGAACCAGGCCATAGGGCCCGAGAGGAGGAGGGAGGAGGGGGCAGCCCCCTGGGCAGAGCGCACGCCGGATGCGGGAGAGCGCAAGCGTGGCCGTTCGTGCCGTTGGAGACCTTAGAGGGCCGAGTGAGCCTACTCCCCCCCGCATGCGCATGTGCAGGCGCTGCCATTCGCACCATTGGAGGCCCTAGAGGGCCGAGTGAGCCAACTCCCCCCCGTGTGCGCATGCACCGCCTGTTCCCCCCCCCCCCCCCCGCTCCTCTACGCCAGCCGGTCCGCAGAATTTTCTTTAAAATGAAACCGGTCCCTGGTGCAAAAAAGGTTGGGGACCCCTGCTTTAGACCATGGGTGTCAAATTCATGTCATCATGTGACATATCACAACTTTTTTCCCCTGGGTGGGCATTGCCAGCACGTGACACATCCAGACTGCGAGTTTGACACCCCTGCTTTAGGCATTGCCATCTTATGGCAGCTAGGAAACATGCCTTTTTCTGTGGCAGCTCCTGTCCTGTGGAACATCCTCCTCCCCTAAAGTTTGGCAGGCCTCCATCCTCCTACCCTTCTGTAAAACACTGACAACCTGGATTTTCTGACAAGTGCTTGAATAAGATGAGGTGCATCAGAAGCTTAAATTGGCACCAGCTTTTTTGTTTTTATGCGTTTGGCTTTAATATGGTTTGTACGTTATTTGGATTGTTGATTGGGAGCCTTCTTGAGTTTGTCACAAAATGGGTGGCTATTCTAATGTTTAAAATAAATTCCCCTGCCTTGCCCATTAATCATGCCCTGTATTAGTTTGAAGAAATGTTCATACAACCCAAAGACCTTTTCAGATGGAATAACTGGTGGTACGAGCCTTCCATGTTCAATTTAAACACTTGAAGCTTAGCAGTTATGGATACCATTATTTTATTGAAATGTTGGGACTTAATGCCTGAGGAGTATAATTTGGACATCTTTATTGTTATGTCTTTCAACTGCTTTAGCTTTGATGTGGTGCTTTGTAGCCCAGTCAGCTATTTACCTTACCAAAGCAAGAAGATTCAGTATAGTCTTCTTCGCACATACAAAGAAATACCCAGAAAAGGCAAATGACACAGCATTTGACTTTTCCATCAAAAACTCGCTTTGAACCTACTGTGAATTATTGAGAAACAAACCTATCAACTGGTTGTGACACATCAGTTAAAGAAAGAAAGGATTACTCGGATTTTTTTAGGACAAGTAAGAAAAACAAGTTTCAGGCAGAGAAATCCTCAAGATGACGCCTAGATCTGGGTAGTGGAGAATTTTTAAAACCTAGGTTGTATCATAAACAAAGCCTTGATGAAACAATGATCGCAGATTCTTCACGAAGTTTATGTTCTGTAACGGTGGCACCATCATTATCTCTTGGGAATATACAAGGGCAACTGCAAGAATTGAAATGAAGAAGCGGAGAGCACCACCCCTACCAGTTATTCCATTCTTTTCTGTTGGGAAAGCTGAGAGAGAAGAAAAAATGCCAAGTGCGATTCCTCAAAGTTCATTGCAACAAGAAACAAAAAAGAAAAAGAGACGTGCTCCTCTTCCACCAACTCCTAAAATGCCAAACAGATTTGAAGAAATGGATAATAAAAGACAAAGTACAATTGATCCTTTTCAACTGTCATTTGGCGGCCATTTTATTTCAACTGTCATTTGTCGGCCTTTTCATTTGCCTGGAGAGAGATTCCTATTGTGGCTATCACTGCTTTCTGTATTCCACCTGGCGCTCAAACCAATTTCATTGTAATTTTATTATTACAATGACAATAAAGATTATTATTATTATTATTATTATAAAGAAATGTGGAAGCTTTGTTTTTTTCTTAAAAGTGGGGAAGATACATTGCCTTAGGAAGCAACCTCAAAGGATGAGTTCCAGGATCCCAAAGGATGCAGGAAAAGCTTTCTTTTGCCCATCTCAAATAATGTCAACACAAGTAGTTCTCGACTTTCAATAGTTTGTGGTAGTGACTGTTCAAAGTTACAATAGCATTGAAAAAAAGTGACTTATGACCGTTTTCCACACTTATGACTGTTGCAGCGTCCCCATGCTCACCTGATCAAAATTCAGATGCTTGGCAATTGACTCATATTTACTACAGTTGCAGTCAATGGTGGGTTCCTACCAGTTCGGATCATTTCAGCTGAACTGGTAGTGGTTTGGCGGCCTGGTTTGCTGGAATTGGCAGCCACCCAGGCCTGCCATGCCCCGAAATTGGTTCTCTAGTCCGCGCCATCAGGGGCGCCATCTTGTTTTTCAGTTCTGTGCATGCACAGAACAATTTTAATTGCACTGCGCATGTGTGCACAGAACACATCAAGCGCACACATGAGCAAAACGGCAGTAATGCTGGCTGGAACCCACCCCTGGTTGCAGTGCTCCAGAGTCATGTGATGCTCTTTTGTGACTACCGACAAGCAAAGTCATGGGGAAGCCAGATTTGCTTAACAACTGTATTACTAACTTAACAACTGCAGGGATTCACTTAACAATTGTGGAAAGAAAGGTTGTAAAAAGGGGGAAAACTCACTTAACAACTTTCTCACTTAGCAATAGTAATTTTGGGGTCGTAAATCAAAGAAACCTTCTTTGTCATCTTAGTCTGTTCTTGTATTGAACATTAAGGACAGAGATCGATTTTATTAGATGAGGGAAGAAATTGTGGTTTTTTTCCGATATCAAAACTCTGTGGGAACCTGGAAGAAAGGCTTTAAATAAGACTCAGATTTTTTTTAAAAAAAATGTTGTAAATTAGTAATATTGCCAGCAAGGCAATATGTGATACCATTTTGAAAAATGTGAGGTATTTGGCACGATCTGCTCCTGCAACATCTGTGCCTCTGCTTTTCACTCATCATGTCTATACAAGTGTGTGATACAAGCATTAATGAGGATGGTAACTGAGACTATTCATGCTCACCTCTCATACTGGTATTTTGGCAGTGTCTGCAGAGCGGGTTCAACATTTGCAAGAATACAGGTATGTTTTCCCTCTTTTTATAAATATATTGGCATCGTCTAAGTGTGCAAAAAAGCAAGATTTTAGCACTATGTTGTAATAACAATAGCACTTAAACTTATATACCACTTCATAGTGCTCTATAGCTTTCTCTAAGCCAGGGGTTCCCAAACTTGGCAACTTGAAGACTTGTGGACTTCAACTCCCAGCTCTGCTGGCTGGAGAATTCTGGGAGTTGAAGTCTACAAGTCTTCAAGTTGCCAAGTTTGGGAACCCCTGCAGTCTAAGCAGTTTAAAGAGTCAGCATATTGCCCCCAACAATTTGGGCCTCATTTTACCTTGGAAGCATGGAAGGCTCAGTCAACCTTAAACATCAGTCTTATATTGCTGGATCCACTTTGCAGATTTGGACACAGAACCCTGGAAAGAATACAGATAGTCCTCAACTTACAACCACGATTGAGCCCCAAATTTCTGCTGCTAAGTGAAACATTTGTTAAGTGAATTTTGCCCTGTTTCAGGACCTTTTTTTTTTTTGCCAGAGTTGTTCAGTTGTTCACTGAACCATTAGAGTTGTTAGGTTATTAGTAGCATAGTTTTTAAGTGAATCTGCCTTCCCCATTGACATTGCTTGTCAGAATCGTCATAGAAGATGATCACATGATCCTGGGACACTGCAATGGTCATGCCCTGGGTCCTCTCGGAGAAGGGCGGGATATAAATTGAATAAAATAAAAATAAAAAATGCATATGAGCCAGTGGCCAACCATCTGAATTTTGATTATGTGACCATAGAGATGCTACAATGATCATAAGTATGAAAAACGGTTATGGGTCACTGTTTCAGTGCAGTTGTAAATTTGAACTAAACAACTTGAGGATTATTGGTGGCTGGCAATAGGAAATTAAGTTTCTTTGTTGGACTTGTAACATACTTATCAATTTCTACCAAAAATGTAAGATTAGGCCAGTGATGGCGAACCTGTGGCACGGGTGCCACAGGTGGCACGCGGAACCATTTCTTAGGGCATGCGAGGCATTGCCCTGTCAACTCCAGCATGCTTGTGTGTGCTGGCCAGTTGATTTAGGCCTTCTTTTGAGGCTGTTTTTTGCCCTCTGGAGGCTTCAGAGAGCTCCTGAAGCCTCTGGAGGTGGCGGTGGGGGAAGCTGTTTTCACCCTCCCCTGGCTCCTAGAAAGCCTCTGGAACCTGGGGAGGGTGAAAAAAGTGTGCCAAAAGCAGGGGGGTCGCACACATAACCTTATGGGTGTGGCACGACCCCCCTGCGCTTCCCCCTGCTTTTGGCACGCGAGCCAAAAAAGGTTAGCCATCACTGGATTAGGCTATGCATTTGGATTAGGAAAATTTGTTTGTGCTTTTCTGACACAATCCTAATATAGAAATAGATTCTGCTATGTGTGCACACACCCTATAATTAACCTAAAACAAGAAGAATAAGATAAAAAATATTGTGGGCAAGTCTATAAAATTATCTCTGAGTGTTTGAGCATAGCTATGTATCAATCTTTCATTTTCAATAGTAATTGCCAGAAATTGCTAAGTACAGTATCATCAGTCGCTGAAAATGTGAACAATTATCAAAGCAAAAAACTAATACTTATGGCAAAAATGCTGCAATAATTCTTTCCAAGTGGAATGCTCTCTACCCAAATATTTTATTCTGAAGGAAAAAATTCCATAACTTTAGGGGCGTGTATGTGTGTGAGAAAGAGCCACTAATCACATTTCCTTCCACTTGAAAAAAATTAAATAGCATTTTTCAGCAAGAAACTCTGGAATGCAGGAGTAGCATTTTTATTCCTGCAGGCTTAGAAAGAAAACAAAATTAGAAGGGCTACATTTTTTTTCTTGCTGCATAGGAAATCCATTTTGATCTACCGTAAAAATGTCAAATTAATTATATTTCTGAATAATGGTTACCAACAAATTATATATTAACAAAAAATTATAGGACCTTCATCTTGTCTCAACAAAACACTGACAAGAGAGAAAGAGAAAAATGTTGTAAATGACATAATAACAGGAATGTATCATATTTTCAAGCAGAAATAATGACTTCACTTCTTGGAATAACAAATAAGATCATAGCATAATACTTTATATAGCACCTTCCTTTGGTGCAGTGTCATTATTGGGACATTTTCGATAGGCCTATATAGCAAAACAAATCCTTGGAATCCAATATTGTAATTACACACGGGCAATTTTGTTGCATTTTGTGAACTCAGACTTTATTTCTGCCAAAATGGCCTGCAACCAGCCCTTCCCCCCTCTGAGATCCCTTCCAGCAAATATTTATCATTTTTGAAGGCTTTTGATAATTCATTTTTAAGAAGCTCGGTGTGGCTTTTTATAAGAGTTTCTATGAAATATTTTTCCCCCCTTTTTTTCAGCCAGTCATTCAGCATATAATTGCACTTAATTCTTAACATGTGTACTCTTTGTCCTCCACACATTTGCAGATGTTCTTCCCTGGTCCAGCTTTTATTTTCCTTGTTCCCACAATTTAACTTTCTCAATTGGCTAATGAGGAGCATTGTGTGGGAAATATTCCAAAGTGGACCAAAAACCTGCAATTAATTTTCATCCCCTTTTGGAAAGCTCTCAATATCGCAGCAGCTTTCTGAAAGCTGACACTTGTCTAAAATATTCATTAGGAACACTGTCAGCTGGGATCCATTTAAAGCACATAACAGTTTCATGCCATCCCACAAAATAAATAGGTGTATTTCACAATTGTGGACCAGGAAAGAAAAAGCAATGAATTCTGCCCAGAGAAACATCACTGAGGCCTGACTGAGATGTTTACACGGCGGATGGTATGATCAACACTGAAGAGCAGAAGAACATATGTGCTTTTGTCCCCTAAATTCAACTAAAATTGTATGGGGCAGGCAGAGGTCCTGTATGAAACGGGGCATTTCTTTTCCTCTCCAAAAGAAGAGAGCGAAAAGTCACATACAGGTAATCCTCAACTTAAGGCCACAATTGAGCCCAAAATTTATGTTGTTAAGGAGCAATTTGTTAAATAAGTCTTGCCCCATTTTACAACTTTTCTTGCCACATTTGTTAAGTGAATCACTGCAATTGTTCAATCAGTAACCCGGTTGTTAAGCGAATGTGGTTTCCCCACTGACTTTGCGCCGCCCTGGGTCCTTTGTGGAGAAGGGCTCCCACAGAGAGGGACTTCTCCGGGTGCCGTCCACTAGACTTTGTCAGCGGGCGACGCCCAGGGGAAGGGCTCTCTCTGTGGCGGGCCCTGCCCTCTGGAATGACCTTCCCCCCGACATTAGAACGACCACGGACCTCCGCTCCTTCCGTCTGAAATTAAAAACATATTTTTTCTGCTTGGCCGGTCTGGGGTAGTCTCTCTCTATGGGGTTTTAGTGTATAGTGGGAATTTTAGTTTAGATTGGGTATTTTAGCACAGGTACTATTTAATTTGTTTTTAAGATGTTCTTGATTGTATATTTATGGTTTTTAGTTTCCCTGTGCACCGCTCCGAGTCCCTACGGGGAGAGGAGCGGTCAAGAAATTAAACTATTATTATTATTATTATTATTATAAATGTGATTAAAAAAAATAAAAAGAAGGTTGCAAAAGGGGATCGCGTGACTCCAGGACATGCAGCAGTCATAAGTGTGTAAAATGGTCATAAGTAACTTTTTTCTGTTGTAAATCGAAGGTTACCTGTAATTCAAACACTTATTGGTACAGATTTCATGTGGAGGGCCTTGCTCACAAATGAATGCAGGTAAAGACTGAAAAAGGAAAAGAGGGGAGAAAGAGATCTTCCAAGCTTCAAACTATAAAGGTTTAATCAAGGTTAATCAAGGTCAGAGGTATAACAACGAGATCAGGAGAAGTAATAATGCCACTTTATACAGCACCAGTGGAGAACACGCTTGGAATATTACATTCAGTTCTGGTCACCACAATATAAAAAAGATGCTGACACCACAGAAAATGTGCAGAGAAGAGCAACAAAGTTGATAAAGGATCTGGAGGCTAAAATCATATGTGAACAGTTGAAGGAGTGAGGGTATGTCCACAATTTGACAGGCTAGACCCATGATGGCCAACCTTTTTGGCACTGAGTGCCCAAACCAGAATGCGCGCTGAAACCGGAAGACCAGCTGGCCAGCATGCGTGTGACTGCCAGCCAACTGGTCTTTGGGTTTCCAGCATGCACATGTGCCGGCTATCTGGTCTTCACGCATGCTGGAGCACTGGAAACCTAAAGACCAGGTGGCTGGTGCAATCTTCTGGTTTCCGGCACTCTGGCACGCACTAAGACCAGCTGGCCGGAAACCAGAAGAGCAGCTGGCGACAGTGCGTGTGGCCACAGAGAGAGCTCTGTGTGCCACCTCTGACACACGTTCCATAGGTTTGCTATCACGGGTCTAGCCTGTCAAAGAGAACGTTTGGGGAAACATGATAACCATCTTCTGAGACTTAAGGGGCTGTCACAGAGAAGAGGGGATTGACTTATTCTCCAAAGCATTTGAGGGTAGGACAAGAAGGTAGAATAGGTGGAAGCTTGTTAAAGAAACAATCAAGTTCAACCTAGAAGTAAGGGGAAAGGGAGAACATCAATGGAATAGTTTGCCTCCCAGAGTTGTGGGTGCTTCATCACTGGAGGTTTTCAAAATGTGTTTAAGGCTCGAAGCATTGTTAGAGACCCCGCACTCCCACTTCATGGTCTGTTTCTGTTGTTCCCCTCTGGGAGGACGTTTCAAAATAACTATAGCAGGACTACTAGATTCTGTAACAGCTTTGTTCCTTATGCCATCTGTATGCCATTGTAAACTCTCAGGATTCTCCCCCCCCCACACACACCATGTATATGTAAGCATTCAAACTAGACTGTGATGTTTGTTTGTGTCATATATGTCTGTGTATCTGGGTATATGCATAACAGTTATCTTTTAAGAGCAACAAAATTTCATTTTAATATATGCTGATTAGCGTACATTTAAAGCGACAATGAAGTTTTATTCTATTTTTATTAAGAAAATAGATTGGACAACCATTTGACTGGGATGATATAAGGTCTCCTGCCTTGAACAGGGGTTAGACTAGAACAGTGATGGCGAACCTATGGCACGGGTGCCACAGGTGGCACGCGGAATCATTTCTTAGGGCACGCAAGGCGTTGCCCTGTCAGCACTTGCGTGCATGTGTGTGCTGGCCAGCTGATTTAGGCTTTCTTTTGAGGCTATTTTTCCCTCTCTGGAGGCTTCAGGGAAGCTCCTGAAGCCTCTGGAGGTAGGGAGGGGAGGTTGTTTTCACCCTTCCCAGGCTCCTAAAAAGCCTCTGGAGCCTGGGGAGGGCGAAAAAAGCGCGCCAAAAGCAGGGGGTCATGCACATAGCATTATGGGTGTGGCACACCCATGCATGACCCCTCTGCGCTCCCCCTTGCTTTTGGCACGCAAGCCAAAAAAGGTTAACCATCACTGGACTAGAAGATCTCTGATGTCCTTTCCACCCTATGATTCTAAGTTGTGTTCCTAGCCTTGATCATGGAATGTTGAAGGAAAGCATGGCAAAGTTTTCTTTTTCTGGTTTGTGTTTATTTCCAAATTGCTGCATCTATTGAAATTCTCTGTGAAGGACCCTGCAAATACGTGGATCAGCTTTACTTCTGAAATAAACAGCATACTTCTGCAGCTATCACCTGCGGGCTAATTGCATATTTTCCAATTTATATTCCAGGGTCTGTTTTCAGTTCTCTTCAAGACATGCCATGATGATTATTTGCAACTTTAAGGAGGACCTCTGAATTAACTCTGATTTCTTAAGATAATTCATTGTTACATTCTACTTTATTGTTTTTATTAATAACAGTGACAGATCACTTACTCAAATAAGACATGTGTTTAACATTTTGGGCCCACAGATACACAATATTCCTGTTCCTTTGTGCAGCCTCAGTCAGAATGTCATTATTCCTGCTCTTTTTCATTTAAAAAAAAAACTTCCAATGAGTAGTTTCTTGCAGTTTTACCATTTTTTCTCACTTAAAAAACATAAATGAAGCCTTGTCAATTAGCAGTGAATTTGGTGGGACCGATTCTTGTAAGTATGCTGAAACATTGCTGCCTTTTCAGCTCAATTCATTAATTGTACTCCTGAGGCAAGAAATCTACAACAAAATGAAATGTACTTCTGTCATTTAATTTTCAAGCTGGAAGCGTGATGCACAAGAACTGTTCTGACTTGTGACCATAACCTAGCAAAACTTTCTGGTTGCATTCAAGTTCCAAACTAACACAGATAAAGAAATACAAATACAAGTCCTATACATGATTATATCTTGATTTCATGATGTAGGGAAGAGAAACTTGTGATTTTGCAAATATGAGCCTGATTATATCTTTATTGCTAAGCATAGTACAATGCCTACCCACAACCACCCTTTGAGGTAGATTGGGTTGAGAAAGAAAATGAATGGCTTAAAATCACTAGTGAGCAGACTACAATGCAGAGGTCCTTTTACTAATTCAACATTTTAACTCTAGACTGCACTCCTCATGTTACAATACAATAACAGAATTGGAAGGGACCTTGGAGATCTTCTAGTCCAACCCCTGCCTAGGCAGGAAACCCTATACCATTTCAGACAAATGGCTATCCAACATCTTCTTAAAGAATTCCAGTTTTGGGGCATTCACAACTTCTGGAGGCAAGCTGTTCCACTGATTAATTGTTCTAACTGTCAGGAAATTTCTCCTCAGTTCTAAATTGCTTCTCTCCTTGATTAGTTTCCACCCATTGCTTCTTGTTCTACTCGCAGGTGCTTTGGAGAATAGTTTGATTCCCTCTTCTTTGTGGCAACCCCTGAGATACTGGAACACTGCTATCATGTCTCCCCTAGTCCTTCTTTTCATTAAACCAGACATACCCAGTTCCTGCAACCGTTCCTCATATGTTTTAGTCTCCAGTTCCCTAATCATCTTTGTTGCTCTTCTCTGCACTCTTTTTAGAGTCTCCACATCTTTTTTACTTTTATGTTACTAAACTGAAGAACATAATCAATATTAAAGGATATGGAGAATTGTAGGAGGTCTGACAGATGGAAGACTTTTATAAAAACGTGTTGTAAATAGAACAGAAACAGAGAAATTTCATTCATATTATAATCTCAGAAGCCCAAAGAAGTTCAACACAATTTCTAGGACCTGAAAAGATTTCAGAGGTACTCAGACTTCTGGTATCTGGCAAAACTAGAATTAAACTATTGAAACTTGAACAAATAGCAGCATATTTTGTTTGTTCTCTAATATACTGTGGGAAGAAATATCCCTCCGGTTCAGTTCCAAGCCAGGAGAAAGACACTAGAAACATGGAGGCTGATTAGAAAGATGGTTTATTGATGAAGTAGAACCACAAGGCTTTGTGGTTCTGGGCAGCTGACAAAATGGACTTGAGAATGGGCAGCTTTTATACCTTCTTTTGGGCTTTGTATTTGAGCTTCCTGTTCCTGTGCAAGAACATGTATTCTATTGGCTGTTGTCAGATTCCTATGGGGTCATGTAGGGGTTATGTAGGGGTCGTAGCTGGCTGTACAGTCAAAGGAAGAAATGCAAATCCTAGGTGCTTGTCTGAGCTAATCTGGTCAGCCTCTGGTTTATTGTTTATCTGAGTTCCCAGGTGAAGTTGGACTGCCCGGGGATGGTGCAATGAAGCAGCTTGTGTTATGAAAGAGTGTTGGGCAGTTCCTATTGTGGCTTAATGGCTTTCTGTTTTGGATCTTGAGAGAGGGGACTTGCTTCTAATCCTACCATTCTGCCTTTATTCAGATTTTGCTGTAGGGAGTTTCAAAACATCCGGTCTTGAATGGATTGCCAAATCTGCACTTCTAAAAGGTGCCTCCTCAGTTTCTGTTTGGGGGCAGGGAGATTGGGGCTGCGTCCTGCCTCCCAAAAAAATGCCTCTTCATTTCTCATTTAGTGAAATATAATATTCTGCCTTTTTAATATTTCTCAAAACATTTCATTTTTCTAGGAGGGGGGATGACTTTCTACAAAACATAACTGATGCTTTGTGTGATTCAGTGATGCCTCATTACCATCCCTCCCTTGGAGCAGTTGTAGACAACAATAAGAACAAGGTGAAGAACTTCTAAATAAAAGCAATTAATTTACAGCAATCAGCCCCAATAAATTAGTCTTCCTGACTGATGAAATGCATTTCAGCTGGCAGACATGGAACCAATTCAGGGAGAAAAATGTGGAACAAAAACTCTCCAGAAAGTTTTAATAAGTGGATGATAGAAGTGCTGATTGAATAACAATGAAGTCATATTTCTGAAGCACAGGCTCTTAGACTGCTCTGGCTCCAGCTTGCAAGAGCAGCTGTACTTTTCAAACATTATTCAAAGGCAGGTCATATTAGAGGCCTTTGTAGCAGTCCAACCTCTGTATTACTGTGTATGTTAAGAATTTTGTAACATACAATACATTAGTTTGTGTGTGAGGCAGAGCAAAATTTTATTAATAACTAACACCTTGTTCTTTTTTTAATTGAATATAGAGATTCTATTTAGCATATTCCACTCCTTTCATGGTGGATCACATTGACTCTGACTTGTAAATCATTCAGAATCATTCCTTCAGAAGGTTGTGCAGGGATAACTAACATTCCAGAACAATTGACTTTCATTAGAGAGTTGGGTATGGAATGTCTTTATTTCAGTCTTAAATAGAAATGTTGCTTTCCACCCCCACCCTGTCCATTTCCCTTTGGGTTTTAGAGTAACCAACTAAAAATGACCAAATCACATGACTTGCAAACCATATGTTCCTAAATTATTTCTGCTAGAGCAGGGGTCCCCAAATTTTTGGCACCAGGGACCGGTTTCAAGTTAAAAAAATTCCGCGGACCGGTGGCCATGGCTTGGCTGATGTAGAGGGGGAGCGGGGGGGAGAGGAACAGGCAGCACATGCGTGCGCGGGTGAGGTGAGTTGGCTCACTCACCCCTCTCGGGCCCCCAATGGTGCGAGTGGCTGCGCCTGCGCTCTCCTGCCCCCGGCACGCGCTCTACCCAGGGGGCTACCCCCTCCTCCCTCCTCCTCCTCTCCCTCCTCTAAGAGTTGTGCCGCTCACTGCGGCTCGGTTGCTATCAAGCCACGGACCGGCACCGGTCCGCGGCCCGGGGGTTGGGGACCCCTGTGCTAGAGTTTCAAAATGAATCCAGCAGAAGACAATTGCAATATGCCAACCTGATCTAATGGATAAATATTGGCATTTGCTGAAATCATGAAACCTCTTTGTCAGTTTAAGGACCTTGATTGACTTACCATTCAGAAGGCTGAAGAAGTGTAACAAGGGGAAATTAACCATTTGTATGACCATTAAAGTTATATGTGGAGAAGATCAAATAAAAATCTTTAGAACAATAGATGAATGGATGAACAAACAAAAAGATACTAACTAGACATTTTTGTTCCTGAAAAACACTTGCAACCTCAGGATAGGAATGATAGAGCCTTTAATCTTTAGTTATTTATTGAATCTCCACAACAGTTTGTTTGTCTAAATATTATTTCTGGTCCTCTAATTTTGTTCTAGTCTAGGCTATCACAAAACGTAAAGGCGATTGAAGAAAATTAGGTCAAAAAGACATTGGCAGTTTCTTCTATAAGAAATGGGAATAAAAGTTGTATCCATTCAATACAACTTTTTTCTATATCAGAAAAAGTTGATGTAGAAGTGAACAAAATAATTAGTGCAATTTTCTTGTTTAAGGCTGTAAAAAGCAAGGATTGCTTTGGAGGTGATTCACATATCATAATGCCTTGATAAAGCTTGTTAAAAAAAGATAAATTAATTCATTCCATCAAGACAAGTTTGTAGGTATTGGGAAGGCATGGAGACATATTATGGTACAAAAATGGATTCTCCGCAAGTCAAAATGGAATGAAATATATTAATATATAACATCAAAAGAATGACAGAACAGCTTTTAAAGTGGACGGAACAGTTTCCAGTTTTTGATCATTTATTTCTACAGTCAAAAAAGGGTTGGGGTTGTTTTTTTTTGTCCAGATAGGAGCCATGAATGGCTATAAAGTATATTAGTAAGGTAAATGTAAAACCCACTTATAGCTGGAGTGGATACCACATACTGGTTTTTGAGCAAAAAATGCGAAAATTAGGGGGCTGAATTTTAAAAGAAACCTGGAGGAAAGAAGAAAACTAGGAGTGTTTGATCATCTATAGAGCCAAAATAGCTATGAATACCCAGGAATAATGGACTGATTTATACATGTAAAAGTTGAAAGTATGGGTGTGCCATAGCCTTCTTGTTAACTAATAGTTTGAATGAAATGTTTCAGTAGGTAGCTCTGTGTAACCAATATTTTTGATCTTACCTACTTCTGATGTATCTGAAATTCATCCTGGCATGATATGCATTAAAAGCATGCATTCTATGACTAGACCACAGCACTTCCCTTTCTGGTTATTTTCTGGAATATGGTACTATGGGTTGAACTACAAAGTAATAATTTGTGTTTTTTATCAAACATATTTTAGTGTTCAGTTACCATAAAGTTCATAATTCATGTGAATATTTTCCTGACTGATCATTTTGTCTGCCTTTAATTTTGAATTAGGCATTGGATTATTCATGCAGAGAAAAAAATCTGAAATTTGTTCCAAAATAGTAATTAATTTTAGACCTAGCACAATAATCCTCTTTTTTATTTGTGCAGTTTGTATAGCCCGGGGCTATAAGAAGCTATTTTAAACCTGAAAAAAATTCAGTTCATAATTAGCTAAAATTATTCCCATTTCCTGAATATATTTTCAGTGTCTAGATGTTTTTTTTTTAATTTTTTTGAGAAAGAGAACTGGAGCCCAAAATTAGTACTGTGCTGTGCTTTGCTGCGCTGCCTAAGAATATGGCATTTATTCTTATGGGAAGAACAATAAAATATAGTAATTAGCACAAATAGTGCATTAATAGCTAAAGCACTTAAAAACAAAACAAGAGGTATTTTTAAGCATATTTTTTCAGATGGATGTGTTGGCTGCGTAGAAATAAATCAGTTCTTGATCTCCTGTTGTATTTAAGCAAATTCAAGGTATGATAATGCTATTGTTCTTTTATTAGTAAGTTAATAAAGGAAATATTGCAGGTTATCATTGGGCACTATGTAATAAAATGAAATTCAATTGTGAAAAAAGTAAGGTCCTACATATAGGCAAGAAAAACAAAATGCACAAGTACAGTATAGGTGGTACCTTGCTCAATAGTAGCAGCTGTGAGAGGGATCTAGGAATCCTAGTGGACAACCATTTGAATATGAGCCAGCAGTGTGCAGCAGCTGCCAAAAAAGCCAACACAGTTCTAGGCTGCATAAACAGAGGGATAGAATCTAGATCACGTGAAGTGTTAATGCCACTGTATAGTGCCTTGGTAAGGCCACACTTGCAATACTGCATACAGTTTTGGTCGCCACGATGTAGAAAAGACGTGGAGACTCTGGAAAGAGTGCAGAGAAGAGCAACCAAGATGATTAGGGAACTGGAGACTAAAACATATGAAGAACGGCTGCAGGAGCTGGGTATGTCTAGTTTGCTGAAGAGAAGGACCAGGGGAGACATGATAGCAGTGTTCCGATATCTCAGAGGGTGCCACAAAGAAGAGGGAGCCAAACTATTCTCCAAGGCACCTGGGGGTAGGACAAGAAGCAATGGGTGGAAACTAATCAAGGAGAGAAGCAACTTAGAACTAAGGAGAAATTTCCTGACAGTTAGAACAATTAACCTCTGGAACAGCTTGCCTCCAGAAGTTGTGAATGCCTCAACCCTGGAAGCCTTTAAAAAGATGTTAGATAGCCATTTGTCTGAAATGGTATGAGATTCCTGCCCACGCAGGGGGTTGGACTAGAAGACCTACAAGGTCCCTTCCAACTCTGCTATTGCTATTGTATTGCTATTGTATTGTATCATACATACGTTGTGACTCTGTAGGCTGCTGTTTGATTTGATTACAACTGTTGCTTAACAATCACTGAAATGCAAAACATAGAGAGAGAAAATTTAAAGATATGTATTCAATCTTTCTCTATTGTATGTTGCGTTTTATTGATTGTTAACCAACAGATCACAGGTGGGTTCCTACCAGTTCGGCCCAGTTCAGCCAAACTGGTAGTGGTATGCCAGTCTGGGTCGCAGAACCGGCAGCGACGCAGGTGGCCACACCCCTAAACCAGTTCCCCGGTCATCATCTTTTTCCACTGAACTGCATGCATGAGCGAACCGGCAGTAATGCCGGCTGAAATCCACCCCTGCAAAAGATGTAATGAAATCAAATTAAACAGTGGCCTACAATAAATAAAAAAGTTAATTAACAATTAAATCCTGCTGGGGGGGGGGGAACCATCTTGACTGTTCCTCTAAAACAGCGATGGCGAACCTTTTTTGGCTCGTGTGCCAAAAGCAGGGGGAGCACAGGGTGGGGTCATGTGCAGGTGTGCCATAACCATAATGCTATGCGCATGACCCCAGAGTGCATGCACGCAAGACCAATGCTCCCGCCCAATTTTTGGTGTGTGTTTTTTTCCTCCCCAGGCTCCAGAGGCTTTATAGGAACCTGGGGAGGGTGAAAATAGCCCCCTGCCCCCCGGAGGCCCTCCAGAGGGTTCAGGAGCTTCCCTGAAGCCTCCGTAACATGAAAAACCAGCCCTATGAGCAAACTGGAAGTCTGTTTCCAAATTTCCGGTTTGCTCATAGGGCTGGTTTTTCACACTCCAGAGGCTTCCTGAAGCCTCTGGAGGGCAAAAAATGGCCTCAAAATAAGGCTGAAGTCAGCTGGCCAGCATGCACATGTGCACTGGCCACCTGACAGGGCAACGCCTTGTGTGCCCTGACATATGGCTCCGCGTGCCACCTGTGGCACCTGTGCCATAGGTTCGCCATCACGGCTCTAAAACAAGAAATACAAGGGGCCAAATATTGGGGGGGGGATGGAAACTACCACCTGAGAATGACATAGGAGAAAGTCAACTTCTGAACTAGATATTGACATTGGCAACATCTTCAGAAGCCCTTTCTTGAAAATCTTAATAGATGTCTAGGTAAATAACAGAAGAGGCAATCCTGAAATAGACATATCATAAAACACTGGGTTTTATATTGTATTTTAACTTCCCAGAGGCTGGTGTGAGGAGCCGCTGGCTGTGAGGGAGGGAGACTGAGAGGGAGTACAGAGGACAAAGATAGTGTAAACCTGCCTCCATTGCACTTTTAACTTATATGGACAACATCAATAATTTAAACCAGGCCTGGTAAGTTATTGCAAATACTATAGATTTTTTTTTTAATGAAAGTATCACAGAATACCTGTTTCTCATATTGGTTAGCAGCTGAGGTACTGAATTTTGAATCAATTGCAACTTCTGGACATCCCTCAGGAGTAATTGTGACAATCAAGACATGGTGCAACTATTATGTGATAACTTTTGTCAAAGTTGGCCAACTCTGGAATATCTGTGACGGGACATTATTTATTATAATAGAAATTTGTCCCTTGTTACAATTACTACCTATGAACCCATTGGCAACTAAGGCTCAAGGATACCCGAGAGACTTGCTTTTTGGACCTTAGCCGCTGAGAGGATTTTCTGTTTGATCATAGCATCTCTGGCTTGAATGGGGTGAATTCCAGCTTCTTCTTTATCAACAACTCTTTACTCAATTTAAACAACAATCAAGGGAAGCGATTGTCTTGAAAGCTTTGAGAATAATATTTTGCAGTAATTTTGGTCCTTCCTTCAGCTGTGTCCAGAACAAACTACCAATTTACATAAAGGAGATCAATATTGTCAGAAAATAGTAATGGTAATCGGTAAGTAGATAAACAGCTTATCGAATTAGCCTTGAGACCATTTCAAATTATGGCAATCGTAATCGTATAAAATTTAAATGTTAAAAGTTGCATTTCTCTTTTGCACAGTTCTTCTCTAACGCTTTTATATTCAGTTGCATTTTCCGTGCCTAAATCAGACTGAATCGCTATGGTAGAAGGTTTAATTCAAATAAAACAGGATACACTTTCCGTGCCTTCTACCTGGAATCCTGCCTTGCAGCTCTGGAGTGCACAAAAGTTCCATTGAAATGAATAAGTCTATTCATGCCCTAGGTAGCCTGTCAAAAAGAACTCTCAGTCTCCCTTACATACCTCTTACAACAAGCATCGGTTTTATGGAGTGAGAGAACTGGCTTCACTTTGATTATATATTTATTTGAGCAGCCATTCATTCCATTGTTAAGAAGCTTTCATCTCTTGTTAATTGTCCCCTTTCCGAGTACTTTTGTGCTGCTGATTATTACTATAAGATGCTTTTCCTTGGTGAAATAAACGAATGTACTGTAACAAAAAGAGACACCTTCCTTGCTCCTATTATAGCTCAATGAGTATTGTAGGTCTTTGCTTATTTGGGGGGGAAGTCTAAAGAAAATAAGACCATGTCTTATTTTCGGAGAAACACGGTAATACAGTATTGTACCCCTATGATGGAATCTAGGACTGAGAGTTGAGAAAGAATTTTATTATCTATAAAAGGGGGGTCAAAGAGGCCATCTGCATTAAAATTGAACAGCCCTCTCTCAACAGTTGCACTATTGACATTGATCAACAGATGCACTATTCAGGTGACCCTGAGGGCACAGATAAACCTCCAAGTAGATCCAGCAATTCTCAGAAAGAGTGCTAACGACCAGATGACTGCAAGCAATATGAATCCTTCCATTCCTCACCATCCAATCAGAACTGAAGAAGCTGTTTCAATGAGAACTGAAATGTCTTCAAGGAAAACCAAAGTCCGGTTGCCTCCTGAAAAAAGTATCTTTGGGACAATCATGACCTGGATGACTGATAATTTATTTTCTATAATATGTATGCATGGATTCAGGAAACATGCTTTAACCTTTATTGCCTACAAGTAATTCAGATCTTTTCTTAGCAGTTTTTCCACCCATGGAATTTATCTTTTCCTGATAAAAGATTATTATAAGATTATATAAAAGATTATACTAATTGGCTACAGTCTTGTTTTGTAATATCCTATAAACCTGAATTGTTGTTTAAGGCCTTAGAATATGGTTGTCCAAACTTTTGGCCTTCCTAGACCATATTGAGCAAAGAGAAAAATTTTTGAGATGCATATAAAATATATAATATAGTTAATGCATATAAATAACAAACTTCCTTTATTTTTAAAAATATTTTGTATTATCATGTTGGGCTGCATTTCTAGTTGTCTAGGGCCATATGAGGCCCATGGGTTGCAGGTTTTCACACACCTGCTTTACAACCCCTGGTAGATGAATAGCAAAACTTAAAGCAAAGAAAGTTTTAGGAATTCACACTACCATTTTTGATTTCATTAGGGTTTGGGTTTTTTTGGAAATCTGTCAAAGCACTTCATTTTGCTCCGATAAAATCCTAAAGTAACATAAAGGAAAGAAGGGTTTGACAGGGATATTTTGGCTTATAATGTATTCAGTTCATGTTTCTAAGTAAGCTTATGTACATTCATGATCTACCATCAGCTGATTTGGTGTTTTGTATCAAATAAGGAGGAGGTGAGCATTGTATCATCTTGCTTATCAGGAAACAAATCTGAGTAATTTAAAATGAAGTACATCATCAACTCATATATCTTTAGTCTGATTTTGAATGCATTGCAACCAGAGATGGTATTCAGCAGGTTCTGACCAGTTCTGGAGAATCTGTAGCAGAAATTTTGAATAGTTTGGAGAACCAGTCAATACATCTCTGACTGACCCCACCCCTATTTATTCTCTGCCTCCTGAGTCCCAGCTGATTGGGAGAAAATGGGGATTTTGCAGTAGCCTTCCCCCTGGAGTGGGGAGGGAATGGAGATTTTACAGTATCCTTCCCCTGCCATGCCCACCAAGCCATGCCCACAGAACCAGTAGTAAAAAAAAATTAACCCCACCACTGATTGCAACTATCATCATATCACCATCATCAATCATCCTCATTATACTCAAGATTAAGTCTCTTCTTAACAACAGGAAGCTGTTGAAACCAATTAACAAGAGGGCTACAGGAATCCACTTTGCCTGGCCATGGTCAAATGTAAAGTACACCATCTTCTGTTAGGTATATTTAAATTTAGACTCCTGGAGGAGACCAGACTTCAAGGCTTAAATGCCCCTTTCAATGACGAAAGGCTATTGATGAAATTTCCCTATCATTCTTAATTGCCCAAGACAATAGCCATCAGATAATCTGTGATGCAAATGTAGTAAATTAGCTTTAAATTGGCTTGCTTACTAAAATCTTAAAACAGTGTATTCCAGGATTAAGAACTTGACTCCAAAAACTGATTTTAGATTAAAACCTTGTCTTTTTAAGCATCCTAAAATACTTTGACACAATAAGACTGTAAGAACAAAGTTGGTTTGCCAAAGCAGAGACAAGTACTAGGTAGGAGCCAGTGGTGGGTTCTGGATTCCGTTCCAACTGGTAAGGTTGGAACGGCCCCGGCATCATCTCCATGCACATTTGTGGCATGCTCATGGGTCGTACTTGCCAGCTGCTCGGCGGAGCGTCATGCAGGCGCAGTACACGCCATGCGTGTGCACGGATGCGCCAAAGGCATAAAGGATAGGTAAGAAGCGAGGGTGGGCAGGTGGGCCCTCCGGAGCACCATACGGGAATGATATCAGTTCCTCCGGACACGCTCCGGTACGCCCGAACCGGGGCGTACTGCCTGCATCCCACCACTGGTAGGAGCCCTAAATATTTTGGTTCGGTTACACTTATTACACTTATTCTTATCTTTTCCAAATGCATCATCTTCATCCAAAGCAAGGGAGCCCCACATACTTCTTCAACATCCATGGGCTGATGGGAAAGATATTACAGTTGATGCTAAAAGGAAAAAAAGCAATATGAAAAGTAAAATTTAGATAGGAATCTAAATGCCATGTCATGTAGCCATTCTAAAAATACAGCATAAAATATTTCCCAAATGCCTCCCAAAGAACTGCAAAGGGCAAAATATTCAGCCCCTTTCCATTTTACAACTTGCTTGGAATCTGGTAAACAAAACCATTTCTTTTCTGCCTAGTTTCAGAATATTATCTGAATGACAATATTCAACGTGCCGAGTGTGTCCATATTCTGTGGTGTGTTTGCTTTTTTTCTACTCCAAAGAGCAGCTTGATATATTGCATTCCAGTGTACAGAAGTAGTATTTTCCTTTCCACTCCACTTCCCGCCCCTCCATATAAATAAATGAGAGAGAGAAGTTACCGAACTGCAAGCATATTTGCAAAATAGAGTTCACATTGGAACACAGTCCTCCTAGATGCAAAGAACAGTGTGCTGATTTTTAAAAGTTTGTTTCCATTCAAGAATTCCATCCTTTCATTTGGCAAAACCTCCTGGGAATAGTTTTTCCCGGTCTGCATTCCAGTACAGTAGCTTTTTTATTTCCTGCAGCTATATCCAAAGCAGTAATAGCATATTGCAGAAATGGAACAGGTTATTTGTGTGCGACTAGGGTTTTTGGGACTTGTATAGACACACCACACATCGATACATACACACCATGTCTTTATCTGGCAAACAAGACAGACGCAGACTTCAATGGATAATTAGAACTGCAGGGGGAAAAAATTCTACCAACCTGCCTTCCATTGAGGACCTGTGTAGTGCAGGAGTCAAAAAGAGGGCTGTGAAAATATCTACAGACCCTTCATATCCGGAACATATGTAAATTGTTTCAAATGTCTACCCTCAAACAACCCTATATGGCAGGGGTCCCCAACCCCTGGGCCGCGGACTGGTGCCGGTCCGTGGCTTGATAGGAACCGGGCCGCAGGGCCGGAGAGGAGGAGGAGGAGGGAGGAGGGGGCAGCCCCTGGGCAGAGGACACGCCAGATGCGGGAGAGCGCAGGCATGGCAGTTCGTGCTGTTGGAGGCCCTAGAGGGCGGAGTGAGCCAACTCCCCCCCGCGTGCACATGCGCCGCCTGTTCCCCCTCCTCCCTCGCATGCGCATGCGCCACCTGTCCCTCTCCCCCCCTCCCGCTCCTCCTCTACGCCAGCCGGTCCGCAGAATTTTCTTGAAAATGAAACTGGTCCCTGGTGCAAAAAAGGTTGGGGACCCCTGCTATACGGCATTGCACACCAGAACAACTAGACACAAGGACAGTCCCATCCCCCCTCACCGCATGTCATCACTTTGCTAAACAACCAATTCCCACAACACTGTCAAACTATTTAGCAAGGCTGTGTTACTATTCTTCTTCTCATCTTTCCTATTACCTATCTCCTTTTCTACTTATGGCTATAACTTTGTTGCTTGTATCTTTACGATTTATATTGTTTTATTTGGTTTCCTAGTATGATTTAGGTTGATTGCTTATTTAGTATCCTATGTCTATCACTAAGTCTTGTATCTTATGATATATGATGAATGTATTCTTACGTCTATGATCATGATTTATCACTTATAGCTTTTATGTACACTGAGAGCTCATGCACCGAAGACAAATTCCTTGGGTGTCCAATCACACTTGGCCAATAAAGAATTCTAATTCATTCTAATCTAATCTGTGCTTTACTTCTTTGCAGAAATTATTGCAAATGCTCAGAAAATTGTCATCCGTTAATTTCTCTTCCACATGCACATCCTACAAAGGCAAAGTGAACTGAGCAATCATAAATTATTTTTAGTCTTAGATTATGCCTGGATTAAAGCAGCTAAGTGCAAATATTTACAGAAGTCTTAGTTTGGTGGCCGCATCTTTAAGATTGTCAGCTCAGGCATTTTGCATTGTCCCTATTTTTTTCAGCTCTAAGCAAAAACAAAAAAGGCACCTCTTCATTTTTCTTTCACCAGTCTTGCTACTGGACACTCAACTTGATTATCCAAAATTTGCTAAGTAATTGACTGGGTGGAGGAAAGTGTTATTTAGACAAGAAATAACAAATCGCCACAGGCAAAACACAGACACTGGAATTGCAGTGAACCGAAGAAGGAGGCATTCTTTAAAATATATATATTTAAAGTGAAAAAAATGATTGGATGGATTTTTATTTGTGCGTAACATAAGAAAGGAAACTAAATATACAAGTTGACCAAAGACTGAACTTTTTCAAGGTATTCAACATCTCTTAAGAGATTTGGGAGTTATTCTACCACCTCCAACACAATGTGTTCTTTGTTGAATTATTCCTGAATCAAAATCAACTTATTTTGCTGACAAAATTATAATACACTATAAAATGGGAACACCAGATGTTATGTTTAAAAGGAAGTCATTAGATGAACACTGAATACTGAGAATACGGCATCTAATCTAGCATTAGAGAGGCAACAGTGACTAAAGAGTGGTGAGAAACCTTTTTTTTATTTAGAGCTGCCACAGCTAGTGTTGTGCTAAGGGATTGGGGAAAACCTGTTATTGTCAGATGTTTGGGGAGTATGAATTGCATTATCATTGTTTACTCATCAGCTGTAATGGCTGGATCCATTGCAGGGGTGAGTTCCTGCCAGTTCTAACCTCTTCTATAGAAAAGGTTCCACAAACCTACAGTGCCGTTTAGAACAGGTTCCAGCGCCGTCCCCACGTCCATCCGCACATCATCAAGATGAAGAGCGAGAGGAGGAATTCTGGGAGTTGAAGTCCACAAGTCTTAAAGCTGTTAAGTTTGAACACCCCTGGGTTTTTTTTCTAAAGAGTTAGGGGTGCAATGGTCTTGTAACTTGACAGCTTTAAGACTTGCGTGCTTCAAATGCCAGAGTTTCTGAGGCAACATTTTGGTTGCTAAGCAAGAGCATTGTTAAGTAAGTTTCACCTCATTTTACAAATTGGCCACGCCCACCCAGTCACATGACTGCCAAGCCACTCCCACCCGGTCACATGGCTGGCAAGCCACTCCCACCTGGTCACATGGCCAGCAAGCCACTCCCACTAAGCTGGCCACACCTACAGAAGAGGTTCTAAAATTTTTTTGAAATCCACCACTGATTCATTGGGAACTGGAAGACAACAACATCTGGAGAGACCCTTGTTCTTCACCCTTAACTTGGACAAAATGCTAGCTAGAAGGCTTAGATCAGAGGTGGGTTCCTACCAGTTTGGACTGGTTCAGCTGAGTAGGTAGGAACTCGGCCTGCCATGCTGCCAAACTGGTTCTCTCGGCAGCGCCATAGGCACCGCCATTTTGTGAATGTGTGTGTAGTGTGCATCAAGCACGTGTGCTCGCTCATACACAGTGAGTCCCTGAGCGAAATAGCAGTAGCAGCAGCCAGAACCCACCCCTGGCTTAGATGTCCATCTGAAAGATGCAGATAATAGCATGAATGGTTTCTAGAAAAGTTATAGTTGGTACACATTCCAAGAGATGTACAGTATTAAAATAGGGATGAATTGTACTAAAAAGCTAGGAGACTTATTTTGTAATTCTGTAGAGATGTGATGCATAATTTCAGATGTTTCTTCTTTAAAGTTATAATTATGTTCTGAACAATCAATTGTTCAGAAGGGAGGTATGGCATAGTCCTATATAAACCAATTTTAGACCATGTAGTCAGAAAATCATTTTTCTTTGTAAGATAAATCTATTGCAAAGACTGTGGTGAGCCCACATTTCCTGTTTTAGCATGTAAAGTATAATTCAATATTAAATGAATTTTTTAAAAATCTGAAAAGTAATGAGGGAAATTGCTGTTTTTTCCTCATCATATTGAGGAAATATTGCTGAGATCTTCTCATACTGCAAAGTTGTCTTTTTCAGTTATATGGTCTTATATAAATGATACTGTACATATCTAAATTGCAGTGAACAAATTTGGGTTTGGGATAATGGCTTACTAATGGATCATAATAATTTGTAGATACTCTTTTTTATATTGCAAGAGTTTTATTAGTTTTTACAAATTTTTTCAGGTAGGGTAAGGTAAGGTGATACAGAAATATTTTGAGAACTTTCACATCGAGATCATTGGCCCCTCCAGGGCTTCATCATAAGACATTGGTAATACATTTTTCAATAATACTACAAGGTGGAAATAAATGCAAACATCATAAATTCTAAATTCTATGCTGGCAATCATGTACAAACATCCAGATAAAAAGTTATACTGTATTAATAAAAAGCAAAGTCATTTTTTAGATCTAAGTCTCTTGGCAATTGTGTCTTCTTGTTCTCCTTCCTGGCCCCCAGCTGGTGGGGCCGTGGCCCCCTCTGCCCCCCCTGGATCTTCCCCCAGGATAGAGGAATGTTTTTTAAGAAAGGCTTCCGCCTCAACAACTGTTTTAATCCTTACTCTTCCTCCATCCCAGAACACCAACATCCCTTCTGGCATCGCCCACTTAAACCAAATCCCGTGGTTAAACAATTTTTTAGATAAGAAGGAGTACTTCCTTCTCACCTCTCTAATCTTTCTTGGGATCTGCTTCAAGATAGCGACTTCCTTTTGTTGGTAAATTAACGGACTCTCTCTCTGCGTCTTCAGGATTCCCTCCCTAGTCGACCTTCTAACAAATTTAATATGTATCTCTCTGGGTACTTCGTTTATCCTGGCATATGTTGAATTTATTCTATAGACTAGGTCAATGTCCCCCCTGATCTCCTCTTTAGGTTTGTGTAAATAGTCTGCTAAAATTGTACTCATGAGATCAGGAAGGCATTCACCAGCTTCCTCCGAAATGTTCTGAAATCTTAAAAAATATGACATCCTTTCAAAATCCATCCTAGACATATGACCAGTCAAATCTCCAATTTCACTATTAACATTTTTAAGTTCTTCCTTTGCCCCAGCCAACCCCACTTCCAACTCCTCGGTCTTCTGTGTGTTCTCCATCAATTTTTTCTGTGTCTCCAAAAGTTCAAGTTTAGAACAGCAATGATCTTTTTTTAATTATTTAATTTCCAGCACCAAGGAGTGTAACACTGCTTCCATAGCTGCCATCCTTTCTTCCAATCCTGGATTTTCTGGTTGTTTTTTTGAAGCCATGGTGAGCTGTTAAAGTCAGTGCCACTAAGATGGCGTTTTTTGGGTGCGGCCGCTGGAGCAAGTCAGGAGAAGAAAGTTCAAATCAAAGTTGTAAAAAGTTGTAGAGCCCAGAAGAGAAGCAATTTTCACAGTCAATTATTAGAACAAAGAAGGCACTCCAGGGAAGGAATCAATTAATCCAAAAATTTCTCCGTTGGTAGAGAGAGGCAGTCCAAATCACAAAGAGATGTTGGTAATTTTCCATAAAAAAAATAGTCATTTAGGAACAAAGGGCAGCCATCTTCCACCGCCCAGTCTGGCAGCCAGCAGGAGAAAGTGATAGAGAAAATTGTTTCAATAAAGCCGGACTTAGATACATTGTATAGAAACAAGCCGCGAAGCACTTTCACTTGTTCCACAAAAGTCCGGATGCGAAATATCCGCTTCCTCGCGCCGAGGAGCCATTTCTAAACGCCGTTGTTATAAATCCGAGGGGGGGGGGTTTAACAAACACCCCCCTCCACGTTTCTCTCAGTCCAAGCCACCAGCAAAAAATAGTTAAAGTCACTTACTCTCCACCTCGCCACCAAAGCCCCGGCAAAGCCATCCGACCCGAGCGCTCCGTTCTCTCCAAATCCATTATTCGTTACCGTCCTCTGTTGGCGAAGGGAAACCAAGCACCCCGCAGCATGTCTTCTTCCACCTAGACCGAGGACAAGGATTGTTGCCCAGCCGCCACCAGGCTGAACCAGTCCAGGCAAGCCAGTCCTACGGAGGGTCCCCCCAAAAAAGGGGCACCCCGCCCCGTTTGGGGCAGAAAAAAGAACAAAACGGCGGACGAGTCCCAAGACTCGTCCGTCGCCGCCAGAAGCCGGAACCGCAAACAATTTGTGGATACTCTTTAATGTCAGGTGCAAAGGATCAGGACCACATATGAAATTCCAATTAAGCTAATTTATTGTTCTTGCCTATGCACAAGAATCTAATCAGCTAACTAGTCAGTATTAAATTGGGTTGAAGTCTTAGATATTTGGACCATTTGTGGGAATGAAACAACTTCAGACTGCTTCGTCTTTTGTCCCCGCTCCCAGGCTCTTCTAATTCTTTTCCTATATCTATGGTCAGTTACTCACTTATGTCTGCCATATATTTCAGAGCTGATATGATTTTTCTATCATCACTACACACTAAATTCTAGTGGTTTGGTGGCCTAGAGGTGGAGTTCTTGTCTCACAATCAGGAGGCTGTGAGTTCGATCCTAGATACGGGAAGATATTTCTCTCTCAGGACACAATGAGAATATATCTGCTGAACAAAGCTCCTTATTGGTGACAGGAAGGGCGTCCAGCCAGTAAACAGCTCTATTCAGTTGACCAGACTCTACCACGCAAGGGATTATGGGATTGTTAAAAGAAGAATATGATAACTACATTAAATTCTAAAGCTAATTCTAAATCCAAATGTAAAAGGCAAAATGTGATTTGGAGTAAATATGGACATGCATGATGCACCTGCTGACAATGTCAGATGCTAGGATGCCGTAATGATAGTATGTGTCATGACATTGTATAAATGTACTTGTCATGACATTGTCTATGTACTTGCATCATGATGCATAACACAAGAGTGTTATTTGTGTAATGACGTTATGTGTTTTTCGTGACTTGATTTTATACTTTGTCTTTCCCAGTGAATGCCAACACCTGTTGGGAATACCTTTCTTAGATCATAGGTCAGTTGTAGCGGGCAGATTGCAAAACCAGGAAAAGATACAACTGTTTAAGATGGTCCCAACAGGTGGAACATATATGTATGTGCTCACCTGCAATTGCAATTTCCTTTTTGAATCCAATTCTCCCCATGCACATTGTAAAAACGAACAGCTACAGAAAGTCCACTTATATGCTACTATAAGGAGTGCATTCACCGAGATACATAAAAAGCACAGCAGTAGAAGATAGTGTCTCAAACAGACAAAAGACAAGTCCAGAGAGAGAGAGAGAAGAACTTGAGATGGGCCATGGGAATGTCTTAAGAGTACAGGCCAATATCTCTTTCTCTGGAGATTAGATTCTGATGTAACGGGGACTATATAAGCTTGAGATGTTTATATTATTTCTCGCTAATTATACTTTATCTCCATACTTACGGTTGGAAAACCAGGAAAGAGAATAAGTAGCAATGGGCAGTTACCCAGTATGCTCCAGTTTTTATTTCTATTCTAATGGAATATATTACATTTCAAAGCAAAATGCTTTCCTATACAGAACCATGAAATGTCAGTTGTAGCACGTAGCAAAAATAAGGACTGTGTGCTGCATTTTGTTCTAACTTTTTACATGAAATGAAGCCGATAGAAGAAAAGTGCTCAGATTCTGGACACCAAACGCAAGTTAGCATTTCCTCTGAAATGCCTCCGTACATATAATAGTGAAGAACATAGCAACATCAATACAAAGACACATAAATATTGTGCTTTAATATGAAGGAAACAAAATCAGCATTTGATTGACTAGTCAGTAAGTTGCAAAGCCAAGAGAAAGCTGAGCTTTGTAAAGTTGTCATGAATTTTCTTTTTATATTGCATTTATTTCCGTTCCAAAATTCTCTCTATCTACTGTAAAAATGACATAGATGTAGCAATAAAACAGACCAAAGCCAAATGAACAAGTAAATAAAAGTCATTTTGGAAAGAAACAAGATTTGTGCCTCACCTTATTGTGCAGATACCTGTAAAATGCATTGTCTTGGAATGACAACAGAAGTGATCTATAACTTAAATAAGTACTGATTCATTGAAATGGGTCTTATTACACCAATTCAGAGACAGTGTGATGTGATCTGTGCAGTTACTGTCTGCCAGACATTGATTTTCTCATTGCCAGTTTGATTTATGCATACAAATACTATTTTGCTTCTATGGAGAAACTGTTGCAGCACATAAAGGTGTGTGTTTGTGTGCGTGTGTGCATATATACAGACACACACACACACACACACACAGGATAGTGTCCTAATGGAATGAGATACATAAATCACAAATGATTCTATTTCTTCTTGCACGGATTCCTACAAGATTCTATTTCCAGGGCAATTTATATTTAAAAGATTATCATGCATTTCATGGCCATAGAAAACAAATATGTGACTCAGACATTTAAGTTTCTCAGTTGGGGTCTACTCTACACACAGAATCATCTATAGATTTCTTGTATATGAGTTATAAATGTGTTATACTGGATGTGTAGCCAAAGACAATATACTGCTCAAAAGAACTTCAGAGCCTGCATGCAAATGTCCCAAATGTTGGATCAGCAGAACTGAAGTCTGGGGCATTTCTCTGCAATAATTTCATATTTATTGATTTCTTAAATGTATTGTATACTGCTGCCACTCAGTACAAAGCAATTCAAAGACAAAAACAGCAACAACAAAAACCTGAAAAAATCATTACAAACATAAAGAAGATCAAAACTATTCAATCATTTTTAAAAAAAATCATCTGTGGGGCATCACAATTCTTCTCTTAGAAATACAACCATTTAACAGACTCTTTATTAACACAATCACACCTCCAGGTTAGAAGGCAGGACCTTCTAGAAGGCCAACAAGGTTGGGGCCAATATACAGTGGTACCTCGCTTCACGAACTTAATTCGTGAACTGACTCTGTTCGCATTGCGAATTGGTCGTGAAGCGAGGCACAATTTCCCATAGGGTTCAATGTAAATCCGGTTAATCCGTTCTGACCTTGTTTTTTGGGTTCAATGTAAAGCAGCTGAGGGGCGATGGAGCAAGCCAGCATGACATTCGCCCATCTCTTTCTGGGCTCGGCGCTTCTGCTTGTCGGGACGCTTCCCGAAGCCAGCAGCCCCGCAGTCAGCTTCGGGAAGCGTCCCGACAAGCAGAAACGCCGAGCCCAGAAAGAGATGGGCGAAAGTCATGCTGGCAGCCGCGCGCGGTGTGTGTGTGGAAGCGAAGGCAGGGGGGAAGGAGCTGCCTTCCCGGCCGGGCTCCGCAGCTGAGGGGCGATGGAGCAGTTTGCGCGGTTTGTTCCATCGCCCCTCAGCTGCGGAGCCTGGCCGGGAAGGCAGTTCCTTCCCGCCTGCCTTCGCTTCCACACACACACCGCGCGCGGCTGCCAGCATGACTTTCGCCCATCTCTTTCTGGGCTCGGCGCTTCTGGGAAGCGTCCCGACAAGCAGAAGCGCCGAGCCCAGAAAGAGACGGGCGAAAGTCATGCTGGCAGCCGCGCGCGGTGTGTGTGTGGAAGCGAAGGCAGGGGGGAAGGAGCTGCCTTCCCGGCCGGGCTCCGTAGCTGAGGGGCGATGGAGCAGTTTGCGCGGTTTGTTCCATCGCCCCTCAGCTGCGGAGCCCGGCTGGGAAGGCAGCTCCCCGCCTTCGCTTCCACACACACACCCGTCCCCCTCACAACATTCGTTTGTAGATAAAATGTCCGCGGCTCCGGTACGTGAAGCGAGGCGGGGTTCGTGCAGCGGAGCACATTTTTTGGAAAATTTCTGGTCGTACAGCGAATTGGTCGTGAAGAGAGGCGAATTGGTCGTGAAGCGAGGTACCACTGTAATCTCAAGGGAGATGATAAGTGTGGACATCATGGTAGAAAAGACTCTCTCCCAGGAGAGACTTAGGAGACTAAGGAGACTTAGTGGGTGGAACCTGTAACATTCCTTCCCGGATCTGATGGGAAGATTAGATGCAATCAGGAAGAAGCAATTCTTCAAATATCCTGGTCCGGTGCCCTGTAGGGCTTTGTATGTCATTACCAGCATCTTGAATTACATCTGGAAGTACCAGGAAGGACAGCCGATCAGAGCTGTAATGTGCTGCATCTTCCAAATGCTCTTCATGGGCAGCCTCACATAGAGTATATTACATATAGTAATCCATCTTGAATTCTACCCAAAAGCCAATCAGCAACCGGTGGCGCTCCTACATTATAGCTGGTGCACATCAATGAGTTCTCAACATTGTTTTCTAGCAACACTATGAAATTCTTCTTCTTTTGTGTCTAGACCAAACTTTAAACTGCCTGAATGCAGTCACCTTCTTGCCTTTGTCATTGGCCCAAAATAAGTCATTGGTATATGTTTCTGGTAGTAATTGTCATACCAGCAGATGGGCTGGGCATGCTGTCTCTCCACATTCACATAGGCTGTTATTCGCTAAGAGCCCTTACTTGAGCAAATTGGTTCTATATTTATTCTCAACCTATTCATGGTCCTCCAAGTAATATAAGGGAGGTCAGATCCTTCGTCCTTTAATGTTATTCCTTGCTTGATGGTCTCCTTCCCCCAACTACAAAATTATATCATACATCTAATATCTGAATCAAGACAATGTTGTTTTTGATTTTATTGAGAGATACAAATCAAAATTACATGCCAACGCAAAACAATCTTGCAAATTTGAGATTAAAATACACAAGACAAAAATGCATTTTTCCTACCCAGAACATTTTCTTTATTCTAAATTTATACAGTGCTTTCTAATATTACAGCTGAGATTTAGTAGGCCTGACACATCTATAATTATGGTCAATAAAAAATTTCAGAATAAGATTATGTATCATAGTAAATATTTTGAGACTAAAATAAGCATAACGAAGCATAATTTCTAAGGCATGCTAGTGTTACCTATACAAACCTCAACCTACTTTTTGAAGATAATCTCATTTGAAAGAATAATCTACTGCAAACTTTATTGGACTGCCTTTCTCCTCTTCCAGATTTTCATTATCATCTGTCATCTTTTCCATTTTTGCTTTCTCTCCTCTCTGCTCTCACATAACATCACAAGTTTGTTCATAGCCAACTTTTATCCTCTCATTCTGCCATTGGCTTCAACTTCTTTTTCATGCACAATTCCTTATACATTGCTTATAAAGATATATTTACAGAAGATGAGATGCAGAATTCTAGCTTCTAAAGAATTGGGAGGAGTCATTTACCAAATCCAAACCTTACTCAGTGCAGGAATCCACATTAAAGCATCCCTGACAGATGGCTGCCTAGCTGCACTTGTGAACATCCAGTGGAGCTCATTACTTCTCTGGGTAATTGCTTTCACTGTCAAAACATTTTTGTATACTCTAGAAGAGGTCTCATTAAAACCCACCACTGTTGTCTGCAATATTATTATGCTATCTAATCAGTGTAATTATCCAGTGTGTGTAAGCATTAGCGGATCCTAAACTGAGTTGCAGATGAATAATCAGTTTAAGATTTGTTAGCTCTGTAATATGATTGTGTGAAGTAGTACTCCATGAGGTATTGGTAATTCAAAATAGCTGAACAATGTGGGCAATGCTAATCAGCTGTTAGAGGTGTTAAATGCACCACAAGCATTTCATTTCATCTACCTTGAATTATTGAATATAAATGTTGTTTTCAGCAGCAAGTTCAGATAATGAATATGACATTATACAGTATGTCATATTCAAAGTTTGACATGAATCATCATCAAAGTCTACTGTAACACTTGGTATGTGCTCCCCCACCAGGCTTGCTTTGCTGCCTCAGTGTTGTTGTGGGGGTTTATTCTTGGGGGTATATCGGGAGAGTATGCTCTACTCCAAGTAGTTTCACTCATGGCATGAAAATTATCCCAGCTGCTCAGCTGAAGCAAGTAGGCATATTGAGCCACAGTGATATAGGAAGATATAGAAAGATGATAGAGGAGGAAATCATAGAACATGAAAAATAGAGAAAGAATGAGTTGCTTTCATAGTTAGGAAGGGTACAACAAGAACAGTTCGTGGCTACAATGCACTTAATGACCAAATACTATCACGCAGAGTTTATGGACAACCCTTTGATATGATAATTGTCCAAGTTTATATTCCAAACACTGATGCAGAAGAGAAGGTTGAACTGCATTGTGATCAGGTTCAATATGGTACTGACAAAATGGGCAATCAAAATGTGCTGCTAGTGGTTGGGGATCAGAATGCCAAAGGTGGAAATATTAAGGAGGAAAATGTAGTTGCAATGTTTGACCTGGGAAATCTATACTATTTGATGGCACATAACCAAATCATTTAGGTAAATTAACTTTGCTTTATTTTGTTTAAATGACAAATACAGCATTATTCACCATTAATAATACAATAATACAATAGCAGAGTTGGAAGGGACCTTGGAGGTCATTTAGTCCAACTCCCTGCCTAGGCACGAAGCCCTATACCATTTCAGACAAATGGCTATCCAACATCTTCTTAAAGACTTGCAGTGTTGGGGCATTCACAACTTCTGGTGGCAAGCTGTTCTACAATAAATTATATTATTGTACGTCTTGTAAGTCTATAAATATTTTATTTCACTTAAACCAAATTAAGCCAAGACAAGTCTATCTAATCCATCCCATCCCATCTCTTTCATGCAACAAAGCTCAATGGATATTATTTCATAGAAATAATTGAGTTTAAAAACTATAATCTCTTTCCTAAAAACCTTACAAAAAGCAAATAAACACAAAGTCTTACAAGCTTTAGATATCAAAGAGATAAGCAAATGCACAGTTTTTAAAGATTCTGCAGACAAAGGAGTTGGAACCGATTATATAAACAAAAGAGGATGAAAGACAAGAGAATAGAAAACATCCGTGGTTAGGTCAGAAGTTTCAGAAGTAAGGCTAACATCTCTTCTTTTTTTCATATATATATATTGGTTATCTCTTTGTTCTAGTCTAAATGGTTCATATTTAGATATATTCCCATTCATTTATCCTCCAATTTCATTTATCCTCAGAATATCATTCTATTAAACCATTGGCAGCAGATTTCCTTAGTGTTGATCCCCCACATATTCATTTTCATGTTGTTGTTTTTTAAATTGATACTTCTACATGGAGTTTTTCAAACTATTTTTTCACACTGTTAGTGAATTCCACTTTATTGTTTTAACGGAGTGAATTGGGATACATTATTTTGTTTTCCTTCTACTTGAATATAGCTGTATTTTCATTAAACAATGTTTTAAAACATTTATTGAAGTCACATCTTTGACTAAAACAATATTTGAAAAGCCACATAGGAAAACACATTTTAGGACCGCCATGCACGACCTAAGTAGCCTGATTCAAAATAGCAGAGAATTATGTCCTTTTCAAAAACTTCTATTCATACCTTCCATGTTAAAATGGGTGTTCAAAATATTGAAAGGCAATTGTTATTAAATAACATGCCTTATCATGGGACCTATACATTTGTACTGTGTATTATAGGTTCATATGACCCAAACAACACATATTTAATCCTTATTGCAATCCCAAATGTACATTGTTTCCTTTTCAAATAATCTATTTTTCTATCGCTGATCGTAGCAAAAAATAAATGCTTTGGAAATGCACTAGTTTGCAGAATTTTCAGTCATCTAGGAATAAAAAATTATTTTTTTTCCACAGGTCTTTGGCCTCTATCATGTCTATAAGAAGCACCATAAAAGATGCACAGTAAGTCCTAGTGCCTTGCTGACAGGCTGACCTTCCTACAGAGGCTGCCTCATGCCATTCTGCATTTGGGCTCCCTATGCTTTGGAAGGCATCCTCTTGCGAGAATAGAGTCCACATGCAGAATGGCATAATGCGGGCTCTGCAGGAAGCCTGGCCTCCCATTGGCTGAGTGTCCCTGTCAGAAGCCTGTGAGAGGGATTTTGGAATCCTAGTGGACAACCATTTAAATATGAGCCAGCAACTGCCCACAGGAATATCATTGATTTTTTTTTCAAACAATTGCCATGTTTACATAATGACTGCCATGTTCATAATCAATTCCGTTGTATACATGTTGTACAAAGACAATAAAGGTGATACTATAAGTTAATGACTGTGGTATTCACTTAACAACCACCACAAAAAAGTTTTTTAAAATGTGGTCCAAACTCATGGAAGCCTCAATTTATAACTGTCATAGTTTACAATGGAAATTCCAGGCCCCGTTATGGTTGTAAGTCAAGGGCTACCTGTAAACCAAGCAATTTCAGTAACCACAACCATATTTCAGGATGTAATCTTCTACATACACATACACAGATCATGCCAGACTAATCTTATTGCATTCTTTGATAATGTGACAAAATTAGTGGACCAGAGGAATGCCGTCGATATAGTTTACTTGGACTTCAGTAAGGCATTTGACAAGGTAGACCATAACCTAGTACTAGATAAAGTAGAAGAATGTGGGTTAGACAGCATCATCACCAAATGGATTCGTAACTGGCTGACCAACCGCACTCAACGTGTAGTCCTCAATGGAACTGCATCTACATGGAAGGAAGTATGCAGTGGAGTCTCCCAAGGCTCTGTTTTAGGCCCACTACTCTTCAACATCTTCATCAATGATTTGGACAAGGGAATAAATGGGGAACTCATCAAATTTGCAGACGACACCAAGCTGGCAGGAATAGCCAACACTCCAAAAGATATGCTTAAGATACAGAAGGATCTTGACAAACTTGAACATTGGGCACTATCTAATAAAATGAAATTCAATAGCGAAAAGAGTAAGGTTCTACATTTAGGCAATAAAAATGAAATGCACAGGTACAGTATAGTGGTACCTTGCTCAATAGCAGTAACTGTGAAAGGGATCTTGGAGTCCTAGTAGACAACCATTTAAATATGAGCCAGCAGTGTGCAGCAGCTGCCAAAAAAGCCAACACAGTTCTAGGCTGCATAAATAGAGGGATAGAATCAAGATCACAGGAAGTGTTAATACCACTTTATAATGCCTTGGTAAGGCCACACTTGGAATACTGCATTCAGTTTTGGTCACCACGATGTAGAAAAGATGTGGAGACTCTAGAAAGAGTGCAGAGAAGAGCAACAAAGATTATTAGGGGACTAGAGACTAAAACATATGAAGAACGGTTGCAGGAACTGGGTATGTCTAGTTTAATAAAAAGAAGGACTAGGGGAGACATGATAGCAGTGTTCCAATATCTTAGGGGTTGCCACAAAGAAGAGGGAGTCAAACTATTCTCCAAAGCACCTGAGGGTAGAACAAGAAGCAATGGGTGGAAACTAATCAAGGAGAGAAGCAACTTAGAACTGAGGAGAAATTTCCTGACAGTTAGGACAATTAATCAGTGGAACAGCTTGTCTCCAGAAGTTGTGAATGCCCCACACTGCAAGTCTTCAAGAAGATGTTGGATAGCCAATTGTCTGAAATGGTATAGGGTTTCCTGCCTAGGCAGGGAGTTGGACTAGATGACCTCTAAGGTCCCTTCCAACTCTGCTATTGTATAAATCACATATAATCCCCGTCAATAGCAGCTCATTCATAATTCCCAAGTAGCATCAGGTCCTCAACCTATTGTGTAATTGAGGCCACAAATGTATCTTCTCAGTGTTGAAGGATTAGTCGTTTAGCAATAAGAAGGGTATAGATAGTCCATTTCCAAGCTTGATAATATTCTTTAATAATAACAGAGAATGCCTTAATCCTGAACTGCCTTGTGAGTATATTGGATCCAAAGTATCAGGAGTACAATTAGAGGATTCAGCTGACTAATCTTATTAATAATTAGATAGGAAAATGATGTGCAGCTACAGTACTTGTTGTACTGAACTGCTTTCTTAGCTTTGACAGTTCATTTCATTGCACTTAACAATACTATTCCTTCAGACTTTACACAACAGATAATTCATGAATATTACACAATCTCCCTTTCAAAAAAATATTAATTTATTCTGTAAACTGTTCTCTGCCATTACCTTAACAGTTTCCAATTTGTTTGAAGAAAGCAGTTATGGTTAATGAGGACAGCTACATAATTCAGCAGTTAGCTAATGCTTCTTTCGGCCTCTAAAAGAGATAGGAAATTGCCTTCTCCTGAAGAAGCTCTCTCTCAATCCATCTGTACTTGATGCCTTTTGCCCTGATTCTAACCTGTTTTGGGTGGGGGGAGGTTGTTGAGAAGATGGTAATGAATCAGCTTCGTGAGCTACGGTGGCGCAGTGGTTAGAGTGCAGTACTGCAGGCTACTTCTGCTGACTGCCAGCTGACTGCAATTTGGCAGTTCCAATCTCAGCAGGCTCAAAGTTGGCTCAGCCTTCCATCCTTCCGAGGTCAGTAAAATGAGGACCCAGATTGTTGGGGGCAATATGCTGACTGTAAACCACTTAGAGAGGGCTATAAAGCACTGTAAAGTGATATATTGCTACATATCCTAGAAGGAATTAGATCAGGGGTCTCCAACCTTCTCCAGCTTTGCTGGCTGGAGAATTCTGGGAGCTGAAGTCCTTCAGACTTAAAGTTGCAAAGGTTGGAGACCCCTGAATTAGATGATCCAGCTCTGATTCAGCCAATGCACAGAGTTGCTCATAGGATACAAAAAGCATGACATCATCTTTGTCAGGACTTCGATAGAGGGGAACACACTTTTCTTGTTCTGGGGGGCTTTTTTGTGGTGGTGGAGGGGCATAAGAGTTGATACCATCAACTATCATACTCTGATAGATCACCTTCAAGTGATGGGAATGGGTGTAAAGAAATGAAGAGGTGAAATTAGGGATAGGGAGGGACTGGAAGGTCAGAGAGGCTTGGCAAAAATTCCAAGAATGTTATTTATTGAAACAAGAATTTTGAAAACCTGTCTGTCCTACCTTATACCAAACAAAATCAAGGCTGTGTTATTTTCTTTCTCATGCTTTCCTCTTTCAAGGGGCTAGGTAATTTTTTCTGCAATGATTAATGGCCCAATCATTCTTCCCTATTCCCAAAATCAATCCTTTACTGTGGTTGATTGTTATATGGGGTTCCACTCTTATCTAAGTAGATATTTCCCATCAACAGTCACAAAGATTAAGTGGCTGAGACTTCATCTGCTTCATCTACTGAAGTGCCAGTTCAGTATTATTTTTTATGTTATTAATATCTATGTGAAATCACTAGGAGAAGCTATCTATTAGTTCTTGATAATTTGTCATCAGTATGATGATTACATTCAACTATGCATTGCCATCCTGGGCCAACCCGGAAATGCTACCAAAATCTATTTTTAGTATTATTTTTCAATTAAGGATTTTGATTAAAATACTACAAGCAAATATAAATAAACCCTAAACATAGAAGAACGAATAGTAGGAAAGTATAATAGATGCAAGAAAAAAGAGTAAAGAAAGTATGGTAAGCAAAAAGAAAAGCAGTATATAATGAAATGATTCCCAATCTTTAATTCATAAGCATAAACAAATTTAATAACTCATACCCTATAAAATTGCAAACAGATACCTCTTCATCCCATATCCCATTCTTTAGAGTTAGAGTTATAAAACATCAACTTTTCAGTCCTGGTGTCGGCAAAAAGTCCTTAAAGGATTGCTAATAAAAATCATTTTTAATTAATTTTAATTTAACTGGACCCTTAACCCATTTGTAATTTCCCTAGATCAAAATCTTACTTAGCTTATTGCTTTTTATTTTAAATTCTCTTACTTTCTTAAACGTGTAATTAAATATTCTTTTGTTCAAAATTGAAGCTAAATTTACTGGTGACTTTTCAAACTTGTTGTTCTGAAGATCTCTAAAAGCTCAAAGATGGTTAATAGGCAATTCCCAAAATTAGAAAATTTAGTTCTTAAAACTCAATTAGGTTCTTTTTAAAAGGCTCTGCTGCAATTGCAAGCATGATGGTTAATCCCTTTATGTTTCAGCACTCAGACCAGTGGAAGACCATCTCCTATATACTTCTCATGAGAAGGAGCTATCTGAGGCATAATGGGGTGATCTATCCTTTCTTTATTCAGAGAAATTCCAAAGAATTGGTCTACTTACCATTTCTTTGGTCTTTGTCACTTTTGTGAAGATGTCTTTAATTCGCAATGTCTCTTCTAGACATCAGAAGTACTACTGGAATCCTCAATTGGCCTGGATAGTATAAGGATCTGAATGGAGACAAACTAAATCAGATAAAGTTCCAACAAAATGTAGCTAACCTGAGTGTTAGCTCTTGATATGATCATTCTCCTACTAAAGAAAGAATGGTCAATGATTAGTGTGTTCTGTTGGATTTATATTTCCTGCTGGACAATAGATGGAATCTGTGGCCTAAGGATGTTTATTTAAATCCATCTGGTATGCTAGTTATGGCTCTATTAGGATCAAGATATTCTAGCAATAGAAATTCATAGCCTGAGCTCAACCAAACTGGAATATTGCAACACACTCTATGCTGAGCTGCCTTAGAAGTCAGAGGCTACAATTTAATTAATTTAATTTAATTTAATTTATTTAGATTTATAGAACTGCCCTTCTCCATCGAAATGGACTCAGGGCGGTGCACAGGAATTTAAAATCGATAAATAACAATAAATACTGAAGAATTAAGAATAAATTAAACTAAAAGCCTGTGCTAAAAATCCCATATATATATTGGAGAAGACTTAATCCATTCCTTTTAAAAAAATTTCATAGGTTCCATTTAAAATATCAATTAAAGAAGACCAGGGTGCTCCAGCTCTTAATTCCACCTCTTATTTCTTCTATTTTTAAAAAAAATAATTTAGTTTAAATTTTTATTGGCAATCTCTTTTAGAACGGTCTCTTTTAAAACAGTAAAAATCTCACCAACTGGAACCATTTTCTCTTTTCACTTCCTTCCTTCTGGAGCCATCAACAACTTTGCCAGCCTGGGGGCTGTCTGTTTACCATACGATAGAAGCACTTCCTTTGGATCAATCAGGGACTTTGCAGTGTCCCTAAGATCAGCAAAGATTCATCTTCCTCTTCTCTGTCCCTCCAGGACAGTTTTGGTCCAATTGGACCATCCAGCGGCAGATAGAATCGACGATGATCTTCCAACAGCGAGATCAAGCGTTGTATTGTTGCGACGCATGCTCCTCCTTCACCTAAATGGTCATTGTGTAATAAGATGCATTTATTGTTTAATAAGCTGCATTTTATTTTAGTTAATATGTTCCTTGTGTTGTTATTTATTCTGGTTTTGCTGATGATTTGCACCACAATCTGATTTATTGGGGCAGTATACAAAATATGTATATTTAAAAATGATTTTTCTTGAAACAAACTACAGATCAAACAGGACTCAGAGATAAGAGCTTGTTGGTTTTTTTTTACTATGTCTACTCCCAAAAAACAATTTTACTTTTGCTGTTGAAATACAGCATTGTGCTACACATTAATGCTTATGCATGGGTGCTGTTTCCCTGAAAAAAAACCCCAATTTTTGCCATGAAAACCGAATATACTGTGTAAGACAAAATATTTTAAACAATCAAGAGTCTATTTTTTTCCCCTTGACTTTCTCTCCCATGGAGAACTTTTGTTCTTTTTCCACTAAATAAATAAACAAAGCTCTCCACAAAACAATATGTAACCACCTGCATACTAGCAATAGCACAACAAAAATAAATAGAAATCTGACTCCAGTTTCATCTATAAAATTTGAGTGACAATCCTTGCAACAACATAGTAGAATGTACTTTTGGCACTGCACTTTTATTCTTGCTTAAATAAGGAAACATGAAATTAAATGCTTAAAATATTTTACCAAGATGAACTGCATGTGGAAAAGTGGGTGCTTCTGTTTTCAATTATATGCAAAGTCCTTCGAATATTTCATTGCCCTTGGCTACTATCATGCATTTGATTATGTGACCAATCATTTAGCAAATACACTAGGAGAAAATGTGGATGTTTAAATGTATGCTGCCATCTGCTTGGTGTAGCAAAGCAACAGTATTTTAAAATACTGGCAATGGTAACCTAGTGCTTAGTTTTACCAGAATAGCATTGTTTGGGGGATATCCTAGAAAGAAGGTTGCAATAGACTGGTAGCTGCTAAGAAGAGTTGAAATGCCAAGAGTACATCTCTAAAACACAATTTCACAAACAAAAGCAGCTTCCTGAAACTTCCCTTACAATTCACCACCTGCCAATTAGACACTTTTAATGTAGCCTTAGTAATTTCAGATCTGATATGCGATCTCCAGTAGCTTGGCGTTCCTTAAGTAGAAAAGGATAAGCTATGCAGTGATCATCAGTTAAGCCCACTCCATGCATCTCATGAAATGAGCTGCTGCTTAGCAAACGTACGCTGTCTAATGGCTTCTGTTAGTCTTAAAATGTGCTATCGTGCTCTTTCTGATGTGAATTAAGCTTATCATTTCAGACAATTCAGTTGTTACTATTTCATTTTGAATCAAACAATCACTATAACATGAGTCTGTTGTGGATATCTGAAGATAATCTATTATCCTACTGCCCAACCTCAGTCTCCCTTCAAATAATTATTGGGGTAATCAAAGTTCCTGACTGCCCAATTATTCTCAAGATTGGACATTTCTTACATCCCCTTTGGTTTGTCAATTTTATTTTATTTCAGGAAGAGAACATTTGGCTTTGAACGAAAGATGCTTTTTCATGAGGCAAGTGAACTTTCTTGTTTTTTCTTCTGAAGACCTTTTGCTTCTCATCCAAGAACCTTCTTCAGCTCTGACAGGATAGTGGGGAATGGAAGGATTTATATTCCTTACAGACAACTGGTAATTTACATCCGTTTAGAGGGTCATTGAAGTACTTGGAGGTTTATCCTTAGGGTCACTTGAGTAGTGCTCCTGGTTCCTGTAGTCTGCAATATTTCCTCTGGAAATCCATTCCTACTCCCATACTATTCAAAGGATGTTCACCCCAAATTGTATAGCTAAAAGTCTGTAGAGATTCTCAGTCATCTCAGTCAAATTACCAGTTATCTGCAAGGAATGTAAATCCTTCCATTCCCCATTATCCTGTCAGAGCTGAAGAAGCTTCTTGGATGAGAAACAAAATGTCTTCAAATGAAAAAACAAGACAGTCCAGTTGCCTCCTGAAAAAGCATCTTTGGGAAAACCATGACCTGGGTGACTGAGAATCCCTGCATACATTTGGCTTTCAATGTAAACATTGTGGAAGCCAATTCAGCTCAGCATGTTAGAGAATAAATGTAAAGGAAAGAAGGACTTCAAAATGAAGGGTTAAATGTATATGTGGATATGTGTTTAATTGGATCCAACCAGGAACCTTGGATTCTGTAATTACAAATACAC
Organism: Rhabdophis nuchalis; assembly: GCA_039707465.1. Taxonomy (NCBI): domain Eukaryota; kingdom Metazoa; phylum Chordata; class Lepidosauria; order Squamata; family Natricidae; genus Rhabdophis; species Rhabdophis nuchalis. The sequence continues at coordinate 98,877,087 of CM077644.1, forward strand.
CAAATAGAATCTTTTTTCTTCCGAGAATAATTTGACCTTAGGAGTGTTCGCACATTACTTGCTTATAATAAATACATGGTGTGATAATCGTTAGTTGTTCTCTTTGATTTTTGTTTTATTGCAGATACTTACAGAGAATGGCAGTTGAGCATTAGTATTAATAGTGTGTCTTTCTTGTTTAGTTTTCAAATGATTCTTCACACATTCCAGGAAATTATTTAGCAAGCTGCTAGCCAAGCTGTCTGGAATAAAACAGACATGTTTTACTGTCTTGCATCTGTTAATTCTCTGAAATCTCATACTAAAAATGTTTTTGCACTAGTTCTGTCAGAAAAAAACTGAATATATTTAATCCGATCTAGGACTCAGCTGCCTTTTTTCATAAAAAATAATGTTCATCTTAGAAGTGCCAAAACCTGTCAAGTCAAAAGTCTGAAAATTGCAATGACATCTTTGATTCTATTTAAAATTACGTTTATAGCTTTCCTAGCTATAAACGTAGCTTTTATTTTTCCGAAAAATAAAAAACCATAGACAGTTGAAACTTAATAAAACTGTTGAGTTCTGAGAACCTCACAATAGAATTAGAACTTTTTCATGACTACTTTATGCTACATTCAGGAGCATTTAAAAATATCTTAACGTGAAACTTTTCACTATTTTTTAAATAAAAGAAATACTTTCCAAAAAGTGTTTTAGAATCCTACATACACATTTCAAGCAGTTTCTATCAAATATAAGATTCTGAGTACAGTATGATGCATTTACATCAGGATGTTTGTTTCTTATAAAATTATGATTTTAAAACAATGTTGTCCGTCCTTTCTAAATTAGTATGAAAATGCATACTACGCATTATTTGTTTTAAAATGCTTTTTCAACAGTGTTGAGACTTGGAAATTAAAATCCCCAAAATCTTTTCAATGAGAAGTTTTATTGATCTTCACATCACATTGGTCACACCTTCTGCTTTGGTATAATGATCTTATAGTTCCTTCTATCTTTAATTTACCTTTTAATCCCAAAGTGTGTGAGAAATAGGGCATTTTATTGAATTCATTGCAATTTAGATATAGCTTGAGGGTACTGTCCAGTAGAAGCTTTCTTGGACTTAATTCACACTGAGCAGAACACTATTTCCAAGTTAAAATGGCACTGGAATGTACTGTATGTTGTGGGTTTTTCCCCAGAGGGCAGGCATAATATAAAATGTTAAGCTGAATCAATACAATGAAAGATGTTTATCATATTTTAAACCCTTGGTTAATTACTAGCAGGAAGTTATTTCACTATTATGCATATTTGTGGGTAAATGATCCTTGTTTACTTTATTTCAACCGGATTACTTAATATTTTAATTCTGTTTTGAAACAATCATCATGTATGAAAAAAAACCCAAAAGCATACCAGTGTGCTATTCAATTTCCATTTTCTTAACCTAATTTGGATCTAAGAACACCACCATTTTGAAATCTAAGCATGGGTAAATGGTACTTTCACTCTCTCCTTCCCCCAAAATATTTAAGTATTTTATTTCAAGGAGAATATTTGTAAGTCAGGGTTGAAATGAGGGGTCCTTGGTGCTCTCTGAGCGTGTTCGTTTTCTTGAAAACTTTTCATTACCCAAAGTGGGTAACATCATCAGTGCATTGATGATGAGTTTGATAATGAAATGTATGTAAGAAAATAACCAAGCACAGAAAGCACCAAAGATCCCTCAGTACTTATTTAAAATAAGTATAGTCAGCATGTCTGGGATTGATACAAGTGTTTTGAATCACTTTTCTACCTCTTTGAAAAAGGAACATGCATCATAAGGTTTTGCTGTTGTAAAAGATGTTCAGTGTCACTTATGAAATATATCAGTCAATTATTTAAACTGAGTCAGTGAAAAGGTTTTTGAAAACTCTTATTATTTGTCATTATTCTATCATTTTTAAGAACTAGCAAAGTTTGCTTAATAGCTAAGAAAGCACAGTCATTAAATAAACTCTTGATTCGAGTGACACCTTAGACACACAAAAACACTTACAAAATTCAAAAGTAATAACTTTTATTACCTTTGCTGTCAAAACAACCACATAATATTTAATGGAATATTATATAATTGTATATCAGCTGTCATACAATTCTCCTATCTATTTTTGAAGATAGCTGATCAGTATTGAAAATTCTACTGCAGTGGTAGTCAACCTGGTCCCAACCGCCCACTAGTGGGCGTTCCAGCTTTCATGATGGGCGGTAGGGGTTTTGTCCAATACTTGAAGCACTTTCCTTTTTTAAATTTAATTGACTTCCCTACTTTATAAATCACCATTATTGTGGAACCGGTGGGCGGTTAGAAAATTTTACTACTAACAGAGATACAAAAGTGGGCGGTAGGTATAAAAAGGTTGACTACCCCTGTTCTACTTAGTGGTGCAAGGTCTGTGGCTGTCAAAATCTTTTGTTATGTTCCTCAGAACCCCTGCAGCTTCAGCAGCAAATCACAGAATGGGTGGGGGGGGGGGAAATCACTACTGAATTTCTGCAAGAGCAGCAGGAATACATGTGCCTCACTTTTAAAGAGACTTAGTACACACGTAAATTAAATCAGAAAATTTTAAATCAGAAAAAAAATGCCTTGTCTAAAAGGCCCATACTCCTGCCCCTTCCAGTGCATTTTTGACTAGTAAAACATTTTTAAAAATAAAACTTTTACTTTCAGTTGCAAAAATCTTCATACTATGCATAAAGATGTGTTAATCCCCTAATGCAGGGGTCTGCAAAGTTGGCTCTTTTAAGACTGGTGGACTTCAACTCCCAGAGTTCCCCAGCCAGCATAGCTGGCTGGGGAATTCTGGAAGTTGAAGTCTACCAGTCTTAAAAGAGCCAACTTTGCAGACCCCTGCCCTAATGTATATGTCACCTTATTCTTGTGCTTGTTTGCAGCAGGCTCCAGTAATTTCAGTCTCATTGAGCGGCAGACATTTCATGCTCAGCTATCCCTAAATAGAATAATTCCAAAATAGTCCCTTTGCTATGCCTAAATGACCAACCAGCATATAACAATTCACCTCTTTGTGAATGATTGAGTGATGGCCAATGAGTTTTCACTTGGTTGTCTGTTTTTTGTCTTTTTTAATGACAAGTTGACAAATTTGAATTAGCAAATGAAAAGAAGAAAGCTGCTCTTCAGCCTCTCTACAGATACACATTTATTTCCAATAAGCACCTGAACATCCACTTTTGTTCTTACGTTCTATGATTCACCTTCCAGGTTTACATTTCCATGCTATTATCATGCTGATGATTAAAAAGGAGGACACGGTCCTTAAATGTTAGAAATGAGGGCAGGGATCAGTGGGGTTTTTTTGCAGGTTCGCACCTACTCGCGAGAGCCGGTTGGTGAAATTTAGAGAACCGGTGAGAGGGGGTTCCACCGGCGTACCTGGAAGTAAATCTGGCCCACCGCTGCCAGTGACCCAACGGGAAGGAAAGGAAAGGGAAGGAAGGAAGGAAGGAAGGAAGGAAGGAAGGAAGGAAGGAAGGAAGGAAGGAAGGAAGAATTTATCATCACAATTGAGTCCAAAATTTTGGTTGCTAAGCAAGAGCGTTGTTAAATGAGTTTCACCACATTTTAAAAGGTGGCCACTCTCACCCTGTCACATGACTGCCAAGCCACGCCCACAAAATAGGCCACACCTACAGAGTAGGTTCTAAAAAATTTGAAACCCACCACTGGCAGGGATGCACTTACTTTTGAGCGAAGGCAATAGACCCATTCAGATTTGCCTTGGCATGACTAATTAGATAGATAGATAGATAGATTTATTTTTCTATACCGCGTCCTCTCCCCAGGGGGACTCGGAGCGGTGCACAGGGAAAAATTAAAACAACATAAAATATATACATAAATAAATACAATAAAAACAAATTAAATCAACTGTCCCTGCACTAAAATCCCCATTTTAAAATTAACATTCCCTAACCCCTGAGGTAGAGACTAACCTAGGCCGGCCAAGCAGAAAAAGTGAGTTTTTAATTTCTGACGGAAGGAGCGGAGGTCCGTAGTTGTTCTAATGTCGGGGGGAAGGTCGTTCCAGAGGGCTGGGCCCACCACAGAGAAGGCCCTTCCCCTGGGCGTCGCCCGCTGACAAAGTCTAGTGGACGGCACCCGGAGAAGTCCCTCTCTGTGGGAGCGAATCGGCCGGGATTGTTGCAACTGGGAGCAATTTAGTACTATAGAAAGTAGTTTTGGAAAGTTGGCTCTATAAGAAAGGTGGGACCGTCCAAGAGTCACAGGGAAGTTGGATGCAAAGCAGGAAGAGTTTAAGTTGTAAACTAAATGGCTAGATTTCAAGATGTGGGATTATAGGTAAAAGTATACATATTCTGGAAAGAGGTAGCAAATTCATCCCAGACCTGCTGGCTCAGGTTGAAATTTTACTAACTGCAGCCATAAATGTCAAGCATTAGAAAGGAAGATCAAATAGTAAAGAAGTGAGTTCAGGAGGGGAAAGAGAGATTTAGCTCTGAAATATACTGTATATGAGATTCCCAATTTTAGATACCACCTGGGACAGGAAAGTGACAAGGGAAACAGAAAGAAGAAAGGAAGAATGTTAGAAACGAAAAGAGCTGAAACCTGCTCCCTGGCTGTAATAAATATTACTTCTTAGTAAAGGGTCAAGAAAGAGCAAAGCTTTTGACAAGCAATACCAATGGTAAGATTGGCAGAATTGAAAGGAGAATTGTTTGGTAACTGGACTGTTTGTGCAGCAACTCAAGATACAGTAGTTAAAGTTCTTTTTGAGCGTATCCATATATAGTTCATATGTTTGTATATTTTTTTCTAGCGATAGAAGTAAATGCTGACTTTACCTTTTGAATTGGGGTTTTCCTTTCCATATTGGACACAGCAAAAGGAAGACAATTCATTTCTCAGAGTTTAGTGTTTCTCAGTCTTAGTAACTTTAAGATGTGTGGACTTCAACTCCCAGAATACCCCAGCCAACATGAATTCCTCACCACATTTGAGAAACGTTTGAGCATTCTACTGGTACAAAGGTTGGGCAACATCTGGAGAATAAATTGTATAGCAGATTGGAAGAGCTTGGAAAAGCTTTGTGAGGATGCAGCTTTCAAATTCTGAATGACAGTTGGGGTCAGCCAGGAATTTAAAAAGCTGTGTTGATCAAACCTACGTTGTGCCTCTGCCCTGTATCAGTGGGGATGAAAAGATTCTACTTGTTGCAATTGTGATGCTGATATGCAAAGTATTAAATATATTGTGCAAGATTGCTCATGTTGTGCATTCTCTAGTTCCCTAAAAGATCTGCAAGAAGCAATACCAGAGGTGATCCCAGAGGTGATAGCTGAATTGGACATCCAGCTATGAGGCCACTGCCATATCCTCATTGAGGTTTTGTATATAATTGTTTACTTCTCTTCTGTCATGTTCTGATCGTGTGCTAAATAAAAAAAACCCAAAGAATTACAGCTGTCCCAATGAAATAAATCACAAACTTAAAAACAAAAAGTAAAACAATGGTATTAGTCACTTGAAAATATTTGAGCTAATGTAATATTCAAATTATTTATTATAATTAAATTGAAATTGTAACAAAAGAATCTCCCATGATGTACTTTCAATCTTCTCTTATTTTTATCTGATTAATGGCTAAAAAGCTAAGTTTCTGGATTGTGGGAGATTAAAAAAGGAGTTAATTGATTGATTGAATGAATTAGAACAGGGGTGTCAAACTCGCATTGTCACGTTGTTGTCACCTGATGTATCATGATTTCCCCCCCTTCGCTAAAATGGGGGTGGGCTTGGCCAGTTTGTGACGCATCCTGCCCAAGGGCTGCGAGTTTGACACCCCTGAATTAGAAGGACGTGACAGAGATGTAGTTGAAGTTTAATCGAATGCTGGGATTACTTATGAAACTGAGCAATATGAGCATTGTTTTTCTTCAGTTTCAGTTTCAGTTTCAGTTTATTTGGATTTATATCCCGCCCTATCTCCCCTAAGGGACTCAGGGTGGCTCACAGGCAAATATAAAACAATACAATAAATACAATACAGTGTTAAACTGAAATTAAATTAACTAGCCTGTGCTAAAATATAACTAAAAACTTTTAAAATCCCCTACCAAATACAGTTAAATTATTTCTAGTCTAAAATCTAGGCTAAAGTCTAAGCTAAAATCTAAAATCTAAGCTCTAAGCTAGGCCAGCCAGGTGAAAGAAGTGTGTTTTCAGTGAACGGCGAAAAAGGCGAAGGTACGTGATAGTACGAAGTTCGGGGGGTAGGTCATTCCAGAGGGCCGGGCCTGCCACAGAGAAGGCCCTCCCCCTGAGCGCCGCCCACCGGCATTGACCGGCAGACGACACCCTGAGGAGGCCCTCCCTGTGGGAGCGGACCGGTCGAAGGGAGGTATGCAGTAGGAGACGGTCCCGCAAATAACTGGGCCCTGTACCATGGAGCGTTTTAAAGATGGTGACCAGCACCTTGAAGCGCACCCGGAAAGCCACCGGCAGCCAGTGCAGCTCGTGCAGGAGAGGTGTTACGTGGGAGCATCGTGAGGCTCCCAAAATCCCCCACGCGGCCGCATTCTGGACCAACTGGAGCCTGGAGGGTGCACCTCAAGGGGAGCCCCATGTAGAGAGTTCTATCATAAGACAATCTCAACAACTTGTTCCTAAATGTTAATCTCAAGGAATTGTGTCTTAGTTTGAACTCTGGCTATCAATTTTTCATTTCAACACAGGCAGCAAAATAGTTTGTCTTGGTTGCTATACACACACACACACACACACACACATTTTGGGGGTTTGAGGAGGTATTATTTTAAACCTATCAAGTAATTCCCTGCTGCTACCTTTATTTTAGAACTCAATAGAACAGTAAACAAACGCAATGGATGTAACCCTGTCATCTATATGGAAAGCAGTTTCTCTCTGCTCTATAAACTTCCTACTCAAATGCATTTCCCTTACAGTGCACCCTCAGAGGGATTTTGCATTACTATCGTCTCTGTGTAGTCATGATCACATGATATTATGTTTAGCTTTTTTTCTATGCTGCAGAAGAAATGGCTGTAAAGACAGTCTTTTAGTGAGAAGGCAGGTGAGGGGGCTGTTTTTCATTGATGGGACTACATCAGAGGTGGTATTCAGCCGGTTCTCTCTGGTTTGGATGAACTAGTAGTGGCAGCTGCAGGAGGGTCCCCCCACCCCCAATGTAATATGTGAGCACTGTGCATGCGCAGAAGGCAGCGTGCACTCACATTTGCAAACCGGAATAAGTGAATCCAACCACTGGACCACATGTCTCACTTCCTAGATCCTGGTTTATTTGTTTGCACACCCTTTGTTGTTTAAGGGAAAGGAATACTGGTTGGTTCAATTGGACTTTTTCCTATTTAGGGAAGGACTATTTATTCCTAGTTAGAAAAGATTCTGAAGATCAGTGGAGTGAAAACTTTGCCCTATATGTAACTGCTTAGCTCTCTGCCATTATTACAACACAGATTTAATGGATATTAAAATAACTTTTTAAGATTGCCAAAAATGTATTTTTAAACTCATTTAAGTACAAAGGTGTAGAATATGGTAAAAATTGAAATCTGAGAACAACAGAGATATAACTGCCTCTGCCAATTGGCCAGAAGTCCTGTTGCGGGTGCTTTGTACAGGAAATGATTAAAAGAGTAAAAGAAGTTTCTACTTCCATCCCAAGTATACCTTGCTCTGTTCCTCACCATTTTCAATTTTCAGGATAATTTTAATGCTAATATTTATTATTGTAATATTGTAATGCTTTATTCTGTTTCTTTTACTTATTGAAAGCCACCTGGAGTCATCCCTTGGCAAGATACCGTATTTTTCGGAGTATAAGACGCACCTTTTTACTCCAGAAAAGAGGGTGAAAATCTGGGTGCATCTTATACTCTGAATGTTGCTGCCTGGGTCATCTGAAAAAGGGGCAGGTGAATCTGGCGCTGCAGAGATCATGATGGCTGAAAAGGAGAGAGCTTTCGCTTTCGGGACTCCGGCTCGGCTCAACTCCCCGGAGGGCTTGGAGTGGGTGGTGGCAGCGGCTCCTCACATTGCTGGGGAGGGAAGTCATTGTGGCCATTATCTCCCCTGAGCTGCCAGCCAAATCTCTGAGGCATCTTTCACTTGCAGGATGAGGAGGGCGGAATATACCAAAGACTTTGAGTAACTGGGAAAGAAAGCCACGCTTGGAAACTGCCGCCCGAAAAGCACACCTTTCTTTCCCAGTTACTCAGAGGAATTGGTTTAAGGAGGCGCTGCTTTAAGTTGCCCTCCTCCTCCTGCTGCAAACGGAAGGTGTTCAGAGATGGTAGATTTCTCAGAACGCTAGTTTGGGAAGTTAAAAATCTGAAATGGGGTACAATCAAACGTGATTCAAAGGCTTTGGCTCCTGAGATTGCTGCGTTACCAACCAAAACACTGGTATCATGATCTCTGCAGAGCCCACTTTACGTGCCCCTTCTCGGGGGGTTCCAAGCAGCAGAGATCGCAGTAATAGAATTTCTGGGTGGAAGCGCTGCAATCTCAGGAGCCAAAGCCTATCTAGTGTTCTGATAAAAGTCTTCATAGAGAGATTGTTCCTCTTCCCTTCCCTTCCTCCCCTGCCTTCCCTCCCCAATCTCTCCGGATCTTCTTATTGCTATCGTATCTCTTCGTTGCTTGACAGATCCGGGAGGCTTGGGGGAGGGTGTGGAGGAAGGGAAGAGAAACAATCTCCACGAAGGCTTTTCTTGGGATCCTAGATCTCCACTTTCTCTCCGGAAAAATGCTATTTGCATCATCGGGATTTTGGCTAATAGAACAAGCGCGGGATGGAAAGGGAACTTCGGAATACAGGAGCGCCATATTCCTGGAGCCTGGCAGCTGCCGCATTCTGAAGTTTCCTTTCCATCCCGCGCTTCTTTCACTAGCCAAAATCCAATGACGCCAATAGCTTTTTCCGGAGAGAAAGTGGAGATCTAGGGCCCTGAGAAAAGTCTTCATGCAGAGATTTGTCCTCTTCCCTTGCTCCCCCCCCCAATCTCTCCAGATCTGTCATGCAGTGTTTATTGCTAATGCTGCTATTGAGCCCAGTTGGTGTGTGTGTGTGTGTGTGTGTGTGTGTGTGTGAGAGAGAGAGAGAGAGAGAGAGAGAGAGAGAGAGAGAGAGAGAGAGAGAGAGAGAGAGAGAGAGAGAGAGAGCAGCCTCGTTTCTTTATGCTTCCCTTTTGCTGCTCAGGCACCACTGCAAGGAACCATTAATCCAAATGGAAGGGATCCCCTCCCCTCCTCATCCAATGGGCCATTCCTAGCCAAGCACAGCAGCAGCCATTCAGCAGCCCCCGCATGTCTTTCCCTCCTCACTGGGAAAGTGGATTTGAGATCGATAACAGCCTTACTCTTTAAGAAGATCAAGCTCCCACACTTTGCATTTTTGCCCTCCCTGGCCTCCAGGAGCACTTTGCAGGCCTCCCAAACTCTCTGCATTCCCCATTTTTCACATAAAATGGGGTGTGCAGATGGTTTGGGATACCTGCAGAGTGCTCTTGGGGGCCAAGGAGGGCAAAAAACCTTTTTAAAAAATTTGCCTCTTCAAAATCTGGGTGCGTCTTATACTCTGAAAAATACGGTAGGTAGCATATATTGAATTAGGCTGCCACTTTTCTTTTTAAGGCAGGTAGATACATAATATTAACTTCTCCATGGTAGGGATAACTTTTATATGAATAAGAATTTGTTTAGTTTGTTAATTTGTATGAGAAAATTGTATATGGACATTTATAAATTTCTTGTTAAAAAGACTAGAAAGATTAGATGGTTTTTTTAAAACCAACAGAAAAGCAAATGTGCGATGAATCAAAACTGATAAAAAAAATTGAGCTTGGGGAAAATATAATTAAAACTACATGGATAATGTCAAAAGGACACACAAAAAGGGCTCTTTGTCCCTCTGTAAAGGTTAGCTTTTTTGGCAGAGCATATATGCACGTGGGTTTATATGTACAATATGGCTTGTCATACAGCACAAGATCTTGATTTTTATGAGAGGGGTGAGTAAGGTTAAACAACATGAGTTATATCAAGTCTAGGAATATTTCTTTCCTTGAAACCAAATTAGCATTCAGCAGTTGGTACACAGTTCATGCGATAACACTAAAAGAACTCAAATGGGAGAAAAAGAGAGGGACTTCTCTGGGTGCCGTCCACTAGGCAATGCCAGCGGGCGACGCCCAGGGGAAGGGCCTTCTCTGTGGCGGGCCCAACTCTCTGGAATGACCTACCCCCCGAACTTAGAACAACCACGGACCTCCGCTCCTTCCGCCAAAAGTTAAAGACCCACTTCTTCCATCAGGCCGGCTTGACCTAATCTACCTTGCCAGCCCTCAGTCTGAATGTTTAAATTGTTTAAATTGGGTTTTTAAGGGGTATAGTTTTAAGGATTTTAAGATTTTAGCGCAGGGTTATAGTTTGTTTAATTGGATTTTATATATTTATAATGTGTTTATGTTTATATGCTTTTTAATTTCCTGTGCACTGCCCTGAGTCCCTTTGGAGAGAGGGAGCAGTTTACAAATTAAACTGATTGATTGATTGATTGATTGATTGATTGATTGATTGATTGATTGAAAAATGACAGAATACATTTTTGGAGAAATTTTTCTTTTTGGAGTAAACATTTAGGGTAGAAATTTAAGTGTAAGATTTCAATTTACATTTTAGAACATAAATAAAGCTGTAAGCCATGTATTCAGAGTCACTGAATACTAGATGGACAGCAAATAAATTTCATGAGTAATAAACAAACAAACAAATAAATAAATATTCTTTTAACAAAGGGCTGTGTGCCTCATTTTAAAAACGAGAAAACGGAAACAAATATGTTATTATAATGCAAGCTAATGCAATTCAAGAAGGACAGATTATATATAAAGGGATTACTGGTATGATAGAAGTCTAGTGTTGATCACATCTGGAAAAGATCAGAAAGAAAATGTATTATTAATAGGACCCAATGAATAACATCATAACTGAGTCTTAATTAGAAGGTAATGCAGGAGAGGTGCATTCTACCGATAACAACATGAAAAGCTAAAGAATTGAAATCTGACAGTTGCCATTTCCCTCCATGATGAAAAGTATGATCTAGATTTCCCCTTGAAATAAGATTCCACTGTTTGGGGATCAGCAGCCTTTATAAATAAATATAAGAAGCAATCTTCTTAGAAATTTCTTGCCTGTAATGAATGGGAACTTCATTTGAAAGGACGAATAGGCAGTTAAAGTTTTTAGATTACTCCAAACTTTTCTAATTATCAGTCTTTCTAATATCTCACTTATGGCCAAATGTACCAGATGGCCAACGAACTAGAAAGATTTCTGTTTGCATCTTCATTATTAACTTTTCCCAACAGAGTGACCATTTACATGAAGCACAGTTTCCATAAAATGCGCATGTACATGTACAGCTCCAAATATATTTATTTCTTTATATACTATCCTATTTTTTTCCCTACAAACTTAGGGAAGTTTATATTATGACACAATCAAAAAGAATAAAGATATATAACAAACGTAATAGTACCAAAAGCATTTGGTAGGGTCTGGTCAGCACCTTTCCCCAGGGAACTGTTGGTATGATTTCAGTAGAAACGCCTTACCATAATGGAAGAGATAATCTCTAGTCTGCAAGACCGCCTCCTGCTACCAAACACCTCCCACCGACCAGTCCGCTCCCACAGAGAGGGCCTCTCAGGGTGCTGTCAGCCAGGCAATGCTGGCTGGCGACCCCCAGGGGGAGAGCCTTCTCTGTGGCGGCTCCTGCCCTCTGGAATGACTTACCCCCTGACCTACGGACAACCACGGACCTGCGCCAGTTCCGTCGGGCCTTAAAGACCTATCTGTTTCATGCGGCCAGCCTGGTATAGTTTTTTAAATTGTTTTAGTTTTTAAATTGGTTTTAGTAAGGGTTTTTTAACAGGATTTAGATCAGGCCAATCTATTTAATATATTTTTAATTGTATTTTATGCTCTATATTATTGATCATATTATTGCCTGTACACCGCCCTGAGTCCCGCAAGGGAGAAGGGCGGTCTAAAAATTTAATAAATCCTAAATCCTAGTGATTACAAATGATAAAAAAACTCAGTGATCATGGGTAGCTTCAAGGTGGTATTTTAAGGTTCTTTGTCTCTCAACTTAGACTTAGACCGGACAGCCCTTCAAAGATGCACACTGTACTTTTCTTTGAACATTAACACATTGGAACATAAGATTTCCCAAACGTACTGTATGACGAGGAGTTTGTTTGCTTCACAGCCCATCAAAGCCATGTGTGTGGCCTGAAAATCTCTTCAAAAGTTGCTTCTGGGTTTAATTTTTAAAATGACAGACAAGATAAATTATTGAATATATTCTATTAACTGTTTTTCCATTTAATCATGCAAACTGCATTTAATTTTACTCAAATTTATGTTTAAATTAAATTAAATCAGTCAGTTTTTGTCCTTTTTTTTTGTCCATTTTTTTTGGAACAGAGCCCAAAGCATCCCAGATGGATAGATGATAGATAGATAGATAGATAGATAGATAGATAGATAGATAGATAGATAGATAGATAGATAGATAGATAGATAGATAAACTAGGTCTGAGAATAAATATGGATATACTGTATATAAACATATAAATATGTTCTCAGCTCTAGGGTCCTCGGTGGAGAAGGGCGGGATATAAATTTAAATAAATAAATAAATAAATAAATAAATAAAAGGGTGACAATCCTGTCTTTTGTCATGTGAATCTGAGAGATTATTTAATTATGCAATATCCATAACATGGCAGAATATAATAACCTGGCCCAGTTCTGAAAATGGCAATGCATCCTAAGGACTTCCAACAGCTTCCTTTAGTGTTGTGCCATCATTCCCACCATTACCCTAATTATGCAAGGTCTCTCTCTCTTATAAACAACTCAGGGCAGTTTGGTCTAGTGGCTAAGGCCTTGAGTTCTAACATCCTGAATATGCTCTTCTCCTATTTTCCCCACAACAATCCTGTGAGGTCAGTTGGGCTGACAGAGAGTGACTACTCCATCCATCTGGCTTTCATGCCTAAGGCAGAACTAGAACTCAGGGCCTTAGCCACTAGACCAAACTGGCTCAAACTGGTCCTCAAAGTGTTGTGAAGGACTCCTTTCTTTTCTTAGTACCTTCTATAATAATAATAATAATTTTTATTTATAACCCGCTCTCTCTCCCCGAAGGGACTCGAGGCGGGGCACAGGGAATTAAAAAGTTAGAAAAAGATACAAAATATAGAACAATAAACATACATAAATACTGACTAAAAGGCATATTAAACAGAAAACCCTGCGCTAAAATTCCCAAATATTTACTAAAAATCCCTAAACAATCAGAAGAGACTATCCTAGGCCGGCCAAGCGAAAAAGATGTGTTTTTAGTTTCAGACGGAAGGAGCGGAGGTCCGTGGTTGTTCTAATATCGGGGGGAAGGTCGTTCCAGAGGGCTGGGCCGGCCACAGAGAAGGCCCTTCCCCTGGGCGTCGCCCGCTGACAAAGTCTAGTGGACGGCACCCGGAGAAGTCCCTCTCTGTGCGAGCGAATCGGCCGTGAGGATGTATGGGGCAGGATCCGATCCCGCAGGTAGCTAGGTCCCGAGCCATGGAGCGCTTTGAAGATGACAACTAGCACCTTGAAGCGCACCCGGAAGACGACAGGCAGCCAGTGCAGCTCGCGCAAGAGCGGTGTTACGTGGGTGAATCTAGAAACACCCATAATTGCCCGCGCGGCTGCATTCTGGACTAACTGAAGTCTCCGGGTGCACCTCAAGGGGAGCCCCATGTAGAGAGAGTTACAATAGTCCAGTCGGGACGTCACGAGAGCATGAGTGACTGTGCGAAGGGCGTCCCGATCCAACAGGGGGCGCAATTGGCGAACCAGGCGAACCTGGTAAAACGCCCTCCTGGCCACGGCTGTCACTTGATCTTCCATGGACAGCCGGGCATCCAGGAGGACACCCAAATTGCGCACCCCATCCACAGGGGCAAGATGTTCGCCCCCTATGGCCAGCGATGGAGTTAGCTGGTTGAATCGGGTAGCCGGAAACCACAGCCACTCGGTCTTGGTCGGGTTGAGTCTGAGTCCGTTACTTCCCATCCAGATCCGCACGGCTTCCAGGCACTGGCACATCACCGCTACGGCATCGTTGGGGTGGTTTGGGGTAGATATATACAGCTGAGTATCATCAGCGTAAAGATGGTACTCTACCCCAAAACCTCTCACCCAGCGGCTTCATATATGTGTTGAACAGGAGAGGCGAGAGGCGAGAGGACCGACCCCTGAGGCACCCCACAGGTGAGGGGTCTCGAGGTCGACCTCTGCTCTCCTGCCAACACAAATTGCGATCGGCCAGAGAGGTAGGAGGAGAACCACCGTAAAACGGTGCCTCCCACCCCCAACCCCCCCAGCCGATGCAATAGGATACCATGGTCGATGGTATCGAAAGCCGCCGAGAGGTCTAATAGGACCAGGATGGAGGAACAACCCCCATCTCTGGCCCTCCAGAGATCATCCACCAACGCGACCAATGCCGTCTCGGTGCTATGCCCGGGCCGAAAGCCGGACTGGCGCGGGTCTAGATAATCAACTTCCTCCAGGTGACGGGGAAACTGTTCTCCCTGCCTCCCAGTCTCAAATCCCAGAGTAGAATTACTTTTAAGAGAATAGGGCAGGGGTCTGCAAAGTTGGCTCTTTTAAGACTGGTGGACTTCAACTCCCAGAATTCCCCATCCTGGCTTTGCAGACCCCTGGAATAGGAGGAAAAAATGGAAAGCCATCCTTGGGATGTTCTTCCTACTGTGAATAAAGTAAGCAGAATTAATTTACAGTGATCCCTCGTTTTTCGCGGCTTCATGTTTCGCGGCTTCAGTGCATCGCGGGTTTTTCAAAAATACAGAATAGAAAAAAAATGCATTGGTGGGAGGCAAGCGCCCCCTAAGTGCTTGCTTTAAACGATGTCCACCAACTCAAGTTTCTGGTATAGTGTATTGTGAATCCTACTTCGCGGTTTTTCAGTTTTCGCGGAAGGTTCCGGTCCTCATTAACTGCGAAAAACGAGGGATTACTGTAATTTCTCTTATTTTTTAGGTTTTTTAATCCCACCTTTACTACTTATAAGTAACCCAGTGCTTCAAAAACACATAACATTCCTTCCTCATCCTATTTTCCCCACAACAACAATCCTGGGAGGTGAGCTGGGCTCAGAGACATGAATTGCCAGAAGTCACCCAACTGGCTTCCATATGTATCATTTCTTAATTATTTATGATATGCTTTTGAATTGTAAATTTTTAAAAAATCTTTGGATGTTTCTTTCCATGATAGTGCTTTTTTCCGTAAAGAGAGCAAACATCATAGCTTTTTTTCTAAAGATTTGTTTGAATTGTTAGTGTTGAGGTTCTCGTATGGGGGACTGCAAATCCTTGTGACAGAAGAGCTTTAGAAGATGTCAGCAGGTTATATATATATATATGTTAAAAAAATTTTTTTTATGGGATGATTAATAATTAATTAATAAGGGCAGAGAAGGTTGACAAGTTTGTCTCCTCCCTTAAATAGGCCTAACAGGAAGCTGTAACAAAATATCCACTTCATCAATAAAGTCCTGTAGAAAGGATGATGTAATCAGGGAAACTGGTTAGCTCAAGGCATAGGGAAGCCTGCTTCGAATGCTGGAAAGCACCAGTTCAAATCCCTGTAGGAAAGTATGGCCAGCTGACGAGGGCTAAGGAGCCCGAAATGGATCCATCCTGTTCTCTTAATTAATTATTAATCATCCCTTAAAAAAAAAAAAATTTAACACATATCTAAAAAGACAGCAGCAATTTAATAGGTCTCTGTCTGGATGGTCTCTAGGTTGAGTCGAAGGGCAGAGAAGGTTGACAAGTTTGTCTCCTCCCTTAAATAGGCCTAACAGGAAGCTGTAACAAAATATCCACTTCATATATATATATATGCTGGCATAGCTGGCTTCGGGGATATTCCCGTGTATAAGGCATAGACAAGTTGTTGCAACGTTTCGACAAGATCTCACTTGTCATCATCAGGCAGGCTTCTGTCTGTGACATCTAAAAATATTACACATCTAAAAATATTACACAACGTAACTAAAAAATGGTTCTCTGTCTAGATGGTCTCTGGTGATGAGCCGACAGGCAGAGAGGGAAACAGCATGTCTCCTCCCTTAATTGGGGCCCTTACAGGAAGTTGTGGAAACAATTATATATATATATTTGTTTTCTGAGGTTTTCGCGGGTGTTTGTATGTAGGTTGTTCGGGTTTTCTCCCACGTAGAATTGGAAGTATCTTCACGACGTTTCGATGAAGTCTCATTCATCATCTTCAGGCTGGTGCTTCCGGCTTGGTGCTTCCAGGAGCAATGTGAGATCTCAGCCGGTTCCTCTTTTTAACTGCCAGTGGGGGTGTGACCTGATTGGGTGGGAGCTTGGCTGCATTCTGATTGGGTGGAGGTGTGCAATGCTCTCTACATGGGGCTTCCCTTGAGGTGCACTCGAAAGCTACAGCTAGTCCAGAATGCAGCCGCGCGGGTGATTACGGGAGCCCCCAGATGCTCCCACATAACACCGATCCTGTGCGAGCTGCACTGGCTTCCTGTGGTCTTTCGGGTGCGCTTCAAGGTCTTGACGACCATCTTCAAAGCGCTCCATGGCTCGGGGCCTAGTTATATGTGAGACCATCTCCTGCCCCATACATCCCTTAGACCGATACGCTCCCACAGAGAGGACCTACTCAGGGTGCCGTCGGCCGGACAATGCCGGCTGGCGACACCCAGGGGAAGGGCCTTCTCTGTGGCGGGCCCTGCCCTTTGGAACGACCTACCCCCTGAACTCCGCACTAACACCGACCTCCGCCTCTTCCGCCGGTGTTTAAAAACACACTTATTTCATCAAGCCGGCCTAACATAGCCTCCGCTGGGACAAATATTAGACAGTTTTAAATGGGGGATTTTAATCTGGTTTCTGTCATTTAATAGGTTTTTTAAATTATATTTGGTACTATTTTGTATATTGTTTTAAATTCCTGTGCGCCGCCCTGGGTCCTCTCGGAGAAGGGTGGGATATAAATTGAATAAAATAAAATAAAAAATAAAATCTGCCAGCAGCAGAAATCTGACACAGCTTTTTTTTTTTAAAGGATTATTGATTGTTCCATACTGGTCCTGAAGTCTTTCAGCTTTCCCTGAGCCCAATTCTAATGTAACTGTGGGTTGCATTAAAAACAATGGGGCTTTTCTTTTTGGAGTAGCCATGTGTCTAAGATTGTACTGCAGGCTTCTGAAGAAGGGAGAACAACTTGAAAAGAGTGACTATGGGAAATCCATTACAATATTAATCTAGGAGCTTTTAATAATTAATGCCGAGATAGTGGTATGGCCATAATTTGCTTCAAGAACTTCTGCTTGAAAAACAACATGGTACCAGCACTTCTTTTCTTCTTCAGAGCCGTATTAACTTAAACAAGAGATACATAGTTATGCAAATTGCAGGTTTTTTTTGAAAAATATAAATATGGCCGCAGTTTCTATGGGCCTTGACATCTTTTCATTCCATTCAAGCAGAAATGCTGACTGAAAGGAAGGCTTTGGCTGGATGGAGCAGTGACCTGCAAGGCAGCGGTTGTTACCATAGTCAGGGTGAGAAGCAAGAGGTCAGTAGCAACAAAAGAAGGAATGCAATCTTGCACAAACCTTCAATCCATACAGCTGTAAGCACAAAGGCCTCTGAATGGTAGCACAGATTTCAGGAAGCTCAATAAGACAGTTTGCCTGACATGGGGATGGGCCTCTTCCTCACCACATCAATCCTTACTCATGCATTCAGCCTATCCTTCAGCAGTTTGATGATGCCGTGCTCTTTTAATTTAATTGCCCAGGGGGGAAAAATAATAACCATTTTCAAATATTATGCCAAACATGTTTAAAGAGCAAAGCTGGGAAGTTTCAAAGGAAGCCTTCGGCCTAGTGCTGGGAATGGGGGGAAAGTCGCAATGGTGTGTCATTACTAATCTCATAATCCCTGATGGATGATCACTGAACCTCTGCACTCCATACCATCGTCTCTACTTTCCAGTTCTACATCTCATCTCCACTACAACATACTTTGCCCTCAGAAATGGTAAGGGTTCACTTGCAAGAGAAGAGCTACTCTGCACCCCAATTACCTATAAATATTGTGTTGAATAAATTAAAAAAAATGAGTAAAATATGTAGTATATCTAGATGGTTTTCTCAAGCATCCTAACATATGTTTAAGTGTCTGAGTAAGGGGATTTAAGACAAAATTGAAATAAATTGATCATGGCGAAAGGAAAAGATTGCTGTATAATTTACCTGGCGTATCAATTGAGAAAGAGAAGGCTACATCTAGATTCTCAATGCCCTTTTGATATTTATTTTCCCTGAAGAGCGAATACTGTGGTGAATTTTCTATTTATGTTTCTTCAATTTCTGGCACTGATTTTTTTTTCTAATAAAAAGAGGATTGTAGCCAACCAAAATAGAAACATGGGGAGCTTCAGCAATCAAGTGGGAACAGCTTACACACGTACAAACAGAGAGGCTTTCTGGTTAATTTTACTCTTAGAAACAAGGTCCTCTACTGCAGGGGTCTCCAACCTTTGCAACTTTAAGTCTGAAGGACTTCAGCTCCCAGAATTCTCCAGCCAGCAAAGCAAAGCTGGCTGGAGAATTCTGGGAGCTGAAGTCCTTCAGACTTAAAGTTGCAAAGGTTGGAGACCCCTGCTCTACTGTACTGGAGGTTTACACCTTAGCAGTGTATGGAAAAAAATAATTCAAAACAATCGAAGTGAAAAGAAAGTCTTCTCATTAAATCTGTGGGCCATACTTCTCAGACTGCATTGTTATTATTTGATTTTGTTATGGTTTATAGCTAGACATTTGAAAATAATGTGGATTTACAGTCTGGTGAATAAATTCCACTTAATAACTGCAAGTTATTGCCTAATTGACATGCATAGCATTATTTGGCAAGGTAAAACACACATTAAAATGCTTCTTAAACATACTGTCAGTTTTTGTACCTCCTATGGGCATCGTTGTCTAATTTATATGTGGTATCAGCAACACCACATAATCTGGGCAGATGAAAATGCTTCTGATACTTAATAGGATTGGAACCTGTGGTCTAAGTTGCATCTGTTTCATTCTCCTAAAGGCAGAATTTTCCAGGCCTCCTTTATCCCAGGCTATCTTTATGGGAACAGCTTTTCATTAGTATAATGAAAAACTTTCTATTACTCTATATTTCTTCCCAAATCTGTTCTAGATAGAAAATAAATTTGAAGTACAGACATAGAGGGGGCAAAGGGACAAATGGAATCTGATGGTTCTATCAGTAGGCAGCTTCATCTGGATTTGTTTTTACCCAGATGGATGGGATCCAAAACCTTGTATATTTCTGTGCAGGGAGACCTTATTCTGAGAGTATAGTCTCAAATGATCACTTCAAGTGAATGGCATGGGAGCTTTATAGCACAGTCCTGTGTGTATCTCTACTCAAGCATAAGTGCACACAATGTCACGAGACTTAACTGCTGACAAAAAACATCTCCAAAGTTGCAGCCTCTGGCTTTTTCACATTTGAAATACCTGTACAGCTCACAGAAGATTTTCCCCCCTTAAGAAACAAGAAGCATAACTTGTCTGCTGTAATATATTTCAATTCATCATTTGAAGTTGCTAAAGGCTAGTTCTTGAGTTTTCTTCAGTACTTTGGAGCCCTCTGCTGTTGCTCCTGTTTTTTTTTTAATTGCTGCAGCTTTTCTGTAGTTCTTCTCATGCTAAGGCATACAACTACAAACAATTAGATGTGGCATTTATTTTACACAGAGTAAATGGAGTTTATGGTTAATACGAACTTCAAGGTTTGAAGCAGTGAAATACTTTTTTAATATTTTCAGTTTGGTTTGGAATAGTCAAGAACTTTGACTCAGGATGGTCTCTCCTCTAATCTGTCACCCTCATCTTACACCATTTTCCTTCTAAACTGACTTCTTTTGAGAAAACGGTTGATATCAATGGCAGTAAAACTGTGAACTCACATTTAACATTCTATGTTTGATATGTGAACTTTGGTGAGTTATTTTATTCGCTCTTTTAATTATTTCCTTGCATTTCAGATACAACTTAGCTTTTATGCATCACTTTCATCTGGAATATATTTTACAGAAGTTTAAGTACTGTTGTGAGAATATATAAATGCAGTTCTGCGTATTGTAAAGCTGCATTGGGGGAAAAGGACAGGGCAGGAAAATCTAGGAGGGGGTGGTGGAACGATGTAGCATTATCTCCCCTAACTTTATCCAATTACAGTTGCTGTATTTATTTACTTTCCCAGATATTTTCCAAGCCGCAAATCTATTTTCCAACTCTTTGACAGTTTTGCCTGATAGGCCCTGTCTTCACTTCTCAAATATTAACAGCCTTCTTTTGCGTGAGATCAAGTGACTTGCCCTGTCCTCTTCACCTGTGAAATTTCAAAACTGACATGAAAAGAGCCATTGTTTCTGAGGAATGCCAGGCCTATCTTAGGAAAAGAAAGTTTTCATTTTTAGCAGGAATTTAGAGTCTGTGTGAGAGACTTCTCCTAAGTGAAGCCAATGGTATTTCTGGGCTAAACCAGGCCGTTAATAGACAGCTGTCATGGGCTGTTGATTTCCCCACCACCACCTTCTTTTTTCACTTCTCCTGCTGAGTAGGCTGGAAAGAGAAGGAAGGTTAACTGTGGCTTGACTATGATTCAGTCATCAAGACACAAGTTCCTCTGTTCTTGCTTCTTTTCTTGCACATTGATGGTACTTGTGGGCACTCGTGTGAATAGGTTCCTATGTTTAGCAAGCGTTTTGAAATAGGCTCAAGCTTTCAAGGTGGGATACAAAGCAATGTGTGAATTGAAGTTTGATAGAAGATGTCTATTTCCAGCAAAAATTTCTGAGGTTAAAAAAAATTGGGAGAGAGGTAGGCAAAACCTGCTTATGCCATTTTTTGATGCTTAAATTGACACGGCAAACACAGCCATACTTTGAAAGCCACAGCCATCTCCTGTAAGCCTCTGCTTATATTAACCAGAGGGTGGGCTCTTCTTTTTTTTAAAGAAAGTTTTACTGTTTGTTCAGAAGCTTAGTTTTTTTTAATAGCTTTAACTTTAGAACTGAATAATGAGCAATTTTCGCAAGACTCTGTAAGAGGCATTTTTTTCACCTACCCTACTCTGCCTGTGCTTTAAACATTAATTTATATTAGACAATCTATGAAAAAAAGTTGCTTTAATGAATCACAACCAGGGACCATCTACAGATAGGGTCAAAAAGTCACAATATCAAACATGACCATGTGATCAAATCTCTGTCCTTTTTAATGGGCATTATATATGAGATGCATGTAAAAATAGGTGAGACTGTGCAACCTAATGGTTAATGTCGATTTTTTTAAAAACTTTTTTTAATAAAACAAAAATACAAAAAGGAAAAACCATCATTCTACATTGTATCCTTTGGAAAGCATGTTGACTGGTTACACATAAGTCTTGTGCATTTCTAGAACCATTATTGCTCATAAATAATCTCAACTTATAGATTTTAAATCAAAAAATTCATTATATATCTTAATATCATTATATCAGAATTCTCCTCTAATATTCCATATTTAGTCTATCTTCTTCTTCAGACAAATCTTACTTAAACATAACCACATAATGTCATTCATTGTGTATTCATCCCAAAAAAATTTCCCCTGGTATTTCACCCTGAAAACGTATTCTGCATAGAAATCATGTTGTTTCTAGCCCCCCTTTTTTATTAAACAATATCCATTAATATTCCTTAATAGTTAACTAAAAATCTTTTACCATTTATATTCAACCTGATAAACATACACTCATTCCCATACTTACATACCTACGTACATACATACCTACATATATGCATGCATGTATACTTACACATATATGTATATATCATCTATTATTATTCCATTGCTCTTATTATAACTCATTGTTTATTAACTGGTAGTTCTTCAATAACAATCTAAAACAGTCTAGAGTTTGCTAAAATTCTCCCCTATTTTGTTAAACAACATCCATCAACATTCTTACGTGGTTAACTAAAAGTCTTATTGTTTATGTCCAACCTCCTACTCATGCATACATACACATACATAGATACATAGATATATACAATACAATTCAATACAATAGCAGAGTTGGAAGGTACCTTGGAGATCATCTAGTCCAACTCCCTACCTAGGCAGGAAACCCTATACCATTTCAGACAAATGGCTATCCAACATCTTCTTGAAGACTTGCAGTGTTGGGACATTCACAACTTCTGGAGACAAGCTGTTCCACTGATTAATTGTCCTAACTGTCAGGAAATTTCTCCTCAGTTCTAAGTTGCTTCTCTCCTTGATTAGTTTCCACCCATTGCTTCTTGTTCTGCCCTCAGGTGCTTTGGAGAATAGTTTGACTCCCTCTTCTTTGTGGCAACCCCTGAGATATTGGAACACTGCTATCATGTCTCCCCTAATCCTTCTTTTTATTAAACTAGACATACCCAGTTCCTGCAACCGTTCTTCATATCTTTTAGTCTCCAGTCCCCTAATCATCTTTGTTGCTCTTCTCTGCACTCTTTCTAGAGTCTCCACATCTTTTCTACATCATGGTGACCAAAACTGAATGCAGTATTCCAAGTGTGGCCTTACCAAGGCATTATAAAGTGGTATTAACACTTCACGTGATCTTGATTCTATCTCTCTGTTTATGCAACCTAGAATTGTGTTGGCTTTTTTGGCAGCTGCTGCACACTGCTGGCTCATATTTAAATGGTTGTCTACTAGGACTCCGAGATCCCTTTCACAGTTACTGCTATTGAGCAAGGTACCACATATACTGTATATATACCATTAAATATATCATTAAACTATACCATTATCATTAGTTACTCTTATTGTAGATAATTATTTACTAACTAATAATCCTTCAATGACAATCTAAAACAATCTATGACATACTAAATTTCTACTTATTAATCATCAAAGGATGGCTAATCTTTAATTATCAACTTTCATGTCAGCCAGTGTCTTTCTAGTAGCGAGGTGAACTTATCTCTCTTGCCATTTGTGGCTCCAGTCTCTTTTTATTCTTCTTTCCAGGTTTCTTATAGACTTCTTTTCGCACTTTATTGTCCAGTATAGCTCTCAATAATACTGCTGCCCAGTTTCTGTCATTACACGTTGTTTGTCTTTAAATATCAGACATATTTCTGGAGAGATTACTCCTCTTATATCCATCTTCCATTCTTTTTTCCCCTCTTTTCCTTGAAAACCAAGATGAGGCTCACATTCCTCAAATTCTCTTTTCAGAATTTCCTTCTTTTTATTTTCTCCCACATTTGATCCATTAATAAAATTCTCTATTATCATATCTTTATCTTCAACTAAAATGAGTATCTCTTTATCTTCAACATTTTCTTCTTTCTCTTTAGTTTTTGGAGCTTCAAACTGCTCATAGCTTGGTGTGATAGACAAAAGTTTATCCAATTTTTTATCGATTCTTCTTTCATAAAGACCAGCCTCTGACCTCCCAGTGGCAGTGTTGCAGATTTTCACTTTTTAATATATCCTTCTTCTTTATTGTTAAAAAAAGTAAAGAGTATAATTCTTGTTGGATTTTAAAAATAAGTGGTAAGTCATAGAAGGAATTATAAAAATAATCCCAAATTCAAGAATTTAAGTAACAAAAAATAAAAGTAAAACAAATAGTCCAATCACTTTCAAAGGAAAAAAAAACACCTTATTACTGACGCTTCAATCCACAATTACAGAAAAATAAGAAAAAGAAAGAAAACCTCCCAGTTCAAAACATATTAGATTAATTCCGCCGCTTATTTCTTGGTTAAAAGCTTTAGTTTTACTTAAAAAAAAGTTTCTTTAAGCAAAATGTTTCAAAAGGAAAAAAAAAACTTCCCGTTCTTGCACTTTCCCTTTCAGTTTCCTTCCTTCCGGAGCTGCCCCGTCTTTGTCAGCCCTTAGGGGCTGCCTGTTTGCCGCCTTGCAGAAGCTCTTCCCTTTTGCGGTTTTGCGGTACCCCTGTGACCAGTAAGGCTTTGTCTTCCTCATCACTGTCCCTCCAGAATGGTTTAAGTTTTTGAATTATTATGTGAGTTGGGACAAATAATGCGATCACACCCCTTTGTGTCTTGAACCCAGCTGTCAGTTTTCCAGCTAACAAGCTCAGTGTGTTTAACCGCTGAGCCATCACACCCACAATGAGTGAGTTTTTGTGTTAAATGTCCTGTAAGCTGGAAGAGAACAAAAGTAGAATGTTGTAGACGAGAGTATTATATCAGCCTTCATACGCTTAGCATTTAGTGTCAGCATATTGCCCCCAACAAGTCCCGGAAGGGAGAAGGGCGATATAAACATTTAATAAATTATTATCATTATTATTATTAACAATCTTTGTTCTCATTTTACTGACCTTGGAAGGATGGAAGACTTAGTCAACCCTGAGCCAGGTAGTGGGCAGAGTCAGCCTGTGATACTGCATTCTAACCACTGTTGAAATATGGTGCTTATGCTGACATTGTAAACTGCTCAGAGAGTGCTGTAAAGCACTATGGGGCAATATATACGTCTAAATGCTATTGTTATTGCTAGTATTTCCCATAAGAAATTATGGGAATTGAAGACCTGCAATGTACTAATTAAGAATACTGTTTATGGAACATA
Source organism: Rhabdophis nuchalis (assembly GCA_039707465.1). Classification (NCBI taxonomy): domain Eukaryota; kingdom Metazoa; phylum Chordata; class Lepidosauria; order Squamata; family Natricidae; genus Rhabdophis; species Rhabdophis nuchalis. The sequence goes on from CM077644.1 coordinate 98,901,947, forward strand.
TAACTCCTACATAATACCTTCATATTTGGCAACTACTTATCTAAAAATATAAAAATATAAATATAAAGAATCTGTCGTTCAACTCTGGCCCTGAAAAGCACACTCATGTGCAACTTTTCTATGGAGTCATAGAATTGGATTCCCATTGCCTTCTTTCAGGTATGTATGTATGTATGTATGTATGTATGTATGTATGTATGTTAGGTTTTTGAGCTGATCAATAAATAAATCAGGGAGACTAGTATAGATTTATTATTTATTGATCAGCTCAAAAACCTAACACACTTATAAAAAAAAAGTACACAACGGAACTCATAGCTTTCTGTCTAGATAGTCTCTGGTGATGAGCCGAAAGGCAGAAAAGGAAAGCAGTATGCGTCCCCCCTTAATTGGGGATTAACAGGGTGTTGTGACACGTATGTATGTATGTATGTATGTATGTATGTATGTATGTATGTATGTATGTATGTAAATAAAACAAAATATAACCTTAGGATAGGTCTGAAATTAAATCAATTATGAACTAACAGCAGCAATGAATGAGTGGAATCAGGTTCACAAAATTGGAAAGGCAGAAGTTTCCCTGATAAAAATCTTATTCAAGCTACAGGAAGGAGGAGATATTAACTGAAGAAAAGGCACAATAAAAAGACTCTCTTCCTCAGGCACAACACATGATGCCTATTTCTGAATATTTCTGTAGATGAATCAACATGTTTTTAAAAAAATATGCTGGACAGCTTTTCAAAGATCTGGGACGGTGTATTTTTGTGTTTAAACATCCGAAGCAATATAGCCTCAAAAATGAAGATACTTATCTTGAACTTCTATTATGTGTATTAAAATTGCCTCTTATTCATTAGTCAGTTGAGTAAATTGTTATGCTAGCTTGCCTTAGCCTGACATTATCCAGACTGAACAGAGGCCTACAGAGGTGGGGGCTGATGAGGGAGGGAGGTAAAATGGCAGAAGAAGCATTGTGAATGTATCTGTTGTGCTGAGGCATGGATGAAAAGGCATTAAAATAGCCTATTTTTTTTCACCATCTTGCCGAATTTGGCACTTCCCTTACAGGTGCCACTGGGGCTCCAGAGCTCAGAATTCCTGCCTAGCATAGCTGACTGTATTAGCTGATTAAGTTTTACATTCTTACTGGGTGCAATCATCTGTCTCTTCATCTTACATGATATGTTTTTTTTTTTAAACAAACAAACATTATTTTCGATTATCTGATCAATAATAAGGTAAATTTACAAGCCAAATAGGGAAGTCATCCTTCTTCATAGGAGGATTTCAAAAGAGAAAGCAAATTAATGAGCTTGAAAATTAGAGCATTCAGCAGAACAGCTGATCTTTTTAATCAGAAACATTAATTTTATTTGATGGATTTTGTCCTTGTTTATGTTTGAACTTGCTAGTTGAAGACAGCAGGAAGTTGATAAATGTTTCAGTATGGCTTTTGAATCTGTGCATGGTTGCTTACAAAATGGAACAAGTTAATGCTAGTTGAGGCGTCCAGTCTGTCATGACTAAGTATCCAAGATAACACACCAGCAAATGAAACATACTATTCAGAGATAGAATCAAACATCATACAAACTACAGATTGCTTTAATCAGATTGGATTAAGCCGCAATGACTTGGTTCACATTATACTCTCAACCAAACATAAATAAATTACATTTGTATTCATGTAATGTTTGAATCCAGCCATAATGACAGATATGTGTTTATATTCAATTTGTGCAGCTTAAAAAAAAAAGAAAAATAAAGTGCTGAGATTTCAACCACCAAGAGGATGAATTTTAATTCTATTTTCTTCCTTCTCCACCACAGCCTGATTAAAAGAATGTTCTGGAGCAGGGGTAGTCAACCTTTTTATACCTCCCGCCCACTTTTGCATCTCTGTTAGTAGTAAAATTTTCTAACTGCCCACTGGTTCCACAGTAATGGTGATTTATAAAGTAGGGAAGTCAATTAAATTAAAAAAGTGCTTCAGTATCAGACAAAATCCCTACTACCCACCATGAAAGCTGGAATGCCCACTAGTGGGTGGTAGGGACCCACCAGTAGGATGACTACCAGTGATCTAGAGAGGAGCCCTCTCCGGTGTCCGGTGTCGTCTCATGGAAATGGGTCCTTTAGCCTATCTCCACTCACCTTGGCAGTGTACCCCATTCATACTTGGCATCATACTTTGGTATTCAAAACACAATGCCCTGGCTTGAGCTACAGCTTTTCCTTGGAAGAGCTATTAAGCATGCATGAAAGCAAAGCAACTAGAAACATTTGATAGATAATTTATAATTTGTTTTAAATCTTTACAACTGAATAAAAGTAGGTTGCACATTTAAATCTTTTACCTTTTGTTTACCTCCCCAGCTGTTTTTTTTAAAGAAAGGTAGATTAAGATGAAGTGTGCAAAAATGGTTCCCAGGCATTAGTTTATGATGCATTCAGATTATGATCATAGGCCACAAAATGTGACTTCCATGTAGCAATTTTAATCAAGTAACCTCAATGTATTTTAAAATGTATGTAAAAGGTGGTTCAGGGAGGAAAAGAAAGACAGACGTTCAAGCTAACATCCAGCCTGACTCATTGGTTTTTAATTCCAGGAAGAAGCAAGTGACAATACACAAAATAGTGCAACTTTTGAATAGATTGTTCTCTTTATGTGCGTGAAGGATTTTCCAACATGTGAACAATTTTAAAACAGGTATTTATTTATTTTTCTTTTTTAGACTACAGATCTCCAGCAAATCTCCAAGTGGTTTAAAGCAATTCCATTTTAAATAACAAAGCCAGTATATAAACAATTGCAAATAAAATCCTATTGCTTAATGACTGCAATCCTGGCAGATCCCATTACCATTGTTAACTATATTTCATTGATCTTTAGGCTAGGTCAGGGATCTGCGACTTTAAACACTCAAAGAGCCATTTGGACCCATTTTCCACAGAAAACACTGGGAGCCACAAAACCTTGGTGGGTGTGGCCAACTTGACATCACTCACTCCCACCCAGTCACATGACTCCCCCAGCCACGGCTACCCAAGTTTTGTGGCTCCCAGTGTTTTCTGTGGGACACAAGTATATTTGTCTGTGTTTCTCTTTCTCTCTCTCTGTCTCGCTCTCTTTCTCCCCCCCCCCCCCCTCTGTCTCTCAGGCCAGGTGAGGAGTTACTGGAAGGGGAGGGCAACAAATGGGACCAGACAGTGGTGGGTTCAGCTGACAGGAAGCCACAGCAGGGGGATGAAAGAGCTGCATGCAGCTCTGGAGCCACGGATTGCTGACACCCGGGCTAGGTTCCACCCTGATCCAAGCCATTCCTGGCTTGATCTCTGTCAGCTCCAAATCTCAGTAAGGTAAAGGACTTCTCCTCTTCAGCTTCCTCCACTTACCTATCCCCCCCCAAGCCCTGGCTGCTCTCATCTCTTTCACAGACTGTTCAATATAATGTATACAGTTTTCTTTTTCAATTATGCCCCACATAAGGGTAAATGAAATAGCATATTGCTCAGTATTTTTTAAAAACAAAACAAAACAAAGCAGTAATTTCACATTCTTCATTTCATTACCATGATTTATTTAACATATTCAAGACATGGTATGCGAAAGCTGAGCTTCTAAAGTAACTGCCACATGTTAAGAGTTGGCAACAATTTCAGTAATGATCATCATAATGTGGATGTCAGGTTCCGAAGCGTTAGTAAAACCAGAAACGATTTGAAATACAGTTTGTATTCTTCCTTCGGCACAAACTGACCCACAAAGTCCTATGGCAATGAATTAATTGTTAGAGCTGCCACCCAGTGCTCCCCACCATCTGCATCCCATGTGTGCGCACACTCATCCCCTCCTAATCCAGAATGAAAACCGCCCGGCAATTAATCATGGATTGCTGTCAGTCAGTTATCAGTAGATGACTCAGCTACTTATGGAGGAGTGAAGCCTGGTGAGTCTTGGCAGCTGACTAGGTTTTCTTCCCCTGAATGGCAGTTTCAGGCCTCTGGGCTGGCCAGAGCTGACATGCACCCCACTACCACAGAGACAGCATTTGGGGAGCTAACAGTTACAGTCAGTTAGGAGTTGAAGGACCCCCCTTCAACCCCGTTTTGTGAGATGTCTGCAGTGGAATCTCGCTACCAGGTGGGGTGCCCTACAGTTCTTGCTATGAACCCAAGATGCCTCTGACAGGGGATAACCTTTCCATAAAATAAGGAATTTTAACCGTCCCATGCCACCTGGAATCTAGTATATCTTGCACTATATAGTGCTGTTCCCCATCTACAGTAACTGGGGCTAGTGGCCGTAGCGGGTCTTCTCTGATATCAGAGGCCTGAACTGATCGGAGCAGACTGCAGTGGAAGTCTGGGTGTGTTTTCCCCAGTAGAGGGGGGAGTCTTAGCTGCACTGCAGCACGGCCACCCGTACCACACTTGGCACATATAACTTTGACCTCTTCCAGGCAAAGCCCTCTCACTGTGTTAATAAAGTTTGGTTTTCTTGAAACCACTGATCCACTGGTCTTTGATTGCTTTAGAGAGATCCTTGCCCTGGGCATATACGTTTGGTGTCGATGGGGCCTATTGAGTGACTAACACTCTAGGCTGTGAGGCCGGAATGATAGCCTGTACTAGATCGTCCCTTTTATTAGGATACTGTGGTTTGTGGGAGAGGGCATCAGCTAAGACATTCTTGCCCCGATATATATTTTAATTGAAAATTGAATCGCCGAAAATACAAGGCCCATCTAACTTGTTTTGGTGACAACCTTCGCAGGGTTTGGAGGGCCTCCAAATTCTTGTGGTCCATCAGACCTCGAAGGATATCCTTCCCCCTTCTAGTAATTGACGCCATGTCAACAGGACTGCAAATGCCTCCTTCTCCCAAATGGGCCAGTTGCGTTCGGTCCCTGTCAACTTCCTCAAGATTATGTTAATATTCTCTACAACATATAAAGTAGGATTCTAAAAATCCATGTGGTGTCTCTTTCTTAACCTGGCCATCTCTTGTTTCTATAAAAAATGAATACCTTTCAATTGAGACAGTGCTTGCGGTACATTTGAATGTTTCTATAGGTGCCTCATTTAGCAATCAGAATTGGGATTGTCAACTCAGTCATTAAGCAAAGTGATTGCTAAGTAAAACCACTGACTGCTTATTATCCCACTTTGCTTTACGGACCTGCAAAGGCCATAAATGCAAGAATTGGTCACAAACGTACTTTTTTTAAATCACCACCATAACTGCAAACGATGGCTAAATGAGTCAGTCATTAAACAAAGGCTACCTGTATATCTTCTTGTATTAGCACTGATGAAACAGCATAGTGTTCAAAATGCTGGCTTAGAAGAGAGAAGATTACCAGCTCAAACAAGGCAGGCACTCTGTTGTTTTAAATCTCGATTTTTATTTTCTCGAATAGATTTTCTTGAAAAATAAAATGCCACAGGGCTGCAGCTTAGGGATTTGTTTGTCTGCCCGCACTTGACCACCTACAAAATAAAGCAAAGGTAAAATGATGTGCTAAGACAAGCTGGAGGTTGTAATGGGAGTAGCCTCATCAATTTGGCACTCCTACCATGGGAGACATTTTGTGAAGGCTCACCCCTAACATACCCTTAGTATTCCAAATGCGTCCTAAGTGTCCCCAAAAGATTAGGAATTCTTATTATATGCCCCCCTCACCCCCCCTACGAAGGGCCTCACATTTTTTTCCATCTAATATTATCATCAGCAATTATATGCAGATCATTAAAATTGCCTCAAGACCAATATGTAACTAACGTAAGACTAAGATCTTTCTTAATTATAAAAATGTACAGTCTGACAGCTGCATCCCAGGTGGTCATGACAGAGAAAACTACTCACAGAAGTCATGTCAGCATTTCTGGAAAGAAATCTACCATACAGGAAAGACTTATAAATGATCTCCCTTGCTATAGTACGTTCTTTATAAATGCTTACAAGGAGGGGGGAAAACCCGAAAGGGTTGAATATATTTAGAGCTGAAACTTTGTGGTTGAAGTGTTAGGAGTAAGTTGCCTCCCAAAAAGCAATCCAAAATAAAATAATTCATGTGTTAACAGACACCAGAACACTTGTTAAAATAAAGTTTGGCAGAGTATACATGTTTCAGGAAAACTCCTGAGCTCGCGGTCAGGAAAATAGGTGCATTGGAGGCCAATTTTTTTTTTAGCCCAAATTGAAAAACCCTTGAGGGGACTTTATTCAGGGTGGAATTTCATGCTTAAAAATGGTATTTCTTGCTGTTTTTAAAAATCAAACCTTTTGCACCCAGAGAAGGAAAACTCCTGACCCCGCGGTCAGAAAAATGGGTGCTTTGGAGGCCAAATTTTTTTGAGCCCAAATTGAAAAACCCTTGAGGGAACTTGATTCAGGGTGGAATCGCATTTCTTTCTGTTTTAAAAAATCAAGCTTTTTGCATCCAGTGTATCTTAAATCAATTCTTAGTCATAGTACCAGTCTTTTAGTGGTCCTATCTTTTCTTCTTTTTTTAAAAAACAATTTTATTGGTTTTTACAATATATGTAGGAAAAAGGGTTATAGGGTATGTAATGACATTTTAGTGGCTTCCATGTCGGAGGTGATGATCTCCTCCGAGACTTCATACAAATACAGTATAAGAAAAGCAAGTGGCAAAAATACATATGTATTACATTGTATAATTCATACATTCAATCTGCTGTTAATTCGGGTGGTGGTTAATCCTCTTTTTTCTCCCCATCTTGGGGAGAGATTCTTTCGACTGCCGCCTTATTACAAGGGGGGGGGTTAAAATGAGTAAACTCCCCCCTCCATTCTCCGTTTAATATTGATTGAATGTCAAAAACTCACAGTCCTCATTTGCCGCTCTAATTGAGACCAGGAGACTCGGTGAAATCCTTCGTCCCCAGCACTCCAGCCAGTCTTCTAATTATCCATTGATTCCGGCGTCCGTCGGCAGGAGGGCTGGCCCCCCCCTTCTGTTTCCCGGTTCCTGGGGCGAGGCTGGAAAGACACCCCACCGACTGCTGTCTGGTTGGGGGTCTCCAGCGAGCCACCCATATGGCAGGGGATTCCCCCGAAACCCCCTGTGTGCCCACCAGGAAAGCAAGCGGCGGACGTGTCCAAAACACGCCCGTCGCCTCTGGAAACCGGAAGTCTGCATGACTGGTCCTATCTTTTCTGAAACAAGTTATTACATTCTTCTATTGAAATATGACATACTGTGAAGGGACCTAATGAAATAGCATTGTAATTAGTTTTTAACATTCAAGTGCTTTCCAGGTGCTTTGCTAACTCTGTTGGACAATTCTTATTTTTATTTCACAAGGGAACTGGATTGACGATAGGGCCCGAGTTCATAGATAATGTAAAGTTAAAATAAAGGTTACTTAAGTTTGCTTGACATTATCCGTGATTCCAGAAATTGTGCACCAAACTCTAGTTTATGGCTTAATATGATATGGAAACCCAGACATTTATGCTATCAAACTCATGTTACTAATAATGTTGTCCCTAGTTTATCATCACTATAATTTCTTTTACAATTATTAACTATTTCTTCCTTCTGGCATTCACTTCAGTTGAACAGCAAATTGTGGTCTTATGCCTACAATTGGAAACAGACTAAATGAAGAACAGAGCAGCTTGCTTCAGAATGCATATGAATAAAGTCTTGCAAGTATAATTGGTCTACTTTATAATTTGTTCCCTTTTATTTTCGCACTACTAGTGGTCTTCCCAGAAATGGTTCTCCTATGATCCAGCTGCAGGGAAAACAACAAGGCATCTCACCAGATGTACAGGAAGGAGTGGGCAGCTGCACAAAGGAATAATGTGGCATGCACACTTTCCTTAATGAACATGGAACTGGGGAATATGTGCTTCCCAAATAAATTTTTCAACAATGTGATCAGGCATGAAGGGATTAAAAGGAAGTAGAAAGGTCATGTGACCTAACTGTAAATTTTTTAGGCAATAGTATTATTTCAATTAGCAAATGCCGGGGTGAAGTGCAGGTCTAGAAGCTTATGGTTGCATCATATTCTGTGAATCTGCATATATGACTCCTGCTTTAGTTCAACGTTTTGCATCAGATGCTGCTGCTATTTTTATTGTTAGTCACACAATCAGCCAGATGTTTAGACTGGATTTGGCATTTTTATCCACTTATCGGGTTCTTCCCAAAGACCTGGAATATGCAGACGTTCTTGTTGTTATTATTAATTTTTCCTTTTAAAAGCTTGTTATAAAAGGTATCATTATGCACTGAATTTGATCTCTATGTCTTAGCAAACTCAAAGGAAACGTCTTACCAAATTCTGAATTGTATTTCTGAATTTGCAGAAGGTTCAAGTTTCTATGTTTTCTAGATTAGGATAAAAATAAACATGTAAAGGGAGGGGCTATGCTGTTCTGTAATCTGAATCCTGATTGATTTCATATTGTATTCAGCTATACATCTTATAACCTATTAACGTTTCTGTTGCAAAAACACCAGCAAATTGCTCTACTCTTTTAAACAGTAAAACCCATGTACATCTGGGAGTGAGCATGAAGACAACTATTTCAGATAGCTTGGCTTTCCTTCTTAAACGAGCTCTAGTTCAGGATAAATGTGCATAAATAAAGTTTGCAGCAGCTGGGAAGAACTAAATATAATCTACAGGGTCATCCTTATCGTTAGGCAGACTAAGGCAATCATTGCGGTTTTTAAAAGTTAGCAAATTTTCATTTAATTTATGCTTTTGGGATTCCTGATTCAAGTGCCTAGTTAACCTGGTTGACAAAAAATTGAGTGGAGTGGTGCCATCTGTTGCTTTGCCTCAGGCAATAAAATGTCCCAGGCCAAAATGGATAATCCATCCTGTCTCAAACACACTATTTGGGGGTCGGTAAATGATAGTAGATTCTGGTCAAGACTGTCTTCCTTTAGCAAGTTCTCAGCTGTCTAGGTTAAAAAAAAGTAGTGCTATATATATGGAAACATTGGAAACATTATTCCCCTCAATCAAATTGACACCTCTACACACACACACATACACACACATACTTCTCTTACAAAACTAGTCAAATATCTATGATTGCTGCTTTGACTATTTATAAAGGACAGGCTATAAATTAACGAAGAAGCTACACATTTAATTCGCACTGTTTGAATCTTTAACATTTTTACTGTATTCATTTCTTTTCTAGCTCTTTTATGTCTCGAGATATAGCAAATGGCTATCAATCTTACCAGGCCGCCATGCATCAAAATGTATCCTTTAGCTCAACAAATATTCCATATTTTCTCCAATACTATTTCAAATCTGCTTCTTTGCATCCTATCAGAATAGCAAAGCCTGGCTTAATTTAATGTAAATCCCAAGACTTTCAATATACTTGCTGTAATGGTGACTAATGAGTTTTGGTATTGCAACCTTAAACTGCTTGACTCCCAGGGGTAACCCAGATGGAAATGAATCTTGTTGAAGAAATTCTGTTCTAGATTTCAACACCTTCATCCTCATTGGTAATGCTGCTGTTCTACCACCACCACCTCCGCCACTTAGACTAGAAAGGGAAAATGGGAATACTCATGCCAATTTCACTTAGGTGCAATATTTCATTGTTTCATTAACACGAATTCCAGATTTCCAGAATTCCAGTGGGATTCGCACACACACACACACACAAACACATACATATGTATTGTATATAAACAAACACACAGACAAACATACACTATCTCAACAGAGATAAGGTACCAGTGTCTGATAACGATGCGGTATTTATATTACAGTGCATAGAAACCTAACTAAAATAAAAAGAGGGGTTTATTACCTTGAGGAAAGTACATTTGACATAGCAATTAAAGGTAGAGGAAAATTGCCTTTTTGATGGGCCGAGCAGTGGCTGGTGTTTGCATTCCTGCCATCAAGAAGTAACCATTGGCCTGCACTGGCACCAGGACAAGAAATCTGGTTGTGTGGATCAACCCTAAGTCTACTTCTAAGCCAGAATCTCAAGATTTGTTTTTTCAAATAACATAGTCCAAAGCTGTATGGATCATAAAGTCTAACGACCATCTTTAAAGCGCTCCATGGCTCGGGGCCTAGTTATATGCGAGACCGCCTCCTGCCCCATACATCCCTCAGACCGATACGCTCCCACAGAGAGGGCCTCCTCAGGGTGCCGTCGGCTGGACAATGCCGACTGGCGACACCCAGGGGAAGAGCCTTCTCTGTGGCGGGCCCTGCCCTTTGGAACGACCTACCCCCTGAACTCCGCACCATCTCTGACCTCCGCCTCTTCCGCAAGTGTCTGAAGACACACCTATTCCATCTAGCCGGCCTAGCATAACCCCCATTACTGACTCTTAGATAGTTTTAAATTTGGGTTTTTTAAATTCGGTTTTTAGCGCAGGGTCTATTAGAATAAGTTTTTTAAAATTTTATATGTTTTATAGTGTTTTAACATCCCTGTGCGCCGCCCTGGGTCCGTTTGGAGAAGGGCGGGGTATAAATTTAATAAAATAAAATAAAATAAATAAATACCAGGAGTGCCATATTTTGAGTAGAATAGAATAGAATAGAATTCTTTATTGGCCAGGTGTGAGTGGACACATAAGGAATTTGTCTTTGGTGCATATACTCTCATGAACATAAGGAGAATAAAATTCATTCATCTATATAAATAAAAATGTAAAATAGTTTTTACGAAGCCACTAATCTCAAAAACTACTGCACCGATTTACACCAAATTTTGACACAATGTTCCCAAGGACTTCCGATAATAGAATACGTACTCATTTTGAGCCTAGCACACGTGTGTCATGTGCAAGGTACACAAACATAAAATGTACCCACTGATCATGTTTTCACCTCCCTGTAGCCATGCCCATCCGGCTGCTTTCCAACTGTCGTTGGAATTCCATACAATTCCACAGTGTATGGAGGCCTAAAAGAGCCAAAAAAGGCGAATAGCAAACTCCCAGGTGGCCCATAGAGAGAGGGGGGGAGAAATACAGTTTAATAAAAGAGGGACTAGGGGCGACATGATAGCAGCCTTCCAATATCTCAGGAGTTGCCCCAAAGAAGAGGGAGTCAAGCTATTCTCCAAAGCACCAGAGGGCAGAACAAGAAGCAATGGGTGGAAACTAATCAAGGAGAGAAGCAACTTGGAACTGAGGAGGAATTTCCTGACAGTTAGAACAATTAACCAGTGGAACAGCTTATTATTATTATTATTATTATTATTATTATTATTATTATTATTATTATTATTATTTAATTAAATTTCTATACCGCCCTTCTTCCTTTCGGGACTCAGGGCGGTGTACAGGCAGCAATAAAATCAGTGATATAAAATATAAAAATATAAAATACATGAAATATATATTTAAAAATATATTAAATAATACGCCTGTTCTAAAACCATTAATAAAACCTACTAAAAACCATTAAAAAAATTATGCCAGGCCGACCGCACGAAATGAATAGGTCTTCAAAGCCCAACGGAAGAGGCACAGGTCCGTGGTCGTGCGTAGGTCAGTGAGTAGGTCATTCCAGAGCGCAGGAGCCGCCACAGAGAAGGCTCTCCCTCTGGGGGTCGCCAGCCGACATTGCCTGGCCGACGGCACCCTGAGGAGGCCCTCTCTGTGGGAGCGCACTGGTCGGTGGGAGGTATTTGATGGCAGGAGGCGGTCTTGCAGGTAACCAGGTCCCTTGCCATGGAGCACTTTAAAGGTAGTTACTAATACCTTGAAGCGCACCCGGAAAGCCACAGGCAGCCAGTGCAGCTCGCGCAGGAGAGGTGTCACATGGGAGCATCTAGGAGCTCCCAGGATCCCCCGCGCAGCTGCATTTGAACTAACTGGAGCCTCCGGGTGCACTTCAAGGGAAGCCCCATGTAGAGAGCGTTGCAGTAGTCCAGGCGGGAGATGACGAGGGCTTGAGTGACCATGCGTAAAGCGTCATGATCCAGAAAGGGGCGCAACTGGCGTATCAGGCAGACCTGATAAAAGGCCCCCCTGGCCTCGGCTGTCATATGATCTTCTAGTGACAGCCAAGCGTCCAGGAGGACGCCCAAGTTGCGAGCCCTATCTATGGGGGCCAATGACTCGCCCCCAATAGCAAGAGCTGGCACCAACTGGCTATATCATGCCGCCAGAAGCCACAGCCACTCGGTCTTGGATGGGTTGAGTCGGAGCCTGTTTCTCCCTATCCAGACTTGCACAGCCTCCAGAAGTTGTGAATGCCCCACACTGCAAGTCTTTAAGAAGTTGTTGCATAGCCATTTGTCTGAAATGGTATAGGGCTTCCTGTCTAGGCAGGGAGTTGGACTAGATGACCTCCAAGGTCCCTTCCAACTCTGCTATTGTATTATTGTATTACAGTAGGTAGGTAGAGAGGGGAATAGATAGAGAGGGAGAAATACAGTAGGTAGGTAGGTAGATAGAGGGATAGATAGAGAGGGAGAAATACAGTAGGTAGGTAGGTAGGCAGGCAGGTAGGTAGGGGGATAGATAGGGAGAAACACGGTAGGTAGGTAGGTAGGTAGGGCGATAGATAGAGAGGGAGAAATGCAGTAGGTAGGTAGGTAGGTAGGTAGGTAGGTAGGTAGGTAGGTAGGTAGAGAGTGAGAAATACAGTAGGTAGGTAGGTAGCAGTAGTGGGTTTCTGCAGGTTCGCACCTACTCGCGAGAGCTGGATAGTGAAATTTAGAGAGCTGGTGAGAGAAGGTTCCACCAGCAGACCCAGAAGTAAGTCTGCCCCACCGCTGCCGGTGACCCAACAAGAAGGAAAGGAAAGGAAAGGAAAGAAGAAAGGAAAGAAAGAAAGAAAGAAAGAAAGAAAGAAAGAAAGAAAGAAAGAGAGAGAGAGAGAGAGAGAGAGAGAGAGAGAGAGAGAAATAATTTATTATCACAATTGAGGCCAAAATTTTGGTTGCTAAGCAAGAGCGTTGTTAAATGAGTTTCACCAGATTTTACAAGTTGGCCACTCCCACCCAGCCACATGACTGCCAAGCCATGCCCACAAAACAGAGTAGGTTCTAAAAAAATTTGAAACCCACCACTGGTAGGTAGGTAGGGGAATAGATAGAGAGGGAGAAATACAGTAGGTAGGTAGGTAGATAGAGGGAGAAAGGAAGAAATACAGTAGGTAGGTAGGTAGGTAGGTAGGTAGGTAGGTGGATAGATAGGGAGAAATACAGTAGGTAGAGGGATAGATAGAGAGGGAGAAATACGGTAGGTAGATAGGTAGAGGGATAGCTAGTCAAGAATAAAAAGATACAACACTTATTGATAGTCAAGGCTACTAATAAGCTATCAAACTATACTAGGAAACAAATAAAAACAATATAAATTGAAAGATACAAGCAAACATTGCTAGGCCTAGAAATAGCAAGTTTCTAACCATTTGGGGTAGTGCCCACATCTGAAACCATGTTATGGACACTCACAAAAGGGTTGCAATGTCTTGTCACTAGTTACAAAGCACCATTTCCTGAAAGGTAAGTTAGTGAATTGGTTTCCCAGCAAAGCTCTGTTAGCCCCTCAGGATGCATATCCCCCACCCCACCCTTCCTCTTCCAGACAGATCTCTGGACCATTTTTATTACCTTAAAAATACATTTGAGGTTGAGAGATAGGTAGCATCTGACTAATTTTGTCTGGATTGGGAAGATAAACTGACGAGTGCTTAAATGGGAAATAATCAGGGAATTCTAGCATTGATATGTTGGGGGTGGGGGAAAGCATTCTGGATAAAGGCAATGACAAACCACTTCAAATGCTGAGGTCAAGAATGTACCAGGAGATGAGCTCAACTCAAAGTAGCTCAACTTAATTTTCAAAGGGGCCCTTATGGTATTACAGGTAGTCCTTACTAGACCGGGACGCCCTTCGCACAGTCACTCATGCTCTCGTGACATCCCATCTGGACTATGGAAATGCTCTCTACATGGGGCTCCCCTTGAGGTGCACCCGAAGGCTACAGCTAGTGCAGAATAATAATAATAATAATAATAATAATAATAATAATAATAATAATAATAATAATAATAATAATAATAATAATAATAATAATTTTAATTTATAGCCCGCTCTCTCTCCCCGAAGGGACTCGATGCGGCCGCGCGGGGGATTTTGGGAGCCTCACGGCATTCCCATGTAACACCTCTCCTGCGCGAGCTGCACTGGCTGCCTGTGGTCTTCCGGGTGCGCTTCAAGGTGTTGATTATGATCTTTAAAGCGCTCCATGGCACGGGTCCTAGTTACCTGCGAGACTGCCTACTACCTCATACATCCCTCCGACCGATCCTCTCCCACAGAGAGGGTCTACTCCGGGTGCCTACGGCCGGGCAATGCCGGCTCGCGACGCCTAGGGGAAGGGCCTTCTCTGTGGCGGGCCCTGCCCTCTGGAACGATCTACCCCCCGATCTCAGGAACATCACAGACCTCCGCCTCTTCCGTCAACAATTAAAAACGCACTTTTTTCATTTAGCTGGCCTGGCTTAACTTCCGAGACTATGTTACTGACTGGTTTAATCTGAATTAGGTTTTAACAATGGGGTTTTAAATTGGTTTTAGCACAAGTTTGGGTTAATTTAATAAGTTTTTAGAGTATTTATGACATATTTATTATTTGTACTTGTTTATATGCGTATTTTTATCTTCCCTGTGCACCACCCCGAGTCCCTTCTGGGAGAGTGGAGCAGTAGATAAATTTAATAAAATGAAAAGAAAATGAAATGAAATGACCATAACCGAACCCAAAATTTCTGTTGCTAAGCGAAACAGTCATTGTGAACTTTGTCCCATTTTATGACCTTTCCTGCCACAATTGTTAAGAGAGTCACTACAGTTGTTACATTAATAACACTGTTATAAATCTGGCTTCCCCATTGACTATAGTCAGAAGGTCACAAAAAGTGATCATATGACCCCGGGGCACTGCTACTGATCATAAATATGAACCAGTTGCCAGGTGTCTGAATTTTGATCACATGACCACGGGGAGGCTGCAACAGTGGTAAGTCTGAAAAATGGCCGTGCCACTTTCAGTGCCATTGTAACTTCAAGCAGTCACTAACTGAACTGTTGTAAGTCGAGGACTACCTGTACTCTTGTGCCTCTCCACTAAAGTTGCTCTGCCATATTAATATTTTACATTTTTAATCCCACTCTGTCTTTATAAATAACTCAAGGCAACAAGCATTCCTAATACGCCCTCCCTCATTCTATTTTCCCCACAGTAACAATCCTGTGGTTTGGGCTGAGAGTATGACCTGGCCAAAATCACCCAGAACCATTATGTCTCATTAAAATGCCCGCAAACGTCTCTAACAAATCAACTACAACAAACTGTCAGGTGGTTTGGCATCAATGTGATTTTAAGACCATTGTGTAAAAGCCACCATTTTTTATTCCAACTAAAAGATCAGATCTTTTAATAAGACTGGAGATTCTACCCCTCCCAATTCCTGCATAGCAGCCATTCAAGCACTTGGTTCAGGGTATCTTGCAAATCCAGATAACCATGCTGAGTAATTGAAGCTTTTAGTCAAGTAAGAGCAAGGAGAATAGAAACAAGTTTAATAAAGGCATAGGCCTGCTAGACAAACAGAGATAGAGCTGGCCATGGTTAACTGGGTGAATGGAGTTGGGTTTCTAGGGGGTCTCAGTCAGGGGTGGGTTCCTGCCAGTTCTAACCTCTTCTATAGAAGAGGTTCCACAAATCTACAGTGCCGTTTAGAACCAGTTCCGGCTCCCTCGCCCTGCCCGTCCTCACATCATCAAGATGAAGAGCGAGAGGAGGAATTCTGGGAGTTGAAGTTCACAAGTCTTAAAGCTGTCAAGTTTGAACACCCCTGGGTTTTTTCCCCCTAAAGGGTTAGGGGGTGCAAGGGTCTTGTAACTTGACAGCTTTAAGACTTGCGTGCTTCAAATGCCAGTTTCTGAGCCAACATTTTGGTTGCTAAGCAAGAGCGTTGTTAAGTGAGTTTCACCACATTTTACAAGTTGGCCATGGCCACCCAGTCACATGGCTGGCAAGCCACTCCCACAAAGCAAGGCACACCTACAGAAGAGGTTCTAAAAAAATTTGAAACCCAGTACTGGTCTCAGTGCAATCTATTGAGTTAAACTGTTGCAACTCTATTGTTTTTTCCCCATGCCCAATGTCCTTTTAGTAGACAGCTATATAAATTGAAGAAAATAAGAAATGGAAGGCACGATTTCTCTAACCAACGTATATGTTTCTACCCTACCTGGAACTAATTCCATAAGATCAGATTTCTCTCCATTGATTGAATGGAAAGCAGCTAACCGGGATCTCTGCAGTCTGAAATCATTCAGGTATACAGCAGGTTTGCTTTCAGCTCACAGATGCAATCAGGCACCTTCATTTATTTATTTATTTATTTATTTATTTATTTATTTATTTATTTATTTATTTATTTATTCTTGGATTTATTCTTGAATCAACAAGATCTGCTGTTCCTTATAGAGCAGCGATGGTGAACCTTTTTAGGCTCACGCGCCATAAGGGGGGAGCGCAGGGGGGTCGTACACCCGCGTGCCACACACATAACGCTCCCCAGTGCGTATGTGCGAATGACAGGTGCTTCCCCCTCATTTTTTACATGCTTTTTTTTTTGCCCTCCCCAGGCTCTAGAGGCTTTATAGGAGCCTGGGGAGGGCAAAAACAGCCCTCCCCGCCTCTCCGAGGATTAAAATGGCCCTACAAGCAAACTGGAAGTCACTCCCGGTTTTCTGGTAGTGTCATTTTTAGTCCTCCGGAGACTTCGGGGAAGCTCCTGAAGCCTGACTGGATGGTGGGGAATGGAAGGATTTATACTCCTTTCGGACAGCTGGTCATTTGCATTCTTTTAGAGAGTTGTTAAGGTCACCTGGAGGTTTACCTGGGTCATCAGGGTCATCTGCGTGGTGTAAATTGGTGCGGAGTTTTTGGAACTGTTGAAATATGAAACAAGTTTCCTATAAGATTTTGGGGAGATCCTGATGGTCCATAAGCTTGGCTTGTTTTTCTCCCGTGGGGAGATTTTTTTCATTTGGATCTCAAGATAGGAGAATAAAGCAGTAACGAGTTCAATTTTCGGAAGCTCGCTACAAAAGAGAACAGCATCCCTGTGCGGATATTGCTGTCATGTAAAAAGCAACTCTCAACTAGACGTTCTCTTTTACTCCGCTCCATATTCAAACTTTCCCGGCCACTCTCTTCACTTCTTAGTTTCAGAACCGACTGTAACTCTTTGGGTTGAGAGGCTATTCCCATAGGGCAGGGGTCTGCAAAGTCGGCTCTTTTAAGCATAGCTGGCTGGGGAATTCTGGGAGTTGAAGTCCACCAGTCTTAAAAGAGTCGACTTTGCAGACCCCTGCCATAGGGTATTGCAATTCTCGCGAGATTCCAAGGTCCTCCGTGTTTTGCGATTCGATTTACGAGATTTCAATCGCAAGATCGGCAGCGGGCCATGCAAACGGAGGCGCATGCGCAACGTCAGCCTCTCCGCCATTGGGTGGAAAAACATGGCGGTGCCCAGTTCGGAGATGGGTGGTCGGCAGCTGCGACCGGGAAAAAGCAACCGGATCCTCTTGGTGCGACATTTGCCCGCCGTATTGACGGCCTCGGAGAAAGAAGAGTTGTTGAGACACTTTGGGGCGTCGTCAGTACGGATCCTCTCGGATTTCGGCAGGCTGGTAGGGAAGAGGCACCTGCGTGCCTGCAGGGTTGTTTATATCTTAAAAGCGTTATCGAGTTTTCAATAGTGGAAGTCACAGGATAGCATCTCTTGGATTGGATGGTGTCATCTCTCCTCTATCTGATGTACGAAATATATTTATTTTAACGTCGTATATTCCACCCAGAGTCGCGCCTGTGAGATAGGCGGCAACATAAATTTGATAAATAAATGCCTCCTATAAGTGCCAGAGATACAACTAGCCCGAAGCTAACGAGTCGTCAGACAAAAGTAACAAATTTGATTGAGAGAGAGAGAGAGAGCGAGCAAAAGAGCGAGGCTGGAAATCTAAAGGATTGTAGATACAAATATATTTAGAAAAGGATGGTGAATTCAAATCACGATTATATAGATTATTTGAAAAAGGAATAAAACAACCTGCACTTTGGTTGTGGCATGTTGTAGTGCATAGAACATGGGGTTTTTTTGTACAAAAGCAAACTTATGCCTGGTTTATTTTTCAGAAACATACAGCTTTTGCAACTTTTCCCAATGAAAAAGCAGCTACTCAGGTGTGTATTGGACTTTTAAACTATTCCTGCCTGATTGATTTCATTTTCATACTTGTATAGCACTATGTGCCCATATAGCAGACTCGGGTGCCTTGGTGCATTTCTACAGCAATGCTTATACATAAAATCTAATGTGAAAAATGATTGCTTGACGTGTGAACTTCTATGCAAATGCAGGCTGGTGCTTGATATGCCTTCCAAATGATACTGAATTTTAGACACTAGCTGTCATAACCAGCCATGGGATGTTGGAAGAGCTATTAAGTACTTATTCTAATATTATCATGTACAGGTAGTCCTTGGCTTATGTTCATTTAGTCAGTGACCATTTAGAGTTATAATGGGCTGAAAAGATGGACTGGGGATCATCGCTAACCCTAAACACTCTGTTTCAGCACCCTCCCAACTATTAGCTAAGATTCCCACTTGTTTTCACTTAATGACATTGTGCATTGTGGGGTTATGATGTTAATATGGACTGCCAAGGATTGCCTTCACTAAGTGATAGGGTCAAATGTTTTCACGCTTTACAATTTCATCGCTTAGCATCAGCCATCTTGGTCCTAGTTGCTGTCATAACCCAAGACTGTCTTTATTCCAGATTTTTTTTATTTAAGAGTGCACAGTAACACTAATTGTGATGTCATTTTTCTTCTATTTATCTCTGATCCAGCTTTATTCACATGTGGCCAAAAATATTGGTACCCTTCAACTTTTCCCCAAGCTATCTCAATTAGTTATGAAATTAGATGAAACTGACACAGGTAAATGGCATTCACCAATCTTTACTCCATATTGTAGTTATTGCTACAAAAAGGTGTGCTATGAAATCTTAGGTGTAGTGGTACTAATAATTATGTCTATGGTATTTTGAGTTGTTCCATTATTTATACAAATATGTTAAGTCATATATCACAAGCAAAGTATCTGTTCTATGGACTTTGGAGCAAAAAATGTGTATGTCATTTACGTATGTCAGTTTCAACATATTTTAGAGCAAATTAGGATTAGAAAGTGGAGGAGTACTGTTCTTTTGTGTACAGCGATTTTTTTTTTGCTACAGTACTCAGTTCTATGCAAATTAGAAGAGGGGAAAAAATGAAAAGCTTAAAAAAAGCATTGATTCTTTTCTTTTAAAATAATATTGGTTCATCTAGCTTATTGTTGTATTCTATTTATTTAAGGCTTTATCAAAACTACATCAGCTCAATCTTCTAGGCCACACTCTTGTAGTTGAATATGCAAAGGATCAAGAGAGTGGTCTTGCAATTAGCCAGCCTTCTGAAAAAGACAAAAGGTATGTGAACATTTTAAATTCAGTAGCTGTATAACAGTTTAAAATCGAAGTGCTGCAGAAGTTAATAACATATCCCTTACACACACACACACACAGAGAGAGAGAGAAAGAGAGAGAGAGAGAGAGAGAGAGACTGGAATAACATGAATGAGCAATTTAGAAATTTTGCTTGTTGAACGAATATTAGATTAAATCCAGCCTGCCACATAATGTATTCATTGTTTATTGCTATTATTGTTTAGTCTTGAAGAACCTGTCAAAGAAGAGAAGGGACAAAAAGACCTAAGCTGTCTCAGAATTGAAAGTGGAGTTGCTCCTAATCATGGGTTAGTACCTGGTTGTGATTATGTGCTAAGATTACCTCATTGTATCCTCAAAATATTTGAATGCATGCAAGAAATTCGAAATCAGTGAAGGACCCTGATTATTAGCTTGGCAGATCAACCACTTTCCCTTATAACCTTAAAAGTACAATATTTTCCAGAATCATTCTACCATAACATTTACATAGGATTCCCCCCCCCCCCTTTCTTTGGTTGAAACTTGTGTTAGATCTAAAACTTGGAAAGCAACAGAAAGAGTATTTCCTGAAATCATCCCTGCACCCCGCCATTAGTTGATTTGGTATTCTAATGCCCCCAAATTTAATTTAGGCAAAGATGTGTTAGAGATTCAATACATTTCCTTTTCGATATTGCCATTTTACATGGGTTGAGGTGTAACTTGCCAGTGTTTGTGTACATCAGCACTAGAACATACTACATGAAATATTAGAGCTGTGGTGGTGCAGTGGTTAGAGTGCAGTACTGCAGGCTACTTCTGCTGATCACCAACTGCCAACAGTTTGGCACAGGGGTCTGCAAAGTTGGCTCTTTTAAGACTGGTGGACTTCAACTCCCAGAATTCCCCAGCCAGCTATGCTGGCTGGGGAACTCTGGGAGTTGAAGTCCACCAGTCTTAAAAGAGCCGATTTTGCAGACCCCTGGTTTGGCACATTGAATCTCACCAGGTTCAAGATTGACTCAGCCTTCCATCCTTCTGAGTTGGGTAAAATGAGAACCCAGATTGTTAGGGGCAATATGCTAACTCTGTAAATTGCTTAGAAGGGGCTGGAAAGCACTGTGAAGCGGTATACAAGTCTAAGTGCTATTGCTATTATATATTGAACAATATAGGGCAGCGTTTTAGAAATTATCCTTCATTTCAAAAGTAGCTTCCATGTGGTATTAGAAAGACAAACACAATGTCTCCAAAACTAACAATACAACCTGTAATGTTTCTTTTAAATACGTTGGCAGGCTATTGGCTATTAATTTTAACAGGGTCACATAGAAAAAAGGTAAGATGCAATAGAGAGATACAGCGTCAATGAAGCAGATAAATAAATAAATACAAGACTATATGAGGCCAGACAGTGCAGTCTGTGCAAATGTATAACCTTGAATATTTAATCTGCTTAATCAAGCTAAGACACCAGTCCAGAAAGCAAGAGACCATGAGTTCAAGTTCTATATTAGTCATGGATCTAACTGGGTGATCTTAGGCCAGTCATTCTCTCTCAGCCCAACTCACATCACAGGGCTGTGGGGAAAATAGAAGGGGGAAAGTGTCCTGGATATGTTTGCTACCTTGAGTTATTTGTAAAAATAGTGAAAAATTTGTAAAAATAGGTGGGATATAAATAAATATTACATTGTTTTCTACAGGTTAACATTCCCTATAAATTCGTGCCTCAAATATTTGTACCCCCCACCGTCCAATACAATCTTAGCCAACATAGCAAATGCTTTGGCAAGTGTTCCTAAATTCTATGTACAGGTAAGTATGCATAGCTTCTTCTATTTGAATATAATATTCAACAGTATTGACTGCTTATTCCCAAATGTGGAAAAAATGTTATTTCTGGGTATTAACTGCTTAAATGTTAGTTTTTAATGAATTATTACTTTAAGGGACAAATTTAATTGGTGGAAAAACCTCCGGTTCAGTATTTGATAGAAGTGACAAACCTATTTTCTTTGAGAACAAAGTAGAGATCATTGTATTCCTTTTATGCCTTTGCTATCTTTGGTCCTCCAAAATGAAGGTTTCACACTTGGCTATAATATTGTAGCTCACACAGATGTTAGAATTCCTTTTCAGACCTAAAGGAATCTTTTGTTGGATGTTTCTGATCTATAATCTTTATCTCTGTTTCTATTTATTAGTTGATGCTTCTTAATTTATTGATCAGAAACACTTCTTTTTTTCCATATCGATTGGTAACTTTTTATTTTTATTTTTTATTTATTCAATTTATGTCCCGCCCTTCTCCGAGAGGACCCAGGGCGGCGCACAGGAATTTAAAACAATATACAAAATAGTACCAAATATAATTTAAAAAACCTATTAAACGACAGAAACCTGCGCTAAAACCAGATTAAAATCCCCCATTTAAAACTGTCTAATAGTCTCGGGGAGAGATAGCGGGTTAGAAATAAAATTATTATTATTATTATTATTTGTCCCAGCGGAGGCTATGTTAGGCCGGCTTGATGAAATAAGTGTGTTTTTAAACACCGGCGGAAGAGGCGGAGGTCGGTGATAGTGCGGAGTTCAGGGGGTAGGTCGTTCCAAAGGGCAGGGCCCGCCACAGAGAAGGCCCTTCCCCTGGGTGTCGCCAGCCGGCATTGTCCGGCCGACGGCATCCTGAGAAGGCCCTCTCTGTGGGAGCTTATCGGTCTAAGGGATGTATGGGGTAGGAGACGGTTTCGCATATAACTAGGCCCCGAGCCATGGAGCGCTTTGAAGATGGTCGTCAAGACCTTGAAGCGCACCCAAAAGACCACAGGAAGCCAGTGCAGCTCGCGCAGGATCGGTGTTATGTGGGAGCATCTGGGGGCTCCCGTAATCACCCGCGCGGCTGCATTCTGGACTAGCTGTAGCTTTCGAGTGCACCTCAAGGGAAGCCCCATGTAGAGAGCATTGCAGTAGTCCAGTCGGGATTACTTCCACATTTACTCAAAAGTAAGTAAATTACAGTTTATTTCCTTTTGAGTAGTAGTCCAGTCGGGATTACTTCCACATTTACTCAAAACTTCCACATTTACTCAAAAGGAAGATGAATCTGAATTTAAACTGATCCATTCCAAAAATGAAGAGCAGTTACCCTTTTCCCCACCAATAAATACAGAGGAAAAAAAATGTATATTTCCCAATTTTTCTGTCCTGTCAACTTAAGGCTAACTGAATCCAATCCTTGTAGTTCCTTACTCCCTAAAAACGTAACATGTTTATGAGGCCAGAAGAAAAAATAACTGGACACCGAAGGTAACACCCCATTTAGGCATTACAGAAAAGTTTAGAATTCGATAGGAAGCAATCCCTTCCATACATCATCTGCAAAAGTATTAAAAGTCATATTGCTTTTTGGTATAGTTGCATTTAAACAGGGAAGTAATGGTTTAAAATTATGTAAATTTCAAGCATCACCATCAGTAAACTTTGAGCAATATTTTATTTTTCAAGTTCTTTGTTTTAAAATCTGACTTTTAGGCAATTATTATAATTATTTAATATTCCTATTTTAATTATTTTAAAATTGCAAATTTATAATCCTCATTTTTAGAAGCTTGGAATCATTTTAGGCACGTTTTTTTCTGTGCTCAAACCATTAATTTACTTCATTTTGCACCATTGTTTTTGGAATGACAATAATTGGAACTTACTGCCTTCTTTCTGCATTATTGTGTTATTGTATTGTATTAATAGATCATTTTGCTTTAAAATATGTTTCTATAAACCTGCCTTTCAAAGATGCTTAAATGAGGTAATTTAATTTCACATGAAGAATTTTCCCCTACCCTTTTCTCCAATTCCAGAACTTGGTTATCAAATGCAAATTTCTACTTAGTTGTGCAGAGCGTGAAACAGTTGTACAAATCTGTAATGTGTATTGCTGAATGTGGAATGCTTGAAGTAGTATGGCAAGGCAATGATTTAAAGATCATGAGCATAATTACGTAAATCCCTTGGAATATTTTTAAGAATTGCTGTTTGAATGTTATGCTACTTCCATTTCAGGTACTACATCTTATGAACAAAATGAATCTTCCACCTCCTTTTGGACCAATTACTGTACGGCCACCCATGGTAAGGAACTTTACTGTTTACAATAGGACCCTTTACTGGGTCCTTTTGGAGAAGGGCGGGATATAAATTGAATAAAATAAAATAAATACTGGGAACAAAAGCAATTGTGCATATAAAGCATACTTTTAGTTTACATCTTCTCCCTGAAGTTAGAAACCAGAGTATTGATAACTTTCATTTAAGGGCCTGTATGAGCGTAGTGGAGATTTTAACTTTTTCTTAAAATGGAGAGTATTGTGAAAACCTATTTCAGTAGATTGTGGTAAAAGATTTGCCACAGACCCTAAAATGGAAAGGCTTTGTTTTGGCCTATCTCAAATTTGCAGTATCTTGTTGAGTTTTCTACCATTTTTAAGTCTTTATTTCTGTTGCTCTTCTCAATGGTAGAGCAATAGATGAAGTATCCCACTGTGGAGCGTCTCTCGAATAACGAGCAATTTTGATAGTCTTCAAATATTAGACTATGTATCATCTGAATAATCCAGGATAAATGAAGAATATGAAATTGCAGTTTGTACTTTCTGTTCCAACTTCTCTTTGCAGTCAAATAGGTTTTTTTTTTTAAAAAAAAAAGTTGCATACACCGAAAAATGTTTTGCTTAGTCTCCTTTCAGGATTCACTCTGATTTAATTGTTGACTTTCCATTTGGGAATATATTGCAAATATGATGCAGCAAGTTTGGTCTTTGGCTTTATGATTGCATGTGATGTAGTTTGTGATAGGGAAGATGGCTCGATAGGTCATAGTGTGATATTGTAAAAGGGTGTGCGTTTATGTCTTGCATTTAAATGATTACTTGAGAGATTGTTTAAATAATTAAAAGTTCTATCTTTTACTCTGTTTAGTATGAAGAGTACATCCCTTTGCCACCTCCTATTCCTCCTTTACCTCCTGAGGAGCCTCCATTGCCTGAAGACGACAGCCAAGACTCAAATAAAGATGAGTCTGAATATGAAAGTGCCGATGAAGAAGAAAAAGAAAGGTTGATAACACTGTAGCAAAGTATTTATTAATTTAATTTAATTACATTTGTATACCGCCCTTTCTCCCTTGCGGGACCCAGGGCGGTGAACAGGCAATAATAAAAACCACAATAAAACATCCAATAATTCAATAAATATACTAAAAATTCTAAAACTAAATTAAACAATGGGCCTGCTCTAAAATACCTTATAAAACCCCTAATAAAACAAATTAAAAACTACGCCAGGCCGGCCGCATGAAATAAATGGGTTTTCAGGGCTCGGCGAAAAAGGGGCAGGTCCGTGGTTATCGTAGGTCAGGGGGTAGGTCATTCCAGAGGGCAGGAGCTGCCACAGAGAAGGCTCTCCCCCTAGGGGTCGCCAGCCGGTGTTGACTTGGGGAAGCCCTCTGGGAGTGGACTGGTCGGAGGGAGGTATTTGGTAGGAGGCGGTCTTGCAGATACCTAGGTCCCTTGCCATGGAGTGCTTTAAAGGTTGTTACTAACACCTTGAAGCGCACCCGGAAGGCCACAGGCAACCAGTGCAGTTCGCGCATTAGAGGTGTTACATGGGAGCATCTAGATGCTCCCAGAATCCCCCGTGCGGCCTCATTTTGAACTAGCTGGAGCCTCCGGCTGCACCTCAAGGGGAGCCCCATGTAGAGAGCGTTGCAATAGTCCAGGCGGGAAATAACGAGGGCTTGAGTGACCGTGCGTAGAGCATCACGATCCAGAAAGGGGCCAACTGGCATATCAAGCGAACCTGATAAACCTGACAGCCACGGCTGTCATATGATCGTCTAAAGACAGCTGAGTATCCAGGAGGACGCCCAAGTTGCAGGCCCTCTCCGCGGGGGCTAATGACTCGCCCCCGATAGCCAGAGATGGAACCAACTGGCTATGTCGTGACGCCGGAAACCACAGCCACTCGGTCTTGGACGGGTTGAGTACTATCTTTTGGGTGCAAGTTTTAGTTTCTTTTAGCCTATATAGATAGTAAAATTTGGAATTACACTCTTTTATTGAAATATCTACAGCATATGCCCAGAGAGCATTATACAACTTTGAAAGCAGTAAAATCAACTTGTTTCAAATATATGCACAGAACTGCAGTTTAGGGTTTGTCTTTGGCTACAGTGAACTTAAGTCATATGATTTATGTTTTATTTGCACCACTTTTAGAGCATGGCAACATAGAAACCCAACCCTGCTACTTAGATACCAACTTTGGTTCATTATTCAGACTTCATAAAAGAAACTTCTGTTTCTTTTGGGACCCTGCACTGAACTGAATCCTTATGTGATTCAGAGAAGAAATTGCAAGTAAAAATGTAAAGTTTTAGCAGAATCGTTTTGGTAGATTTTCTGCTATCTTGGATTTTCAAGCATGGGCGAAACTAACCTATAAATAAACATAAAGCTATAATTAACAATTTTTATTTTCTGTGCTATAGCGATCTATTACAGTATTGGATCTCTTAGAAAGACATTAACATTTTACACAAGAATCAGCCCATTATTCCTCCTTTTCCAAAATGTTAATGTCTATCTAAGAAGACATTAGAAAAAATCATTTTTTCTGTACAGATATAAAAAGTTAACTATATATTCAATTTTTAGATTTACAAAATTGGTGGAACTAGCAACACTTCAGCCAAAACGACCAATGCCAACAAAGCAGCGCCATGCAAGAAAAAAAAGAAAGTTAAAGGACTTATTAAATGTTTCCCTAGTTGCTCCACCCAGGTATGACACAAAAGTTAATGCACAATCTTGCCAATTAACAATAAACCTCACTGTACACTTGTGGATGTCTTGAATGAAAGACTAATTGCTTGTTGACCTGCCAATAGCATATTAAGCCAGTTTTGCTGGCTTGTATTAAAGATCATGTTTGGGGAACATACTGTGCCTTATATTTCTATATAGAAAATAGCATATTTTCTCCTAGGATATCTACATTAAATGATTAAGAAAGCTGTTTTGTTGAATGTCTGTGTAGCCGTGTTATTCTGTAGCCAACAATTGGCCTGAAAGTCTAAGGCAAACTGTGTGTATGTGGATCATGAAATCAAAATTCATCATCATCATCTTATACAGTATATGTGATGTGGATCATAAGGAATATACATTATTTTCAATTTCCTGGGTTTTGGCTCAGTAGGAATTGAAAATACCAGCTTAAGCTGGTTTTGAAAAAAATATTCAATATGGATTTTTTTAAATAATAGCAATAATTTATAGCATGCATAAAGTCCATGTTTAACATGAGGTTGTAGCTTACATTTTTGTAGAAAGCATTTGAAGTTTAATTTAGCATACAGTGGCTTCTGTTGGGACAGAAATACCTTAACTAGAATTACTGAAAAATGATGGGTTGAGATTTGACTTCTCTTCCAGTATTAAACTTCTGTCTCTGTGGCCTATAGGTGCACAGGGGAACTATTACTGGGTTAACTTAGGTCGCTACTCCACCTGCTTGTCCCTAGATTATTCTCCATGTCTTCTAACTCCAAGCATTATAGGTATAAACTATTTCTTCAGCTTCTTGACTCGCTGAATTGAGCAAATATTCAATCAGAAAAGTTTTTCTACAGGGATACACAGAGATGGCAATTCCATCTCTTCTGAAGAGCAGGTTTTAGAATACCGGATTATAATAATGAGAGCCTGTCCAAGTTTTGTCTCAGGAATTAATAAAATTGCTCTAATGCTTGAATAGGTTTTTTCACACAAGCATGTATTACTAGATTACCCTGAATATTCAAACCATAGTGATCAAAACCATAGAAAAAATACATTTTCCTTAATAAAAAGTGTCTATGGAGATTCTCAGTCATCCAAGACATAGTTATCCCGCAGGTGCTGTTTTGCCTGAACAGACAAAGCTGTTGAAACATTGTCAAGGAAAAAACCAAGAAAGTTCAGTTGCCTTTTTAATGGCATATTTGGGTTCATAAAAAAGTAAAGTTGCCTCAATATTATGCCCAATGAACTAAAAATTGAAGATTTGTAAGTAACAGTCTCTAAATTCGATTGATAAACAAACAATTACAAGTAAGCCATCATTCACTGACCAGTCGCTTAATTTTACACCCAAAATTTGGAGTTCAATTGTAGTTGGAAGTCAAAGGGCTACCTGTATAGCTTAATTTTTCAAATTACATTGTTCCAAATAATCTGTAGTACACAAAGTTAGTTCAGAAAGAAATGTCTGCTTGAAAGATACTAGGTTGCTTAATTGTCTGCTATTATATAAAAGATGAAAATGCTTTCAAAGAAATGTAAAATGGTTAGGAGATGTGGGAGGAAACTGTTTGGCGATTTATAAAAAAATGAACTTCATGTTTTGTGAACAGTAATTTGCACCCAGCACTGACACCTTCAGATGTGTTTGAGCAGCCACAAACTATAGGAATCAAGAAGATTGAATTTAACATTTCTTCAGAGACGCCTACTATTCTTCAGAAAAGCATGGAAAAGGAGCACAATGATGGTACAAAATAAGTGTTTGCTTACTGACAACTTACAATTTAGGTTTTTTGTGGTGTGCATTAGTGTGTGAGGATTGAATCAAATTGCTAATCTCTGTGATCTTTCTCTGAGGAATCAGCTAGTTGGGCTAAGGCAAGCTACTTTCTTAACTTCTAGTAAAAAAAGAATAATGCCAATAGTGATTGTTAAAGTTCTTCAAGACACTGTAAGCACTCTAAAATATGATGTAATATTAAACATAGAGTCCTCATTTACTGACCATTCAGCAACCATTCAAATTTACATTGGCATGGAATAAGGAGTCTTATGACCTCTTTTTAAAGTTGCAGTCATTGCAGCATCCCTGCAATCATGTGATTGCAATTCAGGTGCTTGGCACCTGGTGTGCATTTGCAACAGTTACAGTATCCTGTTGTCATGCAATTCCCATTTGTGACCTTCATGGTTGGCTCCCAACAAGCAAAATCAGTGGGGAAACTGGCAGGAGATCGCAAGTTATAGTCACAAGGCATCACACTTAATTGTGAATGATTTGGTTAACCATCACAGCTGGAACTTGATAAGTTGGGTGTGATCACACGATTGTTCACTTTGTGATTGTATTGCTTAGAATTGCCAAAACCAGTTGTGGTCAATAATAAATTGGGACTACCTGTATTTATGTGGCATTGGCACAAATGGTCTGAATTGTTTAGTTATTATAATAGTATTTTCAGACATTATATCTGCTATGAATTTCTATTTCTAGCAATTACTATTTCTGCTGATGATAGTATCAGTTTGGAATACTTTTAAGCTTTTTGAATTCAGTGAGATTAAGGCTGCTGAAAGTTACCTTAACATTGATGTTGTTGTTAAATTGTTCATTCAATTCTTGTGACTGAATTAAACACCATTTAAACATTTTGATTCTTTCTTTTTTTTTTAAATAGACTCTTCGTCGGAAGCTGATGATATAGCTAATGAAGGATTTGGAAAACTTTTCCCAGCTCCCAGTTCTAATCATAAAGAGGACACAGAAGATGAAGAGGATGAAATTCCTTCAGAATTTGTTTCTAAAAGAGAGTTAGAAAAAGGCAGAATCTCAAAAAAAGGTGATTTTATAATTTTTTAAGCATTTTGTAGCATACAGTGGAAATACTGAATTTGATTATATCCTCATGTGATACAGGTATTAACTTTTTCATTTTAATCAGTCACTATAGTGCTATAATCAGTTTTTAATATTTAATCAAGCAAGTTAACCCACAATACAAACTGCAAATAATATTCTGAATTTTGGGTATGTTCCAGAAATGGAAACATTTTCTGTCTTCAAAAATTATGACGCCGGAGATCCAAACTGCCGAATTTATGTGAAGAATTTATCTAAACAAGTTCAAGAAAAGGTAACTGAAAGCAAAGCAGAATATTTTGGCTCTTTCATTATGGTTACTAACTTTTTTTTTTAATTTCAATCCCAGGATTTGAAATTTATTTTTGGAAGATACATTGACTTTTCATCAGAAACTGAACGAATAATGTAAGTGCCTGGATAAGCCAAATAATATTATTAGTTTTAGATTCTTGGTATAAACCTATACATACACACACACACACACACACACACACACACACACACACACGTATATATATGTATATATATATATATATATGTAGGTTTTGGTTTATTTATATAATTGTTCCACAACACCCTGTTAGGGCCCCAATTAAGGGAGGAAGCATATTGCTTTTCTTTTCTGCCTTTCGGCTCATCACCAGAGACCATCTAGACAGAAAGCCATGAGTTCCGTTGTGTAATTTTTTAAATATGTGTGTTAGGTTTATGAGCTGATCAATAAATAAATCAGGGAGACTAGTATATATACTTTGTTCCACATCACCCTGTTAGGCCCCAATTAAGGGAGGAGACATACTGTTTCCTTTTCTGCCTTTCGGCTCATCACCAGAGACCATCTAGACAGAAAGCCATGAGTTCCGTTGTATAATTATTATTATTTTTAATATGTGTTAGTTTTTTATATATATATATATAAATTATATAAATAAAAATCTGTTTTCATAGATTTTCACGGGTGTAGGTATGCTGGTATTGCTGGCTTCGGGGATTTACACGGGAAAATCCCCGAAGCCAGCAATACCAGCATATATATATATATACATATATATTAATTCAAGGTGGTGAATATATCTAATGCTCCTGCCTTCTGTTTGCCCCACAATGAGTTGTATTGACCAAAGGCACCAGCTGGCTTTCATGCCAAAGGGAGGCCTGGCACCCACAGTTTCCTGATTTTTGGACCAGCACCTTAACAAGCAATCTGAACTATGTATATTTCCAGGAGAAGACTTTTTTTTTTTACACCACCACCCTCTAGTAACTTAAGAATAGGCTAGATAATGGTTGGGAAAGAGACTATAGAACTGAAAGAAAGTGGAAGGTTTGGGACAAATATTACTGAAAAAGAAGTTATGGCAATGGACAAGCAAAAAAAGCGCTATTTAGATATGGACATCTTGAGTAAAAGAACACGGCAGATAAAGTATATCTTAAGAAAGTGATGTTTTATATACGTTGATAATTTGTAAAGCGTAGAATAGATAATGTTAAAAATGTTAATGGGAATTAGTTGCAGACATTGATGCTAGAAATTGGGGGGTGCTAGCAAAAAGCAACCTGGCAGATATAGTTTAAGTATTATGTATCAAAATAAGCCAAGGTTAATAGGGGAAATTCAAGGTTTCAGAAAATACCTCTTACTTTTATTCTAAATCTTGTAAGAACCTGGTTTTAAGTGGCTATTTTTTGTATAGAATATCATCTTACAAAAAAAAAAAAAAGCTGCTGTGTTGGGCTTTTTGAAGAGATAGTTAGATGAATGGTATATGATCTGAAACCGTTATTAAATTGCATGAATGGTCCACTCTGTTGGATATTGAGCAAATCAAAAAATAATATATTGCTTTCTCTTGGCATACTCTAGGTTTGATATACGATTAATGAAAGAAGGCCGCATGAAAGGACAAGCTTTTATTGGCCTTCCTAATGAAAAAGCAGCTGCAAAAGCTTTAAAAGAAACAAATGGATATCTCTTATTCGATAAGCCAATGGTGGTTGTATCCTTCATTTTAAAAATTCCGTTTCATTTTAGTTAACTGGGCAGTCTTAGAATCCTCCATTTAGTAATGTATAATATTTGAATGCAAGTAAGCTTTGCTTGTTCTTATGTACAACTCAGATAAATTCAAATATTATTTTCTGGAAATATAAAGTCTTACTGGGCTTTATCCTGTGGGAGTATCTTTGAGGTTCAGGTGTGAGCTTCATACATTACACATTGTGTCTACAGATAGTTCTTGACTTACAATTGTCCTTTAAGTGACTGAAGTTACAGTTGATCCCTTAAGGACCATTTGAAGTTAAAACTGACACCCCCCCTCCCCCCAAAAGGTTCTTACAACTTGGATTTAGAGTTCTGATAGCTAAAAAATGACTTCATAGGTAAGCTAAGACTTTGCCTTAAAATAGTTGGGAATGGGTTTTCCATATAATGTTAAGCTAATACAGAACTTTTTCTAATATGAATTTCCATTTTGCTAAGTTTTAGATCAATGGTTAAAGTAGTATAATTTTTTGAAGAGTTTAAAGAACATTTGATTATCTCCACTATATCTAGTAGGAATGAAGAGAAAAAAAATGTCCTTTCTGTGCTTATCTTTTATAACTCGCAAATAATCCTGAAACAGACTGAAAGTTTTCTAATTTAATGAGCAGCTGCCTAATTACTGAACTTATTGGGACCATTTGTGACTGTTTTGTTAGCTTCATCATCACTTCGCCGTGAGATAAAGATTACTTGCAAGAATTACAAATAAAATGTAACTTGCAATTAGATTTTTGTTCCTTAATAAATACCTAGCAATTCGCTCGATCAGCAAGACCAAAGCCAGATGCCAAAGACAAGAGAAAACCTAGAGGGAAAAAAACCTGAAAGTAAGTTCCATTCTCACAACCCATTTTGACTATGAAAACATATAAAAATTCCCTGGGTCGGCTGAATTTGGAAGGTGGCACTTCAGTTGACAAATAATAGTTTATAAGTCTAATTGTTGATCTTTATTTTAATTCACAGCTACATTTTAGCTGATTGGACTTTTTCTATTGATAAAATTTAATTTTCTATGTATGAGTAGCTTTTCCGCCCCCCCCTCCCTGCAAAGGAACATTATGAATGTTATCTGCTGAGCAATTGAATACAAAACTCCTTGTCCCAGGAGCAGAACGTGAGTTCTCACTGGGAAAATACATTAATGGTGGATTGGTACACTTTGGAAGATAAGTGTTCTTATGAATATTGGAATGTTTTGTCCTAGGAAATGAGTTTTGCATATACCTGCTGTAGAATTTAAAACAATAGCCTAGACAGAGTTTATCCAAAGTGATACTTAGGCTACAATCTTAAATTTTGTTTAAACAATATTGATTTCTGGTGAATCAATACATTTTTCTGTGTTTGTTTGCAAACTTTTACAGTGTTTTTTTTTTAAAGTGACATATTTCATTAACGAACATCAGCCTTGATTGAATCCATTTGTAATTTGTGATTTTGACTAGTCTTCCTGAACTGTGAAATATCTAGCTCTGTTCTCAATTAAATGGTACAGGAACTCCTTTAGAATTTTGTCACAAAAAGGTTACTCTGATTTTTCATTACTAGGCAAAGTCCTTTAATGCCTTTGTATTTGTTTAAAATATTAAATGGTTTGGTGTTTCATTTATATTGTTTATGTTTGCAACAATTCTGAGATCCTGGATACTGAATCTGTAGACATCCAATCACATCAAATGGCACGTCTAGCTACGCTGGATGTGCATTTATTTATCAGATTTTTAAAATCCCACCTTTATTACTTCGTAAATAATTTAAGGCAGCAAATATACACAATACTCCTTCCTCCTATTTTTCACAAAGCTACCCTTTGAGGGGCTGGGAGCTAAGAGAGAGTGAGTGGCCCAAATGCACCAGACGATCTAGACACAGATCAGCAAGCAGGGGACTGTCTTCTTAGCTTATTAATTGTTTTGGATTAGAATACCAGTCAGTCTTGATTGTTTAATTTAAGATTTGTTGAACCCTGGGAATAGCAAATTCAGCATCAGATACCATCACATGATATTGTACTACAAGGGTGTCAAACTGGCGGCCCACGGGCCAGATGCATCACATGCAGGCCACACCCACCCCAGCTCCATGAAGGAAAAAAAGCGTTGTGATACATCATATGACATCAATGTGACGTGGCGAGTTTGACACTCGTGTTGTACTATGATGTGAATACCTAAAAGCAGATAATAACCATTTAAAAAATGATCAAAATCTCATGTTTCAACACTTATCTCTTAATTTTTCTGAACTTGCGTCCATTTCTATTTCCTGAACTTGCATCCATTTCTATTTAATGTTTTTAATATCCTTAATGTTGACATTTGACAAATTTTGAGTAATGAACTTAGAGTTTTTTCTAGTTGGCTTGGCTAGGCTGTTCTCATCCTTAAAACAGCTAGTAATATTTTAAATAAACGTTTTAAATATGTCTTAGCTAATTAAAAATTCTGATAACAATCTTTTAATTTTTGGTTGAAAAATTTTAGGATGAATTATTTTTATGGATATCAAAATAATGATTAGAAAAGAGTTTCAGATTTTTCTTTTCATCTCAGACTGGGTGAAACACTCCTTTAAATCCACTGTATCTCAAAAGTGCCTGGGGCCAAATTTAAAAGTTTTGTTCCTGATAAACCCTTTTTGTAAGCAGACACAATCATTAATGTTCATGCACTGCTTGCTCTTTCAAGTGGTTAGGATATTCACCTAGGATCAATGAAACTCGGCTTTCAAGTCCCCCTCAGTCATGGAAGTTCACCAGGTGATCTTCATTCAGTCACTTCTATTCTCAAATTGATTGTAGACAATTTGTGGGCAAAATTGGAGCAGGGAATGCTTTGTATGCCACTTGGAACATACTTGACAGTGAAATAGAAAACTGACAATAAAATAATAGGTATTCTGCTTGTTGCTGCTCAATCAATTTCCAAATTATGAATACATGTTCAGAATACAATGATGAAACCAGCATTCTCTACTGCCAGATTATTTAGGTAACAGCTGAGCAGTGATGAAGTAAGCTCCTTCAACAACCTGGTCAGCCCTATAAGTCTGCAGAAAAAGCAGATCATTTATGTCCTTTAGTTCTGTTTCAAAAAGACAGAAACTAACCCAGCCCCTTAGGAAAAAAATCCAAGCTTGATGACTGTTTATAAATTCATAGGTTAGGGCAGTGCTTGTAAGCACCATGTAGCACACATACCTTCATCAGTTAACCATTGTACGGTGTAAATATGCATGTGTGCCATTCTCATGAGATCATCAGGTCTCAAAAGATTTAAGTGATCTTCCATTAATTTCATAAACTTAGAACCATTTTTGTAGCTGTTGAGATTTAGTGCTTATTGCCAGTCTCACCCCTTTGTTTGATAGAAAAGGCTATACCCTGACGGTCTGCTCAGAAGTTCCAAACCTTCTAAAACTTCCAAGGTCCTCCACAATAACAGTACTCTTAGTTCTGTTTCTTAGCTCCAAACCTCTCCTTTTCCAAGACAGAGTTAAATCAAGGATAATTCTTGTCTCTGTTCATACTTCCCATTCTATTCCAGATTTCACTACTAAAATAATCCTTATAGGCAACCTTAATGAACACATTTCTTCATCATTGCGGTGCTATACCTACCGTATTTATTCGACTATAACGCGCACCCGTGTATAACGCGCACCCCCTAATTTTCCATTAAAAATCGGTATAAAATTTTTATACCGATTTTTATAAAGCATGACTGACGGGCTCCACAGCTGAGGGGCGATGGAGCGATGCCGTTCCACCCTAACCGCGTCCCTTTCTGTCTCCGCTTCTCCCCAGCGTCCCTTTCTGCCTTCCGCTTCTCCCCAGCGTCCCTTTCTGCCTTCCGCTTCTCCCCAGCGTCCCTTTCTGTCTCCGCTTCTTCCCCGCATCCCTTTCTGCCTTCCGCTTCTCCTCAGCGTCCCTTTCTGTCTCCGCTTCTTCCCCGCGTCCCTTTCTGTCTCCGCTTCTTCCCCGCGTCCCTTTCTGTCTCCGCTTCTTCCCCGCGTCCCTTTCTGTCTCCGCTTCTTCCCCGCGTCCCTTTCTGCCTTCCGCTTCTCCTCAGCGTCCCTTTCTGTCTCCGCTTCTTCCCCACGTCCCTTTCTGTCTCCGCTTCTTCCCCGCGTCCCTTTCTGTCTCCGCTTCTTCCCCGCGTCCTTTTCTGTCTCCGCTTCTTCCCCGCGTCCCTTTCTGCCTTCCGCTTCTCCTCAGCGTCCCTTTCTGTCTCCGCTTCTTCCCCGCGTCCCTTTCTGTCTCCGCTTCTTCCCCGCGTCCCTTTCTGTCTCCGCTTCTTCCCCGTGTCCCTTTCTGTCTCCGCTTCTTCCCCGCGTCCCTTTCTGCCTTCCGCTTCTCCTCAGCCTCCCTTTCTGCCTTCCGCTTCTCCTCAGCCTCCCTTTCTGCCTTCCGCTTCTCCTCAGCCTCCCTTTCTGCCTTCCGCTTCTCCTCAGCCTCCCTTTCTGCCTTCCGCTTCTCCCCAGCGTCTCTTTCTGCCTTCCGCTTCTCCTCAGCGTCCCTTTCTGCCTCCGCTTCTCCCCCCCCCCCCCGCCGCTGCCGCCGCCGCCCAGAAACCTGAATTTATTTATTCGAGTATAACGCGCACCCAAACTTTGAGTTCTTTTTTGGGTACAAAATTTTGCGCGTTATACTCGAATAAATACGGTAATAGTTTCTGGAGCGAATTCAGAAGGTACGCCTTGAACTGCAGAGTCAAGGGAAATGTATATTATGAAAATGGCTCCCCCCCCCCTCATTTTTACCTCTGGATTTATAACGAAGAAGCACAGAGTAGTTTACTGACACTGTTGTGACAAGAGTGGCTTCCTGCTGTGTAATTTCAGTGAATATATTTTGAACAAATACATTTAGTTGTGTAAGCAGCATTTAGAATAGATCATAGTTATGTGTTCTAGATGTATGTTGCTTAGCTTCTGCCAAAGATTGTCATCTTGGAAAACAGCACAAAAAGTGAGGAAGTTCAACAAAATTGACGTAGTGCCTTTTTTTCAAAAACTATGTCAGGTAACATAAAATAGTGTAAAATATTTGTTGTAGATTTCAGATGTTGTGTCCATTTCTTTAAGTTATACCTGGTTACAAATTTTTAAATGATCGCTATTTCAAAATGGGCAGTCTAGATGAAAAAAAAAAAAACCCCAGAGAATAAAAGGATTAAACCACATTCTGCTGTTCTTCTTTAGAAACATTCCTGCGTAAATACTGCAGTAATACTGTGTCATGAAAAGTGTATCCTTTCTTGTATCCTTTTTGTGTATCTTTTTGGAAGAAACCTTATTTTCTAGCATTGACAAAGACAAAAAAGTCGTAATACAGGCTAAAATAGTAAACCATTCTTTCATTTAACCGGTCACCCATAGAGGTTTCTAGCCTTTAAATGTGCCTTTTAAAATCCCAATTATGGCTGCCAGGCCTTCAGTAAGTGCAAGTGCTCTGCTTACGTTGGTAGAGCTTAAATGTTGTACTGTATACTAACTGATGGCCGGGGCTCAAGTAACCACTGCACTAAAATTACAGGGAGAAAAATGAAGTCTTCATATGTAGTTATGTGCTTATTCTGATCTACAACTCAGCTGTTACTATCATGTATTTTATTTATTTATTTATTTGATTTCTATAGCCGCTCATTTCAGGAAGGTCGGCAGTGTACACCATGAAACATAAAAAAAACACCCATCTTGCTTATGATTTTGTTCTCTATGTAATGGAGTTAAAGCACAATAGCACTTAAAGACCATTGGATTCAGAACTGGCCTTCAACAAATAGAAGGGCTTCTTCCTTGAATAAAAGGGACTGTAAGCTAAAGGATACTTGTAGTGAAGAAAGGAAAGAGACACAGTTCTGGCCTCCCAGACTACCTCCCTTTAGGGCAGGTCTCAGAGTTTTCAGGTGCAGATTTGCAAGAAGGATAATAAATGAAAGAGTTATCTCCTTTCCTCCAGTGGAAGCATCCTGCTCAGTAGAATTTCACCAAACAGAAGTATGGGTTCAAGTGTTAGCTTGCCTTTTTTTAAAAATTGAATTATTTTCTGTTGAGTAATATATGGGTGTTTAATGCATTTTTAAATTATTCCAGGTGCGTTTTTGAGTTCCGTGTCTTACAAGTATGTTCGAGCTCTGGGAAGAAGATGCATGGTAGCAGAACTTTTGAATAGTATGTAAAAGTACACAAAATACCATAGAACATTCTGGTAATTATAGGTGCATCTATCTTTTTAAACAAAACTCTTCCAATGGTTCACATAGCATTTGCGGAAAATGCTTCATTTAAAGCTCTAATAAAATATCCTGTTTTGCATTGTTATTGTTTTACCAAAGTACATTTTTTGTCTGACATCAAACCAGAAAATGGTAATACAAGAACAAAATATCCAAAGGCGCATCTGGTCTTTGTCTTTGAAACTTCTTAGAAAGGGGGTTTATTGATTTGGGGAATGGAGAAAGAAAAGAGGTAAAATGAGCTGTGCCCTGATGCATAATTTCCTTCTGTGGGTGTAGCTGCTGGAAGCGCTGTCTTCCCACTTTACTCCTTTTTCTTGCATTGTCAGAGTGTCTGCCCTTCGTCTGTAATGATGCTGCCACAACAGCATGAAGGAAGAGGATATTATGAATCGGGACATGACTAAGCATCAATTCTGTTGGAATGTTTAACCTGTTAAGTTATTAAACAGGGTTAAAAGCATTCCGGTGATCTCCTTGGGGCTCAAGCCCAGTTCACTGAATAAACCTGATCCTATACTCTGATATGATAAGATCTGGGGGTGGGAGGGGGACTCGAGGTTAGCAAAAACCTGGGATGTGGGTGGAGGGGGGAGCTACAAGGTGGACTTTCTTGTCCCTCTCTGCAGTTCTTCAGAGCTTTTAACAATGGATGGAGATGGAAGAAGAGCAAAAGTCTGGCAAAACAGGTTGGAGGATAAATGAAATGTCATGAAGATTCATAACAGCAAGAAAAGCTCAGAAGAAAATAAAAAAGAGAAATGGCTGGCTCTGGCCTAATCCAAAGAGTTACTAAAGGGCTCACAGGCCTAAAAAGGTTTTTCAGGCTCCTTATGATTATGGAGAGAGATTTCCACGAGCAATAAACACTGACAAATTTATACTTATAGATCTGATAAGGAAAAAAAGTGGTATAAGGTGGATCCAACTCTGAATATTACAAAGGTAAATTTTCCTATCCTGCAGTCAGCAGTGCAAATTTGGAAGAGCTGAGGGGGGAATGTCGGTGCAATCTTAGTTTGGAAAGGTCTTTCCTGGGTCCTTTTAATATATTTATTTCCTGCTGCTACTAGAACAGCTGTGCACAGGGTATCATGGAAGGAACTACTGAAGACAGGCATCCTGTTTTTCCAAGTGGGACTTTAGCCTCACTTGGCATACCTGCCAATCTTGTACTGCTGCAAAAGTTTATTGGCAATGATTGAAAATATTTCCCTGCAATAGTGATTTTGACTTCTTGACTTGCAGCGTTAAATTTGTGCTTTCCTTAAATGAAATTGGGGTACAATTGGGGGTGAGTGGATGTCAGAGAGAAAGATCTGGTGAGGCCGTCTGCCATTTCTTTGTTGATGTCCACGATGGAACAGGCTCTGTGCCATAGTGCATTTCCCCTAGGTGAACATTAGTAGTTCTTTTGTCACTAGCTTGGGGAAAGATGGGTATTATGGTGATTGGTTCCCTCTATCCTTTCCATTAAAGGGCAACAGTTTGGGAAGAGGCTTCAGTAGAGTCGACACAACTTAAAAACACAGTTAAAAGTTCTGTTTCATACTCCTGTCATCTCAAAAAAAAAAAACATCCAGCATGCAAGAGAAAATACTATGGAGATTTAAAACAAGCCAAGGCAGGTTGCCCAATAAGCCTCATGACATAACAGAATTAGCAGTTGGAAGATTGGCAAGCAAATAAATGATTGTGATCCTCAAGAGAAAACTTAAATCTGTCTACCCACTGAATTAGCTAGAATGCTGACATCCAACCATTACTCCAGTGCAGCTCAAGTAGTTGCAGCTTCTAAGCTGTGCATCATGTGATTGAAAGGATTTTCAAAAGTTTATTCTAATCACCTGGGTAATATTTTCAGACTTGCTGGCAGCTAAAAGTTGACAATGCTGATGTAAAGTAGGTTCGGAATTTGGAAGTGATTTATCTCAAAACATCTGGAGGTCACTAAAAATGGGAAATGAATTCAGACAAGAAATTGGATAAAAGTGCCGGAATTCCTTAATTTGACACTGGGCTAATTAAAAGTTCATTAAAAAAAAATCAGAACAATTCCCTTTTTACAGCTTTGAAAGTAGGAGTTGGAAGAGAATTTAAAAGGATCTTCCTATAGCAGAGAATATCCCCCCCCCCCCCCCCCCATATTTTTGTATGGCTTGCTGCCACATAAAGACTTAATATCTGTGGATACAGATAAACTTTATTCTGAGGAAAAGTGGAACAATAGTTCAATGCAAGCAAGTTATGTGGGGTTTGGTAAAACAAGAAAACACTAACTTAATTTTATACACATCAGTAGGGGTTCAGGTGATGGTCTCTTAACAGGAGTCAACTTGCATTTTGATATTCCTTAGAAATGGAGTTAAAAATCCAAATTATCACGTTTGCAGAAACCAATGGCATACAAATAGTATGAAGTATATTTACTTGCCCAACCATCCCTATTAATCTTTAATTTTCTACTTTGCTCATTCCATTTCCTCGTTAGGGCTTCTATTCGCACAGCAAACAAGCTTGCAAAATCCATGCTTGTTTTTTTTTTTTAAAAAAAATGGGCCAATGACGTTTAATTTCAGCCCATGGCACTTTCGTGGACCTGTAAGGTCTACTGGGAAATAGGTTTGTGCGATGGAAGTCGGGATGATGAGTTGGGGCGAGTGACCACGTTTGCTTTTGCAATACAAGGAAGGAGGCTTAAGTGTGGGTGGCTGCTCGCCGCGGGAGCAAAAATCATTAACCGCAACGAGGGGACGGTGCGTGGTTTGGCTGCGTTGCGGACACGAGAGGGCAGCAGCCAAATGCTTATGCTCTCTTTAAGGTTTAGGAAGAGAGAGAGCTAGGTGGAGGAGAGAGCGTTTTAACCGTAGAAATCCGGCGCCGGAAAGGGACGCCATTCAATCTCCTTTCAAGGATTGGCGTAAGCGCCCTGTCTGACGGGCGGCCGGAGAGCAGCAGAAATACGAGGGACGGATTAAGCAACCGAGCCGTATGTAGGTGGTTGCACGATGCATTCCGCTGCGCTTTCCTCAAAGCAGAGACAATTTTTTATTTTTTTTTGAGGCGGGCACGTTTC
The DNA here is from genome assembly GCA_039707465.1 of Rhabdophis nuchalis. Classification (NCBI taxonomy): domain Eukaryota; kingdom Metazoa; phylum Chordata; class Lepidosauria; order Squamata; family Natricidae; genus Rhabdophis; species Rhabdophis nuchalis. The sequence continues at coordinate 98,942,587 of CM077644.1, forward strand.
AATACAACGCACCATTTTATTTTGGGAGCGTTTGGCAGAGTAGAAACCGCAGCGGCTGTAGTGAGCTGAAGTTAACGGTCTGTCAAAGGCCCCGCAGTAAGCGGCGGCTTATGTGGCTGGCAAAAGCAAAGAGCGGGCAGTTGTGAAAGCGAGTAAGGACCTCAGTGCTTTCCCTAAACGTTGGGACCATGTCCAGTTGTCGAAGCGCTGCGAAAAATCCGGACGACGGCTAGGGGGCAGCAAAGCTAGGGATAGTCTGCAAGTTTGCAGGCGAGAAATGATAGTGAGAGGGTTTGGTTTTTTGTTTTTGTTTTTGCAGAGTTGACCTCCCTCCGCCCTTGATGGCCCAGTCAGGTCTGCATTTGCTCCCTTGTCCATGCCCAGGCAGGAGAATCCGACACCCTTATTCATATTTAAGGCCCAAGATCAAGGTAATGTGGAAGATGCGTGAAGGTGCAGCTTCCAGTAGTTGAAAGAACATCGGTATGTCTATGTGTTTTCTTCTCTGGGATTGGGAAAGGCACATTGCCCGTAAGCCAGTGTTTTCCAAAACTGCGGTCACCAACTGGTGGTCTGGGGACCACTGGAGGTGCACCAGAAAATTTTGGTGGTCTGCAGAAAAAGTATTTACTTTTTTTTATATTGCATTAAATATATTTATCTTTTTTAAAAGATTCATACTAGTGGTCTGTGGGATTTAAAATTAGGAATGTAGTGATCCCTGAGGTCTGAAAGGTTGGCGACTCCTGTTCTAAAAGATAACCCTAGGCCTCTGGAGTCTCCCAGAACCTTTTGCAGAGTTCCCAAATGGCTCAGATTTATGATGGACCTGAAAAAAGTAATTTTATCGTTTACGACTCCCCCACAGCCACATAATCGCCAATTCTGTTCTTCACTGCCAGCTTTCAATAAGCAGAATCAATAGAGAAGCTAGCAATAAAATTGGAAGTCATAGAATTGTTGGTTTCAATTGTGGTCAGGATTACCTATAAATAACCACCTTAATTCCCGGATGAGAGGACTACTTATCCTTAATAATTCTGTCTTGTCAGGATTTAGTTAATACTTACAAACTATTAGTCCAGAACACACACAGCCTTTGCTGAGTCTCATTTATATAGAGGACTAAAGGTACTATCAAGCATATTGATTGTCCGTTTACCCCACTCTTGTTGCCCACTCTGAATAGCTTCATAATGTATTAAGTCATACAGGTAGTCCTTGACTTACAACCAACACACAAGGATAAAAAAGATTATAACTTCTATCTGTGGAGTAGTAATGTTCTTCCATTTAATTGCAAAGGCTGCCTTGATGACATGTTGTAAATGCCCAGAAATGTTTACTAGTCCCCCCAAAGTGTTCCTTCTTTGATTAATTCAACAAGTAGCTTTCAACATCTGATGGGAAAGTATAAAACACAACTTAATCTTGTAAGGAAAACAATTCTGAACTGAGTAGATTCCGATTTACAAGGGACAGAGCTTATTGAGCAGTTTGTAGATTTCTGGTCTGCCACTGTTTGACTGGATTTACTGCAGTTGCAAAACTTGATTTCCTCACTGAAAATGGGCCGGTGTCACATTTATTCCTTCCAAGTAGCTCTGCTTCCAGTTATGATCATAAAGTACAGGGATAGCAGATGGTAGCTATCTGACAACTTGGACAATATAAACTAGAGTACTCTGTAGTGTAACATATTCTTAAGGAAAAGATCAGTTCAACTTTGCCAATCAAACTCCTTCACTCTTCTGGGTTTTTTCTTTCTTTTCTGAAGCACTAGTAGTATGGATTTCTTTAAAGTACCAGCATGAGACTGTTCAGTGCATCATACAACTCTGAGGTAAAGAAGTACGGAAAATATTTTTTGCAAGGATCTGTGGCTGACTAAGAACCATTTACAAAAACAAATCCTCTGTTAAGTTCTTCTAAGCCAAAACTATATGAGTGATTTTTTTTTTTTTTTAAAGGAAGTTACTTGGAATTTTTCTTTCTAATATGACATATTTGGACTTCTTGCTTGCTGGCTTCTTATGTTTTAGAATTTCATACTCTCCTTCCATTCCTTCAGCTTGGCTGTTGCTTAGACAGGGCTTCAAAGGACTATCTGCCAATCTCAAGGCAATATTTAAAATCTTCGGTCTTCTATAAATATTGAAGATTTGTGGATGAGCCCCAGTTTATGGAAAGACTTCATGTGTACGAACTGCCTGTTTCAACTTTTAAAAGATGTGTAAAACTTAGATGCCTACAACAAACGCTTGGAGCTCAGTGTTCTTGGGCTCCTTAAAGGGTATGACTTAGCAAAATTTGGTGAAAAATTATAAACCACTTCCTTTGGGGTCTTTTTTGACTTAAAAATAAAAGAAAAACGAGTATAGTAAGCTTTGATGGTTTGAAGAATTGAAGAACATTTGCTAATGATTAGGATTAGGGTCTGTGTTACATAACATAGGTTTTAATTACAATAATAATAATAATAATAATAATAATAATAATAATAATAATAATAATAATAATAATAATCTTTATTGTCATTGTAAAAATTACAATGAAATTGGTTTTAACTTCACTGGTGCAAAATTATAACAGAAACAAAAAAAGAGAGAAAAGAAAAAAGAAAAAGCTAGCATGTACATGGAGTAATAATCATCATCATCATCATCTTTATTGTCATTGTACTAAAATTACAATGAAATTGGTTTTCTTCCAATCTGGCTGTGGCTGTGAAGCTTGGGGATAGGTGAAACTATGGGGAAAGGTGATGTAATGCATGTGCAGGTTTCTCTCAATGACTTGCCCAAGCAAGAATGTAAATTTAAGCTGTTATACAGCCCTTGCACCTACAATCGTCACAGCATCGCCATGGTCACATGATTGAAATTTGGATGTTTGGCAATTGGCATTTTTAGAGTTTGCAGCAGCAATCACATCCAGAAAAGCACACACAGGCAACTGATTCAGCAGGATTCATTAACTTCTCTTTATCTATATAAATAAAAATGTAAAATAGTTTGTACGAATCCACTAATCTCAAAAACTACTGGACCGATTTACACCAAACTTTCACACAATGTAGCCAAGGACTTCCGATAATAGAATAGCTACTCATTTTGTACCTAGCAAACGTGTATCGTGTGTTAGGTAAACACAAATAAAAGATACTAACTGAAAAATGTTTTTACTCCCTGTAACTCCGCCCACCAACAGTCATTAACTACGGAGGCCTCTTAGGGCCAAAAAGGCACTGGAGTCAAACTATTCTCCAAAGCACGTGAGGGCAGAACAAGAAGCAATGGGTGGAAACTAATCAAGGAGAGAAGCAACTTAGAACTGAGGGGAAATTTCCTGACAGTTAGAACAATTAACCAGTGGAAGAGAAATTGCCTCCAGAAGTTGTGAATGCCCCAACACTGCATGTCTTCAAGAAGATGTTGGATAGCAATTTGTCTGAAATGGTATAGTGCTTCCTGCCTAGGCAGGGAGTTGGACTAGATGACCTCCAAGGTCCCTTCCAACTCTGCTATTGTATTATTGTATTATAGTAGATAGGGGAATATATAGATAGGGAGAAATACAGTAGGTACGTAGGTAGGTAGGTAGATAGAGGGATAGATAGGGAGAAATACGTTAGGTAGGTTGGTAGGTAGGGGGATAGATAGAGAGGAAGAAATACAGTAGGTATGTAGGTAGGTAGGTAGGTGTATGGATAGATAGCGAGAAATACAGTAGGTAGGTAGATAGAGGAATAGAAAGAGGGAGAAATACAGTAGGTAGGTAGGTAGAGGGATAGAGAGGGGGAAATACAGTAGGTAGGTAGGTAGATAGAGGGAGAAAGGAAGAAATACAGTAGGTAGGTAGGTTGGGGGTTATATGGTGGTTGTGTGTATGTGTGCAGGTGTAGATCTACACACAGATTGGTTGGCCATTTAACCACACTGGGGCACAGCAACGCGTGGCCGGGTATAGCTAGTATATAATATAACACATGAAATAAGTATACAATACCAACAGCAGGTTTTCCAACATGATAGCAAATATAAGCAAACACAGGCAGAGGAGAGGAGTTTTTAGTTTCAGTTTAGAGCAGCAGACTAGTTTAGAGCTCAGCACAGACTCAGAGCTACAGAGCTAAGCCACGCCCAGGCTCCTTGCTGTCTTGTCGTTGCTCACACATCAAATACTGTTTTAGTTTCCAAACAGTCCCCATTGGCTGACCTGTCTATGAATATTCATACTCTGACAGCATTTATGAATGTTGCAGCCACCTGGGTTCATGCCATTTGCAACCTTCCCAATTGGCTTTCAACAAGAAAAGACAATGGGGGAATATGGATTCACTTAATGACTGCACGGTTCACCGAGCAACTGTAGTGATTTGTGTAACAACTATAGCAAAAAAAAAAGATTATAAAATTGGGTGCAACTCACTTAACAACAGTCTGGCTTAACTGGAAATTCTAGATCCAATTGTAAGTTGCGGACTACCTGTATGACAATTCCCCTAAAATCCCAAGGTTGAGGTCTGTTTCCTTGATGATACAATCTGCTTCTCAAAGCTTCCTTAGACAATCACTCCAAAAGAAATAACTTTAGAATAAAGGAACAACAACAGCGACAGGAATAAAGCTTGGGTTTCTTGTGTATTGCACTTGAACTGGCAAATTCCATTTCCAGATCCAAATTCCCCAGTCCACCTTCTTGGCGAATAGGTGTTTATTAGGTTATAGAGAATTTGGTCTTCCTTACTTATATACTTAACTTATACTAAGAGAGGTTCTTAGAAGATATTGCAGCATTTCTTAAGCAATTTTCTATCCACATACACTCCATTTCACGAACAAGCCAAGTCTAACCCATCCCAAGTCCTTACCCTTTCACATTCTGGCCCATACTCCAGTTCTGGAAACACAAGGAGACAGTGCTGATGGAATCCAAAGTCATTGCTGTCCCCTTTTACAGTCTCATAAATCTTGCAGCAGGGCCAACTGAAGGCTATTTATTTTTTTGCAGGACCTATGTGACCCATATATAATGATTCTCAGAGGCTCATAACAATTCCTAAAAAAAGAAGAATAAAAATAGAAGTACCCTTCCCCTCCACCAGGTGCCAGACCAAGCAGCTTCACGGAGCTATAATACAAAAGCAGCAAATTGGAACATCTAAACAGTGAATTAGCTTTGATACAAAGATGCAGCCCAAATTATTTTGGCCTACTGAGAAAGTCTACACCAGGGGTCTCCAACCTTTTTTGCACCAGGGACCGGTTTCATTTTAAAGAAAATTCTGCGGACCGGCTGGCGTAAAGGAGGAGCGGGGGGGGGGGGGGAGAACAGGCGGCGCATGCGGGGGGGGGAACAGGCGGCGCATGTGCACGCGGGGGGGAGAGTCAGCTCACTCGGCCCTCTAGGGCCTCCAACAGCGCGAATGGCCGCGCCTGTGCTCTCCCGCATCCGGTGCGCGCTCTGCCCAGGGGGCTGCTCCCTCCTCCTCCTCTCGGGCCCTGCGGCCCGGTTCCTATCAAGCCACGGACCGGCACCGGTCCGCGGACCGGGGGTTGGGGACCCCTGGTCTAGACAACAATGAAATACTAGCTCTGTCTTTATTGCAAGGTTACATTAATAGAATCTTGCAAGTTAGAAAATTCCTCCTAATCTTTGCATTCTATGAGTTAATGATTCATTTTCCTTTCAAATATCATTTTTCTTCTTTCCAGAGTGCCTCTCTTGATGATTAAGCTGAATTCCATGCTTTCCGTTGGGACCTCTTAGAAACAACTGAGTGGCCATTCATTTTAACTAAAATTAATTTATACAATGCCTTTTTTCCTCCTCTGAGCTTCCCTTTAGCGTTGTCCTCTTACAGAGTGTGGCCCTTCTATGAAAAGGATTACTTATATCCTTGATATCTACAATTGAGGGTGTTGCTTAAGAGAGAATTTTAAAAATTCAAATTCCAGCCAAGCAAATAGCATGGTTCTGGTTGGGCATTGATTAGACGAGCAAAGGACTTGTTTTTAGAACTCAGGAGAAACAGGATTCTAGAATCTTGAAAAGATCATCCAAGAATAGAGAATAGTAGAGTCAATCACTACTGTATATCGAGGTTAATAAAACTGCCAAGGGAGAAGGACTAAATAAGGTTGTGTTCTCTTGGGAACCTTCTGTTGACACCACAGCTTGAGCTAGGCTTCTTAGGTGCATAATTAAATTTAATGAGTTGCCACGGGGAAACCTAGTTGAATCATTTGCCCATAGATATGTTTATCATGGGAGGCCTCTCATATATAAGATCATTACATAGGTGTTTTTGTTTTTTACATTTCTTGGACTTGGCAAGTTCCAACTCCCAAGAGTTTTGTAGAGTTCCTCAAAAGTGTAAATTATCTATCTTTTGGACCTTTGCAGAGGTGATGCTTAGTGAGTTTGAGTACACAGTTCTGTGAAGATTTTTTTCCTATTAAGCTGAAATGAGCTCTCTGGAAAGCTGGATGGTTCTTTTTTGGAAAGTTAGAAAAGTAAATACAGTTTCTAGTTGGGTTATTCACACTTCTTGCTAAACTTCCTGAGTGATCCCAGCTACTTGCTTTTCAGAAAAAGCCCATCAGCAATGAAATGTATACCAAAAAGAAAAGAAAAATCTGTTGTGCATGCCCTGTTGAAATGTAAGATAAAATAATATTGAGAAGCTTTGGGAGAAGGGTGGGGGAAATGTGATTGGAAGTACTCTACTACCTTTCTCAGCTTGAAAATGTTCAACTAGGCTTCATATCATCAGCAGAGACAATATGAATAATGTTCACATGAGGTTCAATATAATGATGTTACCAAGTTGGTAATGAAATGTCTGGAAGCAAACAGTCAAGTTCAGAGAGCACCAAGGACTCCACAGTTCAACCCTGAGCTACAAATATTCTCTTAGGTTATCCCAGCAGAGAGCAACATAGAAAGAGAACAGTTGTTACTCCTTGAATTACCTCAATCATGAACAAATGTAATGGCTGCTATCTGCCTGTCCAAATGGATCTGAGCCCTCTTGCTTTTTTCCTCTGCTCTGCTATGCAAGTATCCTCTTTCTTTCTTTCTTTCTTTCTTTCTTTCTTTCTTTCTTTCTTTCTTTCTTTCTTTCTTTCTTTCCTTCCTTCCTTCCTTCCTTCCTTCTTTCCTTCCTTCCTTTCTTTCTTTCTTTCACCTATTTCCATTTCTAGCATCTTTCTCTTCTAAAATTTCTTTCCACCCACTCTGGAGATAATTACAATCTTGGCAGCTCCCACACTCCATTAGTCCATCCTCTTGATGGTTCCTGCAGCCAGCTTGAATTGCAATCTGCAGCAATAAAAAGATGTAGCATCTACTTTGTTCCAGGACCTTCCTTCAGCACCTGTTGCAGTGGAATTTTCAGTGTCAGCTCCTCCAGTTTTCTGGGAACAACTACAACAACAAAAAAACCCTCATCCCCCAGCTCCTTCTCTAAATTCTTCTCTCACTTTTCCAACCATTAACATTGTATCCTTATCAGAAGTTGTATTTCATCATTTCATTACATTCTCTTCCACATAGCAGAGGCAAGTGACATCTTGCTCTTTTAATAAATTAGGAAGAATTCTATTTCCCCCCCTTATTTCAGACTCACACGTTTCCTTGTCTATGATGCCTGCAGTTCTAATGGCTATCTGTTAGCTATGTATTTAAATCAGGGCTGTTAAACTCCCGGCCCACGGGTCAGATGCATCACATGCTGGCCATGCCAGGGGTGGGTTCCCGCCAGTTCTAACCTTTTCTATAGAAGAGGACCCACAAATCTACAGTGCTGTTTAGAACCGGTTCCAGCTCCCTCCCCCCACCCGTCTGCACATCATCAAGATGAAGAGGGAGAGGAGGAATTCTGGGAGTTGAAGTCCACAAGTCTTAAAGCTGTGAAGTTTGAACACCCCTGGGAGTTTTTCCTAAAGGGTTAGGGGTGCAAGGGTCTTGTAACTTGACAGCTTTAAGACCTGCGTGCTTCAAATGCCATAGTTTCTGAGCCAACGTTTTGATTGCTAAGCAAGAGCATTGTTAAGTGAGTTTCACCATATTTTACAAGTTGGCCATGCCCACCCAGTCACATGGCTGGCAAGCCACTCCTGCCCGGTCACATGGTCGGCAAGCCACTCCCACAAAGCAGGCCACACCTACAGAAGAGATTCTAAAAATTTTTGAAACCTACTACTGGGCCATGCCCACATCTGGTTTAGCGAAGGGGGAAAAAGTCCCAATACGTCATGTAATGCTGCCGTGACAACGTGAGTTTGACACCCCTGATTTAAATGTTCTCTACTAAAGATGGTTTAGATAGATAGATAGATAGATAGATAGATAGATAGATAGATAGATAGATAGATAGATAGATGATAGATAGATAGAGATAGAAACAACAGTAGAGTGTATTAAATTAAATAAGGTGTTTAAGTGGGTCTGATGTCCTCTGCTTAGAGTTGCTGTAGAGCAGATTTAGGAGGTTTATTGTATTATTATTATTTATGATCCATTCATATCTTCAAATAAAACATGAATGGAATGGGGCTTTAGGTTTGTGTGAATGGCTGCTTTGGATTTCAAATATTGCTAATTTGGCAGCTTGCAAAGGTGAGGAAAACAGGAGGAGGAACAAATATTATGTTTTTGCTGCCTTGAGTTATTTATAAAAATCACAAAAGCAGGATATAAATATATGCATGCAGTACATACTCCCATCCCATCAGTATTTCCAAAGTTCACTATTTGAACCTCACTCTCTCACCATGATGGCAAACCTATAGCACAGGTGGCAGGCGGAACCATTTGTCAGGGCACGCGAGGCATTGCCCTGTCAGCTCCAGCGTGCATGTGCACACTGGCCAGCTGATTTCGGCCCTCTTTTGAGGCCATTTTTCACCCTTCAGAGGCTTCCCTGAAAAACCAGCCCTACAGGCAAACCAGAAATTTGGGAATAGACTTCCGGTTTGCTCGTAGGACAGTTTTTCGCCGTCCGGAGCCTTCAGGAGGCTTCCCTGAAGGCTCTGGAAGGCAAAAAACAGCCTTAAGGCCAAACCAGAAGTCACTTCAGAGATTTTTGGCTGTGCCTTTTAACTGCTAGTTGATATTCATGATATGCCTATGCACCTGAATCTGATAAAATATTTTATGTTTATGCCTGCTTGTAGTTGGGCTTAGTATGTAAACAGAGACTTACTTTTCTCTGAACTTTGGTTGAGCCTGGTGAACAAACAAAAGTGTCTTCTGCCTTGTTAATACTTAGTTCTTGTGTGATGATGATGAAGAAGAATAATAATAATAATATATGGCTTTAAACATAGTGTTGACTATAAGCCAGAATTTAAAGTGTATAATTGGTAAAGGTGCTATGTTCTCCAACAGGAAAGCAAGAGGCTACTGAGGAACATAACACTATGTGCCAAAGCGGACATGAGGAATATTGTGCTGCTGTTTCTCTTGCTAGCTTTTGGACTTTACTGGACCCAGTACAAGTCCAGTCCCAAACCTTTAAGGACCTCTATTGTCCATCTTTTTGAATGGCGCTGGATTGATATTGCTCTCGAATGTGAAACGTACTTAGCTCAACATGGATTTGCAGGTGTTCAGGTGAGTATGTTTTTCACTTTAGTCATGGCTAAAGAACCACTGATAGAATCTGAGCTTCCATATATCCTTCTGCCTTGAAATTTTGTAAGATGCAATCCCAGAATATCTGACAGCATTTAATTGGAGAGGTTGGGCCACTCTGAACAGATAAGTCACAAGTATCTTGCTCAATACAATAGCTCCTGTGCTTCCTGTATGCAGTAGGGCAGTGATGGCGAACCTATGGCACGAGTGCCACAGGTGGCACGCGGAACCATTTCTTAGGACAGCAAGGTGTTGCCCTGTCAGCAGTAGCGCGCATGTGTGCGCTGGCCAGCTGATTTAGTCCTTCTTTTGAGGCCGTTTTTCACCCTCTGGAGGCTTCAGGGAAGCTCCTGAAGCCTCTGGAGGTGGGAAGGGGAGGCTGTTTTCACCCTCCCCAGGCTTCTAGAAAGGCTCTGGAGCCTGGGGAGAGCGAAAAAAGCGCGCCAAAAGGAGGGGGTCACGCACATAGCATTATGGGTGTGGCAAGTCCACGCACGACCCCCCTGCGCTCCCCCCGCTTTTGGCACGTGAGCCAAAAAAGTTTAGCCATCATTGCAGTAGGGGGACAAGTAAATATGCCTCTGACATATAGCAAGCTAGTTGTGAAGAGCTCAGCATACATAGAAGAAGTCTTCAATCTACAGCCATTTGTTCAGCGATAATTCTAAGTTACAATGTTGCCAAATGAATTGTGATTATGAGCTCTGGCCATCCTAACAACTTCTTGGTTATCTGACTGGAATCCATTTTGCTTGGCAACCAGGTCATACTAATGATTGGTTGCAGCACTCTCCAATCACGTGCTTGCCATTTGCAAACTTCTCTACTGGCTCCCCACAAAGTGAATGAGGAAGCCGGTAGGGAAGGTTACAAGTCACTAAGGTATGTCTCCCTTACCTGTATACCTCTCTGCATTTGCACCATCTACTCACCCATCCCAACATCCTCACTGACTTGCACTGCACTCCTTCTCATACTGTCCCTCACCTATGCCACATATTGTCCCAACCTGAACCATCCACCTTCCCTGATTCACATCACAGCCTCCTTGACCTTTTGCAAACCCAACCCATGCTGCACCCTCATGCACCTTCCCAAACTCACACCACCACTCTCATGCAACCCCTTACAGTCACTCCCTAACCTGCATTGGATCCTCATGCAATACAGTCTTGTGCTTCCTTGGAAACAGGGATCCTGATCACCGGGTGGGTTAAAGCATTCTACTCTCCAGTGATCCTTATTGGCATTTTATATGAGTGAGAAATGCAGGAAACTATCAGGGTGTAATTGCCTGTGTGTATATATCATCCTCAACACTTATGCAAACTGTTTTGTGGAGTCATGCAGGGGTGAACTTCAAAAATTTCAGCAATGGGTTCTCCGCTCGGTTGCTGGTTGGGCACGGCCATGGTGGGCATGGTCTAGTTGGCCTCTTGCACCATGGCGGGGGGGGGGGGTTCTTCCCCTAGCTCTGGAGGCTTCTGGGAGACCCATTTTTCCCTCTCCCCAAGTTTCAGCGCAGGCCCTGCACTTACCTCACATCCAAAACAGGCTGCATGGAGACTCCTGGGAGGGGTGGGTTGGGGTGGCAGCCAGGGGTAGGATTTGAAGGTTCTCTGAACCGGCCATAACATTAGCTACGGGTTCTTCCGAACCCAGGTGAACCCGTAGCAGCCCACCCCTGGTCATATGAATCTTTTTGTCAAAAAGGTTGGGGATTGCTCATGGGAAGAAGGCAGAAGAATAATTTGCTTTTGTCTCTCTTCTGCTGCTTTTTCTAGGTCCATAACGTCGGTGATAATTCTTAATATTATTATAAAATTGTATAGCGAGGAGTGCAAAAGATTACAAGTTTAAACCTTTTCAAGATTAAATCTCTCCACGTTGAATTCAAAACAGATATTGCGATATCATTTTCAATTTTTTTAGTAGTTTATCCTGAGACAGTTCGCTTCATATTAAACTCTACTTGAAGCAGAAGGGGTCTTCTTTCAGAATAAAATAGTTTCAGTGAAATTGAACCAGCCAATTTGAAACTCAAAGCAGTTGAAACTTGAAACGGTTCGTCTGCCTTTAATTGACCATTGTTTTTGTTACTTCTTAATAGTCCTGCTATTCTTTAAGCTATGAATTGGTCGGAACAGGTAAGATTAATAAAATTGAATAATAAAGATCCATAATATTTGTTCTCTTACCTGCTCATTCTCTTTCTGAATATCTAGGTTTCTCCTCCAAATGAAAACCTTGTAATTATGACTCCCTGGAGACCATGGTGGGAGAGATACCAGCCAGTTAGTTACAAATTATGTTCACGCTCTGGAAATGAAAGTGAGTTCAGAGATATGGTGACTAGATGCAACAATGTTGGAGTAAGTGGTCTTATATTTGTCCAATTTTCTACATCCAAAGTTCTTATTAGATAAAATTGATTCTATATAATAAAACATTCTATTTCCTCAAATGTCTTGGGGGGAAAACATTTAAAATAATAGAATCATTTTTGCAATAACGTATTTTTTTGTAATTAAAGAAACAATTTCCTATAGTTTGGATCAGTCTGAAAGTTGTGGGAGGACATAGTCTAAAAAGGACCCATCAGAAGAGTCAATTTCCAAGGTTGCTTGTCACCAAAATGTCTTCATTGGGTGTATGTGTTTTTTCAATCCTCATTTTATTAGCATTCCATCTTACATAAGAATGTTCTCACACTTTTCTGGGTTAGTATTTTTATGTCAAGCATCAGTTTTATTCAGATGTCATTTTGACATGCATTAATGAAATGCTAACACCAAAACTCACTGCTAAATTGCTCTAGATTAGTATTGGCACAACTTTGTATTCTGTTGAGTGAAAACTATCATGTCATTCTGCATATTGTCCTGAAAGAATTGAAGATTTGAGTCATGCATTGGCATTGGGCTCGTTCCCCAGCCACGTGGATGTGTTTTCTTTCAATCCTTGAGATAAAGGGGAAATAATGTTCTAAAAATACTGCCGTAGCCGTGGGGAAGAGAGAAGCTGGCAGATAAAGAAGAATGTGGTTGGTAAGGCATTGGAATCTTAATTGGAATAGTGACTGCAGTCATGCAGTGCCCGTTAAGTTACTTTGTAAAGTTTTTGCTGGCAAAGGCTGTAGGAAGAGAGACAGCTGTACAGATCAATTGTTTAGTGAGCAATTATTATTTATTAAAAATAATACATATCCCCGCCTTCTGAAATGTGCGACCCATGCAGCATTTTATTCAATTAAACCAGAAATTAGGAACAAAAGTTGTTGGTCACTTCTCCCACAGTCGGTATGCCACGCATGTGGAAAACTTATCATGAAAAATCTAGTGGAAGACTACCCCTGGTTTTCCATTACATTGACCAAGCCACAAAAAACGAAAGAAGCTGAAAGTGATGGAAGACAGTACTCCAGTCTCAACAGAACTGGCCATAGAGACATGGGCTCCAGATGGTTCTGAAACAAACCAGTTAAAATCCAGCAAGTTACTGACCTTTGAAGGATGTTTCTGAGGGAATAAAAAATGTATGCACAGATCTTTTGCTGTGATGTGTGGTAAAACACGACTTTTCTGTTGGAATACCTTAGCTATAGGCCAGTGATGGTGAACCTTTTTAGGTTCGCGTGCCATAAGGGGGGGGAGTGCAGGGGGGTAATGTGTGGGCGTGCCGCACCCATAATACAATGTGCAACCCCCCAGTATGCATGCACGCACTACAGATGTGCCCCCCCATTTTTTAAATGCTCTTTTCGCCCTCCCCAGGCTCCAGAGACTTTATAGGAGCCTGGGGAGGGCAAAAAGAGCTTCCCCCGCCCACACGGAGGCTTCAGGAAGCTTCCCTGAAGCCTCCCGAGCACTCAAAATGACACTCCAAGCAAATTGGAAGTGACTTCCTGTTTCGGCTGTGCGTCATTTTGATGCTCCGGAGGCTTCAGGGAAACCTGAAGGTTGGTAAGGCCTCTGGAGCACTCAAAATGATGCGCCACCGAAACCAGAAATGACCTCCAATTTGCTTGGAGAGTCATTTTGAGTGGTCCGGAGGCTTAAGGGAAGCCTCCTGAAGGTTGCTGAAGCCTCCGGACCACTCAAAATGACGCTTCAATCAAATTGGAGGTCATTTCCGGTTTCGGCGGCACGTCATTTTGAGTGCTCCGGAGGCTTCAGGGAAGTTCATGAAGCCTCCGGAGGGCTTCGGGGGAGGGGGGCTTTTTCGCCCACCCCAGGCTTCTATAAAGCCTTTGGAGCCTGGAGAGAGTGAAAAAAGCATGCAAAAAAGGGCGAATTCAGCTGACCAGCATGCATCGCCTCACGTGCCCTGACAAATGGCTCCACGTGCCACCTGTGGCACGCGTGCCATAGGTTCGCCATCACTGCTATAGGCTGACAACAGGATGGAAGCTTTGATGTCAGACTATGACTTCAGCAACTATTAATTTGGATGTGTTGAAGGTGGGGAAAAAAGTTGGATGATGGGCCTGTAATGGGGTTACAGTTGCATATTTGTAGTTTTATAATATGCTGCTCTAGTACAATAGAGTAACTACAATAGCATAAGAAATTATGTTTCCTACTGAAAGAATGGGACAGTCTTACGCCTCATTTGTTTCATTTATATATGGATCTTTAGAGTGGCATTGATTGAAATTGGGAAAATGTTCTATATACCAATATGATAACATTTGAAGTGGGACAGAATTTGCAAATTGTAGGAATTGCATTGAAAACATTCCTCTGAATCTGGCAAGTGCTAATCTATATAAATAAAAATGTAAAATAGTTTGTACGAAGCCGCTAATCTCAAAAACTACTGCACCGATCTGCCTCAAATTTTGACACAATGTTGCCAAGGACGTCCAATAATAGAATACCTACTCATTTTGTGTCAAGCACACGTGTATCGTGTGCAAGGTACACACATGTAAAATGTACCCACTGAAAATGTTTTTACCTTCCTGTAGCTCCTCCCACCCGGCTGATAGGTCACGAAAAAACTCCCTGCATGTGCGGCTGACATGCGCCTCCCTGTCAGAGCCCAACGACCTGCATCCCTGGAGGCATATCGTTAGGAGCCTTGAAACGGCGCATTGCCGGCGCATGCGCCTCCCTCTCTGAGGCCAACGGCAGCCTGCACGCATGCGCCTCCCTGGGCCAGGCCAACGGCCAAAGCCACCTGGTAGCTTCGTGGGACGCTGCGCCCAGCATCACCTGGGGGGGGAAGCCTCACCTCCATGCCTCCTCGCCACTCCTGGCGCCTCCACCGATCCCCCCCCCACTGCCAACCCGGCCACCCTCCCTCCCCCCCTCAAGCCAACGGTCCGGCCACTCCCAGAGGCGGGGGGGAAGCCTTGCCTCCGCACCTCCTCGCCGCTCCTGGCTCCTCCACCGCCTCCCCACAGCCAATCTGGCCCCCCTCCCTCCCCCCTCAAGCCGACGGCAGGAGCCAGCCTGCAGCCCCGCGGGATGCCACGTCCGGCCTCTCCTGGGGGCGGGGGGGGGAAGCCTCTATCTCCTCACCGATGCCGCCACTGTGCCCACCGCTCCAGTTGCCTTTGCCCCCGCCGCAGCAGCCCCACCGGCCCACCGATCTCTTCTCACCACAGAGAGGTTGCAGGAGTGGCAGGCACGGTGGCGGCATCGGCGAGGAGGCTTCCCCCCAGCATCAGCGAGGAGGCACGGAGGCGGAAACCTGCCCCCACCCCCTGGAGAAATGGACACGCCGCCCCGCGAAGCCACAAGGTGGCTGCCGCTGCCGCCCCCAAGGGAGGGAGGGGGCCAGGCCGACTGTGGGGAGGCGGTAGGAGTGCCAGGAGCAGCAGCAGCAGTGAGGCGGATAGAGAAAGGTAGAGGGAGGGATAGAGAGAGAGGGGGAGAAAAATAGTAGGTAGGTAGGTAGATAGAGGGAGAAAGTAAGAAATACAGTAGGTAGGTAGGTAGGTAGGTACAGGGATAGCTAGAGAGGGAGAAATACAATAGGTAGGTAGGTTGGTGGTTATACGGTGGTTGTGTGTACACAGTTTGGTTGGCCATTTAACCAGACTGGGCCACAGCAACACGTGGCCGGGTACAGCTAGTTGTAAATAGTTCTATAGAAAAATGTGTAGACAGAAGCATGAACCACCTAATTCCTTAAACAGAAATAAAACCAAATGAAAAAAAAATCCTTTAATATGTTATTAAAAGTAGCCCAGATGCCCCCAAAGAATGTTCAAGATTCTGAATTGTTTGGGATTTATTTTTTTAATACAACAATCACCAAGAAAAATAAATAAGTTAAAGAATGTTAAGATTCTGCAGTCATTCATTTAGACAAATGTGAAGATGGATATTACAGATTGAATGAATAAGTTATTGAGAGGTGTGGCAAGCATTGGATTATATTTAAACATGACAGGTGAAACTTACTAAAGCTAATACTCATTTTCTCCCATTTCTGTGAACATGAAGATGAAAAGACTAAGATTTGTCTCCTGCCTTGGGCAAAGTTCATGTTCCTAGCTTCAGCAGAAAGCTTATGTTAGCAACACCAGACTTTGTGCATTTTTTTGCTTTCCTGGGTATGTAACCATTAGTGTGCTGATAGCTGATTATCAATGGCTGAGGATTGTCTTAGGTGGAAGAGGATTGTGTTCTAGGTAAAATACCTGTTTTTATATTTTGAACAAGTCTTTCCTTATTACAGTTTGGCCATTTTCAAACGCAAACATTTCAGTTGAGACTGCATGCTTTGTGTATAAGGAAAGACCTTGTGTTAAAAGAAGGAAAAAGACATGGCTATGATCAATTATATGTATTTCGCTTGTATCTACAATAGGTCCATATTTATGTGGATGCTGTATTCAACCATATGCTCAACTCCGCAGCTGGATCTGGCAACCGTGGAATCTGTAATAGCTATTTCAATGCAGAACACCATGGTTTTCCTTCTGTCCCATATTCAAGATTTGATTTTAATGATCCAATATGTAAAACACCCAGTGGGGATATAGAAAACTACAGTGATCCTATTCAGGTAGATTTTCCCATTTTTTTATATGAAAAAAGTTTTATTGGGTTTTACAAATTTTACATACGAAAGGTAAGGGTAAGGTGTGAAAAGACATTTTGAGAACTTTTTCGTCGAAATCATCGACTCCATCTGAGTCTTCATACACAAAATAGATATTTCAGTTATACATACATACTACAAAGTGGACAGAGATGCATATAAAGTTATAATAAAAAGAACAGTGCTAGCAAACGTGCTTAAACATCCAAACAACATTGTATTATACTAGAATAAAGTCATTTTTGAGATCTAAGTCTCTTGGTAATTGTATCTTCTTCTCCCTGGCCCCCAGCGGGTGGAGCCGCGGCCGCCTCTGCTCCCCCGTTGTCATCTTCAAGGGTTAGGGAGTGTTTTTCAAGAAAGGCTTGCGCCTCTGCAATTGTTTTAATTCTTACTCTTCCCCCTTCCCAAAACACCAACATTCCCTCCGGCATCACCCACTTAAACCAGACCCCCTTTTTAAATAATCTTTTGGACAAGAAGGAATACTTCCGTCTTATCTCTCTAATTTTCTTCGGGACCTGTTTCAAGATGGTGATCTCTTTCTGTTGATAAATTAGGGGGTTGTCTCTCTGCGCCCTCAATATCCTTTCCCTTGTCGACCTTCTAACAAATTTAATATGTATCTCTCTAGGTACTTCATTTATCCTGGCATATGCTGAATTTATTCTATAAATCAGATCAATGTCTCCCCTTAATTCTTCCTTAGGACTGTGTAGGTAATCTGCTAAAATTGTGCTCATTAAATCTTGTAAATTTTCCCCACACTCCTCAGGAACGTTCTGAAATCTTTAAAAAAATGACAAGACTTTCCCATTTTGATGTGTTCTGTGGTAGTATGAGTTTTATTATTATACAAGTGGTGGTTTGCTATAGATAAATGCAGTTTTCCACTTTTGAAGCAAAACTTTAATTGCTCTTGAAGATGAAAATGCCAAACCGAGCACAGGTTTGTGAGTATTATTACGTATACTGTATCTTTATTTGCCAGAGGGGAGAAAGAGCACTCTTAAGGCAATTGTGCTTGTCGATGGTAAACACTTAGGTAAATCTGTTGGCTGCTTCATAGAATGCATAAAAGACAATTTTGTGATATACAGCAGGGACTTTGCAAAACTCCTGCACCTTTTTAGACATACAATATGTGGATATTAAATGAGAGATATCAGTATGGAGTTGGATTTATTTAAAAAAAATAAATCTAAGGAGGATTTTCAATTGCCTGATATCATCTAATGATAACCAGTTTTGTGAATGTTTCTGAACTCCTTGTTGTGATCAGTGTGCGCGAATAAAAAGGTCTAATGCACAGGTGTCAAACTCGCCATGTCACATTGCTGTCACGTGACGTATCACAATGTTTTTTCATGGAGCTGGGGCAGGGGTGGCCTGTGCTTGACTCATCCAGCCCACAGGCCGCCAGTTTGATACCCCTGGTCTAGTGGTTAAGACATCAGGCTGGAAACCAGGAGAGTGTGAGTTCAAATCCCACCTTTTCCTTGGATGATCTTGGGCAAATCAGCCCAAACCACTTCACAGGGTTGCTGTTGTGGGAGAATAAGAGGAAGAAAGACTATTAGTTATGTTCACTTCCCCGAGTTACTTATAAAATAATAAAGGCAGGATAAAAATTAAACAAAACAAACAAAATTGTACTTTAAAAAAAGGAGGAAAAGCAAGACACTTTTATTCTAGTAGAAGGCTGTGTTACAAATGGTTGAAAATAGTATGGACAAGTCCCATTGGACATTTTGAGATTGTCAGCTCTCAATTTGTGGCAACTCAGAGCATATTTGGAGGGCTTGAGGTTTGAATCATATATCCAGTTAATTGAGAGTAGCTTAAGGGGCCTTGGGGGCTTTCTTCTTTCTTTCACCCTTTCAACATTTTCCCAAATCGGATTGATATTTTTTTTTTTGAATGGTTGTAGTAATCATTCTTCCCATATGTGTAGGTCCGTTACTGTCGACTTTATGGACTCCTTGACCTTTCCCAGTGGAAAGATGATGTGCGTTCAAAAATAATAGACTTCTTGAACCACCTGATTGACCTTGGCGTTGCAGGGTTCCGAATTGATGCTGCTAAGCACATACGGCCCGAGGACATAAATGTTATTTTAAGCAAGCTAAATAACCTCAATGCCCGATGGTTCACCAAAGGTTCCCGACCTTTCATCTATCAAGAGGTAAAAATAACATAAAAGGAAAATTCCCAGTATTTGTCCATTGAACGTTTTAGTTCATTTGTTTCAAATGTGCCCTCTTGCTGCAACCTTACAATTTGTGGAATGGGGGTCTTAGAAAGAGTAATATGCCAAATGTCAACCAATCTGATCTATCTATCTATCTATCTATCTATCCATCCATCCATCCATCCATCCATCCATCCACAAAATAAGGATCTACAGTAATACAATATGTGCCTGCTCAATATAAATTCCATATCTGATTGCAGCTCTAGGGATTTTAAGATCCAATAGATGTTTGATCTGTTTCAGAAAAGCAATTCTTTACAGATCAATTCTAAGGCATTAACTTAAATGACTAGAAGATCTAATGTGCTTGTTGGCATTTATATAAAATCTAGGATCTGGATGTCTGGATATACAAACCTTGAATTTTTTAAAAAAAATTGATTTGAGGCAAAGACAATGGAAATTTGGAGGTTTGTCAAGTTTAACCTTGAGGTATTTACATTATTTACAAAAAGGCAGAATTTCAAAAGGGCAAGAGCTAAAACATAGAAGGAAGCATTTTTGAATTTATAACCCTTTTTTCTAATCATGATGACTGCGTTTTGAAATTAATAGAACAAGATGTGATGTAACAAGATATACCTTATTTTTCGGAGTATAAGACACACCGGAGTATAAGACGCATCATGATTTTGAAGAGGTAAATTTAAAAAAAGTATTTTTTTGCATTCTGCAGGCCTCCCAAATCCTCTGCATGCCTCATTTTTTGAAGAAAAAAGAAGGGGGGGGGCATAAAGAGCTTTGGGAGGCTTGTAAAGTGCTCGGGTGGGGTGGGGGGCTGAGGGGGACAAAAACGGCCCCCAGAAATGCTTTGCAAGCCTCCCAAACCCTCTGTATGTCAAAGCGGGTGGGGTTTCAGTAGGCCAAAAATGCTGTATTCAGTATATAAAACGCACCCAGATTTTCACCCTCTTTTTTGAGGGAAGAAGGTGTGTCTTATACTCCTAAAAATACAGTATATGTATTACTACAGAGTGCTGATTCTTCCTTTTAAAAATCTACCGATGGCTTTCAAGCATCTTGCCTAAAAGTGCAGAGGTTAATCTAGTCTTGTTAGGAAGAGGTCTCCACATTCAAGATTATGATTATGCAGCAGAAACACTGTAATGCTCCTTATCCATATTCCTTTGTTAGTGGTGAGACATTTCAGAAGAACCACTAGAGCATGCCTGAAACTGAAAAGTTTGTATGGGAAGAGGTATAATTGCAACTAGTACATTTGGTGCAAGATTGCCTAACATAATCCCCAAAGTATATGCCAAAAACTAATTCGGTGACTAAATGTTTGAAATTTCTAAATCACTTTTAAGAATGAATCAATACACAGTATAATAAGAAGTGATCACCTTGCCAGATATGCTATATCTTGGAATCCTTTTCCTTATTCCTTCTATACCTTTTCTTGGCTTTTTCCAGGTAATTGATTTGGGCGGTGAAGCAGTCCAAAGCTCTGAATACTTCAGAAATGGCCGAGTGACTGAATTTAAATATGGCTTGAAGCTGGGGACTGTCCTTCGCCAATGGAGTGGACAAAAGATGGCGAATTTGAAGTAACTATTTTTTGACACTAACCAGGACCAAATAGGGATCCAGGTGTAAGAGGAGGATACAGGTACCTTTGTGCCTCCAAAACTTTGTGTGTGGTGCAGTCAGTGTGGGCTTTTGATGAAAAGCTTGACAACTGTGCTTCTCAAATTGGAAGAGCTGGATCATATCCAATAAATAGGCCTACTTTGAAATGTCTTGTAAATACATTCTTATTTCTTCCTGATTTAGGAGCTGGGGAGAAAGCTGGCATATGATGCCATCTAATAAAGCCTTCGTCTTTGTTGACAATCACGACAACCAAAGGGGACATGGAAGTGGTGGGTCCTCCATTCTCACTTTTTGGAACCCTAGGTAACCTGCCCCTATTTTTAGCATAGTTTATAAAAGCTGTTTTGTAGTTGCAAATTAAATTTCAAACGCAGATGGTGCACATCCCATCCTATCAGAAGGTTAAAAAGTCTTCCCACTAGAAAATTTACAAATTAATACTATTTAGAGTTTCAGTTACAGGCATCTAGTTGTAGACATTTCTGCTCCAGAAGCTGACTTAAGTAATTCAGTGAAGAGGGGCTGGTGAAAAGGATGCTTTTTTAGATCCCCCGGAAGAGGCAGCTTAAGCAAAGTTGGGATACAATGAGAAATAGATGTGATTGTTCCATTGTTTCTCAAAAGGGAAGAAACATAATTTAGAGAGGAGTTAGTGCTCACATACAACATAATTGCTTTCTGTTAGCATACTTTATTTTCAGTAAATCTGGTTATTGTATATATTTGCATGAAATCCTAGAGTCAAGATTTTTTTAAAAAAATATTAAATAGCTTCAGGAGCAGTATTGAATTTCTTTTGTGTCCTTTGATTTTGAAATTCGTAGTTTTCTCATATTCAAATGAAATTTGTGCAGATTCCATTATCAAATTGAAAATCGTCATTTAAGACTAGATATGAAAATTTTTATCCACATTGGCAGAGGCAAAACCTACAATGCATAATTTCCATAGCTGGATGGCTACTGAATTAGAGACCTTTGAATTTTGATTCTGTGCTCTTGCTTGTGGCCAAATTGCAACATATCCAATTTCTTTTTAAAAAAAAATCTTTCTCCAAAAGCAGTCCCATAAATTAATAACATTCAAAATTGTTAATGCAATTCTTGTGTATTATTTTGTATTAACAAGCCCAGGAATTCATTGAGTTGATGCTGTGGCCCTTAGCAGCTTAAAAACAAACATGTAATACACCCTTTATTCCATTTTCCTGAACATATTTATATGAAAATAAATCACATTGAATTAAGTTGGGTGTAATCTCAGGAAAGTATGGGCAGAATTTCATCCTTGATATAATATACCACTGGAAAATCTTTGCAGTATGGACATGTTCCTGTTTTTTGAATGGAAGAGTGAGATGGTATTAAAGATGGTAGTGATGATGACCAAGTGTAGTCTAAATTAAAAACGCACTTTTTCTGCTTGGCCGGCCTAGGTTAGTCTTCCATCTTTTAATAGGGTTTTTAGGGGATTTTAGTGTATTTTAAGATAGGGTGATTTTAGCGCAGGGATAATTTGGTTTAATTCGTATTTTATCTATCTATTTATGTATTTTATATTGGTATTTTTAATTTCTCCCTGTGCACCGTTCCGAGTCCCTTTGGGGAGAGGACGCGGTTTATAAATAAAAATATTATTATTATTATTATTATTATTATTATTATTATTATTATTATTATTATTATTATTATTATTATTATTATTATTATTATTATTATTATTATTATTATTATTATTATTATTATTATTAAATCTTCTCCTCCTCATCTCCATAAATGGAATTTTAATTTACTGTAATTGAGCCAGGAATTATGGCTGTTAAATCATATCAACCATTAAGCGGGTCATTATGTGCTGATCTGATTTTACGACATGTTTTTTCAAGTGGTTGTTAAGCAAATACAGTGGTTGTTCAGTGAATGTGGCAGTTGTTAAGTGAACCCATTATTTGCACTGGGTGTTTTGCAGGAAACTGGAAGTTAATGCCAGTTTCTGACAAAAGTTGTAAATTGCAGTCACATGGCCATAAATGTGGGCCAGTTGCCATGGGTCTGAAATGCGATCATGTGGTCATTGGAACTTTGAATCCAAGTCATAAATAACATTTTGTAGGCCTGTTGTAATTCCGTGTAATCACTAATTTTCTGGTCATTAAGTGCAGATCACCTGTGCTATATACTTAGATGCTTTGTTTGGAAATGAGCCCTCTTTCCCAGGAACCAGATAAAAATGAGCTATGATTGTTTAGGAACATCAGGGTGGAGGGAGATAATAGGAAGTAACCATATCAGTTTACTTTTTGGTAAGCTGAATGCTCACACCCATGATGGAACCCATTTTGTGAGAGTGCCTGTCACCTGCTTTCAATATTCCATTCAGACAAGTTATCTGTTCTGTGTTGGTTCATTTCTGTGTCTGAAAACACATTTATACCGGAACTCTTATTTTATCTATTTAATAGACTTTATAAGATGGCAGTAGGATTTATGCTTGCTCATCCCTATGGATTCACACGAATCATGTCGAGCTACTGGTGGCCTAAAGATATCCAGAATGGAACGGTAACTTTTTGTTGCTTCACAAAAAAAATGATATTTAAAATGCATTCATTTTATTTCTAAGCCACTGTATTTTAAAAGATAGTCCCATTACTTTGAAAACAGATTGAAATTGTTGTTGTTGTTTTCATGTCTCTACTAGTGAGTTTTACGGCAACATTTTAATCATTGTGTTTTATATTTTATTTATTTATTTTATTTATTTTATTAAATTTATATACCGCGCCACTCTCCCCGAAGGGACTCGGGGCGGTGCACAGGAGATTAAAATGGAAAATATAAAACATAGCAAACAATAAATATTAAAAAACAATTAAGTACGTCTTTAAGTTTTTATCTATTTATTTTGTTTGTATTCATCTTTAAAGAGTTGGGAAGATGTTTTGATGAGCAACTATTTAGATTTTAGTTTATACAAAATATGAATTGTATAATTTCGCTCTAAAAACATTTACACAGAAACATTCACATATGGTAGAGAAAATTAACTTTTGCTCGTATTTTAGCTTAACCGACGTTTGCAGTGTTAGCTTAGATTTTTTTTTTTAAGTGTCAAGGATTCTCAAATTTTTGCATAATTTATAATAACCTTGATGGCTTTCCAGAGTCTAGGTCTGCTGCTCCTAGAAATGTTTAAAAGCCAGATATTATGAGGGAATGCAGATATTTATTTAACACGTTCAAATCTTGCTTCTTATGGTTTAGTAATGATGTGCCGTTTTTTAAAAACAAGGACTTGAATGATTGGGTTGGACCACCAAGCAATAGTGATGGATCCATTAAACCTGTGACAATTTATGCAAATGAAACTTGTGGCAATGGCTGGATCTGTGAGCACCGTTGGGATGAAATTCGGTAAATGCTTTCAATGCTACCTTATACAGAGCCTTCTTAAGTGTAAAATTTGCTCTTCTGTATATCCAGGGTTCAAATAACCCATTTTTTCCCCCTAGGTAAGAGGATAGATTTTAAAGATGGCTCTCCCTGCAAAATTTTGTGCCGATGCTTTGAGTTATAATTCCCATAATTTGTGGACTTCAGACCAATAGGAATTGTATCCAAAAGTTACTGTAGACAGCAAGAAAAATAGGCAAGATCAGTTGTCAATGTAGCAACAGTAAAACATATTTTAAGTCCACAAGAGACATTATATTTGGAAGTAACTCAGACAGGTATTTTCTTAATTCACTGAATTATATGTTGGACATTTTTTTTACATAAACAGATTTATAAAATTAATGTCAGCCCCATTAGGTAGTGCAGACCTGGAAATCAACTCCACATGAAAGCAAAAATTACTTTGATTAAGATTGGCTATAATTTCAGAATCTTGCAACTCTGATTGTGCTGTAATTCTTCCTCCCCCTTATACTTCATTGAATTAGGGAGGTGTCAGTCTGAGCCTAATATTATCTTATCTGTTGTGAATTTAAAATCTTTTTTACCCCTGGCTGCCCTAGCAACTGATCTTGCATATCTCTGTCAAGATAATCTTCCGGTAGTTTCTACAGTTACCAGATTGCGTAAAGGTGCGTACATTCCTTACACTGATCCATTTCCCCCCACATTTCAGGAACATGGTGATATTCCGAAATATTGTCTATGGGGAGCCAATTACAAACTGGTGGGACAACGATAACAATCAGGTAGCATTTGGACGTGCTGGCAAAGGATTTGTTGTGTTTAATAATGATGAGAGGTATGCTAATGTAAGAATTGAAAGAAGTTTGTATTTCTATTTTCTACTGTATATGTAGTAGGTCAAAATAATTTGGATTGCATCTTTGGATCAAAACTGATTAACTGTGCAGTAGCAATCTGCTGCTTTTCTACTGTATGATTGGTCATATTGAAAAGGAGTTGAATGTCTGTTGAAACACTGGATGTCACCATCAATCATTCATACTCACCAGCTATCCATAGTACTGGGTTTTCTGATATCTCTTCTCTTTAGATTTTATAGCGAAGTCATTGGGCAGATGCATTCTAGCTTTTCAGCATACCATGCTAGGTTTTTAACGAAGCTTCCATGACCCTCCAATCATTGTATAGCCAAAAATATTGTAAAGCACACATATGAGTAGAATTCATTTGTTGGAACATTTGGGTGATTAAATAATATGGGTTGTTCTTCTTGAGGGTCAAATATCAATGCAAACTTTGTGGCTGTTATTGAGATGCCATTATAGTTTGTCACTATAAACCATCATTCTGGAGATAGACAGTCTGCTCTGCCTCTGCTCGGGAATATCTTCCAACGTAGCAAGTGGGAGAAGGGAATTTGTGTTCATCCACATGCTGTGTAAGAACTACAGTTGGGTAGAGTTTCAATGGGATGATTTGATCAGAAGATTATTTGAGTTAATTATCCCACCAAAGCAGAACTGTAAAAGAGACACCACACTTTACTTATCAGATTGGAGGTGCCAGACACTTTTTGATCCCTTTGCTAGTATTCTACATGTACAGAAACCACTTTAATCAAAGTGTTAGACTTAATTAACATTTCACACCAAAGTGGAGGCATTGCCTGCAATATTTGAAACAAAAGTTCAAATTGGAATATGCCCATTTCTCTTACTAATGTTCTGCCTGGCTATAGTTGCCTGGAATAGTAATTCAACATTCTAAGCTAGGGTGTTATGGTAAGGTGATTTCTACTTTGGTTATACAACACTATGGATTTAATTCCAAAAAAAGAGCTTCAGCATGTGAACAAAGCACCTGTCTTAGTACTTTTTAAAGCAGCTGTGACTTTTCTGAGGATCACAGAGTATCTTACATGTGTTGTTTGCAGGCCATGTTGATTCTAGCAAACTTAAGTTCTCGCATGTAATTTCATTTAGATGTATTGACAAAAGTAGATGAAATAGAGAAAAAGTAGTACGTGTATAGACCCCATATGTCAGATCACATAAATAAGATAAAATCTGGGAGATACTTTGAGGTAAATGAAAGGTAATTTGGTCTTTTATTTAAACTTAGTGTATGGCAGGTAATTTGGGGCCTGTGCTCATTATGGATGGGATTGAATATGAGGCAACCTGCCTATCGTCATATTCAGAAACCATATAAAACTGAAAGTAAAGAAGCCCTTTTATTTGTTTTGTTTGGTAAAGGTGGTACATCCCTAGCTCATATAGGAGGGAGGCCTGCCTTTGGAGACATAGGCATAGGTAGCTTCAATTATTTTAATGCAAATTTTTGATGTAAATGGTATGAAAGACAGTCCAAGATATTCTGCTGGCCCAGAAATTGGCAGTACTGTCGGTGAACATTGTTTGTGTTGGAACAGCTTCATGAATGGCTGGTTGCCTTGTAAGGTCATTACAACATATGTTAATTTAGAAAACATAAATGATTTGTACCTGGGTTCCTAACAGGCTTTCAGAATCCATCAATATAGTAATTTTATGAAAGGCTATAATTGTAACAATAAAACCAAATGTAAACCTAAACAAAGATAGAAGAATAGAAGGGAAAAATAGGAGGCAGAGAAGAGAACAAGGATGAAAAGTAATGAAAAATAAATAAATATTTAAGTAATTTCCAATCTTTATCACAATAGCTATCAACAATTTTAGTAACTTGTCAACTCCTCTTAAAATACTCTCTTCTTCCCAGTTCCCATGTTTTTATCTATAAATGAATCCATAAAGCATAATCATTTCAGTCCCGGTGTCAGCAAAAGTCCATTCAGGCTCTCAGAAATGACAACAAATCTTTATGACCCTTGATGAAATAAACTATTTTTTGTATTCTTTCCTTTTATTCCTAAACCATACTCCATTTAAATAACTTTATTAAAAATAGAACTTTTTTTTTCATTCTTTGTTCCTTCTCATGAGACTGTTCACAATTTTAACAAATCTCTGTTGTAAGTCCAATATAGGAAAATTATCCAGGTCATTTGTTTGCATATCTCTTATAATTATTTTTAAAAACATGGTTTCTTTGATGTGTCCAATATAATATCTTTTGTCCATGTCTTTCTGTACATTCAAGCGTAACCTGTCCTTTGTAAATCCACTTCCATCTGAGTCTTGATTTTGGCATGTAAAACATGTTCCTCTTCTATAGTGTCTTTTAGGCACAGTCTATCAATACACTTTTAGACACACAGAGCTAGATATGTCTGTGCTGACACTATTAATATTAATTATGGAGTCAATTTTCCCAAAAATATTCTTTAATACAGCAGCCCCCAACCTTTTGGGCACCAACTACTGGTTCCAAGGAGAAGAGGTTTTTCCACAGACCAGAGAGGGCATGGGTTCACATGCGGCCTTGCATCCCGTGGATGGGGCTTCGTTTGTTTCCATGGCCTGGTTACTGGCATGCCACAGCACAGGACTGGACCATGGACTGGGGATTGCGGACCCCTGCTTTAATATGTCCAGTATTAGAATATTTTGCTCCATTCTGTAATTTACATGCTTTTCTTCAATTGTAATATTTAGCTCCCTCTGGTGTCCAATTTTTAAAATATTATCTTAACATGTTTTTTTTTAAAATAAATAAGAATTTTCCAATTAATAAATACATAATTTACAATTAATTCCAGAATTTTATTTTAAATTTAACTGGACCCTTAGTCCATTTGTAATTTCCTAAAACCAAAGTTTAATTAACCTTTTGCTGTTTATTCCAATAATTAAAAAAAAAAAACTCAGCCAGGGCTGCCAAATGTGTTTGAGTTTATTTCGATTTATTTCGATTTATATACCGCGCCTTTTCCATCGAGATGGACCCAGGGCGGTGCACAGGAAATTAAAACCAATAAATAATAGAAAATACAATAAATATAGTTAAGAATTAAATTAGAAGCCTGTGCTAAAATTCCCAATAAAACCCAACGCCCATTTACTAATTGGCAGGAGCTATATCACAAATAAGATCTAAATGTTAAGCTAGACCAGCTTGCTGGAAAAAATATGTCTTGAGTGAACAGCGAAAGAGGGGAAGGTCCGTGATAGTGCGAAGTTCGGGGGGTAGGTCGTTCCAGAGGGCCGGGCCTGCCACAGAGAAGGCCCTACCCCTGGGCACCGCTAGCCGGCATTGACCGGCGGTTGGCACCAGGGGTGGGTTTCTGCAGGTTCGCACATACTCGCGAGAACCGGTTGGTGAAATTTAGAGAACCAGTGAGAGGGGGTTCCACCGGCGTACCTGGAAGTAAATCTGGCCCACTGCTGCCAGTGACCCAACGGGAAGGAAAGGAAAGGAAGGAAAAAAGGAAGGAAGAAAGGAAAGAAGAAAGAAAGAAAGAAAAAAAGAAAGAAAGAAAGAAAGAAAGAAAGAAAGAAAGAAAGAAAGAAAGAAAGAAAGAAAGAAAGAAAATTTATCATCACAATTGAGTCCAAAATTTTGGTTGCTAAGCAAGAGCGTTGTTAAATGAGTTTCACCACATTTTAAAAGGTGGCCACTCCCACCTGTCACATGATTGCCAAGCCACGCCCACAAAATAGGCCACACCTACAGAGTAGGTTCTAAAAAATTTGAAACCCACCCCTGGTTGGCACCCTTAGTAGGCCCTCCCTGTGGGAGCAAATCGGATGGAGGGAAGTATGTGTCAGGAGACCCAAAGGTGTCTAATAGTTGAAAAGCAGCTAACTAGCAATTTCTAAAAGTGATTAGAAAAGGAAGGAGGCAAACTTAGTGTCCTTTCAAAGGTGCCAAGCAGGGTTTGATCAAGAGGAATATTCTCTTGTCTCTCAGAACTCTAAACCCTCTGGATGCAACAGTCTTCCAGTCTCCTTGTGAAGAGCAGCTGTCTGGAGTACATCTGGGTGATCTCAAATAAACTCGTTGTCCAGAGAGGTTTGAAAAGCCGGTCTAGTTGCCAGCTTTTCATTCCTTACCACAGTTTTCAATCTGAAATTTCTTCCTCCAGAAGTCAGTTACTTACAGATTTTCTATTCTTGTGTATCCAGTCTAAATGTATTCTTGTTGCTAATTTTGCCATGGATTGATGTGAGTGGTTAATTCTGCTTTTTAACTTTTCTCTAAGTTATGAAGCCACATAGTCACTGAAGGTGAAAAAAAAGCCCCCTTCCCTATTAACACTTTGGGAATAAGCTGAAAACATTCTTATTTATTCAGGCTGCTTAATGTTTTAGTATTTTAATATTTTATATTTCTTGATTTAATGTGTTACCATTTTATTATACATTTTATGAGACATTCGTAGCAATGGGTGGCATATCATTTTCTGAATATAAATAAAAGAATAAAATTATCTTTTATTGTACAGGAACTTGTCGGTAATCCTTCCAACTGGACTTCCTGCTGGGATTTATTGTGATGTCATTTCAGGACGAAAGGAAGGCAAGACTTGTACAGGAATTCAAATCCATGTGGCTGCTAATGGCACGGCACATTTTCAGATTAATTACCAAGCAAAGCATCCCTTCATTGCAATTCACGTTGAAGCCAGACTGTAATATATGCTGATGAACATTTCTCCTGTTTGATTGGTTTCTGTTCTCTGTGTATTATAAAGCTGATTTTATACATAATTATTTATTACTTGTATAGGCTGGTTCTATCATAACTCATGATGTTATACAATGTTACAGCCATGCAATTCAAAACAATACCAAAAGCATGTGGAATAAAATAATATAAACTTTTAACAGACCAGTTATTCTGCAAGGAATCCATTTCTATCCATTTCTAATCCAAGACCTGGGAGAAGAGCCATGCTTTTAAGGATTGTTTAAATATAGTCAGTGAAGTCCACATGAATA
Source organism: Rhabdophis nuchalis (assembly GCA_039707465.1). Taxonomy (NCBI): domain Eukaryota; kingdom Metazoa; phylum Chordata; class Lepidosauria; order Squamata; family Natricidae; genus Rhabdophis; species Rhabdophis nuchalis. The sequence continues at coordinate 98,972,442 of CM077644.1, forward strand.
TCTGGGGGAGAGTGTAATTTGAAAGAGGATAGCAATAGAAATAGCACTTAAACTTATATACAGCTTCACAGTGCTTTACAGCCCCTCTCTAAGCAGTTTTTACAAAGTCAGCCTATTGTCCCCAACAATCTGGGTCCTCATTTTACTGACCTCGGAAGGATGGAAGGATGAGTCAACCTTGAGCCGGTGAGATTCGAATTACCAAACAAGCAATGCAACAGAGAAGGTTTGCTTCCTGAGTCTTACCAGGTGACATTGCCTGATTGTATGGGATACATAGAAACTATAGAAGATAGATGGCCCCTCAAACAATTAGGCCCTATGTCATGAAGTGTTTTATAAATGATAACCAATACATTGAAGTGCAGTACGAAGCTTACTAGTAACCACCGCAGTTTACAAAACAGACTTGTTCCCTGGACAGATTGTGGCATGCCCATAACTGTCTGGACCAGGGGTGGGCAAACTTTGCAACTTTAAATCTGAAGGACTTCAACTCCCAGAAAAGGGAGCTGAAGCTGGCTGGAGAAGTCTGGGAGCTGAAGTCCTTCAGACTTAAAGTTGCAAAGTTTGCCCACCCCTGGTCTGGACCATTGTATACTAGACCAGCTGCAGTCTCAGATGTGGTCTTCAAAGATGACCATGTTGGGAGTGCATTGCAGTAGTCCAAATGCAAGGCAAACGGAGCCTGAGTGATTGTCCTCCCAGCCTAAGTATGGACACAATTGGCTGCTAGATGAATTATGCAAGGAAGACCTTCAAAGAAAACCTCCAAAATGTGTGTGCCAATGCTGAAGGGAGAAATAAAACTTTCGGAATAAAAATTGCTGCATTTTCAGTTCTGGGTAGTCCAAATACCCTAGTCTTGTTGAAATTGAGATTGTTCCTCCCCATTCAGACCCACACAACCCTCAGTCACCAAGATAAGATCTTGATAGCATCACTTGTTCAGCATACGGTAGAGATTTATCACCAAGTATCGGGGTACTGATGATACCAGACTCCAAACTAGTGGATGATTCATCCAGCATCTCATATAGATACTAAAGGAAGGAGCAAGAGCATAAGGCCCTGAAGCACTGGCTTGATTTCTCCCCCCCTGCCAATACTGATAAGACAAAAGAAAGGAGAATGATATTCTGATCTAGGCTTCCCCAGCAGCACGAAGCAGAGTCCTCATCCCAATAAACCCCTTTTATTTAATTTACAGTGAATTCCTCTCCAGCAAAGTCCCAGCCCACAGTCTTTCAAGATAGTTCACAATTATCAACCTTTATCAGGCTTTGAGAGTGGCCAGGCCGATATATATCAGACGCCACAATACTTGGCAAGAATGCAGGAATGCACTAATTGTCTCCTGCAAACACCTCTCTTTCGCTCCTCTTTTATTCCCTATGGGAGGGGCCTTTCACCATCCACCTGTGGCCTTACTCCCAAGTTGAGCCTTGTTCCTTAGTTGTTCACTTCGTCTGCCTACTCTGTGCATGCGTACACTGGGAGCAAGCTCCAGCTGTTTGTTTGCCTCACTGATGTCTGACTTTGAAGGCAGCTGATAACTGTCAGACGGCTCTGGCCCCATCTCTGCCTCTGATGCAGAGCACTTGTCAGAGCCTTCCCCAGTCTTCAGGACTGTCCCATGTTCCCCAACCTCCTCACGGTCCGAATCCGCTGACAGCTCCTCTGACTGCTGGCGGGCCACAACAAATGACAACACCAGTTTTTCCATGCCTAATCCCTCTTGGTGGTTCAGAAGGATATGCTCTATGGTTTGCTGAAAGATTCAGAAAAAACTGGGAAAGTTGCAATAGCTCACCCTGGCTGCCTCACATCAGCAAGCATAATCTGTGCCACTTAACATGCTGTGAAACCTATCTGGATGTTTATTCAAAAATAAATGCCATTTATAGCTCAATCTTTTTGTTAATATTGTTAAATAAACTTATCCATATGAGAGACACTGCAGTCATTCCATCATCGGAGTCCAATTCTTGCTATTTGGGTGTTCACGGAAAACCTGTAATCAAGATACAAGGATGGTTACTCTGCCTCATTTTTTATGTCCCAACAAGCAATTTTTATGAGAATAGCCTCTCTAAACAGGGTGCTCAAATTTTACCTCTTGTAACTTACAAACTTTGGACTTTAAAAGGGACTTGACTGTGATATTTGTGGAAACATTTGAAGCTTTGATGACAAACCTTAACTCCTGATAAGAATTGTTGTCCCTCCTCCAGGGCATTAAAGCTGCTTCCGCTAATCAGTGGGTATCAATGGAAAAAGGATCAAAACAGAAAAATGATTATCTCCTATCAGCTCTTGATAGTAAGAGCTGATTATCTCCTCCTTTTTCTAGATAATAGTGTTTCTTGCCCAAACCGAGTTTTGCACGACAAATTTAAGGAAATAATTTTAAAACATGAGATAGGAATCCCCGATCTCACTTTGGCTGCTGGACTGGTGACTGATAAGCAAGAGGAAAAACTAAATCAAAGCAAAATTCATCTCTGCCACTTCACTATATAGTTACTACACTTCATGCAGAATTTCCCCAGTGCAGAGTAAATCTGGTCTGCGGAACTCAAAAGCCCCCCAAAATTCAAGAGGGGTGTTGAGATAAAAACAAAACTATCAACTCCCTACCTTTGTGTAGAGAACGACAACTGTTTCAGCCCACAGGTTTTAATGCCATAGAAAAGTAGCAAGACTTTATGGCTTACTATATTTGTGTTTATTATTGGGATGAGAGGAGAGTTATGTGGGTTTTTATTGGTTCAGATGACATTTCTTGATTTAGGATGCTACATACTTTTTGCCATTTAATCTCAAGCAGGCAAATATATTGAGCTGTTCCCATGGCTTAAAGCTAGGCTAAGTTATGTATCAATTCCTGCTATTTTGGGGGAATAAGTATTATAAAGAACAGATTGTTATGTGCTGGAGGCCACTTTTTTTTCTTTTTTTGATTTGTAGATGTCCTTGAAGCAGATAGTACATTATCTAATATGTTTAGTTGTGAAGACATGGATGTGATTAATTCGTCTGAATCTTATCTTGGTTTATGCATTCAACGTTTTCCCCAGGGAATTTAGCTCTTTATCTTCACCTGTTTCTCTTGTTTAAACCATCAAGTGGCGTGACCTTTGATTAAAGGAAAGTTGCTAAAAGTAAGCCAATTGTTTTGAATGCCTCATGACAGATGTGTACTTTGATCTGTACCAGAAATATAAATACAGTACTGAAAACTGCAACTGGGAGCAGAGGAAGACCCATTACCAAAGGCAGAATGTGGATTTTAATTCTCCTTGTTGGTCTGGAACTTGGTTGGGCTCAGTATAACCCAAATACATTGCCTGGAAGGACATCTATTGTTCACCTCTTTGAATGGAGTTGGAATGATATTGCTCTTGAATGCGAACGTTACTTAGCACCTAATGGATTTGGTGGAGTTCAGGTAAGTACATTTTGGTGGTAATTTCTGGGAAAGAAGTCTAGGCCTTTTGGCACAATTTCTCTGATTCCAAGAAAATAAATATTGAATTTAATTAAAATTCAACAATGTTAACAATAGTGAGGGGCTGCGGAAATATTTTCATGGTATAAATCACTAAATCATCTTCCAAGCATGCTGACTCAATTTCCAGGATTTCCCAGGCAGTGTGCCAGTTGCTTAGGATTCTGGGAATTGATGTTTACACATCTAAAGAACAATGTAAATGGAGATTTTAAGTCATTCAGGTCATGGTTGTCCCAAAAATGCTCTTTTTCCAAAAGGCAACTAGACTTTGGTTTTCCTTGAAGACATTTTGCTTTTCATCCAAGAAGCTTCTTTTGCTTGGTTTGGGAAGGACTGGCCAAAATGAATGGCTCTTTTGTAAAGACTTGGCAGTGAAATTGTTGCATCAGCCTATTTGTGATGTAGAGTAAATTCATGTTTTGTTGTACTGATTATGTGAAGTTAACATGTAACTGTAAGTATTCCAACTAATTTATCGGGCATATAATTTGCAGTTCAGTTTCTTTTCAAGCATCCAACTACTTGGTTAAATGAAGGAAATGAATAAGTAAAGTAGCGAGATGGATACTGATAGAAGAATTGTTGCATCAACAGACAATCAGATGGTTGATTTATTCAACATTTAATTTTCAATATAGCAATCCGAGCTCCTCAGCTGCCATTTAATTAAGTACTTCATCAATTATAAGGACTCTGGCACAAGAGAAATAAAACAAAACCATATTATTATATTTTTTTAATGGCTAAATCATGTATAATGTGTATTGTGGAAATGAAAGAACCGTAGAGTATTAAAGCTGAGGAATTTTTACTGATGACAATTTTACTGATGACAATTAATGATAATGCTCCATCAGATGCTGATAGTTATACTTTTCCATCGGATGGTAAATATGTTCCCATATTATTCCAAAGAAATACAAGAATAATGGGATTTATTATTATTATTATACATCATGTAACATAACAAGCTGGACCAATATTTTATTTACACTTTCCAAACCAATGTATAGCAAACAACTTACTTTAACGAGTAACATCTAATTTATCATGCTGTCTAATATATATTCACTAGCGTTCTGGTCTTCTATGTACACTGTATGTTCTTTGTACTTTGTTAAGAAATTATATAAAATGAAGACATGACAACTTTTCTAGCCGGCTGTAGCTGACATAAAAATATGTTTCATATACGTTGTATCATATTTATTTTATTAACCCAGTATAAGTTGCTGTTTGTGTTGAAAATAAGGCAGCCAATCTCACTTCATATTCAAAATTTATTGCTACCCAGTAGAAATCAATGTTTTGTCAAATGAGCAAGCAAACCTACTGCCCAGTTATGATCAAATGTTATTCTGAGCATCAAATGGATTATATGTTCTTCTTGCGGAGTAATAGAGGTGAGTTCAGAGTGTAGTTCATTCCTGTAGTGAATTAGTCTTCTGGCTAGTTCTCCCAGTTTTCTCCTAATAAATATTTTATTTTGAAAGGATGGGAAAACTGATTGTGTGAGGGACAGAGAAGTTGTTTTGCTGGCTTTTGATTAACTGAAGCAGAATTCATAGGATTTCTAGTCACTCTTTTAAGTTTCTGATTTGAAGAAAAGCTATGAACTTGAAGAGGAAAACGTAAGGAAAGGCTGGGCTTTCTGCACATCGGGCTTTTCCAAACTTTTTTTTTTTATAGTATTCCTCAAGAAACCCAAGTGCTTTCAAATCAAGATAAGAACTGTACCATAGAGAATCTCTATAGTTCCATGGACTATGTAAAAAAGGATTTTCAGCCTGCCACTGAGCTACTGAAATAATGTTCTGTGTTGTTGGGTGATGTTATTCAATTCACAGATCTCTCCTCCAAATGAGAACCTTCTCATTACAACACCATGGAGACCATGGTGGGAAAGATACCAACCTATCAGCTACAAGCTTTGTACACGATCTGGAAATGAAACTGAATTTAAAGACATGGTGAACAGATGTAACAACGTTGGAGTAAGTGATATTTTGTTTAAGACCTTTGGTTCAAGCTAATTATGCTTCCATAAAAGTGACATGCATTCTTAGATTACAGCTTGCATTCTCTCAAAGTAGTGATGGGACTATCTTTTAGTCAATTCAAAATGGAATCATTTTAATTGGATTAATTTAGAAAATGATCCTGAATATCCTAAAGTCAACTAATTTTAAGATTGGCCCCTTCCAAATAATCACTTTCCAGAAAATGTTGAGTGCAATAAAATCTAGTCTCCCTAATGCTGAGAGACTGCCTGAAGTCATCTTTTCTTTGAATTAACAAAATGAGGACAAAGTTACTGCTGGATTTTAGATATACCATGTAATCTTCTACGATTCCATACACACATACAGAAACATTCAGTGTGCAAAAATGATAAGAAATGTAGTTGACGTGACTCTCGGTGCCTAGAAATGTAAGGAATTACGAAAATTATATTTGAGCTAATTAACATTTGACACCAGACACCTCAGTCTGTGTTGACTTACTAGTCCTGGGAATTGCAAGAGCTATGTTTTGCATTATTCCTAGTCAGCTAGGAATCTGGTCTACAAGCTGGGTCTAAATAATACAGGTGTAGTAATAGGAGCTATTTTGGGAACACAAACCAGCCACCAGCCATCTCTAAATTTGGAAAGGAGGAAGGATCAGCAAGGACCATTCAAAAAACACAGCAAGGGAAAGGAAACTTCATCTTGACTGTGAAATCATCTATTGGCTTTTGTAAATAGTTTCATTGCTACTCTTTTTATGTCTGCCCTACAAAGGTGAAATGTAAATTAGGACCGGATAGGTTCTGGAGGGACGAACTGATCACCCTCACAAGCACAAGGTCTTTTATTTGATATCCTTTGGCTGTGATGCTGCCAGCGTACAAAGCGCAGAACGGTAATTTGGCCAATCAGTGTGGGAAGGAATTTTATCACTGGGAACAGGGCACCTGCCAGGAACGTGGTTTCTATGCCTTTAACTGAGCCTGGTGCACAGATGGTATTATTCAAAGGGCAGCTGGGTAGCTTCCAAAGGTAGTAATAGCAGCCCAAGGGAGAAAGTGTTCCTGAGATAGGCTGAATATAAGCAATTTGCAAATGTTGCAGCATCTTGAATTAGGCGAGTAAGAGAGTGGGAAAATGCAATTATAACGCCTTGCAATTGCGTAGCAACACTTCCAAGCGTTTACGTGTGTCGTCTTACTTAGTTATCTTTACGATCAATTAGCTATTAATATCCCCCTATTGTGGTATCCAGACTGCCTTGAGAAAATGATTTTCCAATTAAGGCCAAATTGTGAATGCAAGAATGGATTTGGAGACTTCCTGATCTATAGTTTGTAAGGGAATTTTGGTCCTCTTTTTATATAAAGCTATGCTTCTAATTCCAATGGGCTAGAAATTAATGTGGTTTTTTCTCTCTCACAAACCAGAGAATATCTTTCTTGCTCGTGATTAACGAAAAAGAGGAAGGTTGTGTTCATATAACATTGCCATAGAACAGTGTTATGATGTCACAGGATGATGTCATCATGACATCCCTGTGGGATGGGCATGGATTATATAACATGCATGATGGTCTCAGGAAGAGCTTAGTGGTGCGGTGGCCTAGAAGTGGAGCTCTCACTTTATAATCAAACCACCCCAACAATGCTGTCGAAGTGATGTCCCGGTGTCTGGAAGCCGTACGGATCTGGATGGGAAGGAACAGACTCAAGCTCAACCCGTCCAAGACTGAGTGGCTGTGGTTACGGGCGCCCCGGTTCAACCATTTGACTCCATCACTGGCCATAAGGGGCGAACATCTTGCCCCCGTGGATCGGGCACGCAACTTAGGCGTCCTAGATGCCTGGCTCTTGATGGAGGACCATGTGACAGCCGTGGCTAGGGGGGCGTTCCACCAGGTTCGCCTGGTGCGCCAGTTGCATCCCTTATTGGACTGGGACGCCTTTCGCACAGTCACTCATGCGCTCGTGACATCCCGTCTAGACTACTGCAACGCTCTCTACATAGGGCTCCCCTTGAGGTGCACCCAAAGACAACAGCTGGTCCAGAATGCGGGAGCCACCAGGTACTCCCACGTAACACCGCTCCTGTGCGAGCTGCACTGGCTGCCTGTGACCTTTCGGGTGTGTTTCAAGGTGTTGGTTACCATCTTTAAAGCGCTCCATGGCACAGGACCTAGTTACTTGCGGGATCGTATCCTGCCCCATACATCCCTTCGGCCAATTCGCTCCCACAGAGAGGGACTTCTCCGGGTGCCGCCCACTAGGCAATGCCAGCGGGCAATGCCCAGGGGAAGGGCCTTCTCTGTGATGGGCCCGACCCTTTGGAACGACCTACCCCCTGATATCAGAACTACCACGGACCTCCGCTCCTTCCACCAGAAACTTAAGACTCATCTGTTCCATCAAGCTGGCTTGGCCTAATTTATGCTTCTCGCCCCAGTCTGTAATATAAATTGTTTTATTTGGTTTTTAAGTGGGTTACAGTTTTTAATGTTTATAAATTTGTACAGGGTTATTTAATTCTATTTTAATTTTGTATGTATTGTTATGTTTTTAGAAGTTTTAATTTTTCCTGTACACTGCCCCGAGTCCCTTTGGGGAGAGGGGGCGGTCTAGAAATTCAATAAAATAAATAAATAATAAATAAATAATCTGGAGGCTGTGTGTTCAATCCTAGGTAAAGGCAGATATTTTTCCCTCTGGGCACAATGATATATCTGCGGAATATAGCTCTCCATCGGCGACAGGAAGGGCTTCTGGCCAGTAAGCACTCAGCTCCATTCAGTTGCCCAGACTCCACCTTGCAAGGGATTATGGGGTCATTAAAAGAAGCTGATGTCTCGGGAAGCGCTTGATGTCACTTCCCTCCCATGCCAATAGAGCAGGGCCTCCTTTCAACTTGCTGCAACCTGATTGACTCTTCTCTGCTTAGGTATACATTTATGTGGATGCTGTTGTCAACCATATGTGTGGAGCTGCTGCTGGATCTGGCCACCATTCTACATGTGGAAGCTACTTCGATTCAAACAAACGAGATTTTCCTGCTGTACCGTACTCTGGATTGGATTTCAACGACGGAAAATGCAGAACCGCCAGTGGAGAGATAGAAAATTACAATGATCTCAATCAGGTACTTTTCTGAATTCATTAAAAGCTAGTCCTCGACTTACAGGCACAACTGAGCCCCAAATTTCTGTTGCTAAGTGAGACATTTGTTGAGTGACTTTTATCGCAATGGATGACTTTTCTTGTTGCAGTTGTTCAGCGAATCATTGGAGTTGTTAACTTAGTAACATGGTTGTTAAGGGAATTTGGCTTTGCTTGTCAGAAGAAAGCAAAACATGGCCACATGACCCCGGGGTAATGCAACCGTCATAAACATGAGTCAGTTGCCAAGCAGTTGAATTTTGATCACGTGACCATGGGGATGCTGCAGTGGTCATAACTGTGAAAAACAGTCCCAAGTCACTTTTTTCAGTGCTGTTTGTAACTTCAAACGGTTAGTAAATGAACTAAGTCGAATATCTGTATATATGTGCATTCTGTTCTTTATTTTTTAATGGTTGAAATGGTTGTGCCCAGTGAGACTGCATTTAGGCGGCTTCATTCTTCAGCCAGGTTTCTTGGCACTTGTAGATAGAACATAAACATCCTAGAATAACATGCATTTTGGTTTTTTTTGCCTAAATGTAGAACCTCAATTGTGAAAAAAGTAAGGTTCTACATTTAGGCAAAAAAACCAAAATGCACAGGTACAGTATAGGTGGTACCTTGCTCAATAGTAGCAACTGTGAGAGGGATCTTGGAATCCTAGTGGACAACCATTTAAATATGAGCCAGCAGTGTGCAGCAGCTGCCAAAAAAGCCAACACAGTTCTAGGCTGCATAAACAGAGGGATAGAATCTAGATCACATGAAGTGTTAATGCCACTGTATAGTGCCTTGGTAAGGCCACACTTGGAATACTGCATACAGTTTTGGTCGCCACGATGTAGAAAAGACGTGGAGACTCTGGAAAAAGTGCAGAGAAGAGCAACCAAGATGATTAGGGGACTGGAGACTAAAACATATGAAGAATGGTTGCAGGAACTGGGTATGTCTAGTTTGATGAAGAGAAGGACCAGGGGAGACATGATAGCAGTGTTCCGATATCTCAGAGGGTTCCACAAAGAAGAGGGAGTCAAACTATTCTCCAAGGCACCTGGGGGCAGGACAAGAAGCAATGGGTGGAAACTAATCAAGGAGAGAAGCAACTTAGAACTAAGGAGAAATTTCCTGACAGTCAGAACAATTAACCTCTGGAACAGCTTGCCTCCAGCAGTTGTGAATGCCTCAACCCTGGAAGTCTTTAAAAAGATGTTAGATAGCCATTTGTCTGAAATGGTATAAGGTTCCTGCCCACGCAGGGGGTTGGACTAGAAGACCTACAAGGTCCCTTCCAACTCTGCTATTGTATTTTTTTTATTTATTATATTTATACCCCGCCCTTCTCCAAGCGGACCTAGGGCGGCGATTGTATTGTATTGTATTGTATCTTTCATGAGTGTATTATTTTTTTTTTTTTATATTGAAAAAGTTTTATTGAGTTTACATTTTTTGTGGGGTAGGGTAAGGGTTACATAGAAATTTTGAGAGTAGTCACGTCAAAGTCGTCGGCTCCTCCGGTACCTCAAGTTACATTATTAAAAAGAAAGAAAAAAAACATTTCACATAACACTACAAGCTGGGAGCAAGTACATATTCCTAAATTTTTCAATTATATACTGTCAGTCAATTACAAAAATCCAGATTACAAATATCATACCATATTACTCAAAAAAAAACAAGGGCAAAGTTATTTTTTAGATCTAAGTCTCTTGGCAATTGTATCTTCCCCCTTCTCCCCCGGGCCCCCAGCGGACGGGGCCATGGCTCCCCCTGCCCCCCCTGGATCTTCTCCCAGGACAGAGGAATGTTTTTTAAGAAAGGCTTCCGCCTCAGCAACTGTTTTAATCTTCACTCTACCTCCTTCCCAGAACACCAGCATCCCTTCGGGTATCACCCACTTGAACCAGATCCCATGATCAAACAATGTTTTAGACAAGAAGGAAAATTTCCTTCTAGCTTCTCTAATCTTTCTTGGAATCTGCTTCAAGATGGTAACCTCCTTTTGTTGGTAAATCATAGGACTCCCTCTTTGCGCCTTCAAGATCTCCTCTCTGGTTGACCTTCTAACAAATTTTACATGTATCTCTCTGGGTACTTCATTCATCCTGGCATATGCAGAATTTATTCTGTAGACTAGGTCAATGTCCCCTCTGATCTCATCTTTAGGTTTATGTAAATAGTCTGCAATAATTGTACTCATAAGATCAGGGAGACATTCACCATCCATCTCAGAAACATTCTGAAATCTCAAAAAATATGTCATCCTTTCCATATCTATCCTAGTCACATGCCCATTTATTTCCACAACCTCATTAGAAACATTTTTAATCTCTCCCTTAGCCCCCTCCAGCCCCCCTTTCAATTCTTCATTCTTCTGTGTATTGTCAAGCACTTGTTTTCGAGTGTCCAATAATTCCTTTTTAAAGTTGACATTTTCTGCCCTCTGGGCCTTAATTTCTAATACCAAATTTTGTATAACAGATTCAAGGGCAGTCATTCTTTGTTCAAGGCGTGCCAGCGTTTCTTCTTGTGCCATGTTTAGCTGTTAAAATCCGTGCCAATAAAATGGCGTTTTTAGGGTGGGGCTGGTAGGCAGATCAGGAGTCCAAAGTTCTTAAAGTTGTATAGCTGCAAAATTCAGAAACCAGTAGAGAAACACTTTTCCAACTCCATAGGTATAATAACGAAGGCAATCCAGAAAGGAAAACACAAATCCAAAAAAAGAAAATTCTTCATCAATAATTAGAGGAAGTCCAAATCACAAAGAGACACTGGTAATTTTCCATAGGTCATAGTCAGTCGGGGACAAAGAGAAGCCATTTTCCGCCCAAACTCAGAGCCCGAGGGAGAAAGCGGTTAAAAAGCAAAAAAGAAACTGTTTCAGCCAGACCTAGAGACATAATTGCAACAAGCCGCAAAGTACTTTCCCTTGTTAAAGACCATCCAGATTAAAAGTTTCCGATTCCTCTCAACGAGGCATTTCCGAGTGCCGCTTTTAGTCCAAGGGGTTTTTTTTGGAAACAAACACCCCCCTCCAGTCCCTTTCAGCCCGGCTGACAGTACAGGAAAAAAAAGTTTTAAACGCTCACTCTCCGCTCGCAGCTGAGGTCCCGAAAAGCCTCCCGACTCTTCCGATCGTCTCTCTTCATGGAATTAAATGGTGCCGCCAACCTTTGGCGAAGGGAAGACCCCCCGCAGCATGTCCTCTTCCGCCTAAGCCGAGGAGCAGGGTCGCTCGCCCCACTGCCGTGGGGGGGGGGCTTCCCTGTCGAGCCGGCTTTATGGGAGAAGCCCCAAACAAGGGGCTTCTCGCCCCCATGGGGGGGCAGGAAAAGGAACAAAGCGGCGAGCGAACCCTAAGTTCGCCCGTCGCCGGGTGTATTGTATTGTATCTTTCATGAGTGTATTATTTTAATGTGATTTATTTGTTATGTTTAATTTATTTGTATGCTGCCTTTATTATTTTACAAATAGCTCAAGGCAGCAAACAACAAGTTTTCCTCTTCATATTTTCCTCACAAAAAACAATCCTGTGAGGTAAATTGATCGAAGAAAGAGTGACTGGGTGAAAGTCACCTAAGCTGGCTTTCATGACTAAGGCAGGACTTGAACTCAGAATCTACTGTTTTCTAGCCTGGTGCCTTAACCATTAGACCAAGTTATCTTAGTATTAGGAGCACAGGATTAAGCTCTAGTGTAAATATGACATTGTGCACATGAAAGTGGATACAAGTAAAATTCATGTATGCATGTATGTGGTTTACTAGAATTATATGTAATCCAGCCAATTTTTTTACTACCAGTTTGGGTGCGCTAGTGCTCACGATGTTTCTGTGCATGTGCAGAAACATCCAGGCGGGGGGCAGAACCTCCCGCCACCGCTACTACCGGTTCACCCTATCCGGGTCAAACCGGGAGCAATCCACCTCTGATGTAATCTGAGCAGAAGAATAAAATCTGCAGAAAAATCAATTAGGATTTATTAGCCAGAATCTTACATGTTGGTTGTGAGTTGTAAATACAATACAATACAATAGCAGAGTTGGAAGGGACCTTGTAGGTCTTCTAGTCCAACCCCCTGCGTGAGCAGGAACTTTATACCATTTCAGACAAATGGCTATCTAACATCTTCTTAAAGACTTGCAGGGTTGGGGCATTCACAACTTCTGGAGGCAAGCTGTTCCAAAGGTTAATTGTTCTGACTGTCAGGAAATTTCTCCTTAGTTCTAAGTTGCTTCTCTCCTTGATTAGTTTCCACCCATTGCTTCTTGTCCTGCCCCCAGGTGCCTTGGAGAATAGTTTGACTCCCTCTTCTTTGTGTCACCCTCTGAGATATCGGAACACTGCTATCATGTCTCCCCTGGTCCTTCTCTTCATCAAACTAGACATACCCAGCTCCTGCAACCGTTCTTCATATGTTTTAGCCTCCAGTCCCCTAATCATCTTGGTTGCTCTTCTCTGCACTCTTTCCAGAGTCTCCACGTCTTTTCTACATCTGTGAGCTGTATAGAGATACAAGCATTTCTGGGACCCAGTGCCCCCCATTTAAGAGCTGTGGCTGGTGGGTCAGATCCTTAATGGTCCCACCAGGATCTGGTGGATCAGATCCTTAATGGATCCTTAATGGTCCAGTTATATTTCGGACAACTGCCGAAATATAACTGATCATTTTGCTTTCATGTTCGCTTAGCCATAACTTCTTCAGTCATCCAAACTGCCAATGTATGATTAACATGAATGACAGTTTGAGCCACGAATCTGACTGAAAGTAATAAATACTGATTTAGAAGCAATCCTAATTTGTGGTAAATGTATAGGTAAATGTTTTTTTAAGTTTTCTTTGCTGTGGTCAAGATGATTAAGGTTTAGCTAGACTGGATCTTTCCTTGCCAAAATAGAGGGTCAGCAATCTGTGGATTGTAGGTGGTCCCTGTGCCACATTAGGAGTCTTGACATAGTAGAAAGGGAAGATATGTGCACCTGTGTTGATAATGTTTAGAGGAATTTACAAAATTTATGATTTAAGCCTTGCAAAGGATTAATTCCAGCTCCCTTTTTAAACACTCTTTAAAAACACTGTTCTCAGCAATGCCAGGCTATATTTTTACCCATGTTAAGGGGAATTTAAGTGGCAAAAGGTGTTATTTAAGTCTCTGCCAGCTTGCTCATTAAACTGACAAAACTTTATTTTCTCCTGTTCATTTTGTGACCACATCTTTTTTCAGCTGCAAGTTTTACATAGAACATTGTGTGTGCGCACGCGTGCACACACACACACACACAACATATATTTAATTCAATTTAATTTATTTCAATTTATATACCGTGCCTTCTCCACCAAAGTGGACCCAGGGCGGTGCACAGGAATTTAAAACGAACAATAATAAAAATACAATAAATAGGTAAAAAAGAATTAAATCACAGCCTGTGCTAAAATTCCCCCTAAAAATCTAACATCCATTTATGTGTTTGGCAGAAGCTATATTACAAAAGTCTAAACTATTACGCAAGACCAGCTTGTTGAAAAAAAAATGTTTTAAGTGAACGGCGAAAGAGGGGAAGGTCCGTGATAGTGCGAAGTTCGGGGGGTAGGTCGTTCTAGACGGCCGGCCCTGCCACAGAGAAGGCCCTACCCCTGGGCACCGCTAGCCGGCATATATATGTACACACACATACTTTATATGCTCATACAGACACATAATGAGTACTTTTACTCTACACTATGGCTTGGTGTGATCTATAAATGTAGTAGAAAGAATTGTGGTGGAACAGTGGTTAGAATGCAGTATTTATTGCTGGTTAATTCTGCCAACTGCCAGGAGTTCGATCTTGATCGGCTCAAGGTTGACTCAGCCTTCCATCCTTCCGAGATTAGTAAATTGAGGAGCCAGGTTGTTGGGGGCAAATATGCTGTCTCTGTAAACCACTTAGAGAGGACTGTAAAGCACTGTGAAGCAGTATATAAGTCTAAGTGCTGTTGCTATTGCTACTCAACATAAATGTTGGTTAAGTTAGTTCAATACTTTCTGCTTCAGCAGTTCTGGAGCTGTATGTTGCCATGTAGTAGTATGTTCTATTAAATGAAATCATTAAAACATCAAGACTGGTGAGTTCATGGTAATTCTACCCATAGAGAAGGCCACCCGCTGAATCTCCACACGATCCTTTTTTTAATCATATGCCGTTAATGAGAGAACGCTGTGCTATATCCTTGCATTATATTTTATGCTGGGCACAGAGGAATTACCTGCCCACAGTGAGTGAATTTTCAAAGTCAGTTTTATTTATGGATTGCAATAAGCAAGTTTTTATACTGCCCAATTGTCCCTCTGGACTGTTCCCAAAATAAACTTTTAAAAAGTATCGAATACATCAAAAAGAATAATACTTAATGCTGATTGCAAAAGAAATGTACCAGTACAAATAATCAGTTCAGGAACAGGTAATGAACTGGAAGCACATTATTGAAAACTGGAGACATAAAAAAAAGATTGGGAGAATAGAAACTGTCCTCACCCACCACCCACCCTCCAAATCCATCATGCAAGGTGAATACATTTTGGAAAAACTGAAGAACTCAGCTGCAGTGGCTCCTCTGAGACTAAATACTGTTTTATTATGTTATGATTTTTTTTAAAAAAAATGGGTATAAACTATGCCTTCTATTTTAAGAAAACAGCGTGTATCTTAGGTATCCGAACTTTTGGTAATTTCACTCTGTTCCAATTTTGTGGGCTTGGCGGGAAGCATCCTTATACCTTCTCCATAAGACACTTTGAAATTAAAGGGATGAAGGATGGCTGAAACAGGGCTAGCATAATTAACTTGTGCTCAGACTGACCAAAGTTTGGGGGAGGGGGCTGATTTGAAGAGCTGCAGGCGGGATGAACTGTCCCTTAGATCTCTTCTATGAGCAACTGCTAGCTGGGCAGGATGCCAATGTGAATAGCATTTTGTTGCTTGAGGAACATCATGAAGTCTCCATTGACTCATACGATTGTCTGAATAATTGTCACTGCTCTCCTGGAATATTGCTGAGTAGGAAGTTAGAACAAGGAATCCTGTCTTCATGACTTATATTACCCAGTTTGATATTCTTTTATTTCAGAAACCTGGCAGGTAGTAATTTGTATCCTGAAGACCTTTGTCACATCTGGCAGTCCCTGAGACAGGATGAGAGAGATTCCATGTAGACTTGAGAATCCATATCTGTCAGTCGTAACACCATTATTTAGGATTGGAACTTCTTATTTTATTTGGGTTTATTTTAGTAACAATGTTCTTAAATACTTTTAGACACTTCTTATTGTTTTTTTCTTACACACACACAGACACACACACACGTATATACAGATACATACAGACATACATACATGCATTGCATACATACATATACACTAGAAGGATGTAATACTTTTTGTTACGATGCAGTGGTTAGAGTGCAGTACTGCAGGCTACTTCTGCTGACTTCCAGCTGCCAGCAATTTGACAGTTCGATTCTCACTGGCTCAGGGTTGACTCAGCCCTCCATCCTTTTGAGGTTGGTAAAATGAGGACCCAGATTGTTGGGGGCAATATGCTGACTCTTTAAACCATTTAGAGCAGGGGTCCCCCAACCTTTTTTACACCAGGGACCGGTTTCATTTTAAAGAAAATTCTGCGGACCGGCCGGCATAGAGGAAGAGTGGGCGGGGAGGGGGAACAGGCAGAGCATGCGCATGCGGGGCGGGGGAGTCATCTCACTCGGCCCTCTAGGGCCTCCAATGGCGCGAGCAGCCGTGCCTGCGCTCTCCTGCACCCGGTGTGTGTTCTGCCCAGGGGGCTGCCCCCTCCTCCCTCCTCCTCCTCTCTGGCCATGCGGCCCGGTTCCTATCAAGCCACAGACCGGCACCGGTCCGCGGCCCGGGGGTTGGGGACCCCTGATTTAGAGAGGGCTGTGAAGCAGTATATCGTGCTATCTTCTTTGTATCTAGGTAACAAATTTGAATTTGAATTCAGTCTTAATGCCAAGTTAACTTTTCTAGATCCTTTTAGCAGTTATCCATGAGAATTTCATCCTTGTAGATGCGTATATACCCCCTAACTTTAAATTGTAGAAATCTGGTCAAAAATACCAATCTGCATTAATAGTTCTTGCTTCTACATTGCTATAGCTAGGGATTTTAACATAAGTTTATATTTAAATGACAATCTGCTGTAATTCTAAATTTTATCATTGCAATTGGATATGTTGATTTTTTAAAATGAACTTTCTGAACAGGTTCGGAACTGTCGCCTTGTTAGTCTTCTTGATCTTGCACTTGAGAAGGATTATGTGCGTTCCAAAGTTGCAGAGTATATGAATCACCTAATTGACATTGGTGTAGCTGGATTTCGCATTGATGCTTCCAAGCACATGTGGCCTGGGGATATGAAAGCCTTTTTAGACAAACTAAAACATCTCAACACGAAATGGTTTGCTGAAGGGACAAGGCCATTCATCTTCCAAGAGGTAAACTGCCTACATATCTATTTTATACTAAGGATCAATATCAAATACATAACAAAGATTGGAAAAAAAGGCAAGGTTGAACATTTTCTTAGGCCTCCAGCTCCAGATAAAAGCCAAAGTTGGCGGCAGTAGACGAACATGAGAACATAATCTTATTTGTTATGATAAACTACCTAATGAAAATAATTTAAAAACAGTAGATTAAAAGATCATAATTCCAATTCTGGTGTGGAATATATGTCAGCTTTAATTTACGTCACAAACTTGAGATTGCATGCTGATAGCTTAGTGTTTGGAAGGACCTTTAAAAAGAGAGAGAGATGAGTTTCTTAGCTTTTTGTAGGTAACAAACTTGCAACTTCTTATATTCCCCCCCCCCCCCCCCAAACATATTGATGTTAAACTATTCTGGTCAATATATCCATGAATTTATTAGTAAAATTGGATGGTTTCCATTTGCATATGTGAACTGGCGCCACTGAAAAGCAAGTAATATGAAGTGATTTTGTATTTCTTGAAAGTTAATAACAGTGATGTGTGAACCAGGCAAATCCGGTTTGATTAACCTGAAGGCAAAGCTGGAGCTGAATTATTATGCCTGTATTTATATAATTCAATAAGCCATAGTTTATATCAGGACTGTCAAACTCACGGGCCGGATGCCTCATGCTCTGGCCACGCCCACACCGGGTTTAGCGAAGGGAAAAAAGATATGTCATGTGATGCCAATGTGACGACGTGAGTTTGACACCCCTGGTTTACATAATTGGGTTCATTGAGTTGGTTAGGTTCATATTAAAACTTAAATCCTGGTTAGAAACCTCATTGACATTATTCTTATGGTACAACAAACTAAACTACAGACAAGCAAAATGTACTTAGCGTAATGAGAAGGAGGATCTTATTCAACATAGAATCCATATTAGATTTCTTCATTGCTGTATTTTATCAGGAGATGACTCCTGTTGTCAGGTATATTTATGCAAAATATATAATGGTTTTTGATTTTTTTTCCATTTATGGTTGTATGCCACAATATCTTTCTTTCTGATTTTCACCAGGTGATTGATCTAGGTGGGGAGGCCATTTCATCCAGTGACTACTTTGGAAACGGCCGAGTAACTGAGTTCAAATACGGTGCCAAACTAGGGACAGTCATTCGCAAGTGGCATGGAGAAAAGATGACTTATTTGAAGTAATTTAGCTTTCTACTTTCTAAAAAAGATTCCTAACACATTGACATACTGTATTCACTTAATCTGACTCTTGCTCTCTCTCTCTTTTTTTTTTTTTTTAAGGAACTGGGGTGAAGGCTGGAGTTTTATGCCTTCTGATAAAGCTGTTGTCTTTGTGGACAATCATGATAACCAGAGAAGTCATGGAGGTGGTGGAGCTTCTATTTTGACTTTCTGGGATTCCAGGTGAGAAGCACTTCTAAAGGTCCTTTTGCTAGATGTCTTGTAGACTAACTGGAACAACTGCCTGAAGTAGGAGGATTTGGGATAGCAGCAACAATTCTCAAAACTGTTCTTACTGAGTTTTTCAGTTCTTTCTCTGTTTTGGGAGGCAGAACTGTGTGTGCCACGCAGCCTGTTCTGCACCCCTTAAACTAGCCAGCTACCCTCAAGTCCATTAAAATACCTGTGCCAGAGAAAGATTTAAACTGTCAATCCAATTGCTTCTGTGTATATGGAATGAAGTTAGGTATCTTTCTTTCTTGCTCTCAGATACCAAAATCATTGCGTCCAGAAGGCCTGACTGAGTCTCTCTCTTGCTAGAGAAATAAAAATATGAGTTTCTCTGCTTTTTTTTATTCCATGTTTAGGCTCTATAAAATGGGAGTTGGCTTCATGCTTGCGCATCCATATGGCTTTACAAGGATCATGTCAAGTTTCAGATGGCCAAGATATTTTGAAAATGGAGAGGTCAGTATGTTTTGTAAACTTAACAAACAGCTTGGGGAAATGAGTGGCATCTATTAATTTATTTTTATTTATTTATTTATTTAAATTTATACCCCGCCCTTCTCCACAGAGGACCCAGGGCGGCGCACAGGAAATTTAAAAAACATACAAAAATACAATAAATATAATTTTAAAAAACTATTAAATAACCCCATCCTGCGCTAAAACCAAATTTAAAAACCCAATTTAAAACTATCTTAAGTCCCCAAGGGAGGTTAGGCTAGGCCGGCTTGTTGAAACAGATATGTCTTAAGACATTGGCGGAAGAGGCGGAGGTCGGTGATGGTACGTAATTCAGGGGGTAGGTCATTCCAAAGGGCTGGCCCCGCCACAGAGAAGGCTCTTCCCCTGGGCGTCGCCAGTCGGCATTGTCCGGCCGACGGTACCCTGAGGAGGCCCTCTCTGTGGGAGCGGATTGGTCTGAGGGATGTATGGGGCAGGAGGCGGTCTCGCATATAACTAGGTCCCGAGCCATGGAGCGCTTTAAAGATGGTAGTCAAAACCTTGAAGCGCACTCGAAAGGCCACAGGAAGCCAATGCAGCTCGCGCAGGATCGGTGTTATGTGGGAGCATCTAGTGGCTCCCATAATCACCCGCGCGGCTGCGTTTTGGACTAGCTGTAGCTTTCGAGTGCACCTCAAGGGAAGCCCCATGTAGAGAGTATTACAGTAGTCGAGTCGGGACGTCACGAGTGCTTGAGTGACTGTGCGTAGGGCAGCCCGGTCCAGTAAGGGGCGCAGTTGGCGCATCAGGCGAACCTGATGGAACGCCCCCCTGGCCACGGCTGCCACATGGTCCTCCATGGACAGCCGGGAATCCAGGAGGACACCCAAATTGCGCGCCCTCTCCACGGGGGCCAGTGTTTCGCCCCCAATGGCCAGAGTTGGAGTGATCTGGCTGAACCGGGGTGCCGGAAACCACAGCCACTCAGTCTTGGCAGGGTTGAGTTTGAGTTTGTTACCACCCATCCAGATCCGTACGGCTTCCAGACACCGGGACAGCACTTCGGCGGCATCGTTGGGGTGGTTTGGGGTGGATATGTACAACTGAGTGTCATCAGCGTACAGATGGTATTCCACCCCAAAACCACGGATGATCTCACCCAGCGGCTTCATATATGTGTTGAAAAGGAGGGGCGAGAGGACCGACCCCTGAGGAACCCCACATAGGAGAGGCCTCGAGGTCGACCTCTGCCCTCCCATCAACACATATTGCGACCGACCAGAGAGGTAGGATGAGAACCACCGCAGAACGGTGCCTCCCAGCCCCAACCCCCCCAGTCGGTGCAATAGGATACCATGGTCGATGGTATCAAAAGCCGCCGAGAGGTCTAATAGGACTAGGATAGAGGAATATCCTCTATCCCGCGCCCTCCAGAGATCATCAACCAACGCGACCAATGCCGTCTCAGTACTGTGACCGGGCCGGAAGCCGGACTGGCGCGGGTCTAGATAATCAACTTCCTCCAGGTGTCGCGGAAACTGTTGGGCCACCACACTCTCGACAACCTTCACTAAAAAGTGAAGGTTGGAGACCGGACGATAGTTCTCTAGTAAAGCTGGGTCCAGGGACGGCTTCTTGAGGAGGGGCCTCACTACCGCCTCTTTCAAGACGGCAGGTAAGAACCCCTCACTCAAAGATGCGTTGACAATGCCCTGGAGCCAGCCTCGTGTCGTCTCCCAGGATGCCAGTACAAGCCAGGAGGGACACGGGTCCAATAAACATGTGGTCGCCCTAAGTTTCCTTGACAACCTGTCCATATCCTCGGTGGTAACAAAGTCAAACTCCTCCCAAGAAGGAGCCTCAAGACTAGCCTCGGACAGTCCCACAGGACCACTGTCGATGGAGGGTAGCTCATTCCGAATCCGAGTGATTTTCTCCTGCAGATAAATCCCAAATTCCTCT
The DNA here is from genome assembly GCA_039707465.1 of Rhabdophis nuchalis. Lineage (NCBI taxonomy): Eukaryota > Metazoa > Chordata > Lepidosauria > Squamata > Natricidae > Rhabdophis > Rhabdophis nuchalis. Next base: position 98,993,477 of record CM077644.1, read on the forward strand.
GCTTGCCCTTGCAGAGGGGCTTCCCGCGGCCTCTGGTGAAGGAGGGAGCGGGTCACCCCAAACAGGGCGGCAGGGCGGTTATCTGCGGATGCAATAAGGGTGGCACAATACTCCCGTTTGGCCACTCTTATCGCCACTAAATAAGCCCTAATATGGGTTCTCACTAGTGTTCGGTCGGCTTCGGAGCGAGAGGATCTCCATCTACTCTCTAGGCATCTCTTGTGGCGTTTCATCCCCCGGAGCTCCTCAGTGAACCAAGGAGCCCGGGTGATTCGTCGCCGCAAGAGAGGCCGCAAGGGCGCAACTCGGTCCAAGGCCCCCGTGGCCGCACTTAACCATGCGGCCACTAGGTCCTCAGTCGAGTCGCGGGGCAGGGTCACAGGAATTGGCCCAAGCTCCCTCTGGAACCTTTCCGGGTCCATTAGAAGCCTGGGGCGGAACCATATGCATTCAGCATAAAGTACTGAATTTTTCAGAGTATAAGACACACCCTTTTTCCTCTAAAAAGAGGCTGAAAATCTGGGTGCGTCTTATACATCGAATACAGCATTTTTTGCCTCCTGAAACCCCGCCCCTTAACCAAAATGACCATGCGCATACCCTTATGGAGGCTTCCAGAGAGCTCCTGGGGGCTGGGGAGGGCAGAAATGAGCAAAAAACAGGGCGTTTTTGCCCCCCCCCCAGCCCCCAGCAGCACTCTATAAGCCTCCATAAGGCTATGCATGCAATTTTTTGACCAAAAATTGGCCCATTTTCATGAAAAAAACGGGTCATTTTTTCCTCGTTTTGCCCCCCCCCCCGGCCAGGAGCACTCTACAAGCCCACTTCCCAAGGTTATTCATGCCTTTTATTTGGAAAAAAAAACACGGGCCCATTTTCGTGAAAAGTGGGCCATTTGGGGGAGGTTTGCAAAGTGCAAAAAGGTTTTTTTCCCCCCTTTTGGAAAGCTGTTTAGTTAGAGTGATTGATGAGAATTACATTGGTCAAGTACTGTGCCTGCAGAAACAAAGATTTGTTCCAAAGTTGGTCAGTGATTTCCTTCTCTAGCACATGAGTAAATACACCTGGAAACATCTACCTACCTACCTACTCTCCCTCCCTCCCTACCAGGGGTGGGTTTCTCAGGGTTCGGGTGGGATCGCGCGAACCCTTTCGTGAAAATTCCCGATCCAAAGCGAACCGCTTGGACCGGTGGACCCGGAAGTAAGTAGTCCCCGTTCCCCTCCCCCGCTCCCAGCGCCGGAAGGCCGCGCCCGGCGGGAACCTGCAGCGGCCGAAGCAGCTCGGGCAGCTGTCCACGCCGGCCAATGGCGAGCCGCGGTCCGGGGGCGGGGTTGGCCACCCGCAGGCGGGGCAGGGGGCTGGCCCGCCGGGGAGGGGCGCCCCAGGTCGGCTCCCGGGTCAGCACCTCCACCGGCCGGCGGCGGGGTCGGACGGACAGGTACCGCGAGAGCGGCCTGAGGGAAGGAGGAGCAGGCAGGCAGGCAGGCGCCGAGCCGCCTCCCGCCTGCCCCGTGGCTTCAGGACAGGTCCTGGGCAGGCTGAGTCGGGCCTCACTATCCCCGCCCCCCCCCGTCTTCCCCGATGGCGTCTGGAGTGATCGGGCCGTGCAGAAACTCCTGCGCCGCTTCCCTCCGTTCCCCGCTGCCCTCCGTGTGCCGTTGGGGCGGGGATGGTGAGGCCCGACTCAGCCTGCCCAGGACCTGTCCTGAAGCCACGGGGCAGGCGGGAGGCGGCTCGGCGCCTGCCTGCCTGCCTGCTCCTCCTTCCCTCGGGCCGCCCTCGCGGTACCTTTCCATCCGACCCCGCCGCCGGCCGGTGGAGGTGCTGACCCGGGAGCCGACCTGGGGCGCCCCTCCCTGGCGGCCCAGCCCCCTGCCCCGCCTGCGGGTGGCCAACCCCGCCCCCGGACCGTGGCTCGCCATTGGCCGGCGTGCGCAGCTGCCCGAGCTGCTTCGGCCGCTGCAGGTTCCCGCCGGGCGCGGCCTTCCGGCGCTGGAAGCGGGGGAGGGGAGGGGAACGGGGACTACGGGGCTCACCCTGCCCCCGCTGGCCAAACCTACCGGCCTGCCGAAGCAGCAGAAGCCGCAGAGCGGCAGAGCGAAGCGCCGAGGGGGCGGCTGCATCCGGAAACCGGGCAACCTCGGGGGCCGAGGTGAGCCGGTGAAGCGGGGCGATGCAGGCGGAGGACTGGGAGGCGCGGGAGCTGGGCTGCCTGAGACGGCGGGTGGGAGGGGAGGAGGGAGAGAAAGAGCCACAGAGAGAGAGAGTCAGACAGACACAGAGAATGACAGAAAGAGACAGAAAGGGAAGGAGGGAGGGAGGGAGAGAGAGATAAAGAGCCACAGAGAGAGAGAGTCAGACAGACACAGAGAATGACAGAAAGAGACAGAAAGGGAAGGAGGGAGGGAGGGAGAGAGAGATAAAGAGCCACAGAGAGAGAGAGTCCGACAGACACAGAGAATGACAGAAAGAGACAGAAAGGGAAGGAGGGAGGGAGGGAGAGAGAGATAAAGAGCCACAGAGAGAGAGAGTCAGACAGACACAGAGAATGACAGAAAGAGACAGAAAGGGAAGGAGGGAGGGAGGGAGAGAGAGATAAAGAGCCACAGAGAGAGAGAGTCAGACAGACACAGAGAATGACAGAAAGAGACAGAAAGGGAAGGAGGGAGGGAGAGAGAGATAAAGAGCCACAGAGAGAGAGAGTCAGACAGACACAGAGAATGACAGAAAGAGACAGAAAGGGAAGGAGGGAGGGAGAGAGAGATAAAGAGCCACAGTGAGAGACAGACAGACTCAGAGAGAGAGACAGAGAGAAAGAGAAAGAAGGGAAGAAAGAAAAGAAAGAAAAAGAAAGTGGGACAGAGATGAAAGAGAAATTATGACCACAATTAAGGCCAAAATTTTGGTTGCTAAGCAAGACCGTTGTTAAGTGAATTCCACCACATTTTCCTAGTTGGCCACGCCCACCCGGTCACATGACTGCAGAGCCACTCCCACAAAGCAGGCCACACCCACAGAACCTGTTCCAAAAATTTTGAAACCCACCCCTGCTCCCTACTGTATTTTTCTATCTATCTATTATTTCTCTTTCTCTATCCCTCTACCTACCTATCTACACTCACTCTCTCCCTACCTACATACTGTATTTCTCTCTCTCTGCCCTCTATCTACCTATCTACACTCTCTCTCTCCCTACTTACCTACCTACTGTATTTCTCTCTCTCTCTCTCTACCTACCTACCTACCTACTCTCTCTCTCTCTCCCTACCTAGCTACTGTATTTCTCTCTCTTTCTCTCCCTCTCTATCTATCTACCTACCTATTTTTTTAAAAAAAAGCCTCTTCAAAACCTGGGTCTTATACTCTGGTGTGTCTTACACACCAAAAAATAAGGTAGTTGAACCTCACCTCTCCACAACAAAGAGGAAAACTTGGATGTCCTGATGGGCACCTTTTATTAGGACAATGATGTGAGCAGGCTGATTCCTTTTCATATTCGGCAGTATTTCATAACACTGTTTAATATCTGTACCAGAATAGGGAGTCTGTGGGGCACAGGCATTCCTACCATATCATTTATGGTTCTCAAGAACCCGTAGAAGTGTCACGTAGAACATTGTGAACCCTTTTGGGGGGACTTGAATATTTTAGATGGATTTGAAGAATGAAACATCCCTTCTTCAAAGCTTTAGGTTTTTTTTTCCTGTTAACCAACCCATCCCACTTACTGGGACCCTTAAAGTGAGCAAGAGGCAGAACATGGCTGAGAAATTTTGCTACCCCTACATGAAGCCTATAGCCTGTATGTGCCAAATATATTTAATGAATAAATGAGATCGTACTTAGTTGGCACCTGGTCTGTAGCTCCAAGGTTGTGACCTTGAACGCAGTAATGGGCTGGAGAAGATCCAGTCAACAGAAGATAAAGAATAATAGAGTTGGAAAGGACCTTGAAGGTCTTCTAGACCAACCCCGTGGTCAAGCTTGTTACCTTATATACCATTTCTGACAAATTCTGAAATGGTATAAGTTTTCCTGCTTGAGCAGGAAGTTGGACTAGAAGATAAATTCTGAATTCTGTTACATTTATTAATTGATTTGCCTATATAAATCTTCCTCTTAAGCCTGAGGAATAAGCAGTTGGAAAAAATGGAATTCAGTTTTTGTATATGATAACCACAGTGAAATTATTATATGCACAAAGATAGAAAGATTTGGGAGATGTGCGGCAAATAAACTCAGTAAAACACACAAACAAACATAGGAATGGTTGGTGAAGGTGATACAATTTACTGAGGTGGCCAAATTGACATTTGATCAGAGGAAAGACATTTATTGATGACTGGAAACCCTTTATGGGCTTTTTGCATAAAAGAAAAAAAATAAAATTATGATTGTTTAGTTTATAGGTATTTTAATCTCATTTGTTTTTGTTTTGTTTTTTACATTTTTTTTTCATGTCTAATTTGTATTTAACAACCAGGATATTAATTCCTGGGTTGGTCCCCCAAGTTATGAAGATGGAACAGTTAAGTCTGTAACAATTAATCCAGACACAACCTGTGGCAATGGCTGGATCTGTGAACATCGGTGGCGTCAAATAAGGTTAGAAAATTTCACAATTTCTAGATATGCATGTTTCCCAGCTCCTATCATCTTCTCTAGACCAATTGGATTTCAGTTCCCATAATTTCAAGTCAAAACATGTAACACATCAAGCTGGGAAAAAGCTAACGCAGGTCAAGATTTTGAATAACTATTTTTCCTTCTCATCTCCAAGGAATATGGTTATTTTCCGCAATGTTGTGGATGGGCAACTGTTTACCAATTGGTGGGACAACAACAGCAATCAAGTGGCATTCGGTCGTGGTAACAAAGGATTTATTGTCTTCAATAATGATGACTGGTAAGTAAACAGGAATTTTACATATAGGAGGCAGACATCTTTTTGGAACTTGGGACAAATTGCAGCATTTCCCAAACAAATGCTTTTCAGTTCTGTGACTGTGGACGCCATCATCTTCATCTAACCTTGCCCTCGGGTTTTCTGGCTAGAGAATATGGGATCTGTAGTCCAGAATTCTGGAATGTACTGGGCTTGGAAAGGCTACTATCTGTCTCAAACAATCAAGTTAGTCAGATTCAGATAATCTCAGGAAAGTGTTTATTACATTTTGCTTACTTATTAAAATCATAATTAATTAATTAATTAATTAATAGTATGCTGCCTGGGATGCGGTGGCTCAGTGGAACGCGGAGGCTCAGTGGCTAAGACGCTGAGCTTGTCAATCAGAAAAGTCAGCAGTTCAACAGTTCAAATCCCTAGCGCCGCGTAACGGAGTGAGCTCTCGTTAACTTGTCCCAGCTTCTGCCAACCTAGCAGTTCGAAAGCACGTAAAATTGCAAGTAGAAAAATAGAGAGCACTTTTGGTGGGAAGGTAACAGCGTTCCGTGCGCCTTCAGCATTTAGTCATGCTGGCACATGACCACGGAGACGTCTTCGGACAGCAGCGCTGGCTCTTTGGCTTTGAAACAGGGATGAGCACCGCCCCCTAGAGTCAGGAACGACTAGCATTTATGTGCGAGGGGACACCTTACACCTTTCATGCTGCCTGACCTCCAACAACACTGGCCAGCTTTTAGCTGATCTTTGGATTTGCACCTTTACCAACTGCTATTGAAAGAAGAATATGGTTGCACACAACTCATAAAATAATAGCAACAGTAGTGTGCAAACTACTTTGCAAAGCAATTGGGCCCCATAAGCCAATTCTTATGATTTTAACTCAAAACATTCTTAAACAAATGAAGTACAGGAAAAGATGAAGTGCACATCTATAGGAAGGATTAGAGATATTATCAAAAAACCCTGACATATTCTACTTTGGGACTTTAAATGCTAAAAGACAACACTTTGATTTAATTGTATTACAAAATAGAGTCTCAAAGCAACAAAATTAAATCTAGGGAATAAAACGGTATGATCTAAAATCACTACATTTGCCTAATTTGAACACTTTTCTTTATTAATAGGAATCTGAGTGCCACATTGCAAACTGGCCTTCCTGAAGGAATTTACTGTGATATTATATCTGGACAGAAGGAGGGTAATAACTGTACCGGAATTAAAATCCATGTCCATGGAGATGGCACTGCTGATTTTAACATTAGCAATTTTGCTGAGGATCCATTTGTTGCCATTCACACCAAAGCTAAATTATAATCTCAGTATGAGAAACATAGTTCAGCAATTTTGTTTTCCAAAGTAATGAATGTCTTCAAAAATCATTTTTGTCTTCCAATAGTTTTTTCCATTTGCTTTACTGAGAAAAGGTCTTTGCTCTTAGTTTTGTCTGTGGGTTTTTGTAACATTTAGCCTGTTAAACATATCTCAAGCAACTTCAGGTGGTCAGTCCTGAGAGAGAGCATAATAATGTATAAAATAGTCACAACATTTACTGCCCCATCACATGTTAGCTACATCAGTAACTAGCTCTGACATCTGCAATGTCACTGATATGGAGAGAGTCTTTCTCTCTCCGTATCAGTGGTCCCCAACTTTTTTGGCTCTGCGGACTGGCAGTCGAGTGGAGAGGAGATGATTTCCCACAAGCGCTCTGGAACAGGGATTGGGGATGCTGCTATACATAATAATTCATCACAGAACAACCACTGTTTAGAAGTGGTTTCAAACAACCACCTTTTGGTAACAATTTATCCTAGGTCTAGATTCATTTTTTTTCAGTTGAATTGGTCTATATCTAGTTTAATGAAAAGAAGGACTAGGGGTGACATGATAGCAGTGTTCCAATGTCTCGGTGTTCCAATATCTCAAGGGTTGCCACAAGGAAGAGGAAGTCAAGTTGTTCTCCAAAGCACCTTAAGGCAAGACTAGAAGCAATGGTTGGAAACGAATCAAGGAGAGAAGCAATCTAGAACTTAGAAGAAATTTCCTGACAGTTAAAACAATAACTGAAACAAATTGCCTCCAGATGTTGTGAATGCTCCAATACTGGGAGTTTTTAAGAAGACATTGAATAACCATTTGTCTTAATTGGTAGGGTTTCCTGTCTGAGCAGGGGGTTAGACCAGAAGACCTCCAAGGTCCCTTCCAACTATTCTGCTCTGCTCTGCTCTGCTCTGCTCTGCTCTGCTCTGCTCTGCTCTGCTCTACTCTTGTATTCTGTCCTCATAACAAATGTAGTTCCATGACAAGAGAAAGATGATAATAATAATAATAATAATAATAATAATAATAATAATAATAATAATAATAATAATAATAATAATAATAATAATAATAAATTTAATTTGTTGACCGCTCCCTCTCCCCGAAGGAACTCGGAGCGGTGCACAGGGCAAATAAAACAATAAATATACACACATAATAAAAACAAATTAAATGATATCCCTGCGCTAAAAATTCCCAGTTAAAAATTACTAAAATCCCCATCTAAAATTATTAACAACCCCATAGAAGGGAGACTACCCTAGGCCGGCCAAGCAGAACAGATATGTTTTTAGTTTTAGATGGAAGGAGCGGAGGTCCGTGGTTGTTCTAATGTCGGGGGGAAGGTCGTTCCAGAGGGCTGGGCCCGCCACAGAGAGAGCCCTTTCCCTGGGCGTCGCCCGCTGACAAAGTCTAGTGGACGGCACCCGGAGAAGTCCCTCTCTGTGTGAGCGAATAGGCCGTGTGGATGTATGAGGCAGGATCCGATCCCGCAAATAGCTAGGTCCCGAGCCATGGAGCGCTTTAAAGATGATAACTAGAACCTTGAAGCGCACCCGGAAGACGACAGGCAGCCAGTGCAGCTTGCGCAAGAGCGGTGTTACATGGGTAAACCTTAAGGTTCCCATAATTGCTCGCACGGCTGCATTCTGGACTAGCTGAAGTCTCCGAGTGCACCTCAAGGGGAGCCCCATGTAGAGAGAGTTACAATAGTCCAGTCGGGATGTCACGAGAGCATGAGTGACTGTGCGGAGGGCGTCCCGATCCAATAGGGGGCGCAACTGGCGAACCAGGCGAACCTGGTAAAACGCCCTCCTGGCCACGGCTGTCACTTGATCTTTCATGGACAGCCGGGCATCCAGGAGGACACCCAAGTTGCGCACCCCATCCACTGGGGCAAGATGTTCGCCCCCAATGGCCAGCGATGGAATCAGCTGGTTGAATCGGGCAGCCGGAAACCACAGCCACTCGGTCTTGGTCGGGTTGAGCTTGAGTCCGTTTCTTCCCATCCAGATCCGTACGGCTTCCAGGCACTGGCACATCACCGCTACGGCATCGTTGGGGTGGTTTGGGGTAGATATATACAGCTGAGTATCATCAGCATAGAGATGGTACTCTACCCCAAAACCACGGATGATCTCACCCAGCGGCTTCATATATGTGTTAAACAGGAGAGGCGAGAGGACCGACCCCTGAGGCACCCCACATGTGAGGGGTCTCGAGGTCGACCTCTGCTCTCCTGTCAACACAAATTGCGATCGACCAGAGAGGTAGGTGGAGAACCACCGTAAAACGGTGCCTCCCACCCCCAACCCCCCAGCCGATGCAATAGGATACCATGGTCGATGGTATCAAAAGCCGTCGAGAGGTCTAATAGGACCAGGATGGAGGAACAACCCCCATCTCTGGCCCTCCAGAGATCATCGACTAACGCGACCAATGCCGTCTCGGTGCTATGCCCGGGCCGAAAGCCGGACTGGCGCGGGTCTAGATAATCAACTTCCTCCAGGTGACGGGGAAACTGTTGTGCCACCACACTCTCAACAACCTTCGCCAAGAAGGGAAGGTTGAAGACTGGACGATAGTTGGTTAATAAAGCTGGATCCAAAGAGGGCTTCTTAAGGAGGGGCCTCACCATAGCCTCTTTTAGGGAAGCAGGCAAGGAACCCTCACTTAAGGATGCGTTGACAACCTCTTGGAGCCAGCCTCGTGTCACCTCCCAGGATGCCAGTACAAGCCAGGAGGGACACGGGTCCTATAAACATGTGGTGGCTCGCAGTCGCCCACGTAACCTGTCCATATCCTCGGAAGCAACGGAGTCAAACTCCTCCCAAACAAGATCTGTCTCGTGGCATCCCACTGGACCATCAATGGGGGCTAGCTCGTTCTGTATCTGAGCGATTTTCTCCTGCAGAAAAAATCACAAATTCCTCTGCTCTACCCTGTAGTGAGGCTTCCCGCACCCTCTGTTGAAGGAGGGAGCGGGTCACCCTAAACAGGGCGGCAGGGCGGTTTTCTGCGGATGCTATGAGAGTGGCACAATGATGACGTTTGGCCACTTTCAGCGCCACAATGTAAGTCCGTAAATGGGCTCTTACCTGTGTCCGGTCAGATTCAGATCGAGTAGACCTCCATCTTCTCTCTAGGCATCTCTTGTGGCGTTTCATCACCCTTAGCTCCTCGGTGAACCAAGGAGCCAGGGTGGCTCGCCGCCGCAAGAGAGGCCGCAAGGGCGCGACCCGATCCAAGGCTCCCGTGGTCGCAGTATTCCATGCGGCCACGAGGTCCTCCATCGGGGCGCGGGTCAGGGGTCCAGGAAGTGGCCCAAGCGCCGCCTGGAACCCATCAGGGTCCATCAGGCGCCTGGGGCGGAACCAGATAGGTGACTCAGGTTCCGCCTCCCCGCGGTGGGGAGTAGCGGTTGGAAAGTCGAGCCAGAGAAGTGAGTGGTCTGACCATGACAAGGGTGTGATGACTATATCCCCTGTACCCAGATCACTCTTCCATTGGCCTGAGACAAAGATGAGGTCCGGTGTATGTCCACCCTCGTGGGTGGGGCCTTGAATTAATTGGGTCAGGTCCATGGCCGTCATGGAAGCCATGAACTCCCGAGCTACCTCAGATGATTCGCCCACCGATGGCAGATTAAAGTCCCCCATGACTAAAAGTCTGGGGGTCTCAACTGCCATCGTAGCGATCACCTCGAGGAGCTCGGGCAGGGCTGCTGCTACATAGCGGGGAGCCAGGTATACAACCAGCAAGCCCAACTGCCTCCCTAGGCCCCACTTCACGCAGAGGGACTCACAACCGGTGGTCTGTGGCACAATGGTCTCTCTCGGCTCAAGACCTTCCCTAATGATAACCGCTACCCCACCACCCCTGCCTAGGGCCCGGGGCTGATGAAAAGTGCGGTAACCTGGTGGGCACATTTCAACGAGGGGAAGTCCTCCCTCGTGACCCAACCAGGTCTCCGCAATTCCTACCAGGTCCGGCTCCCCCTCTGACACAAAGTCATGGATGAGGGGGGCTTTGTTGACAACGGACCTGGCGTTGCAAAACATCAGCCGCAGGCCCTGGCTCTGTACTCCCTGACCACCTAGCTTGCGGGGGTTGTGGCAACTGACCGTTTGCAACCAACGGCCACGTGCCCCCAACCGGGAGGATGAAACTTGTCTCCCCTCAGACCTGCCTCTCCCCATGACCCTGTGGATGGGTATGCCCTCCACCGGGACGACCCTTATTTCTCCCCTCCCGTCGGAACCTTCCGCTTCCCTCCGCCGGCTGCTGGTCCGGCCCTTTCTTTCTCCGTCTCAACCTGTCTATACCCTCCCCCCTCCCTGGTACCCCCTAAAATAGACAATAATTTCCGTATTAAAAAACCCCTAAAACCGCGCTTCTCCCACCTCTCCGGATTAATAAATCCCTCATCAAGGTGGGCCCTCGATAGAGCAGAGGGCCAAACCTGCGAGAGTGGGGACTCTCGCAGTCGCAATAGTTCAGCTCTAGAGCACATTTCATATAAATTGACAATTAATAAATAATTATAAATAAATATAAAATGCAAAGGTAAAATTCATACATGGGTCATGGATATTAAAAGCATCTTTGATCACAGATTTAAAATAAGATGTTATAAATAGATGTTAAAAATAGATAAATAGGTTTAAAGTGCACCAGTGAGGATAGATTTAAAAGTTTCAGTTCGGTAGCTGCATTCATGGTCTTAAAAACAGGACGTAGATCTTAAAAGGACCATAGAGCGAAAGATCTTAGAGGTCTAAAAGGATCTGGGGAGGCTGTCCCCCTAAAATGAATTTTCGTCAGTTCTTTGAGGTGGTCCAGACAAGAAGTACAATCAGGAGTATTGCCTTTATTGTTTTGTTAAGAGAATCTTGCAAGAGTGAAAGTATCCCCCCCTTTTCCTTTTCCTTTACAGAAAACTAGGGAGGGCCTCTTCTGAAACATTTACAATACAATACAATACAATAGCAGAGTTGGAAGGGACCTTGTAGGTCTTCTAGTCCAACCCCCTGCGTGGGCAGGAACTTTATACCATTTCAGACAAATGGCTGTCTAACACCTTTTTAAAGACTTCCAGGGTTGGGGCATTCACAACTTCTGGAGGCAAGCTGTTCCAGAGGTTAATTGTTCTTACTGTCAGGAAATTTCTCCTTAGTTCTAAGTTGCTTCTCTCCTTGATTAGTTTCCACCCATTGCTTCTTGTCCTGCCCCCAGGTGCCTTGGAGAATAGTTTGACTCCCATATTTCCCATACCCTCCCTCCTTTTGAGAGCTGAGTTGTCTTTTACATGCCAGTTGTCCAATCCAAATTTTTATCTCCTGTCTTGCAAGGTCATTCCCACATTCCATTACAGTTTCCCACCATCTTTTCATAGGGAATGTCTATAGAGAGAGGTAGCTTAAGCTGTAGGTGAAGTTTGCATTGAATTGAATCTGTTCTTCCTATATTTAACTGATGGAGACCACAAAAGGTAGCAACGGTAGATGTTGAAGAAGGTAAACCCTAGCAATGTTTTTTAGCAAGACATTTCCCAGGAACAAAAATAGGAACAAAGTGGGATTGCATAGTAAAAGAGTATAAGCAACCAAGCCCGTAAGTCTGAAGTTGGTTCAATGCCAAGTGTAACAGGATGTGAAAATAATTTTGCATTCAGAAACATAATGTATTTCTGTAATTATTTTACTTAGAGTAAAACAGTGTTATATACACTATTAACATAAAGTACTGGTGTATATACATACACTCAGAGCCACACACACACACACCCTTACCATTGCCAAATATATGTTTAAAATGGTTGTAAATGTTAGGCCGTATTACAGAATAATTTAACTTAAAGCTGTGTCTTATCTTATTTTGAATTTGTAATATCCAGAATCGGATAAAAAAATTTATTGGCTTATAATAAATCAGTCACCAAATGAGAACTTTCTGTCTTTTGTTTAAATCCCTATCCATTGTTATATTACTGCATTACAAAGAAAATAGGAAAAAAACACAAAGTAGTAGATAAAAAGATTTCTACATTTGAATTAAACAAGGTATGGTGAAAAAAGAAAAAGTAACTTTTTAATGGTGTATCTTACTTTGACCTTCTGTTGGTATCCCCAACCACATCAAATACTAATTGTTGCCAGTTTCTATTTGAATCCTAAAAAAACATATTCCAGGGGTCCAAATCTGCCTTATATTTTATATATGAGAGCCATTTCTGCTTCAACTTAATTAAACTTTTTTGTGGATGTGTACAGTAAAAGTTGCTATTATGGCATATATCCAATTTTAGTTTCCCAGTCTGATATCCTAGCAAGGTATCTGTTTTCCAGTTTTGTGCTAGGTTTATTCTTGCTCCAATGTTAGTATATTGTTTCTTACTAAATTTAATATTTTTCATGTATGGTACCTGGAATTATGACTGATGGAAAAAAACTGTGGTTTCAATTCATATTTTATTTTTAGTTTTTTTCTTTTGATGTATGTCTTTCCACTACCTTTGCATTTTTGCATGACCACTATGTATAGTAAAAAAAAAAATTTCTTTTTTTACATCGTAGATATCTTCGTAGATATCATAATTAATATGTCTTCTGTAGAACATTTCTAAAGAATATAAATCAAATTGTGTCTTAGAGTAAGTTTTATTGCCCCCCCCCCTCAGTTCTTCTCTTTGGTCCATTGTAATTACTTTACCCAAATTTTGCATTCATTTCATCTTCTAATTATTAATTTGTTCTGGTCATATGTCATATTTCAGCAACAATTTATGCATCCATCTTAATAAATGATCTTGGTTTTGTATAAGAATTTCAAATTTTGTCATTGACCCTCCTTTTTGAGATTGTTTTTATTTTTATGGTTATTTATAAATTGATTAACCCTGGTAAATTTATGTCCTGATTGCTCTGAAACCTGAAATAACACTTTTGATCCTCATATATTTGACCAAATAGGGAGATGAAATGTATTTCAAAGACCTGAAAAATTATCAGAAAGAGAGCAAAGTGTTGCCATCTGAGCAGCCAAATATAAGATAACGGACTATGGTAAAAAAAGGAGTAGATTTCAATTGAACAGTAGCTGAAATCTCTTGTCCTGTAATACTATGAATCCCAAGAGACTTTGCAAAAAGAATATTGGACCAGTTGTGAGGAATGTATGTGAGTGAGAGACAAAATGGGGAACTGGTAAAGTGCCAAACGTCTATGATTATTACATAATAAAAATCCAGTGCTATGTAAGCCTGTGCTATTTTTATTTATTTTATTTTACTTATTAAATTTATTTACCGCCATCTTTTTTCAGGGCGCCTCTGAGTGGCTTACAGCGTAAAAATTAAAATCATCAAATATAAATATAAACTCGATAAAATCACAATACAAACATAATAAAATTATTGACTGAAGTTGGAGGAGGAGGCAGCTGGATGCATGGGAGGGTGTCCCTCTAAAAAGGAAAAGACTTCTTAAGCTCAGCTATGGGATTAATGTCTTAGTTCATTAATACGCAAATAATTAATTCATGGCAATAGACGATGCAACGTTTTGGACCACAATTCCCACCATGCCTTTCTCTTCGCCATGTTTCCTGGGAATTATAGAAGTAGAAATATGCATGGAGAGTCTCCATAGTTATCTGGACACTGAGATGGATGGCATATAAATTTAATAAATAAATAAATCTGAGAAATGCTTCTGATCCGGATATCTCTGACCTGTAAAACACTTAAAAAATGTATGATTGCGTAATTCCGTCAGTCTACTAGGCAAACACTTGTGGATACTTCTGAGCCTTTCTTAGTGGACCCTGGTCTTTATTCATCATCATCTTTGAATGACCCCATAATACCTTGCGGGATGGAGTCTGGGCACCTGAATGGAGCTAGCAGAGCGCTTACTGGCTGGATGCCCTTCCTGTCGCCAATGTGAAGTTTTGTTCAGATATATTCTCATTATGCCCAGAGAGAGAAATATCTGCCTCTACCTAGGATTGAACTCCCGGTTGTAGGAAGGACTCAGCAAGTGTCATTTTGCCTCTTTATAAATCTATGGTGAGGCCCCATCTGGAGTATTGTGTACAGTTCTGGTCACCATACCTTCAGAAGGATATTATGGAAATGGAAAAGGTGCAGAGGAGGGCAACCAGAATGATTAGGGGGCTGGAACACCTTCCTTACCATCTGAGGCTGCAACGGCTGGGCCTCTTCACTCTAGAACGACGGCGCCTGAGAAGTGACCTGATTGAAGTCTATAAAATCATGCACGGTGTGGACAAAGTAGAAAAGGAAAAACTGTTTTCCCTATCGCATAACACTAAAACTAGGGGGCACTCCGTGAAACTTTTGATAACTAGACCTCAAACAAATAAGAGGAAGTACTTTTTCACCCAGAGGATCACTGGTCTATGGAACTCCCTGCCAGAAGAAATGGTGACAGCTGTCAGCCTCAACACCTTTAAGAAAGGAGTAGACGAGTTCATGGAGAACAAGGGTATCAATGGCTATCATGGATGCCTAAGGACACCCTCCGGGATGGAGAGATAGGTAGGATATTTCTCAATGCCATTTGCAGGGAATCATAAGCAGGTGAAGACATCTGCTTGGGAATACCCTGAAGCCAATGGGGAGCCACTGTGTGAGACAGAATGCTGGACTGGATGGGCTGTGGCCTGTTCCAGCAAGGCTATTCTTATGTTCTTATGACTCCGGGCTTTATTGGGACAGTAAAATGAGCTTCTGTCATGACAATCTCTTCTGACTTTCTTCATTATCTTAAGTGGTTTGCAGCTGGTGATGTGTTTTGCAGTGTGGAAAATAACGTCGTAATGAAGCTTGCATCACAGCTCAGGGAACAAAATGGCAGCATCCTGGGGATAAAGGGGGCCAGTCAGTTCTGGTGACAGCCAATGAAGAAGGGTTCTCTGTGGACCCATTGGAAGGTGAGCGTTTTGCCTTTCATGCTAAAAACAATCCACAAAGGATTTTTTTTTAAAAAAAAGACCAAGCTAAAAAGGCTTGGCTCCTTGTCCCTCTTTGCCCCCATAGAGCTGTAAAAAGGCAGGCTGGTGTTTGTCAGGCTTAAAATAAAAGGGGGAGGGAAATGTAATGGGATCTCACAGGCATTTGCACTCTTTCAAAATGAAACATAAAAGAGAACCTTCAAAGATCTTTGATTAGGAAACGAACAGATGGGGAAACCATGCAGTCTGTTTGTTCTTTCTGTCCTTGAATATAAATTCTGGGGGGGAAAGGAAGTCTATGTGTGTCTGTCTGATTCAGCTTATTTTGGAATGAGATACTTGCTACTGCAAGTATGCACAAGTACAAGGTACACAGAGTAAAAATTGGCGATGATCTATCTTTCTTTTTCAATGCCTTCACCGTGTGACTGATAATTATTTAAAGCCACGCATTTTATTGGGTATTTTTAATCGGTGCCTCACCCTCTCTCCAAAGGTTTCTTTCATATAGTTCTATAACTATCATTTTTGAAAAGAATCTTTATAGGAAAAACATTTGGTGGAACAAAATGAATGTATGAAATAATTTTTCCCTGTTGGCCATGCGGATGCTTTTCCAGGAATGTTTATAATACTTGTTGTGCATAGTTTGGTGGGCATTCTCCATATTAATCAATGTTCCAATATAGGAGAGTTTTTACAGGAGAAGGAGGAAGACGAAAAAGAGAGGAGAAGGAGGAGACAGAACAGGAAGGGAAATAAAATGCAAGCGTTAACAAATTACAAGAAATTAGATATTTTTTTGCTGCACCACTTCGTTGCAGTTCCCAATGCCCAAGTGCCTTCCTTATCAGAAGTACACTGGGCAATTATTGGAAGCTCACTAGATAATTACAAAGAATAGGCCCAGAAAACACTGGGATGGAGTGTTAGAATATTCATGACTGTGAGAGACATGATAACAAGGTCAGCCAATGAATAGATATAGCAACTAAGTCAGCCAATGGGAGCTAAAATAGATTTGATTCTCTGTGCTGAGAATCGAAACTGAAACTACTCTGCTCTGAACTCTGAGATGAAACTAACTGTTCTCTCTTGCTTGTGTTCTGTTTGTAACTTCTACCACGTTGAAAGAATCTACTATTGGTACTGTACATTTATTTATCTGTTGTTATGTACATAAAAAAGTTAATGAATCCAGCTGAACCAGTTATATGTGTGTGCTTTCTGGATTTGATTTTTCTGCAACAAACTCTGACATGGAGGAGATAATTTTCAGGGATAGTGAGATGTGTGGCATATAAATTTAACAAATAAAATAAATAAATTTTAACAATGTACAGCCTAATTTTGCTTATCCAGATAGCAAGTCCTGGTGACACTCCTCAAGTGACAATCTATTCAGGTCTGGGTTCCCCATCTCAGAAGACAGAATGATTCATTCAATGTGGGGAATCTCCTTTTTAAGAGATTCAGACTGTGGAAAGGTAAAAAGATTAGCTTGACCTGTTCATCCAGGTAGCTGATGAAAACAACTGAACCGCGAGCAATCCAGCAACACAGAGTCCATCAGGAGGCTGGGTTTCACTTCTCAGGTGGGTTTTTCCTAAAGAAGAGAGCCGCTTTCATTTTGTCTTTTGGTTTTCTTTGGAGGGCGAAGGGCTTATGTTTTCCTCCTTCAAGACTGAAGGAAAACCAGGAGAAGCTAAAATTGCTAGGTAGCAAGGGCAGCAGCAGGGCTGAGTCTAGTGAAACTGGACAGCAAGCTAAGATCAATTGCAACACAGCCTTTCTTTTCTTTCATCGGTTGTGTGAATTTGTTCTGGTGTGAGAGTGAATGAGGGATGCCGGGTCTGAGATGAATGTAGCTGGAAGGTATTTGTATGTTTCTTCCCCCTTCTTTGGTTTTCCTTCAGGTCTCCCACTGTATTCTATACAATAAGATTTAAACTCCTAATGAATTCTGGAAGGACCCTTCACCTTTCTCGCAGGCTAAAGGGACTGCAGGAGATCCCTGCACTGCTGATTTCCTCCACTGTGAAGTGAAATGCAATACAGTATATTGAAGAAAGGATCATAAGTGCATGCTGGTCATGTCCCATATATTTTGCTTTACTACATGTTACCAGCGTAATAAAGAGGTGGGAGACCCAGTGGGCTTATTTCCTGCTTTTTATCTCCTACTGGTAAACTATATCTTTGTTTCCATCTGGTGTCGAATTATCCTTTGCTTCTCATGAGACCATCACCAGAAAAGCAAATAACAAGAAGAAGCTTGTTAATCTGAATTTGTAAATCCTCTTCAGGCTTGAGCTTCTAAACTAAGAAGCCGCAGGAGAAAAACAAAACCCATAGCATTTTTAGTTGCAGTGAGACGAGAGACAGAAGCAAGAAATATTCAGTTTGCATTCCTGTGTATTATTACCAGGTTTTAAGAAAGCCATGATAAACGTGTGTCCTGTTTTTTTTAAGCTGTCCATTCTATGTCCAGATCTACATTTACTTTTTTAATTGTGCACTCTTTCAAAGTATTGTAAGATGAAGTGAATTTGAACATACTTGCAAATATGATAGGATACGTTTCTATTTTTCTCCTGTACAGCAAACCAGTGGGTTGAGAAATAATGACTTGCCCAAAGTCAGCCAGTGAATTTCCATGAGTGACGGTGGATCTGAATCTGGATGAGATAACTCAGTGGTGAAATTCAAATTGTTTTCACTACTGGTTCTGTGGGCATGGCTTGGTGGGTGTGGCAGGGGAAGGATACTGCAAAATCTCCATTCCCACCCCACTCCAGGGAAAGGATGCTGCAAAATGTTAATTCCCACCCCACTCCAGGGAAAGGATGCTGCAAAATGTTAATTCCCACCCCACTCCAGGGGAAGGATACTGCAAAATATGGGGCTCCCCTTGAGGTGCACCCGGAGGCTCCAGTTGGTGCAGAATGCAGTCGCGTGGGGGATTCTGGGAGCCTCAAAATGCTCCCACGTGACACCTCTCCTGCGCGAGCTGCACTGGCTGCCTGTGGCTTTCCAGGTGCACTTCAAGGTGTTGGTAACCACCTTTAAAGCGCTCCATGGCATGGGGCCTGGTTACTTGCAGGACCACATCCTGCTACCGAATACCTCCCACCGACAAGTCCGCTCCCACAGAGCGGGCCTCCTCAGGGTACCGTCGGCCAAACAATGTCGGCTGGCGACCCCCAGGGGGAGAGCCTTCTCTGTGGCAGCCCCTGCCCTCTGGAACGATCTGCCCCCGACCTTCGTACGATCACCGACCTGCGCCTCTTCCGTCGGGCCCTGGAAATGCACCTATTTCATGCGGCCGGCCTGGTGTAGTTTTCTTTTAATCGATTGTAATTTTTTAATTGATTTTAGTTGATTTTATTAACTATTTTTATATGGTTATCTGGTTTTTAGAACGGGCCCTTAAATTTAATTAGTTTTAATGTATTTTAATGTATTTTTGTATCGGATGTTTTACGGTTTTATTATGCCTGTTCACCGCCCTGAGTCCCGCAAGGGAGAAGGGCGGTATACAAATTTAATAAAAGTAAAGTAAAGTAAAATGTGCATTCCCTCCCCACTCTTGGGGAAAGGATATTGCAAAATCTCCATCCCTACCCCTCTCTGGGGCTAGCTAGAGGTTGTATTTTCCAGTTCTCCGAACTACTCAAAATTTCCGCTACCAGTTCTCTAGATCCTGTCTGAATCTACTGAATTTCACCCCTGAGATAACTCAATCATTTTGCCAATTGCCCCTTCTTGTGGGATGTTTTAAGTGATAAATAGGGGGGGGGGGAAGCAAACTTCAACAAAAAAGAAAACCTCGGGGATGGGGGTGTCAATATCAAAGACACACTCAGAACTATCAGCAATCATTGCTCAGAATGGAGTTGGAATAAGAATGTATTCAAATTTGGTTAATCCTGGACTGTGCAACATATGTGGGCATTTGGGAGAGGTGAACTGCAATGGAAGATCAATATAGTGACAATTTAGAGAATAAGTATATAAGAATGTCTTATTTTATGGTCACCCACATGATGTTTGGACATCTATTATTGGTAATCATACCTACCAGTAGGTTTCCAGAGAAAATGAGCATCTTTCAGAGTAAGAGCTGTGCTACTCACTAAGGTAAAGGTTCCCCTTCCACATGTGTGCTAGTCATTCCCAACTCTAGGGGGCGGTGCTCATTTCTGTTTCAAAGCCAAAGAGCCAGTGCTGTCCAAAGATGCCTCCATGGTCATATGGCCAGCATGACTAAACGCTGAAGGTGCATGGAATGCTGTTACCTTCCCACTAAAGGTGGCCCCTATTTTTCTATTTGCATTTTTTACTTGCTTTCAAATTGCTAGGTTGGCAGAAGCTGGGACAAGTAACGGGAGCTCACTTTTTTATTGGGAATTATTCTGGAAACATTTGATAAAGACTTGAAATACCTGATTGTGAATGAGTTGACAGCAGCTAGAATTGCACTTGCAAAAAATTGGAAAAACAAGAAATTACCTACTCAGGAGGAAAGCACCTGAGGGCAGAACAAGAAGCAATGGGTGGAAATTAATCAAGGAGAGAAGCAACTTAGAACTGAGGAGAAATACAGTAGGTAGGTAGGTAGGTAGGTAGGTAGGTAGGAAGGAAGGAAGGAAGGAAGGAAGGTAGAGGGAGAAAGGAAGAAATACAGTAGGTAGGTAGGTAGGTGGATAGATAGAGAGGGAGAAATACGGTAGGTAGGTAGGGGGATAGATAGAGAGGGAGAATTACAGTAGGTAGGTAGGTAGATAGAGGGAGAAAGGAATACAGTAGGTAGGTAAGTAGAGGGATAGACAGAGAGGGAGAAATACAGTAGGTAGGTTAGGTAGGTAGGTAGGTAGGTAGGTAAGTAGAGGGATAGATAGATAGGGAGAAATAGAGTAGGTAGGTAGGGAGAGGGATAGATAGATAGGGAGAAATACAGTAGGTAGGTAGGTAGAGGAATAGAGAGAGGGAGAAATACAATAGGTTGGTAGGTAGAGGGATAGATAGAGAGGGAGAAATACAGTAGGTAGGTAGGTTGGGGGTTATACGGCGGTTGTGTGTATGAGTACAGGTGTAGATCTACACACAGATTGGTTGGCCATTTGACCAAACTGGGCCCCAGCAACGCGTGGCCAGGTATAGCTAGTAAAGAATAAAAATAAACCTAAGGTGAAAAAGTCAGATGCGATGAATGCTTGATACTATAGTAAGAAGAGACTATGTTACCTTAGAAAGATATTTTGTATATTAAATAGATCAATAACGATGGAAAGAATGATTGAGATATATTTGAATTGAAACACTTGGTAACTTTTTGGTTTTATATAGGGAAAATATTATTGCAGTTTGAATATGTGATACATAGTATAAGTACTGTATTCTTTAATGGTAATTGCAAGAATGTTGTAAAACATGAATTCAGGTAAAGTTTTTCTTCTTTATTCTTTAAATATATAACAGAAAAAGATGAGTGATTTTGTAAAGATGTATTGTTAAACAGATAATTAAGTATTTAAGAAAATAATGTGCTTTGAAATGAAGGAACACTAATTTTTAATTCAACATATGAAAGCTCAGTAATGGTGATATACTTGGCTATGTTTGATGAACAATTAGTAATTATGCTTGCAAGTGGAAAGATCAATGCACAGAAACTTGTGACCAAACGACATGCTACACAAAATTGAAATTGGATGTATGTTGTATAATGAACTGCCTCTTAGTGCTTTGCACAATGCTACTTGGAAGGAACTATTAATGTACCCAAGTCTGGATCGTAAGTCCTATAGAATTTCACCAGAAAGAAAAGTGGAAAGAACCAGATTTCTAATAAGCACGCAGGACACATGTAGGCCCAGAAAGAAACATTTGTGTTTATTTCTGTGCAATAGTTTGGAATGCTTTGTTTTATTTGGCATTAAAATATATATAAGACCTTTTCATTAAAGACAACATCATCTGTATATTATGGTGGAATTGGAATGAAGTCTTACGCCCACTTAATAACAGTTTACTGACTAATAAAGTCTATTAGGAATAATTTATTATTACGATAAGGTTTCTTCCTCCACTTTGGTAAATTTACCAGGGTTTAATTGTGTTATAAATAAAACCGTGTGCTTTCCTTTGTAAATAACTAATGCAATAAGGTGCTTTAATTGAGCCAAGGTAGGAAATAGAAATGTTCTGTGCTGATTGAAAAGGAATCTGGATCTAGATGTTCATTTTAACCACAGAAAATGGGACCACAATTAACTAGAACAGGATGCCTATTGCAAATATGCTTCTTTTATTGGTACCTGATTATTGTTATATAAAAAAAAATCCTGGCAACACTTCTGATCTATTGAATCACTATTTCATGGGGCAGTAGCCACAACCAAGGGTGGGCTGCTATGGGTTCGGCCAGGTTCGGCCGGGTTCGGGAGAACCCATAGTTAACATTATGGCTGGTTCTGAGAACTTCCAAATCCCACCACTGGCTGGCCCCGCCCACCACGTTCCATCACTGTCACTCCACAATGCCCCTCCCAGGAGTTTTAACGCGGCCTGTTTTGGATGCGAGGTAAGTGCAGGGCCTGCGCGGAGGCTTGGGGAGGGGGGAAAACAGGCCTCCCAGAAGGCATATGGAGCCAGGAGGAGGCACTTTTCACCCTCCCAGAGACTCAAGGAAAGCCTCTGGAGCCTGGGGAAGATGAAAACGCCTCCCCCACTGTGGTGCAAGAGGCTGACTTGCCCACGCCCACCATGGCCACGCCCATCCAGCAACCTAGCAGAGAAGCCATTGCTGAATTTTTTGAAGCCCATCCCTAGCCACAACTAGAAAGAAAACAACACTTTAGAGAGTTATTATGAGTAGAACACCCCTGAATAAGATTACAGTTAGTGAATTAAGAACTCGACAAATTTGACTCAGAAATAATAAGATCAAAAGCAATGAAAATTTTTAAAGCAAATATTAATGTAAGAGCAAATCAGAAAATGAAAGCGACATACCGTGTGCTACAGCCTAGAAGTCTGCAAAAAACAGGGGTGGAGGGAATGGTTTGTTTCACACTTGAAACAAACACATCATATTTCTGAAATCTTGCTGGAACAAACCCTGGAACATTTTTGTTATTCCAGGTTTCAGCAAAAACAAGGCCCAATAAAGGAGAATATTTATAGCTTAGGGTTGAAATGAGGAGTCCATGGTGCTCTCTGACATTGGTTGTTTTCTTGCAGATGTTTCAGCGGTGGGTTTCAATTTTTTTTAGAACCTACTCTGTAGGTGTGGCCTATTTTGTGGGCGTGGCTTGGCAGTCATGTGACAGGATGGGAGTGGCCAACTTGTAAAATGTGGTGAACCTCATTTAACAACACTTTTGCTTAGCAACCAAAATTTTGGGTTCAATTGTGATGATAAATTCTCTTTCTTTCTTTCTTTCTTTCTTTCTTTCTTTCTTTCTTTCTTTCTTTCTTTCTTTCTTTCTTTCTTTCTTTCTTTCTTTCTTGCTTTCTTGCTTGCTTGCTTGCTTGCTTGTTTTCTTTCTTTCTTTCTTTCTTTCTTTCTTTCTTTCTTTCTTTCTTTCTTTCTTTCTTTCTTTCTTTCTTTCTTTCTTTCTTTCCTTCCTTCCTTCCTTTCCTTCCTTTCCTTCCTTTCTTTCCTTTCTTACTTTCTGCCTTCCTTTCCTTCCCATTGGGTTACTGGCAGTGGCAGGCCAGACTTACTTCTGGGTCCGCTGGTGGAACCCGCTCTCACCGGTTCTCTAAATTTCACCATCCGGCTCTTGTGAGTAGGTGCGAGCCTGTAGAAACCCACCACTGATATGTTTCATTATCCAAACTAAGTAACATCTTCACGGCTAGTGCTAGACTAGCTCAGAGAGCACCAAGGACCCCTCAAAACAAGAATGAAAGACCTTCAAGTAAGTTATATGTGCTGAATAGGGCAAGCTGGTAAGCCTGCTAATTTTGCCATTGCTGCAATGTACTCCAAATTTAGTTTCCCGATCCAGAGCCAGCAAAGTATCTCTTTTACTACCGTATGTTATGCCAGGTTTGTCCTTGCAGACATCAACATGTATTTAAATGATATGTTCTGATATCCTAATAAAATATTTGAAATTACAATTCAAGTTTTATTTTTAGCTTTGTATTTTTGTGTAACTACTACACTTTTTTTTTTATGTGCTGCATCAGAGTTCTCCAACCTTTCCAGCTTTCAGGACCAGTGGCGGGGGTGGGTGGGTGAGGGCAGGGGACAGTTTTGCATACATGGTGGGCAAACATAAGCACCCACCCCTCATGCAAATGGAGCACGCATGCACATGCTCACACGCCGCTCCTGTGGCCCAGTTCCCAAAGGGTCACAGCCTGGTTGTGTCCCACGGCCCAGGGGTTGGGGACTCCTTCTGAAGACCTGTGTGTTACATGCTACATGGTTATTTAAAAAAAGAAAACTCAGGAAGCTTAAATGCATTTATTTAAAACCCTTTAAATAAATTTAAAACTCTCCCAAATGGCTTGCAGTAAAAACAATCAGTTCATTTTCAAAAGACAAAAAAACAACAAACAAACCCATATATATATAAAATCAATTTAGGTAGCCGCTTGCTAGAGTCAGCAGAATGGTTTAAAATCTATTTAAAACAGATTTTGATTAGATTAAAAAGTAAAGCTCACCCATTAAAAGTTTTGGACAACAAAAGATTTTTTTTTAAGAAAAGGTCTCTCCTGTTACATTAAAATTGATAAAGTTAAAACCTTCAGTACAGGAAGTACATTCCACAAGGTATTTAAATTTAAGAAGCGAATGCTAGTTAAAAATCCAGTTTCGACTGAACAAGTGGGGCTGGAGCAGTTATTTTAATATCGGGCAAATTGAAATAAGGGAAAGTATTTGCTACATGAGAAAAAAACATGATGCTTTTTGTGGTAAGAGTGTTGGTCTAAAATTGAGTAGTTCTAAGTGCAAAACATGAGTTAGACACGAAGCTCCATGGGTAACTTTTCACTCTGATCTTCTTTCATAGGGCTATTATAAGGATAAAATGGAATGAAGCTGAAGAGTAGAGACTCATGCACATTATCTTGAATTTCTGAAGAAAAGTAGGACTGTTTACCCATGTCCAAATCCACATCCACATTTAACATATAAGGATCCTTCCCTTGAACTGGGTGTCAATTTTCCTTCCAGTATTGGAGGATTTCAGTCTCCCTCTTTATTAAGTCAATTCAAGCAGAATACAGGAATTCATGGCCACCCTTAAACCCAAGATTCTACACATATAGGAAAACATATGATAGATTTCATGTTTACACAGAGAGATGGTGTGAGAAGCCCCCCCCCCTGAAGAATGAAATATTTTAGGAAATATTAAAAAAGAACAGGATAGAACATTTCCCCTTGTAGGAAGTTAAAACATACTCCTCTCCTAGAAAAATGAAAAATTGTGGGAAATATTGAAAAGGCAGAATATTATATTTCCCTGGATCAAAAATGGAGAAACATGTTTTAGGCAGGAAGCAGACTCACTCTTAATAGCCCTCACCTTTGTCAATGGGCCATTAAAAAGTCTGGGTCGATCTATTCTACATAACAAAGACCTCCCCCTTCAGCTCCAGGGTGATGAGATTAAGGCATGATAGTATTAGCCCTTTGCCCATTTTACCACAGGGCACCTGAGAAGAAGCAATGCCCAACCAAGGCACCTGAGGGTAGAACAAGAAACAGTGGGTGGAAACTAATCAAGGAGAGAAGCAACTTAGAACTGAGGAGAACTTTCCTGACAGTTAGGACAATTAATCAGTGGAACAGCTTGTCTCCAGAAGTTGTGAATGCCCCAACACTGCAAGTCTTCAAGAAGATGTTGGATAGCCATTGGTCCGAAATGGTATAGGGTTTCCTGCCTAGGCAGGGAGTTGGACTAGATGACCTCCAAGGTCCCTTCCAACTCTGCTATTGTATTATTGTATAACCAAATGTGGACTCACAGCCTACAGAGTTGCCCCTGTATGGCCACATGGGACTCTGACAACCAATCAGAATTGGTTGTCAAAGGCCATAGATGGCATAAAACCAGGAACTTTCAGCATCTCAGTCTTTTTTTCTTCTTCACTCAACATCTGGAAGCTTGTGATCCCCCTTTTCTGTTAAGGAGATCAAGCCATGTGATCCTGTCCACCATTAAACCATCTTTCCAAGCAGCCTCCATATGGTTCCAGTGTCTTTTCCCCCACTTGGAACTGAACCCAGAAGGACATTTCTTCCAACACCCTAAAGGAGAAATGGGAAAGAATCTTAAGGGAGGCAAAAAAACAGTCTCCCCGCCCCCAAGCAGAAACTGAGGAGGCTAGCTTTTAGAAATGCAGATTTGGCAATCCATTCAAGACACGGCATTTCAAAAGTTTGACAGACAACAAAGGCAGAATGTTGGGATTAGAAAGCAGCCCCTCACCCAAGATCCAACCCAGGACGAAAGCCATTAGCCACAATAGGAATTGTCCAACACCCTTTCAGAACACAAGCCCCCCTTCATTGCACCATCCCCAGAACAGTTCAAACTTCAAAGTCACAGAAACCTATAAAGATCCATCCACTCATCCAACTATTTTGTCAGCTGACACAAGAGTGCTGTTGGTTCTGTTTATCATTAAACTCTCTTTCCAATCAGCCTCCATGTTGTTTTCAGTGCCTTTCTCCCAGCCTGGAACGGAACCAGATGGATTTTCCTTCCAACAATTTAATGTGACTATGAAGAGCAACTTCCAACTGTTTGCTGTGCTTGGATTATTTCCTGGTCCAATAGAAACTGGCTGCCTCTAGAACCTCTGTAGGGCAAATGGAGTGATTCAAGCCAGATGCTTTCTGGCAAGGATGTGTGGGTTTTTTCCAATGATCTTGCAGGCAGTTCTATGCAATAGAAAGTGATCTAGCCCTTGAGACAATTTTGTCTCTGGTAACCAATCCAGAACAACTCTCTGATTTACCAAGGATCTGCATATTTTTTTTGATATACACACTTTCTCCTGGCTGTACCTTTATTTCAGTGATAAAATGGATATTCTAATCTATTGGATGATAATGTAAACTGACACAAGACACAACTCTGCCCGGCACCGGTCGTAAGTCTGAGGACTTAACAATGAGGCTCATTTGGTTGCAGTGGGCAACAAATCAATTCATCAATCTATCAATCCATCAATTTACCAATCCATCCATCCATCCATTAATTGACTACTTGTCTATGAAGGGGTCAGCAAACACCCAAAGATTCCAGACAGTATATATAGCAAACCTCAAATGCAAAATGATTTCTTGTGACAATATTCCATTAATTTAGGTACTAATCAACATGTGTCAAAATCAGGAGCTGTTCTTATGGCATTTAAACCAGGGGTCCCCAACCTTTTTTGCACCAGGGACCGGTTTCATTTTAAAGAAAACTCTGCGGACCGGCTGAGTGGCTCAGCAGTCATGTGACTGGGTGGGCGTGGCCAATTTGGAAAATGTGAAACTCACTTAATGATCTTGGTGAGCAACCAAACTTTTGGGCTCAATTGTGGTCATAAGTTCTCTCTCTCTCTCTTTCTTTCCTTCCCTCTTTCTTTCTCTTTCTCTCTCTTTCTTTCTTTCTCTTTCTCTCTTTCTTTCTTTCTCTCCCTCTTTCTCTCTCTCATTTTTTCTTTCTTTCCCTCTTTCTCTCTTTATTTCTTTCTCTTTCTCTCTTTCTCTTTCCCTCTTTCTCTCTCTCTTTCTTTCTCTTTCTCTCCCTCTTTCTCTCTTTCTTTCTCTCTCATTTTTTCTTTCTTTCCCTCTTTCTCTTTATTTCTTTCTCTTTCTCTCTTTCTCTTTCCCTCTTTCTCTCTCCCTCTCTTTCTTTCTCTTTCGGTCTCTTTTTCTTTCTTTCCCTCTCTTTCTTTTTCTCTTTCTTTCCTTTGTCTCTTTTTCTGTTTGTCTTTCTCTCTCTCTCCCACTTTCTTTTTCTTTCTTTCTCTTTCTCTCTTTTTCTTTCTGTCTCTCTCTCCTTCGTCCGCCCATCTCTGTCACTCTGTGTGTGTGCGTGTCTGTCTGTCTGTCTCGCATTCAGGCACTTAATCATTCATTCTGTGCCTGTCTATCTTTCTCTCCCTCCTTCCCTCCGTGTGTGTGTGTGTGTGTGTGTGTGACTCTCTGATTCCCTCCCACCCTGTCTCTCTCTGTCTATGCCTCTCTCTGTCGGTCTGTCGTCGTCCCCCCCCCCCACCGCGGAGTCTCCTCAGCTCGGCTCGCTCACTAGCCTTAGCCTGCCCTGCCCGGGCGGCCGCTGCCGCGCTTGGTCCCTCGTGCGCTCGGTCAGGCTCCTTCCAGGAGCTTGAGAAGGCTCCGTGGGGTGGGGGTGGGGTGGGGGGGAGGAACCTCCGCAGCTCCTGGAAAAAGACGAGTGGGTGGCATGCCGGTTGGGGAAGCTCTGGGGGGGCAGGGAGGAAGGGAATCCGCGGGCTGTTTTGCTGCGGCGCGCAGGAGTCCCACCGTCGGCTGCCCCCTCCTCCCTCCTCCTTCTCTCCGGCCCTGCGGCCCGGCTCCTATCCAGCCACGGACCGGGGGTTGGGGACCCCTGATTTAAACAGTTCAGTTTTTTCCCCCTTGCCCTTATGAAAATCAACTTTTGCCAGAGAGGGAGAAACACAAACACTAATTAATCTCATCAATATACATATTGATGGAACAGCATGACATCAGAGAGTGTTAATGCTTCCAACACTCAGATTTCATGCTGTTCCATCAATATGTACTTTCCTACTATGGATTAAAATTAGTGGAGCGTTACTTATTCATTAGAAATGTGTTTAAAAGCGAGGGCTTAGATTAAGTGCAGGGCTAGTACATCAGAATTTGCACTCACTATTTATCAGATGCAATCTGAAAATAATTCACCATCATCTTCAAATCTTCCAACTTTACAATCCTGAAGTTTGTTTTAAAAAAAATAGGACTACAATTAGTCCTTGATTTACGGACATAACTGAGTCCAAGAGTTCTGTTATAGGCAAAACAGTTGTTAAGTGAATTTTGTCCCAATTTGCAACCTTTCTTGTCCCAGTTGTTAAGTGAATCACTGCAGTTGTTAAATAAGTAACATGGTTGTTAAGTAAGTGTGACTTCTTCATTGACTTTCCTTGTTAGAAGGTTTCAAATGGTGATTATGAGCTGTGGTGGCGCAGTGGTTAGAATGCAGTAGTGCAGGCTACTTCTGCTGACTGACGGTTGCCTGCAATTTGGCAGATCGAATCTCACCAGTCTCAAGTTTGACTCAGCCTTCCATCCTTCCGAGGTTGGTAAAATGAGGACCCAGATTGTTGGGAGGCAATATGCTGACTCTGTAAACTGCTTAGAGAGGGCTGGAAAGCACTGTGAAACGGTATCTAAGTGCTCCTGCTATTACATGACTCTGGGACACTGCAATCTTCCTAAATACAGGCCAGTTGCCAAGCATCTGAATTTTGATCATGTGACCTCTGGGGATGCTGCAATGGTTGTGTGAAAAACAGACATAAGCTACTTTTTTCAGTGCTGTTGTAACTTCAAACAGTCACTAAATGAAAGGCTGAAAGGACAACCTGTACAGTTTCTGAGCTCCACGAAGCCACAGCATTTCATCAAAAAGAGAGGACAGGTTTTTGAAATTCTGTGTTCAAATAAGCTGCAGCTAAGGCAGAAATATATCAATTTAACTTTTCAGCACAGCTGATGCCATGGGCACACAGAGCTCCAATGCTGCTTTTCTGTTAGCATATCAAAGTGCCCTCAGTAGGTTATCTATAAAAGTAAAACTGGCATGTATGTATGCGTGTAAAGTGCGCACTCGATATTTGCCAGTTTACATAAAATCTTTTTGTAAATCTCCATCCTCTCTCAAAATGCCACGGAGGCAGAGCCAGAGCACCTGATGAAAATTCAGGTCCAGTGGTTGGGACACAAAGCAACCGGCCATCTGGCAACTGTCTGAAACGTGGAATGACTTTGCTAAAATAGCAAAGAGACTTATTTGAACTTTGGAATCTTCGTTCTTTGCTGAGCCAAAGATCGGCTGTTAAATTGCAGCTCCTGTTGTGCAGCCCCCCCCCCCCCGAGTCTCCCTAGATCACCGTGTTTCCTCGAAAATAAGACAGGGTCTTATTTTCTTTTGACCCCTGAAAATAAGCGCTTGGCCTTATTTTCGGGGAGGTCTTATTATTTTTGAGGTGCAGGAGGCGGCAAGCATGGCCACCTCATGGCTGCTGTTCAGTGTTGCAATATTTTTAGGGAGGGCTTATTTTTGGGGTAGGGCTTATTTTAGTACATGTGCTCAAAAGCCCGACTGGGCTTATTATCCAGAGAGGTCTTATTTTCGGAGAAACAGGGTAGCAAATCTAGATTTTTGGCAGTTGCTCTTTTTGTCGCTTGGGATAGGATAGGATAGTTGGAAGGGACCTTGGAGGTCTTCTAGTCCAACCCCCTGCCTAGGCAGGAAACCCTATATCACTTCAGACAAATGGTTATCCAACATCTTCTTAAAAACTTCCAGTGTTGGAACATTCACAACTTCTGGAGACAAGCTGTTCCACTGATTAATTGTTCTAACTGCCAGGAAATTTCTCTTTAGTTCTAAGTTGCTTCTCTCCTTGATTAGTTTCCACCCATTGCTTCTTGTCCTGCCCTCAGGTGCTTATTTTGAAAGCACGCTAAGCATATAAATTAGGTGAGCTAAACCTCTGGCAGTCTTAATGGATGTAATTTAACGGTATACCAAAATGCATATTTATGGGGGGCCTGAAAGTCTTTTGGGTAATATCAACATGCCCCCTGCATCCCTCGAAGGCTGAATTTTAAAACAAGCAAGGTTCCCCCATTTGTGGTAAAGTTGCTTGTCTTTTGTA
The DNA here is from genome assembly GCA_039707465.1 of Rhabdophis nuchalis. NCBI lineage: Eukaryota > Metazoa > Chordata > Lepidosauria > Squamata > Natricidae > Rhabdophis > Rhabdophis nuchalis. The sequence goes on from CM077644.1 coordinate 99,023,586, forward strand.
CCAAACAGATTGCTAACTACTAATGTCATGTACCACTTGAGTAACCCTAGTGCCCACCTTCTTTGAGCTATTGATATTATTGTTCCTTGGCCTGAACACTCCTCTAGGAATCTGGAAAACAATGAAGGATTGTTGTGGATTCACTTTTCCTTTTGCTCTCTCCCCTCCTCTTCCTCCCCTCCTTCTTCCCTCTGTTCCTCCCCCTCCTCCATCTCCTCCCCCCCTCCTCCTCATTTTCCTTCCCCCTTCCCTCCTTCTCTTTCTCCCCTCCTCCTTTTCCTCCTGCTCTTTTCACTGATGAGTGAGACTTTCATTTGGTCCCTTTTAAATTCCCCAAACTCTTCAGAAATACAAGTTGAGATTTAAAAAAAAAAATCAAATGTGGGAGAAAACCAAACCGACAAATGCCTTATTTGAAGTTCTGGACTTTGAATACTTAGCATCCCTGTATGTCCAGCCATCTGGCAAAGCTGTTTTCAATTTTTTTTCTCCACAAGTGCTTTGTCTTCATCAGCTACATGGCACTCATTTCCTATATAGACTCTTTCAAGGGACAGGAATAGCAGTTAGAGGTATATACCACTTCACAGTGCTTTACAGCCCTCTCTAAGCAGCTTACAGAGTCAGCATATTGCCCCCAACCACTTAGATCCTCATTTTACTGACCTCAGAAGGATGGGAGGATGGCTCAATCTTGAGCCAGTGAGGACTGACCTGCTGGCAGTTTGCAGAATTAGCCTGCAAATACTGCATTGTAACAGTGGTGGGTTTCAAATTTTTTAGATCCTACTCTGTAGGTGTGGCCTATTTTGTGGGCGTGGCTTGGTAGTCATGTGACAGGGTGGGAGTGGCCACCTTTTAAAATGTGGTGAAACTCATTTAACAACTCTTGCTCTTGCTTAGCAACCAAAATTTTGGACTCAATTGTGATGATAAATTCTTTCTTTCTTTCTTTCTTTCTTTCTTTCTTTCTTTCTTTCTTTCTTTCTTTCTTTCTTTCTTTCTTTCTTTCTTTCTTTCTTTCTTTCTTTCTTTCTTTTATTCTTTCTTCCTTCCTTCCTTCCTTCCTTCCTTCCTTCCTTCCTTCCTTCCTTCCTTTCCTTTCCTTTCCTTTCCTTCCTGTTGGGTCACTGGCAGCAGCGGGCCAGATTTACTTCCAGGTACGCCGGTGGAACCCCCTCTCACCAGTTCTCTAAATTTCACCAACCGGCTCTTGCGAGTAGGTGCGAGCCTGCAGAAACCCACCACTGCATTGTAATCACTGGGCCATCATGAGGATGTATTTGTGTGCATGTTTGTTCATGTGTGAACCTGCATGTCAGAAACATGAAGATGGCAGCTGCAACTATATGATCAAAGCCCACCCTTCATTAATGTGTTTCACAAATGTGAAGCGTATAAAAAAATAGGTGGGGCTTCAGTCATACAATGTTACCCGCTATCTTGGCTGTTTTTAAGATGGCTCTGGGTCCCTCCACGTAGTGAATTTTATACTATTACATTTGGCTAGGCAAGCAGATTGACATTTTATTTCCATACCCACACACCTACCTGAGAAACGACACAGCTTTTTTTCAATCCAATGTAAAATAAAATGTAACCAATCTCTCCACCTCATCAAATTGCTGCGACTACTTCTCTCATCCATATCTGTCTTCCCATTGGAGTTGGACCGATTGGGCTCCCCTTTTGTCACTTGTTTGTCATTAAAATGACTTGGAGGGGGGGAATAAAGGTTAATTAAAACAGAATGAATTCATATACCCTTGATAGATATCTGCAGTGCAGTACATTCCCTTAGGATAGTAACCACAGTCTATACATGAAGCTGGTGGGATTGTAATGGTTCCCTGCAAAAGCTTTGAGTATTTGGGATTCCAACTGCAAATTAATCCTGAGACCCCGATAGGATCAAACCAAATGTGAGATTAAGAGATTCTTGACAGCCAATTAATGGTTGGATTAAAAGAAAAAGAAAAAACAGAAACCAAAGCTGCTTGCTGCTTCTGCCTATGATAAATCCATTGATTAGGTTTCTGCTGTTTAGATCACACTCTAATTTACACATTAAATTTCAGGAGCAAAAATTCATTACTACCCATGCAAGACAGAAGAATCATTAAACGGACCAGATTAATAATAGCATGTCCTGGGTTAAAAATGAAGATAATTATGCTACTGCCAACTCACATTGTAACCAAATATCCTTTGTAGGAATGGCTTGCTTTTATTCATGTATTACAAATAGCAAATACACCATAGGATAATCTATGGCAGGGGTAGTCAACCTTTTTATACCTACTGCCCACTTTTGTATCTCTGTTAGTAGCAAAATTTGCCAACCGCCCACTGGTTCCACAGTAATGGTGATTTATAAAGTAGGGAAGTCAATTAAATTTTAAAAAAAGGAAAGTGCTTCAGTATCGGACAAAACCCCTACCGCCGACCATGAAAGCTGGAACGCCCACTAGTGGGCAGGAGGGACTAGGTTGACTACCACTTGTCTATGGTAAGAAGCATCTTCTGCCCTGGTAGAAATATTGTTTTGTGCCCTCGCCAGGGTAAGGTTCCTTTCAAGATAGCAGACCCTCCTGAGACATTTCATTCAGCTTATTCAAATTTATACTTCGCCCCTTAATTATCTCAGAGCTTCACTTTCTGTGTAGAAGCTCTAGAACCAGGAACCAGGTTCCTCTGAGATTTAAACCTGCTGATGTTTTGAAGAGCTGTGAAGACCTGGCTTTTCACTGAGTCCTTTGGTGAGGGAAAGTCAGACACTTTGCTTCATTTCATCTGATCTGTTGTTCTTGCCATCTTTTAACTTTTTCCCTTTTATTGGTGTTATTGAAATTTCTTTGATTTGATTGTTGTGAGAGTTGTGGGGGGGAGAGGATCAGACACATACAGGTTTAATCTAATTATAATTGATTGCACAGTCAACCAGACGTTTAGGTGGATTTGGACATTTCTATCCACCTATAGAGTCCTTCCCAAGGACCTGGGATGGCAGATGTTGTTTGGTGGTGGTAAAAGTATCACTGCAGGATGTAAACTGTTCCAAGTAAAGATGCACTTTGCAATTTTGTCAGTGCCAACGGTAATCAAATGGTGCTTCAGATATTTTGGCATTTCACCTGAGACATCAATTACCATTGGTACTGTCTTTGTTCATTTCTTAGAAAGGGGCTCTATAGGTTTATTTATTTTATTTGTATTTATTTATTTCGCCAAGCATGAATTAACAGATTAACAGAGTTGGAAGGGACCTTGCAGATCATCTAGTCCAACCCCCTGCCCAAGCAGGAAACCCTACATGTGCCTCTACTTAGGATCGAACTCACAACCTCCTGCTTGTGAGGCAAGAGCTCCACCTCTAGGCCACAGATCTTGAAATCTAAGTATAAACATGATTATGAATGCATGAAATGAATACGAATACAAGGGAATATTAGGACAGAGATGGCTGGTGTGCTTATGCATGCATTTTTTTTTTAAACTACCAAACTGGTAGTAATGGTGGCCGGAACCCACCCCTGAGGAGAACGCAGATTGTTGGGAGCAATATGCTGACTCTGTAGATCAGGGATCTCCAACCTTTGCAACTTTAAGTCTGAAGGACTTCAGCACCCAGACTTCTCCAGCCAGCAAAGCTGGCTGGAGAATTCTGGGAGCTAAAGTCCTTCAGACTTAAAGTTGCAAAGGTTGGAGACCCCTGCTGTAGATCACTTAGAGAGGACTGTAAAGCACTGTGAAGTGGTATATAAGTCTACGTGCTATTGCTATTGCTATTCTCTGACTACTTTTAGGACTTTTTTCAGATCATTAGTGAATGGAGCCTCTTCTCCAGGCTCATGTAGAAAAAGAGTATTGTAATGAATAAGAGAGGTGTGCTATTCTTATGTGAACTCTGAAGTACTTCTTCTGAATCATTTCTGAGGCATGCCTAGCCATAATAGATATCATTTGAACATCATGAGAAATGTTGTCTTGACAACTATAGCACTTCCACAGAGGACGCTGACCTTCTCTTGACGAAGGCCTTCAAATGCAGTCTAATTAACTAGAAATGCTAAAAATACCAATTTGTGCTCAGAAATCCAAATGAATGAACTTGCAATGCTGAAGAGGACATTTGTGTTAAAAAGGGGGTGGTGGGAGTGTGTGTGTGTGTGTGTGTGTGTGTGTGTGTGTGAGGGAGAAGAACAAACAAAAGCAGGGTTGTTGTTGGTGTCTGCTATCATCCTCTCAGTTAAGGGGAAGATGTGTACGATGCTTTTCGAAAGCAGATTGAAGCTGTTTCAAAAATATAAAGTGTCACAACGATGGGAGGTTTAATTAACTGGCTTCTATTGGGAGACGTTCCAGGAAATTCCTGGCTTAGCTTGTTGAAAAATGTCTCTTTCAGAGGTCGGAAGAAGGAGCAAAAAGGCCAAGTATCTTCGATTAAGGATTAAGTCCAAATTCTTGGACCTAATCCTTAAGATTATCAGTCATCCAGGTCATGATTGTCCCAAAGGTGCTTTTTTTCAAAAGGCAACTGGACTTTCTTTTTCCTTGAAGGCATCCTCAAGGAAAACCAAAGTCCAGTTGCCTTTTGAAAATTGCACCTTTGGGGCAATTAAGTTCAAGGAGAACTTTGTTCTTTTCGAACCAAGACGAAATTTCTTGACAATGAGTAGAAACTAATGGGTGGAAACTAATCAAGGAGAGAAGCAACTTAGAACTGAGGAGAAATTTCCTGACGGTTAGGACAATTAATCATTGGAACAGCATGTCTCCAGAAGTTGTGAATGCCCCAACACTGGAAGTGTTTAAAAAGATGTTGGGTAGCCATTTGTCTGAAATGGTATAGGGTTTCCTGCCTAGGCAGGGAGTTGGACTAGATGACCTCCAAGGTCCCTTCCAACTCTGCTATTGTATTATTGTATAATGAGAATTAACTGATGGAATGGCTTTCCTTCCAATGTTGTGGGTGCTCCAACACTGGAGTTTTCTAAGAAGAGATCAGACAGCCATTTGTCTGAAATGCTTTAAGGGCTTCCTGCTTGAACAGGGGATTGAACTAGAAGAGCTTCAAAGTCCCCCCATCCCAAGTTTGTTATTCTGATTAATACCATAACAGGGAAAATTTAGTTAAAGAAGCGGAAAGAGCAGAAACATAGGGAACATACCAGTGGTGAAATTCAATTTTTTTAAACTACTGGTTCTGTTGGTGTGGCAGGGGAAGGATACTGCAAAATCTCCATTCCCTCCCAACTCTGGGGCCAGCCAGAGGTGGTATTTGCCAGTTCTCCAAACTATTCAAAATTTTCACTATTGGTTCTTCAGAACCTGTCAGAACCTGCTGAATTTCACCCCTGCAACATACAATGGTGTCATGCTAGAGTTGTTGATTTAAAGGGAAAATAAGTCACATATGTTGCCTTGGATTCTAAAGGAGCTGAGTATAAACTTAGAGAAATGAGAAGCAACATTCCATGGCCAGGAGAAGGGAATTGGAAAAGGAGCTCTCGAGATTGGTGGAAGTTTCTAAAGAAGAAAAACTTTAAAGCACAATTGGAAGTGGAGGAGAGCAAAAGAAGCCAATGAAGCTTTACTGTACAAAAAAACCCCCCAAAAACCAACTGAAGATCTGAACTGGAAAAAAGGACACATGCAAGAAAAGGAAAGAGGACAGGCTTACAAAGAAAGAGGATAGACAGGGAGAGTTGTAGAGCTGGTTTCCAGAATGTAAAAGGTCAAAAGGAGCAGAGGCTAGTAAAAGATGACAAGAACAAAAAAAAAAGCTTCTCTGGATATGCCCAAATTAAAAGGAAAAAAATAACACACTTTGTCTGATGTGACGAAGGACAGATTCAGAGAAAGGCAATGAAGGTGATCAGAAGATTAAAAACTAAGCTCTGCAAAGAGAGATTGAAAGAGCTGTTTAGCCTTGAGACAAGATAGCCAAGGAGTGACGATAGCCCTCTTCAAATGCTCCTTCCAGATATGGAGTGTGGAAAATTACAGGGAGTAAAAATATAGGGTGCAGAAAGGAAAGTTATACCATAAAAATATCCCAATAGTAAAGATGGTTCGACAATAGAACCAATAATCTGAGAGGCGGTAGGCTGTTCTTGGGTATATTCAGTCAAGGGTTAGATTTCCATTTATCTAGGTTTCGTTTGGTTTTTTTTAACTTGGATTCCTGCAGGAAGGGGTTGGAGGTGATAGTCTAAATCAGGGGTCTCAAACTCAATTTACTTGGGGGCCGCTGGAGGCAGAGGCTGGGTGAGGCTGGGCCGCATAAGGGATTCCACAGAGGTCCACTCCCCCTGTGGGCTGCACTAATATTATACTTTCATATCACGGTGGGGGCCACAAGATACCGTCCTGCGGGCCGCAATTGGCCCACGGGCCGCGCGAATGAGACCTCTGGTTTAAATAGACATGCAGTTGATCAGAATGCATGGTGTTCGATTAAATGGCCAAACGACCCTTCCTGCTCTACTTTTTTCCAATTATACCTTGATTTTTCTTGACAGCGCCAATGCCATCCAGATGTTTTCCTAAACTGTCAATTCACAGACCCACCACATTGCGTTTTATGGCCAGCTGTGGCCTAAACTGTGACCTCTGCCGTTTCCTATAATACTGAAATCAGAGGGATGAAGGAGGAGAAAGCATTGAACCCTGTGGTACCTCACAATGTAGGGACCAAAGGCAGGACCTCTCTCCCCAATCATCACAAATTGGAATTGATTCCAAAGGAAGGAGGCAAACTAGCACAACACCATCCTGCCAATGCCCAATCCTTTGAGCCATTCCAGAAAGATACCATGGTTGAGGGTATCAAAAACCACCAAGAGGTCAAGTAGGATAATGATGAATGCATTACTGTTGGGGTCCTCGACTTGTGACCAGTCCTCAACTTACGACCGGCCGCAAGTCTTCGACCCCAGCTTGAAAAGCCCGGCAACAGCCAGTCGCGCCTGATTGGTTAAGACGCGACTTGCTGAGCCGGGGTTACTAGGCGGCCTGAATGGTTCCCTGCCTGACAGCTTCAATATAAATAGCTGTCAGGCAGGGGATACCCTGTCTACCGCACTTTTCCTTTCTTGATATACGTTTTACTGTTTTGCTGTTAAAAGCCAAATAAACGGCTGTTTTAATTCAAACCCTACCTGTCTCGGACTCCCTCTGTCTGAACCACAACAATTACCCCATCCCACCCGCTTCAGAGATCATCCAAAAACATGACCAATGCCATTACCCAAATCTGAATCCTGACTGAAAAGACTCCAGGTAATCTGCTTCCTCCAAGGGCTTCTCAAACTGTTGTGTGCCCATGGAGAAGCAGATGAGATACTGGATGAAAATTACCCAGTACGGTGGACAATTCACATGCCAAACTTGGAGCACATGTGACATTTACCATATAATGCCTGACCATCAGTTCCCATAGGTGCAATGCAGTGGTGGGTTTCTGCAGGCTCGCACCTACTCGCGAGAGCCGGTTGGTGAAATTTAGAGAACCGGTGAGAGGGGGTTCCACTGGCGTACCTGGAAGTAAATCTGGCCCGCCGCTGCCAGTGACCCAACGGGAAGGAAAGTAAAGTAAAGGAAGGAAGGAAGAAAGAAAGAAAGAAAGAAAGAAAGAAAGAAAGAAAGAAAGAAAGAAAGAAAGAATTAATTTATCATCACAATTGAGTCCAAAATTTTGGTTGCTAAGCAAGAGCAAGAGTTGTTAAATGAGTTTCACCACATTTTACAAGTTGGCCACTCCCACCCTGTCACATGACTGCCAAGCCACAAAATAGGCCAAACCTACAGAGTAGGTTCTAAAAAAATTTGAAACCCACCACTGGTGCAATGGCATGTGGAGATCACCTTGCAAGACAGGGAAATGAGTCACATGCTTGGATAAGAGACAACCTAGCCCTCAGCAAGAATATGGATAAAGCAAATTTCTCAGAAAGAATATTATTTAGTTTCTTAGGCTGTAAAAAATTAGACTTGGAAGATGCTGTCAATTTACAATAAAGTAGAATTACAGTACTTCATTTGTGGGTGCTTCCTCTCTGAACTACCTTGCAAGGCTGGCGTAATGGCATGTGTCAGTTTGATCAAACTTCCTATTAAACATGGTTTAGAATGCTCTCTATAAGAAATGCTAATCTAATGTGCTCCACAGAAGGTTTATCTAAAGACAGAGCGAGAATATTACCCATTTCCATCTGCTTCTGACATAAGAAGTTTCAAATGGCAACAAAGCTTGTCATTTTTATTACTTGGGGTCATGGTGCCCTTTTGCCTGCTTCATCCTTGCTTTAGTGGCACTAGATCAGGGGTGGGCAAACTTTGCAACTTTAAGTCTGAAGGACTTCAGCTCCCAGACTTCTCCAGCCAGCTTGCACTATTTTTTATTTATTTTTTTATTTTATTAAATTTATACCCCGCCCTTCTCCAAATGGACCCAGGGCGGTGCACAGGGATGTTAAAATACATACAAAATATATAAAATATATAAAATTTAAAAAACTTATTCTAATAAATAAACCCTGCGCTAAAAACCGAATTAAAAGTCCCAAGTTTAAAACTATCTAATAGTCAGTAATGGAGGTTACGCTAGGCCGGCTAGATGGAATAAATGTGTCTTCAGACACTTGCGGAAGAGGCGGAGGTCGGAGATGGTACGGAGTTCAGGGGGTACCGTAAGTCGTTCCAGAGGGCTGGGCCCACCACTAGATATTCTGGTTGATAATTGCTGTTCTCATGAGCTGGGCAATCAGAACGATGTGTTCTCAGTGAGACCTTTCCAAGACTGCAGCCCTGAGATTAGATCTTAATCACTAGTTGCCATTTGGGTATTTCCTTGCAGCACTAGACAAGGATAGAGGTCACCTGTTAGTATTTCCTGATACCTGTTCAGGCTATTTTTGAACTTACCTTTAGAAATCTATGCAGCAATAAGACGACCGACATGGCACAGGTATGGAGAGCTGTTTAAGCAAGAGCTGCACCAGCTTCCCCTGGTTCAAACTACTGCACCAGCTTCCCCTGGTTCAAACTTCCCCTGGTTCAAACTACTACAGATGACACCCAGATGCGGTGTCATCTGGGCACCGCAATAGATGACAAAACATGTCATTATGATTGGTGTTTGTTTCCTTAGCAGTAGGTGGGTTAGGAAGAAGCCAGGAGAGTCCACTAATTCATTTCCAAAATTTGGCCTGCAATAAGTATATCTGAATGGCACTTGCGACTTGCCTGGTTACTTTTGAAGTTCAGGAATCAGCAGCACAATTTATTTCTGCCAGCTCAAGACTTAGCAGATAGGACTTTAACACAACTGTCTGGAAGACCATAGGTCCTGGCAAACCTTGCGATAAAATGTTACACTATGTGATTGTAACAAGGTAAATGCTAAATCCCTCATACTTGATGATTTGAACACCGAATTTTTTCATCATCCTCAGTGGTTGCCATTTATATATATTTTTTTTTAAAAGTGCATTAAATCTAAACAGCTACTTCTCATGTGAGGTTTAAATAAGGTCCAGGTAAGAAGAGGTTGAATGAGGTGTTACAATCTAGTTGTCGAGCCTGAATTTGACATTTGTGTAGCCATTTTATTTAGTTCTCTATTATACTCATTTATTCCTTTTATTTCTCTTTACTATGTAAGGGGGATTTTTGAGTTCGTCACATTTTTAAGGTGGGGGGGGGGCAGATAGATAGTGTGGATTGTTTTGGCTAGGTGACCTTCTTTCCCATAGGAACAATGGCTGCTCCTGGTGAGAATGGGAGGTGGAGTTCGAAGACACTGGGCAACATGGATTAAGTGTTTATTGGAGAATGTGACTTTTGAGGGATGTTTCTAACTTACAATATTATGTAGTGTAATTCCCGTTTGTGCCGTATCTGGAATTACAACAGACTTTGCCAGTTTGATGTCTACCTAAATAAAATAAATTTGTTTTCGAAGATGGACTTTGCACATTTCTTCTTTGAATGGGTTTCATCACTCGGAAACCTGACACTAGGGGGATGGACTAGATAACCTACAAGGTCCCTTCCAACTCTGTTATTCTGTGACCTCCAAATACAACTCCCAGTGTCTTAATTTTGGACAGAATTGATATTATGGGGAAAGGTACTCCAAATCCTTCTGCCTTGCATGGTATACCTGATCACTTCCCAGCCTGCAAAAACGGTTGCTTGGGGCGATAGAAGAATGCCTCAACATCAGGAATGGGGAAACTGTGACATTTCTGATGTTGCTGAAATGCAACTCCATATCCTGTTCATTCTGAGATTCTAGGCAATTGTGCAGAAGCATCTGGAAAGCCATGAATTTCCCACTGGTGTTATGCATTTCTCCCTTCGCATCTAATCATTTAGGGTAAAGAACAGAAAACACTTGAACGAGGAACACAGCAACAGTTCAAGAAGAGAAGGTGATGTCAAGCAGTCCAGCCAGCAATAAATTCCACTGTCAACTCTTGTTTCGACCTTGCTGGAATTAAGCTTAGAAAGCTGCCTCAAAGTTCTGTCCAAGCACTTGGTCTTTCTAGACACAAATCAATTAGTCAGTGCCCCCAAAGGTATCTGGCATTAAGTGTTATGTTTTGGTGAGAAACTCCTGAGCAAGAACAGAATTCAAAAGCTGACGTCCCGCTGAAGTGATCTCACTTTTCTGTTCTTATTCTCCAAAAGACGACTTTCCTGCTCTGTGCATTTATCAAATCCATTGTAATTGCTTCAGTGCGGCGAGAGGAGGATTGTATTTCTATGCTCCAGCAATAATATTAGTTGCGGGAGGATTATATAAGCCATAAGTCTTTGTCAAAACCAATTACTCGCATTTTCAAGAAGCAGGCTAACTAGAGAAACCTTTGAAGTAAATGGAGGTCCTGAGCCGGTGCTCTTCGAAATTATCCTGTTGGGCATGAGCCAAGATGCAGGAATGATGCCAAAAATGACACCACATGTGGATGAATGCTCAGCTTCTCTTCCTGGTGTTTTTCAACACCTGAAGAAATAGAACCATTCATTTTCCTAAATTTTGCAACCATATTCAGGTTTCTCAGAATGGTTTCCATTTGTATTCCTACCAGGGTGCAAGAACAAAGGTCTGGATATGGATAGCAATTCTGCCAAAGGCATCCTTGCTTGAAGGTGGCGTCAGATGGTTTTTGCCAAGAATGGAAGAATATCTTTTCCCAAATGCCTGTTGTGATAAGAACGGTAATAATGCAATCAATCACCAGGGGTCTAGTGATTTTTTTAAAGGATGAGTGTCTCCTGTTGATTTTGGCAAAGGGGAAATTTTTGCTTTGAGTGGATTAGGAAATTTCCTGTTTGATAAATGGGGGAAATAGTGGCTTGAACTGATAGTAAAATGTTGCAACAGATCTAATCTTCGTTTGCTCAGAAAGATTCTTTCTGCAAGGTTTTTGGAGAACTCTGTGCACAGGATTGTCCTTAAAAAACAGCAGGCTCAAGACAACAATATTTATGTTCTTGGTGTACCTATCCTAGATATGGTCAAACACTAACATGCTACAGCAGTGGAAACCTGGACAAGCAAGTGAACCTGTTCCTGGTGGCAATATTTATTTATTTTTCCATTTTACTACTGTGATCTGCAGGTCCAGATGATTTCCCCCCCTGGTTTTTTTGGTGGCTCAAAATTCTGATTTAATGGAGAAGAACACAGCTGAATAATCACTGGGACTGCTGCTGTCCCTGCATAATGTCAAAGTAAGAGAAATATGGGTAATATCCTTCTTGAGAGGAAGGAGGAGAATGGGGAAATCCCTTCCAGTTGGTAGGAAGGGAATTGTGCAAAGTTATACAATGTATTTGACCACCTTTAACAAGCCAGTCATTCTAGTGACTGAAACATCTGACACACTCAACCAGGGGTGGGCTGCTATGGTTTCGCCTGGGTTTGGGAGAACCTGTAGCTAACATTATGGCCAGTTCGGAGAACCTTCAAATCCCACCACTGGCTAGTTCCAATCTCTGAAGAATCTTAGAAAAGAAATTAAGCTTGGTCACCTAAAATGTTGATTAACTACAGTATACAGTATGTCAATCCTTTGTCTTTATAATTACCTGTTTGGTAAATCCACTTTTGTCCTGCCTTTTTCTCAATAAAACCAACAGTAACTATCAACAGCAAAACCACCCTAACGAAAATGATTAAATAGGCATAGTAGAGTGATTGAAAAATAGAAGCAACTATACCATGGGTGGGAGCATTTATATTTATATGGAATTCTCTTCCTCCTCATGCCCTTGAAATGGTAAATTTCTGGATAGCTACACCATGGATTTCTGAAAGTACAAATCAGCTTTAAATATGGGCTTTGACTCTATTATGTTACAGTTCTTTTTCCTAACAGACCAGCTGCATTTGATAAAAGGCCTAACTACAAATCCAAAAGAACCCCAATGGTTATGCTCCCCTATTTTTTGTCTATATTTTCTTCTGCAGCAAAACTCAGCATCTTGCAAAATGAGCTTTAAGGTATAGTAATGATTGGTGCAATATTTACTGTATATGTGAAATCGGCCATTTTGTTTCAACTGTTATTTGTCAGCCATTTTGTTTCAACTGTCATTTGTCGGCCTTTTTGTTTGCCTGGAGAGATTCCTGTTGTGGCTGTCACTGCTGTCTGTATTCCACCTGGTGCAGGTGTTGGCACGGCGCTCAAACCAATTTCATTGTAATTTTATTACAATATTATTACAATGACAATAAAGATGATGATGATGATGATGATTTCTTTTGAAATGCCACCTATGGAGATATATACTATATTATAGTTAGGCTGAATGGACTCTATTTCTCTGCAACTAAACGTTACCTGAGTATTCACTGACTGCATATTTCACAAGATCATCTTAATTATTGTTTTTCTTTTTTCAATCATGTCCAGTTCTTGGAAACCACCTGGACGGTTGGTTTCTTGGCAACCTTATTGGCAAGGTTTTTCAGAAGTAATTTCCTGCTTCCTAGGGCTGAGAGAAAGTGAGTGGTCCAAGGTCACCCAGCTGGCTTCATGCCCAAGGCAGAACTAGAATCCACAGCCTCCTGGTTTGTAGCCTGATGTCTTACCACCAAATTGGCTCTCTGATGTAACTATAATGGAGTGCAATCAGAGTATAGCCACTGTCAGACCTGCAAGCCATCTTTTCTTTTTGGACTTTCTACTGTGGGAAAATGGAGGGGGGATTATACGGAGTTGGCTGATGTGTAGCCATAATAACATTCTTTCTCAAAAAGTCAAGGTCACTTTTGTCCCTGCACCTGGCGGGATGTGGATGGGAGGAATCTGTCTTTGTGACAGTGAAAGATTGGACCATGTGATGGACTTGTGAGTGTTGGGGCAGGATCTTGAACTTTCAACTAGGTGGGAAAACCTGGAAGCTTTCAGATTTGGGTTTTCCCAGATGTGCCAACATGACATCTCTAATAAAGTGGAACGTTGGGGAAACACGAGCCTTGGGGGTTTATTTCATTGGGGGTGCTTTTTGGAACCCTGACAGTCACATCCTTCTGCCATCATTATACAATCTGATGCCAATCTTTTCCCCAGCATCTATTTCATAAGATTCAGAGAAGTCAGCCTGCTTTTCCTTTCTTTCTTTTAGTTCCTATCAGGATAGTCATGCACACTATCAGAATTTACATTGTCAAAAAAGAACTGGACAGGGTGTTCAAAAATTCACCAAAATTCCCAGTTGTGTACATAAACATGTAATTTTGCTCCAGCTATTTTATTAAAAGTGGCCCTCCTTTACTCCCCTCTTCCATCCTATTCTACCCAATTTTTATTACTGAGAAGTTTAGTCCTGATAGGTCTGTAGATATTCTCAGTCATCCAAGTCATGGTTGTGCCAAAGGTGCTTTGTTCAGGAGGCAACTGGACTTTCTTGTTTTTTTCTTTTAAGACATTTCGCTTCTCATCCAAGAAGCTTCTTCAGCTCTGACAGGATAGTGGGGAATGGAAGGATTTATATTCCTTGCAGACAGCTGGTCATTTGCATCCTTTTAGAGGGTTGTTTAGTCCTGATGGTTTTGGAACGTGCCTATGTCTTTACTTTTGAGAGAGTTGATATCACCCTAACCATTTATTCCCGAAAGCTATTTATTCTGGCCGAGGCTATATGACTAAGAATGTTAGCTGAGAATAAGAGGATCCTGATGATAGCAAGAGCTTCCTGCCTTTATTGTAATTACATCTTTGCTTTCCATAGAAACTGAATTCAGAAAAGTGGCTCTTTTTGCAATATATACAATATGAGCACCTTACATTGGTGAAGAATTGAAAGTAATATTGTGGGTGAGAGTCAGTCACACAGCTTGTACTATTTATCACATAGCACACCCTTCCTGGAATTCATGCAGAAAGAGACATGTATCACAATAAAAGTATTAAAATCGGATGGGGTTACTTTTGTTCAAACCTCACAAAGCTAATCTTCCAGTCCTGCAAAGTTTACATTCTATTAATCTGCTGAAAACATTTTCTCCAGAAATCAGCTACCAAGTCATTGGTGCAATATATGGGTAGTCCTCAACTTACAACCAGACCACAACTGAGTGCAAAATTTCTGTTGTTAAGTGAGGCATTTGTTAAGGGTTTTGTTCCATTTTATGACTTTTCTTGCCTTAAGTGAATCACTGCAGTTGATAGGTTAGTAGCGTGGATGTTAAATGAATCTGACTTTGACTTTGCATTTCAGAAGGTCACAGAGGTGATCACATGACCTTGGGACACAGCAAAGGTCATAAGTATAAACCATTTGCCAAGCATCTGTATTTTGATCACATGGACATGGGGATAGTGCAAATAACTATGAAAAATGTTCATAAGTCACATTTTTCAGTGCCATTGTAACTTTGAAGGGTCATTAAACAAACTGCTGTAAGTTGAGGACTACCTGTATTTATATTGGTTATATTCACTTACCTTCCCTACCGGTTTGCAAATGTAAGCATGCGCTTCGCTCACATGCGCCACGACATTACATCAGGATGGGTGGGCAGAGCCTCGCTCAGCAGCCACTAACTGTTTGCCCAAACTGGAGAAAACCGGCTTAATATCACCTCTGGCTTATATACACGAATATTATATCCATATGATGTCAGACCGTTTTGCCTAGTAAATTATACTGTCTGTGTTTTTAAACTCTTTCTAGCATCAGAGAAAAACAAAGAAGAAATGGCAGTAGATTCTCTCCAGGGGTGGGTTCCTGCCAGTTCTAACCTCTTCTATAGAAGAGGTCCCATAAATCTACAGTGCCGTTTAGAACCGGTTCCAGCTCCCTCCCCCCGCCCGTCCGCACATCATCAAGATGAAGATCAAGAGGAGGAATTCTGGGAGTTGAAGTCCACAAGCCTTAAAGCTGTCAAGCTTGAACACCCGTGGGGGGTTTTTTCCTAAAGAGTTAGGGGTGCAAGGGTCTTGTAACTTGACAGCTTTAAGACTTGCGTGCTTCAAATGCCAGAGTTTCTGAGCCAACAATTTGGTTGCTAAGCAAGAGCATTGTTAAGTGAGTTTCATCACATTTTACAAGTTGGCCATGCCCACCCAGTGACATGACTGCCAAGCCACTTCCACTTGGTCCCATGGCTGGCAAGCCACTCCCACCCAGTCACATGGCCAGCAAGCCATTCCCACCCGGTCACATGGCTCACAAGCCAATCCCACAAAGCAGGCCACACCTACAGAAGAGGTTCTAAAATTTTTGAAACCCACCACTGATTCTCTCCCACCTGTAAATGTAACTTGGACATTATTCCTCCATATAGAAGTTCTTTAAAAGCAGAAAAAATGTTCCTCCCGTAAAATTATGCCATTTCATAAACTGGATCTGATAGTAATTCCACCAGAAAGTTAGAAAAGGTCATTGGAACATCTGTTCTTTTGATCAATGACTGTGGTGCTCCAAACTCTGAGAGCCATTAACCTAATATAAATGGGAATTCCAGATTGGGAAATGGAGTAGGATTTTTTGAAAAATTGTAATACTTTTAAATTATGCAAATGGTGCTGGGACTATTGTAGTTGTTAGTGTCAAGCTTGCTCTTTAATGGACCCATTTCTGAAAATAACCAATGTCAGGCTTCCAAGTAACACCCCCAACAGAATAAAATTCCAAGGCAGGCATTTTCCTCAAAGTTCTATTTTATTAGAGATGTGATATTGGCACATCTGGGAAAACCCGAATCTGAAAACTTCCATGTTTTCCCCACCCAAAGGAAAGTCAAAGCCCCAACCCCTGTACCCACATGTCAATCACATGGTCCAATCAGGTCACTGTTGCAACTGGAGATGACTCTCCAGGTGCAGGCTGAACGTCCTTGACTCCCAGAGAAAAGAATGTTGTTATGGCTATATCTCTCTTTCCATCTAACCCCCTTCCATTTACCACATCATTGTTGTTGTTATTATTGTTAGTTGAGAAATCGTGTCTGACCCATCGCGATCCCATGGACAATGTTCCTCCAGGTCTTCCTGTCCTCTACCATCCTCTGGTGTCCATTTAAGCTCATGCCTACTTCTTCAGTGACTTCATCTAGCCACCTCATTCTCTGTAACCTCCTTCTTCTTTTGCCCTCAATCGTTCCCAGCATTAGGCTCTTCTCCAGTGAGTCCTTCCTTCTCATTCAGTGGTCAAAGTATTTGAGTTTCATCTTCAGGATCTGGCCTTCTAAAGAGCAGTCAGGGTTGATCTCTTGTAGGACTGACCAGTTTGATGGCCTTGCAGTCCAAGGGACTCGCAGGAGTTTTCTCCAGCACCATAGTTCAAAGGCCTCCATTCTTTGGTGCTCAGCTTTTCTTATGGTCCAACTTTCACAGCCATACATTGGAACTGGGAAAACCACAGCCTTCACTATATGCACTTTTGTTGTCAGGTTGATGTCTCTGCTTTTTAGTATGCTGTCTAGATTTGCCACAGCTTTCCTTCCCAAGAGCAAGCGTCTTTTAATTTCTTGGTTACACTCCCCATTTGTGGTTGATATTTCTCCTGGCAATCTTAATTCCAACTTTTCATTCATCTAGCTCTGCCTTTCCTACAGCATGCCCATCCACAAAGTGTGGCAGCCCTGAATATTCAAAGTAAAAGATGGCCTCAGTGGTGGGTTGGAGGAGATAGGCCCCGGTACGGGCGTACCGGAGCCTGCCCGGAGCACCAGGTACCATTCTGTTCTGGTACTCTGGATGGCCCATCCACCTGTCCCTGCTCCTTACCTATCTTTAATGTCTTCGGCACTTCCATGCATGCGCACAGCATGTACAGCGCCTGCATCATGCTCTGCCAAGTAGCTGGAGCATTGTGGAAGCTCGCAAAGGTGTCACTGGATGGTATGATGCATGCGTGCGCTGCACAGGTCCATTTGGATGCCACCGTGCCCGATTCGGAACCCACCCCTGGATGGCCTCCAGGGCTGACAACCACATTGAACCACAATGTGCACTCCATCATTACTAAGAAAGGATGCTCATTTTAATCCATCCTAAAACCACTCTCTTATCTCTTCAAAAACTATAATGTATTTTTTTAAACACAATATACATGTTGGCTCAAATAATAACAAGGAAATGATAAAATAAGGGAAGATTAAGGAAGATTATAGTCATTGTAAATTCAATGTGCATTAAAAAAAAAAAAGGTATATTACCAGAATAGTTTTCCAAAGCAGAAAAGTTACCCAGGCATCAACAACATATTTCCGGAGTGAAAAATGAGACACTTAAAAGATTAGAAGAAATGATAAGCTGGTAATAACAGCACAACTTGGATTGCTCAGATGGTGCCTTCCAAGCACAAGTGCTCTAACTGTGTGACATAAACTTAATTCACGGCACATGGAGACAAGTTTTTAGAAAGATGAAAAGAAATGATGTTATGGTTCAGATGTGATCAGATCAGTGGGAGATCAGTAACAGGAAATAGATTAAAGTCCGGCATTAGGCACAATAAATAATTCTCTAGATTTCTGTTTTAAGAAAAATATGTCAAAGCTCAAAGCTCCTTCAAGTTAATAACAGGAAATGCTAATTCCCTCACAGAACTGGTAAATCATACATTTCAATCCAGATTCAATCATAGGGAGGCAAACTCAAAGATTACAGAATAGAAAGCGTTGGTGCTAAAAAGTGGTGGCACAATTTTATACCAAAAAGTTAGTTTCTTCCCTAAAGAATAAAGTGTCTCTTTTAACAATAATGCAATGGGTCTCAAGGTAATGGCCCAATATACTTCTATGCTACATAAGAAATAGATAGGAACATACATGCTTGAGTTGAGCGCAAATGCTCTTTTGAATATGTCTTACTACTATGATACTTAAGAAATGGATAAGAATATGCTACTTTGAGTGGAGAACAAAGACCTAGTACATGCTGTTCTAGAATCATAGTCTTTTAGATTTGTTTATTGGCTTCATTGTTCAAAAACTTTGCAGAAAGAAACCTCTCAAGGACGTAGCAAAATTAATGTTCAAGATTCTAGTTAAACTGCTTTAAGTTTCCCCCAGTATGTTCCTGGATAGGTGAAATACTGCAGAATAAAAGTATGTCCATAATTTGATAATACCTTGACTGAAATATTGCAACTCTCGAGTTGCCATGGTTCCACACCTTACCACTGTGCTACTATATTGCTTCTCTGACCTAAACATCTGCTCCTTAAATTACCTTCTTTTCTCTTTTACTTAGAAATAGAAGTGTGTTCAAATGTAAAATAAGGTTACCATGGCCTAATTAGCAAATCGGGATAATCAGAAAAACAACAACCACATTTCATTTCATTTCATTTCATTTCATTTTATTCGATTTATATACCGCCCTATTTTCACCTAAAAGGGACTCACATGCTTCCAGCTTCAGTGTAGATGCTGACCTCCAATCTTCGGATGGGGTGGCGTATTTGGATTATTGAGAAAATATTATGAGTACTATGAAAAAAGATTTTCAGTGGTAGGCTTAGCCAGTAATAAAACATTTCACTGAAGAATAAACTGGTGAGGCTAAGATTAATGTTCCTTCCAAACTGAATGTAACACAAAGTTGGAGCCAAACTCCCCAAACACAAACCCATTGTTTTATATCCAAAGTTTTCTAGTCCTATAATCGCTCAACGTTTATTACGACTGCCGAGAGTAACAATGTTTATTGTGAGAGGTAATTGTAAGTAGTAAACCGAAAAGGAAAAAAAATCTGAAATAGCATAAAAGAGATGTCCTATAAACGTCTTGCATGAACCTTACAACATTCAGGCTGAGTTATACTGAAAACTCTCAGCATGGGCTAAATTTGGCAGACTTAAAATCTTGTATTGCAGAACAAGCCTGCCTAATCAACTTTGTTATGTATTGAGTGTATATAGATGTTAAAATGTGCTAAAGTGAAACTAACTTTTTGATGAACCCCCAACTATTTTGGAGGGCAATGTAGAACATTTATATTTGGGCGGGCTTTTTCTAGTTCTATGATTGGTTAAGGCCCTGTGGGCCTAGAGTATAAATCACAGGCATTTGCCTGCAGTTTCTCAGTTTCTTTTTTGAGTCAATAAAAGTTGTTGCAGCTATGCTGGTCTAGTTCTTGCCTACTGAGCTGAGCTGTGATTCTGGCCGCCCCCTCCAAGGCCTCTTGATGAGCCACCCCTGGAGTTCTCCGTGAGGAAACCGTCACATCTTGATCTCGTCGGGGGAGTGGACCTAGCATTATGGGACAAGTCCCCAGCTGGTCAAGTCACCACCTCGCAGGTGGGCATATATATCGGGGTGGCTAGATATCCATTCTTCAGAAAAATTACCTCAGAGGATGATGATACCGGACCAGTCCCAGAGTTGGACTGAGTCGGAAAACTGGGTGGAGTCTGCTCCTGAGGGGGTTATATAGCACCCTTAATTAATTATTAATCAGACTCAGTCCAATCAGAGTGCGGATAGGTCTTACCCATACATGGATGCTATCTCCACCCTTATTGAGAAGTTGTTGCAGCTATGCTGGTCTAGTTCTTGCCTACTGAAGCCCACTACACAATAAACTTGCTCAGATTTTTGTACATGAAGCAGAACTGGGAGTCCGAGGCTAAGAATGCAAAATGGCTTTCTTGAATTGTTCATCCATGGTTTCAGCTACCATGGAGTTGTGACTTAGCATCACAGACATAATTTCAAAAGTTTTCTTTTCCAGAGGAGGCTATTACATGCTGAAAGTCCCCATGCCTTCTACTATCCCAGACTTCTTTGAATAGATCATATCTCTTTTCCAGCCTTTTATTTTGTTCAGAATGAAAAAATGTTATAATTGTCATGCCCCTCACATCTGGCTCTATGGCTGCTGTGATTGAGAAAACTTTTCAGGTTACTAAGTAATAGATGTAAGCTGTCAAAGTTTCGTCTGTGTTTAAGTGAGAACAATGCATCTAAGGCAGGTGATATTTACATTTAATTTTTAGAGCAAGATCAAGGCTGATGACAGAACAGATGGTCATCTTTGTTTGGGGCAGGAGCGGAAAAGAGAATTAAAATAATCAGATAGAATTTGGCAGATGTTAGTTTATATTCATGCATAAATAAGATGGATCCTTATTAGTTAACACAGCAATCTGGGTACTTTGGCACTGGACTAAGGCAATCAGATAGTGTCAATGACTAAAACAACACAATGGACAAGGAACCCATTAAATGTTGGACTCTTGAAATTCTCCTAAAATGTATGTTAACATTGAAGGCTTAATTAAAACTCTAGGAAGGAAGTTGAGAAAATGATATATATTTTAAGAGCTATTCCCACACCAGTCCTCTCAAAAAATGTCAGGACTGACCCCATACCCTGCCCAGTATAGCAGTTTTATATGAATACAGCTTACTATGCCGAAGCATTTTCAGCCAATGCAGTTTACTGCCCCTGAAAATAGAATTTGATTGAGCCACAAGATGGCAATAAAGATTAAAATATAACAATATTATCTAAACTAGATTTTATTTCCTTGCTTAAATGTGACCCAAACACTGTGACCAGAGCATTATCTAATTTCTTTATATGTATGTATGTATGTATATTACAAATCAAGAACTTGCAATGATCTCTAATCTAGTATTTACTGTAAAGATAGCTTTATTCCCTATTATGACATATAATGCACTTCATCACATACAGTATAGTGCTGATCTTCCTTTCCTAAAATGCTAGTGAACTTCAAATTTATATCTAGTGGGAGGAAAGGAAGAGAGGGAGGGATGGAGGAAGGAAGGAAGGAAGGAAGGAAGGAAGGAAGGAAGGAAGATAGAATCCGCCACCCCCTTCTCTCAGGTTTACCTTGTTGTAAGTCCTTTGTATGCAAAGTTTTAACTGATGGCTGTTAGATATCTGTCATTAAATGGTGTCAGATAACCACCTCTGCTGGTTAGCTATCATATTAATAATTGCTGTCACTTGAAAGAAATAGACAAGGACTAAATGTACAATGCAGCAGCTTAATATAGAAATATTGATGATTGCAGGATAGAATATCCAATTTTAAAAAAACCCACCAAGCCAGTGCAATGCACACACAGCACCACTCCGCGCAGTTTAATGAAATGATATTTCATTCTCCTGTGTAAACATCAGCTTTCTGTCATACTCAGTGCTGGAGCACTAGTTGTTCATCTGCATTATTCATTATTTTTTGTCTGCTAAATTAAAAATGAAGCCTTCCAGAACGAAGGATTTTTGCAATAAGAAGCAAGATGGGATATATGGTAACCATTTGATTCACTGTTCAATAGTTAGATTACCTGCAAATCAGAAGAAAAATAGGTGTTCAGATATGGAAGTCGGCCTTTAGAAATATACCCATGCATGCATTTATGTGTATTGCATGCACATGTATATTTCTACACACATCGTTATAAAACTGTGCATGGGAGAGGCTACCTATGCTATTAATAAAAAGCTGTCTGTATTATCATGCTTTGCAATTAAAAATGTCATGTTAACATGGAATTGACAAAGCTTTACACATAAATCCAATAAGTAAATAAATAAAATATTACAATGTTATTCTCTAGGAGATTAACCTTTCCAAAGAAGGTATCTATTCAAAATAAATTCATACATTTATAAACTTATTTATAGCTGCTGGGTATTTTAGTTTAACGGGTTTTAGCACAGGAATAGATTTAATCTGTTTTTATATTATGTATTTATATTTGTATATTTATTGTTTTTACTTTCCCTGTGCACCGCCCCGAGTCCCTGTGGGGAGAGGGAGCGGTTCTACAAATTAAATTTGAATTTGAATTGAACATGCACTTCCATCCTTCGTGAATGCAACATCAAATGAAACAGAAGCATGCGGGCTAATGTGTTTCTGTAGGAAAGAGCCATTTCATATCAAATTATTGCAATATACTGTAACATCCATCCACACTATCAATTGTTGCCAGTTTTAACAGTTTTTATGTTGTATATGGAAGAGGGTGGATACAGGGAAGACTTCGGGACAATGGTGGGATTCAATTGTTTTTACTACTGGTGCTGTGGGTGTGGTTTGGTGAACATGGCATGGCATGGCTTGGTGGGCGTGGCTTTGTATGTGTGACAGGGGAAGGATACTGTAAAATCTCCATTCCTTCCCCATTCCAGGGGAAGGTTACTACAAAATCCCCATTTCCTCCCGATCAGCTGGGACTTGGGAGGCAGAGAATAGAGGGGGGTGGGGCCAGTCAGAGATGGTATTTACCTGTTCTCTGAACTACTCAAAATTCCCACTACTGGTTCTCCAGAACTGGTCAGAACCTGCTGAATACCACCTCTCCTTCGGGACTATTGCAAGTAATAAAAGTTCATTAATAAACTCCCAATACTTACAGTGTGAGAGAGATCCTACTCCAACTCTCCTTGCTGAACCTGGGTAGTAGTGAGGAAGTAATTCCATGGAATAAAACTCACAAAGGTTGCTTTCATTGGATAGGTTTTACAGACCTTCAATCTCTCCCTCTCATTTATTTACAAACAAGCAAGAAAAGATTACATATTAAGAAGGGTTTATCTGCTTTGTTAGGTGTGACTTCAACTTCCAGAATTCTCCATGCACACATTTTAAAATTGCTGAGATTGAAAAAACATAGGTCTATAGGTATTGGGCTCCTGTTAAGAAAAAGTGGGAAACAATGATCTGACTGAGATTAGAGAGGGGTGTTTGTTATTCTTCAGTTTGTGAAAGTAAATTGGAAGAGCTGGCCTGACTCTCTTCCTAGTGTTAATTTTAAAAATGCAGATCAATGACAGGATAACAATTATATCGAGTAATGTATAGTCATGCACATATTTTTTAAAGGAGAGATCAAATGTATGTCATAGAATCACAAGGTTGGAAGGCACTTTGTTAGGATAATCATGCTGATGTTGAGTTGACAATATATATAAGCCAGGATTCTTAAAGAGTATATGTAACTTTAAGGACTATGTAGAATCTGATTGGCTGTGCTTCCCAGCTCAATCATAAAAGGCAGCTGTAAACACAGTTCATCCCCTTTTGCTTTCCTTTGCTTCCTGAATGCCACTGGGGGAGTAGCTGAACATGAAGACGGAAGAGAATCATTGTTTTGAATTACTGTAAGATAACTGTGGTTTTGGTGAAGGACTGTTTATTGTTAGAGGAGTTAGTATCACTGTTTGGAAGAAGTATTTTAGTAACTACAAAAGTAAAGACTATTTATTTTTTCTACTATCAGTGTTTGATAGTTATTTGTGTGTTTTAAGCAACATATCTCTTGCTGTCCGGTGTATTGCACTATTCCGCCTTTATTTTCCAACAGGGGTATTTTTTTTTACCCCTAACACACTTCAGAGTTTTTCTAGTCCATCCCCCTCTGCAGGATAACAGATTAACAGAGTTGGAAGGGACCTTGCAGGTCCTCTAATCCAACTCCCTGGCCCAAGCAGGAGACCCTACATCTGCCTCTACCTAGGATTGAACTCACAACCTCCTGATTGGGAGGTGAGAGCTCCATCTCTAGGCCATAGCGGCAGGTTTTAAGATAGGAATCTTCACACCATCCCAGACAGCTATTCAATTTTTGTTTAGAAATTTCAAGTAATGGGAATACCCATGAAACCAGGAGGCAGGTCTCTTCACTGCTCTCACAGGTTTTGAGTTTAGATCTTGCAGTTGGATATAGGCCAGCGCAAATCAGGCTCAATTCAATCTGAACTGGAAAGTCAAGATAGGAAAAGGGCATGATTTGATTGAGTTTGCAATTTGAGCTTTGCAGGCAAAGTGATTTGATTTGAGCCAATTTGATATTCAATTAAACAAAAGATTGATCATAAACTCTTACGGGGAAGCATTAAAAGCACTTGCAACTGTTTCATTCGCTTGGCAGAATCCACCAAAATAACAAGAAAACAGCAGGTTGAGAGATTTGAGATGTCAATTTTCAGCCAGATATCTTGAAAGGTTTACTGCAATATATTTTTTAAAATATTTCCCTTATACCTCTTCCAAGGCAGCGTCTGTAGTAAGGAAAGGACAGTCACAGAGCTTCCAAAATGCCCAGAAAAGAACTGAACTAACATATGCCTTATATACCAATAAAAAAAATGGAAAGCTTTGAAAAAATAAGCCTTCATTTTATTTTTCCACTTGCTTTTCTGGTGTGCGAAGACTTGACAGGAAAATTGGGAATGCCCATTGATTTTCCTTATAGGGGTATTGTAGTTTGCTACTTCTAATTCTTGGGTTTTGTGGAATTTATGGAATGCACAGGATTGTTGAATATTTATTTATTTATTTATTTATTTTATTCAATTTATATACCGCCCTATTTTCCCTGGGGGGACTCAGGGCGGTGCACAGAAAGATAAAAACCCACAACACATACAAAATATAAAAAGACAATTAGATTATTAGATCTGTGCTAAAATTAAGATAATTCAAAAGTTAAAACCATTAAATATCAAAAATTTAAAATTATACCCTTAGTCTATGTCAATTTGGCCTCTTCCAGATCGAACCTAGATGGGCCAGGTTTATGGCTTGCTGTAATTAAATTGTGGCAGGCATGGGTCGCTAACAGTTCCGGTCACCCAGGCTGCCAAACCATTACTGGTTTGACTGAACTTGTCCGAACCACTAGGAACCAATCATTGGTTTGAGGAATAGAAATGGTAGCCTATGGAAAGAAAGAAAAATATGATGCAACCTTAGAAAGAGAGGGTAAAATATAAATATATTTCAAACTGCTGTCCAAAATATTGGCAGCTCTTTCTTTCTTTCTTTCTTTCTTTCTTTCTTTCTTTCTTTCTTTCTTTCTTTCTTTCTTTCTTTCTTTCTTTCTTTCTCTCTCTCTCTCTCTCTCTCTCTCTCTCTCTCTCTCTCTCTCTCTCTCTCTTTCTTTCTCTCTCTCTCTCTCTCCTCCCTCCCTCCCTTCTTTTGTATTTTCTTTCTTTCTTTCTTTCTTTCACTATTCATTCTTATTTTCTTTGGTATCTTTCCTGATATATTATTGTTTCCATCTTATTAAAATTTAATCTTGGTGCCAGTGGTCCATCACACTGGCTTTAGTTGATGGATACTTCAGAGCTATGTGGGCTTGGGAAGAGAATTTGTTGTGAATGAAGTTTCCCTGAAGTTTCCCTCAATGCACAATCATTTTTTAAAAAAGTCATGGAAGATTATTTTTATATAGAATTACTACTATGAAATTCCCTGTGTTGTGGGAATGTATTTTGTGTTCGGCTATTTCTCAGGAGTGACCTTCCTTCCTTCCTTCCTTCCTTCCTTCCTTCCTTCCTTCCTTCCTTCCTTCCTTCCTTCCTTCCTTCCCTCCCTCCCTCCCTCCTTTCTTTCCTTCTTTCTCTTTCTTTCTTTCTTTTGTTCTTTCTTTCTTTCTTATGCTATGATTTTGTTTTTCTACTTTCTTATAGTAGAAAGCTATGTAAGCCACTGTAACGAGAGCAGCATAAAGGAGTGAATGGGTTGAGAGAAAGGGGCAGACTAACAATGTTGTGGTTGGATGGAGTTGATGACATCCTGAAATCGAGAGGTGAGAAGTTGAAAAGCAAAGGGCACTGTATAAATCTATGTTTAGCACAATAGAAGCAAATATTGCTTCCAAGGCAAGAATAATATATAGTGAATAGAGGTTGTGTAAGTGACATCTGGATTTCTTCCCTCTCTTTCTTTCTCTCCCCATTCTTTAAAATTTGTTTGCTTACAATTTCTCTTCCTTTCTCTTAATGCGTCACATTAAATTGCTTATTTTGAAAGGAAATATTTCACAATGTGGAAATTTGTGTGCATGTAGTTTTTAAAAAAAAAATAGCAATAGCACTCAGACTTATATTTATTTTTTATTTTATTCAATTTATACCCCGCCCTTCTCCAAAAGGACCCAGGGCGGCGCTTCATAGTGCTATATACTGCTTCACAGTGCTTTAAAGCCCTCTTTAAGCAGTTTACAGAGTCAGCCTATTGCCATGATGGCGAACCTATGGCATGGGTGCCACAGGTGGCATGCGAAGCCATTTCTGAGGGCACGCGAGGCATTGCCCTGTCAGCTCCAGCACACATGAGCATGCTGGCCAGCTGATTTTTGGCCAGTTTTTGCTCCCCCTGAAGCCTCCAGAGGGAGAAAAATGGCCCAACAGGCAACCTGAAAGTCCATTCCTGAACTTCCAGTTTGTGTGTTGGGCCTTTTTTTTGCCCTCCCCAGGCTCCAAAAAAGCTGTGTGCACAAGCACGGGGCAGCAGGGGGTGTCACACATGCATGCTCAGGGGACACGGCATGGGAGGCATTAAATTATGGGTGTGGGCACATGAGCACACACAATAGCGCGAGCGTGTGTGCTTTTGGCACCCAAGGCAAAAAAGGTTCGCCATCGCTGGCCTATTGCCTCCAACAATCTGGGTCTTCATTTTACTGACCTTGGAAGGATGGAAGGCTTGAGACAGTGACAATCGAACTGCTGAACTGCAGGCAGCTGGCAGTCAAAAGTAGCCTGCAGTACTGCATTTTAATCACTGCATCACCACAGCTCTGATGATTTTTGAATTGCCACTTAGAATGGAGAACTCTAATAGGTTTTCTAGTCTTTTAAGTTGCTGAATTCATCTTCTGAAGCTTCAGAGGTATAGCATGTTTACTTCTGCCACTTATCTGAAGACTGTTTCAGAGAAATGCTTCTCTAAATACTTCTCATGTGGCTGAAGGCACATTTCTCGTCTAGGTCCTTTTTTTCATGAGACTTTTCCCTTGCCATAGGGTTTTGTAATTAGATTTTCCCATTTTTTCTTCCTTTTCTATAATGTCACTCTAAAACAGTATTTTTCAACTCTGGAAACTTTAACATGTATGGACGTCATCTCCCAGAACTCCCTAGTCAGCATGAGCAAAATTCATTCCCCCCCCCCCCCCAACTGATCATTTTCAGAGGCCAAACAAACATTCGTGCCTCGAGGGGGCACAATTTAATTTAATTTAATTAGATTTATAGAACCGCCCTTCTCCATTGAAATGGACCCAGGGCGGTGCACAGGAAATTAAAATCAATAAATAACAATAAATACAAAAAAGTTAAGAATAAATTAAACTAAAAACCTGTGCTAAAAATCCCAATTAAAATTCTAAAATGCATTTACTCATTGGCTAAGCTAGACCGGCTTGATGGAACAGATAAGAAGTGAGCGGCGAAAGAGGGGAAGGTCTGAGATGGTCCGAAGTTTGGGGGGTAGGTCGTTCCAGAGGGATGGCCCAGCTACTGAGAAGGCCCTCCCCCTGGGCACCGCTAGCCGGCAATGGGTGGGTTATTATCTCCATGCCTTGTCCTTCCTCAAAAGGAAAAAAA
Organism: Rhabdophis nuchalis; assembly: GCA_039707465.1. Lineage (NCBI taxonomy): Eukaryota > Metazoa > Chordata > Lepidosauria > Squamata > Natricidae > Rhabdophis > Rhabdophis nuchalis. The sequence goes on from CM077644.1 coordinate 99,051,434, forward strand.
GTAAGCCCAAAAAGGAAGGCTGGATAATTTGGTTGCAATTGAATTTGCTCAAGCAAGGGATTGGACTAGAGGACCTCCAAGGTTCCTTATGTAGAGATAGAGGAAAGGTTATGTACAGTCATGCGCAGCACACTGCCATGACCTCAGTGACTGGTTACCTCAGATGGCTATGAGCTCACCTAATTAGCAGTACCAGGCATCGCTAGGAACTATCTAGATATGTGAGACTCTGCCCTGGCTGGGATGTTCTTAAGAGATTGACGAGGAGAATGCACCAATGATGATGCTGTTGCTATATGCTTTTTGCTTTGCTTGTAAAAACTGTATAAAAAGTATAAACTCTGCAGTGGCAGGGGACAATTTGGAATGAACCCTGTTATGACTGGTTTCTGAATCCATCATCCTTCCAACTCTGTTATTCTGTTATTTTCTGTTACAACCCTGGATGTGCCACATTTAATAATCTTTTTCTTCTTTAAGCCGAAAGGGAAAATTAGACAAACCTTTAAGTTAATGCATGTGCTATAAATAAACCAATTAACTCTTTATTTCATTTCAATATGAATATTATGTCATTAGTAATATCCTTCATATGGGTGCCTTTGAGATCTTTCAGATGGCTGCTAGCTTATGAATTAGTTCAATCAGAGGTGGGATTCAGCTGGTTTGGACTGGTTTGGGCAAACCAGTAGCTCCGGCAATCAGCTGGGTTGGTTCCAACGGTCATGCGGGCCCGCTGACCAATCCCTGCACTTTACTTACATCCTCTTGGCTGATTCGTGCAACAGAACAGATTGCCATGCCTCAGCTGTGTTACTCACCAGAAGTAATGTGGAAGATAAGTTTTGTTAAAACTACACACGCATGTGCACAGCACTCAATCACTGAACCGGTTGTTAAACTGGCATGATCCCACTACTGATCTGACTGCTTTAATTGTAGAAAATTTATTCTATGCTAACTTCTAACCCTGGTTTCCAGGATCTTTTTGGTCTAATTGAAACTACTTTTACAGGTTTGATAGTTTAGGAGCAACACACCGAAAGCCTGTTCCATTTATTTACACCTACTTGTACATTAAAGAATGAATTGGGATTATTTTCTGTGAGGATCCCTTCCCAGGAGGATGGGTATGAAAGAAAAGTCCTTTTCTAAAGCTTCAACAGTGGAAAAAACCATCTCTCAATCTTTCCCCTACACCTATTTTTTGATGAAATTTTTACGTGCATTTCTTCCTCTTTATGTCATTTTATATGGTTATAATTTGTTTTGTATTTACATATTAATTGATCTGTCTTGTAATAAACTGCCTTGGGAATACAACTGAAAGTCGTGTAAAAGCACTAATAAGAATGGATAAATGAAATACAGTCTCCTTAATTATAGGCAGTGTCATTCTTTCATCTTAGTAATTAATGTTAATTCATTACAAAAAGGTTAAGCATAACCCCCCAAAAAACAAAGTTAAGAATGTTCATTGTTATTTGGCTATTGCAGACTCTTTGAGTTATTTTATACGAAGATGACAATTTTAGGAAAGAGAAGTCAAACAGAAGCTGGTTAAAGAAAATATATGAGACTTCCAGTTCTGGAAGTGATCTCTCTCTCTCTGTCTCTGTCTCTGTCTCTGTCTCTCTCTCTGTCTCTCTGTCTCTCTGTCTCTCTCTCCCTCCCTCCCTCCCTCCCTCTCTCTCTCACACACACTTCTGTTGTAATTTGTCTTCTTTCCCATATGTTTGCCTAGAAATGGGAACGTACATCTTCATAAAGACTTCACAAGAAATTGGCATAGTTTCCTATCTATAAACATTTGATGTGCAACTTGAAACTCAGTGTCAGAATTAAAGTGGTCAGGAAAAGGGATTGTTGTTTTGGGATTTGCTGATTGCCTAAAGTTGTATTGTCATTCCAGGAAAGATTGCTTGTCAAGAGTTGTCCTTTGGAGAGTTATATCAAATGAAACTGCCAGGAGTTGTCCTGGCCAAGACAATGAATAGGTGAAGTTGGACAGCAAAACACTTCTATAATTGAACCAAATTTACATCCAGGCTATCACTACAGTATTAAACTGCTGATTGAAATCTAGGTTTGGATTTTAATCAAATGTATGTTGTATCCAGATGGAGTAAGGCTGGGGACTGCACTGTCAAGGAAAATCCATGAGATAATTTAATAGCAGAGTTTTGATGCTTCCATCACTATTTGAGGCTAGGGTATTTGGAAATAAGTTAGTCTTATTTCAGCTAAAATTTGGGAGTGAACGGGAGCATATTTTAAAGGAGACTTTCTAGTTTAAAAAATAGACTTGCAGCCAATTCTTGCCAAAATTTAGTCCCTCTTTTTAAGTTTACTGCCTTACATTTAAAATATATACAGAAATATTCTAGGGTGGCATGGGCTGTTTCTTGGCATTCATATGTTACAGAGCCACATAGACTATATTTGCCAAAACTCCCTGAAGTTCCAGTTTGTGCGTTGGGTTGTTTTTTGCCCTCTGGAGGCTTCAGGGAAGCCTCTGGAGGGTGAAAAGTGCTTAAAAATGAAGGCCAACATCAGCTGGTCAGCGTGCACATGCGCGCTGGAGCTGACAGGGCAATGCCTCGCGTGCCCTAAGAAATGGCTCTGTGTGCCACCTGGGGCACACGTGCCATTGGTTCATCCTCACGGCTATAGAGTTATTTCTGCATCTCTTTAGAGACATCTGGATTTCTTCTAGATTTCTATTTATTGATGGATATTTTAAGAGGAATTTGAATGCTAATTCCTCTGTTTACTAAGCTGTGGTTTCCATATGGAGTAGGAACTATTTATTATTATTTATTATCTTCAACTGGGCTTTAAGGTCTCTTTCTGGGGTGATGGAATTGATACAAACGGTTGCACAATGGAGTTGGTCAATCAGTTATTCTTCTAGGTCAGGGGTGTCAAACTTGCATCATCACAGTGTTGTCATGTGACGTATCACGACTTCCCCCCCTTTACTAAACTGGGTGTGGGCATGGTCAGTGCATGACGCATACAACCCAAGGGCTGCGAGTTTGACACCCCTGTTTTAAGTCAACTTTGTTGTTGCAGAAGGTACCATAGTGGTGCAGCCAACTGCCAGCAGTTTGGCAGTTCGAGTCTCACTGTCTCAAGAGTGACTCAGCCTTCCATCCTTCCGAGGTTGGTAAAATGAGGACCCAGATTGTTGGGGAGCAATATGCTGACTCTGTAAACCAATTAGAGACAGCTGTAAAGCACTATAAAGTGGTATATAAGTCTGCTATCACTATTGCTACATAAATAATCTAATAGGACTACGATTCTATGAATGACTTCTGCAGATACTCAATATGTTCCAAAAAGCTTACTTCTAAGGAAATGGATATAAGAATGCACCTCGAGCAGTTTTTTTTCGGGGAGTGAGCCTCATTGAACCCTGAATATGAGTAGAAATATACCATATAATCACATTATATCAGTGACTTTTCCCCAGCAAATAAAATTCTATACAATTCAGCCACAGATTAATGCTTCATGAAGCATCTTCATTAGATTTCCAGGTATTTGGGACAGGTTCTCTTCTCCATTGTAGATTGCTTCTTGTGCCGAAATTGTTCTGTGGAATGGTGCAATATCTATAGTTTACAAAATCCAATGCTGACGAGTTTATGAAACACATATTTTTTATGTGTATGTGAAGTTAGGGCTTCAAACACTAGGTAATGCCCACCAAGTTGATCCATTGCCATCTTTCCCAGGCAGACCAGTCAGGATACATGAGACAAGCTAATTCTACTTTATTGTAAAACTACATTAACAGAATCAATACAATACAATACAATAGCAGAGTTGGAAGGAGCCTTGGAGGTCTTCTAGTCCAACCCCCTGCCTAGGCAGGAAGCCTGATAGGTGGTCGACTGAACTGGAAATGGAAAAAAATTGGATCTTCAGGCATAAAATAATAGATTTACACTACTAAGGAATCTTGCAAGAAATTTTTATAGACTTCCAGTTCTCTTATGTAAGACTAGTAAATATTAACTCAGCATCACCCACTATATATCAAGTAACCAGTCACAAAACAAACAAACAAATCCAAGAAAGGTATAAATATCTGCTAGAATACAACAACACAGGATATGAGAAGGTAGTCCAAAAGATCTAACTTCCAAAATAATACAGTAGCTTTATTTAAGAAAACATTAATTAAAAATGATCACATCTTCAATTTTTTCTTTTGTTTTCTTCAAATGTAAAAAGTGCTTCATAAACTGGAAGTGGTATATTATAAACTAATGCACCACTTCCAGTTCAGAAAGTACTTTAGCTAGAAGGATAATCAGGTTGGCCAGCACGCTTGTCTTCATTTCCTCTCCCCAGCATAATATTCCTCTTAGGAGCATAATCACCATATTTTAAATAGTTTTTGCCTCTTTTGGCTCCACAATCTAAAAAACATTAGTTCATAACATCAGAACATTTTTAATTAAAATGGAAAGATCACCCAGTTCCTTTATAATTGCCCTCAGTTGTGACTGATCTAAAGAAATATGCTTCATTTGAATTCAGTAACCATGCCATACATTTGTTGAGGTATTTTGACTGTGCTATCCTAACTCTACGCAGCCATCAGAGTTGCTTTCTTAATGGAAACATTAAGTTTCCATTCCATAATATGAAACGAAAATACTGAAAAAAAGGACAATAGTTGACAAGAAAGAATAGCTCCCCATCTTGGAACCCATTCTAATTAGAGAAGAAAAGCTCACTGAATCTGTCTCTGGGATATATATATAAATGTAACCTGCTTTGTACCTAATTGAGCAATTGAATCTGCATAGTTTAAAATGTTATATTTTGCTAATTGCGGACCAGAGAGACAATCTATGTCCAAACCCCTAAGATGGGGATACTTAATTATTAACGTAATTTAATAGTACCTGATTCAACCCTTTAAAATTTCTATGATTATTAGATGAGCTTTGGAGTATGTGAACAGCATACAGTATGTGTTTATGTCAGGGTTGTCAAACTTGTGGTGTCACATTGTCATCATATGATGTATTGTGAGTTTTTTCCCCTTAGCAAAACTGGGGGGTGGGCATGGCCAGCGTGTGATATATCCAGTCCACGGGCCATGAGTTTGACACCCCTGGTCTATGTCTTTACAGGTGGCATGGTAGCCCAGTGGTTAAGATGCTGAGCTTGTAGGCTGGAAAGCCAATAGCCTAAGTTCGAGACCCGAGCTACATATGATGGGGTGAACTCCAGTCCTTGGCCCAGTTCCTGTCAACCTAGCAGTTTGAAAGCATACAAATAGAAGTAGATAAATAGGTACCACATAGATTTAGATTTTAGATTTTATTAAATTTATATACCGCAGCCCTCTCCCATAAGGGACTCGGGGCGGTGCACAGGCGAATAAAATATGGATACAAACATATATACAAGAATAA